>JAQQAF010000006.1:41708005-42958005 GCA_029747655.1 Ensete ventricosum | reverse complement strand
GGAGGGGAGGGGAAGTGGGGGGGCAACCTGGAGTTGACTGGCAGATGAGTATTCTACTACTGCTGGTGTTGGGGGGTATCTCACAAGAGTATTAGTCTGCCTCATTTAACTGGAGGACAGTGTGCAAAGGTTTTATCTTTTGGAAAGGAAATTTCTTTAAAAGAAGAGATGTTTATGTTGGGATGAGCTGTCATCAGCATTAGATGCTTTATCTGACGCCCACCTGCAATGTCTGCTGCTGCTGCTGCTGCTGCTGCTGCCACTGCTGCTCCTCCTCCTCATATTAACCGGGCGCAGTAATAATAATAATAATAATAATGGAAACCACGGCAAAGAGGGTGGTGCTTATGCTCTTTCTTCCTCACGACCTCTCCTAATCATCCAACGAAGCGGAGACACTGTTATGGGATTAGCAGTGTCCGCCGGGTGGAATGGAGGAGATGATGGAGTTAGCGAGACATGGAAAGAGAAGGATGGTTAAGTTCCTAACTGCATCTTTCTAACTCAGAAGTCTATATTCATCATTCCCTCCGAGGCCCCACGAGCGGGCTACTGCTTCTTTCTCAGGCCCCCACCCCAAGCAAGCAGTGTCAAGGAAAGAGAGCAAGCTGCAGTTATAGCGTGTGTAGGTGAGAGTGAGTGAGAGAGAGAGAGAGAGAGAGGAATCATAAGAGAGAAAGAGAAGGAGAAAGATAGAGAGAGAGTAAACAGTGGGGAAAAGCGATGCAAGAAAAGAGGAGGAAGGAGAAAAGCTGAGGGAGTTAGGGTTTTAGGATCTAAACCTAAGCGCCTCCTCTCTCCGCTTCCCCCTCCTCTCCCACCTTTCTTTCTCTGTGTCGTATTTTATTGTTTGCCGCTCGCTCTCACTCTTTTCTTGCATCATTCATTTTCTTATCTGTGCGGTTAAACAACCTCAGGTAGCGTCTTCCTTCCCCCACCTTCTCTTTCTTTCTTTCCTTCCTTTCATTCTCGCCCACACCAACGCGCGCGCAGAGACAACAGTCAATCAGCAGGAGAGCCCCACGCCAGTCTCCAGCCAAGTATGGAGCGGCCCCCTGCACGTGTTTGCCTCCTCAAACCCTAACTAGGTTATCTCTCGCTCTCCCCCCTCCCCCGCCCTTAATATTTCTTCTCAACTTTTTTTCTCCAAAAATATAAGAACTGCAGCTGCCGTAAAGATAAATATATACACAGTTGGAGAGGAAAAGGAAAAGAAAGAAAAGCAAGCAATTGGTGTTGATCTTTAGGGATAGATTGGAAAACAGTGAAGCATGGAACAAAGTGAGCTTAGTAGGCATGGTGGACAGGGAGGTGGTGGTGCAGGAACAGGAGGAGGAGGAGGAGGGAGAGGGGGAAGAGTTCCGGCGAATAGCAACAGCAGCAGTGGCACCAGCAGCAGCAGAAGCACTTCCGAACACCACCAGCCACATCACCGCTTTGGCCACCATCGCCACCAGCAGCAGCACCACCACCAGCAGGGAAACAGCAGCATCCCGTCGTCGCTCGAGTTGGTCCCGTTAAAGACCAGAGCGGGCCCCAGCTCAGTAGCCCCCTTCATGGGCTCCATCGTCCGCCACGGCGTCGTCGACGCCTCCCTCGCCATCTCCTCCGCCAAGCCCGATCCCTCCCTTTCCCCCGGCGCCGTTGGCCCCTCGTCTTCCTCTGCTGCCGCCGACACGTCCAAGAAGCTCGCCGGCGCCGGCGCCGCAGCCAAACGCTCCTCCAAAGATCGCCACACCAAGGTCGACGGCCGCGGGCGTCGGATCCGGATGCCTGCCATCTGTGCGGCGCGTGTGTTCCAGCTGACGCGGGAGCTCGGGCACAAAACGGACGGCGAGACCATCGAGTGGCTGTTGCAGCAGGCCGAACCGGCCATCATCGCTGCCACCGGTACCGGCACCATCCCGGCCAACTTCTCCACACTCAACATCTCGCTGAGGAGCAGCGGCTCCTCCCTCTCTGCCCCGCCCTCCAAGTCCACCCCGCTCTCCTTCCACGCGCTTGCCCTCGCCCACCACCGCCCCGACTTCGAGCAGGTGACCGTCCCCGGCATCTCCCACGCCGCCGCAATGCTCGGTTTCCACCAGCTCCACCCTCATCCCCACCAACATCAGCTCCTGTCCGCCGATCAGACTGGAGAAGGGTTACAAGGCGGAGGCAGTAGCGGCGGTGGCTACTCTGCCGACACCTATTTGAGGAAACGTTTTAGGGAGGATCTCTTCAAAGATGAGCAGCATACTCCTCAGCAGCAGCAGCAGGAAGGAAGCGGAGGGCCAGGCCCGTCCTCCCCGTCGTCGGCCTCCAAGTCTATGAGGGCCGGCAGCGGGCTCCAATTGCATCAACGGTCACAGCAGCAAGAAGCTGCAGCTGCCGCCGCTGCAGGACTGACGAGGCATCAGGGGATCCTCCCTGCGGCGGCAATGTGGGCGGTTGCTCCCAACAGCGGAGCTGGGGGAGCTTTCTGGATGCTTCCAGTGTCCACGGGTTCAGCGGCGCCCGCGGTGGCCGCAGCCACCGGACCCTCAGAGCCGTCCATCTGGACGTTCCCGGCCATGGCCGGACAGTACCGCGCCGGGATCAGCGGCGGAAGCAGCATCCAAGCGCCGCTCCAGTTCATGTCGCGAATAAACTTATCGGGCGGTGCCGAGTTCCAAGGCGGCCGCGCTCTGCCGCTGGGATCGATGGTGCTGCAGCAGCCCACGGGCGGCATGGCTGCTCAGCATCTCGGACTGGGATCGTCGGAAACCAATCTGGGGATGCTCGCGGCGCTCAATGCATACAATATAGGTGGTGGCCTGAGCATGAATTCCGAACACCACCAGCCAGTGGACCACCATCACCAAGCCCACAGTAGCCATCAGCAGCACCAAGGTGCAGCCAGCGGAGAGGACCACCAAACCAGTTCACAGTAGTAGAAGGAGGAGGGTTCACAGGATGTTAAAGAGCAACCTTGGACGCACGCATGCAAGGCAGAAACAAACAATCCAAATGGAGCTTCAAATCCAGCAACGGCGAGCGTTCCTTTCCTCCTCCTCTTCTTCTTCTTCTTCTCTTTTGACTCGCACAAGGTGAGCTTTGGGTGCTAAAGAACCCTTCGAATTAGTGGACGGCGTTCTTTCAGCTTGCGAGAGAACACTGCCACTTCTCTTATCATTATTTTCCCCCTTCCTTTTGTGTTTGCTTCGTTCTGCTTGAGTGTTGTGAGTTCAAGAACCTTACTTCCAAGAGTGGGGGACAAAGATTTGTATAGGGATCCAATTCGTCTGTGCAGTAGTGATTCTTTGTTTGTTTAAGCAGAGAGAGAGAGAGAGAGAGAGAGAGAGAGAGAGGTTTTAGATGACCGAGAACTCATAATCCTTTTTCTGGTGTGCTTCTCCCAGCCTTGTAAACTGTTGCATTAATCTGTCTTTTGGAATCTTCCTCATACCTAAGCCCTGGTTTTATCCTACAATGGAGGATAAAAGCATCATCATCTGTTGCGACGCCTTCGATGTGCGTCGCCGCGGCTTCACCTTTGGACGCAACACAGAAACGAAGGGCCGTCACTGTTACGTCTAAAAGTAGGCAAACATCCTCATCTCCAAGACGACCGAGCTGTGAAGAAGACTAATCCCGAACGACCAAATCCTAAATGGTCATCCGTCAACGACACGGCCCTCGGAGTCCGTGTAGCTCTTCGTGATCCGTGCAAATGGCTTGCCGTGTGTGTGAGTTCTGCTAATGATGCAACGCCCAATGGCGTTTTTGTTTCTGCATCGATCACCGACCTCGCACGGCCGTGGCCGATCGCCGCCCTCAAATGTTCGAGCATTTCGAGCTGAAATCTCTACAAGATGGAGAGCCGAGCCAGAAAAATAAAAAAAAGCAGTTACCTCGTCTGTCTGCACTCCACGAAGGAGTGAAGAGCTTTGAACTGATATGGGATCTGCAGGTTCTCATGATGAGGAAACGTGTGGGCACTGAGAACTCCAATTCCTCAGGAAAAGGTCAGCCGCCGCAGCAACCCATCTATCTGGTGGGACTCCAATCCTGTAGCCTGTCTCTTAGCAATATAATCTTATTTTTGTCACTTTTATTATACATTAAATCATCGGAGGAATTCATTTGATGAACAAAGTAAAAAAATAAATAAAAATCAGCATATTTGAAATGATCAACAAACTCTAGCAAAAGATGCATGATGTATGAAAATATATACTAATGACCGGAATGATTGACCATGATCTAGATTGCTAGAATAATAATGTGTACACAGTTTGACCTTATCTCGATGCTCTATGATTGAAGGAGGCCGGAATGGACGCTAATCATGATCATGATTTCAATAGCTGTGACTCAGTTTTTGAGTTATGACACCCAACGACCAACCACTTGGCATTCTAATGCGTGTGTGCTAATCTTTCACTAGATTTTAATAATCGATAACTATATTAATCCTTTTGTTTATTAAATTATATATATATATATAATATAAATTTCTATGATCAAATTACTGCCACATGCCTTATGATCGAAGGCATCGTTGGGCTCCATGTGGGACCGGATGTTGCCTCCAATCACAACGCCGGTGGGTGCAATAGGTGATATATAATGACAACCTGTCGTTGTCTTCTGTATCGGTAGGGCGGGGGGTGTTTATGGAAGAGGGAGGAGGTGGATGTGAAAGAGTGCACTCACAGTAACGGGGGCATCGATCGGGGCCGGTTTCTGCGCGGTCACGGAGCGAACAGGTGGTGTGCATCAAGCGGAGGTGTGCGCCGTATGCTACGTACCACCGGCTTCGCCACCGCTGCTGCGCGCCCATCGAAGCCACCGGGAGGGGAAGGGGGCGTACATCTCCGATCAGGCCCGTACGGTGCCAGACACGTGGGGAGGGACAGTGCCCCCTCTGACCTCCCCACCTCCTCTCATATCATGTTGTCACCGTCCGCGACGAGGAGATTCCTCTCTCTCTCTCTCTCTTTTCTCATCTCGGTCTCCCTGCTTTTATTGTGGTTGGCGCAGCGGAGTGCTTGTCTCGTACCGGGATGACAGGTGATTTGTCTAATGGGTAGGGTGTTCGCCGCTGCCAAATTTGATCTCAGAGTTCCTCCGGACCCTCTGTGGACGATTTGATGTGTTCAACTTTAGCTTTTCATCGTTCCATTTATCATTCGAACGATGTCACTAAACAAAATAACAGAATTCAAAAAGATATACTTTTTTTTAGGTCACAGATAGCCATCATTTACAGATCATATACTTAATTGGTAGGACAAATGAAACAGTTGAGCAAGAACACGTTTTTGGAAATGGAGGAGGCGAGCGACGGTCCCCCTTGAATAGTAATCAAGACTGGAATCGGTGGCCTCGGCAGAAGCACTGCCGGCCTCAAGTCTTCTTCACCACCTCCTGAGACGCATATAGGGGTACAGGGGCACGCTGCGAATCCAAGAAAAGGGCAAGTGGGGGGCGCATACGAATCCATCTTTGTCCAATAGAAACCTGCATAGCAGGAGCTGAAGTCAATGAACAGGTAGACAGCACCCTCCAAAAGTCAACATTCTTGCTTAAATGAAAAGAACATGACACAAATATTTCTGGTAGATGCTGCTACTACCTCCTGATGTCGATTGCAATCGGCACAGCAACACCAACCTAATTGGTCTCGGCTGCATCCACTTTTTACAGCTACAACAGAATACAAAACTTATCGTTTGCTGTGTTGACTTTTTGACATACTTTCCATGGTTAGCCATCCATTACAGACATCACATCAAGTGCCATAAAACATGAGCTATTCAAGACATATGATCAAGCCTACCAGACACAATGAGAAATATTGACATATGAGCAAACAACACAAACTTCTATCTTACAGAACCGTTTCAAATCAAGGTTTTAAACCTTGTTTTGGAAACCTGCATGGCACAATCCAGTATCACCAAATAAAAAAGAGAGAAATATTGACACAAAACAATCTATATGGTCTGATATCAGCCAACTACTCCTGCACTGTCCTTACAAGAGGGACCATGGTTGCAAGTCCCACCATTTTCTTGATGTATGATTTCTTACAATTGAAAATATCATTCTTTACACAGGTCTATTGCTCAAGGTCTTATGCCACAAGTTGCAACTGAAAAAAACAAAAAGGTTGTATACCAATTTGCATGACAGAACCCTTCTCAAAATAAGCACATCAAAGAACCCTCCCAAAATAAGCACATAGACTCCTAGTTTTCCTTTATCTCAAGTCATAGCATGTTCCAGCCAAAAGATATACAGAACTGTTTCAGCCATGAAAAATTAACAGGTATACCAAAACCTGATCACCGTGTTGCATTAGTTGAATCGCATCTAAACGAGCTATATATCATGCTCAAAGGTATGAATCATAAATTAAGACTAGGCACTTCAGAAGTTAAGTAATATAAAGGAATCGTCGATGAATGGACTCAGGCAAGCTTTTTCTCTTATAAATCAACAAACTATTAAACAAGAAAAAAAAAAGCGTCAACAAAAAGGAAGCATAAGAACTAATGAAGAACACATATATGCCAACTTGAAAACGCTGCACTGGTCTTGAGACTATTATAAACTAAAAATGTTACTACTTCCACACAGGATGAAAGTAGCTTTGCAAGATCAATCAAACAACACAAATAGGACTATGTACTAGATAATACAAGAACCACATACATCAATGTCAATGACCAGAAGGGACTCGAATTCAAGCATCACGATCATATTCACAAAATCTCCGGCACCTAGACAGCTATAAACTTGCATGTCCATGGCCGCTGGTGCTACCATATGCCACTCACTGAAAGCAAGTGTCTGCTATATAGGCATCAATATAACCACACAAAAAAACATGCTGTGTAGTATCACAATTCTAAAAATCACCGAATCTTGGGCTTCACATTTCATAGGCACAGCATATTACATTTTGACCCCAATACATATGAAAGCACAACTAAAAATGATTTCTTTATCAAAAGGAATGACATATCTATACTCTTAAGGACAGGATTGACAAAGAATAGTGAGCATATGTACAGATTGTGGTCTTCTGGTGAACATTAAAACAAAGAAGTTATTTATATTAAAATTAGCAGATGTTTGAGACATAATTTTTTTTTCAAATAAAGAACATCTGTTGGATAACCATGTTTTGGTCAAAATAATACAGCAGTAGCTTGTGGTATTAGTAGCAGAAACTTCCAAAATGATATGCCATCACTTTCAAAATCATAAGGCATGCGACGTCCCAAGTCAAATTTGCAGCTCCCTACAAAAATATTCCATATCCACTTGTGTTTCACTAAGTCACATATAGGGACATCTGAGGATACTTCCACCATTTGTTAGGCACTTCATGGAAAGTAAAGCAAGAAAAAAAGAATCTGTACAGCAGCTTTTTCCATGATGTCTTGCAAAAATCCATTTATTGTTTCACCAACTTTGATTTCACATTTAAATCTCAATAAAGAACTTGGACTTTTAAACCCAAAAGAAAGCACAGAGTAACAAAATCAAAGCCAACATCAGTTTCAAAAATTAAGAATAGAATCTACATATCGTATAACTGTGAAAAGAGGCGGTATAAAGCCACTAAAACTCTGAAACATTTAGAACAATACAAACAGATAGAACTTTAAATCCAACAATAAGAAGAGAACCGTCCCAAATGGGAAAAAAAAAATCCAAGAGATAACACAAAATTTCGGGTAGTGATCTCGGTGTCACATCTAGACTCTGCAAAGTAAACTAACTAGGTTTTTCAGACAACAAAGACCAAAAGAAGGTTAAAATTAATCTACAACATAATGCAATCTCTAGTTCGAACCACAAATAGAGCAATAAGCAAGATACGAGAAAACGAGATCGCAAAATAGAAGGAAAAAAACTAGGGTTTTCAGGCATCAGAAACATGACCGGAACTCAACAACTCATAGGGGAGAAACAGGCAAACAAGGAGCGGCCTTCAGAGAGAATACTCAAAAGTTCCATCACCAGGCCGAGGAGAGGAGAGGAGGACGCACGGCTCGAGCAACGGATTGCGGATCTCAGATTGAAAACTATCGTGGAATGCATCACGGGTATCAGAGATCGCTTGGTTTCTCATCTCCTCACAGATCCATCCGCCGCTTCCAGAGCCGCCGCGGTCTCTCTCTCACCCTCCTCACACACGAACGCAAACGCTGTGATATTTATCGCAACCGCAGAAAGCCGTCTGATCTCATCTTGTACCTTAATCTCAACCGTTCACCTATCTGATGATCAAATCAACATTTTTGTAATTATATTTTACTCGAAACAATGGACGATCAGATTTGAAATGAGATGCGATGGACGGTTCGCGAGGCACCTCCGTCGCACCATAGCACGACATAGGCGGGATGGATTAGGAAATCGGATCCTGTGTTCCGGATCCGATCCGCATACGGGAGAAGGGCCTTGGCATTCTTCCTCTGATAGCAACAGGCTGGAACAAATAAATGGAAGGGAATGAACACGAGATCTGCTTCTGGGAAACGGGACAAGACGACAAGCCGTGTCAAACCAAGTGATGATTCCGCCGTCCTTCGTCCGCCTCACCTCACCCTGTTCCTTGTCGACTGCCTCATGGCATCTTTCGAACCATTCCAATCTTCCAACCATTTCCCTGGCTGGCTCCTTGTCACCACCGTCATGCACGCACTGAGACCAGATCGAGTGAGAAAAGAGAAGGGAGGAGAGGCGAAGCCAACCGAAGAGAATAAAGCACCCCACCGTCTCAGCCTGGGAATCCAAGACGCGAGAATTCCAACAACTGAGAAAAAGAGAAATGACCTCAGGAGAAGATACCTCCTCTTCTTTCCCCCTCCTCATGTCTCCCAAGCTTCGTCGACTTCAGTGAATGGAAGGAGACGACATCGTCCGCGCTTGGCGTTCTCATGCTATCAAGAAGAGGAAGGCGAGGGATGGTTTCGGTGCATGCCATGTGAAGGCGAAAGATGCAGAGGATGGGAAGTTCTTGGTGCTGCTTCAAGCGAGAGAGCGTATGCTGAGAGAAGACCCCAAGCGAAGCGGGCAGGAAGAAGACGCGACGGACGAACAGCTGTCTCGTTTGCTTCTAATCTCCGCCTCAGCGATCGACGCCGATCATGCAGACGCAGCGATCGACGCCTTAGTCGACCTGTACCAGCATGCTTCTCTGCATGGCCATCCGATGCAACGAGTCATGGCCTACTTCGCCGACGGCTTGGCTGCCAGGATTCTGACAGATAGCTCCCCCTTGTACCGATCAATCATGGCGCATCCGACACCGGAGGAGGAGTTCACGGCCTTCACCGAGCTCTACCGGGCTTCTCCGTACTACCAGTTCGCCCATTTCACCGCCAACCAGACCATAGTGGAGGTCTTCGAGGCGGAAGAGAAGCGAAACGGCGGAAGACTATATGTGATCGATTTTGACGTCTCCTACGGGTTCCAGTGGCCCTCTCTGATCCAATCCCTTTGTGACAAGGCTACGACGAGTAAGCCAATCTCTCTGCACTTGACAGGGTTTGGCAGAAGCACGGAGGAACTCAAGGACACTGAAACGAGGCTTGTCGGTTTCTCGAAGAGCTGCAGCAATCTGGAGTTCGTGTACAATGGGCTTTTGCGAGGCTCGACAACCAGTGACCTTAAGATCGAGAAGAATGCAACCCTCGCCGTGAACTTGGTCTTCTATCTGCAGACCATGAAGAGCTCGTCTGAGATGCTCGCGACATTGATGTCCATCCACTCCTTGAATCCCTCCGTCGTAGTCTTAGCAGAGAAAGAAAGTAGCCAACGCCCCGCAGGCTCCTCAGCGAGGTCTGTGGAGTCGTCCTTGAACTACTTTGCAGCCATGTTTCACTCGTTGCATGACTGTCTCCCAGCAGACAGCCCGGAGAGGCTGAGCATCGAGAAGAACCATCTCGGGAGAGAGATCAAAAGCGCCATAACCAGCAACTGTGAGAAGACGAGTACGGAGACGGGGAGGATGGAGAGCACTGGGTTTCAGGAAATGAAGTTGAGTTCGAGGTCGGTGAGCCAAGCAAAGCTGCTGCTGAAGATTAAGGGCCAGTTTTCGAGCATAGAGCATGCGAGCAACACCGGGTTTGGCATTTCAGAGGCAGATGATGGAAGAACACTATCTTTGTGTTGGCAAAATAGAAATCTAATCACGGTCTCTGCATGGAAATGCACAAGGTGATCAAAATTGAACCAAGCCAACTTTGTGATCTACAGCTTAAATCAAGAAAAATGTTTTTGTTTTACATCATGATTTCTTCATATCTTTCCTGCGTGAAGCTGGGATGGTTCCTTTGCTGCCTTTTTTTTCTTGTGTATTGCAGTCAATTCAAATAAGTACGACATCCAAGTTAGATTCCACCTAACCAAAATTTGCAGGACACCACTGTGAAATCTTAGTCTTGGCATCCTCAAGATAATGTGCTTGGAGTATCCTTGACCTTAGGCAAGATTAAGAGCAGAGGATGCAGCATATACCTCGGGTCTAAATCTTCTCAGCATACGTGTCACGTTCATGCACTGCAATGACTCCTTTAAAGGAAAAGTAAATGATTGATTCCTTCTCATTTTGTAAAGGATAAAGCAAACTTTTCTTTCCCTCCACAAGAATATGTTGCAAAGCCAGTGAAGTTTCCCGACGCAAGAGCGAGGAAGAAAACAAAGGAAAGCCATCTTCTTCATCGGCTAGATATGGGTCAAGATTTGAGTCTTCAATCAATCTTGCCATATTAATGAATGGGTTGATTTATTAAAGATTAGGAATCGGGAGATTACCCAACAACCTAAAAACATGGGGGCCCGCCTGCGGAGCCTTCTTATACGTTATTCTAACAGGTTGGTGTGTCGCCACGTCACCGTAGGCCGTCATGGTCAAACGCCGTCTGTGATGACGTAAGTCGTAACGGTCAGGTTTGGGACATAAAAGTACCCATCGTACCCGCAGCCTACCTGTTTTGTTATTTGTGTTACCGATGGGACATGTGGGTCTTCCAATCGCTCGTCTTGGTGAGTGTTGGGGCAACGTGAGAAGGAACATTAAATATTCACACAAAAGTAGCCGTTGCAGAGGCTGCCAACGGGCTTCTCTCTGCTTTTGAAATCCCCCATATCACACGAACACCTCTCTAAGGATACGCCCAAATCAACAACACACAAGAAAGAAAGAAAGAAAGAAAGACATGATGGCGGACAAGGATAGATCGAAATCGGAGGAGAAGGAGATCAAGATCGCCGTCCTCTCCGTCCTCAAGAAGGGCAGCATCCTAAAGCGCCTCTTCCTTAACTTCCCCCCACCTCATCCGACGACGGCAGGAGACGGCGGCCACATTCCTAACCCAGGTGGAGGAGAAGTAGACGATGAGGACCACCCGATCCTCTTCGGTCGTCATCCAGATTGTCACGTCGTCGTCGATCACCCCAGCATCAGTCGCTTCCACCTCGCCGCCCGCCTCGTTCCCTCGCTGCAGAAACTTGCCGTCACCGATCTCTCGTCCGGTGCGTCCTCCTCCTCCTCCAATTCCCGATCTTTTCTGTTATTCTTCCTCTCTTCTCGTGGTTTCGGGATCGGTGGTTGATTCGGTTCCCTTAGGTATCCAGTTCATGGGACTTGGGTTTCGGGAACCAAGATCCCGCCCAACGTAGCGGTCGACATGGTAGATGGCGACATTCTGAGCCTCGGCGCCTCGACGAGGGTTTACAGGATTCAATGGGTCTCATCAAGCCGCGCGCTCGAAATGGATAACCCATTGGAGCCATTGGTTGAAGACAAGGTAGAAGTCAGTCAGGTTTTTCGATGTTTTCACTTCTCCTTGATTCAAGTTCTGTCCTTTCGATCTCCACAAAACCGTTTGCTTCAATTGGGATTTCCCAGGATGATTGCGAGGAGTTACTAATTGACATGAACGAAATGTGGCCTACCGTGATCCCTTCGGCGCCACCTTTGCCGGAATCTATGAATCCATCGCCTTTGCCAGCGACAAGGGAACAACAGAACCCAATACTCGAAGCAGAGAGCTCAAGCCGCTTTGCTGCCTTTCCGATTCTGGAGTCTGTTGTGTCTTCGATGCCAACCATGGACGAGAATTCGTCTCCTCAGGTGTTATGTGCTGTTCAGCAACCATTCGAGGGGGAGCACCTGAGCCTGGAGAGGTCCGAGAAGGGGAGCTTTCCGTCAAGCCTCTTATCAAGGAGGAGTAAGTCGAGGTCAGTTGGCTTCCTTAGAATCGAGACAGGGAGGGGCAAGGAGAAAACCACAAATACAAGACCTGATGTAGAGGTCGGAGGAAGTACAGGGAAAGAGAACAACAGTGTTTGTGATCGAGCCAAGAGAGAGGAAAAACTTTGCAGGGTGCTCTTTGAAAATGGAGGGAAAGGGCAAGATAGAGAAGAACAGTTTGATTCAGATAAGGAGAACGTAACGCCAATGTCAGGCCGAAAGATTAAGAGGATCAGCAGGGTTCTGCAGAAATCTGGGTGTGTTGCAGACCATTCGAATGTTGCAGAAGAGAACTGCAAACATGAGGTACTCAGTGACTTGAGGGCTAGAAAAGCCTCCTCTGAGAACCTTGTTGTAAAGAGTAACACTTGTGCTGGCAAGTCAAAGAAGTATCAGGAAGACCTGCAGATGCCACATTCCAACTCCATCACAAATGCAAGTGTGTTGGAAGAAGACGTGCTCTATGGTGACAAAGAGAACTGGACACCAGACTCTTGTAAACATATGAAGTCAAGGAAAGTGTCTGGTGGAATTCTTATGAAGGTTGAAGACAATGAGAACACGTTTCCTTCAGACAAGGAGAATCTGACGCCCGACATCTCGCCATCTGCGAAGTCCAAGGAGTCTTCCTTCAGTAGCTGTGCTAGAATTGAGAAGGAGATCGTGAAGAGAAGAGTGGAACGGATTCCCTTTCAACCTCTGCTGGAGATTTCTGCTTCAAAAAGCTGCGATAGTACTTGGGAGGGTAACTGTGCTTCCACCAAGGATGCTCTGACTTCAAAATGCGAACCGAGTCGCTCTTCCGTAAGTTTTTAGTAAGCTACGGCTGCTGCATGGATTTTATTTGTCAGCCAAATGTTTGATTGATTTCATCTTTAGTTGCAGAAACAACCCATGGGTGAAGTGATCCCCAAAGCAGAAGAGAGGAAGATCTGGAGCATTGTGGTCGATGCGAATTGCTTTCTGGACGAAGAATCAAGAAGGTCCCTGCAGCTCCTTGAAGGCCTAAAGGGGACTCATCTCATCGTCCCACGAATCGGTAAGCTCGGCTTGATTCTTCCCTTGTTTCAATCTAACATCTTTATGCAGCTAAACATCAGCTGCTCCTCTCTTGTCTTGCAGTCATAAGGGAACTCGACTGTCTCAAGCGGCGCGAGAGCCTCTTCAGCAAATCAACAAAAATGGCATCCAAAGCGCTGCAATGGATAGAAGAGTGTATGGTGAACACAAGTTGGTGGATTCATGTTCAGAGCTCCTCCGAGACACTGCCGGTGGTGCCAACCCCCCCTGCCTCACCTCGATCACCATTTGGCGACGGAATCGACTCCAAATCCTTCTCCGCCCACGGAAGCTTGACTGAGATCGTCTCTCCGACCGCGGAAGACCACATCCTCGACTGCGCGCTCTTGTTCGATAAAACGAAGAACGACGGACAACAATTCATCCTCCTATCCAACAGCATTACGCTCAAGATCAAAGCCATGGCAGAGGTGTGCATAGTTTCAGATAGAGAGGTGTGTTTGTTTCTTCCTCGCTCTGTGAAGAAGCTAAAACTTGGGTTTGTGCGCGTTGCAGGGGTTGCTATGCGAGACTCCCAAGGAGTTCCGCGCAAATCTCGTGAATCCATTTTCCAACAGGTTTCTATGGGGGAGCAGCAGCAGTCCGAGAGGATCCACTTGGCGTTGTTCGTCGAGTGATGTTGGGCTGCTCCACAATCCCCTCCTCCTCCGTCAACCTGTAAGAACGGTAGGGACAGCAGCTGAGGCTGCTAAAGGATTAAAGCTTATACTGATGCATAATTCCCAGTATGGGCTGTCAAAGTGACAAAAAGAGGAGGAGGCAAATCTACTTGTACTTCTCTTCAAGATTGTAGCGATGCAATTCTAAATGCATTCGAGTCAATTTATCTATGCATATTTTATTTGAATCGAATCCAACTCACGTATCTATATTTTCTATAATATCATTCTTAATTTAATTGAATTTTATCTGAAAATCTAATTTATTAACTTCCTATATCAATCAAAATCCACGTCAAACCGATAACGACGTCATGCATGTCGTCAAATGTCCATTTCTCGGATCGGGCCCAGGATTAGATGATACCCGGATCCGATAACGACCGACACTATCTCAAAGGCGTCCGGGAACTCCAAAGCCCACGTGTCGGGCTCCTCTGCTGCTTCCCGGTGCCCCCTCTGTCCTCAATGTCTCTCGTCTGCTTCCGGCCGTTGCTCTTCCGGCATGAATCCCGGCCCGCCCTGCTCCTCCACCGAGCTCCTCCAAGGTGGTGCGGTTTTTATCGACGCCCGACGCGCTCCACTGTCAGAGCCCTGTCCGGCAGCCCGGACCAAGCCTACCCGAGGCCTCGCAGATGGGAGAAGGTTCTCACCACCGCTGCCAGCCTCTACCCTCTCTATGTGACCATCGGAGGGGCCGTCGCCTGCGTGAATCCGTCGGCTTTCTCTTGGTTCGTGAAGCGTGGGCCGGCTTCTTATAGCTTCTCTTTGGGTTTTATCATGCTGGCTACGGGTCTCACTCTGGAGCTGAAGGACCTGTTCGCGCTCTTCCGGCAAAGGCCTTTCTCTGTGAGTTATTACAAAGGAATAATTGGACGAACCCTAAAATATTGAACTCTTTTGACTTCTATGTTCCTTTTTTGTTGAATTCAGGATGTCTAACTTGAAAAGATTTATTCTTTTATCTGTGTGTGTTAGGGAATTTCTTGAATTCTGATCTTTAAATTGGATCCTGATGCATCTCTTAAGTTGACTCACGGTATCATTCCATAGCTTATGTTTTGGTTGAGACTCACAACTGCGTATAAAATTCAGATAAATAAAGTATGTAATGCTGTGATGTGTTCCATTTAGTTGGTCCCGGGGATACATCAGAGGATTACTACTTGCAATATGGTTCGGAGTTCGACGCTTTTGCGAGGAGTCCAAAGTCAAACCTATTATCGATCCAAGTATCAGATCACCATGTCAGCGAATTGGTCATGTTCAAGGGGTACTTGGCAAGAAAATTCAAGAAAAATGATATTGTAGGAATGCACATTAATGTTTGGAAGAGGACAAGCAGCTACTGCTGAAGTCTGACAATATCGTCTTTCGACCGTCTGAGAGATATTAAAATTGCTGCCGGATTTCTAGTTAACCTTAAAATGTGAATTCTGAGGAGTAAAAAATGTTGTTTGATCTTCTTTGTGTAGCTGGATGGTGACTGCTTGTTAATCAGGAAAAGAAATGACTCGAAGAACTTTTCTTCTGTGGACTATGTAGTTGCTGATATAGGAGAATAAAGCCTGCTAAGATCTTCAGAATCTGCTTGGCTCGATATGGATTTTATCTGATTGCTCACCACTTATTTTCTGCACTCATGGATAAGACATCCCTTTAGATGTTTTCGTAATGTTCTCTCTTATGTTTTTTGTGTTTGTAGATACTGTTGGGTTTTGTTGCTCAGTACACAATTATGCCAGCTTTGGGAGTTATACTGAGCAAAGCAGTTGGTCTTCCACCATCTCTTTCGGTAGGTCTAATTCTGCTTGCCTGTTGTCCTGCGGGAACTGCATCCAATGTGGTAAGTCATTTCATTTCTGGATGAGATCGGTGGAATGTTCTTACCTAGAGTTACTTTCTGATTCTTCACTTAAAACTGTTGTCATATTTCTCATGATCCAGTAAGAAAACTTTCATATTCCCAAAAGCATTCTTGCTCTTTTTCCGTGAGAAGAAGATTCATGAACTCAAGACTGCTAACTTCTTTATCCTCGCTTCTTTCACTATCATCATTTTCCTATATATTTCAATGCTGATGCCCCATGCATATGATCTTTCCTATAATCCAAGTTTTTTTAATTCCCTTAAATATTGCTATAAATTAATTCTGATGTAGACGGGTTACATAAAATTAGAAAATTTTTATGCAATTCAGAAAGAAAAAATGTATTCACCTGATGAGAAGCCCCAATTTTTAAAAATTCTCCCCTTCTTTAATATCCTTCTTTCAAATAGTGTTGCAGGTGACATTAATTGCTAGAGGAGATGTGCCATTGGCCATCGTGATGACTATCTGCACCACCCTGGCTGCAGTACTTCTTACTCCTCTTTTAACCAAAATTCTTGCTGGAACTTTTGTGTCTGTGGATGCCATTAAACTGTCCGTCAGTACTCTCCAGGTAAAGTTCAAACGGTTCATGGATCTCTATTTGTTACTCTTTCCTTTGTTGGGAATAATGTACTTTTTGCTTTTAGGTAGTTGTTGCCCCGGTTCTGTTGGGATCTTATTTGCAAAGTGCATTTCCAGCTATCGTGAAGGCCATCATCCCATTTGCTCCCCTTCTTGCTGTGTTAGCTTCTTCGCTTCTCTCAAGCAGGTCTGGGATGAGAAAATTTGCTTAGTTGCCTATTTCTTGTTTCTTTTCTATCTGCATGTTGTCCTTCACACAAGTTTCTCGGATGTTGCAGTGTGTTCTCGGAAAATGTTGTGCGACTTAGAACATCAGCTATGAACGGTTCCGGTGGTTCTGACATAATTTCTGAATATATGGGCGTCGTGATACTCACAGTGTTTTTATTACATTTTGCAGGCTTTTTGTTGGGGTATTGATTTTCCTTTAAGCTTATTTATTATACATCAGAAAATTTTTATCATCAAGCGGATGTATTTTCTTCTCTTTTTATTTCTTTATCCAACCAATTGAAAAGATAATTTCTTAGACATAGTAAATACGATTATAATCTTTTCTGATAATATGTGTATGCTTTTTCGTATAGATACCTGTCAGCAGCTGTGTGTGGCATGGGAGAAAAACAGCGACGAGCAATCTCAATCGAGGTATTTGTTCATCTGAGAACAGAACATTCACCTAGTCAATTTCTAATCTCTAGCTTCCTAACATTTAAGTGTAAACAAAGCTTTTCACTTTGTAGATTAAGTTAATATGAACCTTTTAAAGGGACTGAAGCCCAACTTGTAGATTGATAGTAGGAAGAACTATTCTATGCATGTTTTTATTACCATTCTTGCTGACTTTTGTTACTAGATGAGCTCTTTTCTCTTTAGCGCATACAATTGGAGAGTTATCACTGGTGTTGTTACTATCCTACCATCCTGTCATCCTTCATGCAAATAGGCACATAAAGATGATAGTTCCAAACTTTCTTATATTGATTATGGTTCCTTTTTCATACGCAGGTCGGTATGCAAAACTGTTCATTGGGTGTTGTCTTAGCGACTTCTCACTTTTCCTCCCCGCTGGTTGCCTTGCCGCCTGCGTTATCAGCTATTATCATGAACATCATGGGTAGCTCCCTCGGTGCCGTATGGCGATACTGGCTCCCTTGTGAAGCTGATAACCGAGAATTGACACAAAAAAACGAAGATGATGTTGTTATCTAGTTTCTTAATTTTGGAAGCGAGTACAGTCTCAATTCTCAATCAATCATCTTTATTTTGTATGTTTGTTCAAAGAAAATGTGTGTGTTGTATGTATATGAAGAATTCAATTACCTTAGAGGAAAATTGTTCACTGTGCTTGGTTGACAGATTAATTGTATGTATATTTGCCTGTTTGCTTATTGCCACAATTATATCACCAGATTAATTGTAGGAGATGATCGCTGTTGTCAAACATTCCAAAGCATCAGACAACATTTGGTATTAAGACTTCCATACATTGATCGATTGCAAACATATATTAATACAAACAGTCCAAAATAGGATTAATTAGGAGCATATATGACAACGAAGACTCTCTCATTGATCCTACCTAACATATGATTGGAAATTTTCCACTGGAATGCACTTCCTTGACCCTCTTATCATACTCGTACTCATCTTCTTCTTCCCCCTCTTCAGTCTCCCTTTTCTCTTGCTTGCCCTCCTCCTGCTCGTCTTCCTTGGCCCAACCCGAGCCCGCCGTCAATGGTGTTGACGCCGCCGGCGGGATCCTTGCCTCCTCGACAATCTTCATTGTCTCCTCCTCGCTTTGAAGAGAGTAGTAGGCAAGCCCGCTGGCATCCCTCTTGTAGTACAGTGCTTGTGCTACCTCTGTTAGTCCCCTGGGCAAGTTCTTCAAGAACCACGGGTGGTTCCTTATCTCCCTCACAGTAATCCTCTGCACAAAGACCGACTCAGTGATCCGAGATGCCACTGGAACCTGTAATCAGGATTTACCTTTGATGGGTCGGCAACAAAGATCCTGGAGATCAGTTGTCTGCAATCCTGGGAAATATGAACGTACTCGGGTATTCTGTACTGCACTGAAACTATCCTCTGCAATCGAAGAAGGCAGTCCTACTGAGACAAGAAGAGTGACGACAGGAATGAGATGATGGAGATGAAGCTAATACCGCCATCGTCTTCCTAAAATTCTTGGGGTCGTCGGCGTCTTCAAATGGGTACGCTCCCACCAGCATCACATACAGTGTTACTCCACATGACCACACATCAGCCATCTGCACCAACCGGCAATGATGTCTATGTCTGCTTTGCCTTATTAAAATCGAAATCATAAGGGAGAATGGAGGAATCCGTATTCCATGGAAGCCGAGTGTCAGCCAACGGGGAGGGGAGCCCTACACGAGCAGCCAACCATTCTCCACACCACCGCCAGTACTCGTCAACGTGCTGGCAGCGGCCCGCTGGAGGACGAACGCGGGACGAGGAGGAAGGAACAGAGGAGAGGGATGGATGGATCAAATTACGGAACTGACCTTGCCGTCGTACTCACGCCGGGAGAGCACCTCGGGGGCGATGTATGCCGGCGTACCCACCGTGGACTTGGGGCGCGAGTGGAGCAACGACGACTGCTCTTCCATACAAGAAACGAATGCAAAAAGGGATCTTTACTTGAAAATTCGTATCGATTTGGCTCTGAGAGGTGAAGGGGAAGAGGTTTTGAGGATGGATAACCTTGGAGTAACCGAAGTCGCAGATCTTGAGGCGCGGCGCCGGGCTGCCATCGAGCAACGTGTTCTCCAGTTTCAGATCGCGGTGGCAGATTTGCTGAAAACAGCCGATTGGTTCAGCAATTTGGGATAAAGATGGGAGTTTGAAGGGAATATACCATGTAATGGCAGTAGCTGACGCCGGAGATGAGCTGCTGAAAGAAATATCTTGCCTGCAGAAGCGACCGCTGAAAGGTCAGAGATAGCGATTGATGCGAAATTGCGGAGGAAATCAGAAACTTGAGGCCGAAGAAAAAGCAACGGAGGAGGGAAAAAGGAACCTCGTCTTCGCTGAATCTTCCCGCGTGGCAGATGCGATCGAAGAGCTCTCCGCCGGCGGCGTACTCCATCACGATCGCCAGATGCGTGGGCGTCAGCACGACCTGCAGCTCAAATCACGGTCAGGACACGCAAAAAAGAACCATTTTTTGGTCGTGAAACAGAGAGATGGAAGCTTAAGCAGAGGCAATTTGAGGGATTTGCTAATAATGCCGACACTTGTACTACTACCACCTCTTTGAATCGGATGATGTTGGGATGGCAAAGCGACCGCTGGTTAATGATCTCTCTCGCGACGTTCTCGTTGATCTGCGAGACACAAAGTGAGACGACATCCACCACCAAAAGCAGGGGCTTAAAGAGAAGAGAAACCGGACCTTTTGGCCTCTGGGGATGTACTTCATGGCGACGAGCTCTCCCGTCCCCTTGTCCCTCATCAACCGCGCCACGCCGAAGTTGCCCGACCCGATATCCTTCACCAGCTCGTACTTCTCCATCATCTCTCCCGCCAAGGTCAGACCCCAAGAAGGCGAAAGAAGATCACGAGTTCTTCGGGAGCTCCAAAGAAGAGGAGGAGGAGGAGGCAGAAGAAAGCGTGAGGACGAAGGAACGCGGTGCGAGGAAACCTTAGGATATATTTATCCCAAAGGCTTGCCTTCGACTCATAACAGGGAAAAAACAAAAGGGAACAACGCGAGAGGGAAGTCAGGCAGCAGCAGTACTAAATGGCGGCTGTGCTCGGACAAGACGTGGCTTCTCCGCCGCCTTCTTCCACGAGAAGCAGTCATCGACGCATCCCGCCCACCAAACTTGCGGTTGGATGTGGGACCCATGCGTTGGTCCATTTCTCGTGTCGCAGATTGTTCAATTGCTGGCGTCATGAAATATCTTCCTTGGAAAGGAGTGGATAAGACACGTGGATGGGGAAGATATTGTTGGTGATGGAGCGAAGGTGACGGCTAGTGATGAAGGGTAGCCCACATGATGGGCTGATTACGCACGGTTATTAAAGCACCATGCGACGATTTGTACGGGCCGACGGGGACCCCACGATCTCGGTATCGATTCGTATGCCTGTGGACTACTACTACTATATTCTAAAGTCTCAGCATGACATCAGAGCACGCTATGATTAGCCCTGCATTCATTACCCATGGGCTCCACTTGGCCAGGCTTGTGTGTGAGAGAGGCGTCACATGGGAGGGAGTAAGCCGATGGATGGGTCGGAGAACGAGTACCAAGATGGCCGTACTATTAAGTAGATATTATTATTATTATAATTATATGCATCGCCAACAGGTCATGCACATGCATGATCGTACGCGGACGATGTTATGGGAACGAACATTGTTATTATTATTATTATTATTATTATTATTATATATGAAGTAGATATTATTATTATTTATTATTCTAAATCACAAAAAAAAATAGATTAATTGTTGACTTCGCAATGCAAGTTGTGCCTATCGAGTTGATTAATAGGAAGGAGAACAGCGTGTCCAGGTGGGTGAAGCTGGCTGTAATAAACACTCATTAAAGAGAATAATAAATACTATGAGTTAGAACTTAAGTCTAGAGATTAAACAAAGATATACGAATAGATAGGGATAAACGTGGAAAAATATTATAATGAAGAAGTCAAATATCCAGATGGTACTACAAAGAAGTAATACTTTCAATAAAAAAATAAAAATTATAAGCCCCACAGAGTAGCCATAAGGTTGTCTAGCAGCAGATTCCAGTAATAATCACAAGAAAAGCATTACTTAGCTATGGAGCTATGACTACTGGTCAACAAAATAAATCAATCAAAGCAGATAAGGTAAAGGGTTACTTTTATTAGGCTCATGTTGCATTTTCTACTCTTATTGTAATCCAATACATAAATATTGGAAATCTTAATTTTACAAAGCACCCATGATATACTTAATACATGATGCCTTCTAACCTCTCATGCGAAACGTAGTGTCGCAGAGGCAGACTCCAAAAAATTAGTAAGCATTAAACATCTGATACGCTCCCTCCAACTCTATCGCGAGGTATGAGACGCAACTCTGAGCCATGCTTCAGAAACACGTTCCCTGCATAAGCATATCAAATTGCAGATGTGAATAATGATCTGATGTCCCAGAATCACATTTCTTGTGTGAATCAGGAAATGTCAATTAAGATGACAAGTGACAAGAAAAATCAATCTTCTAGGAGCAAAAAAAAAAGGAAAAGAACAACTTCAAGCGAGGTTGCAAAACCAAATGGTGATGGGATCCTCTTGGAAGGGTCACAGAATGACGCCAAAACAGTTTAACATATCAAGTAACGGTAACCTACTTGAAGTGTCGATTTCTCGGTCTCAAATCCTCGCATGCTTAGACCAATAATCAAGTGTCAATTATTTGTCTGCACACAAATATAGATCGGCTGTTTCTCGACACCATTATGTACATGAGATTCAAGTCAACAATTATTAATGGCAATGTTAATATATCATGTCAAGTGCTTCACATATTGAACAATTGCATTGCCTCAAATCCTACACTCTCTAGAACATTGTTCCATATTCCATATACAAAAAGACGTACTAATCAAGATGATATTAAGCAGTGAAAATAAAACTAATGCCACTCATTTAGCTCTGATCAGTTTTATAATCCTTGCAGGCAAGGCTCGTCTTATTGGTCCGTACCAGCATACCGAGTTGGTATCGACCGGTATGCACAGTACATACTGCTCGATATATTATAATATTTATATTATATTCTATAATATAATATAATATATTAAAAAATATAAAAAAGGGGAGACGAGGTGTCGCCTCATTCTCCCTTCTTCTCGTTCCCTTCTCCTTTCTTGCCTTGTCTCCCTGCGCGGGGAGAAGGAAGCCCGCTGGCGAAGAATCGCCTGCGAGCGATGGATTGCGCGGGGAACCGGGGAAGAGCAGGTACCTCTCTCTTTTCTTCATTTTCTTCTTCTCCCTCTTCTTCTTTCTCCCTCGACCACGGTCGAAATCGACCACCGACGGCGGATTTCGACGGTACCTCCCGGTAGCGAGCGGTCTGCGTATCGGTCTTCTATCGGACTAGTACGTACCACCAGTACCGGGCGGTACAGAACAAAACATAAAACCTTACTTGCAGGTTCTTTTGGAAGGTCTAGTTATTCGTCCTTCCACATACAAGTTGCAAAGGAATCAACTCTAAATAACCAGTTTGAACAAATGAAAAGCTAAAACTCAAAAAAGTATCCATGTACAAGAAAATGTCTGTTCATAATATGGCTTCACAAATCATCACCAAAAAACTCCAATTTTGAAACTAATATTGTGAACTAAGTAATCATAACTGTGTCAACATATGCCACCACATTGGAACTTCAATGATCAGCCCACTTGAATACTTTTTATTTTAAACAATTTTTTAAAGCAACTAATTTTTTTTTTCCTGCAGACTAAAAGGACAAATTATGAAGGTATAAGTAGAATGGCCTTTGCTGCGAATTACTTGAAAGTGTTAACTAGAAACAAGATTAACACAAATTGGCCAAATAAACAAGTAGCATCAAATATCATAACTTCTGTATGTTCATCTTAGCACGAAGACTATTAAAAGGAGATGGGACATTTATTTACTTTTGCAATCTCCACTGTTTATAGAGAATATTGACCATGAAGCTCCTCGATAGTTATTTTATTTGTCCTCACTATAGGAACATCCATCATCGAACTGACATACTAGTCGAAAGTACAAGTAAAGATCAATGGATCAAATATCATCAAGTTTTCTCCCTTATTTTGGATTGCCATTGCAAGACATAGAACTGTCAATCTAATCCCCTACTAAACTCGATAATTATGCACGCTGACATAATTTTGCTATATATGATTATGACTAAAAATACACTTGGAGTGCCTACTTAAACCTTCAACATCACAGATACCTTGCTACTTTAGCAAGATCTCAGATGTGACAATATGTAAACCAACTTTAATATCCTAAACCTGTCCTAACTAGAAAGAACCAAAAGATATAATTCATAGTTGTTTGTATCACTTCTCACATTCTAAGGATCATTACCTCAAAATTCTTCCTAGCATTAAAATTATCTTTCTTTGACTACAAGTAAAACACTGATATATATATGGGCAAGCCTGAAGCCAGATTTCAACAAAAAATATGAAAAGCTAATTTTCAACTGTCATTAGCCAAAGTGAAAGTGTCACAAAAAAATTGCACAACCGTGAAGGAAACAGAAGCTATCAGCAGAGAAGGAAAGGTCAAGATGGTCACAACATACCAGCACTTTGTTGCGGGTTAATTCCCACACCATCTGCAAAGGGGAAAAAAAGTTCATGAATTTCACGTGCTGCACAGATAAATCCTATGAAAAATGCAGTACAACTATTATTGTCAACATGAAGCTAGAGAAAAAAGATGAAATTGTGTGGGTTCCATTTACATCTACCAAAAAAATATTTCCAATCCAAACAATATATTGCAGCGGAAGAAAAAGCTGAACAGAAATTCTCCACATCTATATTTCATTTTGTTTAGAATCCACAAAAAGAACTATTTAATGTAGAAATCCACACAATGCACCTGCACTTAAAGTCTAATTTTGCATTAAGGCCGCAACTGTGCCAAAACTTAATAGACAAATCACTTGGAAAACAACGAAAGGGAACCTTCAGATCTAACGATTCTCACTCAATCATCAAAGTCTGCGAAAATTCAACCTTTTTCTTCGACCTAGGATTATAATCACAATCTACAAGGATTTACCATTGGTGATGATGGCGCTGGTTTGAGGAGGGACCTTGAACTCCTCTGCAGCAAACTTTAGCACCGCAGTAAAGGGCGCCGCCTCGGGGACGTTGAAACTGATATCCGATCGACAGATTAGCAGAGAATAACATAGGAATCGGAAGAGGGCGACGACGGTTGGAAAGCGAAAACGGGGCTTACACTTTGTAGGGTAGCTTCGGATCGGAGGTCAGGATCACCTTGAACGAGACCTTCCCACCACCTCCTGCTGCCGTCGCCGCCGCCATCTCTCACGCTGCGATGAAGAATCGCCCCAGAGAGAGAGAGAGAGAGAGAGAGAGAGAGAGAATACGATCCGGAACGAGGAAGGTACATGAACCACGGAGCGCTTTATACGATTTCTCATAACCGTTATAATGTATGGAAAAACCGGTATAGTGTTTATATTGAAAACTACATGCCGTTATAAGTCATCTACCTTGAGAAAATTGCATTAGTAATGCAAATGAATAAATCTTTTTGGTTTTCCGGCCAATAATATCAAATAGAAAAGGTAAAATCACATTTTATATAATGATCTCCAAAATTAGGTTTGAACAATTATAATTTTCAATCTAGTTAATCTATTTAACCTATTATTGGATTCAAATCCGCACAACCCAAACTCTCATCTTTAAGCCATAGTGCCGAATCTCACAAATATTTTATGTTTGATGTGATGCAAAGCAAATAAATAGTCGCGCATGGAATCTTTGTGTCTGTGTACACCATTATGATGCAGATAGTGGCTGAGGGACTCGAAAGCATAAAGGTTTATCAATGACTTCTTCAAAGAAAGATGCGATTTCCAAACTTTTTAATCAAAAGATGAATTCATCTCATTAACCATCAAAGTATATTGCATCATCAAAGAAAAAAACACACAAGAGAACTTGAGATTTCTCATCAACTACTGTGTAACCATCTCACAGGGTTTGACCTGTTCTACCAATTGTCCTGATTCCCTGTACCCACAGATGCAATCTTTACCCCATTTCTGTCTTCATTTCATATAAAGGAAGACAACACTGTTGCAGTCAACACCACCAAAATACCAAACAGAACAGTTACTTGAAATGTGTATTCAGTAGCCTTTTGTGGTTAAAGTCATATTCTCCAGCATGATCTCTTAGCCAAAGCTTCTGCTTGGAAGATGAACCTTACAGCATAGAAAGGGCAATCCACATTTTCTCTACTGTATATATAAGCACAGGTTAATGCAACACAAATTATTCCCTTCAGCTGGATATGGATCAGAGCAAGTGTTTCTTGGCTTCCTCCTTAATCTTCAAGGGAAGTAAAGAGAGGAGAGACACTTGTATGTCGATTAAGCCATCAGACTTCATTTTCCTGAGAAGACACTACTCATGTTCTCTTACCAGTTTTTGTGGGATAAGTTTCACAGAAGCAACTGCATCCAATAATTTGTCAGTTCATTCTGGAAACAGTTATGTCTTAGTTTAATGCTACTTGTCATCATTTCCTGTTGCAATTGGAGGATCATTTTATATATGCCACAGGAAAGAAAATATTTAGCCAAACAGTACTTTCAGCAATTTATACTCTCTGGACATCCATAAGGCCATGATGCACCAAATAGAATAGTTTGGACAACAAATATGGTTCTGTGGTCACAAAGCTACAGCATAAGGCTTCCTTCCATGACAATACATTCTCATTAAGTTAAAAATTGATGGATTCTAAAAGGTATGAGTATGATATATACATGCATGGTTAGTGTGATCTACATACATTTTGGCATTTAAATAGCATCTGAAACATGCAATTTAAAATGGAAACTTTACATTTTTTGTCGTAGGACCAAAAATATTCTAGCAAGGAACTGGGGAAGAGTGGTCAGAAGGACAAAGAAGAAAACACATACATAAACAAAATGTTATATTTATAGAAAAGATATCTGACAACAATATGGACCATGCTTCTAAACAAGCACAAAACATGAAGAAAGCTATTATCTGATATATATATATATATTGGATGGTTCCGTACAATCAAAATCTGGATACTCATTTTTTAGATGAAAAATGTAATAAAAAAAAAGAAGTGGAGTTTTCAACAGTCATGATGATGCTTTTCTGCTAGAGGACAATACAATTAAAGGATGCCACGATTAGGCGAATCTAATGCTGTTGTCAAGCCCAAAAGATAAAGAAGTGCTCCAAAATAAGTTGCCCAGTTGATATCTCAGGCTGACAGAAACTCTAATGCATGGTTAAACACAAAAGCAGGTGTAGAAAATAGAGCATTTGAAGCTATAACACCTCCGGTTGTGAAACCTATGAAAGGAATTCTTGCACAATAGAATAGTAATACTAAGTAGTAGTAGAAGATAATAAAAGTAAGCGGTTTGCAGATACAAAAGTGCTTCATATGACATATAGAGGAGCCCCAATTTATGTTGCTTGGGCTCAGATCTGGAGTGTGAAGTGCAACAAGAATCACAATGTTAGGCATGACATCTAAAAGATCTAACCTTAAAGAAATTATAACTATTTTCTTCTGATTGTTTCCATCCTGATCCCTTTTTTTTTCTCTGCTTTTTTTACTCTTTCTTGATATTGCATGACCACTTCACCATCTACTGCCAATCCTCCTTTCTTTAAGCAGGCAAATATTAATTATATGATAAGCTGCATGCCACTATATGTCAGAACAGGCAATTGCCTGTGCCGAAGCTTTCGACTTGTACTCGAAGCAAAACATCACATTTATTAAGTTGCAGATCGATTGGGGAAGCTCGGTTGATAAGAACAATAACTTCATTAATAACATGATTGAAGATACATATGATGTGAATTTTATAGTTAAATCGAAACAAGAAATGGACATCATTACGGATCAATATCAGCAAAACTCAAAAAAAGTTCACCATAAAAGAGAAGGAAAACATACCATCAATTAGGAGAACAAGATCCATTCTTTTTCTTATTTTTCCTCTATTTTTTGGGGTGCTTGAAGGCATCCATCAATTGACGTTGGGGCAATCCCTTGCAAAATGGCCATGCTCTCCACAATTGTAACATCCACCACCTCCTCCTCCTCCACCACCAGCAGCAGCAGCAGCACCACCACCACCATAACCGCCATACTTCCCTCCCCCTCCCCCTCCACCGCCTCCTCCTCCTTGTCTGCAATCCCTAGCCAGATGCCCATTTCTCCCGCAGTTGTAACAAGGCCCAACACCACCACCACCGTATCCGCCACCACCGGCCACACCATAACCACCACTGCCGCCGCCGCCCATCCTTCCACCTCTTCCGCCACTCCTCCACCCTCTCCCATACCCACCACCCCCATAGCCACCTCCATACCCATACCCACCGCCCCCGCTCCTACCCCTGCCGCCGGAACCCCCCCTTCCGCCGCCGCCGCCGCCGCCGCCGAGGAAGATGGCGGCCCCATTGGGCGCGGTGACGTCCACGGCCTTGCTCCGGCCGTCGTCGGCCTGATCCACGGAGAACTCGACGGCGTCACCCTCCGACAACGCCCGGAATCCCTCGGCCCGGATGGCGCTCTGGTGGACGAAGAGATCCTCGCCGCCGCCGTCGGGCGCGATGAAGCCAAAGCCCTTGGCGCCGCTGAACCAGATCACCGTCCCCGTCTGCCGCCTTACATGCGCCATCTCGATCTCGACGCTCCTCCGATCCAACCTCCCTCGCCGTTCTCCCGTCTCCCTCTTCGGTGGTTATTCACACAACGGACGGCTGTGATCGGGCCTTATCCGCGAAGGAAGGAATCACGATAAGATACTTCAGCTGGTGGTGGAGCGAAACACTCACCTCTTCGCCACTTCCCGTCGCCAACAGTATTAACTGTCGACTTCTCCTTTCATTTTCCTTTTTAATTCTTTCTATTTTTAACACTTTAAACATAATAATTAAGAGGACAAAAAAAAAAAAACTTCCTTTTATTATTTTTTGTGGAGAATAAAATGTGAGCAATTTGGCTGAGTGCACTCTATCTAATGCAGTCAGTCAGGACAATATGGACACCGAGCAAGTGGCTCAAAGAATCCCAAAGCTAAGAAAGAAGCATTATTACTTTTGAAGAAGAATTCTGTCACCATTCAAAGATTAATATGGGATATGCTTTTTTTTATTATTTCATATGTAAGAAGAATATATATCTTTTTCAAGCATTTGCCTGGAGCTGATGGAAGGATAGGATACCGGCAGAAGGCAATGCCAACACAAAAGCAGTGGCTCTGCCTTCTCCAATATGGGGGATGAGATCCTTGTTGACAAAAGGTCACACTTGCATTTATTCTGTAATGGAATAAGCTTTTGCTGAAAGAAATGCTCTACATGGTTGGATAGGGAAGTGACAGTGACAAGATTTTGAGATACCAAATGAATGTGTTTGTTGTCAATCCATTTCTGGCACAGAACTATAGATCTGTAAGATCACAACTGACTCTGACAGAATGCTCATCTTTGTTACTGTTCTTACCTACAGAATCAAACTCATGTATCAGTTCATTCTAATCCAAAGGCAATTTATCTCTCAGAGATGCCAACTGCTGCAGAGGTCATGGATGATATGCACAAAAATAAAAAAATTGCAGCTTGGGAGTCTTCAATGGAAGATCTTATCACATCTTATCTAAAAAGCAAAAAATATGCATTCACTTTGGGCATTAGATAATCTTCAGATCTGCATCACCTTTGGATTAAAGCAAACCTATTCCTCCTCAAGGAATCAATGTGTTTAGGTCTGCAGATGCCTGGATCTTGTGAGAAGCTGACACCAAAGTGTTGATGTTCTTAGTGATGATGAGGATTCGAATTCAAGCTTGATTAAAAGACAGATGCCTAACTTCCGACGACAATAGATTTCGACAGATCGTACAGTAAAAAGAATGAACTTGTCTTTGTGAAATAATTCATCAGAAAACTAAAATTGTCTGTGCAAGATACAGATGTGGCACAGAAATGAAGAAAGCAGAACCATAATAAGGACTACTTTCTGTATGAATCTGTTCTCATAAGAAAGCAATGGAATGTGCAATACTCCATGAGATCATATCATTCTATTATTAGTTCATGAATCAAGACAATTCATGAAAGATTCAAACCAGAGATCATCCTATAATATGAGAAAGAAGAATCATAATGATGGTCATTACTCTGAAATTTGTCTCTCTCTGTGGAAGTGTTTGCATTGGAATGGTGTCAACTGCATGAACTGATGTCCAATGGCTCAGATACCATAAATAATATTATTCTTATGTCCAACAGATATATAACTAGATATTAAGTACATGAAATTGATGCCACCACCACCATCAAATAGAAGGAACTTTGATGCTGTGGATGCACTTTTTGGAGTTTTTTATACTTGAAGCTTGCCAGAGCATTTTGCTTTTGCCAGAGTCACATGCTATTGGATTGAAAAAGGATATCTTTAGTTTTTGTGTTAAAATCCTTGGTACTGTGATTCCATATTATTTTACTTATAAAATGATTACTAAAAACTATAAATAAAGATACAGATGCTCTTAATTTAATTAGGGATATTATGTTATATAGAGCTCAATAATGACAAAAAATTCAACTAGTCAACCAGCCCCAAAGGTGTCGGAAAACCTCAGCCGGTGCATCACATGCGTAGCGAAAATCAAAGCAAAAAACTGGTTTCTCACGCAGATCAAATCATTGTGCAAAAGATTGGGGTCGCGAAAAAATCACAAAATCACGATGTGTGAGAGATTGATTTTACCTAGGGAGATCGTATATCCCTGTATTCCATATCCGGATGGAGAAGATGAAAGAGGTCAAACGTCCTCCTCTCTAGCGGTATCCACACAATGGATCTCTGCTGTGAAACTCCTCAAATCTGATTTTGTAACTCTTGCGCAGAGGGAGGAGAATAGGAGAGAGAGGCTAAGGTTGTAGCCTTTCAACCATGAGTCTCCCATCCTATTTATAGAGAGTCACCAAAAAACCCTATGGCTCCTTCCTTAATGGGTATTAGATCTCCATCCAATTATCCACTAACCTTGTATTATTATATCTCTATCCAATAATCTCCTTAAGCCTCTAATTGGGTCTTAATCAAGGAGTCCATCAGCATAGGGTCTCATCTAATGAGAATAGGGGCTAATTGGATCTTCATCGAATCATCTATTCGCTGAAGCATCCACCATATGTGTATGACCCGATTATCATTGCACAGAACCAAGGACATCACAGTATATATGCTACAGATAATATAATGTGAGAATATGTCAATATTAATCATAAGCAAAAAGATTATGTAGTGTGTCACATGTACCATCACTCACGTGATTGACTTGCAGGGCACTTGTAACCAACAATCTCTCACTTGACTAAAAGTCAATCACTTATGTGTCTAATCCCATCAGACCCCTATGACGCTCAAATATAATATGAGCCAACAGCTTCGTCAATAGATTTACAATATTATCTTCGGATGTAACTCTTTCCATTGCTATATCTTTATGGATCATAATCACTCTAATCTACTAATCCACTAGAACCTCCTCAGAACAATTCTGATGAGACCTGGGTTCCCTTGATAGAGCTATCGCTCTATCGTTGTCGTAATATATTGGAATCAGCTCCACACCACATAGTACAACTCCTAAACCTCTGATGAACTTCCTCATCCACACCTCTTCCTTTGCTGCTTCTACTGTAGCAATGTATTCTACCTCTATGGTCGAGTCAGCAGTAGTATCTTGCTTGGAACTCTTCCAGCTTACTGCTCCTTCATTTAGGATGAAAACATACCTTGAATTTAACTTGCTATCTTCAATGTTGGACTGAAAGCTCGAGCCCATGTAGCCCTCAACCTGAAGGTTGCCTCCTCCATATATCAGTAAAAGATCCTTAGTCTCTCTCAAGTACTTAAGGATACACTTTACTGCCTTCTAGTGTTCTAAAGCTGGATATGTCTGATACATGCTCGTGACACTCAGAGCATGTGTTATATCAGGCCTGGTACATAGCATCGCATACACAATAGACCCTATCGCTGAGGCATAAGGCATCTTATCTATGTCTGCCCTTTCTACATGAGTCTTTGATGACATACTCTCATAAAGTGATATTTCATGTCTCATTGGTATGAGACCTCTCTTAGAATTCTCCATGACAAACCTTTTGACAATAGAGTCTATGTACCTAGATTGGGACAAGCCAAACATCCACTTGGATTCATATAGATCCGGATCCCCAAAATATAGGATGCTTCCCCTAAGTCTTTCATGGAGAAGTTTCTGGATAGCCAAGCCTTTACTATGTAGAGCATTTATACATCATTCCCAATGATTAGGATGTTATCTACATATAGTACTAAGAAAGTGATAGCGCTCCCACTTACCATCTTGTACATACAAAGCTCATCTTCGTTCTTAATAAAGTCATAAGATCTGATCACCTCATCAAATCTTATGTTCTAACTTCGAAAGCTTGGTTTAATCCATAAATTGATCTAAGCAACTTGCACACTTTATCTGGACTTTCTTTGGATACGAATCCTTCTGACTGTATCATATACACCTCCTCCTCGAAGTTATCGTTGAGGAATGTCATTTTGACATCCATCTGCTAGATCTCATAGTCATAGTGTGCTGCAATGACCAAAATAATTCTAATGGACTTAAGCATGGCTATAGGTGAAAATGTTTCGTAATAGTCAACTCCTTGTCTTTGTCGATATCCTTTAGCTACTAGTCTTGCTTTATAGGTCTCTACCTTTCCATCCAATCTGATCTTCTTCTTGAAGATCTATTTGTAGCCGACAGGTACAATACCCTCAGGTGCATCCACAAGATTCTAAATCTTGTTAGAGTACATGAAATCCATCTCAGAATTCATGGCTTCTTGCCACTTCCCGAAGTCTATACTCATAATAGCCTCATCGTAGGTCTGAGGATCAACATCATAAGAGTCATCTCTACTTATATGTCCCACATATCTTTCAGGAGGGCGAGATACTCCACTAGACCTACGTAAAGTTGGAACTTGTGTGTTAGGTACCTGACCAGACTCGGGCTCTGGAATGGTGCTTGAGCTAGGTTCTCCAACCTCGCTCAATTCTATCGTGCTCCCACTGTTTCCACTAAGAACGTGTTCCTTCTCAAGGAACACGACTCTCTTGGCAACAAAGACTTTTCGGTCCTCAGGGTGATAGAAATAATACCCACAAGTTTCCTTTGGGTATCTCACGAATGTGCATTATTCTGTCTTTGATTCCAACTTATCAGGGTTGTGTCTTCTAACATGGGCAAGACAGCCCCAAATCTTAACAATATTAAGATCAGACCTCTTTTCATTCCATATCTCATATGATGTAGACACTACCGACTTTGATGAAACTCTATTCAGAAGGTAAGCTGCGGTCTCTAGGGCATACCCCCAGAATGAGACGGGTAGGTCAGCGAAACTCATCATGGATCGCACCATGTCTAACATTGTATGATTCCTCATTTCTGATACATTGAGCTGAGGTGTATAAGGAGGTGTCCACTGGGATAAAATCTCATTGTCCCTTAGGAAATTTGAAGCACTTAAAGGAAGCTATCAAATTTTACAACTCTTTGACAGAATTTTATCCCACTTTTTCATTCACCACCCTTGCTTCTCCAAGAAAACTTGAGGTATTTATAGACCCCAATTGGCTTAAAAAATGAAGCTAAAATTTAAACATTTCCGTAAATTCTACTTACATGCGGTACTACCACCGAAAGCACCCTGAAAATAGGGTGGCGACGGTACTACCGCCAACCTGGGTGGTACTATCATCGCCCACTGGTGGTACTACTATCGAGAATCCCACAAAAGCTACTTTTTTTTTTACTTTTGTATACCTTCAAGAGCCCCTTCTCCCGTATTTGGAAAAAGATCTACGTTCGGGTTGAGTTGAGGGGAATCGGGGGAGGTTTGGCTGGCAGCAAGCCCGACCTGTCCTCTCTTTTCTTCGGAGGTGGGGCTAGATGCCCACGAGACTGTTCCCCCCGAGGGCGTTTCGTCTCGTCCCGCTTGCCAGCTATCAGGGTCTCGACCGCCACATATTGGTGCGCCCGTTGCAACATCTCGGGCAGAGTCGTTGGTGGTCGCTCGATCAGCGACCAAAAGAACCTTGACGGCTTCAGCCCCGTCAGAAATGCTTGGATGGCCAGGGACGGATGGAGGTCGGGAATGCCCTGTACTTGTGATGTGAATCTTCCCAAGATTGTCTCTTTTAATTTACAATATTCTTGTCATAAATATTATCCGGATCTGTGGCGTAATGGTAGCGCGTCTGACTCCAGATCAGAAGGTTGCGTGTTCGATTCACGTCAGGTTCAATCTTAATCCAAAATTGATCATTTTTGTTGCTTATTTATTTTCATGGGTCGGATTTGGACCATAAAAATTAAACCCGGTGGGTGAACTCAAAGGCCCCGAACTTGTACTTCATTAAGTACACGTGTCCATACCTAGCGAAATAATCAGTGAATGTAATGAAGTATGAGTAACCACATATAGCTTGAGTCGACATGGGACCACATACATCATTATGCATTATTCACCTCATCTCTTTTCCTCTTAGACATATTTATATTCATGATGTGTGAAGAATTGTCTAACACATATAAGCCATTTATAAGGTTCCCTCTATTGATGATCTCATCATCCATAATTATTGAACAACTATTATTCTCAAAAACTAATTTTTATCCATTAATTATCAAATAAAAGACAGAAATAATATTTTTGATAATAGAGAGAACAAAATAGCATGCATCCAATGTAATAATAACTCCACTAGACAGATGTAGGGTGACCTTCCCAATAGCAACTACAACAACTCTTGCTCCATTGCCCATCTTGAGGTCTATCTCACCTCTAGTCAATCTTTTAGGTCTTGCTAGAAAATGAAACGAATTGCTGATATGATAAGCACTCATGGTATCCAATACCCATGTGTTATCATAAAAATCTGACAAGTGGAGACTGATCATGAATATACCTGAAGCTTCTCCAAACTTTTGTTTCGCCTTCTCTACAAAGTAGTCCTTATAGTTCCTCTTCCAATGCTCGTCTTGGTCGCAGTAGAAGCATTGTCTTTTGTCCTTTATCGGGTCTTTCTTAGCAACATTTGCCTTACCCAGTCTTCCTTTGCCCTTGCCCTTCTTAAGGGTCTTGCTGGCTTTCCTTTTCTTTTTGGTCTCACCAATATAGAGAACTGGCTTCTCCTTCTTGATGACACTCTCAGCTTCCCTCACAACATATTGAGTAGCTCATGGAGAGTCACCTTACTTGTTCATATTAAAATTAATAATGAACTATGAAAAGGAATCTGGTAGGGGCTGATGTATAAGATTAATATACAAGTTATCCTTTAGGACTATCTTTATACTTCACAAGGCGAGCGATCTCATCCTCGCTTGTCCTTTCCTCTAGCGTGGGCACAATCATGTTAAAGACATATAGGATTTTCTCCTCTATAAGAATAATTTGAGAATTGTTGAGTCTTTTACCAATGAGGCGGTTGGCATCAAGTATGCCACGTAGGGGGTTTGCAAGCGACAAACAAGATATAGCGTAAATTAAATAACATACAGATTTTATAAAAAAAGACTAATTAAGATATGAACTTCTATCTTAATGTACTCCCACTATTTTCTTAGCGAATTACGCGACACCTTCGACACGTGAGACGAAAGTCTCCAGCAGACTCATAGTGGGGATCGGGATCCAATCGGCATCTTAGTGCAATCTCGAGGGACTCGACCAATTACACTAAGCCCAAAAGGTAGACAACTCTTACCAATCATAACTCTTTATGATTCCCGTCATGTTCGACCTTCGAATCATCATGGTCTCGACTGCTCGACCAACCATGAAGTTCAGTTAAGTCATCACTATCGTTACAAGATGAGTCTAATTCGATGGATATGCTCTCTACTACTCGACCAAGTCATACTATGTCCTTAGGTCACCGGTGACATCTATATATCGTAGGCAAAAACTCGATCACGTAGATAGGTGAGCCTCGAGTGACTCGACCAACTCTTATATCGTGTCACACACATACATATTTAATATATATCTGCATCACATGTAAATAAATAAATAAATAAATATATATATATCTAGTAGGTGTATAACACATCACATATGCAAGCCACACCGGATGATCATGAGCCGTCACCTAATATGATTAAGCCCGAGCCAATGGGCATAATCACTCACAATAGGATCTATGTGTGCATCGCAGCATCTCTATGCCCTGTGATTGTTGATCTCGTCATCATCAATTATGTCAGATTGTCGCATCATCATGCGTCGTAATCTCCTGTCACGGCATCATGGGTCTCGCTGTCACCTTCACGCTCCCACCGCGTCTCTCCATATAATTACAAATAATCATAGGCATGCAGACTCGATAATAAACGAGAAAAACGGAGGCTCACAGGCTCTAATAATAATAATAATCATAATTACATAAATCACAGCACATGACTCATGATCATTCATCAACATCATACATCACATATACATCACATCATATTTAGGATTACTAGATATATATAATAATTAATTAAATTATTTAATTAATTATTTTTTAAAAAATCAGGATATACTTGAAATTTTTAGAATTATCAAGGGTATTTTCATAATTCTAGATCAGAGAATAGTCCTTGAAATTTCTAAAATTATTGAGGGTATTTTAAAAATTCTGTACATAAGGATAATTCTCAAAATTTCTCAAATTCAGGGGGCCGTCGTCGTCGCGTAGTCGGCGATGTTGTGTGCCGCTGGCGACCCCCTTTGTGGCAGGCGCTGTTGCCCAGTGGGCGGACGGGTGCTATAGGTGCCTCGCTTGCGGGCTGGCGCCATCCCCGAAGGAGCGCCTCCGTGGGCGCCGCCCTGCAGGCACCGCCTACGCCTGTTGGCAGCAGCCCTGGCCGCGGTGCCTGCTGGCGACCCTGGCCGCGTGTAGCCACCCTTGCGGGGTCCCTGGTCATGGGTGGCCGCCCCTGCGGGGGGCATGGCCATGGCCATGGTCGACCGCCCCTCCTCGCTGCGGTCGTTGCAAAAACGCAATAGGAATGCATAAAACAGTTTTACGCGATTCAATCTTATCACACGCAGTTTAAAATCAATCTTTCACACAAAAACCTTAGCTTTAATACTACTGTTGGGAAACCTCAGCGGGTGCATCACATGTGCAATAGAAATCAAAACAAAACACTGGTTTCCCATGCAGATCAAATTGTAGGGCAAATGATTGGGGTCGCGAAAAAATTATAAAAATAAAAAAACCACGATGTGTGAGAGATTGATTTTACCTAGGGAGATCGTATATCCCTGTATTCCAGATCCGAATGGAGAAGATGAAGGAGGTCAGACGTCCTCCTCTCTAGCGGTATCCATACGATGTATCTCTACAGCGAAACTCCTTAAATCTGATCTCGCAACTCTTGCGCAAGGGAGGGAGGAGAATATGAGGGGGAGGCTAAGGTTGCGACCTTTTAACCATAAGTCTCCTCTCTTATTTATAGAGAGCCATAAAAAAAACCCTAGGGCTCCTTCCTTAGTGGGTATTGGATCTCAATCTAATTACCCACTAACCTTGCATTATTAGATCTCTATCCAATAATCTCCTTAGGCCTCTAATTGAGCTTAATTAAGGAGTTTATCAGCATAGTATCTCATCTAATGAGAATAATGACTAATTGGATATCTATCTGATCCTCTATTCGCTGAAGCATCCAAAATATGTGTGTGACCCTCTAGGCCCGATACTGAGCTGGCTGTGAGTCACTCCCATCAGAACTCCTTCTAATATAGTGAATTATTATCCCTACATTAATTTACTCGACTCATCGACTATGGACGTACTAGGCCACTACACCATAGTCCCCTAACGGTACAGGGGGATCAAATCTATCGTACATGTCTGTCCACAGTTACCGTGTATCTATAATCTCTCATCCAACTAATATCCCAGAGACAATATATTGGACATGGTACTATCAGGTCACATACAGAATCTGTCATAGTCTCACTCTAATCGGATTCTCCCGGAGAACTCTTTCTCTCTCAATCCGAATGATCCTGACTAGGGATTTGTATGAGTAAGCACATATGAGATATTCCTCTCGTGATACCGAGAATGAATGATCCTATATTGATACTCAATTGACTTCATAAGGTTGGCTATCAATCTCGATAACCAGCTGTACCAGATCTAGAACTTTCCAAACTTATAAGTCTGACGTCAAAGAAAGGAGTACTCATACAAGGCATCCTTAGTGTCTCAAGTCTAAGAACCAGATACACAACTGGGACTATGGAATCACTGTTTGACATTAGATATCATTAACCATACAACATTCCATAAGCAGATCAATCAGTGAACTCATTCTCCAATGAGCACATGTACTATATCCTTACTGTCTTCACACAAGTGGCTATGTGACCGGCTGCCCCTATTATATGGACGGGTATATAGTACACCGGTCTATTCGGTTATCTCGATGTCCCTATCGAGTAACTTATGACCGAGATTATTTAGGATCTGTGTTTAAAGGTGAATCAATCTTATTATCATGATCTCATCACGATCCGATTCCCATTATACAGAATCAAGGACATCACAATATATATGCTACAGATAATATAATGTGAGAATATACCAATATTAATCATAATTATACAGTGTATCACATGTATCATCACTTACGTGATTGGCTTGCAGGACACTAGTAACTAGCAAAACGAACATTAACTCTTATTATTATTATATTTTTTTGGCATACTTTTTCTTTCATTTTTGTAAATCATATTGTCCTCGAATCAATGTGATGGATTCATAATACGCATAAATCTGCTACTTTTGACTATAAGAAAAAAACAGTTATTGTTCTCTCGTATTCTAATTAATTATCTAATCTGAAAGATGATTCGAATCTAATCTCGACCCGAGTGTGTCATAAGGTGACAAATGATGAGAATACTGAATCCATGTGCCGAGACCCTAAAGATTATGTTGGAGTGTGCCTCACAAAACTTCTTCGATGCTTAAGCCAACAAATTGATTCAAATGATTTAGCTCGATATCAAATCTAAAGAGAGTTTGATTAGATCATATTAGCTTAGATGTACTTTTATATTGTGACTGATGGCTACGAGAACTAGAGGTATGCCCATGACAACATAGGATTGAAGATAGCGATGACTTGAGTTATCGAATCATTATTGCTCTCTTAATTGTGTGTAGAATCTTGATATTTCTGAGTTGTTAATATGATACCGAGGTGTTAGTCATAAATTATTAAAAGTATTAATTACATATGATTGAGGTACTGGTCAACAGCCTTCGAGCCAATGTGGTTTCTCCCCCATATGTATTGTATTTTTGTTCTTATTTCGAAAAATAGGTGATGTACCTTAGAACTTTTATAATGTGACTAATGGCTACGAGAACCGAAGGCATGCATGCCCATGAGAATTAAGATTGAAGATGATAGCGAAGACAGTGATGATCTCTTTTTATTGTGAATTGAATCTTTATATTTCGGAGTCTCCCTAAATTGTTGGTCATAAATTATTGTACATATTTTAGAAATATTGACACGCAACCAATGCACCTAATCATCTATTTAAGTGGTAAATTGACTTCCTTGCAAATCGTGCTGACCACTCCTCATGCACAAGAAAAGCATCAAAAGAGGAGTGTTTCAAAGCAATCGAGCTACTTAGTTGAATGAGTCTTCTTTGACATATCTGCATCAACTCTCTACAATAGTATGCTGGTAAATTGAGGAAGGCATGTACATGTAGCTGACATTTTTGTTTCAGAAGAAAAAAAAAAGGCTTTCTTTATTAGAAGGGAAAAAAAATGTATTCAAAGATCTACAACCCATGTAAGAACAAAAGGAAATGAATCCAATCCTTCTGCTTCTTCTTCCTCCAACAATACATATCTCGAGCTTCCTGTGTGCTTTCAACTGTACTGGCATGAGTTCTTGAGAGACACAGGTGTGTTCAACCTGGTCTGGTCCATCACAACAGCACAAAGGACATGGCTGTAGAACTTGGGCTTCACCAGTTTCCCCAGCACGTATGCCCTTGACCTGACGGTGAAGCTGAGGGTCAGGTTCACCGGTGGACCATTTGGCCGGCCGCTGAGGCCCGACCCCCCGCCGTAGAGTGGGAGCTTGCTGCTCATCACCGCCACATGGAGGTTCCTCTGACTCTTCCGGGATTGGTAGAAGTAATCTATCTGCAAAACGAGTAACTCCGAGTCAACCACGACATCCACAGATCAAGTCGCCGAGATGATGGATGCGTGCTCACGCTGCCGCTGGCGATCGCGAGCTGGTAGTAGTCGAGCAGCACCGGCGTCGAGGTCACGTGCACGCCGAAGAAGCTCCCGGCGTTGCGGTAGGTGAGCTTCACCGTCGAGTTCAGAGTCAGCAGATCGGTGGGCACGAGGGAGGAATCGGTGCCGGCTTGGACGTAGAAATCCTCGAACGTGATACTCTGTGACAACGCGCTCCGTTAGTAACCTATGGTTGCGTTCGACGAAATGCTTGGAGCATATAGAACAGGGAGAAGAGGCGAGGAGATTACGTTCATGGTGACCTGCGGGCTCTGGTGGTGACTGGCGCCCCACAGGACCAGCGCGAAGAGGAAGAAGAGGACGAGGAACACCGCGACGAACGCGAGCACGTAGAATCTACGGGGAAGACGCTTCTCTTCTTGCTCGCCGTCGCGGAGCAGGCTTTCCTCCTCGATCGCCGGGGTGTCCCGCCATGGCATGTCGTCGCGGTGGCGATCAGCGCCCGTCACGCCGTGGCTGAGGGAGACCTTCCTGGTGCCGGGCGTCGGCGAGAAGCGGGCGGTGAAGGAATCCCGGGAATTGTGGCGGTGGTGGGTCGGGGGGTACGCGGGTGTGGAGTGGTACGATGTGGCCGTCGCCCTGTCGCCGTATTCCAGGGGGCTCTGGACGTAGTAGGCGGGCGGGGGAGGGGAGGGAGGAGGGGACGACAGCGAGATGCTCGACGTCTCCGACTCCGTCTTGGCATGCTTCCCGTGGGTGTACATGGCGATCGAGATGCCTCCTTCGATCTCTTCTTCTTCCTCCTGCTCTCTTCTACGGATGGAAAACCACAACTACGTCAGGCCTTCTTCCCTTCTTCTCTGCTCCAATTTTAGTGGAGACAAAGAAGAAGGTGGGAAATGGGGACATGTTTTGCACGTCACTGGTGTCAATAGTTGACGGTTTCAAATGGATGCTGCTCCTCCTCCTCCTGTAACCGGAATTCTTATTAGCATTAAATCGAGCTTTCTGATGTGATGGCTCTCTTTTCTTTATGCATACTAGTCAACAGGGCGAAATGCGTTGACTTACTTCTCCTTCTCATCCACGAAATGAGACGTCTCTTCATTTGGCTGCTCGCTTCTTTCACATATTTGAATTTTTTTTTTCTTTTAGTATTTTACTAATAGCTTGCACTATGTATGCACATTCCAACATGCCCTTCATTTTGTCTTTCAATAATCATATACATAAATTAATTGCCATGTAGAAAGTCAAACCAAATTGTCATCAATATATATATATATATATATGATTCGGAAACATTGATTTGGTAATATAGCCTTGACGAGACTACATTAAAACTAAAAAAAAGAGGAGAAAAGATGATATGAGATAATACCTCCTGCATGAGTTTGTACTGTAAATCATCATTTTTGACCAAAGAGCAAAGTCAAAACTGGGAATTGAAGGATTGAAACTATAGCAAAGAGAGTAAGTTGGTGTCATAAACTTGTCCAGATACAACAGAGCTGCCAGCCCACCCTAAAAACCTATGAGCTCCCATGATAAATATGTAGTAAGAACAAATCAAACAATGAGGCTCAAGACAAATGGCTCTACAGAAATGAAAGTTACAACCAACTTTAAGCTGCCAACCAAGAAAAGCAGTAAACTCAAAGCATGAGATTGGACAAAGCAGTCAGTTATTTGACCTGAACAGCACTTGAAGTTGATACAAGTGTTTGGTGATCACTCACGAACTCCGACGATCCACCATTTAGTGCATCCTAGATGAAGCAGGTATAGTGCCAAAACCTTTACACTCGTAAAGAACCAGGAAAAACCAATCAAGCTCCCAAAAAAAAAAAGGTTTGCAACTGGATAGCAATTCTCTTGGTTCATGATTTTGCCAGGTTGCTTTGCAGATGCTTTTCACCAAACCAACATCTGTATGTCAGCATGATTTCTTTCCTCACGAGCATTCTCTATGGTCGCAGCTTTATCTGAAATCGGGTTTCTCTGCCAGCTTGTTCGATACCCATAGCATCTTTCTCCCTAGTGCTTGTGAATCTTGGCTTAAAAGAACAAAACCTTCTCTGGAATCATCCTATTATATATCCATCAAACTTTTCTACACCAATCCGGTGGTGTGCGCAAAGGTTAGTAGAAAAAGGGAAGCTTACTCTGTATAATTAGTCAAAGGAACAGCACCTACTTCTGTTTTTAAGAGATGACAGCCTACAATCGTTGTCCGGAAGACTAGCATGTGAATATGTCATCTCAAAAGAGAGAAATGGACCACTAATTTTGAATTTTGAAGCTCTTAGACAATGTCAAATGTAGCTGGAAGAGCCCAAGAGAAGATCAAACATATCACTTGGTGTCAGCAAAGTTGTACCACCAACAATCAGCTCTATGTCGGGCCTACCATATTCTGCAACTGCTTCCATAGCTTCCCGAATCTTGAATGTGTAAAAAAATTAGTATGTTAGGTTAGTACTTCAAAAAGAACCATAATTGACATTAGTTGTAAGTCGACTATGAAGATGATATCGACGGTAAGCAAAACGTTCATATCATCTGCAATTGCTATTTACATCTCTTGACATTAGCGCTATCGATGCCCAAGATAATTACAATAAGACTAACATGGAGCACACATAACATCTTCAGATTACAATTTGAAAAACTAATTTTAATATTCAAACAAGGTCAACTTCCATGTGAGATGAAAAATTCATGCAATGCTTTCTCCAGTGCCCATATAAACAAATATAGGAACGATCCATTCATTAAAATGCACCTCAACAATTTAATGCAATCTGCAAAAACAGTGAGGGTATGTACCTACCATGCTTGAGAAACAAATGAGGATCTGACTTCAAGAGAAATCTTATTTACTGGACAGTAAAACATTTTTTTCAGAAAAAAATGGTCACATGAAGTAAAGAAAAGAAATTTACCTCAAGATTATTAATGCCCCCCACAACAAAAACAAGAAGAACACTTTGATCTCCAAAACTTGGTTTAGCCTGAAAAAATAATTGTAAATGTTAATGCAGCTAAGATTATTGGCAAAACTTCAAAAAGTGTCAATAAAAGATCCACCTGTCCAAGGCCAAATCTACCAAACCCACTCTTCAAAAACCGCCCTACTGCAGATGAATGGTACTCAAGTCCAGGAACATCATACTTCGCCAACAAAGTTGTTAGAAGCTTATAAAGCAAACCCTTCCGTGTGTCCGCATCACTGCCATATTTACTTGATGCAACCAACCCTTCTCGGAGAGTTACGTTTCTCCTCTTCAAACTAGATAACTTATTAAAGAATTTGAATAGTTGATCGACCCTATCTCGCAACTCTAGTTTAAGCTGCATGTCATCATATGCTTGTTCATTTTGATCATCTGCTTCTTCATCATCCCAGCTACCCCACTGATCATCAAGAGCATCAACTTTTGGTGGCTTGGCTGAATCTTTCTGCTCCTTATTCAACTTGGCTTCAAGTTCATTACATAGACCATGGAGGAAATGAAGCTTTGCAGACGATGGATTTTCCATAACTGCATCCACTATAGCTTCTTTAAGGGAATGCTCCTCTTCCCAAGAAAAAGGTCCACTAGATGCAGATGTCGGAAAGCTTTCCCCAGCTAGAATATACCCGATCATTGACAGAAGCAGTGCATCTTGAAAAGAGAGAAGACTCTGGGATGGTCTGACCCTTCTATCTTGTTCATTAGATCTTACTGAAGTACTCGTATTGATAAAATCACGAATTTGACTCGAAAGGCTTTGACTAGTGTCTAGAGAAATTATAGACAATATCTTCTCAGCATTGACAAAGGCATCCCAGTGGGAGTTATGAGGCTCACTTAGGGCAAGTACAGCGGCTAACACTAATTGAATGATGCCCTTGTTTTGAATTAAAGACATCTGATTTTGGGCCAGTCTTTTAAGCATAGCATGAATCTCTGAAGCAGAAAAAGGACCTGGCCGACCTTTTAGATTAACATTTATGTTCTCATGCTGCAGAGTTTCCAAGAGCCATTTCTTTATTAAAATTGCCCCATCTTTTGCCCTCCTATCAAGCAAGGTTTCAAGATAGTTTGCTCCTGCACAATTAGATTGAAATGAACCACTCAGCAAATTATATCCATTATCTAACGCACTAGTGATAATTTTGTCGGCATGATCAGCAGATTCGTTGACAATTGCACCAGCGTTCCAGCCGGATACAAAAGCTCCAATTCCTTCAGATAGCTGAGTGCTGTTCGTTGCATGTTCATCTGTACTGAAAATAGTTCCAAATGGAATTCGTATATCAAGTGGTGCACGCTGAACTTTAATGTGGGTACCTATTTTTGGTGCTGGGAAACTTTTAGCTGGTAAAGAAGATAAGATCCTGTCTCTACGAGGCAAAGAGCAAAACAGTCGATCGAGAAATGAGTCACCATGGCAGCAGGGTGTAAGAAGATCAAGCGTGCGATCAATAAGTAACAAACCAGCTGATCTTTTATTACGCCGGCCTACATCATACAGACTTGACATGTCCATCAACATCTTGCCAATGAGTCTTGAGGTATCTCCTAGAGAAAATATTTCCATCTTCAAATCCATCTGAACATTTTCAAAAACCATAGATAGAGGACAACTATCAATCATAATTTAACTAGATAAATGAAATAAATAAAGAGTCATAATTCACATAATTATTAAGAATAACGGCAATAAAACCTACCCTTGCTGCTAAATGGTAAAGGAAATTAGCAGTAAGTGTTGCACCAGGAGGAACATCTTCACCATCAGAAGGTAATCCAGTAGAAATAGAGGGCAATCCAGGACTAACAGAATCATCAGAGTCATTTGACAAGCATGCTTCTGCAACTGTTCCTTCTGAAGGCAAAACAAAGACTCGAGGGGAAAGAGGACACAAGATCATTGGGAAGTGATGAACAGAAACGAGCAACTTTTTGGACTCTTGTTTTCCGGTAACATTGACTAAATCATCAGTATATATGTCTCCTTTGGAGCTAGCTTCAACAGATTGATAACTTTCACCAGAAGCAAGATCTGCCCAACCATCATTTTCACACGCCTCTGCTTCTCTCTCTTGATGAAAGTTAAGTCCCCTTTTTCCAGATTTTTTCAAGAGCTCTTCATAGTCTTGAATAAGCAATGACTCATATTCATTAAAAGCATCAGGCCCAAGAGGTGAATCGATGTATGCTGAATGAGCAATCTGAAAGTAACAAGCAGAAATAAGGATTGACAGCAAAACAAAAAAAAAACAAAATCAAAAGAGCCTATTCCATGTGACACTAGGAAAAAGTTGAAAAACGACTAGTTAATACAGGATCAAATTAGAATCAGGTAGAAAGAATAACACTAACAATAAAGGAGCACCAAAGGAATGCAAAAGGCAGTTTCTTGATGTAGTGGCTTATATTATTCAAATCATGCTCGTAATCCACTGAAGAAATATAATGAGCAGCTTCCAGATGAAGATCATGCAACAATGTCACTATAAGCAAAAGGTATTTGCTCTTATATAGTAGCAGAAAGAATGTTTATTATCCTTAATGTAACCTTATTAATCACGTATGGAAACTTAATTTACCAAGTCAGTTTAGGACTGAAGACTGCACCTCTGAGATAGAAGTAAAAATAATACATCGAAGAACAGTTCTGTTGGTACCCAAGCAACGTAATATGTACCGATGTGCATCACTAAGGAGACGTGAGGTAATAATTACAACCTTCCTTGTAGGACCCACAAACACTGAGTTCCAACTTGTAGTCTGCAATATAGATAAAAGAAGAAGAAATTAAAAGGTATATATTTGATAGAATACAACAAAGAATATTTGTAGCCTGCAATCGTGATCGAGTGCACCAAAATGCAATACAAGAACATCAATTCCAAAAGGAGTAACTAACTTGAGTGACAGATTCAGACAAACTTTTTGATGGAACACAAACCATGTGGCAATGTGCACTTTTTACAATATTAGCATAAAATCATACGTCATTATTCACATGGACAAACTAAGAACATTAAACTGCAAACTGAATAGTAATGGCTATGTAGCATTACCATATCAAGTGGAGATGCATTTTCCAAGCTGCAAACAGCATGCACTCCAAGTTCCAATAATATTGGGAATGCTCCAATGAACTGGAAAGCCTCTAGACAACCCGCATCAAGATAAAGAATGGAGTCTGCAAGTTGATCTGAAATCTGAAAGTATGAAAACAAAAAAATCGATCATTTCCAGAAAGTGAAAGTATGTAGCTAGCAAAAAGAAACAATTTTGTCTCATACATTCCTGTAGTGAAATATGTTATTTTTCTGTAATAAAATTCAATAGTCCTCTACTGTGAATTTGTCTCAAACAATGCCTAACTTAGGTAGACTCTGAAATGGGAGACCAAAAAAAAGAAAAACAAAGACACACGACGATACTTTTTTCTCGAGCCATTTTTCCTAATATTTTTTAGTTAGATTGTTCTGGTAACTGTGAAATAAGCACGTACCAAACACATGACACTATGTAAGCCAGGGCAGCCAAGGCTTTTTTTCTAATTTATAAATTTTACAAGTATCATAAAGGAATATTCCCTATGGCCTACACAAACCAAAAAACATTAACCAGAAGCTTTTAATTTAGTACTTCACAATTCTTTTATATAACAATATTTGAAATATTATTACTTTCAATATTATTACTTATCATTATTTCTTGTTGCAAACCCCAAAGACACTGAAACTGCTGTTGTAGTTCATTCTAACACCACAGTTCAAAGTTCAAACCATGTTAGGAAAAAACAAAAAAGCAAAGAATTAATTGAAAGAAAACACAATAACATCTTCTCCAATATGATATGAGAATTGCATTTTCATTAATAAGCACTAATTAGCTAATTATCTCAATGCTATGATGTTATTCTTGACTAGATTGTTTTGGCAGGGCACTTATGTATGACAAAAACCACAATACTATTAAGTTTATATTGCATTTAGAGGCGAAGATGTTTTCATGTACAAACTTGAAATATGTAAGTCATCATCTATTTGGAAATTCCCTAAAAAAATTGCTCCTTATTATATACTAACCATTAGTAATATATTACCATGAAGAAATGAGAAAATTGAAAGGTGTTCTTATACACCTTTGCTAGAGAAATTATGACTACGTATTGCACAATATCCTAATTTCTTTGTTTTAAAAGACTTAATTTTATGTCTGAATGGTATTGATATAAAAAGTACCCTTTATAGCTCATCAAATCTCTGAAGTTACAAGCAACATCAATAGGCTAAACTTTTCCCAAAACTCATCCTAGCTAAGTGTCATCTCTGCAAGAGCCAATTGCCAAAAGAGAATCAATTAGCCGTTAATTTATCAATCTGTTCAACCAATATATCATTCACCGGCATGCGAAGTCTTTTGCCCCTAAGCCGAGTAAGGCAACACTGGCAATAACACCAACTCAAGAGAAGTGAAAGAACAATAACCTAAGCTACTCTGCTCTCAGTCGACATACCTAAATCCATAAGAATTCAATAACCTAAGCAGAAATGTTTCAAGCGCAGCACCGCACCAATGCATTCTACAGTAACAAAACCGCAGATCGCATAATAATAATACACAGCCATCACATAACAACAGTTTTTATCTACCACCTTCGTTATGGATCCGATCCAAATCTAGTCTTATCTTTGACATAACAGGGAAATACAAAGAGAACTACCAACTTAATCCTAAATAGCAACTGAGGAGGAGCAGAAGAAGAAATTTAGAGGGGAAGCAACCCTTTCATTACCTGGCGAATGGAGTCGATACAAGATCTGATCAGATCGGCGGAGGCCATAGTCTCCTCCTCCTCTCCCCCTCGCCACTGCTTTGATCTCTGGCGTGGGGAAATGGATCGGACAGGGAGAGACGGTCTGCGATCCTTCACGAAACGCCAAGGGAAGAGAACCGGCCCGGAGATCGAGTCGGACGAGTCCGTTCGGCAATTTAACCACTCGGTTCAATCAATTGAACCGGAGGTCTTTTTCTTCGTAAATTGAATTGAAGAGGTGGGCTGATTCCGACGAATGGACAATATTGTCCTCCATTTCTTTCCGAAAGGACTCTTTGTCCCCACTCGGCCATTTCTTACCTCATAGTTATTGGAAACAGTACTTATGAACTAATATGCATTTACATAAGTCATATTTTTCTCTTTGGTTTCAATCATGAAATATTAAATTAATTTTTATAATTATATATGTGATTATTTTGAAAAGTTCTTTCATTTGTTAAAAGTGAAGTTTGTTAGTTTCTTTTATAACTATGAGGTAATGTAATGCTTCAAATTCAAAAAAAGAAAAATGATGTCTCATAGTTGTAAATTATTATATATGATAAAAAAATTTAGTTATGAAGTGTCTTTAATATTGTCATCTATCATGATTGATATATAATTATCTGATTCTGTTCTAAAAAATTTCCCAACATTGAGTTTAATTCTAATGTCAAACCCAATATGGTGTAACTATCTATGTTAAAAATTTCTTTATAAATATATTTAGATTATGATATCTTATTTAATTAAGTAAAATATATTATGATTATGATTATTGACTAATGAAAATAAAGTTCAATTAAGATACGAGAAACTCTCCTAATTATTTATCATAGACCATATGTTCTCTTGCCTATAAATAAACAATATCTCTTACGGACATAACATGAAAAAAAAAAAAAAGTATAACACAATACGTAATATAATTGAAAGATTACATATATTTTCACATATTTTTGTGTTTCCTAAATCGATCGTTCATAATAGTCATGTGAAAAGATTGAAAAAGTCTAATTGATGCATATTGACATTATTACATATCTCAGATCTTGGATCTAATGATAATACACTTATAGATCAGATCAATATTTTCTGAATAGAAATATAGAAAGGTACATATCTTAATAATATTTAGATATATTATTATTTAATTTTAGATTTAGAAATGAAAATTATCATTATAAAAAATTTTAAGCGGCTAACGAATAAACATGGGATGATTGAATATGCTGATGAGATCAGATTTCATCAATCAGATAGAGAGTGTCCAAAATAATATAATATTCCAACATGTATAGGACTAATAGTATGATGACGAAAGCACCCTAGCAATCGTCTCTCTATCACGATTAACAAAGCAGAATATAAAACTTTTTTATAAAAAATTATATTAGAAAAAACTCATTACAAAGAGGAGTTAATTAGTGCTCTACTTAGCACCCTGATTGGATGGATAGGAGTGACCACAAGATTAGTGAAAGAGGAGTCATCCTTCGAATAAAAAGATAGAGAACTTTAAACAATGGGGATGAGTGAGAGGAGGAATGGGTGATGAATATATAATTATTTCTATTCTTCTAAAGAAAGAATACTGAACATGAGTAAAGAAGAAAAAACTTTAACGATATCCCTATCCTCTGAACATATATAATTTTAAACCATAATTAAGTCTCTTACTTCATTAGAATATGAATTGAAAAGTCACCCTAAGGTGGTATTGTGTAAGAGTTGATTTAGCAAATTCATAACTAAATCTCATTGTCTCCTACACAATCATTTTTTTTATAAACGATAAAAAAATCTCATGAACCAAATGAAATCGAGCGTATGAATCTGTTCAAAATTAAATCGATTTTGAACTGATTTAATTAAAACTCTCTTAAAATATAATTTGAGTTATATTGTGATAGGGCATATCCTAGCTCATCCGATGAAGATCGTCATATAACCATAACAGAGCCAACTAGGTATTTCCAACTCAACTCAGACCGTGACCTCGAGATTGGACGCCGCTCTGTCCCACCGTCCAAGAGGTATGGAGAGATGTGATACGCCCTAGACGACATCAGTAGATAGATAATTGGCCCACTCCACCATCCAAGGAACACGACAACGCATGACGTAGCTCGGGCCAAATCGACGCCAAAGTATGGACCAGCTATCCCAAAGCACCAGCACACATTAATACCCATCTACGGTGGTGTCGTCAATCATTAAACAATCTCGTACGGTGACCCCCCCCTCCTGACAGGAGGTATAAAAGTCACCCCGATGAATAGTATAGGGGGACAGATATACAAACAACATCTCAACAATACTTCTTTCAGAGCCCAAGCTCGTAACTAACTTAACCATCGGAGGGGCTGAGCCAAAAGAACTCTCTACCTGACGTAGGCCTTATATGCAGGACAAAGACAACAAGGAGGAGGAGTCGAACGTCATTTCGAGCTCGGGAGAACAGTCTGAAGATTTAAAAGTAGAGTCGTTAGTTTGTCACACCCTCTCCTCGACATACGTAAGCTGTGTGAATACCCTTACGCACTCAGATCTAATTAAACCGAGACTCAGACTCGGCATAAAAACATTGAAATCTATTGTAGCCATAGTATAACTACATCAAAGGGTAGGCAATGATAACTTGTTGGATTTCCTTCCTCAATGCGCGTCTCTTTAGCTTCATATGATCTATGATGATGTCATCTCTCAGATGATGTCTCCTAAATGTTGATGTTTTTGAACTTATAATGTTCAAAGATTTAACATAAACATAATATAAATTATAGTCTTTTATCTTTTGTCATATGATATTTGTCTTAATTTCCTTCATTCAAATATTATTGTTGTTGGGGATCCCTTTTCTAAGAGTAGATGATTCTTACAAATTGATCTACTAGCTATAGCATTAATTACAATAATTAATATTTAATTTTATCGTTCAACTATAGATGCTAAGCATAAAAATAATATTAATTAATCATTCGCCATAGCTACAGGAGTTACAATCGATTGCAGTGTAACCCAAATAACCTAATGGGATGATTTTAATTAAACTAGTTCAAAATCAGTTCAATTTTGAATAGTCAAGATACAATAGGTTCAATTTGGTTTGGTTCATGAGTTTTTTAGCATTAAAAAAATGATGTCCCCTAGTAAAAATAAATTTATTATAGGTAACATTTTTTTATTATATACAATCCTATTTTAAATATTTTAATATTCATATACTATGAGCAACATTCATTACAAGTGGGGTCGATAGGTAGCGATGTCGATAGTGAGGATGAATAATAAGGGGTTATAGAAATAAAAATATAAAATCAATAATACTATATTTTTAAATAATAAATAATATTTATATGATTATTAAATAAATATTTTTAATTTATAGTTACTTTTATTATTTATAATATCAATTTAATTTTTTTTATTACATTTGAACTATCTCTTGTAAATGAACGTACATATCATATTATTTTTCTTTCTCTTCTTCAAAGTATCGAGTAGGATCAAATCGTGTCGATGACAAGTGAGTTTGAACGACATCGAGCAACATCAAGTATCAATATCAAACAATTTAAGAGGAGGCAATGAGCGATATCCACATCGAGTAGTATCGATGATAATATTGTCAACAAGGAGCAACATAATGTAAGGTTATAAGGAAGAAAAAAAAGCGATAAAATCGTTAATACTATAACTATAAATATTAAATAATATATTTATTATTTTTTAAAGGATCATCAATAGCAATTGTCAATGGAAAAATAATAAGCTTCTTTTTAAGGAATTGTCTAAAGCAATCGATTGTCAATAGTAAAAAATAAGATTCAAACAAACAAGGGTCATCCAGTAAAAAAAACATCTGACGATTTTTTTTTTCCCGATAAAATGCCCTAGTATATTTAAGATGAAATAGTACAAAAGGAAAACAAACACTAACTTAAAACAATCGCATGAATATATATATATATATATATATCTATTTACATTCCTTGTTGGGTGTTTTGGGTACAATAAAATGCGAAAAAAATGGCTTTTACTGGTGTTTTAGAGGTGGGCCAGAGCAGCTACTACCTCCACCATGGCAGGCCTGTCGCGGGGTCCATCCTCGGTGCAGCGGTAGGCCACGTCCAGGAAACCCCTCACCTGCCTCTCCATCACCTCTTCCACCCCCATATCGCGGTCCAGGACCTCCGGGGCCCGCCCCTGCTCCACCATCCCTCGGGCCCACCGCGCCAGCCCGACCTCCCCCCCGGCGCCGACCTCCCGTCTTACCGTCAGGTTCGGCCGCCGCCCCGTCGCCACCTCGAGCATCAGAATTCCGAAGCTGTAGACGTCCGCCATGGGCGTCACCGCTGTCGCCCCCTCCCGGTTCTCCGGCGCCATGTACCCCATCGTCCCCGCCGCCTGCGTCGAGACGTGGGTCCGGGGAGCCTCCACCACCCGCGCCAGCCCGAAGTCGGTGATCCGCGCGTCGAAGCCGTCGTCGAGCAGCACGTTGCTGGCCTTGATGTCGCGGTGGATCACCGCGGGCCGGCAGCCGTCGTGCAGGAACGCCAACCCCGCCGCCACACCTCGGATGATCCTAACCCGAGCCGGCCACGGCAGCCGCCGCGGGCGCCCGTCGGCGTCCGGCTCGTGCAGCCACTGGTCCAGGCTGCCGTTCTCCAGGTACTCGTAGATGAGCACGCGGTCGCGGCCGGAGACGCAGAACCCCAGCATGCGCACCAGGTTCGGGTGCCGGATCCGCCCCAGGGTGTCCATCTCCGCTCGGAACTCCCGCACGCCGTGAACGGCGTCGGCGGACAACCGCTTCACCGCGACCGTGGCGCCCGACGACAGCTGGGCCTTGTAGACGAACCCGAAGCTGCCGTCCCCGATGATGCCGTCGGGCGCGAAGTTCCTTGTCGCGGCGATCAGCTCCGACATGGAGATCCGGTCCAGGGACGGGTCGTACGATGCGCTGCTCTCGTCCCCGGCGCCGTGGTTGGACGACGAGGAGCGCAGGTGCTCCAGCGAGCGGAAGTCCGGCGCCGCCTCCACGTCGGAGGCGACCTGGGAGCCGAAAGTTCGGGGCCTGGCCATGCCGCGGCAGAGGAGGAGTAGGGCCGCGAAGAGAAGGGAGACGAAGAGGAAACTCGCGGCGGCGGCGATCATCGCCTGGAAACCCGCCTCCATGGCCGCGGTCGATGGCAATTGGGAGGTCGAGGTTAGGGTCTGGTGGGTGTCGATTGCTTGAAAGATACGCAAGAGGAGGAAGAAAGTTTGACTGCGAGGAGGGAAGGAGACGAAAGCTTCATGCGGAAGGCGACTCGGCAAGTCCTCGCTCTCTGTTGTTTAAGCTATTCGGTCTTCCATGGGAGTCAACTGCCGTGCTTTTTCTTTCTTTCCGCGGTCTTCGCGAGCGCCTCCAAAGCCAGAAGCTTCAGGCAGATGCCTTTCTATCCAAGTAGGTCTGAGATGAAGAAAAGATCGCATGCCATAACTCGATTGTTGACCCGAATAATAGATTTATTATAGTTGTTGTCGCATCTCAAATAGATCTTCCACGATCAATGTGGATACTGGGGGTTTCGATGTGCAGTTGAATTGGTTTGGAAGTAACTATGGATAAAAAACCCAAAACTTGGTCGAGGATTGGGTCTGCTGGTATAATCGACAGTGTGTGTGTGTGAACAACTCATTTGCTGGTTGTAAGAATAGGTGGTTGGTTTCTGCTGCAAGCAGAAGAGATGAATGAGAGATGCTCTATCCTGTCAGCTACAGTGAGTGCATTAAAGGCATTGGTCGACTAAGTCAAAGCATGTCCCACGGTAATAGACATTCTACACCACGCGATGACTTGGACTTTGCTGCTCGTCATATCACATTCTACACCGTAGTTTGGAGTCAATATTAATTCCCTCAGCAAAGTTTCTATATTCATTCAATAGACATCGGACGTTGTTGGCCGTAAGTAATATGTTGGTTTGGGAGCAAAGAACAAGTCCAACAAAACCAACCAATATGTATGTGAAAAAGGGGGGTTTTCTTTTCTTTTTTTCCTACAAAAATGAAGTGGGAAATTGACATCAAATAAAGCCATGTTTTTTAACACGTAATGATCTTGAACAGCGAAAAATAATCCGTGGTAATTTGCCGTCTGTTTTTGTTTTCACGGTGGTGGTGCAGGGCACAAATCGGTGGACTGTGTCAATACTATAGCACTACAGCCCGTGGACGGCAACGCACAGTTCTCACTTCTCTGCCTACGGGGCTGAAGCAACGCCGGCCAAGGTTGGAAGGCTCTACGATTAGGCGGTGAGGATGAAACGATGCAGCGACTGGGATTGTTTGGGGCGCGGATCCGTGTGGAGCGTCGTGGTTTTATGAGGAGGCGACGGCCGGTGGCACCGTTTGGATCGGCGCCGGAGTAGAAGAAGACTGTCTGTTTATGTTTTTGTTGAAAAAAAAAAATTAACATATTAAAAGAAATTATTGGTAAAAAAAATAAAAAAATAAATGTTCCTCCGTCTTTTCACGTTAAAAAATATGATCACCTTAAAAAAGATTATTAAAATAAAAATAAAATAAATTTATCATATGAAAAATAATATTAAAAAAGAATGAAGAAAATATTTTTTATAGATTTAATAAAAAACTATTTTTGGTTTAAAATAAAATTTTATTAGTATAAGATAATTAATGAGAAAAAAATATTATATTATTTTTTATGATAAAATTACTTAATTTATGATAAAAATTTTAAAAATTGATAACAACCGCAGAGATGTCAAAAAATAAAATATTTTTCTTACTATTTCAAAATTTTCTATTATTACTACTAATGATGAACCGACATTATGACATAAAAATTATGATTATCTAAATTTTTTGTTACTCTATCCAAGCTATCTCATATATTACAAATCATGCTAATTAAAAAATTATAATTGATGATATAAATATATAAAAAAATAAAGTCCTAAATTTCAAGGATAATAAAAAAATTACATATAGTAGAAATTTATGAGGAAAACGAAAAAAAAAAGTAAAATGAAGCCAAAGTAAAGAACATAAAGATGAAGCTAAAGGAATTCGCAACTACATAGCCTCCATCCATTAGATCATTAAATATGATTACAAAAAAAATATTTATTTAGAAGATAATTTTAAAATATAATTATTTGAATTAAGGGGGTGTGTTAGAATAATTTAAATAGTTATGATTAGATAAATTATAATAATTTAGATTGAAGTTTAGATTAGATGAGGAAGATTTATTGGGATATGATAGATTTTTTCAGGATTTTAAATTATTTATATTCTATCTTGAGATTTCGCAGCCTAACATGGATAAAATGACTTTGATATGTTGGTGGAAAAGGCATCTGCTCTGCTGCATCTGATGTGCAGCAGAATGGGGGAGACGAGGGCTTGAGACTCTTCTGATCACGCGGCAACAACAGATGAGAGCGAGAGGAGTCTTTGCCAATCCTCGATGACTATGGAAGACAAGAATCCAAGTGTCATCCTCCTACACAGGGTTAGGTGGAGGGAAAGCTTCATGTTGAAGGTGAAGAGGCTGAAGCCTAAAAAGAGAGAGTTGAGGCGGCCATCGACTGATGGCTGTAAAGAATATTTATTTAGGGATGTTTTCTCCTCTCCTCGTTCCTCCCTACCTTATGTAGTTCCTTAGAAGAAGGCATGTCATTGTGTTGTAGCAGGAAACATATTTATCTTCTTAACCCTTGGTAAAGCAGGCAGCATCCTGCACTGGCCGACGTTGGAGAAGTTTTCTTCAGCATCCTTAGAAGAAGACATGTTGTTGTGTTGTAGCAGGAAACACATTTGTCTTCTTAACCCTTGGAAGAGCAGGCAGCATCCTGCATTGGTCGACGTTGGTGAAGTTTTCTTCAGCATCCTTAGAAGAAGGCATGTCGTTGTGTTGTAGCAGCAAATACATTTGTCTTCTTAACCCTTGGTAGAGCAGGCGGCATCCTACATTGGCCGACGTTGGAGAAGTTATGCTTAGCTCGATAATCGATTCGTGTGAAGGAATTTTGTTGGCCGAGGACTATCGTGTCACAAATGTTAGGGTTTGTTGTAGAGATTAACGACGTGGCTGAGAGGTCAGCACGATCTGATTCCTTAGTGTGCGCAGATTTGTCCACGTCTGTCGGTGGTGATCGATTCTACTTTCCTCCAGGCCTCAAGGTATCTACAATAAGATCTTGCCCAGCTGGAATGTTCGGTCTCGTCCCTTCGATGATCAAATCAGTCTTTTATTCAATGGTGTGTGAGTGATATGTTATTTTTCCCAAAAAGAGAGGGCGAGAGCCCAGAGAAATCCCCCCTTTGTAGCTCTGGCCAAGGGAGATGGTCGTACCGGGTCATTCCCTGCTTTCCTGGTGTATAGCTCTGTGGGATTCTTGGATTCCTTTTTGAGGTGTCGGCATCAGACGATGTTACGTGCCACTTGTTGTATCATGTTGTCGCTGGTCGTAGGCTCTAGTCATTAGGTTGCTTAGCCATTTCTACGCATGGTCGATCGACCACCGCTATGCTAAATCAACGACCAACATGTAAATTATCTTAGTTGTGACAGGCTAATGTGGCTTTGGGAGTGATGTGATGCCGAGTGGTTGAGACTACCCATTATCAGCCCTGTCAGGATGCTAACTCTTATTCATCAATTTTCTAAAGATAGATAGACCTTGGTTAATCGTGTTTTAGTATGCAATTCTCTGGTTCTCTGTGTTTAATTTGGGAGGTTTCAGTGATTATAAGGTCATACATAGATTTTTTGATCATATTTACGTAATGTGTTTGTACTGATGAGTGTAATAAAATATATTTTTTATGATAATAGAGGAAAAAAAAAAAGAGGAATAAAAAGATAGTAATTAAAAGATATTAAAAAAAATAAATAGATATACTTGCTTTGACTCAAAGACAAACACTCTTAGGATTAATGCCTCGGACTTTGTACATTTAGAATCGTGTCATCGGTCTCAAATTGGTCTTGCAAACACTAACCCTCGGGGTGATAAAAAGAACTCATTCCATCGATTCATCTTTGAATGATTTTTATTACAATATCTTGCTTGCCTCTTTTTTTATAGACTAAATACAAGAAAAGAAAAAAAGTAAAAAAAAAATTAAAATGAACCAAATCAAATATATGACTTACTCAATCACAATGATGAATTTTCTTAAGTTCTTTCTATACTTTTGTTCTTCCTTAATAAACCAAGAAACTTGATTAAAATTATTTAGTATGATATCTATCCTATGGCAACTTATGATATTTAAATTAATCAAATTTATTTAAATCCAAAATAAATAATATTGGTTTCGCATCATATGTTTTTATAATTAAGATATGGATAAATCTTAATGATAGAATCCGATACTAATTTAAGATTTAAGTATGCTAAGGAGGAAGAAGTTTCATATTCATATCCCAAAGCGCTAAAGGAAGCTCTAATTCTTACAACTCATACCTTTAAGTTAGTTAGAATGATAGAAATTTTTTTTTTCTTATAATGGAGGGATATAAGAAAACTAAATGAATATAGCTATAATAAAACAATAGCTATAAGATAATAAGAAAACTAAATGAATAATTATCATACTCACTCAAGAATAACACTTCTTATATGAAGGTCTCGCACCTCCGCATGTCTCGTATAATCGTATAATTAGAAAACAAATACGATCTCGTACGGCTTATATTTAAGGTAGGAAAAAATTCATTTCATTGATTTGTCTGATTGATATTCTTTATAATATTTATGTCTCTTTTCATAGGCTAAAGTATAAGAAAATAAAAGAAAAAAGTGAAAAATAAAAAAATTTACAATTGAATCAAATCAAATATTTGATCTTTGCCTTGAAAAAAATTATTATTAATTGATATGCTTTCCATCTTAGTAGAGATCAAACTTCATAAAATCTTTGATCATGATTTAGAATTTTTAATCATAATTAATATTTGATTTTTATTATGTTTTTTTTATATTTTATAGTAAATTATGAAATATAATCTAAATTATTCAGTAGTATGTTACTGTGTGACAACTTATGATATGCAAAATAACTTCTAAACTTAACAAATCTATTTGACTAAGAGATTAATCAAATTGATTCCACATCATAATGCTATGCGGACGGATTTTTCTTTTTAAGCTCGAAGGTCTCTCATTTTTTGTGATTGTTTTCTAATTATTGTCTGATTATGTTTAATGTTTGTGATGCTCATAGTAATCATAAACACCAATTTAAAATTTAAAATTTCAAATGTCTCTCATCTTTCTTGATTGTTTTCTAATTGTTGAAAATAGGAAGAAGTAATGAAAATGCCCAATTGATTCATTGATCCATCATTAATTTATACAGGTGAAGATAAGAGGATTTCCCTCAACTAACCTACGTGATTTCCTCATTCAGTTAAGGAAATCATATCTAAATCCTAACTTCATCTTATCTTCTATCATGCCCTCGCAAGATCGAGCTCCTGTAAGGACGTCGATCTTGAACTGAGGATGTTGATCTTGAACCGATGACAATGAATCCGAAGAAAGGAGCAGACGATTCTGCTAGAGCCAAATTCGACAATCCGATTAGATCGAACTATCATGCCCCCGCAAGATCAAGCTCCTCTGAAGGACACAGATCTTTACCTGATGTCAAGGAGACCGCTGTGTTGTCAACCGCGGTGAAGGTCTGACAACGGTTGACTTCAACGGAGGAGATGCTGCTACGGCTGGGGCGATCGGTAGATCTGATGGGCAACGGGAGAAGCGTGCGATCGTAGATTTACTGTCGTTTGACAGCGAGAATGAACTTATTGCTGATGAGGTAGGGAAGGTGCCGCTGCTTGTTAGTGCTGATGCGATAGTGGTGGTGCACAAGGAAGATGACCTCGTGCAGAAGAACACCTCGATAGAGGAATTGAGAAAGCCGACGCACTAGAAGTCTCCAGCTTCGATGTCGACGAGAGACTGTCGTTTGACAACAAGAAGCGATAGATCTAAGGAGAGGGCAACAGTTGTGGCCGGCGAGGGCTGCAGTTGCGATTGCAATTGTTGGAGTAAGGGGGTTCGGCAGCGAGTATAGTAGCTGCCGAAGGAGAAGATGAGGAAGCTGCTGTAGTGAAGGTGTGCTTCCTTTTCTTCCCTGACTTCAGGACCACAATGTTGCGGTCCCTTCTTTGGAGGTGTAGAGACGATGCAGAGAGGGATCTGCACCGAAGAGAAGCGACCGAGTTATTGCTGTGACGGCAGCAACAACGAATAAAAACGACGCTGGCGATGCTCTGTTTTTTTTTTGTTGTCAGGAAACAAAGATCGTGGCTTTGCAGAAGAGGAGTCGACAATTGCGGCTTCGCAAAAGGGCAGTCGACGGGATAGGGATTTGCTGCCGTTTGATAGCAAGAAGGAACTTGTTGTGCCCTCTCTACAAAGCACCGAGAGACGATGGGCAGTGGCCCTTACAGGTGCTCTTGGCAGAGAGAACAAAGGCTGCAGGAGGGACGATGCCGGCAAGCGGGTGTAGAAGTCGTCATCTACTGCAGATGAGGTAGGAGAGATCTCCGGAGCAGAGAATGTCCGAAAGGGTGGCGACAGATGACCCCTGAGTATCTGCAATTTTGCAGCAGGGTTGTCGACGAACAAACGGTAATAAAAGCTGTCGTTTGACAGTGAAAAAAAAAAAGTAATCTCTCTTATAGAGAGAGGGGCTCTGATACCATGTTGGAAATAAGATGAAGTAATGAAAATGCCCTATTGATTCATTGATCCATCGTTAATTTATACAGGTGAAGATAAGAGGATTTCCCTCAACTAACCTACGTGATTTCCTCATTCAGTTAAGGAAATCATATCTAAATCCTAACTTCATCTTATCTTCTATCACTAATCATTGTCCGATCATGTTTAATGTTTATGATTATGGTAGTAATCGTAAACGCATACTTAAATTTCAAAATTTGCTAGGTCTCTTATCTTTTATGATAATTTTCTAATCATTGTTCATTTAATATTTGTGATGCTCATAGTAATCCTAAACACCTATTTAAAGTTTAAAATATTTGGATTGATTATTTGAATATTATTAAGTTTTGTTGGAATACTCCTTCAGCACGACTCGGTCCAATCCGAGTACGCAAGATTGCTAACAGTTTCATCAAGCTAGTGAACTAGTACTGACCGAGGGGTGATGGGATCCGACCGTAGGGTTGCTCGATCGTTCCCCAATATCTTTCACCTCGAGATCACTCGCGCCTTGCACAAATGTCAGAGTCGGACGAAGGGATCCTAACTTGACCCCTTGTAAGCTTAAATTAGTCGAGGTCGGAATCTTGAGAACCCGAGGGAGCCTCAAAGGGTAGAGAACCATAGTATGAAAGTGTTGAGAGTCCGTCTCCCGGTACTGTTCCTAAGGGTAACTTTTATACCTATGGCCTTAGATCGACGTACGTGATCGTTTAATAATTACCAATGTTATCGTACGTAGGCATTTAATATGCATTGGCGCCTTAGTTGGTCAACCCGTACATTGGGCATCGACGTCACCTCGACTGTACGACACTGCTCCTTGCTTCTTGAGTAATGAGATATAAAACTATGCTACCCCATCCTTGTTAAGGAGCCACCAGTATGGGTCAGATAGCTGACTAGTCTTGGGTTCATAGGTTAAGTTGGCCCAGGGAGTCAACATATAAGAAGGTGCCCAGCTGACTCTTATAAATTTATATGAAGGCAAAGCATGAAAGAATGAAAAGAGCATTCAAATCCAACTTTCAAGAACAAGCAAATAATCCACTTTCAAGCAACCAAACACTCGTTTGACTTTAACTATCCTCGACATTTAGTAACACTTTGTACACTTCCACAAATGAATTCAGTAAATTTGTTTGTTAAACTTGAAATTAGATCAAACTAAAAAATTAGCTACGATCGTTAACTGGCTCAACTTTATTTGACTTAAAATTATTAATCTAAATACTTAAACTAATTTTGATAATAAACTCATATCAATCAATCTTTATCTGATCATTTTGGAGGTAACTCTAATCTAGATGTTATAAAAAATACCAAAGAAAAATATAACACAAACACCTTCCAAACTAGTTAATGAATGAAAGCATGATCACATCAAGGACGAAACAATTAAGAACATAATCATGAAGGCTAGAGAAAAGACCTCAAGACCATATACCTACATGTCGACGATCATAGAAAGAGATTAAAGTAAATCATATTTTTGTTGAGAATTGATTCATATAAATTTTAGGTAGTGGATCATGTTTAGGAGTTATGGAGATAGTGGCTCATGTTTAGGAGTTAGTGGGGGTAGTAGCTAATCATGGATGAGATAGTGATATCGTGGGGTAAGAAAGTGGGGGTAAAGTAGTTATTATTAGGTCATATAAATAGGACCGTAGTTCATGAAATAATGTCAGCAAAGAGTGTTTACATTTGGAGATAATCTTGTAAGTATTTTGTTATCTCCTGTTTAATACTATGTCATTTTCTTGATTGAAATTAATTTCATTAATTGCATAGTAGTATTCTTTTTTTTTTATTTTCTTGCTCTTCTTTCCCCGACATTTGTGATTTCAATCTGATCTAGGCATTATGGCTTTCAATGATAATTCTATATCTCAACCCCTTATTCCAATCTTCTCGATCAAATGCTATGAATTTTAGAGTATCAAGATGAAGACTTTGTTTAAGTTTCAGAATCTTTGGGACTTGATAGAGAATGAATATACAGATCCAGATGAAGAAAAAAAAGACTCAAAGACATTGTTCTTCATCAGGCTGAGGGAGAATAGAAAAAAAGACTCGAAGACATTATTCTTCAGATCAACAAATTGTATATAAGATAATCTTCTCAAGAATTACAGTAGTGACAACCTCAAGACAAGCTTGGTTAATACTTCAAAATGAATTTCATGGTTTATCGAGAGTGATTATGGTAAAAATTTAAACCCTTACTCGTGGGTTTGAAATTTTATTTATGAAAAATAATGAATCGGTGAAGGATTTTCTTTCTCGAATGATTGAAATTGTTGGTGAAATAAAATCTTATGGTGAACATCTTCATAATCATATAATTGTTGAGAAGTTTAACTCCGAAATTTGATCATGTTGTTATCGCAATTGAGGAGTCAAGGGACTTATCTACTTGAAAAAAAGTGAAGAAAATGAAAAAGGAAGAGGAAGAGAATACTTTGATAGGTATGATGAACAAAAGCAATCAAACTATGATAAGAAAAACCATAAGAGTGGAATTCAATGTCACTATTGTAAAAAATTTGATCACATGAAGGTAGATTGTTGGAAAAGAGAAAAGTAAGCAAGCTATGTGGAGGATAATGAAAACAATAGTAAGTTGTTTATGACTCATTCACAAGTTAATGATATGTCAAATGATATTGACTTGGAGATAACAAATAAGTCCACGTGGAAGGAAAAGAAACAATTAAGATATTGACAAAATGATAAATATTCAATTATAGTATTCTTTTTTTTTTTTCATTTTCTTGCTCTTCTTTCCCCGACATTTGTGATTTCAATCTGATCTAGGCATTATGGCTTTCAATGACAATTCTATATCTCAACTCCTTATTCCAATGTTCTCGATCAAATGCTATGAATTTTAGAGTATCAAGATAAAGACTTTGTTTAAGTCTCAGGATCTTTAGGACTTGATAGAGAATGGATATATAGATCTAGATGAAAAAAAAAAGGATTCAAAGACATTGTTCTTCATCAGGCTGAGGGAGAATAGAAAAAAGAACTCGAAAACATTATTCTTCAGATCAACAAGTTGTATATAAGATAATCTTCTCAAGAATTACAGTAGTGGTAAACTTAAAGACAAGCTTGGTTAATACTTCAAAATAAATTTCATGGCTTATCGAGGGTGATTATGGTAAAATTTAAAACCCTTCCTCGTTAGTTTAAAATTTTATTTATGAAAAGCAATGAATCGGTACAAGATTTTCTTTCTCGAATGACTGAAATTGTTAGTAAAATAAAATCTTATGGTGAATATCTTTATGATCATATAATTGTTGAGAAGTTTAACTCCAAAATTTGATCATGTTGTTATCGTAATTGATGAGTCAAAGGAATTATCTACTTAAAAAAAAGTGAAGAAAATGGAAGAGGAAGAGGAAGAGAATACTTTGAGAGGTATGATGAACAAAAGCAATCAAACTATGATAAGAAAAACTATAAGAGTGGAATTCAATGTCGCTATTGTAAAAAGTTTGATCACATGAAGGTAGATTGTTGGAAAAGAGAAAAGTAAGCAAGCTATGTGGAGGATAATGAAGATAATAGTAAGTTATTTATGACTCATTCACAAGTTAATGATATTTGGTTCTTGGATGGTGGATTTTCTAATCATATGTCAGACATAAGATTAATATTTAGAGATATTGATGAGACTCACAAGTTGAAAGTTAGACTTGGAGATAACAAACAAGTCCACGTGGAAGGAAAAGGAACAATTAAGGTGAAGATAAATCAAGAGAAGGTAAAACACATTGATTGTTCCTAGTTTATCAAATAATTTGTTGAGTATCCGACATTTGATAGATGATGAATATTCAATTATATTTGATGATGGTTCATATAATATTAAAGATAAGAAATATTGTTTGACTTTATGTTGATGATATTATATATACGGGTTCATCAATTATGTTGTGACAAAATTTAAAATAATAATAAGTTTTAAATGTCATATCTAGGTCTACTTCATCGTCGGTGCAAGATTTTCTATTATCTTCGTCGTTTTCTTGATTGAAATTATTTTCGTTAATTGTATCATAATATTCTTTTTTTTATTTTTTTAGTTGTCATGTCTTAACATTTATTTATTTTTTGTCCAAGTGGATGTTAAGTAAAATTTGATGCCGACAAGAAATTAAACCTAAAAATAGACCATTATAAGAATATAAAAGATGATGAAAATGAAAACGATCATTTGTGGAATCTATATTCCATGTTTCAACAGTAATCATGAAAGCCAGAAACCAAAAACAAAAAAACCAACAACCAAAAGCCGTGGAGATAGGATATGAATAGGGAAGCTGGTCAAAAAACTAATGCCTTCCTTGTAAGTGGTTTCCAAAAAAAAGTTGGGAAGGGAGAAGAAATCTAAGTGCGCACCACATCCACAGATAAATGACCAACACACATCATAGCCACCCACCACCGACCCCATCCAATTTGTATTGTCGATGACTATGAAAAAGTAGGATAGCATTAATGTTGCAGCATCATCGTTCCTCCGTTCGATGGTGTTGGCATGCATTCCCTGCACTTCCTATCATCACCACCAACAACAGGAAGTACTGCAGACCAAAACCGTTGGGAGCATGTCGACGTTCCGGTGTTGATAGGGTGGGTATTTGCAATGGGTTCTTTCGCATGCATACGTACGTGTACATTTTGATAGTAAGGGGAATGGATTTCTTCACTTCACTGCTCATGCATGTTCTTCGCGTCATGTCATGTCATGTCATGTCATGTCGAGACCCTTCGTTGATGCTATCCTACAGTCGAACTGTTATGTGTTGGACGGAACTCATCTTGTACTCTTCTCTAATAACCCACAAATTTGGATGGCTCGGCGGTGTTCATGATGTGTTTGGTCTCCCTCCATTGCACTCCAACCAAACATGAGATGATCCAAAGCACCGCCGTTGAATCAAACATATAGAAGCGATCCATCTCCACTTACAAGTCCCCGGCTTTCCAATTTGTCGGCTCTTACTGTATCTGGGGGTTGACCACATCCTATTTGACTTCGTTTATAATTGCATGATTAAAGACGCCGTGTGGATAAGCTATTCATTCAACTCGAATATCCATGGAATTTGAGACCACAATAGCGGACATCATTTGAAGAGGATGGCGTCCCCATGCTATCTATCTATAAGGAAGTATATATATAATTGGATCTTATTTGTCCTGTAACCGTTTTCTAATTATTTTTATTATTATTTATTATCATTAATATTTTATTAATTATGGATTTAAATATTTCAGTTTTCAATCATTTTGAATATAACATTTATTATTAAAAAAATTTATTCACGATAATTAAAAATTCTTAATTATGAACTTTACGAAATTGATTATAATTAACTTTTTTTATGGGAGAACATGTATATATATATATATTAATCCTATCCTATAATCATTTTATAATTAATTTTTTATTTATTATCATTAATTATTTATTAATTATGGATTTAAATATTCCAGTTTTCATTCATTATGAATATATCAGTTATTATTAAAAAATTTCATTCATGACAATTGAAATTTTTTAATTATGAACGTTATGAAATTGATGATAATTAATATTTTTTTATGGGAGAACGTGTGTGTGTGTATATATATATATATATATATATATATATATGTATATATATATATATATATATATATATATATATATATATATATATATATATTGAGAGAATATATATTGAGATAAATCGTTGATGAAATCTTCAACAACAATGACTAGAGATACACAATTTAAGTTTCTGTAATAGTTTTATTATGTTTCTATTATGGTATTGTATAAATACATTTTGGTTACATATCTTTTTCTTACATTTAGATTTTATTTTTTATGCCATTAAACATGATTTGATTTTGATTTCTCTTTTGAATTTTTTTGGTACATTAGATATTGAAAATCATGAGAATATTATATTTTCAACACTTCTTATGAAACGAAACATTTGTTACTAATAATGCTTCTATTCAGTATGAATATTATGTTATATTAATTCATGCTTATGAGTCAGGTTTATACGAATAAAATGTTTGATAATCCATATAATCTTAATTAATTAAGAATTAGTAATAATATTCTTAGTTAATTAAAATTATATATAAATTAGGATCACATAAGGAATTAGACATAATATCGTGATTGATTATATTTAATATAATAATTATTATCTCATAAGAACTTTTATTATATTTATATAATTAACCATGATAAAATATCAAATTATTTTCATAATTCACCCACAGGGATTATGAATTGATATATAATTTGATAGTCAATGTATTTGATAAAATATCAAATTAGTCATCTCTGAAATTCAATGATCATGTAGAGAAAATAAGACTTTGCTCCACTTTGTAATAATATTGAAACTCTTATATATTACGATATTTTCTTGTATTCATGTGCACATTAATTTGATGAAATATATTTGTATGGACCAAGAATAAACATAGAGTTTATTCATTAGGTGATCATATTAAGATTAATTCTTAAGAAACTAAATACATTGTGATACATGGAAGATAATATTTATTTTAAGAGGACTTATCGCTATGATTCATGTATTTGTTTCTTAAGAATATTATTCGATAATATTAATCCAAGTGATTAATTAAACGTATGGATCAAGTGGAAGAATGTAATTGTTTTCTAATTAAAATTTTATTTATTACCATTAATATTTTATTACTTATGGATTTAAATATTTTAATTTTCATTCATTATGAATATAATAATTATTATTAAATTTCTCTCTTCATGATAATTAAAAATTTTTAATTATGATCCAAAGGTTTCGAGAATATATATATATATATGTCTTGGTTCCTTGGCTGAATGTTGAAGGATTTAATATGTAAAGTGAGAATTCAGAATCTAAAAATACTAAAAGACTGAGAGAAATTATTAATAAAATATTCAACACTAGAGATATATAATTTTAAGTTATAATAATAAATTTTATTGTGTATGTTGTAGAATCATATTTTGATTTAATATCCTTTTCTAACATGTCCTTCCGACAAGGCAACTCGAGAATCTTATTCCCGTGGAAAGAAGAGCAAAGAGAGGCGTCCCTCTCATCCTCACACACCATATCCGATTCCGAGCTCGCAACCCGGCATTTTGACTTCCAACTTGTTGATGCATTAATTGAACAATCTATTGTCAACTCAAAGGTTTTCAACGCACTAAAATCTCGACAAAATAAAATAACATATTATTTTTGTATATATAAAACACCTGAATTTATTTATATCCTTAATAACATTCCCGTGAATTTTTTAATATATATATATGTATATATAATTCGTCTAAGGCCAATGTGATGGAGTAAAAAGTATAGAATTATATTTTTGTGGAATGTTAAACTTTATCACATAATTGACAAATTATCATTGTCATAAGTATAGAATTATATATATATATGAGGATGAATAGAAAGAGATCCAAATTCCTCTTCCGTCACTCTCAATCCTCAGCCACGCTTTCCTTCTTATACTTAATACTTGGTTCGGGCGGTACCGACGTTGGCCAACGCCCAACGACACGCAGCGCCGACTCGGTGGTCAAACCCCCGCTCGTCTTTATTTCGACGACGCTTCTACTGCCACAAAACACCCTCCTCCTCTTGTCTGTCACCACTTAATTCTCATGATTGACTTTTTTTACCCAAATAGCATGGTGGGGTGCGAAATTTGGGTGTGCCTGTCGATTTTGCAGCGCGTTTTAGTCTATGGAAGAGACTTGGATTCGTGGTAGGCAGCGGCCCAAATGAAAGCTTACATCCGCTGTTCTCGCTGCGGCTCACCACGTTCCGACGACCTCATCATATATATATATATATATATATATATATATATATATATATATATATATATATATATATATATATATATATATATATGTATATGGTTTCGCCATCCCATTTTGGAAAGGTTGGAGCCTTTCGACCATCGCTGAGGAGCCAACAAGCTCAAAACTTGCATGTGTTGTTTCAAGGTGGCTAGCAATACAGGAGCAGGCGACGGCGGCGGAGGGAGCGACGGTGAAGCGCACGTGCTGTCGACGGGAAGCCTGACTTCCTCGTTCATGGAGTACGAGAGGTCGGTGATGGTGTCGGCGCTGGTGCACGTGGTCGCGGGAGACCGCGGCACGGAAGCGCCGGTGGATGGTGGCAGTGGGCAGACGAGGTGGAACGAGGCCGCCTCCGAGTTGTATGTTAGCTATGGGGACTTCGGGAGGTCGTCGTCGTCGGCTTCGGCAGGTGGTTCGAGGAGCGGAGGCGTTCATTTCTGATCCTTCGCATTCTTGTCTGTAAGATTAGTAACCTGGTTTCATGTGATTGCAGCCACAGAGCAAACTGCAGCGGAAGCGGCGGCCGCCATGGCAGGAACAGAGCAAGGAGAGAGAATAAGGTACAGGGGAGTTCGGCGGCGCCCCTGGGGAAAATGGGCCGCCGAGATACGTGACCCCCACAGGGCCGCCCGCGTGTGGCTCGGCACCTTCGACACCGCCGAGGCCGCCGCCCGGGCCTACGACGAGGCCGCGCTCCGATTCCGAGGAAACAAAGCGAAGCTCAACTTCCCCGAGGAAGCCCGGCTTCGGAAAGCGCCGGCGGCCACTCCAGAGGCCCACATGGAGTCCCAGCCGTCCGGCAGACACGGAGCATCCGGCTCCACCGCCGCCGTTGCTGCGAGAGACTACATGGAGTACTCGAGGCTGCTGCGGGGAGAAGGGGAGTACCAGAGGATGATGCCTCCGACTGCACCGTTGGATGGAATGATGTATCCCGGAGCTTCTGCAGCATCTCCTTTCACAGATACTTCCTCGGCTTTTTCTTCATTTGCTTCTCCTCCCTTTCCTCCCTCTTCTCCGCTTATCTATCCTCCAGAATCAGAGCAACAGATGGATGATCTTCAACCTCCACCTTGGAGTGGATGCAGCCATTATCCTCCATCTTCTTCCTCGCATTGACACTATACTCCCGGAGCTTCGGAGCGCATTTCTTCCCCTGTTGGTCTGCTCTCCGAGCCGCGTCTTCTCGGCCGTCCTTTTGATATGTATTTACGTGGCTTCGATCTAAAACACAGGCTCTAGTTGGGCACAGATAGGTTTTTGTCGGCGTGACGCTGTTGTTCGGCGTCTTGATCGATGTGTTTGACTCGGGAATTGGAGGTTGGATGGTCTTCTTTGCGGAGTTGACCGAATCCTCATTGTTTATTTGTTTGCTTTATTCAATCAAAATGCCATGAATGCGTGACTTGTTTGCCTTCTTTTCTAAGATTAATTGGTAGAAAGCAAAACCATCTTCTTTGCTTAGTATAATAATACATGATTCACCGAGGTTGCTTCATGTGACCGTATACCTTTGGGCCGCGGCTTCACAACTTCTAAACGAATCAATCAAACATGAAAACAAAAAAAAAAAGTCACCGACATACTTATCGATAGTCCTAAATTCTTATTGATGCTTCTATTTTACTATACCTCAAAATTAAAATTATTTTTCTATTTTAAAATTAATATAATTGACTCTTATAGTACTGTACCTAAAAAATAAATCCCTTCTGTTACAAAAAAAAAAAAAGTAACAATGTTTATTTTTAAAATTAGGGATCTATTTGATTTTAATATAGTTAAACTATATAAAAATAACTTAAAAAATATAAAGACACACTATGTTAATCAAATACATCCAATGTAGTATTATTATTCATCAAATTTATCCTTTAACATTAATATTATGATATTAAGTGATAGCATTATTTGAATTTATTTTATACTTTAAGCTTGATTGATAATGATTTATTTGTTATATATTTAATTGTTTTAAGTAATTAAAAAACCAATCTCCTAAAAATTTTAACACGTAGTAAAGAAACTGAGACCGTCATAACAAAGGAGAATAGAGAGACAGTGGAAAAACGAAGGGGAGCCGAGATCAGAGTAGTAGAAACCAATGTCGGCAGAGGTGAAGAGAGGTATGAGTAACGAAGATTTGAGAAGAAATACAAAGAGGAGAGTATGGATTGTTTAGTTTTAATCCCTAAATAAAAAACAACCATTCAAATTATTTTACCTAACGACAGAACCTTATTTCTAATAGGGGGCACTTTGATGTGAAATCGTAGTACATAGGGTGATTTTGATTTTAAGGTATAGTACGAGGGGTCAATAAGAATTTCAACTATTATTTTACCTAATAGCGTAATTGTTTCTAACAGAAGGGATCACTTTTATGTGAAATCATAATATGGGGGTTGACTTTGATTTTGAAACATAGTACAAGAGGTCAACAAGAATTTTGATAAATATTTTACCTAACGACATAATCTTATTTCTAACATAGAGAGTCAATTTGATGTAAAATCATCGTACAAGAAATCATTATACGAGTTTGAAAGTAAAAAAAATAATTTTAATTTTAAAGCATAGTACATATGGTCAACAATAATTTTGATAATTTTTTTGTTTGCTTTATTCAATGGAAACACATGAAAAAGAAAAGCAAATGCCGTGAATGCGTGACTTGTTTGCCTAGTATTCTAAGATATGATTCGCCGAGGTTGCTTCAGGTGACTTGTTTGCTTTGTTATATATTTAATGCGTGACTTGTTTGCCTTCTTTTCTAAGATTTATTGGTCGAAAGCAAAACCAACTTCTTTGCTTAGTATAATAAGATATGATTCGCCGAGGTTGCTTCAGGTGACCGCATACGTTTGGGACGCGGCTTCCCGACTTCGAAACGAATCAATCAAACATGCATAAAAAGTCAACGACATACAGGCACAGATGAAATAAAAGAAACAAAGAATATGGGAATAGTATGTGCTGAGATGAGCAAAACCAAAAGTTAGATCCCTTCCCCTCAAATTATGTTACTCCAGAATTGTCGAATCCGAAACTAAACGGACGTCAATGGTAAATGTGTTGGTGAATGGGAATCTAAATCTATTGCAGCAGATAAAGACACAACGTGACATCATACAGAAGAAGATAAAGAGTGTCATGTCATCATTTTTTTTTTTTTTTGCGCGTTAGATAAAAAAAATAGCGATGCAAATAAAACAATTGAGTTCATTCAATTGTCATATTTTATTAATATAACTGTTAAAATGTGATTATTAGCTTAGCCATCAGAGACCCAATCCGATCACAGGGAAAGCCACGGTAGAATTATGATTGAGCAATCTCTGGTATAACCATAAAAAGTAATCATTAATGATAGACTATGTTCGTCACTTGATATTTTAACAATAGTGAACGAACATAATTATTTCTAACGGAGAAAAAAAAACCCTAAAGAATTGAGCTCAAAATCAAACATAGCAACAGGTTGTGAAGTGATTGATATACTTCTTAAGGCAGAAGGTGGACTACTGAAACAATTCATTTATAAAGTGGTTATATATATATCCATAAATTTGGGAAGTCAATGCAAGTTGCATGCTTACCAATCACCAATATAAACCTTACAAGAGTCTCACAAAGGATGACAAAACATTTCAACTAATTAGATGTTACACTAACAAAACTAGCTTTGTTGCATTAACCCCAACATCATATCAAAAATTGTGTGGGTCGGAAAGGTCAGTCTCGCCGCACTCCTCCGTAAGTGTCTGCTCTCGAGGTACATACCATGGGATGATGCTTGATGTAAAGGGCATGAAGGAAACCAAGGGAGTCTTAGAGCTTTTATACATGTGCCTTTTGTCTCTCACCCGATGCCTCATCCTGTTCAACCTGTGTAATCCAAAAGTATCATCAGTTTGTTAGCTACCATGTTAAACTGAACTATCCTAATAACACTTTTGATATATAAAATTGTCCAAGCATGCATACGAACAAAAGTATTATATTACGACAACATTTTCTAGATCAGTCATTTGTATACGGCAGCATAAAAGTTTACAGTTTGCTCTATGGAAATGATGAAAAGCTCCAACTATCCAGACCAAATTAGCAGCCTAAAATCATTAATATCTTGACTTATGTGAAAAATCATCTGAAGTAACAGGAAAAAAATGGTAGCATAAATTTCGGCCTCAGACCCCCCCCCCCCCCCCCCCCCAAAACAGACCATTCATTGAAGATAATTCCACTATGAACATTGGCAAAATGAACATGTCAAATACAAAGCATTGCCCCTAGCATAACAAGACCAGAAGGAAAAGCTTCTAGGCATTTGATAATAAGTTATTTTTAAATAGGAGGTAAAAGATACAGCACTATTGATGCTCATCAAGGAAATAATACTGAAGTCAAAGGCAGAAACACACACAGCCTCGTAAAGAGGAGTACTTTAAAAGTATGTAGGAACAAATAATGAGAAACCCAAATACATCTCCAAGGTTACATTTCAGCAGTTGAAATTCTCATCAGTTATAATGTTCTTCGAAAAGATAGAAAAGGCAAAATGGAGGTGAAAGAAAAAGAAAATACAGAGGGAGGAAGGAAAAGATGGAAAGGGATTGAGTGCTGCAAATTACATATTTTAGGGGAAAAAAAACATCTCAAAAGATATATTGTTGTTGCAATGAGACACTATTCTACTTGCAAAAGGGAGGAGAAGAATTTTAATCAGTTACAGAGAATTAGGCACAGTACCTCAATGATTACCCTCCCCTTTCTTTTTGACTTTTTCCCAGAGTCACCACCTTCTATCTTTCTAGCTTCAGACACAGATGCTTTCCGTATTTTCTTGGCAGGGTGTTGATCTAATGGTTCTATTTCTTCATTGTCTTCATCCATTTCATCTGCATCAAAATTAGCATATTTAGCAGAAACTTCACATCCCGAGATGATTAGATCGACTAACTGGGAGCTAACTGTGATCCACTTGAGTTCAGAGCCGGACAGTTTTGAATTTTTTAATGGAACCACTAGTATAGTGTTGCATGATTGTGTCAAACTCTATGGTTATTGCATTAATCAGACATCAATAAAAAAGAAATGTAAAGAATAAATGCCTAAGGTCAAAAATCTATACCATAATCGTCATCCATCAAAGATTCATCTTTCATGAAACCACCAAAATCTTCCATGTCCTCCTCTTCCTCGAGTCCATCATAACCTTCAACATATTCTACTTCTGGCTCCTGACAAAATGAGAACAAATACAAGTTACTAGAAACAGCCAACGAAACAGAAGATGAGCCAGAAATTGACCCTAAATCATACTTCTTCATCTTCTTCCTCAACACTTGGTTGTAGGCCTTCCATTTCCAGGACATTGTTATATGCCTGAACAGGATAGTTATATATATCACCATAAACACCTTTCTTGAGACGCTCCAGCAGCTCATTCTCAATACTCTGCATAACACTTACAACAAGTCATACTAGCTGATGCTTACAAACAGGACTATAAACGAATTAACAAAAGAAGCAACGGAACAAACCTTATCAAGAATTGCAGCTTTTTCAGCTTTTTCCTCCCTCCTTGCCTCTCTTTTTTTCTCTTTTCTAGGCACAGTCATTATCTTCTCCCTGTATTAAACAAAAGCTTCCCAGTTTTTAAAGATAATTTGCCGGTACCCATTTTATAAAGATCAAATATTGTTGAAAAAAGAGACATCCCTTGCCTCCAACACAGAGGACAACAAAAGAGATGAGGATTCAAAATATGTTTGTTGACCAAAACATGGAATTATAAATTTTTTTTGTCTAATACCCTACACCTACACTGTCATCCTTTATTGACACATGCTTTACCTCTATGAGGACAAGACAAGGAGAATTTCGATATTATCAAGTCTCCAGCTACTCTAAAAGGATACTCGATCCATGAGGTTCCCACCAAAGCAACGTCTGAGGAGGATCAACATATGCAGCCTCGATTTTAAATACAGAGATGCTATTTCCGTGCCTGAAATGCTGATCTCCAGCTACTCTACATGTAACATATTGAAACTACGGAATGACTGAAATAATTACGTACCTCACTTTCAATTCTAGCTTCCTCATGCGTATTCGATACTGTGTCATTTTGGTTAAGCGCTGCTTGATTTTGTGCACAAGTAATTTAGGCCAGTACTCCTGTCAAAACCAAAAGGATGATGCATCTAGTGCTTCCAAAAGTTAAAAGTCAGGTTAGCTTGTCATTAAGAAAACCAAGTACCAGATGCTTGCTAATAGTTTCTAGTGCCTTCTCATAATTTCTAGGAAGTTTAACTCTTTCCCACAATTCATTTGGTTTATGAGCCCTTTCAATTGTTTTCATATACAAGTAAAACACTCCTGCACAAGACAGCAAGTCAGGATATAAAGTTCCAAAGCATTTTCAGGAGTAGAACTAGAAAATTTATAAAATGATTAAGGAACAAGAAACAAGTGGTATCAGTTCTATTAAAGCTAGAGTACAAAACTAGAACTGATACAGTCTAAAACCCATTAGCTCAGATGCACATCAAAAAGGTCCACTTCAGAAAGCGGGGGGTGGAAGAGGGGGAACTTATCTTATTTCATTTCAGAAAGTACATCAAGGTAAAATAAGTCAATCCTCAAATATAAATTCACAAACTGTATGGAACTTTTAAAAGAAGATAAATGCTTCAGTACACTTATTTCTTTACGACCACCCACTTAAACTAATACAATTATTAGCAGTCCAGATAATACTTATTGAAGGCCACAATGACCTAGTAGTTCCATAAGTAAGCTTAAACATATACATTAAAAAAACAATTACCTTTCAACAGTAATTTCCATTATGGATTTGACTCTTATCTTCTTCATCAATATCTACCTTTGCCAGTTAAATCACATGCCAGTTTATGTTACAAATTTCAATTATGCATGTAAGAAGCAAGTTTATGTTAAAATTCATCATAACAAAAAGCTGCCCCAAACTTATGATCTTGAGATACCAAATCCTTCTGCGAAATAAATTCTTTATTTCTTCCTTGATTCAAGAGCAGCCTCTAAATAACCAACAAAAAAAAAAAGGAAAAAAAAGGTAGGCAGTAACAATGTCAATGCCCTCATTCTGTAACCAAAATTTAGACCAGAATGGAAACTTACAACTTCCAGCATATAGATCATAGTATTCAAAAACTTTACATAATTTATCACACGTCCATCTTCTTCTATTAATAGATGTTAGACAAACGAAAAAGAAAGTGTGAAGCAGAAACCAATCAACGCCACACATAAATTTCCTACGCAGCAATCCAAATAGCAAGACATTCTAGGGGCTAAATTCGAAACCAGGTACCGTCATGATCACGAATCGTGGCGTATCGACTGTTGGCGAGCGGGCAAGAGCTGCGGTTGCAGATTCCGGTAACATTGTACGGGTTTCTACAGAAATTCCCTGTGGTGATCCTACACAACACCAACCAACAAGTATTAGAGACCCATTAAACGTCACTCGGATCGATGGTCTCCGAAGAGCGAGAGGAGCGGAGGGGGTGGGAAGTACTTGGCCATGTAGCTGCAGTGGTTGTGCCTGATGACCTGCCATATCACGTCGTCGTGCTGCATCGCTGACGAGGGAGTTCGTCGAGGGCTTTGATCGAGATGGACGGAATAATTGAGTTGCGGGGGTTTTCGATCCTCTTGCCGGCCCCTTTATTGGGTTAGGGTTTCATGGGAGTTTAAGAGAGTTAGGAGACGGCGGAGGACAGGGAATCGCGAACCACGTTTATGTGCATTTTTACAAATAGCACCTTTCTATAATATGTAATTGTAGAAATATTTTCCCAATGTGTAAGACTAATATGCAGAAAAGCCCTTTAAGTTCATGAAAACTCGCATTCTTCCATCAGCGGTCATGAAAATTTCCACTGCCTTGAAAATTCCGCTTGACTCCTCCCTTTGTCCCCTTTTGCCGTTCCTTCCGCCTGGCAATTAATCGAACACTTCCCCTCTTCTTCTCTTCTCCCTCCGTCCCTTCGCTTCGTCCGTCGCGGGAGGCCTCAGGAGGAGAAGCCCAGGGCGGCCGCGAGCACCCCTCGCCGGCGATGCCGAGAGCCAATGAGGGTCTCGGCCTCGCGGCGATTTCGTACGTAGCGGTCGATTACCTGCGCTATGTGTCGCCCTCGTGGCACGGACGACTACAGCCGGCGCTGTGGGCGGTGCTGGCCCTCGCCGCGGCTTGTCGCGCCCCCTTCTACCGGCACTGGCCGTTGGAGCTACGGGCCGCGATCCCCTTCCTCGCTTCTCTGGTCTTCATGCTCTCCGCGCTGCTCTGCGAAGCCCTCTCCGTCCGATTCGTAACCGCTGTCCTCGGCCTCGATTGGCATAGGTAAGTACCACCTCTACGGATCCAATGCTGCAAACCAAAGTTTAGAAGAAGTCATTTTGTCTCTTTCCAGCATGTTCCTGGTGATTTTTAGTCTGAAGTAGGTCAATGTAGTTAAATTATTTGGTGATAAATTTCAGCTATATATCGTTTTTCTCCACAGATGCTACTCATTATCATGTCTGAGAAATTTCATGTCAAAAACTGGAATTACATCCTGGAAAAAAAAAGAGGCATTTTGATGTGATGAAGTTGCAGCATTTTGCCACCTGCGTTTTGGGACCTGGCCATAATTAATTTTATCAACTAGAAGAAAATTACATACAGTCTTATGATCAGAAAAAGAAGAATTGCTCATGATATCAGTTAATTTGCGGTAACACAGTGCCTGTATTTGCAAAAGAGAACAAAATGATGATTCATTTTAGATTGTCATGTCGATCCCATGCATGCTTCAGGTCGTCAATATAACACTTCTTCACTACCAATGCTTTTAAATCTAGGGTGTATGTGAAGAGTAACGAATGTGGCTTAGGCAGGTTGGAGAGGTGAGAAATATGTACAATTGAAACAGTGTAAATTAGGATATTATAATATCTGCAGCGAAAAATGAAGCAGTGATGCATATATATAACCAAATTGCTTATAGTTTACCAATTCATCTCTATTATCTTCGAAGTGTATGTAGAGGTCATTGCTCTTGTGCACAATTAGAAGCTAATGTTCTTACTATCTTCTAGCTTGCTTAATTTGCCATGTCAAAGAAATAAAAAGTGTCATATGCTCTGTCACAATATTCACAAAAGTCCTTGTTCAATAACATTGTTATATTCTTAGAATGACACTTCTAAGAAATCATAGGATTTTTCTTTCCTTTGGTTTCTTAAGTAGATATTCACCAGAAACATATCTGTTCATGTGGTTGTCTTTCTTATAGTATATCCTTTAAGCAACAATTTTTCTTATCTATGTTAGTGAGGCCACTATGCACATCATTTTTAAGCTTTCTGCAGAATGAAAAGAAAGCCTTTTAGGTTTCATGGTACATCTATTGTATCATCAAGCAAGAACTTTTCCTGTCAGAAAACTTTTCTTCATGATCCTACTTACCAAAATACGTTAGTTCCTGCCTTGTGAAATGTAGGATATTTACCAATCTATTTGGGTGATACGGAAACTGATGTTTTTAGACAATTCTATTTACAAAATCATTTTCAGTGTATGCCTATAATTATTTACACATCAAAAGATGAGCATGGATTCTAATGTTGATTATTTATTATGGTTTTCAACTCTGCTGATTCAAGAAATTCTAAATTGGCAGATCGTCACCCCCACTTCCTGATAGTGGTCAGTGGTTGCTTTTGTTCCTGAATGAGAAGCTTCCACAGGTTGTGGTTGACGTGCTAAGAGCACATATAATTGGGCTACATCATTTCTTAATGCTGTTTGTGATGTTGGCTTTCTCTGTGGTTTTTAACTCTGTTAAAGCCCCTGGTCTTGGACTCGCCGCGAGGTATATGTTTACCATGGCTATAGGGCGTCTTCTTCGGGCTGTAACATTTGTTTCTACAATTCTTCCACCGGTACGACCTTGGTGTGCTGAAGTTCGATTTCCAGTACCCTATCATCCTCATCCTTGGGTACAGAAATATTTTATGCCATATGCTTCTGACTCGGATGCCATTCGCAAGCTAATACAAATAGATATGCCCTACGGTTAGTTTAGTTAGGATTGGTCAAGATCTAACTTATTTATTAGTTTAACATTCTAAATCTATAAGGTGCTAATTAAAAGCTTTTTTCTTTCTGCTTGTCTTTTAGCCGCTATTGGAGAATATCCTGGTGAATATCGGCCTAACTGGGGCCGGATGAACTTTCTGATAGATATATTGAGGCCCACTGTTTCAGAGGGATCTTCATGGTATCATTTGTTGAAGAAAGCTGGTGGCGGTTGTAATGACCTGTTATACAGTGGTCATATGCTTGTTGCTGTACTGACTGCTATGGCATGGACGGTATGCTTAATTCTTTTTGCATGTGTTCTATTTTTTTAAACAGCATAATCTAATTATATATGATAATGGATAAATTTGCTTGAGGCATTTGGTGTGGTGTATGGACAATGTTTATGACTGTCGGGACATTTTCGGCTTATTGTTGCTTGTTAGAATATGAACCATGTTTTTGGCTATAGCTTCACCATCTTTTAACATTACCCACATGCTGATACATGAATCACCTTTTGCTCCTTGTTATTATCTTGACATTTTTATCCGATTAATTGTGGTTGATATCAATTAATTGCATCTAATCTATCACTTTGTTTCTCATATCCTCTTTTCGGAGTTTCTTTTTATCCTTATAGCTTGCAAGAATATCAAAATCACAAGTACTGTGGAAGGAAACAGATGACGCCTCAGTTTATTGTTGAAACAAAATCACATCCTCTAATCGCATTGTCTTACGCTTCATAGATATCCAATTGCCTCTGAAACTTATGCTGTTGGTTTTATTATTCTCTGTTGTGTTAGATGCAAAGGGGGCTCATAAATGGAATTTAAACAATGGAATGAGAAGCCAAAAAACCCATCCACTGTATTGTTGTGATCGGGAAATTTTCATGAATTCAGAGCAGTGACTTCATAATTATAGGCTCTAGCAGAGCAAATGTTGCATGAGCACCTCAGTTTAATGTTGAGAGTCATATCTAAACAATTATATAGTTTTAAGTTTCGTATTGTTGATTTAACAGACAATGATTTAGAGTGGTAAGGTGGCATACCAGCAGTTCTCAGTTTTTTAATTTCTGAGCTGCATATTGGAATTCTTGGTAGAACTGCTAAAATATACTTGAATTGTTTCTGGCCTCAGGAAGCATATGGTGGCTGGACGTCAGCTCTGATATGGATTCTAGTGCTGCACAGTGCCCAGAGAGAGATTCGAGAACGCCACCATTACACCGTAGACTGTATAGTGGCAATCTATGTCGGTATCCTTCTGTGGAGAATGACTGGCTTCATTTGGTCGGCTAAAGACTCAAGCAAAACCAAAAGACTCGCCAAACTTGATGAGGTCCAGAGCAGACTGATTCATGCAGCTAAGGATTCGGACATCGATGAGATTAGGGATCTCTTGAAGGAGGTGGAGAGGGCTGGTCAAGAGAGGCGGGGCTCCTCTCAATGGGCTGTATGGTTATTTGCTGGCACAACCATTACTGTCTCCCTCATTATGGTGCTCCTCGCCTTTACGCTGACCAGCGACGGGTAATTTGTTGTGAAATTATTACCAGCTTCTGTATCTGATGGTTGTAACCTGTGTTGTACTTTTCCTTAAAGTATCTATGTTGTACTTTATATGTGGTTTTATGGGGCTTTTCTGTAAACTTATTCTGTTGTTTGGACATGATTTGGAACAATGACATGATCCTGCTGTCTTGACTAGTTTCTTCTTTCATTAAACACTGCACGAACACTCACAAACAAGTATGTATTCTGGCTTTTCTGAAAAGATCATTTAGATATATGAAGAGAAGCTCATTATTGGATCACCAAAGTTAGAGAATCTGCTTGCTGTTCATTGCTTCACTAGAGGTACATCATGTAGAACTTCTACTTCATGGTTTTACATCGTTGTCATCTGATACATTTACAAGGCATATTGAGTTTGTTGTCATCCAAACACAATCTGTGTCAACGTTAAGAATTGATTTATAGTAGTTACTTATTAGTTAATATGTTTTAGGAGTAATGAATCATATTTAGGAGTTATAGAGGTAGTTTAGGAGTTGATGAGGGTAGTGATTAATCATGGGTGAGATAGTGAGATAGTTAAGAATTGATTTATAGTAGTTACTTGTTAGTTAATATGTTTTAGGAGTAATGAATCATGTTTAGGAGTTATAGAGGTAGTTTAGGAGTTGATGGAGGTAGTGATTAATCATGGGTGAGATAGTGGGATGAAAGAAGTGGTGTGAGGTATTTAATTTTAGGTCCTATAAATAGGATCTTAATTCATAAAGCAAGATAGTAGAGAGTGTGTGCATTTGAAGATAATGTTGTAAGTGTTCTTGTTCTTTTACCTCCTGATTAATACTACGTCGTTTTCTTGATTGAGATCATTTTTCATTAATTGCATCGTAGTTTTTGTTTTTATCATTTTATTGCTCCTCCTTCCTCAACATTTGTGGTGTCAGAGCCTTATTTCAATATAAACTAGACATTATTGCTTTTAATGGTAATTCTATGTCTCAACCTCTTATTCTCATCTTCTCGGATAAATCCTATGAATTTTGAAGTATCAAAATAAAGACTTTATTCAAGTCTCGAGACCTTTGAGACTTGATAGAGAATGAATATGTAGCTCCAGATGAAGAAATCAGGCTAAGGGAGAATAGAAAGAAAGACTCAAAGGTATTGTTCTTCATTCAACAAGCTATACATGAGATAATTTTATCAAAAATTGTAGCAGTGACAACCTCAAGACAAGATTGATTGATACTTCAAAATGAATTTCAAGGCTCATCAAGGATGATTACGGTAAAACTTCAAACTCTTTGTCGTGAGTTTGAAGTTTTGTTTATGAAAAACAATGAATCGGTGTAAGATTTTCTTTCTCAAGTGACTAAAATGTTAGTCAAATGAAATCTCATGGTGAACATCTTCATGATCAAATAATTGTTGCAAAAATTTTGAGAAGTTTAACTCTGAAATTTGATCATGTTGTTACCACAATTAAAGAGTCAAATGACTTATCTAATTATTCATTTGATGAACTAATGCGTTCCTTATAAGCACATGAAGCAAGATTGAACAGATCATCTGAAAAAAGTGAAGAAAAAATATTTCAGGTTAAGGGGGAGTCTTTTACTTCAAAAGAAGATAAAAAATCAACAGGAATAAGACGTGACAGAAGAGGATTTCGTGGTAGAGGAAATGGAAGAGGAAGAGGAAGAGTAAGATGACACTTTGATGGACATAATGAAATGCAATCAAATTATGATAAAAAAACTACAATAGTGGAATTCAATGTTCGCTATTTTAATAAGTTTGGTCATATGAAGGCAGATTGCTGGAAAAGAGAAAAGCAAACAAACTATATCGAGAAAAATAAAGATAATAGTAAGTTATTTATGACTCATTCACAAGTAAATGATATCTAAAATGATATTTGGTTTTTGGATAGTGGATGCTATAATCATATGTCAAGCATAAGATCAATATTTAGAGACATTGATGAAACTCACAAGTTGAAAGTTAAACTTGGAGATAGCAAGCAAATCCAAGTGGAAAAAATATGAACAATTGAAGTGAAGACAAATCATTTCCTAAAATTAATAATTGACGTATGTGAATGATGTATTTATGGTAAATAAAGTAAGAAATCATTTTCTGTTGGAAAAGCATGGAGAGTATCTAATTGTCTTGAATTAATTCATGCTTACTTATGTGGACCTATGAATACAAAATCATTTGGGGGAAGTTGATATTTTTTGTTATTTAATGATGACTATAGCCGTATGAGTTGGGTATATTTTCTGAAATTGAAATATTAAGTATTTGAAAACTTTAAAAAATTCAAGGCACTTGTATAAAGGCAAAATGGTAGATGCATAAAGACACTTCAGACAGATAGAGATGGTAAATTTTTATCTAATTAGTTTAATTTTTTTGTGAATAAAATAGTGTTCATAGGGAATTGATGGCACCATATACACCAGAGCAATATGGTGTAGCTGAATATAAGAATTGAACTATTATCAAAATGACAAGAAGTTTGCTTAAAGAAAATCATATTCCGAATCAGTTTTGGGTAGAAGTAGTTGCAACAACAGTTTATTTGTTTAATATTTTACCGACAAAGGTTGTTATGAATCAAACTCCTTTTGAGACTTGGTATGGTATAAAGTCAAGTGTAAGTTATTTAATAATTTTTTGTTGTATTGTTTATGCTTTGATAAATTCATAAAATTATCATAAGCTTAATGAAAAATCTGAAAAATATATCTTAATTGATTATTCCTTACAATCCAAAACATATCAATTATATAATCATATTAGTGACAAAGTTATTATTAACATAAATATTGTGTTTGATTAAATGACAAGTTTGAATTGAGAGATAAATGAAGATGAAACACAAATTCGTATTCTAGCAGAACTAGTCACTCCATCGAATCAAGTGATAGATCCTACTCCAACACGTTCATCGTCAACGTCACCTAGTAGCAATTTAAATTCAACAAATAATTCCTCAGATAAAATCCCTATAGGAACGTTTAGATCATTAACAGAAATTTATGATTCAACATTTTCGTTGTTTAGAGAAAATCAAGCCAATTGAAAAGAAAGAAAAGAAAGTTATTGAATTGAAATTAGTGTACAAAACAAAGTATAATGTGGATGGAATTATCCAAAAGTATAAGGGGAATCAACACAAGAACTACTGATCTTATCTGCCCTGTTTTTAGCAGGAGCATCGCTTTGCACAAAATGATTTATGTGGATCAAAACCCATCGGTTTCACATAAAACATTCACACAGAGATATACTTTCAATTTGTAAAGATCTAACAATTATAACTTGAAGCTCTTGTTGTCATGGCAACAAACAACGCATAATGAGGGAAGGAAACACACAAGCAACAACAATGGCGGAATGGTCGTCACCCTCTGTGTTAACTCGTGTGCCGGCTGCCTTTTGTCGAGGACGACGACATGAAACCAGGCGTGATCTCAACTTCTGGAACGTGAGCGCACCTTTTTTGATCGTCTCCTACGTAGAATCTTACAGTGAAACTCGATGGTTAACAGTATATAAAGGGAGTAGAAAGAAGCTCACCACCACCGGCCGTTCCCGCTACCCTACTGTTCATGTCCTCCTCCGGCTCGCAATGGACGAAGAAGGATTGCCATCGAAGAGCTCGTCGATCAGATTCTCGAGGTCCTCCGGCCCGAACTTGATGTACTTCTCCGTCTGCCTCCCTGGGTCGAGGTACTGCGAGAACCTCCCCAGGAAGGACCGGTAGGCCGGCACCACCACCGCCGATACCGACACCCTCAGCTCCGACTGCAGCTGCTCGTCGCTCACCACCCACGATGTCTGCGCCTTGTGGATCTCATCGAACATGGCGTTGAAGCTCTTGAACCGCTCCTTGAGCACCGGCTTCGCGACGCTCCCCCTCACCTGGAGCCCGTCGTCCTTCAGGCAGGCCAGCAGCTTCGACCAGGTCTCCCGCTGGTAGTTCTTGTGGTACTGCCTCAGGTCCGACGACCGCTTCCGGTACCACTTCTCCCCCAGCAGCTGATGGATCTCCGGCGACCCCTTCACCTTCTTCGCGATGTACCTCCCGTTGTTCATCAAGAAAATGTTGCTCAAGGCCAGATCCTTGTAGAGCTTCGATTTCGACTCCAGATTGGAGTGCAGCAAGTCCATTACCTCGATTAGTTGAGCTGCGAACGGATTGTAATTGTCACTGCCGCCACTGTTGCTGTTGCGGTCGCCGTCTCCTCCACCGCCTGTCTGAGAATTTTCGCGGTCCTCGTCGAAGGATGATGGCTTCTCGGCATGCTTGTGCTCCTTGAAGACCTGCTCCAATGTGTTCTTGTACTCGCAGGCGTACTTGAGGTAGTTCATGACGTAGCGGGTGAGAGGGTGGACTGCGCCGCCCGGTACAGGGGTCTTGCTGTTGTCGGCCTTGATCGAGCTCTCCAGATCGCAGAAGATTGCGACGGCTGCCTCTCCAAGGCGATACCGCAATGACGATATCTCCGTCTTGGGATCCGCAAAGACGGAGGGTTCGTCCTGCTCGCCATCGTCGGGGAGCAGGGCTTCGACCGTCGGCAGCACGTCGCGCATGGCCTCGTAGACGTCGAGCACCTTGAACAGCTTCTCGGCGGAGCGTTTGGTCATCGTAACGGCCTCCGCGAAGGTGAGGAGCTGGATGATGGCGCCGTTGGCGAAGGCGAGAAAGAGGCGGTCGGAGATGGCGCGGTGGCTGGCGAACACAGCCTCGCACAGCTCGCGCTCGGCGGTGAAGGAGGCCGTGACGGTGTGGCGAAAGGCCTTTACCCACGTAGCGATCTCAGATTCCAAGTTCTCCCACGCCATCTTGATCACGTCTTCGATGCCAACCTTCTCGAACCCCAGGCTCGGCAGTCCTACCTCGAATGCATTGCGTCGAGCGATGGAGAACACCTGGCAGCACTCTGTAACGTAACCGGCAGAGATCATGGCGTCGGCGATCCTATGCAGCCTCTCGGTGTTCTCCGGTATGTATGCCTGGGAAGACTCGCAGGGAGTGGACTCCGCCGAGGGTGACGCGCTGCGTTCCGGCTCGTGAAAGCGGTAGATCAATGACGGCAGCTGTTTGGTCCTCGAACTGCTGCTGGCTGCTTCCTGCTTTGTCCTGGAGTCCTGAAGCAACGAGTGGAACTCGTCTTCGAGGAAGCACATGGCGTGATGGAGAACGCTGCCGGAATGGTTCATCGCCTCGTTGTACTTTGGCTCCGACGAGAATTTCGCCACCGCCGATGTCAGTTTCGAGACCCTGTCGATGGCATCGAGGAGCGAGAGCTCGTCGTCGCCCGAGGGCCATTTCTCCTCGCCCGTCTCGTATTTGGCGATCTCCTCCTCTATCAAAGTGACAAACTTCTCGACGGTGGATTCAGGGATCTCCGGCGGCTCGTGGCTCCCATCTTGGCCATCTTCGACGGCGAGGAGCAAGCGGAGGAATCTATCTATGTCCTCGGAGATGGTGAGCAAAGTGGCTTCAGGCTCCTCGGCATTGCTTTCTTCTTTCTCCTCCTCCTGCTCCTTTGTAGCCTTCTCCTCCTCCCGCTCCTCCTCTATTGTCTCCTGGTCGTGTCTCTCCTTCTTCTCATAGCTCTGTTCCAGCTTGATGGAGCCTAAGGAGAGGTTGCGGTTGATCTCGCGGTACTTCTCGTCGCGGCTGGACGAGAAGCTGCTGGATTTCTTGGGAAGATGAGGCTGGTTGCTCTCCATCGGTGTCCTCCTTCCCCTCTTGTGTTCTGCTTTCCACAACACTAGTCAGAAGACAAAAGCCGACGAAGAAGGGCTACGCATAGTGAGAGAAAAAGAGAGGAGAGAAGGGGAAGGGGGAGGAGGGTGTCCAGCACAGACAGAGAGAGAGAGAGAGAGAGAGAGAGAGAGAGATAAGGGGGGGGGTTTGCGCTGTTTCCACTTGTACATATGTCAATATAGGGATGGGGAGATGCTATTTTTGGTCCTGCAAAATAGCTCGGTTGGACCAAGTCAATTTCTGCATTGGGTGAACGGGGATGCATGGTTGACGCCACGCACCAACGTTGGAGCCACGTTAAAAGTAGTACTTGGCATGAAGAGACTAAATAATTACATTAATGATCATTTTAAAATACGCCCGTTATTAAAAAAAATATATATATATCTAATGAAAAATGACTTGGATCAATCATTTGAGACGCATGACTAAAGTTGATCTGCATGTATGAAGTACATAATTGATCTTAGGAGTGCTGCGATAGACTCTTCAAAACTTAAAATTGTATAGATGTCGAGATATAGCTCGATCAAATATAGACATATTTTATATCTAATGAGAAAAGACTTGGATCATCCACATCTAAGGCGAACGATTAAAGTTATCCTTCGATTCACTTATGTGAATTACATTAATGACCTTGGAAGTGTTGAGATAGACTCATATCAAATTGGTGTTCGTGATAGAGATGTTGATTTCGATCAAATGAGTGTGTTGAGATAAGAACATGCAAAGGACAAGAGGCACCACCGTGCATATGCTCGATCGATACTTAAAAGTTAAATCTCTAAGGAGAAGGTTGTTTATGAAAAAAATTGAGAGAGAACCTGAAGACTTTTGTTTTATAGTATCAAATCTGTAATAGTATTTCTTTTTTCTTTTTATGAAGATGTTTCAAATTCGAATAGTCATAGAGAAAATTTAATTTTCATAAGATTTTTTTAGTTTATTTCACTGCATCAATGTGAGTATGCATAATCTGTGAATTAATTTGAATTATAACTTAACATTTTATGTTACTTTAAAATACTCATTTACATTTTGTTATAAACCTCAATAAGACAACTCTTGTCTTGGCTTAATTGGGCTAAAGATAGATCTGCTAGCTTGAGTTGGGGAAATGAATTCCCCATCAATTTTTATACTGGTCCTGCTCTTCTTTTTCATTCTCTGCCAATGGAATGAGGTTGTGATCTTTTCATACAAAAATTCCAATCAAACCTTCCACAACCAATCCATTTCATATAGAAGAAACTTTTTGGTATCACATACAAAACTCCATACACTTCCAACGCAAGAACACTAATAATAACTTGCATCTGAATTAGAAGAAACAATTTGACAAGCATTCCCGCACATTTTTTTATTGAAGAATGGGGATGAGCAAAGTCAACGGGCAAGGTTCTCATGGCCGTCGATGGTTGTTCTTGTTCCAAGTGGTCCACATTAAAAGTCAACCATTGCAAAACGACAAGACTCTTGGACCACTCATCAACAAGTCAATCAAGCAAGGATTCCAGAAAGCAGATCGAGTCAATGTGAGCCTTAACCAGCCTCTGGCACACACTTCTGCACCATGTCAGATATGTTATCCTTAGCTACACACCAAACAACACAGCCACAAGCATTGCAACATGCTCATCCATCATTCTGATGTGTAATGAGCTTAACATTAGGGTAACAAAAATATTAAACAACAAATAAACACTGCAAGTTCATTTCCTCCTCATGATCTGTAGATGTTTCAACATCTGCTTGACCAATTACATCTTAACACCAAAGAGAATCAATCCGGTAAAGATACAGGAACAAACAAGATATGATTCATTGTACATGACAACATACAATTTCAATAATTTAGTAATCAGCCTGTTGTAGCAACCTATGATCGATCAATTTTAGCAACTCTTAGAGTTGCTTCTAGATTCCTACCAAGGATATTATAAAGATGTAGACATGTTTCTTGACATTGTTCTTTGGAACTTTTCTCTGAGTACAACAGACAATGACCACATCTCCATACATGGTACATGGCAATTAGATGATCTCTAGATTTAGGTTCCTGCCATCCTGAACCATGATATAAAATCCAGAAATATTTAAACCAAGGTAAATAATTTCCAAGACAAATTACTAACAAAATCGTTGTTCATAAGAAAGAGCAGTGATATCCAGCAGTTGCGAACTAACAATTTATCACAGTATATACAGAAATAATCTAAATTCAGAAAAGCAAGAAATGGTACCTCTTCAAGATCATGGTGCTCTGAACAGGAAAAAAAAAAGGATAGGAAAAAGGTGAAGAAGTAAAGCCCTCGGAATTAAATTGACAGTACAAGGGGAGCTGAGACATGTCTGGAAACATTCATAGCCATTGATAAGGTCTGAATCAGGAGTAAAACAAGTATATACCAAGATGCATACTGTCATCAAGTGAAATAAGATGATGAAACACATCCCCCGCTCTCTCTCATTATATATATATATATATATATATATATATATAAAGTGAGAATGAACTAAATCTGGTAAGTTACCTTAAATATGTCAATACAATGCCTTTTCTGAATCTTGTGCAAGTAGTACATTCTCAAGTATAGAGGTACCACTCAAGAAGTGTTTGATCAGTGGAGAAGTCCTTTCTAAAAAGAAATAAATCTTGATGAGAATATCGCTGTACCGAACCAAAACTGCTAACTTTGTGTTATTCGGTAGAGATGTGGACTCATAACTAAACAATCCAAGAAGCATACCAAACTGCGATGCTCGATAGACCGACCTGTTTAGAAGACTCTCCAAACATAACCGTTTTCGGAATATGATAATTTACAGATCATGAAATTGTAACTACAATTATTGATCCAATACTCCACACATGAATAAATAGATGACCCAGTGTTCATGCTCGGGCAATGGAAATGCATCAATGATTGTTTGAAAAACTAGGTAGATTCGAATAATGAAGACATGTACACCAAAGACACTAAAACATAACACAGGGAATCACAAAATTCAATCCAATCCCTTCTTTTTACAAATGTGTTTTGGTAAATACAAGAGCACATTACCTGCTTAGATTATTTGTTGAAGAAATCTTTTCATCCATCTCTTTGATTCCTTCCATTTGCAGGATCTTCCATCCATCCCTAGCCTGTCGCCACATGCAGCTTGGAAACCCAAGGAAAGCAAGATGATATTATTATATGACACAAATTTTGCACACTCGATTCCAATTCAAGAACACCTCAATGTGATTTCTTCATTCAGCGCCATTCAAGCAATTCAACCCCTCGGTGCGGCTTCGTACAATCCGAAGGAAAACTTCCCTGACCTGACGCTCCAATGGATCAAGGCCTTCCTTCAAAGCTTCGTAGACTTGAGCCAGCTCCTGCACACCCTGCCTCACTTCCATCTCCCTGTCGTCTGCCATCGGAAACTGGGCGGCATCCATCAGGTCCGTCAGGTGGTGCACGCACTTCTCAATCTGGTGGATTTCCTTCAACAGTCCAATCGAGTTCTTCCTGTCCTTCTTCTTGGACTCCTCCACGATCCTCTCGTGGAGGGACATGATCGGAGCCGACCACAGGTAGCTCCGAGGGACGGAGAAGTGGATCTGGAGACCGCGGTCTTGGCAGGGGATCGCCGCCACGAGGGCCCACATCACGAAGAGGAGCAACGAGTTCATCGTGTACACAGGCACCGCGAGTCCCGCCGTCTCCACGACCTCGTGGCCACGAGGTGCGGCTATGTTGTTCCCGATGGCCTGAAGCTGCCGCGCTGCGGACCAGGATCGGGAGACGCTCCAGGAGAGGGAACGGAAGTGCGAACGACGGCCGCTGCTTGATGAGGAGGATCCGCTATTCCGGCCAAAGGAACGGTTGCGATGGGACATGACGGAGCCTGTGTCCTTCTCGTCGAGCATGAGGATGGCGAGGTCGCCGAGCGCCTTCTTGGCCCGGCGGAGCTGGCCCTCGCTGAGTTCCCGGTGACCGGGGCCGAGGGTCACGAGCACGATCTCGAGGTGCTTCCGCCACTGCCGCACCTGATCGACGCCATCGCGCACGGCGTTGCAGACGTCGAGCGCCTTCACGGCGCGCTCAAAGAAGTCGGACACGAGGCGGTCGATCAGGGCCGGGGGGCGGCGGTGGCCGAAAAGGATCACCCGGAACTCCTCCTGGCACATCAGGAAGGTGTCGAGGAGCCGACGGATCCAGGAGATGGAGAGAATCTCATCGCCGCCGCCGGCGAGGTCGTTGAAGAGGTCGGCAACCTGGCGCTGGAAAGCGTCGAACTCCCGCTGCTCGCCAGCGTCGATGTGGTGGCGGTGGTGTGCGTCCATCGGGTGGGCCGCGTGGTCGCGGCGGAGGCTCAGGAACGAGCGGCCGGTGGCCGCGAAAGGGGCCGACAAGCCCTGGAAGTCCGCAGCGGGCATTGTCACACCGCCGAATCCCCCAAAGCGAAGACCAGGGGCATCAGTGGAATCCCGAGTGCGATCGAAATTGAAAGAGAGGTGGGGAGATTGGAGGAGGGGAAGCAGGGAATTCGATCGGTGGCGGAGGTCGCCGATGCCGGACGCCCGAAACCCTAGTAGTCCTCTTTTATCGCCATTGGAAAGGGTCTCGCCCTTCCTTTGGCCGGGGCCCATAAATTATTCCTTTCTTGGCGGTAAAAAGGAACAGAGACAGAGGGGGAGGGGAGAGGCTCTTTGTTTTAACCGCGTAGATAGAGAACAGACGCTCTCCCTTGCCACGTGGCGACCGGACCGGTTCCCATACACGTCGACCGAAGGCGGAACCCGGCGGGTCGAAGCGACGTGTGCGCCCCTCCTCCTCCGGAGGGCCGCGCTTGATCTCCGCTCGGTGGAGATGGACCGGGTCCAAGTCGTCGTCATGCGGGATTTGGTTAGACCAAAATAAACCGGCTGATTGGGGCCCGACGCAAAGAGAGGCGATAGGCTCGGCCACGTCCCCAGAAGAATCGAAGCAATAATTAACACTTCCTTTCACACCGTCCAAGTAATCACGACCCGTTCCGCGGGACCCACATCTTCCGCCAATAAAAAATCGTTAGGTCCGGCGGATAAGCCACCGGCAAAGTAAAACTCACGTGGGGATTATTTACTTCGGGGAGAGCATAACTGAAGAATGGAAAGGGTGCACCCGATTCGTCAGCCGTCGACCGTCCGATGAGGCGTCGGTCAGCGACGGACGGGCTTGATTTGGAGGACACGGAATCGGTCAACGATGTTGAGTGGTGATCTCAGGAAGGTGACGTCCGATGAGGACAGCCTCAAATAATATATCATGTACGTATTTAATGCAGGTTGACGGATTCGGATGGATCTGAAAAAGTCAATGGAGGAGTGAAGTCAAAACCAGAAAAATCTCCATAACACATCAAAACATATCACATGACTACATTCAAACCCTGCGATGGGTATGTCAGGACCGGTCTGCCATGGCATCTAAAAGTATGATATGTGCATTCTATTTTGTGTATGGAACGATAATATTAGATAAAATATCAGAAAAATAAAAAAAGAATTCCACATATTGCACGTGTCAAGAAAGTCTAGAAGAGGAATGCAGGTGGGTGGCAGGTCAAACAACATCATCTAAGGATGACAATGGACTTGCAATGACAGCCATACGTTCTCATGAGTGAAGAAGAGCTATCATTTACTCACGATGGCGCAACACCTGTCATAGTTTGACCAGTACTGGTGATTGATAGATGTCTTCCAGAAAGAATGCTACATATATTAATGGATTTTGCAGGTCAAAATGTACAATAATAGAACAGGTCAGAGTTGAAGTGGCTGATAAGTCTCGATGTGTATCAATGAAAGAAGACAACAAGGGAATGGGATCATTATTGGCATCACAAAAGAACACAGGAGATGGAACAGTGGAAGCCAACAGAAAGAAGCCCAGTAGCTGCAATAGTTATTAACAATTAGCTTTTGTTAGGTATCTTTAAGCGTGGTAAGTCGTCCACGGCTTCATCTGAACCAGGACACTCAAAGTTGCTCACATGGTTTTTTTCATCATCTATGTCAAAGGTATATCGAATACGATTGTCCCCCTCGACACTCAAAGATGATCAGTGATGGAGCAAAGAGATATTCGTTGATCTTGTATACAGATCAAAGTCGGGAGATTCCTGATCCAATTCCTTCCAAGGTTAACTTAGAGGTGAGTTTTTGGTAGCTTGAGAGTGAGAGAGAGAGAGAGAGAAAAGACCCCCTTTTTTACTATTTGGGGTTTAGCTTTTATATATATCGCCAAGGTTGAATTGCATGTGGTCTCATTAATGGTCGCTAGTGTTTCGATTGGTCAGGCCATGCGCGACATGGTCGAACGACAAGGTCCTGTACTCGGTGTCGTGCAGTGCACACCGTGCCTCGGGAGAATCAAGAGTTGCAGCTCGGGGCGAGTGTATGTTTGTTCATCTGTCTTGTCTTGGTGCCTGTAGATTTTGTCAGATGAGCCTTGGCAACCCGATCGAGACCGAGTCGGTATCAACAAGACAAGGCTGGTCGATAAGGGCCTGGTCGAGATTGGCAGTCCAGGGCATGACTATTGTCTACTGCTATTTACATCAAGATCGGTGATTTGATTGTTGGTTAGTCGGGAGGCTTTGCTCGAAAATTGGATCGGTCGGGTAGCACACCTTCAGGGCTGAGCTAGTCAGGTGGCATTACTTTGGAATTATCTGGTGCACTATTGTAGCCAAATGATATGTCTTAGGCCTAGGACTAGCTGAGTAATGTGTTTCGAACATTAGACTGACTAAGCAATATGTCTCGGGTACTAGACTGGCTGAGCAATGATGCTCGGGTCCTCGATTGGTCGAGCAATGCTGCTCTGGTTTCGAATTGGCAAAGCGATGTTGCTCGAGTTCTGGACTAACCGAGCAATGCTGCTTGGGTTCTGAATTGGTCGAGCGAAGCTGCTCAGGTTATGGACTGGTTGAGCGATGTTGCTCGGGTTCTGGACCGGACGAGTGATGCTACTCGGGTTCTGGACTAGACGAGTGATACTGCTCGGGTTCTGGAGTGGTCGAGTGATGCTGCTCGAGTTTTGGATTGGACGAGCGATGCTACTCAAGTTTTGTACCATACGAGCGATGCTGATAGCGCTCTGGACTGGCCAAGCAATGCTGCTAGGGTTCTAGACTGGTCGAGTAATATTGCTCGGGTTCTGGACTGGCCGAGTAATGTTGCTCGGGTTCTGGACTGGTCAAGCGACATTGCTCAAGTTCTGGACTGACCGAACAATGTTGCTCGGGTACAGATTGGGTCGTAGCTCAGGTTTGTTCAAGCAATTACTTGGGCATAGTTTGGCTGAGCAATACTGCCCGGACACAGATGGGTTGTAGCTCAGGTTTAGCCGAGCAATGGCTTGGGCATGGTTTTGCTGAGCAACACTGCTCGGACACAGGTTTGCTCAAACAACACTGCTCAAATACAGATTGGGCCAAGCAACACTACTTGGGCATAGATTGGGTCGTAGCTCAGGTTTATCTGAGCAATGTCTTGGGTATGGTTTGGCCGAGCAACACTACTCAGACACAAAAGGGTCGTAGCTCGAGTTTGGCTGAGTAACAACTTGGGCATAGTTTAGCCAAGCGACATTGCACACAAGTTTGGCTGAGGAACGGTGCTCGAGTATAGATTGGGCCAAGCAAAGCTACTCGGGCATAGATTGGGTCGTAGCTCAGGTTTGTCCGAGAAATAACTTGGGCATGGTTTGGCTGAGCAACACCACTCGAACATAAGTTTGGTTGAACGATGCTGCTCGGACATAGGTTTGGCCAAGCAACATTGCTCGAGCATAGATTGGGTCATAGCTCAGGTTTATCCAAGTAACGACTTGGGTGTGGTTTGGTCGAGCAACACTGCTCGGACACAAGTTTGGCTGAGCAACATTGCTCAAGTACAAATTAGGTCAAGCAAACACTGCTCAAGCATAGATTGGGTCATAGCTCGAGTTTGTCTGAGCAATGACTTGGGCATGGTTTGGCCGAGCAACACTGCTTTGACATAGATGAGTTGTAGCTCGAGTTTGGCCGAGCAACAACTTGGGCATGGTTTGGCTGAGCGACACTACTCGGACATAGGTTTGGTCGAGCAACACTGCTCGAGTACAGATTGGGCTGAGTAATACTGCTTGGGTATAGATTAGGTAGTTGCTCGGGTTTGTCAGAGCAATGACTTGGGCATGGTTTGGCCAAGCAACACTGCTCGGACACAGGTTTGACCGAGCGACGTTGCTTGGACATATGTTTGGTTGAGCAACACTGCTCTAACATAGATTGGGTCATAGCTCAGGTTTGTCCAAGCATCGACTTGGGCATGGTTTGGTCGAGCAACACTACTCGGACATAAGTTTGGCCAAGCAACATTGCTCAAGCACAAATTTGGTCGAGCAATACTACTTAGACACATGTTTGTCGTAGCGAGCCTTACTGGGGAGGGTCTTAAGCTTCTTTGAAGTTCCTTCTTTTGTTGCTTGACTAGCCGAGTTTATAGTGTTGGACTGCCTATAAAATATTGCATACAATCTCAAAAAATTTTCGCTCCAGATGAGTTGAGAGGTGGTAGAAGGAGTCTTAGGAGTAGTGGCTCGGTTCTGTTGAGCCTCCTCTTGGGTGATCCCGATGATGAATCTTGGGGCTACTCCATGCGGGGCCCCGACGGTTGCCCTCGAGGTTGCTCCACACAGGGTCTCCTGTGGTCTTCGCGTTTCCCAGCCACCAAAGCCTCGACTACGATGTATTGGTTTGCACGCTAAAGCATCTAAAGAACCATTGTTGCTGGTTGTTTAATGAGCGACCAAATGAATCTGGACGATCACAACCCCATCAAAAATGCCTACACGATTAGCTAGGAGTGAGCATCCGGGATTCATCATATTTCGACAGTGAATCATATGACGAAGTGGGATAGGGGCTCATCATCTTTATGGCTTAGATCGAGGAGCATGGCAGTGGATGGCTTAGGTCGCATGCTGTCTAAGAAGTTAAGCTCGAATTTCCTTGCGAGCTGATCGAAAGATGAGATTGAGGCGGGCCCTAGTCGGTCAAACCACATCCGAGCCAGGCCTCAAAGAGTTGTGGGGAACGCTCGACACGTCAAAGCATCAAAGGTGACATATAAGGCTATTTGGGCCTGGTAGGTAGCTATGTGTTCCGCTGGGTCAGAGCCACCATCGTAGGCTTTCAACGTTGGGAAGTGAAATTTAAGAGGGATCAGTTTATCTTAAATTTCTTGGATAAAGGGTGACCCAGCGGATGAGTTATCCCGAGCTCTTCCTTTGATTTCTGGAACTCCTTTTGTACCTCGTCCAGGCAACGATTGACCGAGTGCAATAGAGCCCAAAGAGAGTTCACTGAATCAAAAGATATTATGTTAGTCTCGGGGCAGGTTGGGCTCATGCACCCAGAGGCCCTGTGTTTAGGTGTCTTCCTCGGGTTTGCAGTCGTTCCCAAGTTGGTATGTGAGTGTTTGGAGTTCTAGGATACTTGTTAATTGGCGTAGGATCTTGCAACAGGTCGGTGAAGGCTGGCTGCGCTGTTAGAGATGGTGGTGGAGGCTATGGAGATCGTTGAGCCAATTGTGGGATGAGGGGAATGATCACTTGCATCATCCCCGTAAGAGCTTGGATTTGGTGTGATGATCACTATTTCTTGGATGCATGTGTGAATAAATTGATGAATGTAAATGAGTGATCATGGATGTTTATGTATCACTGTAAGGGTAGGTATGCCAATTTTCTTCAGGGATTAGCGGATCGTCAGACATGATGACTAGACGGTTCCTCCATCTGAAGTTGGGAGGAACGTGTCCCCATTTGGGCGAGTGAGGGATACCACTACATTCGTCGTTAAGAGTGCAATATAGATTATCTTCATTCGCTGTTGGGAGAAATCCATCCCGTGGAGTATGTCTCTCCATCTGCTGTTGGGAGAGTGCACTATCGAGTGTAATGTATGCCTTTGATATCTGACTTGTATGCATGTGTTGCATATGGCTATGATATGGATTATCTCCATCCGTTGTTGGGAAAAACTCATTCCGTGGAGTATGCCTCTCCATTTGATGTTGGGAGAGTACACCATCGGGTGTGATGTACACCTTTGATATTTGACTTGTATGCATGTGGCTGCAATATAGATTATCTCAATCTGCTGTTAGGAGAAATCCATTTTGTGGAGTATGTCTTTCCATCCATTATTGGGAGAGTGCACAATCGGGTGTGATGTACGCCTTTGTTATGTGATTATTATGTACGTGTTGCATAAGAAATTATCATTGATTTTTTTATGCATAAGTTTTATGGTGAATTGATATATTATCATTATTGATATTTCTATATATTTCATGATTAATTAAAGATTATTTTTATGATTTTTCGAGATTTCTATCGGTACGTGTGGTTGTTGATATGATTTTATCTTATATTTTTTTTCAAAGTAATTTACTAAGTTGCTATAGATTTGGAACTTGGGTGGAATTGACTTATAAACCTACCAGGAACATGTTATTTTTCTAGAATATTTATTTATTGTGAAAGAAAAAAAAGAGAGTGTATTCTATAAATTATGATCGATTATTTTTTTATAAATTAGAGATGTGATAAATATTACTTTTTTTATACCATAAACAATGATTTTGTTTGACAAGAGCCTATTTAACATCCCCAGCAAACTCAACTCTACTAAACCATCCAGTAATCTAATTAAAATAACCATATACTTAATTACTACTCAGTTGAATTTTCTTATATATAGAAAATATTTTATCAAACATAAATAGGATACTGGTTCACATATCTACAGCCAAAATCTTAATTTATCTGTCATCTCTAGTGGATGATTTGCCTAATAGGTAAAAACTTTATGACTTGTGGCACAAAATGTTTCTAGAGAATGTAGTGTCCATTAGATTGCGAGAAGAAATACCAATTAACCATGCCTTACAAATGGTGGCCACCTTGATTAGATCATTGGGTTTGATTGGGATTGATGTTGATGTTGCACCAACAATAGCCAGCCAGCATCAGATGCAATGGTCCATTTAGTGAACTTAAAGATCATGCAACAGGAGGACTAGGTCAAAACTTAAAGAACATTAGAGCAGCCATCCCTGGTCTCTTACTAGTGGAGAGTTCGGAGGTTGATTCCCTTGTGTGAATCATATGTCGTCATTATTGAATGATCATTTTGCGACCTTAGGAGTCATGTAAGATTAAGTAAGATTGATGCGACTTTGGGTTCTCAAGACATCATAAACAATTAAAAGGAAAACTTAGTATCATGGCCAATCCACTATTTGGAATTTTTGTTCAGTCAATTCTCAATCACATCATCCTCTGATGATAAAAGATAGCTGCCTCGCGTAAGCATGCGTAGCTTAGTTAACCGGTGACACACATCCAACACCTTCAATATGATAACGGGATGGGATTGTATGAGTCCTTTCGATCTGCCTGAATGCATCCATCGTTTGTTCGGGGGCGTTGGAGTAGAAAGAAGCTGTTCGTGCACAAATCCATTTCTTTGGAGCACTTGCAGTTTGTGTTCTCGTCCAAAGCATTTTGGTGCATGAATCGTTGGGGGATCGACAAAATTCTTAGTCCCACATTGCCAGGTTTACAGGATTCCAAGCCTTTATAGTTTCCTGCGAAATCACCTCGATCGCCGAGCCCAGTAGCGTTGGCTTTTCACCCGAGCGGGGGCCTTGAGGTGGTGGGATGGTTTGTTTATCCCGGACAGGGTTGGGTGTGACCGTGCAAGTGTTGGCTTGCCCGTTCCAAGTCTTGCAGCTGAGCCATGTGGCCCGAGCGAAGGCTCGAGCTCCATTGCATCCTAAAGCGGAGGGCACCGCGTTAGGCTGGCTTCACAGAGCAACGACCACCACCCGCTCTTGACGGTGGAAGGATAACAGGCCGGCGTACGCCGCACTCGCTTAACCCACTGGGCTAACACCGATCGAACCACCATCTTTTTTGTCAGGGGATGACACTTTATGCATACTATCATTTATATTGTCTTGTTTTGTTAAATTTTTTAAAATAATATTATGTATTCTCATATACCGTTTAGTTATTCAAATTCATATCTTTTGATGGAAGAAATATAATAATAATAATAATTATTGTTGTTGTTGTTGGTTTCTTAAGATTCTACTATATAAGAAGGCATACAAAAAGATTAAATAAAAATTAAAAAGTAGTATATCGGAGGGGCATTTGGGGGGTGTCGTTGAGATGAACTATATAAGAAGGCATACAAAAAGATTAAATAAAAATTAAAAAATAGTATATCTGAGGGGCCTTGGGGGGGTGTAATTATGTTCGTAGATGAACTATATAAGAAATATAATAATATAATAATAATAATTATTATTATTGTTGTTGTTGGTTTCTTAAGATTCGACTAGCATCGTTGAGATGAACTATATAAGAAGGCATGCAAAAAGATTAAATAAAAATTAAAAAGTAGTATACCTGAGGGGCCTTTGGGGGGTGTAATTATGTTCATAGATGAACTATATAAGAAGGCATTCTTAGAGAAATTTGAACTTATATATATATATATATATATATATATATAAGTAACTTTCAACCTGTTATCACATTGTCGAGCACCTGATGCGCATGACTTTATCCTATACATCTACGAGCATGATTGCCGATTAGGGATAGGTAATGTTAATATTACATTGGGCGATAATGTCAATCTGATCCGGTTGGTCGATTGGATTGAGCTTGATCGGTTTTTGATGGAGAAGGGAACAATATAATAGCATTGTTGGCAATCATTTGGCGGAGTTGAAACCTGAACTGTAGTCAATGTCATTGTCTTGACCAGATGAAGCATATGTTCAATGGTGCGACTGAGGATGAAGACAGATTCAATGATGTGTCGAATTAGTAGAACTCGTATAAAAGAAATGAAGGAAGGAAGCTTCACCCATCAAAGTCACAAGGAGAGATAGGTGGACGATCTAGAAATTATGTATTATCATTAGCTTTCACAACATTTGAAGTTTATTAATGTGGTAAGATGGTTTAAACTATAACTATCAAGTAAATTAATATTCCATCATCTCCTCGGCCTGCAAGCATACTGTGTCACTCAGCTACCCTCCTCCTCATCTCATTATATCCTTCGCAGCTCTTCTCTCTTCATCCGTGGACCCTCTGTCCCCATCTCCTTCTATCTCCGTTCGACCTTTTGCATCAGATACATCCTTTCTTGTTATTTCCAAATTGGGGTCGTACGTTCAAAACGGACATTCCTACGTGAAGTCATGAGCATTTCAAGTTTGGATGATTTTATAATTTTTTTCTTTGATCTTGGAGGGCATTTTTGGGTGTTGTTTGTGGCATTGGACTCCTAAGGTTGATGGGAATTGGGGAAAATATAAGAGAGGAGGGTTTAGGGTTTTTTAGGGTGTAGGAGAACTAGGGTTTAGAGTTAAAAGTGATTTTCAAGAACTCTTCGCAGAAGCATCGAAAAATTGTGAAAAAATAAAGGGAAAGAAGAAAGAGCATGAATTATGAAAGTAGGCAAAATTTGAAGAAGTGAAAGTGGATGAAAAACTAAAAATAATGACAAAAATTGAAATGCAAAAATAAGCAGGAAAACGATCGAATTTTAAGGTGAAATTTAGCGGCAACACATCTGAGATTGTTGCCGCCGGATGCAGCATTTATGGCCATTTCCAATGCCATTTAGAACATTCAAAAAGGACATTTCTATGTGAAGTTATGGCCAATTGAAGTTTGGATGAAAAAACATTTTTATTTTTGTCCTTGGAGATCGTTTTGGGGTGAGGTTTGATGCATTTCTACTAAGGTTGACAGGAATTAGGGAAAATTAAGGGTGGAGAATTTAAGGTGGAGGGTGTAGGGTTTTTTAGGGTTTGGGTGAGAGTAGTACTAGGGAAGTCCTCGTGTTGCACCCCTTTTTGCGCCCAAGTGACAGAAACCGACGCCGCAGGCATCCGAGGGGGGGACTGCTCTCGAGCTCGAAATTTATCGTGATCGCTTTGCTACCACCCGTGCGTGGGCCTCGAAGAGAGCTTCCCGGATCTGGGCCATAATCAATAGTGGATCCGAGATCGTTCGAGAAAGTCACGATGACGGGTTGAATCAGCCGCGTGCGACCCATGCACGGTCGCTGCGGTCGTGACGTGCGCCCCGACGTCGAACAGCTTACGCAACCTGGCTGTGATCGTACTAGCACTGAAACGTCGGATCGCGTCAGAACTCCGAAACTAAGTATGCTTACGCGAGATATGCTTTACTTTTTGAACAATCTTCACTTTTTGATATGCTTTATCGGTACCTTTTTCTTTGATGTCGTCTCCCTCTCTGTCTCTCTTTCCCTCTCTTTTGTTATCGGTTTCCCTTTCTACCTCGCTTCAAACTTTCACTATATCTTAACAATAGCTAAATAGTAAGGCGATATATATATTTTTTCATTACTGATGATTTTAGAGATTGTTTCTTACTCCAACATCAAGACAGCAAAGAGGATGAGCCTGGTGGAAGATGAAGAGGGTAACAGAGATAGAAGGAGATGGGGATAGAGGGTCCACGGATGAAGAGAGAAGAGCCGCGAAGGTAGTAAGTGACACAGTATGCTTGCAGGCCGCGGAGAGGAGATGATGGAAGATTAATTTACTTGATAGTTATAGTTTAAACCATCTTATCATATTAATAAAATTTGAATCTTGTGAAATCTAATGATAATACATAATTTCTAGATCCTCCACCTATCTCTCCTTGTGACTTTGATAGGTGAAGCTTCCTTCCTTCCTTTCTTTTATACGAGTTCTATTAATTGGACACACCATTGAATCTGTCTTCATCCTCAGTCCAAAATAACAAAAAAATTTCAAATTATCATTGAGAGTTCATGATAGATAACAGTATAGACTAATCAAAGTTAGAAGGCGAGTTTGGTGCAATAATAAGATTATTTCTTTGTGACATCAGTAATATCCCAGTCTTCTCTCTTTCTCTCTCTCTCTCTATATATATATATATATAGAGAGAGAGAGAGAGAGAGAGAACTAAGTAGTAAATGTTATGGTAGCCAAATTTGGGCTGCTAATTCATTTGGGGCAGCCCCAAGAGGCTATTTTGATAAAGGACTGTGAGGAAGTCTCCGGTGATCTGCTATCACTGCACGCATGCAGATATGACAAGACAACGTCTCTACTTTTATGAGATCTTCCTGCTGTGAAGGTGTGACACTAATAATTAATCAATCACGTAGGTCATCGGCTGCTAGCTTCCAACTGCTTGTGCTTCTTCTGGTTTGTTCTGTGATGTATATGGTGGATAAGAGGGATGAGAGAGGAAGGTGCTCCATATGCTTGATGACTGACATGAACAAAAGAAGCCAACTCTCATCACCAACACCAACAACTGAGGTGGATGCAAAGTGCATGACACTGTGACCCTCCCTGCACATCCATTAATGGCGGTGGGGGTTGCTGATGTCCCTCGTACGTGATGCTGCATGGTGCTCTGGGATTCGCAGGAGGCCCTGATGGGTGACGCCGATCCACTGCATGCAACGTACGTCCAATAACCGTTTTTTTAATTAATTTTTTTATTTATTATCATTAATATTTTTCTAATTATGATTTAAATATTTTAATTTCATTCTTATAACCGTTAAATTTCTTCTGATAATACACTAACAAACACTCTCATAATGAAATTTTTATCCCTTAGACTCACCAACATAAAAAATGTGCATGAGCATATAATACAAACGTGGGACATTATGGTTTAACATAAGAAAATTGAGGTTTATATGTCATAATTCTTCTTAGTGCACTAAATTCTGAACAAGCTTTCACATCAATATGGATCTTTTAAGATTTCATACAGTACACAAAATGACAAATGATCAATTAATAAATTAATGATCATGTGTATTTAAGAAGAAGAGATATTGGTGATGGAGCTGGGTGAGAGTGCATTAGTGCTAACCACTCACAAGAAGAATAAACCTGATAAAAATCAAGCCAATCAGCAAGGAAATGATAGAATACCACCCCAAGCTGATATTAAGAAAGAAATAAAGTGTTTCTTCTGTAAAAAGAAGGGACACATGAAGAAGGAATGCATGAAATTCTAATAATGACTTGAAAAGAAAGGTAAACCAACCTCATATGTTTGTTATGATTCTAATATGGTTAATGTTAATATTAACAAGTGGATTGATTCTTTGTTATGATTCTAATATGGTTAATGTTAATATTAACAAGTGGATTGATTCTGGATTAATAATCCATATTGCAAACTCTTTGTAGGGTATGTAAAACCTAAAGAAGCCAATAGGAAGTGATCAAAGTATCTTATTAGGCAATAAGATGGGCTCATATGTGGAAGTAATTGGAATATGCATTTTAACCTTGAGTATTAGCTTTGTTTTAGAATTGGAAAGGACATTTTATGTCCTAAGTTTCTCAGGAACTTGAGACCTATTTCCAGACTCGTACCGTTTGGATATTCCTTTTATTTCAAGACACATCATTTAGTTTATTATATAGATATGATTGTGTCGGTAATGATATTTTGTCTGATGGTCTTCATCAAATTCTCTTACAAAATAAAGACACTCATAGTTCTATCATTGTTCACGCTGTCACTAAAAGCTGTAATATTAATGAAGACTCTTATATCTTATAGCACCAGAAATTAGAACATATCTCCATAGAGAGAATTAAAAGATTAGTTAATGATAGGGTATTTAGTACTCTTATTTTTTCTAATTTAAAGACTTTGTGCATTGTCTTAAGAAAAAACAGACCAATAAGTCCAAAAAGGATGCCAATAGGAGTTCAAACATCTTAAAAATCATTCATACTGATATATGTTATCCGGATATAGACACACATAGTTAGAAATACTTTATCTCTTTTATAGATAATTACTCATGATATATGTATATCTATTTGATTCATAACAAAAATGAAGCATTGGATTCCTTCCAAGTCTTTAAGGCTGAAGTTGAGAACCAATGTGGCAAGCAAATTAAAATTGTGAAATCAAATAGAGGTAGAGAATATTATGGTAGACAGACTGAGAATGGACAAATACTTAGTCCTTTTGCTAAGTTTCTTCAAGAATACGAGATTGTTGCCTAATACACTATGTCTGGTTCTCCATATCATAATGGTGTTGCAGAAAGAAGAAATCGAATATTATTGGACATAGTGCGGGGTATGCTTAACAACTCCAATCTTCCTAAATTCTTATGAAATGAAGCACTAAAGACGACTATGTATATATTAAACCGAGTTTCAACCAAGGTTGTCCAAAGATACAATTTGAATTATGGAAAGGTTGTAAATCAAATTTGTGACATATGCGTATTTGAGGATGTACGTCTAAGGTCAGGATATATAATCCATAATAGAAGAAACTAGACCCGAGGAATATTAGTGGGTATTTCATTACATATGTCAAAAAATCTAAAGGTTATAGGTTTTATTGTCCATCTCATACAGCTAGGATTATGGAATCAAGAAACACTAAGTTTCTTGAGGATGATATGATCAGTGGGAGCGATCAATTCAGGAACATAGTTTATGTATATGATCATATAGGAACTCAACCTTTCACATCGAATGATAGATTGGTTATAGTTCATAGCACTCCTCAAGTTCAAACTAGTGTTGAACAACCAATTATACAGATTTCACAAGTTATTGATAGTATTATAGTAGATCAAACAATTCAGGAATTACAACAAGCTCATGAACAACAAGCTGAACCATAGATTTCCTAGAGAGATGTTGGTACAATAGCAAAAAGATCTATTAGAAATAAAAAATCAACAATTCCTAGTGATTATATTGTATATCTACAAAAATCTGCCTATAATATTAGAGCCAAAAATGATCCTAAAACATTTTCATAAGTCATAAGTTATAAAGAGTGAGACTTGTGGTATGAAGCCATGAAGGAGATGAATTCCATGAAGAGCAATGAAGTCTGGGATCTTGTAGAGTTGCCTAATGGCGCAAAGGCCATTGGTTATAAATGGGTCTTTAAGAGCAAGAAAGATTAATTTGACAACATTGAGAGATACAAGGTAAAACTTGTTGCAAAGAGATTTACTTAAAAAGAGAGAATTGATTATACAGTGACATTCTCTCTTGTATCTAAGAAAGATTCTCTTCATATCATTTTAGCATTAGTTGCTCATTTTGACCTAGAGTTACAATAAATGGATGTAAAATATTATTTTTTAATAGAGATCTAGAGGAGGAGGTTTATATGAAACAACCTGAAGGTTTCTCCTCTAGTGTTGGTGAGGAGATGGTTTGTAAGCTTAAGAATTCTATATATGATTTAAAATAAGCTTCCCGTCAATGATATTTTAAATTTCATACAGTGATTTCTTTATTCAGATTTGTTGAAAATCCTATGGATCAATGCATATACTAGAAGGTTAGTGGGAATAAATTATGTTTTCTTATTTTATACGTAGATGATATTTTGTTTGCAACCAATGATAAGGGTTTGTTGCATGAGGTGAAATAATTCCTTTTTAAAAACTTTGATATGAAGGATATGGGTGAAGCATCTTATGTCATTGGCATTAAGATCCATAGAGATAGACCTCGAGATATTTTAGGTCTATCACAAAAAAACCTATATCAATAAGCTTTTAGAAAGATTTTGGATGAATGATATTCACCAAGTGTTGCTCCCATTATGAAAGGTGATAGGTTCAATTTGAACCAATGCCTGAAAATGATCTTGAGAGAGAATCAATGAAAAACATCTCATATGCTTCTGTCGTAGGAAGCCTTATGTATGCTCAGGTCTGTACTAGACCTGATATAGCATTTGTTGTGGGGATACTTGGATGATATCAGAGTAATCCAAGTATAGACCATTGGAGAGCTGCAAAGAAGGTGATGAGGTATCGTCAAGGAACCGAAGATTACATGCTTATGTATAGACAGACAAACAAACTAGATGTGATTGGCTACTCAGATTCAGACTTTGTCGTTGTGTTAATTCTCGTAAATCAACATCATGATACATTTTCATAATGACTAGTGCAACTATTTCTTGGAGAAGTGCCAAGTAGACTTTGACAGCTACTTCTACCATGGTGTTTGTCTCCTATTTTGAGGCTATTTCACATGGTGTATAGCTTAAGAGTTTCATTTCTGGACTTAGAAAAATGGATTGTATTTCCAGGTCATTAATAATTTTCTACGACAATTCGGCTGTTGTATTTATAACTAAGATCAATAGAAGTGGAAGTCGAAGTAAATATATCGACATTAAGTATTTAGCTATAAGAGAACGTATAAAAGAAAAGAAAGTGGTCATTGAGTATATTAGCACTGAATTGATGATTGTTGATCCTTTGACTGAAGGCATATGCCACCTTTGAAATTCAAGAATCATGTAGAGAAAATGAACTTGGTTTCACTTTGTAATTGTATTAAAACTCTTATATATTGTGATATTTTCTCATATTTATATGCACATTTATTTGAAAAAAAATATTTGTATGGACCAAGAATTAACATAGGGTTTATTCATTAAGTGATGTTACCACATTAAGATTAATTTTTAAGAAACCAAATACATTGTGATACATGAAAGATAATACTCGCTCTAAGAGGACTTATCATTATGATTCATGTATTTATTTCTTAATAATATTGTTCGATAAGATTAATTCAAGTTATTAAGTTAAATGTATGACCAAGTGGGAGAATGTAATCAATTTTTAATTAATTTTTTATTTATTATCATTAATATTTTTTAAATTATGGTTTAAATATTTTAGTTTTCATTCATTATGAATGTAATAGTTATTGTTAAATTTTTTCATTCATGATAATTAAAAATTTTAATTATGGTCCAAACGTTTGATCTTGAATTAACTCTTGAATATTACGAATTGATGGTAATAAACATTCTTGATATGAGACCGCCTATATATATATGTATGTTTTGATCCCTTGGCTCAATCTCAAGTTGAATGATTTTCTACACCATCTAAAGTGATAATTCAGAACCGAGAGGCACCAAAATACTAAAAGAAATCATTGCTAAAATCTTCAACAACAATGGCTGGAGGTACGTAATTTAAGTTTCCGTAATAGTTTTATTGTGTTTCTATTATGGTTTTATAGAAACATATTTTGGTTTCATATTCTTTTATTTTCTTACACATCGATGTATTATGTTATGTTGTGTTATAGTAACTTAAACTTAGTAGTACAATGCAATGTTAGCTTCATTTGGATTATGGATGGCAGGATGTCCTCTTAGAGAGCCGAACAATTGACTCAATTGATAGTCAAACCATTCCCATCTTAATCATCTTTGACTTTCAGATTAGGTGTCATATAATCCAACCTTATCGACCTACTTTACATCTTGACGATGAGTAACATACGGAAGACAAAAGTGTGATATGTGTTTGGGAAAAATTATTGAAGCCAACTTAATATCAGGTCTAGACTGGCCAACAATGTCCAATCTAATGACTCGACTCAATTGACTAGGATTCAACTCAGTTAGGGTCCTAACACTTAGCCAACAAGGCCTAATCATAGTACTCGATTCAATCAACTATGACCCAACTAAGTTGGGGTCCTAACAAAATCGCCCTATTCAAATTAACCTTATCCTCAAGGTTGAGACTTACCAAAAGCAAAAATTAATCAAAACAAGATAAACAGTAAAATAATGAATCAAGCTCAAAGTGAGATACCAAATTTTTAACGTGAAAAACCTAATGTGGGAAAAATCATGGGACCGTTGTCCACTTAAATCTCCACTGTCACCAATAATGATAATAGATTTATAATAAAACTTCTCCAGAATAACTAAATGATCACAATAACATCAAGAACATAGATCTTGGCTCAACAATGATATGTCATCATCAACATAGATTGATCTCACAAAATGAAAAGATCTAAACTCACTAAGCGGGTATATAAGAAAACCATCATAGAGAGGATAAACTGCAGATCAGTACCATTAGGATTGTAGAGCTTTTTGCAAGGATTCTTCACATAAAATTTTGATGAAAACCAACGAAATTTTGTTATTCGATCTTCTCTCAAAAGCTTCAAAACCTTTAACTTACTTTCTCTTCTTTTCTCTCTCTTTGTTGTTCACATCTCAAAGTGCACCGTTACACTTGCACACATTAGGTTTTATCTTTTTCTTTTTTCTTTTTTAATAATAAATCAAATTTGGACTAAATGCTCAAATGGTCAGTCTAAGCCCTCCTATGGACTAGACCTAACAATTCTCTCCCTCTAGCTCATATGGTGGGTGTACTAAGCCTGCTCCCCATCTACATGCTTCAAGCTTCTCTTTAGGTAAAGATTTTATCAATATATCTGATCCATTCTCATTAGTATGCACATTTTCTAAGTACAATTCTTTCATCTCAAGCACATCATGAATCTAGTGATAACTTACATCAATATGTTTGGATCTAGAATGATATGTTGAATTTTTAGAAATGTGAATAACACTCTGACTATCACAGTAAACGGTACATCCTTCCTGTTTTAAACTCAAATCCTGTAAAAAAAAAAAATTATCTATAAAGCTTCCTTACAGGCTTCAGTAATTGCTATATATTTTACTTCTATGATTGATAAAGCAACACACACTTAGACTGCCCCCTTGCAAAAGTCATCAAGAACCCCGAAGTAGATTTTTTGGAATCAATATCACATACCATGTCTGCATCTGTGTAATCCTTTAGCACAGGTTTACCAATGCTAAAACATAAAGTCAACTTGGAAGTACCTCTTAGATATCTTAATATCCATTTTACTACTGCTCAATGTTTCTTTCCAGGATTAGAGAGAAATCAATTGATAACTCTAACTGCATGAGCTATATCTGGTCTAGTACAAACCATAGCAATTATCAAACTGTCTATTGTAGATGAGTAAGACACTCTGGATATTTTTTTTTTCTTTCTCACTTGTAGGACATTGTTTCAAACTAAGCTTGAAATGACCTGTAAGTGGAGAACAAACTACTTTGGCTTTACTCATTTTAAATCTTTCAAAAATCTTTTCAATGTAGGTCTCCTGAGATAGCCAAATCTTTCAATTCTTTCTATCACGAAGAATCTTTATGCCAAGTATTTGTCTTACTGATCCCAAGTCTTTCATGACAAAGACTTAACTCTCTTTTAAGCTTCTTAATTTTACTAGCATCATGACCAACAATCAGCATATCATCAACATATAGTAGAAGAATAATGAAATCATCATCTGAAATTTTATTCGTAAATACACAATAATCAAATGTAGTTTTATTATACCCTTGGCTCATCATAAATGAATCAAACTTCTTGTACCGCTGCTTAGGTGTATGTTTGAGTCATGTAAGCTTTTCTTAAGCTTACGCACTAGATTTTTCTTTTCTTGATTTTGAAATCTTTTGGTTGCTCTATATAAAATTTCTTCTTCTAAGTCATCATGTAGAAAAGTAGCTTTCACATCAAGTTGCTCAACTTCTAAATTCAAGCGAGCAGCCAAACCAAGAACAACTCGGATAGAGGACATTTTCATCATAGGAGAAAATATTTCTTTAAAGTCAATGCCCTTTTTCTGACTGAATCCTTTCACAACTAATTGTGCCTTATATCTTTGTTGTGAGCTATTATTTTCAGTCTTCAATTTATAAACCATTTATTCTTGAGAGTTTTCTTCCCTTTATGTAATTTTATCAAGTCATAGGTGTGGTTCTCAAGCAAGGATCTCATATTTTCTTGCATGGCTTTAACTTATTCATTCTTATGCTCATGTATAACTTCTTGGTAAGTTTCTAGTTCTCCCTTACCAGTAACATAACATACTCATGTGGAGGATATCTTACAAATGATCGTGGAGGTGCTTGCTCAAATTGTTTAGTTGGTTCAACTTAATCAACTATATGAGCATTATCACTAACATTCTCATCACAATCTTCTTGTTTATCTCCCCCATGATCATCATGAATATAGATGGAGGAACTGGACCCAAACTCTAAGGAATATAAACAGTGGTATTTTGCTTCTCAATATTATTACCATTTTTAAATAATTGGTCTTCAAGGAACACAATATCTCTGAGTCTAATAATTTTCTTGTTCATTGGATTCCATAATTTGTACATAAACTCTTCATGACTATACCCTAAGAAAATACATGCTTTTGCCTTGTTATCAAGTTTGAACTTTTAATCTTTAGGAATATGAACAAATGCTTTACACCCGAAGACTCTCTACTGATCATAAGATACATCTTTCCCTTTTCATATTCTCTATGGAACATTACCATTCAGAGGAACTGATAGAGAAAGGTTTATCAGATCAATTGTAATTCTCATAGCCTCCTCCCAAATGACTTTGGTGACTTGGCATGGGAAAGCATACACTTAATCCTTTCTTCAAGGTTATGTTCATACTTTCTGCCACACCATTTTGTTGAGGAGTTTTAGGAACTGTCTTCTCTAGCCTGATGCTATGAAACATGTAATAATTCTCAAAAGAACCCTTGTACTCACCACCATTATATGCTCGCACACACTTTAATTTTCTTCTTATTTCTCTTTCAACACTGGTATGAAACACTTCGAAAACAATGAGTATTTGGTCTTTAGATTTCAAAGCAAAAGCTCAAACTTTTCTAGAATGGTCATAAAAAAAAGTAATAAAATAAAGAGAATCTTCAAGAGTTCTAGTTTCCATAGTGCAGACATCAGTATGAACAAAGTCAATAACATTTAATCTTCTAGATGACGAATAAATATGAAAGTTAACTCTATGTATTTTTTCAACTAATCAATGATCACAAGATTTAAGAGATATACCTTGTAATTTTGATAAGAACTGCTTCCTAGTAAGAGTTTGAAGTCTCTTCTCACTGATATGACCAAGCCTCTTATGCCAAAGATCATGCTTTCATCCTTTTGAATTGCATTAATCTCTCCTTTGTGTAGCTTAGCTTCTATGATATAAAAAGAGTTCTGCTTCTTTCCTCTCGCCACAACCAGAGAACATTTAGTGAGCTTCCATTTGCTTTCATCAAAATAATACATAAATCTCTTATCATCAAGTTTCCTCGTATATATCAAGTTAAGACGAATATCTGGAATATGTCTAATATCTTTGAGTATCAATTTGCTCCAAATAGGTCTCCAAGCAAATATCTCAAATACCCATAATTTAGATGTACCACTGTTTCCCATTTTAATATTTCCATAATCATCAGTAGTGTAATATATGAAGAAATCAATATAAAAAGTAACATGAAAAGAAGCACCATAGTTAATTATACGAGCTGCAAGATTGACATATCCATCATCATAAATAATAATGATATCACCTTCATAAACAGCAACTATATTAGTCTCTTTCTCATTTTTTTTTTCTTTTATTTTGTTTTAGCTTACAGAACCTACACTCTTTCTTCATGTGACCTGGCCTATTGCAGTGGAAACACTTGATAGCTCTTCTAGAATTTGATATTCCTTTATAACCATGTGGATTTCTACTATGACTTCTTCCACGTCTTTCTTATTTTTCAATAACAATTGTACCAGAATTGTTCTTTCCTTCTGGTATCTTCATTTAATAAACTATCATTAACCATGTATATAGTTGAGTCCACTCTGACGTGGAGATAGAAATTGTCACCACATACGTTTCCCAACTGTTTGATAAAGAGCTGAGTAGTAATAATCCTTACATCTCATCATCTATATTCATTTATAGCTACCAGTTTGTTTGCAAAACTCTGAAATAGGTTGATGTACTCAATAATATCACCACAATCTTTATACTTTAAACTGATAAGTCTTCTGAGAAGAGAAATTATATTTCGCACATCTTTTACCCAAAGAGTTTTTCTAATCTCTGCCAAATAATGTCGATTCTTGTTTCATCAGAAATATACTCATGAAAATTTATATCCATATATCTTTTAATATAGGCAATAGCTTTTATATGTTGTACCTCTTATTCCTCATCTTCCATGGCAGAAGGTTTTACTTTATCTTGAATGGGCTTATACAAATCTTTGCATTAGAGCAAATTTTTCATCATACGTCTCCAAGTGAAATAATTTGATGAGTTCAATTTAATCATACCATCTGATGCTTCCATTTCAATCACACAAGAAAATTTATATCAAACAACTTATGTTCTGATACGACTTATTGGAAAAAACTATTGAAGCAAAATAATTCTTTTCCTCTTTGTATATCCAACTTGATACTAAAAGTAAATATTAACTAGAATAAGATAAACAATAGAATAATGAATCAATAACAAAGTGAGACACTAGAGTTTTAACGTGAAAAATCCAATGCAGAAAAAAATCACGAAACGTAGTCCACTCAAATCTCCACTATTACCAATAATGACAATAGGTTTACAATAAAACTTTTTCAGAATAACTAGAAAATCACAATAACATCAAGAACATAGATCTGGCTCAACAATGTGATGTTATTATCAAATAAACCTCACATAAGAAAAAGACCTATATTCACTAAGTAGGTATATTAAAAAATCATCATAAAAAGGAATAAATTACAAATCAATACAATTATGATTATAAAATTTATTACATAGATTCTTCACATAAAATTTGGGTCAAAACCAGATAAGTTATACCGTTCCATCTTCTCCCAACAACTTCAAAATTAATAACTTTCCTGTACGATTACTGTTCACGTCTCAAAGTGGATTGCTTACACCTACGCACATTAGGTTTTCAATTTTTAAATATCTAAATTTACAGTCGAAACCCTGGACCCAACAATAAGGACCTATGTATTAAAGTTGATTGCTTTCTTAGTAGTCATAAAGGTAGCAAAAGGGTGTGTTCCTATTAGAATCGTGAGCTTTAGTAGATACTTTTGATACTTGTGGGGTTAAGAAATCGCGCAACTTAAAAGGAATGCAACTCTTTCTCACTGTTCTATTCGAGTAAGTTTGCTTTGCGGTCGTTCCTCCCAAAGTTTGATGTGCACATCATCGGGCAAGAAAGAAAGAACTTTTGCTGCTACTTTAATAGTTCTTTTGAATCAATCAATTGCGTGCTACATACTTGGATCTTCTTTCTACCAAAATGCATGTGGAACGCGTGTTCAATGCCAAATAATGAGAACTATTTGAAATGTGGTTAAGGAATATAATAATGGAGAGAAAGCTTGAGTCATGAAAGTTATCCATGGAGTCGTTGAATCTTTTGTTTGATTGCAAAGGTTACAAATCATACTCCTTTTCTTCATATATATATATATTCTATGATGCAATAGTAAATTTTAAGGTTACAATTATGGTGGTAGCATCTTAACCATAACAAGAGAGAGAGCTCGACCTCCAATCCACCACTGTTTAGACAATGAAACCCACAACCACAGACTGCTCCTTTGATAACACACCAATCCCTATAGTTTGCATAATTGTGTGATGATGCAAATGAAAGCATAAGGTCTTGCAGCATTAGATTCCACATTTTTATCCAAGGAACAATAATTATATATGTGGACGGCCACACTTTGAAGCACTCCATCAATGGAAAATATAAAGGATGAATTCTCACTGGGATGCATGCTTTAGCTACCCAAAGCAATGGCCTCCAAATCGCCACATTTTGCACTTTGTTGGGAGAAAAAAGACTTGATTTCCCTATCTCACTCACTTTGTTGAGTAGTGAACATGATTGATTTCCCTATCTCACTGTATCATAGGATAGATAGATACTTAATATTTCCATTGATGCTTTATACTCATGTCTAATGCATCATCAGCTTCATGATAAATGTCATCTCATTTTGAAGCTGATGGACAAAGATAATGACGGATCAAATGCAGAATCTTCGATTGAGATGAGCATTTTAAATTTCACAAGTTTGAGGTCGATGTCACTGTGATTAGAGCACTGCAAGAGAAGAGTTTGGAGCTGCACCGCCCAAATCAGCTGATGGCATGTCCTACAAAGCTACTTGCAGTCCACTGCTTCTTTCTTCTTCCACCCACCAAGGTGGTCTTCTTTAGGGTTTCAAGTACGTACATGGTGACCAAGACAGTGTTCGAAGCCACAAAGGAACTCCTCCCCGACAGCAACATTGATGCATAACTACATCTGACGTGATAACTATGGAAAATAAGATCCTATGGTTTTTGCTCATCCATTTGTTCTCTGATGTCTTACAATGCAATATTGATAGAATTCACAAGAAAAAAAAAGGGTGACATATTATGTTTTTGTTAGACTATTGCGTTTATGAACAAAAACCATGTTTATTAACAAAATTGATAGTGAAGCAAGCAATGTTAGACCTCGCTTAAGATTAACTTCATAAGATATCATGAGCATAAATTAAATTTTAATAAAAACTAATATTTTCATCACTAAGAGGTGCATCGATCATAGCAATTATATCTACTTACATCTTATTGATTATGAGAGGACCATGAGATGGAGTTTTCAAAACTAAATTTCACAAAAGATTTTGTAAATGTCTTATGAAAAATAGTTTGATAGGAAAGAGCGATAATGATTATACTTGTAAGAAGATATTCTTAGACACTCAAGAAGTATATTTAGGATTAATTATCTCAATATTATTCTCTTTAACTATTTACGAAAGATAAGTGTTGGTGCTAAGAAGTATAATTTATTGGAAAACTTACATCGTGACATTAATGTGAATGAGATTTTATTTTAAGATTAATAGAATATAATATGACAATTGGAATGTCCATCATATAATAAAGCAGGAAGAAAGCAAGCTTTAGGCAAAAGTGAAATGTCCATTAGAGCATGAGGCTCTAATATCATAAAACAAATGATGAAGCAATAGTGTTCATTGACATTATATATGAAATATATAATATAAAATTATGAGATTTTGGTTATAATACAAATTAGGAATAAATACAAAAACTCATGAAAGGACTAACATATATGATTTGTCAACGCTTTAGGCTTTGTTTTCTGCAAGCATGTCATTAGCTCTGCAAAAGGGTCGTCCGAATCCTATGATGGCATCCCCTTTTGATGGAGTTAGGTTTGTGTCATTCATCCATCACTCTATTTAAGGAGGGAGAAGACTCATCTCATCCCCATCATCTACCTCCCCCCCCTCTCTTCCACATCCTTCGCCTCCATGGATGCGCAGAAACCCTATCTTGCTGCAGTCCTCGTACAACTGATGTACACTGGCTTCTACGTGATGTCAAAGGCCGCCTTCGACAAGGGTGTGAGCACGTTCGTCTTCATCTTCTATCGACAAGCAGCTGCTTCTGTGTTGTTAGTACCAGTCGCTGTTATCTTCGAGAGGTACACGCATCGGTTCCCAGACACACACAGCAAAGTCTTCTGTTGTTTACGAACTGGCTGTTGATTTCAGGAGAAGGTCTCCGCCATTGAAGCTTGTGACGGCTTTGAAGCTGTTCTTGCACGCACTGATTGGGTGTGTATGTTATTGACATTGGTTTCCGCTGATTTCTGATCTCTCAAAGAGGAGTTTGTGTTGCCTCTAACTCGGTTTGCGATCATTTTAGGATTACTTGCAGCTTAAACATGTACAACGTTGGCTTGAAATATACTACAGCATCAGTGGCATCTGCAGCTACGAACTCGGTGCCAGTGTTTACCTTCTTTCTTGCCTTGCTCCTCCGGTTTGTGGCTCCTAGTCTCCTGAATTATTATATAGTTTCTATTTTTAACGATGAAGCTTAATATATAGATATATATTTGCTACAGGATGGAGAGCATCAAAGTAAAGAGCCTCTCAGGAGTAGGTAAAGCAGTGGGAGTAACATTGTGTTTGGTTGGTGTTGCAGCGATCGCCTTCTACAGAGGTCCTCGCATCCACCCGTTGCACCTCCATGGCCACTTCGCCCACAGCGCGAGCCAACGAGACCACGCGCCGGCCAACACTCCGAAGGCCACCTGGATCGAAGGAACCTTCTTCGTCATCGGTGCCAACCTCACCTGGTCATTGTGGCTGGTCTACCAGGTACTGGCCGACACCCGAGAACTGATCGCTGTAGAAGAATGAATGGGAGTGCGCAGTGCCAACCACATCTTTCTTGACAGGGGATTTTGCTGAAGGAGTACCCCTCCAAGCTTCTGTTAACCACGCTTCAGTGCCTCTTCAGCACGGTTCAGTCGCTTTTTGTGGCCATGGCGTTCGAGCGAGATCGCTCCAAGTGGAAGCTGCATCGGGACATGGGCCTACTTGCCATTCTCTACTCTGTAATAACAATTCTCGCGCCAGTCATCATCTCTTCACATGATGATGAAGCTTATTTGCAGTTCTCACTCTGCGGTCTTCTTCTACTCTGTTGTTGTGCTTGGCAGGGGTTCATCGTTACGGGAGTTTCTTTCTACTTGCAGAGCTGGTGCGTTGAGAAGAAGGGCCCTGTTTTTGTGGCAATATTCACACCAGTGTCTCTTGTTTTCACCATGATATGCTCGGCTATTTTCTTAGGGGAGATGATTACTCTAGGAAGGTGGATGATCGAATCCTTCTTGTCTCCCAAATTGAGTGCTTAATTTAGCTAATCTAATGTCATGTCAACTCTTGGATTTCAGTATTTTAGGTGGACTTCTAATGGTGGGAGGCCTTTATAGTTTTCTATGGGGAAACAGCAAGGAGAGCACGCCCTGCGAGGTTTCAATCGAAGATGGAAAGATCTGCATGCAAGAGAAGGATGCGCAACCACTTTGATGTCATTTTTAGAGTGTCATAGTTTACCATGGGGAAAGAGCAAGAAGAAGATCCCCTGTGAGGTTTCAATCGAAGATGGCAAGACCTGCATGCAAGAGAAGGATGCGCAGCCACTTTGATGTTATTTTTAGAGTGATATATGTGAGGACCTGATCATAAATCTTGTAACAGTCACCTTTTTTATCACAATATTATATATATAGTGGGTTTTGCAGCTATAAAGCTCATCATATAATTTCTTTTTGTTTAGTAGACATTTTATAGGATTCAAGACAATGCCTACTTAATGAATTGAATGCATAGGACAAAGAAAGAAACAATGTGATGATGAGCATACCAAGTGCAATAAAGATATACCAAGTGCAATGAACACTCGGATCCACAAGGAAGTAGTTCTCCGCCGGGAAGTCCATATCCGCGCTGTCAAAATGGAAAGCCAAGCTCGGCACTGCCACCCCACCTGGATCCAGTGGCAACGAGAAGCAGGGACCATACCCGCTCACGGTCGCCACCGGTAGATTCATCTGAGACACAAACGCTTGCTTCAACATCGCGTAAGCTGGATCCGTCAACAGGGTAAAGGTGCTGCCGGAATCAATGACCGAGCCGCCGGTCCCGTTCGGTTGGAGCGCAAAGGTTGTGTTCGGTGTCGGTAAGAGGGTTGCACCAACCGAGATCCCTTGCAAGGAGAGGTAGTACAGGGGAGAAGGGGTGTTGACGAACGGCGTGGAAGCAGCCTGTGGGCTCGGACTTGCCGAAGACCCAAAGAGCAGAGGGGTGGTTGTGTCATCAGAAGCGAAGCAATAAGAGAACCTTTCTTCGCCAAGCTGGGACACCAGTGACACTGGCCCCCTCGCCATTCCCAGGATGCCGGCGGAGTTACAGAAGCTGGGTGAGTTCTCTGCTCCAACCTTGTTCACGGTGCTGCAACCGAAGGTGATGCCGGTGACCGCCACCGGATCGGATGCGCCGAAGGTGAAGGTGAAAGACTCCGTCCTAAGCGCACCTTTGGTGTACGTCGTGTCGCCGTAGGAGTAGCTGTAGTTTCAATCAGGAGAGCAGGAGAAGCGAGGGGGAGCGTCGTAGGTGAGAGACTCGGAGGGGTCGTAAACGGGCGTGGGCTGAGAGAAGAACTGGGTCCAAACCAGGTCGCTGCCGGTGTCAAGCATGGCCGAGAAGGGGAGGGGCAGGGCGCCGATGGCGAGGTCCACGAGGTAACCGGCGGTGCTCCAACGGACAGGGAGCGTGGCCTGCAGGCTCGCCTTGCGAAGCATTGCCGGTCGACGGAGGCGCTCCAGCCTGGGGAAGCTCCCTTCATGGGAGTCGATGCAGGGGAACCACCGTGGCCGGCGCGAGAGACGGGAGCACGGACACGAAAAGCAGCAGCAGGAGCAGCGGCGGCGGCGGCATCCTCGTCGACGACTGCAGCCTTTCTTCTGCTACAATCTCGATACAAGGAGAGATTCTACATCTATTAATGGTGTCAAACAAACTCCAAAGACGTTCTAATAGTTCCCAGTTGGATTTCCTAGTTTATTTAAGATGTTAATCTCATGATTTCCTACCAACCTAATTAGCATTACATCTATGCAGAGTAATCATGTTTTCCTAACCCGACTCATCAAGTTAATATTACTTCTTGCTAGCACTATCTCTAGCACTCGATTACAATGCCTGACATCTTTAATTTTTATTTAATTTAATTTTGTTTTTGACAGAAAAAAAAATCTAATGGTGGATTGTCACAGACACTAAAGATATAGCGGTGAGAAAACATGCAATGTTACAGACACAAGACGGATCGAAATGAGATATAGCAGTGAGAAAACAGGTCGATGGAGGTCATGAACACTACAGTTGATCACAATTGGCAGGCTAAAATGACAGCCTTCCACCAGCGAGATCATAGACGACATGCATGTTGTTCTGCTGCACCAATTCTATTTGTTGAAGATGACACATTGCTACTATGCCTGCTGCATCCCCTTGGAACTACTCTCTTTACATATTGTATACTTTGTCCAGTATCACAGTAAAAAGATTGAGCAATTACCCAAAGGAAGAGTTGATCCTCAGGTTTAAAGCTGATTGCAGCATTATAATTCCTGCAGAGATCAACAAGGGTAGAATAGTGTGATGAACATGAGAAAGCCACAGCCTCTTTGGTTTCAATGATCAATCATCACTGTTGTTGTTGTTGCTGCACATAGAGCATATTATTGAAACAAAGTTCCACAAGGGTATTACTTTAAATCGACCACAAATTACACAAATTATTTTGTTGCAGAACAATGGGAGAGTAACAATTTTTGATCCAGACAAAGGAACCCCATGACCTTCAGCATAGAGCCTCTTTCACCATTACTAAATTCTGTAACTTGGACGATAGCAAACTAATAAAAGATAAAATTGCCACAATGATTGATAATGCAAAACAACTACAGTTACAAATTTAAAATGAGAAAAAGGATATTCACCTCATCTTCCTCCCCAACTCTTTCTTCGATAAAAAGCTGTCACAAGTTTTTATCAGGCACACATAATTACTGTTGTTCATAATAACACAGCCCCCATGTCAATTAGAAGTGGTTTCTTGGACTTTCACAATCCAACCAGATCCTCCCATATGAGAGTGTATTTTGTCATAGCTTTTACATTATCACATACTTAGCCAGACCCATCTTATTCAGATATATATATCTTTTAGTTGTCTCTCTCTATAAACAATTCCATCATTCGTGAAAAAATAAATGGTCACAAACAATGCAATAATCGTATACTTTTAGGCAAAAGTCCTGCTACCATATATATTGGAAATGACAAATTTCAGAAACTAAAAATAATATAATATAAATAATTAATTAGAAATCACCTAATCAAATTATAACCAAGGAGCTCGAATCAGTAAAAGAACACCATGTAAAGGAAGGCACTTAATCTTGGACAGCTTAGAGAGATAAGAATCTGAAAGAAAGGTCAAGCTACTACATCATAGTATAATCTAATCCATGCAATAGAAATAATAACCTTCAAGAAGCCAAAAGAAAGTCTCATTTGAATTTCTGTCCATTCTAAATGAGCAAGCATAAAATCGGCCTCCTTAATACCAACTATTAGACGGTGATATTGTTGACTTTCTAGTATCCTTCTCAGAAGAACCTCTCTGGTTCAACCTACGCCTGTGTTTCTGAATTTAACATCATTTCAAATATTTTGCATCGTAATTCAATAAGATACATCGATATATCATTATGCAAGACCCTTTAGTCGACATACTGAGGAGCTAGAAGAGAAAATTGCCTCCCAAATCCAAGATCAAAGAGCAACAAACTTTAAACAGAAACCTGAAAAAAACATTTAACAGGGAAGAACAAACAAGTCTAAATAACTACCAATTAAAAGACTGGGGAGGACAAATATAACACTAGCAGATGATAAACCCATTCAATCTCCAAGTTTGCAATAGTTGCAAATATAAAGGTAGAAATAGGAATTCAGACTCTAGGAAAAGACAGTTGACGGCTTATCATAAAAAACCCTATTGGTACACTGACTTGCAAAAACACCATATAAGAGGCTTTACTACAAGCTAGTTCCTTGCATCACCTAAGCTTACCATACTGAATGCCTGAAATTCCATATTTTCCTCCAAAGAATCTTGCATCACTGGGTCTACTTCAAAGTAAGATTCAACTCTAATTCCTTCTTTCGTAGTTCAAGAGATAAGCGTTTATTCTCAATCTCCATTCGTTCATTTTCCATCCTCATGATGCTTAATTCTCTGTCCTTCTTCTTACTAAACCTTTGCCACTTGTAACGCTGTCTCTCAAGCTCCAACATCTGAGTTTGAATATGCAGTCTCTTCTCTTCAAGCTGAATTGGGTAAGAACTAACCCACTGCTGCTGTATCATTGCAGACTTGGATCCTTCTGAAAAAACTTGGTTCATATCCACAGTTAAACCTTGAGGGTGGAGGTTTCTGTTACAATCTCGTGAACCAGAACAATTCGAAAAAGCCAGTTCTTCATGGTTCACGCCAAGCTTCATCCTTTTTGGGAAGCCATGCACAGCATTGTGCTCTTCGGCATCATCTTCCTCATCATTGCTATCAGCACTTTGGTCATCTTCATCAATATCTTCATGAGAGCTCCTCTTTGTGTCATGCTCATCTCTACTTCGAAGTGCCAGCTGCAGTGATCGTTGAAGCGCCGGGTCTTCAGGTAAATTCAACCGGTTACAATTATGATATGAGCACATCTCCTCATAGAACAGATGCTTTGAGCTCAAGATCTTCCTCGCATCATCCTTCAACTTTTCAGAGATATTCATATGTTCCAAAAGTACTGGATTCTCCACAACCTTACAAGATGTACCCCTACCAAGGATATCTGTGAGCCTCTTGTACCTCTTATTGAGATCATTGAACTTATCTTCACATTGCTGAGGCGATACATAACATCCTCTCTCAGCCATAACTTTAGATATGGCCTTCCACTTTCCCTTTTTCTGCAGTATGGCATACTTCCTCCTTCCACCACACTCAGACGCAACATCTTCCCCTATGTAAGAAACCGCGGTTATCAAAAGCCTGACCATTGCATCAGTCCACTTCATCCGCTGCCACGATGAGCCTTTCTCTCCTTTGCCTAAGTCATTTTGACCATCAGTTCCATCCTTGGTCAGGCTCGGCTCATCATCATCACTCATGGAGGTCTTACTAGCCTTGCCTTTGTTATAGCCCATCACCGAAACTCCTGCTTGATAGTCGGATTCCGGCAACTGGTTGTCCGACATAGGGAAAGCATCAAGCATTGGGGCATGGATAATCGAGCCTTGACGCATGTGCATGTTCCCTTGCAAACCTAGCACACCATAAGAAGCTCCTGGCATCATGCTCCCAGCCGGGTAATTTCCCTCCATCTGGTGTCCTTCAGGAACAAAAGTTCCCATTCAGTATTGTCCAACTTGTTCCTTGTTTCACTAAGGAGAACTCGAATCGTACAATTATGTAAAGATCTATGAGCAATTCTTCGTTGCAAAGCCACAGTTTTCTCCCAACTTTTCAGAATTCAATGGTAATAACATCAGGATTCCAACTTTCTTGCAGCACCTACTGATTTCTTCAGAACAAATCTAAATCATCTAAAAGATATTGGTTCTCGGAAGTGCCAAACCCTAGCGCCAGCAACCACAGGAAGGAAAATCCCAAAAGGAACACAACTTTACGCAAAACAATACATGAAATCGACCGTGGCGAGCATGCGAATCTTCTTCCCTGGTCTCGTAAAAGGAGTCCTACAAGAAACCGCTCGGCCTGACTTCAAATCACGGCGCCCACACTGACACACCAAGAAACCAGACGGGAAGGGAAGAAAGACGGCACTTATCTGGGTCAGAGGGAGCCCAATCCACGCCTTTGCGACGCGAGCGGGTCAAGATCAGGGCTTTTCCAGCGGGAATTTGTCGGGAAAAGAATGCGATCCAAAGAATCGCCAACAACGGGAGGAGGATCGTCAAATGACGAGAGCTCGTTTTGAGGAGGAGCACAAAAAATAGATGGCAAAATTATTGGAGGCAGGGCACCGTGGGGGGTGTTGGGGAGGGGGAATATTACACCCACGATATCTATCCACGCGATAATGTTACGCGATTCAGGTGGGACTCCTAAACCGTCGAGGGAAGCGGCAAAAGTTTGTCGTGACTCGTGAGCGTGGAATCGAGCGGTAGGCAACGCTAGTGGCTACAATATCACGTGCCACTTCGGGTTGCGCATGTTATTGGTACCCAACATGGAGAGCTCAGCTCACTATTTGGTATTTTTGTTACATCTGGCAGAGAATGAGCCTCTATTTTTTTTTTTTTTGTGTGTTACTCTTTTTCTCTAACTTGGGTTTCGCAATTTGGAACTTATTATACCTGTAAAATTTATATTTATGGCCAATTAATTTTATGATCCTTAATTATTTTAACACAAGTGGAAATAATGGAGGAAAAAGATACGTTGCACCAAAAATTGTGATCAAGATTCCTTTTATCATGGATATATATATATATATATGCTGTCGTACTTTGCATAAAGGGTCGTTGGTAGATGGGGTCATGTCGAACATGATGCTCATGTTTGAGAGAAGCTTCCGTGATGGAATCAACATCTTTTAAGATTTAGTTCATGGTGCAATGAACCTGAAGTGGATGCTCATATCTTCCCTCTTTCTCCCAAGTGATCTTTCTCTTTCCACTATATTTTTTGTTGGAATGTGTTGATGTCAACATTCTTTTTCCCTCTTTTATGATTTTATTCTTTAGAGAGAGAGAGAGAGAGAGAGGAAGAGAGAATAATCAGTGCTTTTCTTGGGATGTATTTTTATGTCCTTTTAAATAACACCAAAAACCATTGATTATTTTATTAAAATTTTGACAAGTATAATTGGATAGAGAATTTAAAATGAGAAAAAATGGAGACACAGCAGGGAGATCCTGTGGTAATGTACGACATAAAGCACACATCTGAACATAAAACCTGTTTCTACAAAGGACATTGAACTTGCAACATCAGTTTCAGATCAGAAATTTTTATATGACCAATTGCATTGATGTGAGACAAATTAGAGGAGTCAAAAGTAGAAGATGCATCATCCTTGGCAATATCTTGACAACCATGTCCATAAGTGTCGCCACTGTAGCAAAATTCCTACTCCCCCTTTAAGCCATTATAAAGCTCGGGTAGATGTTTGGTGGAGCTACGAAGAAGACAGATGCATGGAACAGTCTATTTGTTCAGACTTTTAACACAAACAACGAGCGAATAGGGGTGCTTTTAACAGAAAATTAGCATGATGTGGAAGAACAAAATGAGAAGATGGAAGTGAAAGATACGGAATGATAAATGTTATAAGTTATGGACTTCTAACTTTGTGTTTTGGTCCATATAATTAATGTAACAATCAACTAATGCACAAGGTTGGATACAAGCAGAAGCAAAAAGGAGAGATTGTGAATCCCAGGAATAAATCAAATTCGTGGAGTATCAGAAATCTTTATAGAGAAACAACAACTCACCTTATTTCTCCAGAGCTTTTCTTCCCAGAATCAAATGCGGAGAGACCGGCGATGACGCATCTGTCCAGGCTTCTCCGGATAGAGAAGAACCGGTGGAAGAAGAAGATGAGAAGACGATCTCAACGTAATTATCGGCTCCTGCACCCCGAACTAAAACATGTTTCCATTCCTCAGTGGCACACAAATTGGAGAGATCAACAAATTATATGATGCTGGTCAAAGAATAAACCCATTCGATTAGCATGCACAAGATACCATACATACCACAGACCTCTTTTCTACCCCCATATGGCATCGCTAGCGACACTTAGATCTAAACCCTAGATAGAAGAAAGAGAAGCGCCGAGTGGATCACACCGCCGGGACTATCAGGCCCGTTCGCCCCGGATGCGGCGGGCGAGCTGGATATCCTTGGGCATGATAGTCACCCGCTTGGCGTGGATGGCGCAGAGATTGGTATCCTCGAAGAGCCCCACGAGATAGGCCTCGGCGGCCTCCTGCAGCGCCGCCACGGCGGAACTCTGGAAGCGCAGGTCAGTCTTGAAGTCCTGGGCGATCTCACGGACCAGACGCTGGAAAGGCAACTTCCGAATGAGCAGCTCCGTGCTCTTCTGGTACTTACGGATCTCCCGCAGCGCCACCGTCCCGGGGCGGAAGCGATGCGGCTTCTTCACGCCGCCCGTCGCCGGGGCCGACTTCCGCGCCGCCTTCGTCGCCAGCTGCTTCCTCGGGGCCTTCCCGCCGGTGGACTTCCGGGCCGTCTGCTTCGTACGCGCCATCCCCAAGGGTTCTTCTGAATCAAGAGGTAGCTAAGACTTCTTGGTCGGACGACGGGATGCGAATGGAAATGAGATGGGGAAGAAGGAGCGTAACGGCGGGTATTTGAAGAGCGTATTCGAGGCGGGGTGTGCTTGTGGAATTCGAAAATAGTTGCCTGTGTTTTCGAGGCGGGAGTCGATAAGGATCGTCAGATTTGGCCTCAGCGAATGGTCGAGATTTCCTGCTGAAGTAGCACACGGATCGCGATCACCTACACCTGACAACCCACGTAGCTTAAGATAAACCATCACTGGCCACCACCATGAGGGCCAATCGGTATACGTTACACGTAGATAGATTATTTTAGTTCCACCTATTGGTTGTTGTCACTATATTTCTATGATTAATATAGTCCATCCCACTGACCATTAATGAGTTAACATGTGAGCGAGTTGAGCGGCTACGAAGTCATAAGACGAGAAGAAGCTTCCTGCTTCCTAAAGAGGGGCTCACGAGACTGAAAAATCGAAGTAAACAGTCACATGGACCCGCTTCGTCGTCTGCCAGCCGTCCGATCGATATCGAGCGTCTAGTGATCGATGTCGCGTCCGAGTCTCACTGATCCCCGTACTCGGCGTGCGGTCCCCTCGAACCAGTACACCAGCACACACCTCACCCCCCCCCCCCCCAACTCATCACCGTCTGTGATCTGATCAAATGGCTGAGAAAAATAGACGCGGTGGTGCGTCACATGATGCCATCTGTCGATTTTGATGTTTACGTTTTGGCCCGTAACAACGTCAAAGTTACATACGACACCCGCTTATTCGTTACCCGAAAAGTTATTAGCCTCATGATTGGATAATTTTGTGGTCCAATACGATAATATTCGCTGACTGGAACGGTAAGAACGTAAGTAAGGGATTCGGGTGTCGAAGTAGTTTTGTTTACTACCACATTCTTAAAGTCCACCAACGAAGTCCACCGTCCATTGCTTTTTGGGTTATCGTCTCCACCATCCGATCCGTGGACATCAGAGATGGAACCGAGCGGCGCGCCACCGGCGCCGACGACCGCCGCACATTGGTTCGGACAGATCCCGCCGCAGCCGCCGCCGAATCCACGCGGGGGCACCGTCGCCGGAGCCCACCGGCGGGCTCTCTCCGAGACATTCCTCCACCTTCCCGACGACCTCCTCTTCGACACCGATCCCGACTGCGGCATCTCCGACATCGATTTCCCCTCGCTGTCCGACGACAACGTCTCCGGCGGTGGCGACATAGGAGGATGCCCGGCGCCTCCCGCGGTGGCCCCGGCCAGGAGGCCCTTCCCCGGGGCCCACCTTAGGAGCCTGTCGGTGGACACCGCGCTCTTCGAGGGGATGGGGTTCCAGGCCGGAGACGGCGGTGGAGGAGCAAGAGGAGGAGGAGCGCAGGAAAGGAGGGGTCACCACAGGCGGAGCGGATCGATGGACGGGTCCATCTCGCCGTTTGAGGAGGAGTCGGCGCCGCCGCTGTCAGACTACGCGAAGAAGGCCATGACGGCTGATAAGCTCGCGGAGCTGTCGCTGCTGGATCCCAGAAGAGCAAAAAGGCATAATCTTCTTTCCTCGTCTCCTTTGCTCGCTTTTGTAACTTTGAAGAACTTTTGTGTTCTTGTGCTTTCCGACGACATGTGATTCGATTTCTGGGTTAATTGCGGATGTTTCGGTTACTAATTTCTGCATATAGTTCAAATCATCTCCTTTGCTTCTTTCGTACCTTTCAAGAACTGATCCTTTTTTTTTTTTCGCTTCCAAAGCGCTGTGATTTGATTTTTTGGGTCGATGACGTTTGTTTTAATCAGTAATATTCATATATTACTTCGAATTGGACTTGAGGCCTTCTTGTTTTTGGTTTATTGCAATTTTGATGGCAGTAAGATCAATTTTTATTTTGTTTGCTCTGAATTAATTTGTGTTTTCTTCCTTTCCTGCATACTCCTAATTCGTTATATTGACTTCATGTAGAAAAATCTGATATTTGCTCCTTTTTCAATGCTTTTTTTGTTAGACTAATGTGTCGTCACTCAATTTGGCTTCATCCTATGTACCAAGTTATGGTAGAAGATGTTTACTTATCTATATAATTTTGAGAACTTTTTTTCCTGTTTCTTGCTATAGGATTCTTGCGAACAGGCAATCCGCTGCACGATCGAAGGAAAGGAAGGTCCGTTACACCAATGAACTTGAACGGAAGGTGCAAACACTTCAGACTGAAGCAACCACTCTTTCTGCACAGCTCACGCTGTTACAGGTAAGAACCACTGATGGGCTTCCACTGTCTTTTGATATTTAGATATTGGCAAAATTTTCGTGTTCCTCCCAGGATTTCTTTGGTTTTAGTCAAGCCAAATTGCATTTCTTTTTCTCAGTGGTGTAATCTAATTGATGTCCTTTTGATGTGATGTTGCTAGTGATTATTATATTGCAAACGTAGCATATTGCAAATTCTCTAGTGCTTTGAGCATAAAAATTGAACTTAACAGTTTGTTACTTTGCTAACTGTTTACTGGTTGAGCATAAATAGTTAACTTACAGCTTACTGCCATGTTCGTTGTGAAAGCCTTATCTTTCATGCTAATAGTAATCAAAGTTTATTTATCTTCTTTTTTCGTGTTTTCCCTCTTGGGAGGTTTCTATTTCCTCTTAAAGCAAAGTAGCACCCACCTCTAGGATATGTGATACCCTTAACTTAAGCAATCACGCACCTCTAACGTCCTTTTCTCTTTAATAGTATATCATGACTGAACTTTATAGCATGGATGTATAAGATAAATGTTCTTGTATTTTTAGCAGTCGCTAGTATTAAAACCTTGCATTATTCATGGTTTTTCTTCTTGGTAAACAAAGAAATTATCTAGTAGCATAATGAAGTGTAACAACTGGGGGTTGAACAGATATGATTTCAGTTCCTTGTTCACAATCGTCAAACTTTATATGATGTATGATTAAGCAGGACATGTGAAACATTTGTTTCTATAAACTGTTAAGTTTCTGTATTGAGGTAAATCCAGTCTTAATTCCCGTCCTCTTCAATTGTTAAGATGATTATGTATTTGCTTTCTACATCCTAATGGTATTTTAAATATCTATATTATTTGTTTGTCTCTTGTCTTCCACAAACATCATGCCTCACATTTCACATTCCTTAGGGTTCTTTCCACAAGATCAAATTAATGGGCTTACTTTTGAATAATTGAATTGTTTTTTTAAATATATGACTGTTATTATTTTTCAGAAAACAAAAACACAATGGTTTAATGTTTGACTCTTTGGTAATGCAGAGAGATACCACTGATTTGACTGCTGAGAACAGAGAACTCAAGTTGCGCTTGCAGTCCATGGTGCAACAAGCTCAACTTCGTGATGGTATGTGTTCTTGATGTTTGCTAATCAAAGCAAAGTTAATCTTGAGCTTTCTTAGTGCATTTGAAGCTTAAGATGTTCACCAACAAAACCAAGCAAGTATTCCCTTCTAGTTATAATGCTGAATGGGTAGAAGAAAATTGTATATCGTGTTAAGTAACTGTAATTAACTGCAGTGATATCTGTCAGATGACCTTTAACTATTAATAAAAATCATAAAATGAAACCATGCATCAGAAGATTTCTTGGCAAAAGATACAAACATGTCCCTGTAACAGTTTAGCTTTGGTCTGTTGTTGCAATTTACTGCTTATTATGTTTGGGAGTAAAATTTGGTATGGAAACCACGGTACAGTGCGGCTTAGATTTAGGAAAAAACCTGGAAGACAATGATTAATCTTCCACTTGTTTCCATGCTTCCATCATTGGTCTTTGGGCACGTAAATGTCATTTTGTTAGATAATTTGACTCTAATCAGAGTGAAAGAAAGACACTTTCCTAACATGACTCATGAATGCCCTGTAGCTTATAGACTGGAAAAAACTACCGTGAATTCATCTTCTACCTGTTCTTATGCTTCCAGCATTGCTCTTTGGGCACATAAATGTCATTTTGTTAGAGAATTCGACACTTAAGGAGAGTGGACAAAAGACACTTTCCTAACATGACATGGCATGCTCTGGATTTTAGATCTGGAAAGAACTAGATTACTATGATTTAATCTTCTACTTAGTTCTTATGCTTCCAGCGTTGGGCTTTGGGCACACAAATGTAGTTTGTTTATAAGCAGAGTAAAAGAAAGATACTTCCTAGGATGCCAGGTCATGGCTGCACAATTTGGGTCATCTAACAAACACAAAGCTTCATACAAATATCAGATAAATAAGCAAATAGAAAGTCAAATATTTTGTACTAGTCAAACAAGTTTTCTGATTAATCATCTTGTAGAGGGAAACTGAAACTAGGTCCAAAGCACCGAGACGTGTGAATTGTCTGATGATCCAAGCTCAAGAACCCACCATTTGCTGTGGATTATACTGTGGAGGTTGCTGCTGCCATTTTGCTTTAACTGACCTAATTGTGTTTGCGATTTATACTAGTTTTATAAATCATCTGTAGAAAAGCTTTTTAAGGATTGTAATAGTTTCTTTTGTTCTAAAATTGGTGCCATGGTATCACCGGTGTGCGAGTAGGAAATGATATGCCAGTTCCCTGGGGTTGCATGGGATGGCAAAAAACTTGTTGGCTTAGTGTCCCCTTTTTAAGTTCTTTTTTGCTTTTCCATTTTTTTTTTTTTTCCTAAGATGTGAAGTTTCCTGCCAAATCTTGTTGCTCGGTAGGACTCCTGAACCAGAGCGCGAACATGCCATCTGCTACCTGGAGGTTCTAATTGTGAAGGTTGAGTCTTGTTGCATTATGTTGCCGATCACAATATTTTCCTTTGTGATGCAGCTTTGAACGACGCTTTGAGGGAAGAAGTGCAACGGCTTAAGATAGCAACTGGTCAGCTTCCAAATGCGAATGGAAATCCTTTTAATGGTGGGGTTCAGCAATCTGTACCAAACTACTACTCTCAGCCACAGCAGTTGCGTCCCCCAAGTGGGCGTCAAGTTCAGCATCTGCATCCATCTCCGACGCAAATGTCTTCCAATGGTCAGTCACTTAATGTCCATTCCCCAGGTGATCCCATGGACTTCATGTGAGAGCAAACTCCATGACATAGATGGATCTCAAGTCAGATAAATTAAATGTCATTTTATGCTGAATGTATCTTGTAGTTACTTCCTTTAGGGAATTGTTGTTCTTTTTGTACCTTGAAGCACAATATTGATATGAACACTATGCTGGTCACCATTCTGTACAGATCTGATAGGGAGAGAGAGATACATATCCACATATGATGATCTCATATTTATTTGTTTCTGCATTGGAATGTGTAACACCGTCGTTGGTTAATGGAATGATTTCAATCTGCCTTCATCAGGTGTTCTTCTGCAATTGGAAAACACTCGATCGAAATTGCTGCAATGTTTTGTTTCGGAAGAAAACAAATGTTGATGTTTTATTCATGATCAAATCACGAAACATTACTTCTTGTGCACACCGCAGAGACAGTTCTCCTGCCCGATCTCTGCAGCGATACAAGGAGAGGGGCGGCTCCTGTCTCGGTACCAGGCGGATCTGCCGGCGACCAGCTCGTCCAAGAAGTCGTCGAGCTTCTCGATGGTGACGCTGGGCATCACGACCACGTGGGCGATGCTGCCCTCGCAGGCGAGCTGCCACCGGCGGACGAACCCCTCGTCCTCGGGCCGCTCGAACACCACGGTGCTGCTGAGCGGGTTGAGCATGGCACCGACCCCCGCCGCCATGAGCCGGTCCCTCAGGTAATGCGCGTTGCGCAGGCACTTCTGGACCTCCTTCTGGAATCCCCGGTACCCGTTCCGGTTGAGGGCGTACCAGAGGAAGAGCGGGGCGTGGCCATTGCGGCTGCCCATGATGGTGGCGTCCCTGGACGCCAGGTACTCGACGTTGCTCGCCAGGGCATTGATGTGCCTCAACCTCGTTATCTGGACGCCGCAGGGCATGGGGCATCCCACGAACTTGTGGCCCGACACGCTCACGCTCCCTATCGGCTTCTTAAACGTCACTTTGGGTGCCTGTCCGATTGCCAGTATCAGAGTGATGTTGGAAGCTGTCGCATACTAACTACGTAATAAGGCGGCGGTACATACACGCGTGACGAAGGGCATCATGAGTCCGAACAGAGCACCATCACAGTGAATGTAGAATCTGTCCTTGAACCCACCCTCCTCCAGAATCTGTATGAGCACGTCGAGATCATCGACTGCTCCCTTCACAGTCGTCCCTACCCGGAGCACCAACAGATGAGAGTAAGAAGGAAGGTGGCACGACGGAGGAAAACATGGAGGACTCGCTCACCGATGTTGACGTTTAGGATGGCCGGTTTGTCCTTGTGATCCAGCAGCTTAGCTCGAAAGTCAATGCAGTCGATCTCGCCCGATGTCAGAGTGTCCACCTTCACGCACTGCATCCTGTACATCCTCGCTGCTTTGAACACCGAGTAGTGAGACTCCTTCGACGCGTAGAGAATCCCATCCGGGAAACACTCCCTCCTGCAAGACCGTGTGGGAGAAGACGATGGGGTTGTGTTGTGGAGAGATGGTGGTGGTATGGGAGATGGATGGGCACGAACCCCACAAGAATGCCGTGAAGGTTTCCTTCGGTGCCGCAGTTGGTGATGTAGCCCCAGTATTCGTGCTTCTCCAGCTCCCAGAGGCGAGCGAACCAGTCCAACACGCCCACCTCGAACTGCCTCGAGTGCACGCCGTAGTTGCTCTCGATGAAGGGATCGCCGAGGTTGTTGATGGAGAAGTGCTGCAGCTGGCTCAGTGCCCCGTAGTCCAAGTCCAGATTGTATGGGTAGCCTGTGAATGAAGGACCAGAGAAAACAGAGGAGGTTAAGAGGAGATCTCATGGGATGACGGCATGCAGGTTGAAGTCGAAGAGGAGAACAACCCAAGTGATGCTTGGTCCTTTCGACGAGGGATCTTCGGTACTTGGCGAGCACGCTGGCCATGTAGCCTTCTCGCTCCCCGGTGAGCTCGTCGTCCGACTCCGGCTCCTTGATGGCGTAGGACACGGTGTGCATGTTCCTCCCCAGCACGATCGCCCTGTTCTCGCCGGCCCCGTTCGACTCCGACGCCTTGCCATTGGCGAGCTTGACCTCCTCCGGCCACAGCAGCTCCGTCTTCTCCTGCTCCTCCCTCGAGTCCACGAAACTGTTGCCCACGCTTCCCACCATGTCTACCGCTCAAAAAACGCACAGTTAGCGACAGAGATGGCGCAGAACTGACAAGGGACACAGAGAGGGAGCTGCGGCGGCGGAGGGAGAGGAGGAGGAGAAGCGAGTATTTATAGGGATAAACGGAGACGGATTTCGACGTCTGCGTTGTAATTTATCGTCGTCTTCTCCGGACAGGTGTGAACTGTGGAGACTCCATAATTGTGGGACAAAAGGTCGGTGCTACCTTCCGAACTATACCGTTGTCATCCACCTGCCTTCCGATTGGATAACACGACGTTTCCACGTCGCCGCCGCGCGGGTACAAAAAGGGTGTGCCGTCCAATTAGAATGGAGACGTCGGCATGGGTTCGCTCGGGTCCCGTGTCAACGTGTCGCAGCACGTGCAGAATTCCTGTGGGCGACGGCGACGGCTGATGTGGCCATCCACGAGCCGTTGATGTCACGTCATCTCATCATCCTTACGTCAATCATGGCGACATGAATGTGGGACCACAATGCCATTTATTTCCCTCCCCATCCTGCCTTCCCCCCCCCACGTGTCATACAAAACCGTCAACAATTCAAACCTATGATGGTGATACTGCACATGACGGCTCCGATGACAGATCAGCTTACTTGAGCCACGTAGGATAAGGATAGGCCCCACTCGGCTCCGGTGAACCACCACCACCCAGCTAATCCACATCCCATAAACAAATAAAATGATAAAATAAAATAAATAATCCAAAAGGCCAATACAAAAGCGACCCCCACATGGAGGAGACGGAGACATTTCCTTTTATTTATTCGCATGACTAACACGCATGAGATATTAAAATTGAACAGATGCCATGGGTCGGAATTATTATTCTACAGATCTTTGTATTAGGTGGAGTCAATCTGCATCACTGCATCTTTCTGGAAAAAAAAAATTATTTTTATGTTGTTATTTCTTTTTCAACATGTTTATCCAGGAACGTATTCGTGAATTTTAAACTTGCATGGTGGCATGCTAAAACTATTGGGGGACGGCACACACACAGATCATTGATTCCATCCACGATGAGCTACGCGCCATCTGCATATATAAATATGTTACGGTGAGAGCTTAAACGAATCGTAGAGTGAATCGATTGCTGTCCCGATCACGATCGACTCATCCACGCCGTCTGATGGAGGAGGAGTCGACGGCGATAGTTGTAGGCCGATTAACTCGCCAAAAGAACGTGAGATGTTGACGGGCACGAGATTAACGCAACATTTTCTCGCGATACGATTTGTGGGTGCCACCGGGGGACCCATTACGTGGATCCCAATCGACACTACCGATCCCCTGTACCCCTGTGAGATCCTACCGTGCAGGCCCAACCGTATCTTGACACGTACTGTTGTAGATTATGGTTGCCGGTTTCGGCCTAGACGTGTGAGCCGAACGTTATCTGGTGATTGAACCGGCCGGTTCAATTTTTGTGGGTCGCTCTGAACCGGAGTAATGTGTGCGGAATTGATTTGTTATGGTGGCAATTCAATAAGGATGTTGGTAGTTATTTCTGTTAGTTTTGGTATGAAAAAAAATGACGAAAGAAATAATTTTATGACATGACAAGCAAGAATGTTAAAAAAAAACAAAACAAACAAATCAAAACAGATGAGCACAAAGATAGGAAGGAGTTTGGAGCAAAGTAAGTAATTACTATTCGTCTTTCTAATAATTATTTGAGATAAATTTTTAAAAAAATTATATGACTAAAAATTTAATTAATAAGTTATATTTGAAGTGAAAGTCATATATATTGAGAATGAAGGAATGCGAAGATGTGATAGAACATCTAAATATATTTAAAGGAATATTGGATAAATTGATGTGAAAATTGATGAAAAAGATAAAATTGCATCTTACATCGCTTGCCAACTATGACTACTTTGTAAAGATGATACTTATTATGTGGAAATGATGCAGTAATTTGGGAATAAGTTGAAAATGTTTTAATGTATTATGTTACGAAAAAAAAAAAGATAAATCTAAAAATATCAATAGAGAGACATTAGCTACTCAAGGTGGAAATCGATGAGGAGGAATTTATAGCAGGGATGGATCTCAGCGAGGTAGGTTGAGATCAAAATCAAATTTTTCTAATGATGTTAATTGTTAGTACAAACATATCAAGTGAAAATATCTAAAGAAAAAGAATCCACAAAGAGGCATATGAGTGCTCTCTTGTGATGGAGATGTTCTAATCTTCATAAGAGTTAGTTTTGTTGAATATCATATTTTGATAATAAAATTAATTGATAGATTAATAATCTAATAAGATTGTTAGAGTTTGATGCAGAATTAACTATAATAAGAGAGAATATGACATTCAGGATTGGTCAAGGTTAAATCCATACATCAGGTCGGGGTTCGGACGATGTGGCTAGGAACTCGCTAGGAGTGTATCGAAAGCTCACCGAAGGTATCGGGAGCTTACTCGGATGATGCAACGAAGTTCACCAGAAGAAGACTTAGACTCGTCGAAAGATTGTCGGGGGTAGCCGAAAAGTTTATCGGGAGTTGGGAAGGTTTTGACGTGAATGTATTGATCATTATGATTGTAATTAATTAAGTTATATTTAGCATCGTGCAGGTCTAACTATGACAGGAGCAATGGAGTTACAACCAGATTATGGGCCAAGATCAAACTTGGGCATCAAGTTGCGTTCGGACGATACAGTGGGACCTCGTCGGGAATTCGCTAGGAGATTTGCAGAAAGGATCGAGAAGCTCGCTGGGAACATGCCGGGAGATCTCCAAAAGAAGACCATAGGATTCGTCGCAAGAATGCCAGAGGCTATCGGATTGGTTGGAGTTAGGTCTTGTATTAGTTTGATTGGTCATTAAGAATTGTAATCATTGAGTCATAGTTAGGGTTTGAGTCCTAATTGAGTTAGATTTGGAAGGAATCCGAATCAACTCAGGCGATCGGGTCCACTATGAGGTTTTGTTGAGCTCAATTGGTTGACTAAAAAATTGGTCAACATTAGGTTCAAGCTAGAATTCGAAAAATAGAAGGAACCACTTTTCCGAAGATTCCGGTGAGTAAACCACTAGTAAGCGATGGATAAATCATCGCCACCTACGATTTCGGGCAGCTGACAACGAGTAAACCGCTCGTACCCTGTTATTCGGGCGACTGAGCCGCCCAGGTTGGTAGGTAAACCGCTCGTGCCCGATTTTTCTAGGTATGTTTTATTTTTTGCTCCAAATTCTAAAGCTATTTAGGGTCTATAAATACCCCAAATTTTCTTATATTTAGCATAAGTTTTTACAACAATTTAGGGGATAAAATTATGTGAAAAAATTGTTTGGATTATAAGAAAAAGAAAAGAGATAAGGGAGAGAGATTAGAATTAGAAAATTATCAAGTCTCCATTGTAAAACAAAGTGTAATAGTTTGATCTTTACCTAAAGAAAATCGTTAGTGGACGTCGATGTGCCTCAAAGAAAATGAATTGAAAGTGGACATAGGCTAGTTAGTGACAAACCATTATAATTGTAGGTATTCTTACTTCTTTCATTTAATGCTTACAATTGCTGGGTTCTTAATTGATTTCAAAATATAAATAGACGCTTCCGATTTTTTATTTATGTTTTAAAATCAAGGCTTCAAAATCAAGCACTTCACTTACGACATTGTCTATCTCTTTATTCGAATTTGCTTATTATTTTTTAGTCATCTTTAAGCAAGAAACTTAGCATTTCTCTATTAGATTCAATTGCTTAACTTAAACGAAAAACTTATTTTCTATCTTGCTTAAAGATGACTAAAAAATAATAAGCAAATTCGAATAAACTTCATATTTTCTATCTTGCTTAAAGATTTAAAATATTAATGTACTCTTGCACTAATTCAGACACCCCTCCCCCCTTTCCAGTACCAATTAATGCTAACAAAATTTTAGATTATATTAAAGAAATTTAATTTCATTGAGTCTTTTAGATTTCCAAGATTATAACTAAAAATTAAAAATAAAATTCTAAAAATTATAAATGGTTGTATGATCCTAATGAAAAGAAAATTAGTATATAATCTAAAGGTAGGATTATATAATCTAAAAGTAAAGTATATTAAAAACTTCAAAGGTTGAAAATAAGTTGCACGTATAAGAGAGTTAGTACTTATGGATGTAAGCTTCGTTAACGGTGCATAAAACAAAGGATAATATTTATGACTTTTAGAATACAAACGGTTATAAGAGAAAAAAAGACTACTAGTGATAAAATTATGAGATATAGTTCTCTCTAAGAAATCGAGTAGCATCACTGATTCAATTTTAGCTATACAGGATATATTGAAATCAAGTGTTGAACTGTGAACTGATTCGGTTTGTATAGCAATAATAAATTCTTCAAGCTGTTGATTCAATTTCTTTAGGAGACACAAAGCGAAAAAAAATACTATATCAAGGTAGAGATTATTATGGTTGTTAAGTATCTTTATGAGTTCTAATTATATTTAAATTAGTTGGTAGAATCCTAATTAAATTAAAACTTATTTATCAATTAGGGTTTTTAGGTTTCTTTAAAAGGTGTATAATGAAAGTTGCACTTGAGTGGGGATAATTCAAGATCTCGTATATTAAAGAATATGATTTTTTTACTATTGATTTGTCAAATCTTATATTGATTGATGTATTTTAGCTTATTGATCTCTAAACTTATTCAGTTGGTTTTCGATTTTTCTTTTTTTCCTTAATAAAGTGGTATCAAAGCACTTGTTCGAAAGGGAGAAAAAAATTTCATAACTAAAAAAAAAAAAAAAAATCCAGATATCAGCAATCAAAAGCATATTAGAAAGTCAACATAAGATTAATGTGATTAGATGAATTTTGCCTATTCTCTATGGAAAAAAAAATAAATTTTTTATCATATTAAATAGATTATAAGATTTTTGAGTTATTTCCACCCAAACATAAATTTTGTTATAGGCTTCTTCCGTAAACTCCATAGAATTTATATTATTTTCTCACCCTCTCTAAAAACTCTAGAGAAAAACTCAAAAGTACTATAAGTATTCTTCACATTTTGCTCTCCCCACTAAGATCTAAAGAGATATATATAGAAGAATCAAATCATAATTATCATAGTTTATTTTTTCAGTAAAACTTAGATTTTTTTTATCCCATTTGTATACTGGCTTTCTTTAGAAATTTTAAAATACTTGTTAATCTTAGTAATCCCTCCCTCAGTGAGTATTTTGTTTATTGTTATTCCACATCTCTTAGACTAAAAAAATCGACGTAAGATTTAATATTATTGGATGAGCTCCTGTTTATATCTATTAAAAAAATAATTTTTTAATATATAAAATCAATTAGAAGGTATTTGAGTTATCTCCAATAACTCTCCAGAAACTACAAGATCGCTCTCATGAGCAAACAATATTCTTAATTTTCCCTCTCTCTCTCTCTCTCGCTACAATTTTAAGACTCAAATACTCGTAAAAAATACTTAGCCACCCTACTATGTTGGGCAGAAGGTAGGTGGTAGCAGACGCTTATTTGATGGTCTTGATGAAGATGGAGTCTGGTGGTCATCGGTTGGAGAGGCTGGGTACGTCTACAGCCTCGGTGGTGGGAACCGGAAACTGTACGGTGGGTGACGAGGCCGGCCGGGACGGAAAGCCGACCGCGACCAGTAGTACGGAGGGCGGCGTTCGGGAGTTGGCGACGGCGGCGGCTGGTCGACACCAGTTGATGTTGGCGATGGGTGGTAATAGAATGGAGGCTGAGCTCCTGCAGGGCGCACAGGCTTCGCGGGGAGTTGGTTTCCACGGTGGTGGAATTGGAGTGGAGGAGAAGGTGGTGACGGAATCGAGGCTCTGCATTGAGACAAGAGCGTCGCCATGAGAGCCATGAGGACGGTGATGGCCGCCCTCAACCGCATGGTCTCTCTGCAAGCCATGAACCGTGGACGCGTCGCAGGTGGTGGAATTGGATTGTGTGCTCTCAAACCAGTCCTTCGTCCCCTTTAAATAGTGCTTTCCCGAGGAGAGGTCGAAGTTGTCGGCCATGGCTGTGGGGAGAAGAGCACTGAGAATGGCAGGTCTGAGCGCATGCGGAAACGATACGGTCAGTGAGAGGAGAATTGTGTACTGTAAAAGTGATCAACCTTTTGCCTTATAGTCTAAACTAAATCCAATATTACTATGCATTTATTTCTTGTAGTTAGCATTTTACAGTTTGAGTTACGAAAATAATTTAATACATAAAACTTATAATTATAATGAGTTTGCAAGTGATATGAATGTTATTTAGAGGTTTCAATTAATAGAAATGATAATTAAATAAAGAGCACATCTGCATCATTTCAGGGTCTAGTGAGGGTTAATATATATATATATATATATATATATATATATATATATATATATATATATATAGAGAGAGAGAGAGAGAGAGAGAGAGAGAGAGAGATTATTTAACCGATATCCTCGGATACAAATTTGAATAATATAATATATTATATATTTATAATTTTTAAGATCTCTTAATAACACATATCTTAAACTTGAATCTAGAGGTCAAATTCGAAAATAACTTATTATGGAGGGATAAAAATTAAAAGTTGGCCAAAGTTTTTGGCATATGATATAGCATATTTTTGGCCCCATTCCATGGGAGCCCTCACATTGTCATGATAGAGCTAGTCGGGCACCCCAAGCCAACTCAACCCTACGAACCTATGACAAATCAGTCATTTGTCCTCCACACCGATGATCCCCTAACAAGTACGAGATAGCGTAACATCATATTTCGCCACTTGAGAAGCAAGAAGCGACACCTCACAGTTTAGGCGACATCGACGCAAAGTGCGAAGGACACTCCCCGTCATTCGGAGACACTCCTCGAGGTTCTTATGGCTCTGGCTCAAACTAACTTAAGCTTCGAAGGTCCTTGCTTCTCGAGTGATGGGATATGAGGTTGCGATGTCCCGTGCTTATCAGAGGGTCGTGGGTGTGAATGATAGATTATTGACTTATCTCATATTTGTAAGACTCAGTTGGTTCTGGATGCTCGACTGACTCTATCGTAATGATATGAGCCCCCATAAAATAAGAGCCAACATATGCTCATATCGACATCAAAAAATTTCAAACACAAACTTTTTTTGATTTCAGAATTAAAAAAATTCTTTATTTTTTAATTCTTTATTTTTTTTTTGCCATAAAATCAAGGATGTGCGTTCTCACCTAACCCCAATAAATTGACTTAATCTTACACCCACTAAAGTCAATGTTAAATCTAAAAGAGCCACTTAGATTACATATCTACCAACCCCATAAATTATGTCAATGAGTCAACGATATCAAGCTTCTTGATCTAAAATGAAGATAACTTTTAACTTGGAGAAGTGCCCAGAAACCTTGAAGAGTCAAATGTAAAAAAAAAACATCATTAACCCAAAAATAAAGTAGTCACAATTTAAGATAAATAAATATATTAGAATGGAGAATATATATATTATATTATATTTATAATATCCCAATATATATATGAATACAAATGTTAATATTAAAAACAAATAGTTTGGAGAGGAATGGAGGCGATGTCTATTTTATCTTTAGACATCATAATTTTTAGTTTTTATTCTCATATTCCTCATGTAGTATATAATCTAGGACGATGCTCAAATATATATACTTGGGTCATCCTAGTGTAATATAATATTTTTTTTTCTCTTCCTCTCTTTTTGAACGATCTCACGAGAGAGAAAATTTTTATGAGAGAGATGTGATGCGAGAAATATTAGTGTCAATCTCACACAATAATAGATCTCATTTTCCCACAAAACACAACATCTCATTAATAGAGCCACTTATGATGACCGAATAAGGTAGTATTTGTCTTGGTCTAATCAAGAATTTTTTGAAAAATAAATTATTAGATCGATATGTATCTTGAGATTGTCATTGATATGATCAATTTTCTTTTCATCAATCAAATCAAAAGTATATAAAGTAATATATGTCACATCGCAAAAGTATAATATATATATATATATATATATATATATATATATATATATATATATATATATATATATATATATATATATATCCCTTGTTAAACTAACAATCACAAGAATGATGCTATATAAAGTAATCCAAAATATTTTTATTCGAAAGTAATAAATGAATAATTATGAGTTATGAATTTGTAAGAATACATACACTAATGGGTTAGTTAGAAAAATCGAGACATGATCTTTTATAGAAAATGAGAACGAGATACGAATATTTTTGGCTTTCAAATCAGGGTAATAATTTTTTTATTTTTATATAAAATAGTATATGAAAAATTAGTTAAGATCAAATTTTGACATAATCAACCGATATTTTTCTTTTTCCCTCACACTTCTCTTCATCATCGCTCATTCATGTGATCATCTCATATGACTTCTCTATAAAATGATCATAAACATTGATATAATTTTAAACATTAAACAGCAGTTTATTTCTTTAATATTCTGTGAATAAAACAGATATAGCTTTGTGTTTGTTCCACACATAATTATCATAAGCATGCATGAGACTTTCCAATTATGTGCGCATGCATCAGATGGCTTGCCCCATACATCACGCGAAAGAACCGTGTTTATGTTATTTATGTATGGTATAGTGGAATGGCCATCCGCATCACTGTTTGCTCATGTCTTATATGACCATCAACAAGTAATTATTAGTTTCAACAGTGTAAGAAATGTTAATCATTTTCGTATCACTTTTCTTCTAATAAAATTTTTTTCTGTCCATTTACAAATTCCTTTTTTTTTTTTTTTTTTTTCTATTTTTCTGGTTTGGTATCAGAAGGGGGTGATGTGGGTCGTCTTGGTATCGTACCCCGCGAGGCAGCTCTTGGAGTTCACCCGGTAGATCTTGAGCAGGTCCGCCGCCATCCGCCTCGCCGCCGGCGAGCATCCGCTCTGCATCAGCAGCAGCATCTTCGTCGCCCCTCCCTCCGCCGTGGCCACCGCTTCCACCGCCCGTCGGTCCCGGAACGCTTGGCACACGCTCCACAGCACCGCCACCGCCGACTCCGCCCCCTCACTCCCGGCCTTCACCATCCTCGCCACCACCGCGGTGGCCGCCGCCGCCCCGTCCTCGCAGATCGCCGCCCGGCCCTCCGCGCACCCCGCGGCCGCCTCCATCACCCGCAGCGCCTTCTCCGCCGTTGCCGCCGGCGCGACCGTTGAGTTTGCCATCAGCACCCGCGCCAGCGCTGGGACCACCCCCGCGTGGACCACCCGCGGGCGGACCCGCTTCGCCGCCGAGATTCTCGCCAGGCACCCCAGGCCCGCCTCGACCGCCCGGCGATCCATCGCAGCTCCCTTCTCATCGGACGGTCCGATCAGCCGGACCAGCTCTCTGATAAGTTCCTCCTCGGCGATCAGGACCTTCGTTCCCGCATCAGACGCGGCGATGATCGCGTCAAGAACAATCGCCGCGTCAATTCGCGACTCCAAGCTGTCGCCATCCCTCAAAACTCGAATCAAAGCTGAAACCGATCGATCGAGATCGGCGCAAAGATCGGAGACCGTGATCTTCTTGTTGCTCTCTAGAACGAAATCGGAGGTCAGGATCAAAGTGAGAATCCTAGCCACCTCCACCAAGCTCTCCAACTTGAAATCTCTTCGAAGGAGAAGAGAGACGAGAACGGAGGCGCAGCCGCCGGCATTGACGAGGCTGTTCTTGTCGATATCGTCGACGTTGTCGGCGGATAAGAAGTCAGCGAGCTTTCGGAGCTGGGGCACGATATCGTCGTCACTGGTGGAGGAAGAGGCGGAGCGGAGCTCGCGAATGATGCCTCCGGCGACGCGGCGGTAAACGAGGGGGGTGGGGGAAGTGGCGGCGGAGGCAGCGGAGGAGGACCAGACGTGGATGAGGCGTTGCAGGGTGAGATTGGGGACGAGGTCGGTGGAGGGGAGAGGGAGCATCGTGGCCGGACACGTGGTGTTTCCGGATTCAAGCCACCGTTGGATCGAGGCGCGGTCGTAAGTTACGCCGGTGCACAGGCTTACAGGTGACCGCATCACGTCCAGCGATATGGGGCACCGGAACGGGCTCGGTACCTTCACCTTCAATCCTTGCTCCAGTCTCTCTTGCTTCCTCCCCATCATAACACTCGGCAACAATATTTCCCTCAAACCTTCGCTTCTTGTCTCTTTGCTTGCAGGTGTTCGAAGAGATTACACGAGAATAGTGTATGGAAGCATATATGATGTTGGAGGAGATAAAGGTAGGAAAAGGAGAGACTGCCTTCTCTACTACATATACTACTATTATTCCAAAAGATGCGTTGAACGGGTAAGCTGGTTTGGTCTTGGTCAAATGTTGATGATCGGAACAAAGGTGAGGAAAATGTTGGCTCGGGGTGGGCGAAACAGCAGTAATAAATGTAGGAGAGGGACAGGGTGACTAATTTTTTCATGGATTTGTCGTAGGTGCTTAAACTTTATATTGGTCGATGGCGTTTTGCTGGTCTTCCCAAGCGCAATAAATATGGGAGACTTGGAAACGGGCCAACGCGGTCAACAATCACGTAGGAGCCGGGCCCCACCTGTGCAGAAGAAGGTGCATTCACGCGACTTTGGGCTCTCGAGTACTGGTTAGTGGTTGCTTTCCTTTGACTCATTTGGTTTCCGCGTTCCTATCAAACAAGTTTTAGCTTATCTGATATCATTCCTGATGCAGTCATAATGAAAGTTAAAAGATTTCTGTTTGGGGGGAGATAATTCAACTTTAAAAATTAGTTTTTTTTTTTTGTGTTTTAGTATATAATTGATACTTGTCCTTCATCATGGATTTTTTTTTTTCTGGCTTTTAATGAGAGCTAAGCTCGGGATTTGGCGTGAAGCTTGCTGGTTTTTTTATCACTTGCTCAAAGTCTCCTTTGAGTCTTTTGCTTTTGGGAGTCTTCTAACTTATTTTATACAATCTAGAACCGAACGCAGAAAAAAAGAGTGGAAAATCTAAGGCAAAGCAGGTGAACATTTGACTATTTTGCAGCAATGTGATTTGACAATTGAACATGATTGTAGTTTTCCATGGAAAATTTGGATCGACGTTCACGTTTCAGCTAGAGTCGGGCTTAGAAATGATTTCTTTGTTCGTTTTATTATTTAGCTGAACACAATATTATGAAGCTTAATTGTATTCCAGCTCACAAGAGCTAGAATTGTAAATTAAACAATATATTTAAAATGAAGTCCTATGCCCATATGTGGACTCCAAATCATCCTTAATTTGCACGGTATCAATAGGCTTCACCTGACCTCTATTATAAATCCTCTGGTTCTCATCCCCTAATTTATCAATTCAGCTGTTGTTTTTAATCCATGCAAACCATCCATCTAGGATCATGTAGAAATCCAAAAGTTAAAAGTCAAGTTCCAGCCCTTCCTGAACATATGTTCAAAAACAGTGGACCTTTTGTTGTTGAGCTAGATTTGTTCATTTCATCTTCAATATTTGCTTAAACCTTAATCATCTGGTTGTCTTGTCTCATACCATTAGTTTTTGTTTTGCTCTCTTTTTTTGCATGTCATCCAAGTGTTTCCGATTTCTTGTTGGAAGCTTTAAATGACAAATTCAAGATCACTTAGTGTAGGAGTCCACACCTACGAATTTGGTTCAAGGTTTCTAAGATGACAGCCTTGCTCAAGCTCACTCACTGTGGACTCCAACGTTTTCCCATCACTGATGGCACACTTCAAATGTTTTCCCATTTGACAAGTCAAAGGCCCAAGTCAATGAAATTTTTGGTGCTTGGTTGGAGGAAGGATAGCCCACGTCTCAGACCCAACTTCAGATGTCAGTTGGTTTTCATTTAAGATGTGTGGATGACATGGGAGTCAAAGTCATTGACCATTTCAAAACTGGGTCAGAAAACAACTGTAGAAGTCTAACAGTTTATTCCACCAAATGTTTTAAATGTAAAGTAGTACTGATGCCCAAGAACATTGCACTGCCATCAACACCATCCAACCATCAACCTGTCCATCTTCACACCCTCGCAAAATCATGCAGGCTAGAAAACCTACAGAGGATGACTGATTGCCAGTGTCAGATATTTGGGTATTTTTAACAGGTTTTAGAGTTCACACCATCCATCCATTCATTATCGTTGCTACTCTGTTGACCCAAAGGTTTTGCATATGGATCTCCGAAAATGGAACAAGGAACAACATTAGTTATCTGAAACTAGAGAAAAGCTAACATCATATTCCTGGCTAACATCATATTCCCCTTGAATTCTCTGTTTTGTGTGGAGATGTATTATGCAATTTCCACCAAAGTTGATGTGATCATCCAAACAAACCTCATAAAGTTTGTGAGGAAGAGGTTAGTCATTGGAAGCTAAGGGCTATGATTATGTGATTCAAAGTCGATGACCATGTCCGTTGGAGGTTCATTATCTATGAACAATTAAAATGTGGTATGGGATTTTGCCAATGTAGCAACTATTGGCTCAAATGGTTTTTCTATTCAATCTTACCACACTGCATGATCCATGTATCTACCTGTCTCGTGAATCTTTTCATGCTTTCTAACATGGCCATCTTAATCTTTACCAAACCAACTAATTCATAGTTATTACACCAAAAAGATTTATCCTGCACAATTTTGTCCATCCATCAGAAGGGGAATTCATGCATGAATACCTATGTCCTTACAGCCATTAGTACAAGTACCACAAAGATGGTGTGGTGCTGACGGTAGATTTTCAGTAGGCTTTTGATATTATAAAAATACGTTATTCAAACTGCCTAAAAAATGGGGCTTTTGACAAAGTCTGATCAAATTAATTTCATCAGTCCTTAAATCACAGAAACTGTTGTGCTCTTGACCTGTGTTCTTGGCAAATGGTTGTTGTCTTTGGAAGGGAGATCCATCATCTTCCTGTTTACCCTAACCATTGATCTAGAGTAGGATCTTAACTTGCATTAGAAGAAAAAATTTTGTTAGACAACTTCATGGAAACATTGTTGAGAAATGACTATATCGTATCATCCAATATGTGAATTATGGGACTTCTTTTTTATTTGGCCAAAATGGTGTAGATTACTTGCCAAAACTTTACCCTTATTTTCCTTCTTTGTAAGCTCTTAGCCGGCATGCATATAATTTTTGAGATGTGCTCAGCCATGTCTTTCTTGCTGCATACATAGTGTACTTAGTAAGAAACATGTGTGATTCTTGGTGGAGTACTGAGTCAACAGAGACTCTCTTCTACCCTCATCAATGCACTGGCTCTCTCCCTCCTAATCATCTAGCTTTTCATGGTTGCACATCTACAAGTATTCAGCCATCCCTTTCTAGACGACTTCCTCCAGTCTTTCTCCTCTGTTGCAAAGACAGTCTCAACTTTTGCAGCTTCCCTTAGAAGAAGGTAGTAGACACTGATTCATGATGCTCTGTGATGAGGCCTTCATGTTTGTCTGTTCCACGGGGTGTGTGGTGGTTCTCCACTGTGTGCCTGTAGTGTAGTCAGCTACCATGAGAAATGGAAGAGTCATTTTATCTACCACGAGAAATGAGAGAGTTAGATTTTTTCTAGTCTTAGAATAAATGACCATCGAAGAATTGTCATTCCACTGAATTCTCATTCCTCTGGTTGTGCATATAGATATATGTCAACATTCAAGTCATGCTCTTAGATTCTTGTGAAATGACATCTGAATCACCATTAGCGTGGAAGTAGGGACTGGACTTGCATGCTGATGCTCTATGTGAGACATGCTTGAATCGTGTTTTATTTGGAATTATGTTTTGTCCAATCACTTGATCACTCCCATTCATCATTCCCATTGTCTTTCACTGAGAGTTTGTACTGGTGGTTCCTTGAGAGAATTTGAATTTCTTCTTTGCTTGTTCGTGTGGAGACAACTGACTAGTTTGGATTGTGTCTTATACTGCAAAATTTGAACTGTAAGATTTAGACGTATGACTTTGTAGAGAAGTTGATTTCTTTTGAGCCTTTTTAATTATTAAAAAAATCTCATCAGATCTTTTTTAACACAATCATTCATTCAATATCATTAGACGAAAGTACAAGTTCATCTGGCACACCAAAAGAATTGTAAGGGCTCCAAAACTTAGATGCAGAAGTTAATCTAGAAAATTTGCAAGCTTATGTACTTCATCGTTTGTTCTCCCTAGGTATATGGCTCCACTTTATCACATTTATATTCACACACCAAGGATTGTTCTTTGTTTGGGATAGGAACTATATCATCTATATATCCTTTCGTGATACTCCAAACACACCAAAATATTGTGATGCTCATCTATATATCCTTTTGTAGTCCATCATGAATCATCCAGAATTCTGACATCAACAGAAAGTCTGCAGCATGAACAGTTTGTTTTCCTCTCATGCTATCATTCATAAAGATTATAAATACTGAGCTAAGTTTAGCATGAATTGATGCTTGTTATAAAAACTTATGCTTTCAGTATACTGAGATAAGATTTGCTGATTGAACTTTTGGTCTCTGGATCACCATCTCTTTCCTTTCTTTGTTAGTTTAATTGCATGTTCTGGCTACTTTGAGATAGATGTAAAATTTCAGCTTTCAAGCTCGCAAGTCCTATTGGTTGCTATATGGATTTTGGGTAAGAAGCTTACAGTTAGTACATTCTTGCTTGGCATGATTTCTTTGGATGTTGCTACACGTACTAATTCCTTATATTTCTCAGTTTAATGTTCATGTTGAGAATGAGTAGCATTCAGTGGCTAGTTATATCAGAAGATGTTTAAAAGGAGATCAGTTGTTGAATCTCATCAAAACAAAATTGGATGCGTGAGTTTTTTTGTGCTGTAGAAATCTCATATCCCTGATTTTGACGGTTCAAGAAAATCTAGACCTAGGCAATGGTCGACTCTATGAATAAATACACTTTTGATGACTTGAAACCAATTATTCTAGTAATGGAAAATATGGAATTGTTTGATCAATGCTGAAATCGGGAACCTTCAATTGTTTTTCAGTTAGACGTTCTTTAATAGTGGAGTCTTTCGAGACCTCGAGTGGGGTGGGGGGCGCTTCTTGATCTTGTAGGAGTCTTTGGAGACCTCGAGTGGGGTGGGGACCTTGGAGCTGTCGGCGGCGGCGATGGCTGGGATTCCGAGGGATCCATCGTCTTCTCGAGCAAGGCTGGAGAGTGAAGAGGGGAGGAAGAATCTGCATAAAAATCGCTGGATGAAGAGCTTGCCGTAAGTTTGACGAATGGAAGACCAAGATGGAGTCGTTAACTAGAGGAGATGAGTTGGACGAACAACATGCATTGAGCTGCTCATGCGACATGCGGATGATGTCATTACTATTGTCGGATCATCCGACATGACCCCATCTCAATCAGATAGATACCTTTTTTTGACTCTTACAAAACAACATTAGAAATATGCTCGATATCAAAGATGTTGTTGGATGATCCGTTGTGTCCGAGGAGTAAGCACGATGTAGTCCGGCCTGCACGCGCAGGAGCAGCTCAGCATGACTTGGAGCTCGGGGAAGATACGAAGGGTCTACTGGGCTGGGAGGTGTTCTGGTCGTCCAGGGGTTTTTCCCTCGTTCCATGGTCGGATACTTGCAAGAAAAGACCTTCGTTGGGGGGAGGGCCTTCCAACGAGGTCCCTCTGATGGCTAAGTTAGTCTTGTAGATGGGAGTATCTCCGGCGCCTTTTCGGCGTTGGAGCTTCCTTTTGTATGTATTGTGAGAGTGGGGAGAGTTCCCTGAGAGCCCCCTAAGGGTGGCTTTTATATCTGTTTGTCGACGGTCGATTGTACCTTTCCCATATATCTTTGTAGCGTCCTTCGCTGGGGTGTTTAATGCTACAAGCACCACCGGCTGCTGTTCGCACCGTGGATGGGCATGTCGCGTGTGGTTCCTGCCCTGCTGCATGCGATCTTTTCTGACCCACAAGATTTGATGGAGATTGCACGATGCTCGATGACGCTGTGCATCAGGCTTCTCCCCCTATTATGGTGCGTTGTTTTGTGGGTGTCAGGGGGCACATCACGTGCCTAGTCAGCCGGTCTTGCTCCACGTCGGGCTTGTCCAGGCCACGTCGATCGGTTGGGGAGGGGACCCATTATTACCCCTATCATTCTCTCCCCCCTCGGGAGGAGGCTTCCCCGAGGTTTGATGAAGGCACGACGAAGGGTCATTCGGGTGCGAAGCAGAAAGTTCGCTTGGAGATGTTCGAGACTGAAAGCCCTTGGGCAAGGCTGAGAGCTCACTTGGAGATGTTCGGGACTGAAAGCCCTTGGGAGAGGTTGAGAGCTCGCTTGGAGATGTTCGGGACTGAAAGCCCTTACGCGATGTTGAGAGCTCGCTTGGAGATGTTCAGGACTAAAAGCCCTTGGGCGAGGTTAAGAGCTCGTTTGGAGATGTTGGGGACTGAAAGCCCTTGGGCGAGGCTGAGAGCTCGCTTGGAGATGTTCAGGACTGAAAGCCTTTGGGCGAGGCTGAGAGCTCACTTAGAGATGTTCGTGAAGTCGAGGGCGTTATACAACCTGCTTTCTAGCATGGAGATTTTCCTTAGGATTGATGTCGATTCGTCTGCCCATCAAGCCCTTGGGAAGGTGACGCGTGGCCTGGCAGTATCTCATCGGGCGCAGAGCACGAAGCGTCATAATGAGCTATCCCACTCTTTGGGCAGGTGAAGCCATCCGGTGCTAGGGTGAGGTATTAATCCCTTCGATTTCTTTGTAGTCTCTCGCCACTCTTTCCATGGGTGCGTTGTTGATTGTCTCTGTCATCTCCGGTACCAGCTGCGCCGTCGCTTACTGCTTTCGACCCCCCCCCCCCCCCCCCCCCCTCCTCTTTTTTGCTCCCTTGACGGTTTCTCGAGCAGGTCGGATGTTCTCCACCTCCTCTCATTTTGAGTCTCGTTTGGTCGCAATTTTGGCCCCTAGGTCTAGGGTTTTAGATCATCCCTTCGGGAACTCTAGGTCGATCATCATTCTTTCATCATCCGGGGGTGCAGCTCCTGCCGACTCCGTGGCCGCAGAGGCCTTAGCAGCGATGCGATCATGTTTCAATGTAGATTCGACCGTGATGACCCGTCGGTTGGTCGAGGTTAGAAAGCATTATTACATTCCTTCGGAGTACGAACTCCATGTGCCCCTACCGGGGGAGCGTCCTTACAACGCCTTTCTGAGTGGTTTCAATCTATTGATTGATGCCCTCGAGGCGGGCCTAAGGTTCCCGCTGCACTCTGTGATCGAGCTATGTCTCGAAGGGTGGCAAATCTCTCCCTCCCAGATGGCGCCCAATTCGTGGCGTTATATGGTGGCTTTCCTGTGAGAATGCTATGGGTTGGACATAGTGGCGACCCGAGATTTGTTCATGGCTTGTTTTCGCCTAAGTCGGGGACAGGCTGGGTATTACTTAATCGCTCGTACTAGATTCCGAGTGGGAGGTGCGCCTTCTAGCAACAAAGGCTGGAAGTCACGCTTTTTCTTCATTTCTTGTCGTTAGGGCTGGAGCTTTCCGACCGAGTGGACCTCTTGGACGGTGTACAACTCGGTCCCGACGCTTTCGGTCGATGAGACCGAACTGGTCGAGATCCTCCAGGGATCCTTTCTGCTTCCAAGGGGGTGAAGGACATGAACAAGGCATGGTTGGCCGAGGTGGGCCTCAGCCCTGCCCCCTGAGGTATGTTCTTCCTATTTGTTTATCATGCTGAGTGCGTTTTTCTGATTGTACCTTGTCATGTAGAAATGTTCAACCTCGAAAAGATGAAGTCTGGCAACGGGGCAGGCAGCGGATCGATGGTTCCATCGACGATCAGTGCGTCTGCCTCTGTAGTAGCTGCTGGCTCTATGGTTGAGAAGCGCCCCAGCGTTGACGAGGGGTCGAGCCTGAGGAAGCGCACAGCTCGCGGACGCCTTAGGGAGCACCACTAGGGTCCTCACTAAAAAGGGGAAGGAGTTGGTGGAACTCGGGGAGGCCCCCGAACGGGGGTATACCATCTGAGAACTATGTGAGGTGGAGGACCGGGCGGGAGCGAACAAGTATTTTGCTTCCATCATGACACAGTTGAAGACCATCGAGGGCGAAGATCCTTTGGTACCGAGGTGGTCGGCCATCTCCGGGTCGAGCTAGGTGTGGATCGAGGGTTCGTTGTCCGGGGAGTATCTCTGGGGGGCTCTACACTTCGTCCTGGCAAAACAAGTGTATGAATGCTCCTCTGGAAAGCTCATGAACAGGGTCGGTAAGTTGGCTGTCTGGGTAAGCAACCCTTCTCTCTCCCACTCCTTGTTTTATTTCTCTCCTTCTGAGCTTTGCTCTCTTTTCTTTGCAGGGGCTTCACTTCGTCAGTGCCCTCATCGATCAGGTCCATGATGCGGGCCGACTGATTCGGAGCTAGCATAAGAGAATTCTAACACTTCAGGCCGCCAACAAGGAACTCAAGCTTGGGGCCAACCAGGATTTGGTCGCGGTCGCCAAGCTTCATGCGAAGGGGCTGGAGGAGGACGTCAATAAGCTGCGGGCGGAGCTGGAGTCTCTCAAGAACTAGCGAAGGGAGCTAGAGCAGGAAGTTGGGGTTCTGCGCTCCAGCTTAGATGAGGCTCGGAATGACTGAGCCCGCCTAGAGGGGGATGTGTTATCGTTGACCGAGGCGACGACACTTCTTGAGGCCGAGTTGAAGGCTGAGAGACCGAAGGCGGTGGCCGCCTACAAGGCGTCTCTAGGGTTCGAGTCGGGCCTCGAGAAAATGGGGAGGTTCATATACAAGTTCGGGTACCGGGTGGCGCTCGAATGGCTCCGGGGGAAGCATCCGGAAATAGCGATTGAGCAAGACCCATTCGTCGAGTGTCCTTACGACGTCAACGTGGAGATAGATCTCAACTAGCCCTTTGATGATAGCACCCCCTCGGAGAAATAACTGACCTTGTAGTAACCTTTACTTTGTATGTCGGGCGTTGGAGCCCTATTTCATATTTGTCGCTAGATTGGCTTTGTAATCTTCTCCTTATTGAATGAAATTGCCTCCTTTTTTAATGTCTTGCTTTATCTGAGCTGCCCCAGACATTTTGAGTCTTTATTCTGTCATTCTAGACATGAAACTTTTTCAAGTTTGACACATGCCAGGTCCGAGGGAGTATCTTCCCCTCCATTGTCGTTAGAGTGTAAGTCCCGTCTCGGACGACTCGGAGGACGTGATATAGACCCTCCCATCTCGGGACAAGTTTTCTGCGGGAGTGCCCAGGATCACTGATCTCGGCCTTCCTAAGGACTAGGTCTCCCATGCCGATTGGTCAGGGCTGAACTTTCTGATTATAGAGTCGGGCCACTGCCCTCTGGTAGCGTAGAGTCTTTAGGTGGGCTTTGGCTCTGTGCTCTTCCAACAAGTCGAGGTTTCCTCTGAGGTCGGCTTCTGATACTTCAGGGGTGAAGTGTTCGATCCTCAGGGTTGGGAAGAGTATCTCGGGAGGTAGGATGACCTCGGTGCCATAAGCCAGGCTGTAAGGTGACTCCCTAGTCGGAGTCTTCAGAGTCGTTCGTAGAGCCCATAAGACACTTGGGAGCTTCTCGACCCAATCAGTTAGGGCGTCCATCACTCTTCTCCTCAATCCCTCGAGTATGGTTTTGTTAGTCACCTTGGCCAGCCCGTTGGCCTGAGGGTGAGCGACCAAGCTGAACTTCAGTTGTATGTGGTAGTCTTGATAGAAGGCCTTGAACTTGGGATTGTCGAACTGCATCCCGTTGTCGGTAACTATGACCTTCGAGATGCCGAATCTCGTGATGAGGTTCTTCCATACAAATACTTCCACCCGTTTCTCGGTTGTTGAGGCTAAAGGCTCGGCCTCGACCCATTTAGTAAAATAATCTACCATGATGATTAGGAATCTCCGTTGTCTCGTGGTCGATAGGAACAGACCGAGAAGATCCATTCCCCACTATGCGAAAGGTTAGGCGCAGCAGGTCGGGGAGAGTGGCAAGGCAGGTTAGCGAGGGATGCAAGCATGCTTTTGACATTCTGCGCACTTTTGTACGTAGGCAATCGCGTTCGACTGCTTGGTCGGCCAATAGTACCTGAGGCGGAGGATCTTGAAGGCTAGGGTGCGCCCTCCGATGTGTTCGCCGCATATCCCCTCATGGACCTCGGCGAGCACAGTGTCAGCTTCCGATTTTGATAAGCATCGTAGTAAGGGCTAACTGAAGGCTCTCCTATAGAGACGTCTGTTGATGATGTTATACCATGCTTTAGCCCTCTTGACTCACTGGGCGACCTCTTTGTCGGTCAGAAGGGTCGCATCCTTCTTGTAACGCAGTATTTCTTCCCTCCAGTCCGAGTGAGTAGTTGATGTTGCTTTCTCGATTGCGGCGACCGTCGGACGGTAGGCACTAGCGAGCGTCGAGGGGTCACCATTGGGAGTATCGGCAAAGGCCGACTTTACCAGGGCATCGCCCTTATAGTTCTCGATGCGAGGGACTTGAGAGATCTTGAAACACTTTATCATGCCGATCAATCGGCGGGCCTCGACGAGGTATCGAACCATGCTCGGCCCTCGTGCCTCGAAACTTCCATCGACTTAGCCCGCAACCAGTTATGAGTTGGTGAGCACCTCCAGATGCTCCACTTGCATCTCAATCGCCAAGCGCAATCCGAGCAGCAACGCCTCGTACTCGGCCTCGTTGTTTGTAGTCGAGAACTCGAGGCGCAAGGCGTGCTCCCAAGTCCTCCCAAAGGGTTCCCTTAGGAATATCTTGACTCCTCTTGAGGCATTTGTCGACCCATCAACGTGGATGATCCAAGTCGGTTGTTGCTGCTCGGGCTCAGGGACCATTAGTTCTGAGGAGAAGTCGGCTATTGCTTGAGCCTTGATCACCCTCCTCGGAGCATACACCAAGTCGAACTCGCTGAGCTCAACCGACCACTTGAGCATTCGCCCTGCAACGTCGAACTTAGAAAAGATTTGATGTAGCGGTTGGCCGGTGATTACCTTGATGGTGTGGGCATAGAAGTATGGCCATAGTTTTCTAGCAGCGAGGATCAGGGCGAGGGCGAGTTTCTCAATCGGGGGGTATCGCCACTCAAGGCCCTGTAGGACGTGGCTGCAGTAGTAGACAGGTCGTTGGTTGTTCCAATCGATCTTGACCAAGACCAAGCTGACGGCCCGCTCTGAAGTGGCAAGGTATAGCTCAAGTTGGTCGCCTGGGCTGACCGAGGACATCTGAGGTAAGATTGCGAGATGGGCCTTCAGCTCCTGGAAGGCTTGATCGCACTCGGGGCCCCAGCTGAAGCTTTTATTTTGTTTCAATGCCCGTAGAATGGGGTAACTTCGGTCGCCAGCCCGAGATATGAACCGCCCAATCGCGGCCAACCTTCCGATGAGGCGTTGAACCTCCTTGACGATCTGGGGTGGCTTCATATCGATGATGACTCTTATCTTTTCCGGGTTCACATCTATCCCTCGTTGGTGAATGATGATGTGGAGGAATTTTCCCGATGCCATGCCAAAGATGCATTTGGCAGGGTTGAGCTTCATTCCGAACTTCCTAAGGGTTCGGAATATCTCAACGAGATCCATGAGGTGTGTCTGTGCTTGTTTGCTTTTGATGATCATGTCATCCACATAGACCTCCATATTTCTGCCTAGTTGATCTTTGTTGATTGACCATTCTCTATTAGATAGCTCCAGCATTCTTTAGTCCAAACGACATCGCTTTATAACAGTAGGTTCCTTGATGCATGTTGAAGGTCGTCTTCTCCCGATCCTGAGGAGCTATTTGGATTTGGTTGTATCCCGAGAACGCATCCAAGAAGGAAAGGAGTTCGTATCTGGAGGTGGAGTCTACTAGCTGATCAATCCTCGGTAGTGGGTAGCAATCTTTCGGGCAAGCTCGGTTGAGATCGGTGTAGTCAACACACATGTGCCACTTTCCATTAGCTTTTTTTCGCAAGGACTACATTAGATAGCTAAGTCGGGTATCTAACTTCTGCTATGAACCCAGCCTCTAGTAGTCGATCAACTTCTTCAATGGCCTTATGTCGGTTAAGGGCAAACTTTCTTGGCCTCTACTGCATCGGGTGAGCCCCTGTAGCGGTGCTCAATCGGTGCTGGGCAATTTCTGGGTGTATGCATGGCATGTCGCTTGGTGACCAGGCGAAGATGTCCGTGTTGCGCCCGAGGAAGTCTATAAGCTGGATGCGTTGGTCCTCGGGTAGAGTCGACCCAACTCGGACCATCCTCTCCGGACGATCTTTTTCCAAGGGTACTTTCAGTATCGGTTCAGTGGGCTCGGGTTGAGTGTCTGACTTATAAGGTTCTCGAGGGTCGGGGACCAGGGTCTCCCTCTTGCCTCTTTTGGGAATGGCTGTTGTCGCCAAGTAGCATCGCCTCGACTCCCGCAGGTTGTTCTTGGCCTCCCTAGGCCTAGCATTGGTTGAGAACTTCATGTTGTGGTGATATGTGGAGACGACCGCCCTTAGCTTGTTGAGAGTTGGTAGCCCGATGATCACATTGTATGCTGAGGGGAGCTCGACCACCATGAAAGGAACCATGAAGGTCTTGGTTCTTGACTCGTCGCAGAAAGTCATAGGGAGGGTTGCGATGCCTACTGGAGTTATCACATCCCCGGTAAATCTTGTTAAAGTTGAAGTCATGGGGTTGAGATCCTGGTTAATCATGTTGAGCTTTTGAAAAGCGTCAAGGTATATCTATCATGATGCGCTTGACGCGAGCGTTTGCAATGCGGGCCGTGATCACCAGGACATCATTGTGGTTTGGGTATTCACTCTCAGATTTGAAAGTGATCTTAGGATCGCACCGTGCTCGGGGTCTCTTCTGAACTTCTGCGCGGGCATAAGCTTTCCTCGCCGAGGAGCTGTCGCCACCCGCGACCGGGCCGCCTACTATGACGTCTATTTGCCTCTCCGTAGGGCCTTTCGGGCGGAGAGACGGCTCGCAGCTTTCTTACAAACCGGTCAAGGTGGCCACGATGTATAAGGTCTTCAATATGGTTTTTCAAGTCATAGCACTTGTGTCCGTAGTCGCGATGGAAGCGACAGTAGCGTCCGCGGTCACGTTCCTCAACTTGAGTCCTCATCGGGTTGGGGGTTTTGAGGAGTCCTTTCTCCTGGATCTGGAGGAAGATTTTGGTCCGGGTAGAGTTGAGCGGATTGTTGGGGAGTCGGGGAGCCGGGGAACGATCTGTTCAGCTCTCTCTGTCCTCTTGCTTGGGAGCCCGGGCGGTGGGCCCCGAGAGGATTCGACCCGCGGTCGCTTCTGGTCTTCGTGCTTCTCCGCCACCAGAGCCTCGGTGGCGATATATTGGTTGGCCCTTTGTAGCATTTCCGGCACAATCGTCGGGGGTCGCTCCACGAGCGACCAAAAGAGGCGGGAAGGCCTGATCCCGATCATGAATGCATGGATAACCAACGACGGATGCGCGTCGGGAATGGCCTTGATCTCCATTATGAAATGGGCGTGGTACAGGCCGAGGTGCTCATCTTCCTTCTGCCTCATCCTGAGGGACGCGACGGTTGGTTTCAGCTGGGCGCTAGCGTAGAAGTTGGCCTCGAACTCTCTTGCGAGCTGGTCGAAGGAGTGGATAGAGGCGAGCGGTAGCCGATCGTACCACCCTCGAGCGATCCTGCGTAGAGTCGTCAGGAAAGCCGAACACATTATGGCGTCTGACATGCCATAGAAAGCCATCTGCGCCCAGAATGTGACTACGTGCTCCATTGGGTCGGAGCCACCATCATACGCCTCTAGCGTCGGGAGGCGGAAGTGCTGCGGGATGGGTGTATCTTGGATTTCTTGGATAAAGGGAGAGCCACAAAGGGGACTCTCGCCACATCCTTCATCCTGATGGTCTTGTGGACGTCGTCAATTTTTTGGTTCATCAGACGCAGTTGCGCCCTCAGGGAATCAGTGGAGTCCGAAGAGAGTGTATCGAGATCTGGCAAGCTATGGATCGATGTACTAGGTGTAGGTGTCGGGCGCCTAGCTGCATCGCCCGAAGGGGCATGGTCAAACTCCAACGGGAACCGAGGCAGATCATCGACAAGCTGGGTCGCCGGAGGCTGTTCTTTTAGTGACAACATCGCCCCTTCCTGGGTCAGGGAGGCTGCTTGGGACTGTGAGCTTGGTTGTTGGGCGAGCCACAAGATATAGGGGATAATTGCTTGAAGCATTACTGCTATGGACTGGACCTGGTTGGTGAGCCCTTGAAAAGCCTCGGGAGTTACCGCTGGGATCTCGAGATTAAGTGGGGGTGGAATTTGTCCGAGGTCGTTGAATAGGCGCCAATATCGCTCTGGAGTGCGAGAAGGCGGGTTCACGTCTCCGAACAAAGGGAGGGGAGGTGGCGGTTGCGAGGCTCCCCAGAGGTCAGTTGAATCGCCGGAGGGACGTCTTCCCCCAGGCTGTCGGGTGCTGAGCGTTCTTGCGACATCAGGCCCTCCTTCTAGCGCCAAAATATTGTTGGATGATTCGTCGTGTCCGATGAGTCAGCACGACGTGGTTCGGTCTGCACGAGTAGGAGCAGCTCAGTAGGACTTGGAGCTCGGGGAAGATATGAGGGGCCTACTGGGCTGGGAGGTGTTTTGGTCATCCAGCGGTTTTTCCCTAGTTCCGTGGTTGGATACTTGCAAGAAAAGACCTTCGTCGGGGGGAGAGCCTCCCAATGAGGTCCCTCCGATGGCTAAGTTAGTCTTGTGAATAGGAGTATCTCTGGTGCCTTTTCGACGTTGGAGCTTCCTTTTGTATGTATTGTGAGAGTGGGGAGAGTCCCCTGAGAGGCCCCCAGGGGTGGCTTTTATACTTGTTTGTCGGCTGTCGATTGTACCTTTCCCATCCGTCTTTGCAGCGTCCTCCGTTGGGGTGTTTAATGCTACAGGCACCGTCGGCGGCTGTCCACACCGTGGACGGGTTTGTCGCGTGTGGTTCTTGCCTTGCTGTCGTGCGATCTTTTTTTACCCACAAGATTTGATGAAGATTGCGCGGCGCTCGATGACGCTATGTATCAGGCTTCTCCCCCTATTATGGCGCGTCGTTCGTGAGTGTCATGGGGCACATCGTGTGCTTAGTCCACCGATCCCGCTTCACGTCGGGCTTGTCTAGATCACGTCGACCGGTTGGGGAGGGGGCCATTATTACTCCAATCAAAACAGCTTAGAGGTAAATAATACACACCTAAAGAGAGAGAGAGAGAGAGAGAGAGAGAGAGAGAGAGAGAGAGAGAGAGAAATATTGCTTTCAGATGTCATCCTTGCCATCATCACGTCGATCGGGCGTGGTTTATTAGATTTCGTGACTCTGGAAATTTGATGAGCTCACTTTTCACTGGATTTTCCGGTCAGATTTGAGAAGGGAAAAAAAAATAAAATTTTGAGTTGGATGTAAAACGAGTTCCAATACTTATCATCTAATCACATATCGTAATCTAATAAAATTAAATTAAATTTACAAGCATCGAGTTGGGCTTTCATCAAAGTCGTCGTAATCTCATCAGCTATATTTTTCTTTTCAAATGAACTAAAAAAAACTATAATAATTCGTTTCTTTTCAAAACTCATACCAAATACAGAATATAGGAAGTTAGATAAAACTGCACTCATCGGAGTTAGTCGGTGCCCTATTGAGATCCCCACCTTTTAGCTCCTATGAGAGAGCTTAGTTATTAGGGTAGAGAGATATGTACATTTGTGGTTCATTTACACACAAATAATTCTATTATTAATGAAAAATTGGTAAAATAAATAAAAATAACATTTTTTTAATTTTTTTATTCATGAGCATAATTATACATTTATTTTTTCACAATAGCTATTAATCTTTATATATATATATATATATATATATATATATATATATATATATATATATATATATATATATATATAACAGCAAGTTTAGTCTTGTAAAGTAGCATGATTTGGGGTGCAATGGAATTTGGGTTTATCCAATTATAATGTGGGAAGTTGTAATAATGGTATTTATAAGCAAATGCTTAAATAGACCTAAACTTGGGTTAGCCTACCAACTTAACTCTATGTGGAAGTCTCCAAAGTGATGCCCTCTCTCAGGCACTTTGATATGGACTTTTTACTCCGATACGATTCATCATTTAGTCGATCAAATCGGCTTGATCAATAGTAACAAAAACATATGCTTTTGTTACGATATCGAATTCCAAAGTTGCCTCTTACATCTAAATATGAATGCTTTAGTGAGTTATAAATCCAAAGAGTTTAGAGGTAAGTTCATAACCTAAGTAGAGATCAGAATATAAGGTCATGCTTATCATCATCATCATGTTGATGGGACAAACTTAGCTGTCCCACTAGAGATCAACTTAATAGTAGCCGAATGATTCATGTAACTAAACAAAGATTGGCATATTATTAGTGATTGGGTTTCTCCAACTATAAATTAGGATGCTATCACAATGGTAAGCTGCTCAAATAGACTTCAACTTGGGTTAGCCTACCAACTCCATGTTGGAAGTCTCCAAAGCGATGTCGTCTCTCACATACTCCATATATTCCTTCAAATCATGTGAAAGTGGTTTGTTATAGAAATCATTCGATCAACAATCTTACAATTAGACTGTCGCTTGTGAGTAAGAATCTCATACTCGAGATAACTAGATTTATTTAGCCACTTGAATCACTACATAGATCTAGCTTTAATCTTTGATAAAGAGGCTTGCAATTAGCGGGTATAAAAAATAAAATAAAATAAAACATCCCATGTGATCAAAACCAAGAGCGACCCACACGAATATTAATCAATGCAAACAAAACATATCAAAATGATTAGCTTGCATCGAGAACGAACTAGCTAGATGTAGAGTCCAATAAATTAGGATAGGGGTATTGTACGGCCATGCATAAAAATAATTGTCATCAGTTCTCATCAATAAGTGGCATAGGAAAGGAGGAGACCAACTCCACAAGAAATTGACCACTGAATCCAATTCCCACACCTCAACGCAGGGACTGTCGTCCCAAACTCGGATGGCACTTGGCCTTGGGTTGTTAGGTCACTAATAACTTCGATATCATGAGATGAGATGGTGGCACATACATTAGCCATGGGGGAGCTCAAAACCCTAGGAAATTGTACATGATCACAGGCATTGGACTGTTGTGGCTGTGGGGGAGACTAACCTTTTCCTTTTGTCACTCATTAACGAGCTGTATCCAATAATTCAGCACTACGAGACGTGTCACCTTTCGCTTTGCACTTACATGCTTTTGAGCCATGTTAGCATCACAAATGATTGAGTGTTGTCGGCATATATATCCATCCCCCCCCACATAGTAACTAGCATTTCATCTCAAGGGTTTCAACAATTCATTGGATTTTGATCCAAGTTTTTAGGTAACGATGTTTGAATTTTGAAATATTATCAATAATTATTGCACTAAACATAAAATCGGTTCGTAAATGATCATGCACCGAGTGATATATTTATATATTTATATATATTATGAAATTCTTTGAAATTTTAGGGTAATAGAGTGACATATATATGTTTAAATTCTATGTTAATAGTAAGTTGATGGGATTGAATCTCATCTTCACTTTTTATCTTTCGAAAAAAAAAATCTAGAATTAAATTAGTTCGACGAAACTTTAGAGATGTAACCATTACTAACCATCATAATCCAACAAAATAGGAGAGGTGATCATAGATGATAACGCATCGAGTGACGTATATTGTGATGTTGATCTTAGTCCAAAGAGTAGTAAGGTTGAGGTGTGTTAGCTTTTTGGTGTCTTTTGGATGAGCATCTTTTATATGATTTGAAGTACTATGATATATTTTTATTACTCAAGCAACAAAAAAAAAAAAAAAGAGAGAGAGAATTTTAGGATAAAATTATGGAATATTGAGCAGATAATATAATGTGGAGAGTTGATATTGAGTGAAAGGCTGAGAAGCAAAAGAGAAGTAGTGATTTGGCCACCCACCCACCCACCCGAGACAAAGCCCCATGAAACACGGTGTAGGGTTTGTCTTTGTCCAAACCCTAAACATCCACTTTTCTGCAACAGAAGAGACTGTTAATTAGTGAAGACTTCCTTTCATCTTCACTTTTTCTTTCGGATGACAACAAAGGTTATGAATGAGAGTAGATGATTATAACTACTCGAACCTGTTCGTCAATTCTTTTCTTCCTTGTTCTATAGGTTCTATGCATATGTGTGTGTGTGTGTGTTCACAATACAATTCAAACTCATAGGAAAAAGATGGTCGAGAGAGAAAGAGCGACAATAGTTTAATCCTAGTGTCAATTCCTTTGGGAACACTTGTCTCCAAATGTTGTTTAGATTCCTCTATCCTTGAAGACAAGACCTCTCTTCTTCTTCTTCTTCTTCTTCTTCTTGTTGTTGATGATGATGATGATGGTCTTCATGTGTCAGCATATGGAGCAGTACTATTTTCTTTAGAAGAAACACATGCTGATCTTATGAATACCTACAAAATCTTCAGTCTTATCTTCTTCTCCACCTAACGCTAGCATCATCGAGAGGGTTTGGACTTGCATCATGCCAATAGTCAATTAAGAACCTTGGAGAACTTTGACGACTTTGCATGTAATGTATGTGGTGTGCATATAGCACATATCTATCTATCTATCTTCCACTCTTTTCTCAATTCTTACAAATATATATTATTATTATTATTATTATATTTCTTTATCTCAAGATCCAAAATGTAATGTTCAACTTATGAATGTAAGTGTAAATGCTAACTAAGATAGACGAGTCGTACATATTGCATTAAATGCACAAGACAATACAATACAACACAAGCATGAATGTGAGCTAGCAAACATGATATATGAATCATGTGTCCACACGTGCTAAACTTGGCTATGCAAGTCTTTTTTTTCTTTTGTTCCATATTCAATGCCAATGACACCCACCCACCCTTCAAAAGTGTGATGATGTACTTTGTGATTCACATTCAATGCAATTGGATCTCTATACCCATATGATAGATACTAACAAGTCATGTAATAATAATTTCTTTTATCCGCTTCCATAAATGATCGAGCTTGACACGATATATAGCCAACTCATATAAGTTATTATATTCTTTATAACTTCATGCTTATCTCATAACTTTTAATCTAAAAAATTAAAAGTTACTAGAGAAAATTAAAATTACTTAATTAATAGGTGGTCTGAGAAACACAAAAATTAAAGTACTTATCTTCATGATTAAAAAATGGGTTGGTTACTAGTTGCAAAGTAATAAATTTTATAGTCTTCTATGTTGTTTCATGTACTAATATTTATGTTGATATTTTAAAATTAGAAATTAATTTTAGAATTTAATTATATTAGTAGAAATTATTTTGAGTTATTTTTTAAACTCTGTATCTTTTGGACACTTGCTTGAGTGGTGAGTTTTTTTATTTTCAATTCTGTATCTTTGTTTAGTATTATTGAGGTGGTAAATTTTCTGTATGACTTTGTAATTATAAATTATTTTATCGATTTTATGTAAGTAATAAATTTTATAGTTTCCTATGCATGAAAGGATGGTTTCATGCACTAGTATTAATTTATATCAAATATATTTTAAGCTTAATTTAATAAATTAATTATATCATCAAACCCAATTATGATAAAATATGGATCAAAACTTTCTCTCATCCCTTCTAATATATATATAGAGAGAGAGTTTTAGAGGGAGATACTTTCTAGTATTAATAAATTAATAAACACTTTATCAAGTGTTTATTAACACTGGATAACAATTTGGGGAGAGAGAGAGAGAGAGAATGTGGGATTCATTGATCCAATCCAAATAATCAAACAGACCTGCCATGATGTGTGTACAGCATCCGGATCAATGCTTCAATTCCCAGGCAAACACAACACGATGGAAGAGCCTTGTGTTGTCCGGATCCCTTTTGTGGGTGTTCATTGCCACTGGGACTCCACCACCACATACATAGCAAACCCCCTTACTTCTCCATGCAGTCGGTGTTGAGATATATAATTACCCAATGCTGGAAATAATAATGGGGGGAATAAAAGAAGCGGGGTCGGCCACCGACAGCGACGGCGGCGTCGAAGTGGAGACGGCCACGCGGTGCCGCTGCTCTCCCATTGGCCGCCGACTTGACTTCTCGCCGCGCGGCGGGACCCGCGCGTCCCTGCCGAGGGCCCCGCACCCACCGAATCCTCCTCGGTCCTGCCGTCCCAGCGTCGCGTCGCGTCGCGTCGCGTCGGCCGGATCCCCTGCAGCGCCCGCTGCACACCTGTCGCGGTCCGACGACTCGAGGAAGCCACAGGAACCGTACGCGTCGTCGTGGGACCCGACACCCGTCTACCTCGTCGTCTCCGGGGGCCCCGCCGACAATTAATGCGGGCCCCCGGAGCGACGTGTGTCCACCATCACCCTTCGCGCGCTTGCGGATAGATTTCCTCGCGGTGCCCGCCGGCGCTCCCACCCATCCACCCCGTCTGTACTAGCGCGGGAAGGGCCAAGTCATCTCTCTCTCTCTCTGTCTCTCGCTCTTCCCCTCGGCGCCAGCAGACATGCTTCGTATGAGTACGAAGAGGAGGCAGTAGCATTGATGCGCTCGCGCTGTCCCCAGCGGTTGACCGATAGATCGCCCCGGAACAGTGTGGGGGAGGGGGGAAGATGATGGTTCGAGGCGCACAGGCTCCGATCGATTACCTTTCTGACACACAGAATTTAATAGCTGCGGGGGCTGTCACTAAATGCATCAAATACGTGTGTGCACAGAAAAGCTTTCTTAAAGGCAAAAATAAAATAAAAAGCTTCAGCCTTTTTACTACATTGCATGAGATCGGCGAAAAGCTCGGAAGGGTTGGTTGTACCGTGAGAACGATAAGGAGGAACCAACCAACCACGGGGAGCCACCGAGTCCCGTTCACGTGGGTGGAGATCGGTCCATCCTGTGGAGCAAGTTTGACTATTATGTCTCTCCTCTCCATGATTGGGTACACTACGAATCGGATCGACTGAAGCTAATCGAGATAATAGCGCTGTGCACGGCTCCTAAATTTAGAGACAGCACCGGCATACTCTCATCTGAACACAGTATCGCACTGCAGTCCTATAGTCCTCTCTATCTTTTCTCCCTCCCCTTTGGCTTTCTCTGAAGTCTACATTTACAGGGACGACAGAGAACTGTGGCCATGACCCCATGCGCAAGACCATGTTGCCCCCCCCACCACCACCACCACCACAGCTGAAGGAGGGGGAAAAAAAAAAAAGGATTCATTCACATAGCAGCAGCAGCAGCGGCAGCCCACAACATGGACTCGGTCATTTACATGGGAATGGTATGGAATAAAAGGCGTAAAATTCTGTGCATGCATCCCATTGCTCCACTGCCAGATCGAGTCTCGTTTCGTTTGCCATGGTCATCTGGAACTCGGTGATGGGCCCGAGTTGATACCCCGTCCTCATCATCTACTTCATCCCTTTGTGGAACCTTTTGACTTGGCATGCAACCCTACAGCGACCTCATACTTCGACGAAAACATGTGCTATTGCTATACATCAAAGAATATTTTGGCTAGTGAGAGAGGAGAGTGTAGCAGCTTGGAACATTGTACACAAAAAATCTCAGTCAGATCATAAATTTCCCTCGTCATAATTAGCACCAAAGAAAAGATAAAAGGAGTAGTGCAATGCTGCAAGATATGCTTTGTGGCTGTGGAAGCTCTATAGAGGAAAAAAATATCACGAGACTTGGAGTTGCGTCTTCAGGATGACTACTCAAAAGAAAAGAAGAAAAAAAAAAAGGGATCACAAAAGGACAGAACACGGAAACCCACAGCTCGTTGCTAATGAAGAGAGGCCCCACGTTTGTTCCCACAATTTCGAGACAGAGAATCCAGCCTCTTTCTTTCTTGGAATTACTTCTTCTCTTTGAAGAACTCGATCTTCCAGGTTCCTACCAGAACAAGTAGCTGGTGAGTTATCGATGGTTGTTGGAGGAAACCTACCACCTAAAAATGAGATCTAAATCACTGCACATACAACCCTGAAGGCATTTAATCACTTTGATCATTAGCTGGTAGCCGATCAATTGAATATTGCCAAGGTATTATTATCTATGGTCGGTCCCTCATCTCCCTTTGTATCTCCAATGTCGTATTGAAAAGTCTTGACCACAGGATCTGGTTGTGAGCATCATCTTCAAATATTAAGATAAGACTACGTATATCGATCATCTTTGGTGTCTTTCTGTATCGATGATTTGATCTTTATGAGAAATAAACCTCAAACAAAAGAGTTTAACACGACTAACATTGCTGCATATCTAATTTCCATAGTTTGAAGAAGAAGACTTTCTTTTACCCACTAACATTGCCTATTATAAGTAATAGGTAAAGCTAACCAGAAGACTAATAGTTTCTGTACTATATATATATATATGATGGGACGTATATCTACATAATAAATGGATCATTATATTTCCAAAAAACAAACAGTATTCAAGATATAATTTACTACAAGCTGCCAAAATTGCCTCTATGGATTTTTTTTTGCATGTGGATTAGTTAAATTTACAGAGAGAAAATGTTATGTATTGCTGTCAAGTTCTGGTGATCTCGAGATAGGGAAATGAGCTCACATGATGTTTTGTTCCCTTACTGTTCCTGAAATATTGTATAGGGTTTCAGAACTCATAGATGGGGCATGCCATCTTAGTCTCTGGTCTCTTTCCAAAATGAAAAGTGGCATTCCAAGACGAGGAACTGCAGTAAAGAATGGGGAGTGCCATTGTTATTACTGTTGGAGCTGTCCAAGCTTAGCCAAAAGTGCGTGCATGCCTCCGAGACGAGTGGCATGGGCAGGAAGAGATATGAGATGAACACCATCCACCACATAGAGCGAGATCCTTTTGTGTTGCATGTTGGTGTCCACTTCCATGGCATGGCATCCTTACAAGAGCATAAGGTCGAAATGTAGAAGCCTCGGCCACACCACCTTCCCTATCAGAAACTACACATTGTTCGGTAGACATCCACTGTACCAAGTCCGGTCTCTCCCGGAAGAAAAGAAATAATATTCTTGCTTTGCTGGCGTAATGGCGGTCGTTGGTTGGGTTGCTTGGCTTTCAATTGCTTTATCTTCCAACCCCGGCATCCAACCACAAGTAAAGAATATAAGGATTAGGCAGCGATGAGGGAAAAAGAATTCCAGTGAGAGAGAAGAAGAAGAAGAAGAAGAAGAAGAAGAAGAAGAAGAGGAGGAAGGAGGAGGGAACCCTCCTCCCCCTTGACATCCTTCCCACAACCTTCATACAGTGTCACCTTTGGAAGTCGACGTTTCCTCGTTTTGCAGCTGTTTGTTCCCTCTGACAGTGGTGTCAGTTCTGTAACAGCTTCGCCATCTCTCTCCCCGCTTCCAGAATTACACTACTCATGTCTCGGTAGAATAACGTATCTATGGTTATCTGTCATGCATATGGATCTTTCTTCCCACCATCAAATGCTCCTCCTGCATCTAATGATGAGGAGAAGAGTGCGTCAAATCAACCGGACTGGACCTCGCCTTCTTTTGTTCCACTCGCAGGTACCACACCCCCCAAGCTATACTCTCCTCTGCGCCCACCCAGCCTTCTTCTTAGGTGCATGATAGCTTAAACTCTGCCCATATCCCCCCCCCCCCCCGAATTCCAAAAGCTTTTACCATTTTTCAGTAAAGCAGAAAGAAGGTACTATGGGAAAGGAAAAGCAATTCGAGGGTTAGTGATGGACAATGCTAGCTAGTGAAAGATGTCATCACTTTTTCCCTGAGGGCTTATAAATGGCCTCTTTATTTCTTTTCCTTTTCCAGAGAGAGAGAGAGAGAGAGAGAGAGAGAGAGGATGGAGCAGGTTGAATAAGAGTCTGAAGTTGAGCTTGAAGTAACCTCCCTTTCCTTCGATTATTATACTCAAATCTGTTGTACCTCTCAGCTTACTTCTTCTGAGAAGGAGATCCATGATGGAGAACATGTAGCAGCAGCTCCTAAGAAAGGGAGGGGGGAGGGAAGGAAAGAAGAGAGACCTTTCGAAAGTTCCATTCTTATATCATCATCCCACGTGCTCATGGCAATTCATCTCTCTCAGGTATTGCCCATAAGAAATATGCAGTTATCTCAGCTGATAAAGATGGCTGCCTCCCTTTCTTTTTACTACCTGATCTCCGTTTCCTCTTCTGCTCTTCTTCCCCTCCTCGTCTTGCCCTAGCGAGTTCCTTGTAGAATGGGTTCTTCCCCTACCGATGGACTGAGTCCGACTCTACCATCACCGCCGCTGTTTCGTTCTCATCGATTTTGTCGGTTCGTCCGACCACGACGCTCTTCTCTTACCTGCTTTGAGGGGTTTCCCCATCAAAGCTTTGCTAGTATAAAGATTAGCAAGTCAACGGTATTGCCTTGGTGTGGTTGGATTCTTTTACTGTTGAGGCATTTTTGTGACATGAATTTTGGTTGTTTTCGTTCATCCATGTTCATGATCTCTACCCTCGTTGATTGATTGCTTTTTCTTCAGGCGAATAGTACAGGGAGGAGGAAGCAGCACTGTGGAGCTGCTGTTGCTTGTTTTGGTGCATCGCCGTTGACCGAGCAAAGATTAGGCTAAGCGTGGTAGATTTCTGGTTTCGAGGAGAGGCTTCTTCTGCTTCCACTGTGTGTGTGTGTGATTATAGAACGCCTTGATCTTGATCGCTACTTCAAGAGAAATTGTTGGAATAATATCCCCCCCCCCCCCCCCAAAAAAAAGATTCAGCTGTCGATGGCGACGTACTTCCATGGAGCCCCGGAGATCCAGCCTGATGGGCTGCAGACGCTCTACCTCATGAACCCCAGCTACGTCGGCTACACGGACGCCGCCGCTCCGGCCAACATGGTCCTTCTGAACTCGACCATGAACTCCGTGAACTCGATCAACCTCGCACAAACTGGCCACCAGCAGCATTTCGTCGGGATCCCGCTCCAACCGGCGGCTCAGCCGCATGACTCCCACCGCCCGCCGCCGATCCATGCCTCCCATGATGTGCCGGCCGTACAAGGCCTACTCCCCCGCCCCCATTACAACCTTTGGACGACGGCGACATCGAGCAACCCGGTGGACATGGCGTCGCAATTCGGTCACTGGCGCACCTCCACCGCGCCGTCGGCGCAGCAAGGGCTGTCCCTCAGCCTCTCTCCGCACGAGATGGTGGCTACAGCACCGGAGATAACTTCGATGAGCGCCGCCAACGAGGTGAAGCTCGCGGCGTCGGCGTCCATGGCGTCCGGTGCCGCTAATGGCGCCTCGGGCCTGCAGAGCTTTCTGATAGGAACCAAGTACCTGAAGGCAGCACAGCAACTGCTGGATGAGGTGGTGAACGTGGGGAAGGGGATCAACGATGAGGCAGCCAAGGGGGTTACTTCGAAGAATCCTGCCGACAGCAACAACGTGGAGTTGAAAGACCCCGGCGCCGGAACATCCGAGAGCAACACCAGCGCAAAGCGAGGTGCAGATCTAACGACGGCAGACAGGCAGGAACTTCAGGTGAAGAAGGCCAAGCTCATCAACATGCTTGAGGAGGTAATGGAATCAAACACTAGGACGTTCTTCCTCGTTGCTTGTGCCTTCGATCTGCCAATTTACTTGTTCTGCTTTCCTTTTGGGCAATCTGAAGGTGGAACAGAGGTACAGACAGTACCACCACCAAATGCAAATCGTGGTCTCTTCATTCGAAGCTGTTGCGGGCTACGGATCAGCAAGAACATACACCGCGCTCGCCCTTCGGACGATATCAAAGCAATTCCGGTGTCTCCGGGACGCTATCACCGCCCAAATTCGAGGAACCAGCAAGACTCTGGGAGAGGAAGACTCCAAGTCGGGAGGCTCGAGGCTTCGGTTCATCGATCATCATCTGAGACAGCAGCGGGCACTCCAACAGCTCGGAATGATCCAGCAGAATGCTTGGAGGCCTCAGAGAGGACTGCCGGAGCGCTCTGTTTCCATTCTCCGAGCTTGGCTCTTCGAACACTTCCTCCACCCGTAAGTGCTCAGATCAAACTCCTCCTCCGATGTTATCACTGACATTAACATGTTCGTGAATTTGACCTTCTGGATGATTTGCAGATATCCGAAGGATTCAGACAAGCTCATGCTTGCTAAGCAAACAGGGCTCACCAGGAGCCAGGTAACTTTTTGTGGAAGTCATCTTTATCCTGTAATGATGTTGAAGATTATGATAAAGAATTTGGTGTTCTTCTTCTTCTTCGCTGTAGGTGTCCAATTGGTTCATAAACGCGAGAGTGAGGCTCTGGAAGCCGATGGTGGAGGAGATGTACATGGAAGAGCTCAAAGACCAAGAACAGAACAATTCCGAAGAGAACGCAAGCAAGAGCGACGCCAATGGCAGCTCCACATCCAAGTCCAACGCTCAACAAGAAGGCAGCCCGACAGGGACGGCGCCATCCGACAGCCTCAAGATTGATCCGAATCAAACCTTGGCAGCAGCGGTGCAGCCGTCATCCTTCGCGCACGGCCAAAGCCCAGCGTTCCACGACAAGGACACTATCGAACAACCGTCGATGAAGAAGGCCAAGAGGCACGTGAATTCCTTGGCACACTCCATCGGGATCGAAGCGAAGCCGGACGAGACGAACAACCACGACATCTTGATGAAGCTCATCGACGGAAGACAAAGGGGAGGGGAAGAAGGGTATCCGCTGATATCAGGCAACACCAGCCATGGCGGCAGCTACGGGGGGGCGTATCCGATCGGAGGAGAGCTCGGAAGGTTCGACGCAGAGCAATTCGCTCCGAGGTTTTCCGGCAATGGCGTCTCCCTCACTCTTGGGCTTCAACACAGCGAGAGTCTTCCCCTGTCGGGAGCACAACCGTCGTTTCTATCTAGCGAGAGCATGCAGCTGGGGAGGAGGATGGAGATGAACACCGAAGCCGGCGACTACTGCAGCCTCAACAACAATGCAGCAATGCCGCATTCTTCCAATGCAGCAGCGTTCAGGGCAGAGAGACGTTTGCTGCTCAACTACTACCAGAGCTCATAGGCTCTCTCTCTCTCTCTCTCTCTATAGTGGATTTGGATCATGTAATATGTTGGTAGTGGTTAGTGAGTTATGGAGGAAGAGAGATGTAGCTCTCTCTCTCTCTTCATGCCATCTCTACAACTCAAATGGGAGTGCTTATAGGAGTGAAGTCGTAGAGTACAGAAGTATCAGATTACGGGGTCTCTCATATACTACATAGAATCATAAGATTGGGGTATGCTGGAGCTTAATTAGTGCATGAAGTTTAGGAATGATGATGTTTTACTCATTTGAGACTTTGATAACAATCATCCATATGGAAGATTTTAATACAAATACATGTTGTATCTGTGAATCTAACATGTTGCAGTTGCACCCCTCCACGTACGTAGTTTGTCTGCATGCAAACAGTATGTTACATCTGCGCCATGCAACACCGGAAGCTTTTTTTCTTGCCATGTTTTCTGTGTGTTGATGATCCAAGTTGGTAGGTAGGATTTGGAGATTCCGGCAATGGTGGTGTGCTGTCAGTCCATTCGTGATCATATTTTTGTAGGTTTCTCTCATCGCATATGCATTGGTTTTATATATATATATATATATATAAATATAAATTATTGCATAATAGATCTCAAATTTATGCGAGAAAAGAAGCCTAGAGACAAAAGATCGTAGTCATAGACGCATGAGACTTCACACACTTGTCGACTAGAAGAATGGATTCATCACACAGGAATAAAGCATGGTAGAATAATAGGGGTTGATATGATGCATCAGTGAATAAAGCATGGTAGAATATAGGGGGTTGGGAAGACAAATTGTTTGGGAGGCTACACCACACTGAGAAGGGTGAGCTTTTTGGAAATGTTATACTCGCTGCTGTCAAGAATATGGAGGTGAGGAGGAGGAATTCCACTCTCTGCTTTTGCAACAAAAAGAAAAGGGGGGAATATGGACAGATTGACAGCATAAAAATAGCTTATCCCAATTCTCATTCAATGATGCCCCGTTTTCTCTTTAACTTCGTTTCCTTCCCAAACAAGTTCACCAATTTACCACAAGAAGCAAAAGAGTATGCACTTCTCTGGCTTTCCAAACAAGAAGGTAAATTCCTTTGAGGAAGTGGCAATGAAGATAGGAGAAATGAGCATATCCACAAAAGCTGACTTGCCAACAATGGAGCTGGAATAGCCCTGAACAAGAATGTCTTCGTGACTGGCGGATTTTGGAAAGCTGGTCACGGCAGGAGAAGCTGACCCTGCTCTTAGCCTTTTTCCGAATGGAATAACGGTGCTGATTTCTCTCGCTGAAGATGATCAGACGACTCTTGCAGTCACTTTAGTTTGGTGGAACGCGGTCGGTGCTGTGTTGATGTTAGCAGCAGCTGATGATGGTGCTGAGACACTTTCAGATGCAGGTTCTAATAGTTGAACTAGTGAAAGGAATATCTCCATCCGCGTCATATCCCTGTTCGCCTGTGCACAAAGTATGCAGCTTGTAAGACACTAATTACATGCAAGATAGCTGGATGTAGTCACATCAATATATCTGTGGAGAAAATGCTACACCAACACCACATTTTATGCATTTGGTATCACTGGTGAGGTAGCTATGCATGGGATGCTGGATGTGGAACCACAGGAAAGAGTAAGAAAACAAATTCACATGCGTGGGAGTAGCATTAGTGCATTTGTTTTCTTGGTGGCACATATTAATGGCAAAAAAAATGCTTGTAATCCAGACTCTTGGTGGTACCTCCACGGCGAAACGTGCCCATACTTTATTTTTCCGTGCTTCCATCACCCCTTTTAAGATGGTCAATCCCAATCCCCTGATGAAGTCAGCAATCTCCAGAAAGAAACCCCGATCCTCACAGAGCATCTGTGACGAACATTTTAAATCATTCTCTTCACTTGCTAAAAATTGATGAAAAGCAAGCAAAAGGAGAAATCATTTACCTCTACAAGCATTTGACGAGGTGGGTTCAGATCCTCCACTACAATGGGACAGATTGTAGGTTGAGTTCCAACCTCAAATGCCCATGTTGCACCTCCCTCGAAGTTGTCTTTCAAGAGCAAACCACCTTCCTTATTGCTGATCTGTGTGTGGAACAAGTAAACAATGACACTAAGAATAGTTGCCTCAGGTACGATACATAAATGGTCTTATGACATCTGATCCCAGAATATGACAGAAGGGAAATCACAAAAGATATGGCAGCTTAAATAAGACCATGTGACCAAAGACACAACTGTTACCATGCCACATGCTTACTACAAGAGATAAATAACCCACACAGATAACACTTAAATATAGAACAGAATCACAAAGTACTCCCATAATTAATTTTTCTGATTCATACACGATCCAGTTTTCAACAGAATTTAAGTCGGAAGAAACATCCAACAGCAATCAAAAGGTATCCCTAGTAGAAATCGCATTTGTCTAACACGTTGTTTATGCGCTAGTAGGTTGTCAAAAGATTAGCTAGTAATATTTAGGAAGCTTTAAATGAATCAAACAATATAGACATAATGATTGACTGTAGTGTCAGATACCTTGGGTTCTCCAGTGACCTTCAGTTTGTCACCATGCTTTGTTACACTCTGCAAGAAGAGCATATGCTTGATGGTCTTTTCCAGTAAAGCATCAATGCTACACTGCTCCATCATCAATAAGGGAAGAAAATAACATGTCAGTATTGGACTTAAGCACCAAAAAGCACAATTCAGAAATTTATGCATGCTTCAAGTTCTAAACAGACACAAGTTCACCTTTGAGCCATTTGGCACTATTTCTCGAAGCTCCTTGATACGGTCTTGTATCATCTGTCGATCTTTGGGCCTTGGTCTAGGACTCTCTCCAGGTCTAGGCCTCTTACGGTTCAACTTGCCTATGTCAGCAACTTTTTTGCTATCTGAATCTGACACAAACTCATATTTAACATTCTGAATATTTTCAACCCTTGCACTGATCTGAGATCTATGAAGCCCAGAATTTTGAGGGTATTCTCCAACTTCCTCGAAGCTACATGAAGATTTGCCATAACTTGAGCTTGCAGGCTCAGTTTTCACTGGTACTGGAAGAAAACCAACAAGTCCGTCTTTGCTTTGCTTTGACAAGTGTACTTGGCCGTGATTAGGAGATCCGGCATAATGAGAGCTATGATTTTTGGATAAGGAAGCCTTAAAAGAAAGGTCATCTGTCTCCTGCTTGGCTTTTGGGTTGACCTTTGAGACTATGGCATCCAGTAGTTGATCACTGTCAGCCGTGGAAAATAGCCCAGAACAAGAGATCTGATCACTCGAACCAACGACAGGACAAGCATCCGAATCTGTTGGGAACTTAGGCATATGTGTACCCAGTTTGCAAGAACTTGCACCGTTCTTATGCTCTAAAACATCATCCAAACTGCCATTTGAGCAATATGTCTTATGGTCAAAACCCAACATGGAAAATAGATCACAGCTTGAAGCAAATTCCAGAGGCAACAGTGAAGTATCATTCTTTGGTGTCCGTAGAGGCTTGTATTCAGTCAAATCTTGCACACTGCTACAGTTATCAACTGGACAAGTAATATTTGGCTCATGGCAAACATTTTTGTATCTTTGATCTCGCCAAACAGGATCTGGATTGCTTTGAAAAATGTCAGGAAGCAAGTCTGAGCAAGAAGCCCGCGTATCAGATCCAGATGATAGGATACAAGAAGCTTCAACTAAATCATTGTTTTCTTTTAGTGTTCCTACTTTTGACACACCATGAGAAACTATGTTGATGTTGAAAGGCTGATCAATCTCAGAAACTTCTGAAATACCCGGACTTCTGAGTGAATGGCTTGTTTGGAGTTGAACCGGAGGTATCACATGTACAGATAAGTTAGCACATGAATTTGAGCATCCATTAACTCCAAATGAAAGAAAACCGACATTGCCAAGTTTATCCGAATTGTTGGATGATACACTTTTAAGATATAATGGAGAATTCTTGGTCTCTTCCAGTGAAGTAGGTAAATTGTTGGTAGTTTCTATTGCTCCCACAGCTGATGTTAGCATGAGTTCTTCTTCCAGGGCTTTCAAGCTATTAGATAAGAGAATTGAGTTCAAAGTTGAAGACTCAATTTGACATTCAGAGCCCATATCAGCTAGTGGTACCTGCCGGACTCGGTCTATATCTAGTTTGCAAAATCTGTCATGAGTACTTTGCCCAGGGGATTTACCTAAAGGATTTGTGGTCTTCACAGTCTGTTTGCTTGACATCACTTCACAAGGAGTGGACTGAAATTTTTTATTTAATTGTGACGATACTGAAGATAAGGATTCAGCCAAAGATTTTGGAGCCGGAGGACTGATGAGCCCAGAGCAGCATCCACCGGCAGTGATAGGCCATATGCTGTCTCCCCTAGTGCAAACATCTGTAGATCGGCAACCAGAAATCAGCTCTCCAGGTGAAGAATATATTTGACTTTTTTCCTGCAAAGCTTTCTCTGTGATATCAGATGAAAGAGACCTTGGTCCACACTTTAGCTTTATTAACAAACTTTTCACATGATCAACAAACTCGATGTTTTCCAGAACCTGCAGTCAAGGGTAAAATTGAGTTCCAGATTTACATGCAGATCAGAAGACGCCGACTATGGCAAGAAAAAGCTTCTGACTATAAGAATATTCATCTGAACTGAGTAGCGTAATTCTCATATGAAAATTTGTCTGAACAGAGGTGCAGGCATGCCAGCAACACATAATCATAAGCAAAAATATAAAACTGCTGAACATTGCATGTTATGTTTTCGTCAATTGTAGTTGTTTATGAAAGATCTTAGTCAGGATCTACTTGCAACTAGTTATTATAACTGAAACGGATTGGAAGTCAATGTACCGTTTGGGTAGAACCAAGTTGTATGACTCCAAACGGAAGCACAGGAACAACTACGACTGTCTGCAATTGCAAACATGCAACTCATCAGCAGATCAGTTAAGAATAACAGCAAATAGCACAGTATAACCATGACCACAGAAGAAGAAATAAAGTGAGAATAACAAGAAATGTCTAGAGAAAACTCTCTGACCTTAATGCCTGCTAAGAATTGGCAGTTCATATCGGCAAAACCCTGAAAAAAAAAAGATCACATTAGCTATCGAGCACTAGAATTAAAGTTTTTACAGCAAATAAGGAGGTGTTAGATTCTTTTGAACAAGGGCTCGACCAAGATAACAATATCAGATGTTCAACAAAGGAATCCAGATGTGGAATAAATGTGAGAGACCCAACACAAAAGTTGACTGGTATACTAGTTATTAGATGATAGGCATACATATATAACCGGACTTTTCAAGTATCACTGAGCAACAGAATGGAACTATTCCTAATTGTGGACTCATAAGTGACTGTTTCAATATATATGGTTACAAGATATAAGCAAGGGATATCAAAATTGATCAAGGGTCATAGCAAGAGGTATTGGCCCTACCTTGCGCAACCTAATTCAAGAATAATGTGCTCTATACTCGGTCACAAAATGCATGCTAGGATTTGTAGAGTTCTGTTAAGATCCAAACTCAATTCTTTAGCACTAAGTGAAATCATTTTTATTTCTTTTTGAGTTTACAGTAACAATTGATTCCACCAAACCAGAATCTGGTTCAGACCAAACATAGTCAAATAAAACCATTTAGTCGAGTGGTAATATGTACATATTATCTTAATAGACCCACACCTTTTAAGAACTACAAGAGAGTGCAACAAGATATACTATAGCATATATATTATTATCGAGAAACATGAACAGAAACACAACACCTCTGAGCTATCCAATGTGTTGCAGAACTGACTAGATGATTAATGCACACAAGTAGTAACCACAATGTATTGCAGATTTCACTGCCCGCCTAAACAAACACTAAAACTTATGATTCTTTGTTGAACGTCTAACTGGATAATGAAAACATCAAGAGGTATACCTTGGATACGAAACCAAATTTATCAAGGTTATTTTGATTGATCCACTGATGTTTGCCCATTGAAGCTGCATGACCAATTAACCTGAAATAAAGAAGTCCATTAAGTAACCCAAAAAAAAGACAGAGAAGCCCATTGCAACTTAGAATGACCAGATGCAAATCCACACACCCATCTCCAACAACATGGACCTGGGATGCCATAATCTTGTGAACCAGAACACCTAGTCCATCATCTGCTTGACATCCTAACTCCGTGTTTTTAATCACTCCCTGTTCCTTAAGTAGCAACTCTGAAACTTTAGACCTAGGCATGCCCAGGTTCTGGTCACAATACCCATCTTCCCAGATCAAATGCCTGCCAAGTTTCACAAAAGGTTCCATAAAACAAGAGTCAGAACATCTAATTCAAAAGCTTAGGGAAGAAAGTCAAGCAGGATTGCATGCTTTCACTCATGCTAAGATCACAGCCAAACGGCAACATTACAGAAATCTCACAATAGACCAAAGCTGTCATAATATCATCCAAGCAAGACCTAACTCCAAGATCAAAACTTTTTACTAGCTTCTGTAATGGAAATCTTGAAATTACTTTATATCCCCATACGTCAATCGAAGAGAAAGGGAAGTGAAAAAGCAGAATAAAAATATAAAAATCGTCTTTTTATTTCAAAGATAGCCAAATAAGCACAGAATATATCTTATCTGAGTCATGAATACTTAAGCAATAACTATCCATCAATTACTCAAAAGACTAACATAAAGTAGAAACATTTCCTAATTCATCAATATCCGCAAAGGCGACTTTTAACCCTACCACGAAATAAAAGACGTGATCTCGATCGATCTTTGGAACTTACATTGGACTCCCGAAGCCGGTGATCCTCCAGAAAACCGCGTACGACCAGCCGAACTCAAGGCACAGTCGCCTCAGAGCCTCTCTCAGCGGCACTCCCATCGATCCGCAGGAGCGACCCAACGACCGCACTCGATCGGCCCAACCAAAAATAAATAACCCAACTTTGCCGCCAAACCCAAAGCAACAAGGCGACTTGAAGCCAAAACCAAGAGAAAGATGAGGAAGAGGAGGAGGAGCTTAGAGAGAGAAAAGGTGGATGCCGCCGGTTTCGGCTCGGCAATCCGAGCGAGCCTAGCTGCCGCGGCAAGAGCCCCGTCCCGCCTGCATGGTGCGCAGCCCGCCGCCCCTCTTCCTCCCCCTCGCCGCCCTCCCCTCCTCCTCAGCCGCCGGTCTCCGGCCACCCATCGACGAGCTCGAGCACTCGGGGAGTTCTTGGAACGCCTCCTCCAAACGAGAAGAGAGAAGGGGTGGGAACAGAAGCAGCAGCGTCACTCAGAAACAGTTTTCTTTAAAGATCTCCATCGCCATCATTCGGGGCAAAACCGGAAGTTTAAGGTCCCAAAATTGTACCCCCTTTCGTGGGTCCCACAAGAGACAAACATTCTTCTCCAATAGAAAGCCGCATCGGGTAATCAAAAGGAACGCCATCGACATTGATCTCTTCGTGGATAACAGGAGATCTTGCCACGTAAACCTTGAGATCGGATTCGCAGCATACGGACGGCGGGATTGCTCCCGCACAGAAATCTTACGCGCGACAATAATATTGATCCGCATTCATGTCGTGCGTAGCTTTCAGGGGGTCTTGATTTGAACCTCAGAGTTGGAACTAATTACAAGGGGAACCACTGAGGGGGCTTTCGAAAAGCACGCCTTTTTTTATTATTATGTAGTGTAGAATAAGTAATCATGTAATCTTTTAATGGTGTGGGGGAAGGAAGGATTGGGATCAATTTTTCTAAGTAAATGGTGGTGAGTGGGGTGTTGGGAGGAGGGCAAAGAGGGCTGACACCCCAGTGGCTGCTGTCGACCTTTTGTTTAATCTACCGAATAACTTTAGCCTTTCTCCTTTTGACGAGGAAGGAGGTAGGCTGTGATGCATTTGTTCTTTTGCTTCTTCCCACTGGTATTTGTTGTGGCTGAATTTTGAGGTTGTAAAAGGGAGGGGTTTTTTTTCTTCCCATTATTTAATGACTTAAAATATGGAAGCCATTTATAGCATGAAAAGTTACCCCCTTAAGGTCTGAAAGCATGAAAGTGAATGATATATGAATCCCATCTCTGTGAGATGGAGGATCAACCCCTAGGGAGTCACATCAGGATCAGTGGAGTGCAGGAATGCCACAGTTAAAGCATGATCTTGTTTCACTGGAAAAAGCGGGTGGGGGAAGTCCAAATAGACTGTAAGCCTGACCAGATTCATGGTTGTTGGATGCTACTTGTCATCCATAGCAAGTGGTGTTGCTGTCAACAGTGGGTGTAGATAGACCAAGTGAGAGAGAGAGAGAGAGAGAGAGTTCCAAACACAACAGTGACCTGTGTTGTGGATGATCCATGTAGGTTCTCTTATTATTTGTGAGCTTTAAAAACAAGGTGTAGAGCATAGAAATCCTACTGGGAAAGCTGAAGGGTAACTTCTGCAGTTCTGAAGTAGCTGAACAACCAGAAGATCAAACAGTGGGATAGTAACACAATAACATGCCACAAACATGAGAAAAATCAGCATGTCTCCAAATCTTGGGATGTTTTAAAAGGTGAAGAAGACTTGATTCCACATGATACATAGATCAAACCATATCAAACAATCATTTGAGGAGGGTAGATGGCACTCAGCTGGGTTTTCTCACTCATGAATGATGCAGCACTTGTGGGGAGATGTGAAAGGTGAAATGAATAGAAAAGAGGGCACTAAAGGACATATCTGCGTGAGAATCTTGACCTTGGAATGTACAATTAAAAACCTCCCCCACAAGAGCAAAAGTTTTGATTTGAAGCTAGTCTTCCTGTTGTTTGCTGCTAAATCTGAGGCCCACTGGTGAATGGGGGAGGTGATGTTTGATGGATTTGCAGGTCCCACTCTTTTCATCAGATGAATCACCCAGGCCTCAGCCAAAAGTACGTGTCCCATGATGATGGCCATCATGATGTGCTCTTGTTTTATCTCAGCACACCATGGCACAAAAAAAAAAAAGACTAATAAATATAACATGTGAGATAGAAAGAAGCTGCGCATAGTATTTATGGATCAAAACAAATATTGATATCTAAACATGCAGCTAGACATTTCAATTTTTTTATATTTTATTATTATTATTATTATTTTGTGTTTTAAATTTCATATCAAAACAAAGTACCTGTCATTCATAGCCTTCTCTCCATCTTTGGTTTTCTTTTGTACCCCTCTTGTCCGTGTTCCTCAAAAGAAGTCAAGGTGTTGTTTACAGTCCTAGGGCAACTGTACCTACGAGGCATTACACGCAGTTCTCAAGCTCATTAACCACACAGACATAGGTCTTAGGACAGTGCACAGCCATAAGAATAATGTCAGGTTCCACAGTTGAGATTATTAAAAGGGATAGAGCATACCTGAATTCTTCAAGGACTAAATCAACCTCATAGACTTGGGATGCAGAGGAAGCATCGGTATAGTGGCGGATGAGTCATTCTTCCACACACACACACAATAGTGTTTGCCACAGGTTGGAGATTCATTCACGCATCACGTTGTTGGGAAATCTGGTATGGATCTGAATGGATTACACTCGGATGCTGATGGGCATCAGCCAGGGAATGGTCCCCCTTGTACCATCATCGCTCCAGCCATGGTCCCTTGGATCCTGCAAGCATCGAGGTAAAACCATTCCATAAATCCAAACTTGACAAAAGGCAAACAAGCAGAGTTGGAAAAGATAATTCTGAGGCAAAGGAGCTCACACGCTTTGCACAGGGCGGCTCTGAGTACCTGCCTGGGCCAATATAGAAGACGACCAGGGAAGTGGAAGTGATGGCCCAGCTCTTTGGAAATGGCACAACAGTACAATTCCCCTGTCATTTTAAGATAAAAAGTTCCTTTACCTGCTCGCAAATTAACCAGGTGCAGGTCGTCTTGTGGGAGCTTGAAAACTGCAAATGCTATTATCCTCGAAGTAGATTCCTGACAAGTAGTAATCTTATGTACCCAGTGCAGGAATGCACTGTGTTGATGCAAACATAATTATAGGGAATTAGAATGTCAAAACCTGCACAAGCTGGAGTTTTAGCATAAGAAATCATCAGCTAAATCCAACAACAGAGCAGGTTTCAAAGGAGCAACCATAAACATCACACATCTGTATCTGAGGTTGATGGCATCACACGTATCTTAAATTGCACAGTAGATGGACAAAATAAAAGGAAGAACCAATTTGTTCTACCCATATATCCTTATACCGGTAGCAACAGCTAGTAAACATAGGGCCTGTGAAAAATATCAGCCTACTTGTGAAATATCAGACAATGGGATATTTGTACATGTTAAGGTTTTATATCTTACCAGCCATAGACAGGGTTTTGCACCTGAGGTGGCAGGAGGTGCAAATCCATGCAATGCTGCTTACTATAATTTCTTGTTCCTGGTATTGCACCGGTAGACAACCTCAGGATTTCATTACCCGTAAGACAATAGTGAGCAAAGGCTAACCCCCCATCCACAGCAGCTGATAAAGTAGGCATGGAAATTGACTTGTTAATCTTCAAGTTATCTGCATTGACACTTGTAGATTCTTGTTTGTTTAGAACTTTATCAAGCTCTGAATACTCCATAAATCTCTGTGTTGCGGCCTCCCATGACAAATTATATCTTTGCTCGGGAGTGAGTGGTTGGGGTTCATTTTCCATCGCCTCTTTCACCTTTGCCACAAAATCCTCGGAGGTCTTATAAGTCAAGCAGTTAGGAAATGCCCTGAAGAAATCATTTGATGGGTGATCCGCACAAATCACAAACTTCCCCATGGCAAGGGCCTCTGCTGTTGCTGTGCACAGGACATCACTGACGCTAGGATTTATGAAAACTTTGTACCTACAAATGTATCAGAAAGAAATAAGTATATTAGTATATAACTATATATACATACTGCACGAAGAACACGCACCAAACACCATAAATCCAGTTTAATATATAAAAGGTCCTTACCCATGAAGTGAATCATCTGCGTGATCCCTTCCTTTAAAGAAGGTCAGATTCAGGTCCAACTTCCTTGCAGCAGATTGTACTTCATGTGAATCCTCACCATTTCCATAGACATCTAAGTTGAACCCTTCCAAGTCATTCTTGTGCTTTGCTAGCAAATCTATCAATTCTCTGTAACCTTTTGCCCAAACCATCTTCCCCAGGAAATATGCTCCTTTGGAAAATGCTTGGTGCCCTTGATCCCTCTCAGCAGCTATCTTTTCTCCAACCTTTAGAAACTTGGGATTAACGCCATGAACATTGCAAATGACAGACTTGGGCAAGTCCTGAGTTGCTCCAGAAAGCCGCAAAACCTGCAGAACAACCACCATTGATTAGACAAGATACTAAACCTTTGTTGCACCATACAGTATAGTTTATACTGCTGGTATGAGACTAATACATGCCAAAGAGAGCTAAGTCAAACATTGGACTCTTATTAGTAATTAGTTACATAGAATAAACACATGATCACAGTATCAAAAATCCAAATTTCATGCCTTATGGCAGTATGCTCTGGTGACCCAATTGTTGATATGTTTGACGAAGAATGCTTGGATAGCTCCATTTTTCTCCCTCTTGATGTACTCCAAGTAATTTGTGTGAACTACGCCAACTACATAATTGAACTTATCTGTCCAACGCTTCCCATGATGATACCAGTTTAGGTGTTCTGGCTCTTCGAGTATAGCAATATCGGCCTCTTTGGAAGGAATAAATTGTGTGGTGTCCCCAGCAGGTATTATGCTGCGCCTTTCTTTTGAGAACTAAAACCAAAATAAACAAGTAAAATCCATGTCATTATAGAATACAAAAGTGGCACAGGATGCATCACATGGTTACCTTTCCCGGGTAAAATGAGATTTTAAAGTCTGCCTTGAAGCCAATCCGTTCCTCTAGCCAGTTCCTTATGTAGGCTTCTTGCTCTTCAGGAGAACTAAAACTTAAATTATTAGGATAAACCAGCTCCTGATCTGATTTGCAAAGCCAGGGGACCACCAGTGTTACATCTTGTTTTGCAGACTTGGCCAAATATGCAGCTCGGAATAATGGGTTTACAGCAGTTCCAGTCATCCATGGGAGACTGGCAGTTGTTACAATTGCAACATGGCGCTTCTGATCTGTTGTCTCATGATTTACATGGTCAGTCCAAAAGCCTCCTTCATAGTGATGCCCTGTACTTTCAAGCACACTGGCTATTCTCAAATCAAGTTCATCAATGTTCTCATTTCCAAGTAAGGATGCATCCTTTGCAGAAAGAGACTGATACATGAGTTGATCTTTGCGCCTACTGCATAAAGCTTCCATAATTTTGTCACATATATCTGCATCCAGTAAACCATAACATGAGATGCTATATAACCAACCACTGAAAAGTAATGGAAATGAATATATTAATAAATATAATTCCAGTAACAGAATATAAAATCTCATCAATAATCCACCTGGAACATAGAATATCCAGAAGTATACAGTTCTAATTGTTGAATAAACACAAGCAGGATCAACATGCTAAAGCTGAAAGTATTCAAGTCAGGAACATAGACAAGCAATCATAAGCTTCTCATTATCGAATATACTTTTCTTGTTCAGTGTCATCTAGAGCTCAAGTATCAATTAAAGAAGGCATTGTGCTCAAACACACAGAATGTATATTGTACACAACTTATTTAAAAACAATTCAACTATCTTATTTGGATAATCTCAAGATATATGTTAAGTACATTCAAGATTCAACAAAAACAAAACTTTTAAAGTGCCATCATAATTCTAATTAAAATACTCACGTGATAGATGTTGGAAATCCATACTACCTTGTCAAGGTAGTAATAATCTAAACAAACGGGACAGTCCAAATCAATGCAGTATTTCAAATAACTTATTACCATCATAAAAGATTATATTGATCCTCAGAGGTGTGGACACTGTTTTCTAAAAAATGAGAGAATAAGAATTATGAAGACGTCAATCATGATCACAGTTAGCTTGTGTAATATCCAAGAACAGATTAAAAACAGATATTAGGAAATACGTCTGAAATCATGGTTTGAAGTTTTAATATTGGTGTCGGTTTTGGTCTTTTGTCTGAAGTAGACCATTAAGGCAGCAGTTCTAGCTCAGTTTCAGCATTTGCTACTTCAGCCACATTAAACATTAAAAAAAAAAAACAAGGAGATAAAATTTGCATTGCTCCATAATGGGGACTAATAGCTACAAACAAGTAAATAAATGTTGTCTAAGCCTTTTTTCCATCACAGATTAAAGAAACTTTAGATCATGTCTAATATTATTATAACAGAAGCAGAAAGTTCCAAATGGCAATTTTGGTACACAAACTAGAGTTTGTTTCCATCAAGATTATGCTAACACATTGAGTATAATTAATGTGCAAGTCCATAAGAATAAATAGAAGAAGAAATTATGCAATGTGCCCTTTGGTAAGATATCAATCCCATGCAAACAAGAACAAAGAAACTGGAATATAACTGATAATTTATGAATTTTTTACATAAAGTTGTGCTCAAACAAATTTTATCAGGGAGAGGCAGACTAGTTAAGAATTGAAAATGATTTCACAAGATGGTTATGCCAAGGCTGGCCCAAATGCAGAACAAGAGATGAAAAAAGCAAGGTTTGCAATTTCGACCTGTACCGCCCAGTATGGGCGGTACATACCGGCCCGTCAGGTTATCGGTACACGGACCGCCCGCTACCGGGCGGTTCCGCCAAAAATCGACTGTCAACGATCGATTTCGGCCATCGACGACCGATTGAAGAAGAAATCGACCGTCGGCGATCGATTGAGAGAGAAATCAATCGTCGGCGGTCGACTGAGGGAGAAAAAGGGAAGAAGAAGAGGAAAAAAAGAAAAAAAGAAGAGGAGAAGAAAGAATACCTCGCCCGCGATCACTTTTTCTCCCGCTCGAGGAAACGGAACGTCTCCCCGCGCGAGGAGAAAGATCGAGGCGACGTCGCCCCTTTTCTTTTTTTTTAATATTTTAATATTATATTATATTATAAAATATTATATTAGATTTTAATACCGGGTGGTACGCACTATGCATACCGTCCGGTATGGTACCATACCAGTACCGATAATATGTCGATATACCGGTACGGTCCAGTAAGTCAAACCTTGAAAAAAAGCATGTACATGAAGGGTAAATAAATTAAACAGACATCTAAATTTGTGGGGGTTCAATAAACAATTTGTGTACCTTGCCGTATTCCAAGCTGATTGAAAAATGGCCCAGATTGCTTAACAAAATATGCCAAAAGTTCAGGTAGATCCAATGGTGGAACTTCCTGCAATAGACAACCAGATTCTTTAGCACATCAGTTACATGTCATATATCAGAAAAACATTGATATTTAAAAATAATATACAATTGCGTGCACTATAATTCTCATGAATAAGTTTCTTTATAAACTCAATGCAAATAATGATGCAGGAGCCATTTAGTCATCTCCATAGGTGAGTCATAATCATGTTACATTATAGTCAAGTTTTAGATATGTCCGGTTGGCTCCTACTTAGATTGAATTGTCATTTTAGGCACAGCTTAAGATCTTCTAGCATGTCTGTTTTTATGAATTTTGGTCCATATTTTTTAGCTCCTATTTTAGAGCTTATCTAAGTCATATTTTAAGTTTAATTCTTCAGCTTAAGTCTCATTTAGATATCAACAAGGTAAAAAGAGCCTTTGTGCAGTTAGATATCTTCCATTTTCTACATCTAGTCTACTTCTTCCTTCCCTCTTCTCTAATTTTGAACATATAATATAATGAATTAAGCTCAGGTATCACATTTGCATTAGGTACTATATTGAATAGACAATATTCTATATGACATTTAACAATAAAAATAACAGAAACAAAAAGGCAACCCACAACCAACCTTTGACTCTTGGGGCTCCTTCACGAATGATCCCTGCAACACAAACAAAACAGCAAATAAAAAATGGTACTTTCAGAGGGAATGTATGTGAGATTAATCAACATACAGCAAATCACAAAAAAAAAATGATTTGGAAAAAGTTTATTCATAGTAACTCAATACATAAAGTCTTAAATAGGAACTCAATTTCATCCAGACTGAACAATACCAACAGTAGTCTACCAGTCCAGGTGTAAATTGGGCCACCTGCATCTCTTGTTTTTCATTATTTAAGTGAGAATTCTATTGTTTGTTAAGGTAGAATCGTGGACTTTTAGCATCATCTCTCTCTCTCTCTCTCTTTCTGCTCTTTGTTTTCCTCGCTGCTCCACTCTCCATCTCCCTCGTCACTCCTCTCTTAGTTACTCAACTGCTGCGACCTGCCTCCCACATCATTCAAAATGCTTAATAAATTTTTTTTGCCTCTATCAACTATTATCAGCAGCAAATCAAGTATCTAATGAATTTGGATATGGAGAAGTGTCAATTATTAGCAAAAGATATAACATGCTGCAAAAATAGCGAAAAAGAAGCCCCACAACGAGAAGGAATCGGAAGAATTCATATTCATAAAGAAGTTGAACACATCACAATTGATAGTGAGAAATCAAGGGAATATTATGATTCCATCAGATGTCTCGGTTGCCTTCTCCGCATATTGAAGTTGCAGTATAGTGCCCTCAGGTTTTGCAGTTATACAGGAGAGAATCCATGGTTTTCTTAAGTTCAATCTGGAATCTTGGCAGTTAACCAAAATTACCAAGTTTGTCACATCTTGATAACCCCCCAAATCTTAAATTCTCATGCTTTGAGCATAATTAGCAGAAAAATAAAAGAAAATTAAAAAACCTAAGCATTCGACGAATCTTCTTGATTTATGGAATGGTTAGGTTTTTTAATCTTTTTTTCTCCTGGGAATAATGCACTATTAGGGATGACAAGTGACCTCACCAGGCTCAATTTCAGTTTTTCGACGAGCTCGTTGCTCGTGGACTGGCTCTTCCGTTCCAACTCCTTCAACCCCGTCTTGAGGATTCGAATGGGCTCCCACTCCCTCCCTTGCTCCCCCTCCTCCACCCCCTTCCACCGCACTCTCCTCCAGCTCTGGCCCTTGACCTTGCCGACATCGAGGACCGCCCCGACCTCGTCCACCTCTGAGACGATAGCGTTCCGGATGGCGGACAGATCGATGCGGATGGTGGCCTTGGGACCCCACTTCTCGAGCACCCTCCGGCTGAAGTTCGGCGATGAGTAGGCCCGCCGGATCTCAGACAGCTTGGGCTGGATGCGCTTGACGAACTCGAGCTCCGGCGGGGAAGGCCGTGGCGGCGTGGACAGGACGGCGGCGGAGGAGCTGAGAAGGTTCTCGAACTCGCGGTCGGCGAGGGACTTGAAGGAGCTGGCGCGGGCGCGCATGAGGCGGAGATCTGCCCCGGCGGAGTCACGCACCTCGCGCCATCCCCGGGAGATGAAGGACAGGGCCTTCTCCGCCGTCCCGGCGCCCGGCGCCCCGCTCTCCGCTCCGACGTCTATCATGTATGCCAAAGAATTCTAGGGTTTCCTTCTTCCTCTCTCTCTCTCTCTCTCTCTCTCTCTCGAGTTGGGTGGATGGCGGTGCGTGGCGAGAAGCGAGGCGACGAGAGACATAAGGAGCAGCGAGGGGGGGAGAGGTGAGAAAAGGGTGAAGGGGCCCACCGAAGGTGGACAACTCACGGGGATTATGTGGAGGGAAGGGGAGCGGTGAGGTGGCCAGATGTGGTTGGCTGCTGAGGTTTCTTCTCGAGGGCAGGAATTATACGCTGTAAAAGAGAATATTCTGGGCGACCGTGGGAAACTATTTGGATCACACCTTTTGCCACGAAGACACGCAAAACCCTTTACCCACCTCACGCTGCTTTCTAATTATATGCCACATATTTTTTTTTACATTCTAACTATAGTCTGTCGCCGTCTTCCGCAGCGAAGGCCGGCAACATCCAGTTGTTTCTCCCAAGGGAGCTTCCAACCTCCACGTTGAGCCGACTCTGGAAGCGTCTCATCCCTGCTTTGTGATTCCAGCGGATTCCATCAGGGAATCGTCGTCGTCGTCGTCGTCGCCGCCTTCCAAGCGCTTCGTCTTCTTGTGGTTTGGCCCTCATGCGGATGTTGTTTCCACATCATCGGAGTGAGTCTACGGGAATCTGCGACTCCGGCCTCAAATCAGATCTCTGGGGACCCAAGCGATCGCGTGCCGTTCAAAGCCTATCACCCGAGCAGCTGCAGTGCAACCTCAAACAATTAGAAGCAAAACGAAAGCATCAGTCGTCTTCACACACTGACATCTACCTCATTGCAGTTTGGACGGAGGTGTGACACTTGGAATGGGAAGAAAGCACCCATCTTGCTATCAAAACAGTTTTTGTCACCCTCACTCAGCACTGGATCACTCTTTCCTTGGTACAGTTTAAGGTGGTGGTGCGTTCATTTGATGAAGAGGGATGAAGAAGATCCAACAGGGAACGGATGAACGAAGCAGTCTGCAGGGCCGTAACTCGAAGAACTCAAAGCATCTTCCTCCTATGGATGTACCCAAGATGTTTATATTGACTCTCTCTCTCTCTATCTCCGATAAATTTCTTATTTATGCAATGATATTGGCGCATGACATATATAATTGATGTTACCTCAACTTCAAGATCGATGGTATCACTTTTGTAGACTCTTTGGCATTATTAAATTGACTGAACAGAGTTTCAAAATATTAGTCTAAAATTTAATCTCAAGAATTAGTTATGCATTTGATGCTTAGTTCATTCAAAATATTATTGACTATCACCAACCTTAATTAAACATAGTAAGCTTGAGCAAAAATATGCAATTACGATTTTATAATATTAATATTAAATAAAGTTTGAACTTCTTAATAGTCAACTGATAAAGATATAATCAAGCTTTTTAACTTTGATATACATGTCAAACTCAAATTTAGATCATTTACTTTGAAGGGATAGATATCAGTAGATTAATAATAATTAACACTTAATTAAAGTTAAAATATTTAAATTAAATATTTAAATGTATTTTTATATTCAATATCTCAAATGTTTAATTAAAAAATAATGGCTAAGTTATATAAATGATGATTTCCCTCAAAAAAAATTTTTTTTTTTCAAAAGACACCACTTGTTTTAGCTTTTGTCAAAGAGATCACTATTTGTAATCCTTTTTCTATTTTTTTAAATTTTTTGTACTAAATATTTCTTTATAAATAAATATAAATATTTATTTTCTTCTTCCTCCTCTCATTCTTCTTTTCTTTCTCCTTCTGCCTATAATTCTTCTTCTTCATCCTTGAAGGACAATATCAAAGGAGAACATCATGGATGAGAATAAAATAATTGGATGAGATGAAAGAAAAAATAATAATACTAAGACTATAAATAATAAATATAATATAAAGGAGCTATGAATAATAAACTTCATTTCAAATAGTATCCCTAATTCGAATAATACCCTAATCATCCCCTAAACAAAAGCACAAGCCACATAAGAGTATTTTTTTATTTTGCCAATTTCGGAAACACGCCGCCAATTTAATTGAAGTTTGAACGTCTCTACATTCATACTCAGCTGAGAAAGATATAATCAAGTTTTTAATTTTGACATACATGTCAAACTCAAATTTAGATCATTTATTTCGAAGGGATAAATATACGTAGATTAATCATAATTAGCAATTAATTGAATTTCAAAATATTAAATTAAATATAAAAATTAAATTCTCTATCATAAATGTTTAATTTTTTAAAACATATATATATACACAATTTATACTTTTTTTGTTTGGGTAAAAATCTATCATTGTGTTGCTTTTGCTTTGAGTTCGGTCAAGTGGTTTGGTGTCGCTCCCCTGCTTCGTGGCGTCCGCCGGTCGTCTCTCCTTTGCCGTGCCCTTCTCCCTCTCCCCCCTCTCCTCGCAATAACTCCATTGCCTTTCTCTCTCTCTCTCTGAAGTAGTAGGACAACCAGGTATGCCTACCAAAGCCAACCAAGAATCCCCCCACAAAATAAAACTAAAAATGGTATCTTGCTTCGTTTCTCCTTCTTTGTTCTTCGATGCTTTATCTTCAGCAATCCAGTGCGAATCTGTCGGTTCTAAGCTTGAATCTGTTTCTTTGCATGATCCTCAGTTTATCTCGTTTTCTTTCACCCCAAATTCATTGCCTCTTGGTCCGTGCTTTTCCTTTATGCCGTCGATGCTTTTGCCGTTTTAGTTTTTACATTGTTTTGCTCGAGGATGTTGGAGGCTTTAGGGCTACTGTTTCATTGCTCCCCTCTCTTTTACACTCGTTGACATCGACGTCTTGTTTGGTAGGGCTTTTGTCCTTGGAGTTTTGGTTGTTTCATCTCTGGGTTCTACAGCGCGTTTTCTCGGGGATCGATAGGGTTTTGATCTAACAGAAAAAAATAGCTGTAATGCAGCTCCGACGTATGCAGGCATTGGGGGTTATGGACGTCTGTAATGCTGCCCTGCACGAAACAAATATGGCTGCTATTGGGTAAATGAAAACGTTGAAAGCAATGATAAAATTGGGCTTAGCCCCAAAACATTATCTTTCTGATGAAAGGACTTTTTGTTTGTTTTGGCTTGCTTTTTGCTTCCTTTAATTGATATTTTTTTAGGTTTTACGGTACGAAGCACATTGCTCTGTTTTAACTTCCCATTCTTGAAGTTGTGTTTCGTTGTGTTCATTTTGGACTCTTTTTTGTTTAGATTTGGTTTGCCTACATTGTGGATATGAATATTCATGGCTTTGGATTTCTTTACAGAACCGAAAGGAAGCGATTTGCATGGATGATATGTAGGTATCAGATGTTAAGATTCCTATAGTACCAATAATATAGTTTGTCATGTTTCGATCGGCTCCTCCCTTCCCGCCTCGCTGCCCCTCTGAGAACAGGGGTGTGATTTGCCGAGCATCAAATTCTACTCCTCAAACCACACAGAATGATGATAATTTGCATGTACAATACCCTGGGTTTTCTTCTGATGTTGCCCTCTTAGATGAACAGCCGCTGTTGCTGGATGACCTGTTGACTGACCTAGAAATTAGTCGTGGGGGGGTCTCTCTGAGGAGATCCGCAAGTGATCCACTAGCATTCCTGGAGGGGGCTTCAAGTCTCCATGGTTTGTCTCCTGTCAAAGAAGAAGATGCTCTATCAGATGGTGACCTCCTCATTGAATCCCTGGAGTCTGAGGGAACCAGTGAAGTTGGCTCTGGGTTTGGGTTTGAGGCTGGGAACTATGTCTATGGGCCTAATTCGCCAAGGCAAAAGAGTAAATTGACAGACTCAGAGAGTTCGATGGTGACGTCTTTGCTGGAAAATGTTCCAAGTAACCCGCTGCAGTATTTAACCTTGGAGTATCCAAGCACATATGTCGAGAATGAGCCAAATGGAAAAGAAGTTGATTGTATTCCTTCAAGCAATCTGGATTCTGAAAAGATGTCAAGAAGGTAACCTAGTTTCTGTTTTGTTCACTCAAACTTTGCAGATTGTCTTTCTTCAGACATCTCTGATACAGAAATCACAGTCAAATATTTGCTCATATATCAGTCATATCAGGATAAAACTTTTTGATTTGTGAAAATATTTTATTCCTTGATTTTAAGATCAATTGAGTTGTTGGTCACTGGCAAAAAGCTTAATTCATGGCCAATTACCTTAGCTGTTAATCACTAGAAGGATAGTAATTGTAAGATGCATAACCTTTTAGAGATTGACAAATCTAACTAGTTGCAGACATGTTCTAGATTTTAGTTTGGGCAAAATTCTTGTGCTGATCTGCATCTTTTATCTTGCAATTTGACAACTAGGAGATAATCTACCAAGTTCACCATGGGCATGCTGTACATTAGGGTATCGGCTTTTGGACCTCCTTTATGCATTTTTCACTTACATACCTTTAGTTCCTTAAGGGCAAAGTTGAGACAGTATTGACTTCAGGAACTTCCACCCAAAATTTCTTATCACACGAAGTATTTATCGAAGGCATGTCTCTATAAATTTTCTCCTTTCAAAATATGTTGATGTAGGACAATTGTATTAACTTTGCCATATGACATCAATCATTAAGTTGAGAGTTCTGAATTCCACAGTTTATTTTGCCACAGGACAATTGCATTAATTTTAACATTTGACCCAGCAATCGTATCCAGTATTTACTTTTACAAGGGGAAAACTGCTTGTGCAAGAAACTCTTACGTTTATGGACTATATTTAAACCATAGTTCCATTTATCAATCAAGAGAATTGACTCTTAAACCAGTCATTTAATTAAGAGAATTACTGACCAACATTTTGGGTCCATATATGTATGGTGAAAATGTACAATTCCACTAGGGGCTTGCAATTATTCTTATTCCAATGGACATATAAGGTTGACTTGCTTAGAAAAAACATCCTGTTCCTATCTGATACAGCAAATCTAAATCAGGAGGATCATCTGTCTCCAATTAAGCCAATTAACAGTTATCTTATAAGATCTGATGGTTGTGCTATAATCCCTTTTGCTGTAGGTTTGACTTTTAATTCCTTTTACATTCATAATTTACGCTGCATGTGGCAAGTATTAACAATTTATGTGACTCTAAGATCTTCATTGCTTAAGCTTATGAGATGTTGCCTTTATTTATGTTATTGCCATCATCTTGTGAATCACCTTTCCTGAACTTTCCCCCTGCATACTGTTGTGTTTTTGAACTGATAAATGTTTTGTTTGTAGACGCTCAGGCCAACGGTCTAGGGTTCGAAAACTTCAGTATATTGTTGAACTTGAGAGAGCTGTTGACATACTTCAGGTAACATGTATTTCTTTTTCTTGCTTTGGATCTCACTTTGAAGATTTTTCTGATAGAGATAGCACTTGTTTCTTTTGTGTAGACACTGGGAACAGATTTGGCTGCTAGAGTTGCTTCTTTGTTTCAATACCATTTTGCTTTATCTGTAGAAAACAAGAATCTAAGACAGCAGATAGCCAGTTGTTGGCAAGAGAAAATTATCAAGGATGGTATGTGAATCTCTTCTTTGTCATCGTGTGGATATCTTCGAAAAAGATGGAGTAACTTGTCGTGTAACAAGAGTGAAAATCATTTTCTATGTGTTGAAATCGAATTTGTTCCAGCTCAAATCAGTTTTCTGGTTATGCATCTAAATCCATGGATTCATGGAAGGTAAACTGCTGTTGCCATTCGCACAAGTTGCATTTTTAGGAAAACCTACAGTGGGTCTATCATCTATGCATAAGTGGATGGACAGTTGTCTTGTCCATTTCAGTCTCTTATAGAGGAAATGAATGAGCCGTCAAGATATTATTATCCATGTTGTGATAAGCTAATTAGATGTTCCTCATTCTCTACTTTTGTCGTGCATACAAGAGCTGGTCAATAGAGCAATCTTGACATCATACTCATCTACAGCATCCATCTGCCTACCTGTCTTCTGTATATGTTTCTTAGGTTTTGTCTGCATAATATTACTAGACATCTCTTAGATCCACCTAGTTACATGTCCAAAAGTATACTGGACAGTTTCATCTACCTTAGAAGTAAAGAGAGGTATGCTTGTGGTAGTAGCATACCCACAAATCCGCTAGTAGTTTTTGTTCCTTTTATTTGACCTAGTTTTTGCTTGCTGAATGCAACAGGTGAGCACCAGTCTCTGAAGAATGAAGCAGAGAGGTTAAAAATGATGGTTAGGCGCCACCGAACAAGCGAAAGCATGGCTTCATGTTTTGGGAAGGGCACTTATGCTGCAGATCCTTCGACATTAAATTGGCCGATGTTGGATTTGGGGAAGCTCAAGCTTGGTGGTAGCCAAGTTCCTTCGAAGCCTAGTCCGGGAACCGATAAAGCCAGAGTTGAAAATTCCTAGACACAGTTACTTGCTAGAATTGCCTTTCAAAATCCAGAATAAAATCTCTGGCTGCCTGTTAATCCTCTCCCTGTTGAGTTTTGGTTTGGGCGCAATCTAAGTCTATAGTTGGTGCTACTGGTGTGCTGTTTGGCACAGCTTATAACTAGTGTCATCAATTTACCAGAAATGTTGAGCAAGGATTGTGAGATTGCACTATGGTTGGTGTTGCAGCCATTGTCCAAGTACCTACCATCTGATATCTGAGATTGCATGCATACAGGGCTGTCAATGGATTGGATCATATCACCATTGCATACCAGTAACAGTGATTCGATCGAATGACTCAGCATTGTGTAGTAGTAGGATTTGATATGTTGACAGCCTCAGCACTATGGATGGGCTGGTGAACTGAATGAAAGCTAAGCCAAGCCCATGAAACGTACCAACGTCGTCTTCTATAAGAAGGCGCCCTGTCTTCCTTCCGTGGAGGAACGGAGTGCTACTTGAGATCGATTCCCTGCTCCCCGTACAATTTCTCTCTTCGGCAGCCACCATGAGCGGCTCGGTCAATAACACAAACACCTCAACCCCGTCGTCGCAGTCGCCTCCCACCCTCCCACAGCGCCGATTCGGTTTCGGACGGAGGTCATCGCTATTCTATGCCGCTGCTCTGTTAGCTGTCTTCGTTGCGGTTACTTTCAAGATCAGCACCCCCGGACATCGCTTCGTTCTCCCGAGCCTCGGCCTCCACCCGGCTCTCCGACCCGGTCTTCTGCATAAACTCCAAGGTCTCATCTCGATCACCCGACAGCAGCAGCCTGGTGCCCGACATATCTCCGAACGCCCACCATGTGTTCTATGGATGGCCCCCTTTCTTTCCAGCGGTGGCTACAGCTCCGAGGCTTGGGCTTACATCACGTCTCTCCGCGCTCACGCCGGAGATTCTCAGCTGAGGCTCCAGATAGATCACCATGGTGACTTGCAGTCCGTCGAGTTCTGGCTCGGCTTGCCTGAAGAGTCGAGGAGCCTGGCGCACCAACTCCATGCCACCGAGTGTAGCATCGACGAGACCATCGTGGTCTGCCACAGCGAGCCCGGCGCGTGGTACCCGCCCCTGTTCGAGACCTCGCTGTGCCCCCCCACCGGGTACAAGGACCCGTTGTTTGTCGTCGGCCGCACCATGTTCGAGACGGATCGGCTCAACCCGGCGCACGTCGCGCGGTGCAATCGGATGGACGCCGTATGGGTGCCCACGGAATTCCACGTATCCTCGTTTCGCCGAAGCGGCGTGGATCCTGCTAAGGTCGTCAAACTGGTCCAACCGGTGGATGTGGAGTTCTTCGATCCGGCGAAGCATGAAGCCCTCGTTCTTCCGTCGAAAGCTCCAGTTTTGGGCTCCAACAGCCGGGCTTCGACAGGAAGGGAGTTCGTTTTCCTCAGTGTGTTCAAGTGGGAGCATAGGAAGGGATGGGATGTGCTGCTCAAGGCCTACTTAGAGGAATTCTCAAAGGCTGATGGGGTTGCACTCTACCTCCTTACGAGCGCTTACCACTCCGACAAGGATTTCTCGACTAAGATCAAGGTGTTCGTCGAAAGGTCAGGGATGAAGGAACCGACCGATGGCTGGGCGCCGATCTATCTACTCGACGCCCACATACCACAGTCCGATCTGCCGAGAATCTACAAGGCGACCGACACGTTTGTGCTGCCCTCGAGGGGCGAAGGATGGGGGAGGCCCATCGTCGAGGCCATGGCCATGTCGGTGCCGGTGATAGCCACCAACTGGTCGGGACCGACGGAGTACCTGACGGAGGATAACGCCTACCCGTTGTCGGTGGCTCGGATGAGCGAGCTGGTGGAGGGGCCATTCAAGGGACATTTCTGGGCGGAGCCGGCGAGTGATCAGCTGAAGGGTTTGATGAGGCATGTGGTGAACAACCCTGAAGAAGCTCGAAGGAGAGGGAGGCAAGCGAGGAGCGACATGATCGAGAGATTCTCACCTCAGGTCGTTGCAGGGCTCGTCGTCGATCAAATCCTGAACATAGTGGGGAATCGGAGCAAGCGAGATTAGATAGATCCCAGGGAATTGAATTGGAGGCGGCTCTTGTCCCTGTGTGCATTGCATCGGAAGAACCATTTGTTCTCGATCATGAGAACACACGATTGAGATCTCTCCATTTGCTATTTGTTGCGTACAAGTAGCTGCTGGTGTTAAAAATGGTATTTTTTTTTTAGATGGAAATTTTGAAGGATGTCGAACCAGTTGTATCAGCTACCCTTTCTTGTTCGCCAATGCGACGGCAGAGAGTTCTATGGAGAGCGATAATGGCGGTCGCACTCTGTTGGTGCCAATGAATGGTGGGTGGATTCCTTCAGTTAGTGCTCACAAAGTTTGAGAGTTTTTTTGTTATGTTTAATCATCTAGTCTTTTTAGTTAGTGCTCACAAACTGTTTTTAGAATGAAAGCGTTAGATTAATACATTTATCAATGTTTGAGCATGCATTTCATTTATCCATACTTTAATTTCATGTAGAGGAGGATAGAATTTACTATTAGCAGATCAAATCATGATCCCTAATATCTCTCTCAAAATCTTAAGGATCTTAGATAATTTAATCCCTAAAATCTCTCCCAAATCAGATCTCTAATGATCCTGTTCAGATCTCTCAAACATATATAAATAGGTGTCAATTGTAACTTTAGAATGAATCAATCTCTTCAATTCAACATGGTATCAGAGCAGATTACCCTAGAGCGATCTTCCTCCTCTGTTATGACAGACAGCAACCACCGTTCTCACGGTGTCACTTTGCCCTAGCATCACGGTGTCGCCGCTGTTGATCGCATCCCTCTGCTGCGACAGACAACAGATTACTATAGACATAGTCGTTTTCCAACCGGCCTTCTTCCGCCAGCGTGCACTTTCCTCATCATCTGCTTCTCGTTGAAAAGAAGCAGTCTCTTCTGTCTCTTTGGTTGCCTCTTCTCCGCATGTGGCTGCCCTGACTCTACCCTCTCTGCTTCTTGGTGAAGAGAAGTAGTCTCTTCAATCCTCCCGACTACTTTCTCTGTCGGCCTTCTTCCGCCAGCGTGCACTTTCCTCTTCCTTCTACATCTTAGATGTCTTCCTCGTCAACATCTACTTCACCAACTCTCCTTCCTGTAGGGAATGCTAGTGCCTCCCCTCATGAGGGTCTTATCTCCATCAACGTTGCTTCCCTTATTCCCTTTAAATTATCCAAAGGCGGTAACTATGCACCTTGGCATGCACAGTTTTCTAACCTCTTATTTGACTATGGATTATCAGGTTATGTTGATGGCTCTTTCAATTGCCCACCAGCAATGATTCACATTCCAGGTGATCTGACTCCTGTGCAAAACTCGGCTCACACACTTTGGTTACGCCAAGATCGTCTTATTCTTCAAGCCATTCAAGCCTCTGTTGCTGGATCTGTGGCTCCGCTCATCTCCTCCTGTGCCACTACTGCAGAAGCTTGGAACAAACTACAGACTACCTTAGCAAATCGCTCACGTACTCGCATACTCGGGCTTCTCGCCAGACTTATGAAATTAAAACAAGAGGGAAGTATTGTTGCTGACTATCTACAAAACATAAAAATTATTATCGATGACCTGACTTTGATAGATCATTTTATTAGTGATGAGGAAGTTCTCATCCACACGCTTAATGGATTGAGCGATGAGTTTAAGGAATTGGCAGCGGCACTTCGAGCTCGTGACTCCCCAACCTCATTTGAAGAACTCTACGATAAGTTGATTGATTATGAGGCATACCTGAAGCGGGATGATAGATTGGTAGGACCTACCATCAACTCAATTCCATCACAAATCCAAGAAAAGCAATAAATATAGCAAAAATGCTCAAAAAGGTACGATCACATTCCCTCTTGATCTAGTGAGCAATAGTCAATCATTGCTTTCGCCTCCATACTTCAACAAACATCAAGGTGGCTCCTTCCAACCCCGCCACCCTGTTCATGTGCCTCAACAAGTCATTTGTCAATTGTGTGATAAAATTGGTCACACTGCAAAGTCTGTCGGTCTCGACCTCGACTGCCTACTCCATCAAGGTGGCCTCAAACAAATGTCATGACTACTCCAACTGATAGTCAATCAAATTGGATTATGGACCCTGATGCTTCTCACCATATCACTTCTGATCTCTAGAATATGTCAATCCACAATACCTATGAAGGACCTGAAGACGTTGTCATCGGTGATGGTAAAGGCATTCCTATTACCACTACTTTTACACTTGATGATGTTTTGTGTGCACCCCACATCAAACACAACCTTATTTCTGTTTCTCAATTTTGCAAACAAAATCAAACCTCTATTGAATTCTTTCCTGACTATTTTCTTGTTAAGAACCTGAGCACGGGGGCATCCTTGGTCCAAGGCCCGAATAAAGATAATATTTACAAATGACCGTCAGTCTTATATCTCTCTAAGCCTACTGCCAACTCTACAATTGCTGCTTCGGCTGATGTGTGACTTCAACGTCTTGGTCATCCTTCATCTTCTATTTAACAAAAGCTATTTTTCTGCTATTCTCTTTTTACCTCTAAATCACGTGACTCTACTATTCACTGTGATGCATGTCTTAGCAATAAAAGTCATCAACTACCTTTTGGTTCATCTACTATATCATGTTCTAAACCATTTGAAGTTATTTATACCGATGTTTTGGGCCCTGCATCAACAGTTTCATTCGATAAGTTTCGATTTTATGTTATCTTTGTAGATTATTTTACCAAGTACACATGGTTATATCCTCTTCGTCATAAGTCTGAAGTTTCTGCAGTCTTCATTAACTTTCGAAAATTAGTTGAGAATTACTTTCAAACTACAATTAAAACTGTCTACTCTGATGGCGGAGGTGAATATCAAGCCCTCGCACCCCATTTGTCTGCTTGTGGAATTCAACATCAAGTCACCTCCATATACCCATCAACTAGTTGGTTCTGCTGAATGCAAACATAGACACATTGTTGAAACTAGTTTAACACTCCTCCATCAAGCCTCCATGCCACCCACCTTCTAGGCAGTAGCTTTTCAAACTGTAGTTTACCCTATTAATCGTATGCCAACTCCTATGAAAAGTTATTTCATAAATGTCTCAACCTGCAAACACTTAAAGTATTTGGTTGTCTGTGTTACCCATGGTTACGTCCCTATGCCTCGAATAAGATGTAACCTAGATCTCGGCCTTATGTTTTCATTGGATACTCACTTGAGCATAATACCTTTCATTGCTATGATCCTTATACTAATAAAGTTTTTGTTTCCTAACATGTCAACTTTCTGGAATCTACATTTCCCTTTCATGATCACAAGCCTTCTATCGTAACAATAGATTCATGTAATGTAGTTTCGTCTCCCGAACCCTCTGAGCTATCTACTCCAAATCCATAACCTTCTGTTCAACTTTTACTTCCCTCCTCTTCACAAGTTTCCTCCATTCCTGAACCATTGCCCCTAACACCACAGTCTTCACTTCCACAAGGAACTTTTGATGTCCCTCAACCTGACTCAACCTGTGATGTTCAACCATCGCCTAATCATATCATTGCCTCCAAACATCCTATGCACACCCGCTCCAATAGTGATATTTATAAACCATGACATGTCCTTGACTTGCATGTTAGTACTAAATCTCTACCTAAGTCCATTGAACCAACCTCATTCAGTCAAGCCCAAAAATCCCCACATTGGCGTAAGGCTATGTGTGAGGAATATGATGCTCTCCTTCAAAATTCTACATGGACACTTACTCCTCCTCATTCCACATAAAACATCATTGGGTGTAAGTGGGTGTTTCGAATTAAGCGAAACCCTGATGGTTCAATAGCTCGGTATAAAGCACGTCTAGTGGCTAAGGGACTTCATCAAAGACCCGATGTTGACTTCACCGAGACATTCAGTCCTGTGGTTAGGCCTATCACAATCCGACTTATTCTGAGTTTGGCAATCTCTAAAGGATGGTGTCTACGCCAATTAGATGTTAACAATGCCTCTTTACAGGGGGACTCTTAGTGAAGATGTCTTTATGGAACAACCACCTGGCTTTATACATCCTCAGTATCTACGACATGTCTATAAACTTCAAAAAGCCATTTATGGACTTTGTCAAGCCCCACGAGCCTGGTATACTGAACTTGGCCTATTCTTGTCCTCCATGGGTTTCATCAACTCTAAATCTGATGTCTCATTTTTTCTACGTCAACAACATGAAAGCAATATCTACCTTTTAGTCTATGTGGATGATATTATTGTCACAGGTGATAATCTTATGATGGTCTAAATATTTATTATGCAGTTGGCAGATTGATTCTCTTTAAAAGATCTTAGCAACTTAAGCTATTTTCTTGGTGTTGAAGCTATATTTACATCTTCTGGACTTTTTCTCTCACAGAGAAATTATATTCAATATCTGTTATCCAAAACAAACATGCAGGACGCTAAAATAATTACAACTCCCTTATCTACAAGTGACTCACTAAAGTTATTTGATGGTAATCCTGCTACAGATCATACTCAGTACCGCCAAGTAGTTGGCTCCTTACAATATCCATCTCTTACCCGTCCAGATGTCTTTTTTTCAGTCAACAAGTTATCACAGTTCATGCATCAGCCGTCTACCTCACATTGGACTACAACCAAGCGCATTTTGCGATATCTCAAAGGGACCATTGATCATGGAATCTTTCTTCGCAAAAATACTCCCATTCATCTTCATGTCTTTGCTGATGCTGATTGGGCAGGCAATGTTGATGATCGAACTTCAACATCGGGGTATCTTATTTTCCTTGGTGTTAATCCTATTAGTTGGAGTTCCAAGAAGAAAAAAGACAGTTGCTCGGTCTACAACTGAAGCTGAACACCGTGGTGTTGTCGAACTAAACTGGATTATGAATCTTCTCAAAGAATTTCACATAACCTCTGCTCTTACGCCTACCATTTATTGTGACAATATTGGTGCTACTTACCTCTGTGTCAATCTGGTCTTTCACTCTCGCATGAAGCATGTTGCTATCGACTTTCATTTTGTGTGAGATCAAGTTATCCACCAATAGCTCCGGGTTTCCCATATGCATACAGCTGATCAACTAGCAGATTCGCTTACGAAGCCTCTTGCTCGCAAAAGCTTTTCCTTGCATCGGTCCAAAATCAACGTCTTTTACAGAAGCTCAATTTTGCAAGGGCATATTAGCAGATCAAATCATGATCCTCAAGATCTCTCTCAAAATCCTAAGGATCCTGTTTAGATAATTCAATCCCTAAAATCTCTCCCAAATCAGATCCCTAAGGATCCTATTCAGATCTCTAAAACATGTATAAATATGTGTCAATTGTAACTTTAGAATGAATCGATCTCTTCAATTCAACATGTAGCACTAGAAACGTAATCTCAAAATCTATTGTCAAAAGACTAAATATTAACATACTATATGTTTAGAGTAGTCTGAGTTGATAAAAAATATATTACCTATGACTAAAAGATGCATGATACTAATCAATATAGGTGATTATTAGGATGAGATCTAGCATGACGTCATACCAATTGACATTGTTCACATTCTTTTAAATCAATCGTAGTTGTATGATCTTGATATTCCCAATAATAAGAGAGAAAACACGGATATCTTTCGATACAAAAGTAAAAAAATATATATTATTCTACGACTAGCAAAACTATCATGAGAAAATGGATAAAACATAAACTACCAAGTCTCTTCCATATCCCCCAACCACCAAGGGGCTTCACTTGCTGCATCATAAATCTTTTAAAATATAGATCTTTGATAATGAATTTTGTGTAACCATCATCGCTAGAGAAATTCCTAGCCTTTGCATTATTCTTGGCCTAATTTTTGAGATTAAATTCTTATTAGATGAATTTTCTAATGTCATACCTTCGTAATTGCCTACTAAGTTGCTACCATCCAACATGCCATTGACCTTATCCTAGTATTGTAGCTCCCTAATCTCTCACATTATAAAATAAATCTTATGGTGAGAGCTGAATCAACCAAGCAAATTAAATAACTTTTGGCTAAAGGCTTCTTATTATGACGTAGCCTTAGTTCCTATGTTGTGCATACCTTGTTAACCCCTAAGAAAGATGGACCTTGGAAGATGTGTGTGGATAGTCGAGCGATCAACAAAATAACAAAATATATATATAACTTCTCGATTCCTTGACTTAAGGATATGATAGGCGTTCTTGTTGGATACACTTAATTTTTGAAAAATGACCTGAGAAGCGGATATCGCCAAATTTGTATTTGACTTGATGATGAATAAAAAATAACATTCAAAACTCAAGATGAGCTATGCAAATAGAGTTAGTCATACCATTTGGTCTATCCAATGCCCTAAGCACTTTCATGCGCTTCATGAGCTAAGTTTTATAACCTTACAGAGGCAAATTTATTATAGTCTACTTTGATGATATCTTGATCTTTAGTATGACCAAAGAAAATCATTTAGAACATCTTTGATAGATTTTACTATCCATCAAGTTGCTAAGCTATATGAATATAAAAAAGTATTCCTTCGTACAAACTCATGTCCTATTCGTAGGCTTTAACATTTTTGCCTAATATGCTTCATGTGATATAGAAAAGATCCACGTTATTTTAGAATGACCTGAGCCTAAAACCTTTTTCGATATTCGTAATTTTCATACATTAGTCTCTTTTTATAAGATATTCATTAGAGGTTTTAGTTTTATTATGGCACATATCGTTGATTACCTAAAGAAATGTGAGTTCTCTTGGACCTTGCAACTACTAAAGTCTTTACTGACATCAAAACGAAAATGATCGAAGAGGGTTATCCTATTATCTTTTTCAATGAGAAACTTAGTGATATAAAGTAATATTTTTCTACCGACTATAAAGAATTCTACATGATTATGCAATGTCTTAGGTATTAGTGATATTAGCTTATGCTTCAAGAGTTTGTCTTATTGTCTAACCACTAAGCCGTAAGATACTTAAATGCCTAAAAGAAATTAAATGTTGGACATATAAACTGAATTGAGTTTCTTGATGAATAATCTTTTATGATTGAGCATTGTTATACCCTTAGTTAGATTTTCATAATCCTATCTATCATGAGTGTCAACATTATAGGATTCAAGTGATTAAAATAAGAGTATACATCACATATATCAAGAAGTTTAAGATGAAAACGAATTTATTCTTAGGATGATTATCTTTTTCAATCTACTAGATTGTGTGTTCCTGGATCCTCCCTTCGGGACTTTCTTATTTATGAAATACATGTAGGCGAATTAGCATGTCACTTACGTCGAGACAATACCATCATAATGTTGCACATATTAAATTGTCAAACTCAAAAGCACAATACTTATCGTATACTTAAATCACCCATTTTTTATTCACTGTAACAAAATATGAATTTAGATTTTATCCTTATACTTCCTACAATAACTTGTGGCCATAGTTTGATTTGGAAAAAAATGACATACTTTATCTTATGTAACAAAATAGTTTCATACATGACTAAATTATTCCTTTGAGAAGGGGTTATGTTATGTAGCTTGTCTATAACCATAGTGATAGGTATGTGGAAGTTATTAACTACTTTTGTAAAATTTTGTGGAAACTATTTAGCATAACATTGAAATTTTTTTCAATCTTTCACTACACTACTAGCGAAACTAAGGTTGTTAATCATTCTTTCAAAAATCTTCAAAGATGTTTAGTTGATGAGAAACACTAAAAGGTAGGACTAAACTTTATCCACTATAAAATTTACATACAATAACTCAATATATTTATGATTTGCATGTGAGATTTGACAAAAAAATTATCCTAATTAACGAAAGTTATAAACTTGTTGCTAATGCACATCGTCCAAGCGAAGAGTTTTAAATTAATAATTATATCTTAGTTTACATTCATCTTGAGAGATTCTTTAAAAACTCATTTAAAATATTATATGCCTGAGCTATTGGTTCTTTTCCCATTATCCAGAAATTGAGATATAATGCATATATATGCTCCATTTAACTTTTGGATTCAAATATTAGTTTAATTTTTAATTTAGAGGATTTAACTTCATGTGATAATCCTAACTAACATAAGGATGATATAGAGGTAATTCTTGATGATTGTTTTGTTAGATTTCCAACTAATATTACTCAACACTTTATTATCAAGTGACATGATTGTCTAGCTTTTGATGCCACTTGGATTACTTCATAGAAACTTCATGATTTTACAAGAAACTTCATCCACTAGGGAAGAATGATGAAGAACCATCAAGATTTTTAAAAAAATAAAAAATATTTTTAGTTGAATTAATCAATTAGTTGAATTAGATTTTTAGTAGTTGTGTTAAAAATTAAAAACCCTTTTGGTCATTTTAAAGACCTTTTTTTTATATTAAGTACACTTATATGGTATTTAGGTATCCAAGAAATCATATTTTAATTTTTAAAAATATATATTAATTTTTAAAATGTATTTTTGAAAAATATCATCTTTATTAATTAAATCAAGACTTTTAAACCTTTATAAATAATGAAACTTGTTAATGGATTACACATTTAAGATTTAAATAAAAAAAAAACTATATCTTCTCTTCTCTCGTACTTTCCCTTTTTATTTTCTCTCTTCTATTAATTACTCTCTACTTCCGTACATTATTCTACGTCACAATGACACACTCATATACGCAGGTACTTGAGATGATGGAGATGGGAGTTTGGGTGTATTGACGGCCACCTCTTACGCAATCGCTGCAAGTTCATGAAGCGTAAGAGATCAACTTATGTACTCTTTTTTTTTTTTTTTTTTTTTAAGTCGTAGATTAATTGGCTCCCTAATCACCAAGCTGATAACAACGACACATGGAATTATAGCGAGTTCTTTGCCACACAAAGGTTAGATGGTAAGCGCAGGATTTAGACAGGAAATATCCAAACTTAATTAGTTTGGAGGGTTTAGTTTTGATAGATAATATTTTGATATCATCCTACAATAACCAACATGACACCCCATAGTTGATGTCACACACATATCTCAAAGCAATCTATTAGTCCATATTTTGAAGCGACACAATCAGACGTAGAACCGATACATAGTAGAAATCTTGTCATATGGAATCGTACAAATCGGTAACCGAAAATGAGGAGACAACTCCGTATAGCACGAGATTAGAATAGTCGACTCAAAATGAACGAACCATCGGCTTAGAATGTCGACGGAAACCAATAATGTACATATGATCGACTCCCGACAAGATGTATAAAAATCCCCCCTAGACGGACGTCGAAGGACATTGCTCACTACTCTAAAAACTAGCTTAAGCTTCGGATGGATCGAGTCGAGAATCCCCCTTCCCGACGTTGACTTGTTGTTTCGAGATTCGATGCTAGAGGCAACTCTCGGATCCATCACGGATCATCCTCGGAGACAGCAACTATAGTCTTTTGTTCCTTCTTTGCTAAACCCTTCCTCGGAGCAACCATGTGGACGCCCTAATAATATTGGGATCGAACCGAGAGCCTTGTATATTCACGAGCTAAGACATAAAGAACCATAATATTTTTTTAGTGCTAGAAGGAGGACGGACTCATGTCGTGCACCTTGTTCGAGCGATACTCCTAAGTCGTACACCTCGGCTATGAGACATTGGCTCCCCTATGGGGATGAAGCGACTGATAAGACCATTTAGTCCCATATTAATTGAGGAGCAAAGGAATCAAGGGCTCATAAGATCGTCGGATCTCCGTTGCCCTCGTAACAGAATTTTTTTTTTTTAAAGTGTAAAAAACATGTGGGTAAATGATCTATTATCAAGTTTTAGTAGTCATATTGCTCAAACTTTTGAATGATCTCTTATCTAGTCGAAGACAACAGAGTTATTGCCTAATACTATTGTGCAAGAGCTCTTTTCTGTACTAACTAACTCGTCTTCCAGCGATATCGAAGTTTTGACTCCATACAGCCTTCTTCTAAGTATGCAGCATTTCTCTGTTATCTTCGTTCACTAAACCTATCCTATTTTTGTTACTTGTCTTCTGCAGGAAGAGTATCTATCTGCCCTACTGAGACATCAGAGACCTTGCAGTGTGCACTTCCTCAGCCATTGGCGTCCATCCAGTTCTTGTTTTTTTTAGCAGCAATGCATATCTGATCGATTGAGAAGATGATAGTTTGAGGACAATATTTTAGTCACAAATATTTAGCTCGTTATGGCGCACATCATGATTCGTTTTTTTTTTTTTTTGCTTCTCATTTGATCAGGAAAATGTTGTGTGGGGATTGGCGATTTATATTCATCGATATCGGATGTTTGTATTCCAAGCATGAGCTTCTTTCAAAAGTCAACGAACGACGGGGATTCTTTATTTCTGGGCTTAGATAAGCGAGGATCTAATCGATGGATAGATTTCATGCCGGCGCACGCCGTCCCGTCAAACATTACGACAGGGTTGAAATTGTGGGTCCATTATCAAACAAAACAATGTTTGTGGACCATTTAAGGTCGTCCAAACGAGTCAACACTTAATGCCCTTAAATTGCTACTAATAAATAATGTTCGATGGAGAGAAGCTAAGGGAAGAGAGAGACACATAGAGAGGCATGGGCTTCGGTTACCGCTTAACTCACGACATCTGACAGCGTTTCGGCGTGACGAGGGCATTCGGGTCATTTCGATATGAGCCACGAGGCCCCCGCATAACCGCCATTAATACGCACGCGTGGGAAGGGCCCACTCTCGTCACGTGACTTTGGTTGCGCCTCGCATGCCTCACGCTTACCGTTCCCACCCCCACCCCCGCTTCGACCCCAAGGCGTCGGTTCCCGTTGGCGCCAAAGAGCGCCGCGTAAGTGCCGTTACATGCGCTCTCGCTCCGGGATGCCTCCACCTGTTCTAGATCTGACGGTCCAAATTCGTATTCGTCCACGTGCGCCGGTCCGCGGGATCCTTCCGCAGCTGGCGCCGTTGCCATATCTGTGTCCCCATATAAATTTACCCACTCGCATACCCACCCCCACTCCCCACTCTTAACGAAATCACCCACCCGTCTATCGACACATCACTGCCTCCCACGGAATGCAGACTCGCGGGGTCGGGTGGAAACGTGAGTCAGTGTAGCAGAAGTCCTTCTCACCACCACTTACCTCTTCGGCCTCGTTCTGGGCGCCGCTACCACGAACAGGCACGACAAATAGCCGCTCTCCGCTACTCTCCTCTCTTGCACACGCCAAATTACCATGATGCCCCTTGACCAGTTTCCTCGCCGCTATATCTAGCTTCACCCTCTCTCTCTCTCCCTCGCCCGCCTGCTCGCTGTGCGCTTGAGGGTTCTACAGTGGGGCGGGGGGTCCAATGGCGGATTTCCCACCCGATTTGGAGGACGGCGAGCTCTGGCTGCCCTCCGACATCATCCGCGACGTCGGCGTCCGCCGCCCCTTCTCGTCGTTCTCCTCCCCGTCCTCCGCCGCCGTCGCCGCCTCCCCCGGTTGCTCCGCCCACCTGGCCTACCTCGAAGGCATCGCTCGCCAGCTCGACGCACTCTGCATGCTCGACCGGGCCGGCCTCCTCCCCGCCTTCGGACCGCCGCGTCATGCCCCGCCCCGCCCTCGGGTCTCGCTTCTCTTCCCTTCCCTTCCCGGCTCCTCTCATCTTCGCTCACGGTTTACGTCTTCTGGCGACAGGTGTTCGGCTTCAAGCAGGGTAGGCCAGCGCCCCGGCTGGCACGGGCGGAAAACGTCGTCGGACTCGGCGTGGTTCACGCCGGTTTCATGACCGGCGATGGCGGGCGGAGGGGGGTTCCCGGTTCGAGCCCCGGCATGCTCCGGTTTTGCTCCATGTCGAGACCGGTTCAGACGCAGGTGAGTTGGGACCAGAGTTGATCCGGTCCCTTCTACTTCTACTTCTTCTTCCTTCTCTGTTTAATATGACAAGGGATGGTTGAGTGAATCATGAATGATAGGTAACCTTTGGAGCGGCCAGGGGCGGGGTGGTGCAGGCTCCGGTCCAACCGGTTCCGGACCGGTTCATGCCATTACCTCCTCCTGGTTCGGCGAGGGAGGGCGGGGGGACGGGTGTGTTCCTCCCACGCGTCTTTAAAGACGAAGACAAGAAGAAACCCTGTAAGCTTCAAACGCTAACACATCTTTCCTTGTGGTATTTTGGATTACACATCATGTATGCTTGCTTGCATGCATGCATGCATGCGAGGCTCTTCGTCTTTCTCAACAAATGTTTTCATGATGTTTCTTTCTTCTCCAGTGGTAGATAGATAATGCCGTAGTACTGCGGATTTCTTTCTCGATGACAGTAGCATTGTTTTGCTCTGCAGATGTGAAAGGCAGAGAAGAGGAGCAGCAGCAGCAGCAGGCGACAAGAAATGGAGGAGTGTGGGAGCAAGGCATGCCATTTCAGCATCATCATCATCCTCCTCCTCCTCCTCCTCCTGCAGAGACGGGTCTGCCACAGGACTGGACTTACTGAGAGGAGCTGAACCCCAAAAGGCCACTTGTTTTGTTCGCTTCCTGTCTCGTGGAATAAATAAATACAAGAAGAGAGAAGGATGGTGAACCAGCTTGATGGAGGGCTTTTGTCATTTCTGAGAACAGAATGGTGGTGGAGGAGGAGGAGGAGGAGGGGGATCGATTTAATTTCCTCCTGTCTTCTTTTAATCCTTTTGGTTGCTTTTGTGCTATGTGTGTACATATAAATAAAGAATAATGTGGCTGGGTATCCTGCGCCAAGGATAATTATCATGGGTGAGGTCCATGTTTTGGGGGCATGTTCTTCTTTGTGCTTCCTTGTCCATAGTGGTGGCAGACTGTACCTTTCTCTGCCTCCTCCTGCTTTATCTGCACCAGTTAGCCTTTATAGTGATGGTGACATGGGAAGAGGGGCATTGAATGGTGCCACTCCTGGAGCAGAGCAAGTTGGCCATGCTCAAAGGACATTGGTCAAGAGGAGTTCCTTGGGGACCTTTTTTAAATGGACCCACCACCACCACCCATGTCTTCTTCTCTCCCACTTTTTGATGTCTGAGACAAGACAATGTTGTGGGATAGATAGATAATTTGGGGGTGTGTGTGTGTGTGTGGGGTTCTTCTCGTAAATTTTTGTGTCTGCATGTCAATGCAAGCTTAGGAAAAATAATGAAAGACCATGTCAGAATTGGACAGGCATGTATTGAATTGGTGTGGGACATCAAAACTCACACCACTGCAAAAATTGCAATCTTCACTGGAGTTGCTGACATGAAATAGGAAGCAGGAGACAATTGTGTTAATATGCGATGTTCTTCTCTGCTTTGGCATCTTACTGAGGTGTTACAGCTGATTCCATTGTGGCCATATTATTACTATGTAGAAGAGAAAAAGAGAAAGAAGATGACTGCTTTGTGGCAATAAAAGCATGGTGAACAAAGAGAGACAAAGATATGTAAGCAGGTTACTTACAAGTTTATTATTTCAGCTTCTCATTCTTCTGATATCACACCAATTAGCATCCTATAATTCTCAACCATAAAGACAAGTACACACCTATCTATTCATTCAATCAGTACCCCAAACACCAAGCAGTTGCTTGCTTATCTCATTTGTTGCTTCATCAACATCTAGATTCCCTTTTTATGTTCCCTAGATGAGCCAAAAAATATAGATCAGTACAAAATCACTGACAAGCTCTTGTCTTGATGTTGCCTAAGACTCAACAAAGGGATGCACAAATAGGTGTCCTACCTGAATGGAAAAAAGTCAAAGCACCATTGCAAGTGAAATCCATACATGCCTCCTCCATGAGAAGAAAAAGGAAAAATAATAATAATAATAATAATGAATCACTTGACACTGGGGAACTACTGACACTCTCATGGAGAGGAGATATTGGTGCACAAACAAACATATTGGCCACTACTTGTACGATAATTTACTTGGTTAGGTCATATTATCTAAGTATACTGATATATATATATATATATATATATATATATATATATATATATATATATATATATATATATATATATATATATATATATACGATGGTTGTTTGTGATGGAAGATAAGATTTAAGATATAATTTATATATAATTTAAATATAATTTTTTTAATTGAATGAGAAAAATCTTATAGATCAATTAAGGGGAATCCTCTTCCTTACCTGTATAAATAGATGAATCAAGGAACTTAATCAAGTTTTTTATTTCTCACACTCATTCTTAACATGATATGAGAGTTTCTCTCTCTATACGAGAGATTATTTTTCTTTATTCATTGTTCAACGATAGCTTCTATCATCGCTTCTTCCTCGTCGTCTTCCTCCTCCCTCGTTGGACCCACCGTCGTCGACTTTCTCCTCCTCCTTCGGACCCATTGCCAAACCCCCCTCCTCCTCTCTGGTTTCCTCTGGTGGTCATCCGCCTTGGCTTCTTTCTCATCTAGGTGGCAACACTGATGCCTTCTTCCACGACAATTGATTTCTCTACCTTTCCTTAGGCGACCGATCCCCTTGGCATTGCCATCGCCGTGGCGGCCACTTCCCTCATCTGCTCGTGACCCTTCGATGCTGCCAACGTATTCTTCCACAAGAGAGGTGCCACTCCCACTCTCTGTAGCCGGTGCCGACTCCTGCGCCCTCTCCTCCCACTCGCAGCCATCGAAATAGAGCAACCGTTGCTCTGTTTCTTATGTTGCTGAGACTGACCCACTAATCATGCTAAGGGCCACCACCCATCGTCTCCCTCCTTTGCCTCGCTGCCTGTGCAACCACAACTGCTCCCTCAGGCCGTTGTGGACTAGCCCGACTCTTGGCTCCTGGTCGCGGTCCATTCTCGGCCACGACATCTATATTCTCTTGCAGAGTTCGCCGCTGCTCTCCTTCTCCTGCGGAGCGCCCTTGTTGTGCGCTCGAGTCTTGCACGTGACCACGTGGCCCTGCCTCGACGACTGCGGCCTCTACGCCCGCGACCTCTTCCAATCGCTACGTCCGTCGAGACCTGGTCTTGATCTCTAAGTCTGGTGCCTCCATACTTGCTTTCGTTGTCCAACGATAGCTTTTTTCTCCATCCATTATGCTGCGCTTGTCCCATGTCGAGCATCCTCTTCCTGCTATGCCTGCACCCTCCTTCTCAGCCAGGCTTACATCGACGCTGATGTCAACTATCGTCAGACCTTCATCGCGGTTGACACTACTGCGACCTCCTTCCTTCAGATTCATTGACATCGATTCAAGATCAACATCTTTGATATAAGCTGGATCTTATGGGGGGCATGATAGAGAATAGAATTTAAGATATGATTTTCTCAATTGAATGAAAAAATCTTGTAGATCAATTGAGAAAAATCATTCTCCTCACCTGTATAAATGGATGATGAATCAAATAATTTAATCCAAAATTTTGTTTATCGCATTCATTCTTAACAGTTGGCACCTTGACGAACATGGCAAAAGCTTTGTACTTGTGTTCACTTTCTGTTCATGCCATTCAATCTTGTGATGTGCTTTTCCTTCTGTATTTTCATTTCTTCTTTACATGATGTTCAGAAATACGATTCTGTTGATAAGAAACATGAAATCTTAGTACTTGTGGTGTAGTCCCAAGATTACCAGCAAGGAACAAATGATGAAAGGGGAGCATTTTTTTGTTTTTTGTCACACAACAACATTGATCACAGGAAATTAGCTGCTGCATGCCTGTGACTTGTGACTACAGCAAGCAATGGTGGTGGTACTCATCATTTGCTCATATTGATCCTGCGCACACTTGAGTCATTCAGGAGTATGTTATAGCCACAATGGAAAATATTATGTTAAACCGGGATTGATACAGTACAAAACTCTGGCAGAAGAACCTTAATTTCTGAGAAGGGTATTATCATCTCCTCATTCCCAGCCGGTGGGTGCACACTGATTAAATGGATGACTGGAAGTGGCCACTGCAATGTTGCACAAATACATACCAAATTCAAAATTAAGGAATATTTGGAAGATTTTTTTGTTTTTGAACTAAAGAATTACTTTCCAGTGGAGTATTAAGAACATCATACTCCATGTATCTGCTACCTCTATTTGTTCTTGGTGGGGGGAAGCATGTGTTGCACACAACACAATTGTTGGATGCAGGACACAAACATATATAGGAATTCACCAAGAAGAATTCCTAGTGCCTCCTCATCTCTCAAAGCCTAAGCAAAACTTGATCTGGGACAAAGAGCTTCTTGGATTCACTCTATACACAGTATCAAAAGCTTTGTCTTCAAGAATGAACTAGATGGCAACATCCAGCATTAATGATAGCAGTTGGAGTAGCATGTGGGAAGTGTTTGGTAGGACCAGCTGTTACTACATCAGTGCTACTGATAAAAATATTCTGATTCAGTGATTCAACTCAGATTAGACTTGACACCCAAAGTTGAATCCAAAGCTCAGTAGATGGAAGAACAATAGCCTGGAGAGAGAGATGACTCCAGATTTCAAACTCATGATATGATATGAGGCTAATATAATTGCTGTGGATCAGTGTGTCAAGATTCGTCCACCTCAAAAGTTGAAGCATTACTTCATGATCATAATTCAAACATCTCACGTATGGTGGGGTGGGAACAAATAGGAGAAGTGGAAATTTTAGAGGAGGGAACTGATACAAAACCAAAGCCCAAAAACAAAAAAAAAGCAGAGGGGGGCAAACCTGCAAAAGCTAAAGGCACACAACAGTTTGATAATGATGGGTGTCACCCTAAAGGAGGATGCAGATGGCCGATGCTTACTTTTCAGGAGGCTTCAAAGATTTTTGAGTGTTGGCTTCAGTCAAAGCTAATAAATGTTTCGGTGCTGTTTGCATTGCATGTTGCATGCGCATGCTCATCCGCATCCAAAGCGTACCATCATCATCATCCGTCATCCATCCCGGGCATGATGTGAGAGCCACTTGGATCTCAAAAACTACGTCCATCATAACAATCCTACAAGTTGAAAGCAGTGCAATTACTCCGCCTACGACCAACCACACCTCTCTCACTTCACACTCATTACTCCTACTTCCATTATTTTGTCCTGCCTCAAAATTCCCTTCACCCATCTACAACAACAACAACAATATATATATATATATATATATATATGAAGGAAACTACGCTACCAGCATTTAGTGGCCTATAAATGTATTCTTTCTCTGGTGGCTAAAAGCGAAATAATTTACTGGGAAAAAAGAAGAAAGAAAGAAAAAAGAAAAACCAAGTGAGACTCCAATGATACCTCATAATTTCGTACGGATGACCGTAACTGCCGGCCCCGTGCAAAGCACGCCCTAAATCCTGACCTCGGATGGATGGCCGGGGAGAGTTTCCCGGCGTCGTCTCGGGCCTACACCCTCTTGCGGGGCGGAGATGGCGACGGAGTGTAGAACCCGGGCGACGCGCACGGTGTCGCGAATGGCGTTTCGTCGTCCTCCTCCAAATCTTCGTCGTCGCCTTCCTCCTCCTCGTTGATGGTGTACAGGGCTCGGGAGGGCCCCAAGTACGTGGTCCGCCACCGGTCGAAGTCGCACTCCTCCTCTGGGTCTGGGTCTGGGTCCGAATCGGGATCCGCGTCGGCGGGATCTGCCGGGGGCTTCGGCGAAGCAGGAATGGAGGCGGCGGAGGGATGAGCGGAGGGCTCGACCCGGGAGCGGGGCTTGAAGCAGAGGACGTGGAGGAGGAGCTCCCCGGAGGACGGGCCGCCGCCGAGCTCGGGATCGGCGGTGGATTGGTGAAGGAGCCACCTCCGCCGGCGGCGGTGGAGGAGGTAGATGAGCTCGGCGGCTAGCCCTAGAAGGGAGAGGGACAAGATTATGATGAGAGCGAAGCCGAGGTCTGTGAACCCACTCATGCCGTTGCAGCGGGTGAGACACGACGAGATCGAAAGATGGAGAAAACCGGTCGGGGGCTTTTAAAGTGGGACGCGGGACCGCCCGGGCTCTCGGTGAGTGTAGAAGCGGAGAGTGGTGACGTGGATGTCAGGTGTGTGATTACTACTGTGACGTTGAACCGAGGGTAGTAGGATAACTGCAAGTATTTTGAAGCTGTTTTAAGCAATACTGCCTTTGCCCGATTAGGCAGGGAACTGTGCGGGCTGAAGGGTTGGGGACTCGTCAGCGTGCCGCTGTTGCCTGGGTCGGAATGAGATGGAACGGATACCTTATTCCAACCCGATCCGATTCACGGTTCAAATTTGTCATCTGTATTGGATCCGTTAACTAATGGGCCGGGTTTAATTATGTTGGCGAGCCGAGACAAGGTCAGATTAAGTCAGTCAGACAGCGTAGCTGCTGATTGGGCCGTTGACCACATACATACGAACCAACCATCCCGGAAGACTATAATTTCCCTCATTGTTCTCTCCTCGATTTCCCGCACAAGCACCCCGCCCTCTTCCTTCTCCTCCTCGATCACAATCGATCTCCCACTGCGACTTTTGGGTCGGCACAAGGACTTGGCCTCACTATTTGTCTCGGAGGACGACCCACTTGATATTGATGGTGTAGGGACGTTTTATTGCATTTTGGATCGTTTCGGGTGGGGGAATTGATACCGAGAGAGAGTAGATTGTACACTGACTTTTTAATAATATAAAATAATAAAAAAATTACTAATGATTGAATTAAATACATAGATACACCAATTCAACAAAAAAAAAAAGCTTAGATTTTAGGTTATGGGCCAAATCTAGTTTATATATATATATAATTCGACTCTTTCAATCCTTAAATTATCTTCTCTTTTCATCACTCTGCATATCATACGTATCAATGTTTTTAACAAAAATTACATAAAAGAATCTGAATACAATAGGAGTATAAAAATTTACAGAGTAGACTTGCTGTTGCTTCCTGTTTAGCCTCCAGCAGTAGAACTCTGCAAAGTTTGTAAGCTTAGTGTTAGGCTTATAAGATCTATGTTCCTGAAATTGCTTGCCTTGCTAATGCCTACTTTTGCTGCTAGTCTTTGCCAATGAGATGTTACAAAAATTAAAAAAAGGATGAACCGAGTGAGGTTTCAGTGTTTTCATTTCTGATTTAAAAATCATGGACGGGACAACTGAAAAAGCTCAACTCTCAATGATCCTTCAGCTGGTTGTGTTTTTTGGCATCACGGATATGAATCATTAGCTGCGAATTTGAAAAAGCCAGTTAGTTATAGGTGGAATACCATTGTGATCAACACAAACTCTGCAACGATCAACAATTACCTTGGTTCCTACATAAAATGTTGTGAATGTGCCCCCAAGAATAGGTAAACCTGTGCAAGGTAGAAAGGAATATTACGAGTCGATTAAGAGAACATAGAAAGAAATTGGTCTTGAAGTTACCATCTTTGTGAAGCAACCGAGAAATCAGCCACTTTATTCCCGACGGTCCCATAACAAAGCCAGCAAGATTTGCTACCTGTAAAACCAGAATAAACCAGAAACAGAAGTTCATGACAGTGCAGTCATCTGCTTAAAAAATATACAAGCCTTTTCCATGTTATTTATTCATCTGATACATTTACAATAATATAGTTACACACGTTACCGAGAAAAGAAATAAACTCAATAGTGAACTTGGAAAGAAAACTAGGTTTTAGCAGCTCCATGAATTCATGAATACTGATTAGTTTTTTAATAGAGGATGCAGATTAGTACATGGACACAAGAACTGTAGGATCACAACTATTTTTGCAGGTGATCATGCAACTTCAGCAGATATTCATATATAGACAGAAATAAATTTAAGTAACTTTTCAGTATTCACACATCAAGCGTATAATTTGTAAAATTCCACAAATTGTGCACAAAGACTTCTTCAGGTGCTCAGTGTAGGATCTAAAGAGAAGCAACAATAATCTTACTTCAAACTGTTTTTGTAGTATGCTCATTTATGAGATTTCATACCAATGAAAACCTTCAGATAAAGATGAAACATACCATAAGGCATGATATTGTCACAGCACCTGCAATAGCACTTAGTTCACGTTGTATGCACATCCCAAAAGCACTTCTTACCTGATAGCACGCATAAATTATTAACATGTAATAATAATTAGCCAACAAAAATCATACAAAACAGAACGGTATCTTTGTTCTAAAATAAAGATGTTGTGACCAATAAAGGGACAGGTTGAGTGCCACTCAGACTTCACTTTAAATTTAATCAAACATCTATGAGACATATACTAAAAACTAACAAATTCATTACCATTATACAAGGTCAATTATTATTGTGATCCTAGAGGCCTGGTAACACTTAGTTGAGATTGAACATGCACAGTTTGCAGGATCTGCTGATAACAGAGCCAGATCAGGATCAGCTCAAACTGAGCAGGAATTAAAAATTAACAAAACCACACAAATGAATTGGGTGCAACCAAGTTACACAAGTTCAAAGCTGATTTCAGTCAGTTATTCACATATTCAGCCACTTTAGCCAGTTCTCGCCAATTCAGGTTGATGCTGAAGAATCTAATCAAGCAGATCTGACTCAATCCCGATCCAAAATCCAAAGATTGTCCTCATCAGGCAAACCTTGTTTAACTAAGAACATCCTGATGAATTGTTCAAAAAGACAGGTCTATACTCCACAAAGATGAGATGTAATTACAAGAAAGAAAATATGCTATTTGTATACCAATTATTGGCATTCTGTATGCCAAAATTGGCACAGAATGCTACAACATCAATTCTATTCACTATCATGGCGGGTCGTGTAAAAAATAAACCTCATCTCAGCCCATGCCAGTTAACCTTGGCACATAAGGTTCAAAGCTGGTGATATGTCAGACCAACTATAGGCATAATGACCCCCATGCTCAAGAACAGCCAATGAAGGAGAATACTCAGAGGCTTTTGAGGTTAATATTCTTCTCAATACTTATCATTACTGAGATTTTCAATTTTGATTGATGATAATCTTGTCAGATAATTGATTTAGAATTGTATTAAAGATGGGTGCACTTTGTTAACTTGTATATGGAACATGCTAATAAAATCATATGAATTCACATCTTGTGAGCAAATGAATAACAACACATGTGACCATGTGGATGTCATTATTATCAAAACAGATCATGTATGCCATTATTATTTAATATGGCCACCATGGTTCTGATAGCTTATAATATGACAGTTCCCGAGACAAACAATTAGCAACTGAAAAATAGTGACTACCTGAATAGCGTTGCTGCATGATTTGATCAATATCTCAGGAGCGAAAAATATACATGTTAACCATGCCCATGAAAGAAGTTTCCTGTTGGAAAAAAACATCAGATGGACCATTGTTTAGCATAAAAGGTGAAATTACTTGTTTGAAGAAATTGCAATTTCAGGCAGGTACAGAATACAATTACCACTCCAGGTCATGCCAGACTGCTACAAATGTAAAAATAGCCCACACATTTAGTAGCTTTCTCTGAGAACCACCGAGCGGAATATACATGTACCTGTATATAATGATTATTTTTAGCAACAGGATTTATTATCCAGTGATTAATTAAGCAAAGTAGTAAAGGAAGATCGAAACAAACCTGACAAGCCATTTGTTGAATGATGCATGCCAGCTTTTCCAGAAGGTCTCCAAATCATAACAATTGTTGATACACCTAGGCATATTTTCCGGAGTCTCAATGCCTGTCATCTGCAATTGAAGTGTCATGGTGATAATGTTGGAATTTTGAAATTCTCAACACAATTTGCTAAATAACAATAAAGCTAACAATTATATCTCAAAAACATCGGATTCAACTTCATATTACAGTGCATCACTGAAAAGACTTTGTAGATTATAATTATATATTCAGATCACAAAAATACAGATCTACAGGATAGTCTATTTATGTTTAAGACAGAGAGAACACAATAATTGTCAGTTCCATTATTCCATAGGTAGATAATTCCCAATAGTCCATAAATTGTACAAGAAGAAAATACATTCCAAACTACTTGGGACATGTGCTAATTTCCTGATATTTATCTGTGTTACAATTAATTAGACAGTAAAGGATTATAGCATTACTTCTTCCTATTTGGTTTGAATCTTCTTTTAGCTCTCTTGAAACTTTTAATTATCATAATCTCAAATTTCCCTGTGAAGATTGGCATAAATAACTTCTAAGGCAAAAGAGGCTTGCCTAGAAGCAAAAACCTAAATACTCCTTTACAAACTGTAGGAGAATATCATATACAGCCTATGAGTAGAACAATTTTCTTGTACAGGTGAGTATTGAAAATACAAGGCTTATTTGAATGTTGAAACCTAAAAAAGGCCATCAAGGATTTTTAAAAATCATCATAATGTTGCACAATTAATCACACTATTTTTCCCAATACACTTACTGAAGCATAAAAAAATGTAAATGACAAACTGCAGATACATACACAACTCTTACAATTACACCAAACTTGGAGTATTGACTAGCATGAATATCGGAAGCATCTGGTAGTCATAATTTAATATTAAATATACAATAGGAGATGCAGGAGATCATACAAAAATTATTCGAGAAGATGAGATTATAGATCAGAAAAGTATTCTAGAGTTCAGAAGATTACCAGTGACCAGAATGTAAAATAACGCCAAATCAGAAAGAATTTCAACCACATAAAGTTTAACACCTGTCACCCAGAAAAAAAAAACAAATAAAGCAAAAGATATGTTCATTTATATATTTTTCAACAAAGTCCAAGTAGAATGTTAGTCATAATAATAATACTGAAAATGATGCAGATCCAATGCTGACCGATGAGAACCCAACTGTAATACCATGATGGAAATGGTTGTTTGCCTTAAATTTATGAAAATGTTTGAGACAGAAAAGTAAGCCATCCAGTAATCTGATCACTAAGAACCAAATCCAAGTACTTGCAAGTTGCAAAAGAAACTTGCAAGGCAAGAAAACCAACCAAGACAATCAACTATAGGCTTGAAGGTCATTGACCAAGCAAGTCTGCAAGTATTGGATAAAGAGAGTGATAAATGTAAGCTTGTGGAATATGTTAGTCCTGTATTCATCTCAAAATAAGTCCTTCCTAACAATTGAAAAATTGAACTTCATCTAACCATCCTAAAGCATATATATACCTAATTTCAATTATTTCAAGTACTCATAAATCATGAGAAAAATTTGACATTGTACCAAGAGAACAATATCTTCCCTGTTTTGAATGATAAATACCTCAGATAGTCGTAAGAGTCAGCATGATCTTAGCTGAAAATCAAGTAAAATAGCAAAATTGGCTTGCTACCAAAATCGATATTGGATAGTCTCATTAAGCCAGACTTTTGGATTTGATACCTACAAACAAAACCTATGGCTCAGTTTAGTCCAGTGATATTTGCAGCTCAACCCACCTGCTTCATTTAAGGATTTTGTTTCTGGGTACAATGAAAGGATGAAGTAAAGGCACGCCAACCCCACATAATCAAGCTGCAATGTTATACATTAGCAGCCATGTCATGGCAATAATGTTGTGGGCGATACCAATATGATTCTCAAAATTCCTAGTAGTTATTAAGTTTGAGGTACTTGCCACTTGCAAGTTGTCATTTGTTACCACTGAGTTTACATTTCTTCGGTCTTGCTTGCTTCATATTTTCAGGTTCTTTGTTCCTTTATAATTACATATCATAAATAATTTTCATATATGTAGTGCTATTTTTAAAAACACCTGTAAGGCATGGATTTTTGTCCTTTTCTCCTTTTCCCCTTTTATTTTTTGAAGTCTTTATAGTTATAGTGACTGAAACCATCATTATGGGAACTTAAGCATTCAGTTTCATTCTCCCTTTTTTGTAGCAGATTATTTCATTAAGCATATGAAATATGGATCAGAGAGAAGATTAAGAAAAGATGAGAGAGAGGGAGTCAATTCAGATTGAGCTTTAGATTGAAACTGATGCTTCAAATAAATACTTGTATTTTCCAGTAGCAGAACCACTTCAAACAATTTGAATTGCCTATTTGGACCCTCCTTTAATGCTTTATCTTTAAGATCTAGCTCTAGATCATAATAATTGCTGTTTAAGTACAAAGTACAAAGTACAAAAAACATTTTTTATGATATGCATGTACAGGATATAATAGATGCAGCAAAAAAGTGAGTACAGTGAAGATATCATACCCCATAACCTATGATGAGAATCTCCAATGGGGATAAGTGCCTCCATGATCCACTGCATAAAAAATCATCAGAAAACATAAATAAATAAAGTTATCTGCAAATAAGAGAGTCATCATTATTACAGTTATATAATTTGCTTACCTAACTGCAAAAGCATTGTAGTAGAAGAAATGTGTCATTGCTTCCATAAGAAGAAGCGTAAGAATCCATTTCAGCCCATATCGAATTATTTGTCCGAGTGAATAGTTTTTCTGAGGCATGTCCATCTACAACAGCAATATAGTAAGAGCAACTGGATAAATGAAAATAACCATGCAGATTTTTAATGGAATGCAATATAGAACACCAAATGATACAAATTGGTTCAGGATCTTCTGTTACAGATGCACATTGCATGCAGGTTAGGTTGAACTAGGCACCAGTTAATATACAACAAGGCCAGGATTGTGTATTCTCTCATATGTTCCAAGAGGGTAACTTTAGTGCTAATTGGTTGGCACGTTTTGTTCGGTACTTTGGATCCTCTTGTACTTGCAGGAGCTCTTGGCCGCAGGAGTTGGGTTTTTTTTTTTTTTTTGTACTCAGCCAAGAGGAATTGGGTAATTTTTTGTGCTCCGAGGAGCATGAGTAGCTTATACTAGGTCTTTACAGTAATATATCCTTTCATTTTGGAAAAAAATATAAGGCCAGTATAATTTTATCATTTAAAATGTAATGAATTATAAGAACTTGAATTTTATATTTGTGAACAAGCAGTACATAAGACCCATGCACATACAAATCAGATGACTCTTCAACAGAAAAAATAATGGAGATAAAAAGGAAAGAACCCTGTTGCGAACAAATCATTGCTTCTCACAACTTTAATTTCTCAATTAAACAAGCCCACTTGAAAATGCCAGATGACATGCCATAATATTGCTTTAAATCTGAAAAATATCAGCTTTTGGGCAGTGATCAACTATCAAGGATGAATTATTTTAAATGCCAGAAAAACTTTTCTTTGATTTGTGTGCGAGTATTAACAGTTGAGGCATAATAATAAAGCCTATCAAGATAAACCTGTATGATGAAAGTTGATATGTTTATGGCAAAACATTACAAATCAGTACATAAAGGACCTTCAGAAGTAGCAGCTACAACCTGAATAAGTTAAATGACATTGACATCCAGAGACCAAGTGCCATAGAGACTAGAGTATAACCTTCACTTTAAATAAATCTCTCTTGTATCATCCATATATGTAATATATTTCAATCCAAAACATCAACCTCGAATAACTACAGTGAGGGTGATGTTTAGAAGATTCTCATTTCTCATCAGTAAGACACGAGAACTTCTGTTGAAAAGAAATTGTACAACTAATGAAATCTTCTGCACATGCACAATGCCAAATTGGAAAACGAATAATCAGATCACACATAATCAATCTAACTGTGAAAAAGGACTTGTTGCACCTGTTTATGGGTGTCAAACAGACATAAATCAAGAAAGTTCCGTTTGGCATCAGCTTCTACATGCTCAAAGGAAACAACTGAATTGAGTTCAGACTTAACTAGTTGAATTGAATGATGAAAAGTGCAAACAAGTGATACCAGATAAAAAGCATAGATGGGTGCATCCTTGAGCCTGATTTTTATAAAGAAGCCCCACACATTCAGCTTCAAGCAGGAAATGGATGAGCATAAAGAGTTTGTCATATTGTAACCTTAGGCCTATAAAGTATTAAGTACAGGTGGCATGGTCTTTCATAAGATGATATCTATTCAATTCAATAGCCCATTAAACTTTGTTTCAGATTTTATTATTGTTCTCCAACTTCCTTTCAAGCTCTCATAATTAATGAAAAATATTTGGGTATTATCTAACTTGGACAGGACTAAGGAAACGTACAAGATTATGAAAATTCCCTTCCTGTTAAAAATTTGAAACCAACAAATTTAAAGATTTTAATAATTTTCTTATCTTATTGCTCATATGTTTTCTATTAAAAAATATTTTTTTATCATGTATGTTTATGTTATTGTTATATATTATACACTAATCATAAAACTCTATTTATACAAATTTGTTGCCTACTATTTATCAAATAGTATGGTACACTATTGTATATTCATTTATATTCATTTAAAATGATTGTCAAATGCACGAGACTTCCACCAATGTGAGGTATTCGGTGGGTCAAGTATGCAACTATTTACCTACAGGTAAACAAATTGTTTACTTAGTCTTAATCTCCCAATTCATATTGGACCAACCATACTATAGAACCAAAGCTCACCCTTGCAAAGAAGCCTTTCTTTATGCCAGTAAGTTGGCTGCATTGCCCCGCTTTCCTTCATAAAAGTAGTACGTAGAACCCAATTCTTTGTGGTACGAGAAGACACGGCTGTGAAACCTAAGGCTGTCGATGATGAAGAAGACAGGTTGCCTGGCAACAGGAATCATCAGCAAGATTCTTTATTCGCACACCCTCCACTCTTCTGTTACTGTTCCTCTCTTCCTGCTCTTCTTCTTTGTGTCAACCTGGATCGGATGTCCTTTACTAGGTAGCTATCCAATAGCAAAAATCACGTCCTTAATTTTTGGGCATTTCACTTGGTTATGGCTGATGCCAATCCTGATGGTTGCTTGGCCAATATTAAAACTATGGTTTGTATCTTTAAGTACAAATGTCCTATAACTTTGGTATATAGCTCCAACTTCTAGCTGACTTGGAGCATGAAGAACTAAAACAATAGTTCCAAGTTCAGTCCCTCAAAAGAAAGATATCTTGTTAAAAAAAAAGGTAGGACTGACCTGTGCAGCAAATGCATTGAAGCTTACAATTGGTCCAGCAATATAAAGTGGTGCATATATCAAATAGCACAAGTACATACTAAATGAGTACTTCTCTCCATGAATGCTTCTTTCCTGCCAAAACAAAGACAACCATAAGCCAAGAAGACAAAAGAGAGACTATTAAACTGAGTAAATCAGATTTAAATAACTATAAAAATAAAGTGAAAAATTACCCGAATAACGATGAGAAAAAACTTGGACAAATGCATTATCATAAGCAAAATCCACATGGTCAATCAATTGGAAACAGTGCTATTCACTGATAGCATACAATCGTTTGATACATGGAAGGTGTATACAAAGAATTTTGTGAAAAATAGAAACCTCTTGAAAAGTATAGGAGACATATAATTAAAAATAAAAGGATAACATTGTATTGCTTGAAAGAACTGATCTAAAAAAGACATTCGAAGCCAACTAAAAGAACCAAGTAAAATTGGTAGATATTGCAAATTCATGTAACTGAAACCAACAGACTGTGACTTAGTTATTCCTATGGACTTCTGATATGATCAAAGCAGGACAATGTAGGACTACAAGTATTCGAATTCCATTGGTTCTTGCTGCCAACTCTCTCTTACTCCCTTTCTTCAAATACCTCTTGGGCCCACAGAGATCGGCATACCCTTCCCAAAGCAGGCTAGCACTACTTTCTCCACAATAGGGGCTGGTTGGCCCCTTGATGCAACCCCATTTCCCTTCATTGATCTACTCCCTTGATCATCAATGCCTCAATCAAGTAGTCGATCATCTGAGGCTAATGCAGATGTATTATTGTTTTTCCTGGAGGCTTTAGGATTGACATAATAAGCCTGCTCACAGCTGCAAACATGCTACTCCAGATTAGCAAATCTTCTTTCCGCTTTCTTTCCACCTTGACTGGAAATTCTATTTTACCACACATTGGTTCCAATGCCTATCCAAAATCAGGCATAAAATGTCCTGGTCAATTCTGGGTAGATACATGCATCACAACGGTTCGAAGCCCCACATATGCCAATCAGCCATAGGGGTGGTTGGCCATTGTGTGCAGCCCTCTTTCAGGGTCGTAGGCCCCACTATTGTGGTTGGTTAAGATACAGAGATGAACAGACCTAAGTAATTTAAATATGGAGTTTAATTTGTCCATGTTGGTGAATTCAAGTTAAAGGTGCACATTGTGGCACCCCCATGTTAGAACATGAATCCTAGGACAACCGGCACATGACAAGACTTCACACTTTGCCAATATAGTTATCATGATTGCTGATGCAAAACACACACCTCATACTAGTAATTAACATATTCGCACACAACAATTTTGGCAGATAAGAGCCTTAGCACTATCCCTAACAATTATTGGCAAATACTCAACATTAGGCACTTTCAAATTTCAACATGAGCTGATACATAAGCAGCACTTCTTAACAATATTAAGCATTTATAAATACGATAACAGAGATTTACATTTAACATGTCAAAGCTTTACGATCATATATATTATTCTATCATTTCATCCAAGATGTGCTTATTGCAACCAAAATATACTATGTTAGGCTATTAACAACTATACTATAATAACTCTTAATTTCTTTTAGTTCATCTAGATTACCTATTCATAGTTATTAAAGCAATTGCATACTATACTCATTATGTGGAACATTTATATTATGCATATTAATATTATATATCAAACTTGTATATTCTTCTTTTTTCTATACAAATCCTAATTTGATAAAAGATAACACGCCTTCCTTTATACATCAATGATCCTTTGCAACGTGGGTGATCAAAATTCGAGTTATTGAAACAATCTCTCATCTTGCATGGGTAAAGCTGAGTATATTGATCTTCCCAGACTCTACATTAGCAGGAGCTTGATGCATCGGGCCAACCTTTTCTTTACATCCTAACTTAACAAAACATTTCTAGATTATACAATTATTTGAGAGAGAGTTTTATTATTGCTAGGACAATGTCAAAATATTTTTCTTCAGTTGTGTGCAGCAAAAGTCAGAACAATTTAATTAGAAGTGTCCAGTGAAACTTAGTACAAACTTTGATCACCAGGAAGATCATTGTTTGATACTTCTATTTGATTTCTATGATTTTGTGTCCTCTCTAGCCATCAATCATAATTATGTAGATTAGAAGGTCTTTGGTTCTATTTTTCTAAACCATTTATAGTTTTTCACAATGGAACTTCCAAAGAAAATTTTCTTTTGCTTATAAAAGTATAAAACTAAAGCTCTATCCATCATAACTTGAAATATCAAATACTATTAAATATTAATATGCTTGATGGACTCTTCACAATGTATACCTGTAGAGAAAAGTAACATGTCTTGCCAGAAGAGCATATATTACAACGCTGCATATGTTTCTGTAACCAGAAGACACTGAGAAGATTTCAGATTAGTCATTTAATAACATAAATTTAAAGCTATATATACGTAAACAAATAGTTTGACTAGAGAGACATATCAACATCTATCACACCGAAAAGCATGAATTATTGACATATATTAAATCTTAGGAAATTACTCCTAAATAGAGGGATAGCTTCTCTATAATGATTTTCCCTGGTATTAAAGTTACGAAAGGAGACAAAGAGCTGCTGCAGCAACATTTTATGTAACTACACACTGGTTACATAAGAAGGCCAAGCAAAACAACTTGGAAACTAGACAATAGGAGATAGACTGTGGGTGTACTACACTAGTAAGGTATCATACACATGCTAGATTCATGTATAGATAAAAAAAAAAAGACTTGACTACTTTTTCGAAACCAAACTCCAAATCTTGCTATATTAATTGAGATCCGTACTTGGCCAGAAAAGAAAGAGCATAAGAAGGTAAGAAGTACATATGCTACTTTCTTAGCTCACTATTAATTCCCTCCAGTTTAGTTGCGCAAAGTCTTTTCCTCCAATCATCCCCCAAAACAAAAAATACAATATACAAAATAAAAACAAAAATTTTAAATAAGCTCCAAAAGAAATGAAACACCCACAAAGAGAAAGAAAAAAGGCATTTTTTTTCTCACTCCAACCCCCATTTTTTTCCAATACATGATAGCTAATTATAAATGGTTAAAGAAATTGGCATGTTAAAATTTCCAGTGTATAAACACATCCAAATATTTGAAGTTAATAAGTAAACTTCCTTTGATCATATATTCTGAATGAGTCAAAAACAAGCCACATACAACAGATAACACCATATCAATTGTTAGAAACAACATAAGAAATGACATTAATGGCCAAAAAGATTAATTTGCAAAAAGTACTTTTTTCGAATGCTGAACTGAGAACCTTGTGACCACTTCTTCATGCAATTTATGGACTCTTGCATCAGAAAAATGCCTCGTTATTAAACCATTAACACTCAGATTCACACATCTACCTGAAATTAATGAATTTTCTTGTATTGTTAAATGTGGAATGAGTTCATGTATCAGAAAGACAGAAGTTGACCAGCCAAATGTGATTTCTACACATTTTATATGTAGCTATTTACTTTTCACCTCATTCTTTGGGTGCAAATTGTTTGCTAAGAACAACAAAACTTATATAATAAAGATCAGCCAAAAGATCAAAAGTTGATCATGTGTTGCATTCTTTTTATTCAGAGCTAAACTGAAAATTCATATCTGAAAGTTTTTGTCATTGTCCTACCAACAATGAGCTCCATTAATAATTCTCATGGTTCAAGATAACAAGAGAGAAAAGGCATGAGACATAACCATGTACATTGACGAAATAAAACAAAAGCCTGCTTAAATCAACTAGTCGTTTGCCAACAATAGAAATGGCAGATTTTAGAAAAGAGACAAAGCTTTCTACAATGGAGTCTAAATAGTAAATACATCTACCTTGTGATCAAAAAAGGGCTTTTCATATGACCAATGATAGTCACATCCATAGCTGATCATGCGTAGTATAACTGTTTGATAAAAAAAAAACAACAAAGAAATCATTTGCCTTGAAGTAAGATCGTAGTTCTACTCAGGTACCTAAAAGAGAAATTTATTCCATTGCCACTAGCATCAGAAATGACTGAGAACGGCATGAAACATGATTTGACAAAGATATTATCCATTACAGTGGCACACTGCTGATAACCAAGCATAAAATTGGTTGAGAAATCAGGGGATTCATGCTATGTCAAGTGGCTGTTGCAGTTGTGTTGGCAAGCAAAATCAATTGGCCAGTTCAATTTAAATGATAACAAGTACAACGAAGGTCCGCCATCCCATACCATACCGGTATATCGAGCACAGCTCGTTACGGTACGGTATGCTGGTACCAAGCAAACACTCAGGCATATCACTTATATATATATATATATACGATCGTCGAAGATTCTCCCTGCGACGTGCTGAGAAGCCCGCGGGCAAGGATCGGGATCGGGAGAGAAGCACCAGATCTCTAAGTTCTCCCTTTTCTTCTCCCTCTTCTTCTTTCTCCCTCGGTTGATTCCGTCCGAAATCGGCCGGCGACAGTCGAAATCGACTGTTACCGCTCGACAGGTCTGGTGACGATCGAAATCGACTGTTACCACCCAACAGCGGCCAACGATGATCGAAATCGATCGTTACCGATCGATTTTGGGTACGTACCGCCCGGTACGACCGTTTCCCATCGGTATTGCAGACCTTGAGTACAACAACTCTCTGGAAGTGCAGTAAGTGTAATGTCCCAACTATTGGTGTTGATTGTTGACATATGGAATTATGGATCTTTTCCCTTAGGCTTGGCTACATGGTTCGTCCTCAATTAAGCTTTGTACAAAGGCAATATCTTTAGCAAAATCAAAAGCATTCAAATCTTTTTTATTGTTTCTAGTAAAGTTTTCTTAGGTGTTCCTCTACCCCTACTTGTACCACTAATATTAGGTGACTCGCTTAGTCTATCACAACACTAATAACATGTTTCATATTCTATCATTTCTAACAGCTCCACCCATTCATCTCAACATTCTTATCTCAACTACACTAATTATGGAATATATTTTAGATAGCCCAACATTTGAATGATTGAATCTATAAAGCATGCCTAGCCCAACAACTCAATTCAATAAAACATGATATTTCAATAGTGGTTTCTTTCTAAACATCTTTATACGACCATTAGCTCTCATTTAAAGCTCTATCACAATTCTTAATCACAATAATAATGGACACTGTCAACGACCAAAAAGCATATTTAAGGTCATCACTGCAAGAGGATTGTGAAAGAAAAAATCTAATAAATCTTCTTTTCCAACTTACCTAGATTGAAACATATATGCCACCTAAATGTACCTCTGTAGTTGTCCAGAAATTCTAACTGTTGCCTGATCATGTCAAACCAGATCCAAAATGTTAAAACTTAAAAAGTAAGATGACAAAGAGAGATTTCAATATTAAAAATCCTTTTGGTAAGCAGACAACTCTGCAACATACCCAAACAAGGAAAATGAGTAGCCTTCATAGATACGATTGACTATGAGGATAGCTAAATTAAATACCCAAAGCATGCCTAAATAATACTTGGAACGAGCAAAGACCTGCAAAAAGAAATGGAAGTTCTGCTTAGAAGTGAAATGTCTGAAATCTAACTTGGAAGATTATCAAAGCACTTTGTTTAAGCAAATTATTTGTTAGTATCAGTAGTGTACCATTTGTTCATTAAACACAAGTACAAACATATCGAGAAGGAAGACTCACAGAGTGGATACATGTGCACATTTTAGAAATGAAATCACATATATATGCAACAGAATAGAACTATACCTGCATAAATTGTTTCTTTAGCAACTTGTAAATCACTTTTATAAACAAGTAAACAACTTACTAAATAGAACCATCCAAGACACACTACCAGAACAGGACTGTAGACCTATGTGAAATTGACATAATTTACCCCAAGCCCCACCTTAACAATCAAAGAACAATTCATATGTATACAGATCATCCTTCATCCAGAGGTTAAAGACAAACTCCAGTGTCAACTGGTATACTGACATACCGTGAAGTTTTGTGCCGGAATGGGTCACAATCCAAAAATTGAAACCTTGAATTAAGTGAAAAAACAAACTCCAGCACAGGATGCCGAAAATGACAAAGTAGTATAAGCCCCAAGTAGAATATATTGAAAAGATGATTGATAAGGAGTAAAATATGTGGTTGTCCTTATGTACCCGGATGGTTTATGCCAGTTATTGTGCCTTTGATGTTGATATCTGCTCATGTTTCTCTCTCTGCTGGCACTGTACTTATTTCTCTCCCTTTATTGTTCATAGAAAGTTATAATTATTCAGCTAGTCAAAATTTTCAAGTGATAAGAAACAGAAACACCCTCCAACATCTCAACAAATAATTAGAGAACAAAATAGTAAGGAAGAAGTTAAGATGCATGAAGCATATAAATAAGGGGAACAATTAATGTTAGATATCAGCATCAGAAACAAGAAAAGAAACAAACATCTAGCAAAAGCAATGTCAACAACTTCACAACCAAATTATAAGACATTCTTTAGTAGTTGCACATTGCATTTAGCTGCACAATGTCAACATATTGAATGGTCAAACATAATGGATACTTTCATAAGATTTCTCATGACATACTATATAGATATTGTTTTGTTTTGAGGATATAAATATAATACAAAATAAGCAATCTAAAGTTCACCATAATTTGATAAATAAAAGAACATAAGGAATCCTTCAGCATGTGATTTCGATGTATCATGATTGACTCATTCTTGAAGTATGGAAATACAAAGGCTTGTATATCAAAAACTATCTAGTTTCAGTACTAAAAACATATTAAACAGAGCCAAAAATAGGTAGCATTGAGCAAATGCACAAACCTTCGCCATGAAAAAGTTCAGTGAAGCAATTGAAATAATATACCCAACACTGCATAATAAGTAATTAGTCATCTAAGAAGCCAAAAACTGGAGCATAATGAATGAATAGAAGGTTCTTGTGATCAGGAGGCATACCATGCTCCATGTAAATATGATAAATAACTCAACGATGTCAAGATCCATATAAAAGACATCCCTCTTCCTCTTAAGTTGTACCAATACCTTAAGATGTTTGCCACAATTGTAAAGAACCCCAAAACAACAGTAAGAATAGGCAAGTTTTCACGAAAATTTCTCCATTGTGCATCAGAGATATCCTGAAGGAAGATCCAACAACACAAACAATTCAGAAGGTTTTGATCTAAAGGTCAGCAAAAGCATAATCAAGTTACAAAATTATACTTAGACATCAAAAAGAGAAAAAAAATTATAACTATTGTGACAATGGGAAAAAAACCAAGCATAATACCAATAGCTAATATTTTCCAGTGTTTGAATTGCAATTCAAGAATGTCATTATATTCACATCTGTAAATACTTGAGTTGCAAGCATGAGCATAAACAATCTGAATGGCCAACCCAGCACCTAAAACACTATGAACCTTGTCTGAACTATAGAGCATTTAGTCCAATTAAATATGCAAGAATGAACGAATAGAACATAAAATAATTACCCCTTGCTCAAATCATTTCTCTCTAAGGAAGCCCACAAAACTAAAAATGATCCATCACCACTCTTATTCAGCAGTTCACTTTAGGACAGGAGTAAGAAACCTAATCAAAATTGTTCTGAAGAGATTCTCAATTTTCTTGACCATTCCAGAGAAGTTAAACCTTAAATGGTACAACAAAATTAAACAATGAATGTCTGATACAAGTGACTTCGAGAAAAAAAAAATTGAGCACAAAACCAGAAATTGCAATCCAATTCTGGTGTGATAGTTAACAGGGTTTCGGAAAACCTGAGGCAGGGTATCTAGTCTCACACTAGGTTTACCATGAATACCAAGTGACACTTGTTGTCACATTCTGTTTGATCAATTACTTGTAGAAATTAGAAAAGGCCCTTTACAGAAAAGAATTATATGAAGAAGCGAGTTACAACTAAAGAAAAAAAGAAAAATAAATAAATAAATAAAAATACGTAAAGGACTTACATTTAAACGACCAGATATCCAACCCGGGCGTAAACCTCTAAGTTTCTCACAGTGATCTATCAAAGATTGCAGTGATAAGCAGACAAATCTTAGCTCAAAACAAAACGAAGCATATTGTGTGAACTAACAGAACAGAAAGGAGACGTAATTACTGTCGGAAAGATGCAAAGATCGGTCAATGACTACGGCATAAAAGGCAGCGGCATAGAGAAGAAGGAACCCGAGCTCCCATTGCCTAAATGATCTGCAACTCATATTTCCGTACACAAATTCCCCACCAAACTCGTAACAAAAGAAGGATAAAGTTGGGATCAGCCCCGAGAGTCCAAGCGGAGGTGGGATCCAAACGGCGACAGACGCGAGGAGGGTTTCCGGAGCGACAGACGCCCACGGCGTGATCAGATCGGGCGACGTATGGCGGAAGCCGTATAGCGAAGTGAGTATGGCACCGGCGTAGGGATCGAACCCAAATCGAACGGTTCAACAGCCGAAGAAGAAGGGTGTTTATGCAAATTTGTACATTTTTTCTCGCAAGTCCTCGGGTTTTTTGAACACCCATACAAATGTCAAAAGATCCCCTAAATTACAATTTATCCTACCGCCGTCCTCATATAGCCAAAAGAGAAGCCAACCTCATTGCACGTGCAACGATCGTGAACGACTCGTCTTTTATAAATGTATATGAATTTGAGTTTAAACATTTTAATCAAACTCGATAAATTTAAAAAATCAATTATTATATAATATGAATGATGACATATGAAATCAATTAACTTCTCTGAGATTAGTTGACAGGTGAGTCGGCCATGCTTCAATGGTGAGGCGAAGAAGGTGGGATTTCCAGCTCTCGTTGGTTGGCATATTCCAAGACGAGACAAGAAAAAAGCACGATATGGAGCAATATATGTACGCATTCATACCTCGTTCGATACATCATCATCTTCACCATGGAATTACTGCCATCTCTTCTAGTTTTCTTCCTCTTGCATGTCCCGTTGGCCTGTCCTGCGCCGAGCGGCATCCGCGCCACCCTCACCCACGTCGACTCCAATGGCGACTTCACCATGTCGGAACGCTACCGGCGCGCCATGCGACGTAGCCAGCACAGAATGGATGCCCTCGGAGAAATGCTTACGGTCTCCGGCATCGACGACCGTGCCACGGTGCACGACGGTTTGGGCGAGTATATGATGGACCTCGCAGTCGGCACGCCGGCTCTGGCATTCTCGGCCATCATGGACACCGGCAGCGACCTCGTCTGGGCTCAGTGCCGACCATGTGTCGAATGCCTCCCCCATTCACCTCTTCGGTACGTCCCCTCCAATTCTTCTACGTACTCAGCGTCGCCGTGCACCGATTCCTACTGCAAGGCCCTTCCTTCCACATGCACGACGGCGTGCCAATACCACTACGACTATATGGACTCCTCCTGGACCGACGGAGTGCTTTCCACCGAGACCTTCACCTTCGGCTCCGGTGATCCCATCCCCAACATTACGTTTGGTTGTGGGTACAACAACTCTTTCAATACCCCCTTCTACGCCTCCGGCCTCGTCGGACTCGGCCCGGGGTCGTTGTCTCTGGTGTCGCAGCTCGGCTTCGGGAAGTTCTCCTATTGCCTCACCTCGATCGATGACCTGTCTTCTACCGGCGCTCTACTGCTCGGATCTCTCGCAGAATTGAAAGAACCCGCATCCGCGATTCGATCGACGCCACTGGTTGCTGATTCCTACTACTTCCTGGATCTGCGAGGGATATCAGTCGGTGCAACCCTGCTGCCGATTCCATCCGATACTTTCGCTAATAAGATCTTCATCGACTCCGGCACTACTTTCACTGTTCTGCCGCGAGCTGCTCTCGAGCTCGTCAAACATGAACTCCTGTCTGTGGTAGATCTGCCACCCGCGAATGATATCCCATGGTTTGATCTCTGCTTCCAGTTGAAGTCTGGTGAGGTTCCCCAGCTGCCGGACATGACATTCCACTTCAGTGGCGCCGACATGGTCTTGCCGATGCCGAACTACATGGTCGTGGACACAGAGGCGGGAGTGATGTGCTTGGCAATGAAACCCAGCAGTGTTCCCATGTCGATCTTTGGCAACTTCCAGCAGCAGAACATGCACATACTCTACGACGTCGCCGGGAAGACGCTGTCCTTCGCGCCGGCAGAATGCCAAAAGCTGTGAATTGTGTCCGCTTCTTCCCATCTGTTACGCCCATTAAGCTACTTTTGGGATTACCAATCATCCAATTAAATTATATTTGGCAAACATATTTGTGTGGTTCGTTTTGCCTAGGCTGATGTGTCGTTTCGGTTTGATTCGACCCGTATACGTAGGAACATTTGTGCGGTCTCGTTGGATGAATCCGGGTGGAGTGTTGACTCGGGAGAGAGCTTCCCCAACGGTCTAAGGTCTGTCTACTCGCCAATCCCTCAATCAAACTCTCACGTCCTGCACCTAAACCTTAGTCCAGCGATATAGGTGTCTCGACTCGGCCCCTCCAATGATCAAGTTAGCGATAATAAGTATTAGATTGTAGATTGCACGAGTTCGAATGTCCCTCATTTTTTTTGTTTAACTAGAGGCCTTTTATATTACCTGCGAGAAGAATTCGTACGAAGTTGTTTATGCGAGCAATGGTTCAAAGTCGTACGTTATCATGCTCCTCAAGCGAGGAGCGAGCCAGCAATCTGTCTGTTGGTGTCAATCTGAGGTTTTTGAGCGGTGGATGAGAAGCAGGTCGTCGATCTATTTGCTGACGTTGATTTGAGTTCCTCAAACGGTGGATTGAGGTAGTACTCCTTCCCGAGACCTAGGTTCGAGCCAAGTCGGATGTGTCTACTCGGCTTTCGCCGAGGCTGACATGGAGGTTTATGTTTGATGGGTCAAAATATACCCTATCATTCTCTCCCCTCTACAAAAGAGAGTCGCGCCATGAGAGAAGCGAGGGAGTGTGACTTGTGATTATAAGTTTGCTTGATCATCGGCTTTAGTCCAGGAGTTTCAGCTTTTTGGGTCGAGACCGAAGTCAATATGGACTGGCCGAGACTAAAGTCGACATGGACTGACTGAGGCTACAATCAGTGTGGATTGGCTGAGACCTGAAGTCTGCATGGACTAGCCGAGACTGAAGTCGGCATGGACTGAACAAGACTAAAGTCGGCATGGACTAACCGTGAGGCCGAGTCTGTATGGACTGGCCAAGACTGAAATCGATGTGGATTGGCTGTGACTAAAGTCGACATGCATTGGCCGACCAGGTGGAAAGATTTTGAATTCTGAGGTTGTCATGGACGGGACGTACTCCTGGTTCAAGGGATAGACTGGTGCCTCATCATTATATGGTGTTGAGATATTACATTGTAAATGGAGGCTCTAAGGGTGGTTCACCTCTTCCTAAGTGGTTTTCCAATAGTTTTTATACTCATTTACTACGGATCTCCTTGGGATCTCAAAGTGTCACCCTATCACTGCCTCGGGCAATCGAAGGGTTTTCTTGGGCAGTGTGCTAGGGATCACGAGGTTGTTGCCTTCGCCTCGTTCCTATGGCCCTAGTTGGTCTTTGTAAACTTTAGGCTTCGAGGGAGAGATGGTTAGATCTCTGCCATATGCTTCCCTAGTGCTAGTGTTCTCCTTGCTCCCTAGATCAACGTATTTCACCCATCTCACCCTCTTTGTGAGTTAGTTGAGTTTCTTCCTCTTCCTTGTTCTTTCATTTTTCGCAAAGCTGCCATCATGTCTTCTTTGTCTTCTAATGAGGAGAGAAATTTTGGGGACTGTTCCCTTTCTGAGTCATCGTGCTCGATGGATGAAAAGTCTTATAAGGCCTTGGATGTCATGCTTAGAGAGCACGATGAGGATTTAGTCATCACCGAGTCCTCTCTGCCCAAGATTAGGGCTACATACCTTATCCTCGATGATTTTGATTTGCATGCTCTATAAGTTGGGCAACATCCATTCGACCCTTTTCCAAATGGGTTCAGCCTGTCTGTTGATGCCCTAGAAGTTGGGGTGGGATTCCCCTTGCATCCCTTGATAGTCTTGTGCCTTCGGTAAGTGCAGGACAATATAGATTGAGCCAACCCTTACCATGTCTGGCTTGTTTCTGACTCGGGAAGGGGCATGAAGCTTTCTATCTAACCACCCGGAGTGGGTTCTGAGTGAGTGTGGCTCCTTCCAATAACAAGAGATGAAAGACTTGTTCCTTTTTGTTACCACTTTCAGGGGTTAGGGTTTTAGCCTGAAGTAGTCCAATCAGGATATCGACAACTCCCCTCTCCTTCTGCTAGAGAGGATTATTAGGTTGCATGGCTGAGGGGATCCTTTCCTCCTCAATGACGATCAGGTAGATGACTGAAGCCTGGTTAGAAGTGGCATACCTTAGTCCGACCCCTGAGGGTATGGCTTGCTTCATGCATCCCTTTTGGTGTTCGTTGTATGTCTGCTATTTCTGGCAGTTTGGTTTGTTTTGTAGGCATGAATCTCATGGGACTGAAGAAGATGACCGTCGCGCGAAGCCCCCTTCCTGAGGCACCTCATCCAGCCGCCAAGCTCACTATCGAGAAGGCTACATCTATCAAAGTTGAGCCTCCTTTAAAGAGGCTGAAGAAAGTCAGTGACTCCAAGGGAGCCTCCCCTGTTGGTACGGGTAAAAATATAAACAAGGTATTCAACGTAATGCTTATTGAATCTCAAATTTTGATGATGAAGTCAATTGATGGGTTATTGACCTAACATGGATTGTTAGAAGTTGATTAATACAGGATTAACTACGATAGAGAGAATGTGATAATCAGACTAGAGTCAAGTTCATGCATTAGGACGAGGTTCGGATGGTATAGTTGAGAACTCGTTAGGAGTGCGTTGAAAGCTTACCGAGGGTATTGGAAGCTTGCCTAGATGACACAAGGGAGTTCGCCAGAAGAAAACCGAGACTCGCTAGAAGATTATCGAGGGTAGTCGAAAGGCTTATTGGGAATTGAGAATGTCTTGAAGTGGACTTGTGACTATTATGATTAAAATTAATTGTCATAGTTAGCATCATGCAGGTTTAACCACGACGGGAGAAGGAGTTACAGATCAGACATGAACCTAGGATCAAGCTTAGGCATCAAACCAAGGATTGGACGATGCAATGGGAGCTCGCTAGGAGTTCGTTAGGAGATTTGCTGAAGGGATCGGGAAGCTTGCTATGAACATGTTGAGAGATCACCTGAGGAATACCATAAGACTCGTCGCTGGAGATTTCGAAGGTTGCCAGAATGTGGGAGTGAGGTCATTAAGCTTGGTGGTCATGTTTGATTGTAATATTCAAGTTGTAGGTTAAGAGTGAGTCTTATTTAAGTGTGATTTGGAAATCAACTCAAAGAGTCAACCAGATCCACTATGGGGTTTGATTGAGCTCAGGTTTAGCTCAATTAGTTGACCAAAGAATTGGTCAACATCAGGTTCAAGCCGAAAATTCAAAAAGTGGAGGGAACCACTTTTATGGAGATTTCGACGGGTAAACCATTAGTAAGTGATGGTTGTACCATCGTACATAGGATTTCGGGCGATTGTCAGTAGTTGAACCACCCGTACCCAGGAATATGGGCACTTTCGGTGGTTGACTTGCCCAAGTCGGTGGGTGTACCGCTCGTACCCGAATTTTTTGGATATGGTAGATTTTGGCTTCAGTTTTGAAGTCAATTTAGGGCCCATAAATATCCCAAGTTTTCTTATATTTCATACAATAATTTTTGGGATTATATTATGAGAAAATATTGTGTAAGAATTGTAAGAAAAATATAAAGAGTAAGAGATAGTGTAATCTTGTCTCCCTTATAAGCAAAGTGTAAGAGTTTGGTCTTCACCCAAAGAAAATCGGTAGTGGATGTCTGTGTGCCTAAAGAAGGAGGACTCGGGAGTAGACGTAGGCCGTTGGCATCGAACCACTATAAAAATTATGAGTGTTTCCTTACTTTCATTACTTACATATTTTTGTATTGACGCTTCTGATTTAACTCAACTTTTTGAAAGCAAAGTTTTCACGATAAGTTATTTCCTTTAAACGTTACTTATCTTTCCGATTTATTTATTAACTTAGCAACTTTCTTTTAATCACTCACTCGTTTCACTAAGAACCAAAAGCTTCAGATTTTCTATCTTGGTTTAATCGAAAAGTTTTCATCTAAACTGAAAATTTGCACTTGTACTAATTTAACCCCGCCCCTCTTAGTGTCAATTGATCTTAATAATCATAACAATTTGTATCAAAGCTTTGATTTTTCTTATTTGGTTTAACACATAAGAGAAATGGCTCTTATTGGCTTTTAAGATGTTTTTTCTATCGTTCGTCCTCCCATATTCAATGGGACGGACTACACTTATTGAAAAACTTGGATGAGAGTTTTTTTATTTTCTTTACACCTTGATTATGGACTATTGTTGAAAATAGATTTGAAAAGTCTTCTCTTCAAATGAATAATTGGAATGATTTGGAGAAGAAGACTTTCTCCTTAAACACAAAAGCTATGATTGTCTTATATTGTGCACTTGATAAAAAAGAATTTGATCGGGTTTCTTGTTTTGATTTGGCTTTCGATATATGGCATGCATTAAAAATCACACATGAAAGCACAGTTAATATAAATGAATTAATTAATAAAATATCTTACAAAAATAAACATAAAGAACAACTTTCAAAGAACATGAAGGAATTTGAACTGAGAACATATGACTCATTGAGTGAAATCTAAAGTTGAGTGAAATCTAGAGTGATGAAGACCTTGAACATTTGATAAATAAAGTAAAAAAATTAATGCGTGCCATATATCGAAAAGCTCTAAAGATAAAATACACAATCAAGAAATGGATAACCTTGCTCTTATAGCCATCGATGATGTGGTTAGTGATTTATTTAGTATTTTTTTTAGAATTATTAATGATTTAAAGATAGACAAAATCTCTTGCTATGAACGCAAGAAGTCGAGAAGCTCCAAAGATAAAATACACAACCAAGAGATAACCTTGCTCTTATAGCCATCGATGATGAGGTTAGTGATTTATTAAGTATTTTTTTAGAATTATTAAACATGTTTTATGATTTGTTTGATGAGTTTAGAAAACTTAACAAATCTTTTAAGTTACTTAAAAATGAACATGATTTGTTAGTTAGTAAGGTTGATGAAATGCATGAGTTATTAGCATCACATAATCCTAGTTCTAAATATGAAATGCTAGACAACATTAAAAAAGAAAAATATCATGCTTAAGACAATGTTAGAAAAATTTAAAATTAAAAATAAATCATTGAATATGATCCTTGCCAATAAAGATTATTTTAATAGAAGAAATGACATAGACTTTGTTAGTAACATTCAACAAAAGCTAATTATTTTTATTAAAGGACCAACTTTAAATGTGCCACCAAGAATCTAGTGTAATTTTTGTGAAAAATTAGGGCATATGACTTACAAATATTCATTTAAAAATTATAGTCCTCACAAGTTAGTTTGGGTTCCTAAATGAACCATAAATAATCTTATGCCATTAGAGAAAATAGAAAGAACATGTCATGAAAGACTCAATATTAAATGGGTACCTAAATCAAAACCTCTCTTAATATAAAGTTATTTCCTAAGCTAGGTATAATAAAAATATTTTGAAATTAGATGCTCAAGTCATGTTACTTGAGATCGAATACTCCTTCAAGCTTATTAGACTAAGTAGTAATAAGAAAATTATTAGAATTAAAATTATTAATAATAAATATTTTAATAGTTCATCATTAATATTGATGATGCATAGCTAGAATATATAAGTATGAAAATGTATTAGAACCAAAGAACTTTAGTTATTGAAAAATATATTTACATTGAAACTTACAAAAATGAGATTTTGAGTGAATGCTAAAATGATTAGACTGTTTAAATGTAAATACTATTGTTAAATAATTCAAATATTGACAAAGTCTATGGAATGATTGATTTAAATATTAAATTAATTGAAATACTATGATTGAATGATTATTTTGAATGATGGAATTTTAGTATAGAACAATATAGAAAAGGGAGAGAAAAATCATGCTTCATTGTCTAGTATTTTTATAAATTAAAAATATATTTAATGAGAATGAAATGAGCATGGTAACTCACTACACTAAGTCTAAAAATCATTGGAATTGAAATAAGTCAAAGTTTTTATTTGAAAATATTTTATTGTAATGATAAAATTTTGTTTTTTAACTTTAAATGACATTACATTCTTGAAATAAATTTCAAAAGAGGACAATTATTCTTGAAAGAATTTTTATCCTATTAATCCTTTAACAAGAGATAAAATAATATTATTATTGTTGAATCTCTTAAACTACAAAAATGGATTAGAAAACTTTAGGTATTGAAAAATAATCTATGATGCCTTCATCGAACTTTTTGCAAAGCGATTTTTTATGATGATTTTGGATAAATTTACAAATGATTTTATTTTAAAATGAGATTGATGAATCTCTCTAATGTTATTGATATTTTAATGATTTTATCATAATCTTGACAAGTTGAAAAAATTACACTTTGAAATCCTTATATAAATTCATTCAAAGAAAGTCATATGAATGAATCATAATTTATCGCTTCGGATCTATTACTTGAAAATCTTCTTATGAACCATATTCTTGAAAACTTGAATTTTCATATATATAAATCAAGATCTTCTAATTTTTCTTCCTTAAAATTAACTGATGATCTTGATATCTATAATATGATATCTTTATTAATAAAGACTCTTCTTTGATCTCTTAATATTTTATTTTATCATCTAAGAGGAGATTTATTAAATTAAATCATATCTTTAATATTCATAAATGTCTTTTGATATCCATATCTATCTTGATATAATTTATTTCAAAAACTTATGAATGACATAACTTATCATCAAAATTAGTATTTCTTAAATTATGATAAGTTCAAAATTATATGAGATTTGTTTTATTATGAACAATTTCCTTGATTCCTTGACTTTATCTTTTCAGGAGTCATGTTTAAATCTCTATGATTTTTAATTTTTAATAAAAAGGATATTTATGATCTTAACAATTATAATTAAAAAATTTATCAAGATTATTCTTCTATTTTATTAAAAATATTTATCTTGGATGAATTAAGATAAACTCCTAAGACTCATTGTTAGTATTTATACAAAGAGGGAAATAAACTTATTAAATGAAATTATGTCTTTTGATATTTAAATATTTGATTTTATCTTTAATGACATGATCTTCTACTTTCTTGCATAATTTGAATATGGATGTTAAAAAGAAATTATGCAATCATATTTTTTTTTTGATATTAACAAAGGGGGAGATAAAATAATCAATATGATTAGAAGCAAATTGGATATGATGACCTTGAATAAGAAATAATGTGCTTAGAAGAAAATTTTTCTAAATACATGCGAAATGCATATTTTATAATTTAAGCTTGATGTATACTCCTATTTTCCTTTGGATTTCTTGAATTTTATAAATTACACTTCTTATCAAAATATACATGCAAAATTCTTGATTAACAATTTAAGCTATCATGTTTTCTTTTGAAAATTTTTATGCTTATTATCAAAATATAAATGAAAGGTGATCGACAAAAATATATGATTTGCTATTTATGTTAGAAAATCACACAATTTAAATGCATGAGTGGCTCTTAATTCTTCTTGAATTTATTAGATTTTTGAGCTCATTTTTGAAATCACTCTAGTTAAAATGAATATAAGAAGAAGATCCAAATTTTTGTGATAATATAGTTTTAAAAGATTATTCTTGTTTCATGAATCTTGATGAATGTTTACAAAGGCAAATATATATAACATAAACTTCTATGATGCTTTATAACTCCTCCCTTATTTTCTTTCCTTCTTGTTCATAAAAGAAAGAAAATTTTTTATGACTCATGTAATATTTTTATAAAGGGGAGCAAAAACTAATGTGCCTTAAAATTCTAAGGCCTATATTTCACCTTTTTGTTGATGACAAAGGTGAAGAAATATATATTGATGACAGATGATATTAATGATATACATTGATATGGATACGGATTGATATATCTTGGATATGGATATGAATGCATAATTCTTTTTTACTCATGATTTGATATTCTGGATATTCAAATTTATGTTGAAATTTACATAGAATTTTGATTGCCTCAATTTAAGAATATGTGATTCTTTTAAATTTAAGTGGCATGAATTTAGAGGGAGTTAGAATTAACTCTTGTCATCAATTGATTGTCATCATAAAAAAGGGGAAGATCGTTGAATCTCAAATTTTAATAATAAAATCAATTGATGAGTTATTGATCTAACATTGATTGTTAGAATTGATGCATGATTAACTATGACAGGGAGAATATGATAATCAGATTTGGCCAGAGTCAAATCCATGTATTGGGTCGGGGTTCGGACAATGCAGTAAGGAACTTGCCATAAGTGCGTCGGAAGCTTGTCGAGGGTATTAGGAGATTGCTTATATGGCTTAAGAGAGTTCGCTAGAAGAAAACCGAGACTCAACGAAAGATTGTCGGGGGTAGCCGAAAGGCTTGTCGGGAGTTGAAAATGTCTTGAAGTTGACTTATGGCTATTATGATTGAAATTAATTAAGTCATAGTTAACCATGTCCGGAGAAGGAGTTACAAATTAGACATAGACCTAGGATCAAGCTTAGACATCGGGCCAAGGATTGGACGATGCGGTGGGAGCTCGTCGGGAGTTTGCTAGGAGATTCATCGAATGGATCGGGAAGCTCGCTAGGAACACGTCGGGAGATCGCCGGAGGAAGACCGTGAGACTCACCACTGGAGATTCGAAGGTTGTCGGAATGCGGGAGTGAGGTCATTAAGTTTTGTGGTCATGTTTGATTGTAATCTTCAAGTTATAGGTTAAGAGTGAATCCGATTTTAGTGTGATTTAGAAATCAACTCAAAGTGACAATCGAGTCCACTATGGGGTTTGATTGAGCTTATGTTTAGCTCAATTAGTTGACAAATAATTAGTCAACATCATGTTTAAGCCAGAATTCAAAAAATGGAGGGAACCACTTTTGCGTAGATTACGACAGGTAAATCACTGGTAAGCGAATGTTGTACCATCATACCCAGAATTTCGAGCAGTTGTCAGTAGTTGAGCTGCCCTAGGCTAGGCTGTTGAACTGCCCATGCCCAGGAATCTGGGCACTTTCGACAGTTGACTCACCCAGGTCGATGGGTGAACTGCCCATACCCGGATTTTTCGGATTCGATTGAATTTTGGCTCTGGTTTTGAAGCCAATTTGGGGCCTATAAATACCTCAAGTTTTCTTACATTCCATACAATAATTTTTTAGGATTATATTCTGAGAAAATATTGTGTGAGAATTATAAGAAAAAGAAAATGGGTAAGAGAGTGATCAAAAAGTGTAATCTTGTCTCCTTTGTAACCAAAGTGTAAGGGTTTGGTCTTCACTCAAAGAAGATCAGTAGTAGACGTTGGTGTGCCTAAAGAATGAGGACTCGGGAGTGGACGTAGGCCGTAGGTGCCGAACCACTATAAAAATTATGAGTATTTTATTTCTTTCATTGCTTATATATTTTTGTATTGACGCTTCCGATTTAACTCAATTCTTTGAAAGCAAAGTTTTCACGATAAGTTATTTCGTTCAAACATTGCTTATTTTTCTGGTTTGCTTATTAACTTAGCAACTTTCTTTTAATCACTCACTCATTTTAGTATGAGCGAAAAACTTTGGATTTCCTCTCTTGGTTTAATAAATTTTTTTTCATCTAAACTGAAAATTTATAATTGCACTAATTCATCCCTCCTCCCCCCCCCCCCATCTCTTAGTGCAAAGCTTACAAAGGTGAGGGAAATTGCTAACTCGAAGAATTTGGTACTCATATAAAGGCTTGTATGTGGACGATGGAGTATTCGTAGTCATCTCAAGATGACCAAAACTCGACGTTGAGGAGCATTAAAACTTTCTCTTTGGCATGAAAAGGATACGTCCGTAGGAGACTAAAATATGCAATAAATTCAACATGTTGCTAGACCTTGAAAGGTATAGTCGAGACTGTATTGGTGAAGAGTCATAATCTAGCAAGCGCATTTATAGGGGCAAAACAATGGACAGATTGTTTAGTAAGATGGAGTAATCCAAAGGGATTGTGGTCTCCAAAACTTTCAGAGGGAAGAATGCAAAGAAGAAAGTTGTTCCAATATGACAGATCGTACATGTTGAGAAAGAGTAGACTTATCTTACATAGTGCTAAAAATGAAGAGAGCTTCAAGGCACATGCACCTTGTCTTAGAGATGCATTTGACGGGAGGAACTAAGGTGATTCAACTTGCAGAGGCAAAGTTGAGATCAGAAGGTCTTAGCATAGTGTAAGAGGACACAGAGACAGGTACTCTTGAAGAATATGCCACAATGCTGTCATTCGTTGAAGAAAGTGGTGCACAACGAAGATTATGCTGGTGGGGGATATAGGCACAGGATCCACATAATAGTGCACTAATTTTAGCGAAGTCAATGGACTTCAAGAACTACTATATGACAGACTGTTCTAGAGTGATGCTTCGTTTGGGTGTGACTAGAGAATAAGTGGGCGAAGGTGAATTGCCAAAGAAGCGAACATAATCGAAGGTGGTGGAGGCTCTATAATGTGCTAGCATAGGCACATATGGAGAGATCGTAGTTCAAGTTCATCACACAAGAATCTAAATGCAATAGAGATGTCACCAGGAGGCGACATATGTAGTGGATCATGGTGGAATAGTTCGAGGCAACACAATACACACGAGAGAAGTCCCGTGAGAGACGTGATCATGCAAAGGTATAATCAAGAGCTACTGAGAGCTCCACTTCGGTGAATAACATAATAAGAAAAAGAGCTATGGATTCAATGAGTGAATGTCATGGTACCGTAACGACGGATCTTCCGTGTATGCATATTGAATTTTGCATTAGATGCAATTCTTGATCATTAGCATATGAGGATTGTATACCACTGAGGGAGAATTTTGAGTGCAAATACCAGCAAGTCCCATGTGGGGACTTGATCATATAGAGGTATGATCGGAGCGCCAGGAGAGTTGGACTACTTCAGTGCTCACATTCGCTTAAGGGAGCCTGACAAGTCAAAGGACAAGATCAAGTAAGTAAACGTTGTTACCAAGGAAGCTCGGAGAATAAAATCGACGCAAGCCCTATAACAAGATAACGTATGTCATGCATGAGAGTTGTAGTCTGTCTTTCCATCGATCAAGGGAATTGCTCAGGGAACACAGGGGTGTTGAAGCAGGTGGTTAAAAGGGGCGAAGAAGCGACGACGAGTCCAAAGAGGCTCAACTACCCAAAAGCAAAGCATCATTGAAGCAAGTGGTTGAAAAGGGGCCAAGGAGGTAGAGAATACAGAGGCAAACTCTAAGTACCAAGACAAGACTAGAGGGTAAAGGCCAATGAACTTCATAAGACCGGTGTCAATGGGTTTCTCATCAAGATAGCTGAAAGTGAGAGACTTCGGGTTGATACAAGAATGCTCGACCAAGGAACAAAGTAGACAATACATGGTATTATACCTCTTCTACTCAGAGGAGTAGGCGGTGAAGATTATAGAGAAGACAGTATAATCCCAAAGGTGACTAAAACTATTAAAGACTTGCTCCAAGTTGGGGTGAAATTTTACTCTTTTCCGATAAAACTTCTTGCATTCCGAAAGTTTGATGATAGAGAAAAGGCGAATCATAGTAGTTAACTCAATGCGATGAGTGAAAACATTTCGGGTGCTTTAGAAGTGTAAGCAAAGAGTAGGTGAATACTAGTAACCAGCTCGATATATGGAGTACAACCTCGAGAAGGCGAGCGAAGTCAAGTAACTTTGCTTTCTTAACTCCTAAGGAAATGGGCAAAACCGAGTACCCCAGTTCTCTTATTTATCTTACAGAGGAGCTCTGCACAAGTTAAAAAGACCATTTAGAGAAATCTAATGGAAGACAAGTTATCAAATCCTCACCAATGGTGATTGGTGCTACTGAAAGTATATTATCCGTTTCATTTCCTAATAAAATATCAATCGAAAGCGAAAGTGATGGAAACCTACCTGGATAGGATAACTAAGTTGAAGAAGAATTTATGGGCAAATTTTGTGAAGGAAGGACATCGAAAACTTCAAAGTCTAGAGACGATGCTCGTTAAAGCTCCAACAAACATCCACTCAGTTTAAGCGACATGAGACATTTGAGATATTAGCGCAAAATAAGGAAGGTCTTTTCTTTTATCAAAAGGATCTGTAAGAATCAACAAGGATCAACACAACTCAGCCGACCCCACACTAGAGTCAGTTATTGGCGAGTTGAAGCAGTATGACAGATCAGAGTTCGACTACTCAACAACAGCGATGGAGAGCAGTTAGGAGCCAAGAGTTATGCTACAACAATAATAAAAGATCAAAGATTCAATAAAAGGCAAAGAGATGCAGCATTTGCAGTGGCTTCGGTGAAGATGTCAAAGGAATAAGTGGGGGAGAATGTCACGAACAATAAGATATTTGACATAATGCTCATGTTTATCTGTGTCTTTCAATTTTTGTACTTACTTTATACAACAAGTAGCAGACTTGTAGTAGGCTTGGCAGCCCTCGTTTAGTTAGCTTTCATGATTGTTTTCATCTTATAAATGAGAGTCATGTCATATGAATAATTGTTGGGACTTTGGTCTGTAGTGAAACTTTATTCTTTGTGTGTAATCGTTCAGAACTTGTAAAGATCATAGTTATAAATTGTATTGGCTATATGCTTATGGATCCCGTGAAAAATACTTTCACTAACATATTTTCTCTTTTGTAGGTCCCAAGGGATCGTAGGAGGTTTCGGAAAGGTTGACCTTTGTAGACTAATGTGCAATGGTATCACACGACTTAGGTAAAATCAGCTAAGTTCATGACACTTCACTAGCCCCGAGACCTAGGTTGGGCCCCAAAAGAGCTCAGGGGGAGGGTTGTAGCCACAAGGATGAGAAGGCAGCCGTCATCCTTGGTCTATAAGAGATCTCTGTCAGGTCAAGGCCTGAGTGCCCGATGAGCCGTACATGGCTTGAGAGATAACAGAGCTCCTCGAGTTGTCCGACGATAGCCCGTTAAAGGTGCAGTGGGCTTCACTAACTCCCGAGAACAATGTGTGAGCAGATGGGAGCGACGCCCAACTATTTTGTCGAGGCCTATTAAGCCTCCCCCTCACCAAGGATATATATACACCACACCCTCTAAGGAGCTGATGCAGAATGTGGCCAAGAACTTGGTTATAGTAAAGCAGTTGCTTCTTTATTTTTTGCATTGATCTTTCTTGTTGTTGACTAACAAATTTTGTGGGCAACATCATCATTTCGCTATGAGTCTCATCAATCGGGTGCGTAACTCCGGGAGAGTCATAGATAAATGCTCCATACTAAATGAGGAGCTTCAGGCTAATGTCCAAAAGCTGAAGGATGAATCCGGATAGATGGTAGTTGTTGTAGCTAAAGTCCAGGCCAATAAGACGATTGCGAAGTTGGAGAAGGTCCAATGTGGTGAGGCCGAGGCTCTCGAGAAAGTGGGGGCCCTGGAGAAGAGCTCAAACGGCTGAAGGTGAGCTTGGAGGTGACTGAGAGGAAGAAATGAGAGGTAGACGAATTCCTCTTAGTGGCACGAACGGTGCAGAAGAAAGCTGAGAATGACCTTGCCGTAGAACTGAATATGACCCCCATAGAAGGTGCGGGCGACTATTGCCTAATACAAGGAGTTGTTTGGCTTCAAGTCTAGGCTCGAAAAATAGGTCGGGTGAGCTATGAGTTCAGATACAAGATCGCACTAACACGACTTTGAGCCAAGCACCCGGGAGTAAGGTCGAGGAGGATCCCTACACCATTCTCCCGGAAGACGACATCATCCAAATGGAGATGGACGTCCACTTCGATGATAGTGACCCTCCTGCGCTATAACAATAATGCTCTGTAGTTGTCTTGGTCAGGGTCACGTTGGTCTCCAAGCCAACAATAGTGCGAGCTGTGCACCTAGTGCTTCTCTCAGCCCACGCCCATTTATGACCCCTCTGAGTCTCGCACCTACGCTGCTCCCCCTCACTTCTTTTGCTCTCCTAATTGAAACTACAACTACTCCTACGCACTACGTACACCAAAGGTGCTCTTGGGATGGAGTCTTTCACCTTCACCTTCGATGCAGCCGATCCGATGGCGGTCACCGGCATCACCTGTGGTTGCAACACCGTGAATAAGGTTGGAGCAGAGAACTCACCCAGCTTCTGTAACTCTGCTGGCATCCTGGGAATGGTGAGGGGGCCATTGTCACTGGTGTCCCAGCTTGGTGAAGAAGGGTTCTCTTATTGCTTCGCTTCTGATGACACAACCACCCCTTTGCTCTTCGGGTCTTTGACAAGTCCAAGCCCACAGGCTGCTTCCACGTCGTTCGTCAATAGCCCTTCTTCCCTATACTACCTCTCCTTGCAAGGGATCTCAATTAGTGCAATCCTCTTATTGATACCGACCACAACCTTGGCGCTCAAATTGAACGGGACCGACGGCTTGGTCATTAATTCCGGCACCATCACTTTTACCCAGTTGACGAATCCAACTTATGCGATGTTGATGCAAGTGTTTGTGTCTTAGATGGATCTACCGGTGGTGGCCGTGAGCGGGTATGATCTCTACTTCTCCTTAGCACCGGATCCAAGCGGGTGGTAGTTATATAGATATTTAACATGTTTAGGAGTAATGGCTCATGTTTAAGAGTTGTGGAGTTAGTGTGGGTAGTTATTAATCATGGGTGAGATAGTGAGATGGTGGGATGAAAGAAGTGATATGAGGTAGTTATTATTATGTTATATAAGTAGGACGCTAGTTTATGAAGCAAGAGTGCAGAGAGTGTATATATTTGGAGATTATCTTATAAGTGTTCTATTACCTCCTATTTAATACTACATTATTTTCTTGATTGAAAGTATTTTCGTTATTCGTATCGTAGTATTCTATTTTTTTATCATTTCTTTGCTCTTCCTTCCCCAACATTTGTGATATCAGAGCCTTGTTTCAATCTGAACTGGGCATTATGGCTTTTAATGATAATTCTATGTCTCAATCCCTTATTCCCATCTTCTCGGACAAATTTTATGAATTTTGGAGTATCAAGATGAAGACTTTTCAAGTCTCAAGACCTTTGGGACTTGATAAAGAATGAATATATAGATCCAGATGAAGAAACCAGGCTAAGGGAGAATAGAGAGAAGGATTCAAAGGCATTGTTCTTTATTCAACAAGCTGTACATGAGACAATATTCTCAAGAAATGCAACAACGACAATCTCAAGACATGTTTGGTTGATACTTCAAAATGAATTTCAAGGCTCATTGAGGTTGAGGTTGAAACTTCACCATGAGTTTAAAATTTTGTTTATGAAAAGTAATGAATCGGTGCAAGATTTTATTTCTCGAGTGTTTGAAATTGTTAGTCAAATGAAATCCTATGGTGAACATCTTTATGATCAAATAATTATTGTAAAAGTTTTGAGAAGTTTAACTCTAAAATTTGATCATGTTGTTTCCATAATTGAAGAGTCAATGGACTTATCTACTTATTCATTTGATGAACTAATGAGTTCCTTGTAAGCACATGAAGCAAGATTGAACAGGTCACTTGAAAAAAGGTGAAGAAAAAGCATTTCAAGTTAAGGGGAAGTCTTCTACTTTAAAATAAGATAAAAAATTAATAGAAAGAGGACGTGACAAAGGAGGATTTCGTGGTAGAGAAAATGGAAGGGGAAGAGAAAGATGATACTTTGATGGGCATGATGAATAAAAGCAATCAAGCTATGATCAGAAAAACTACAAGAGTGGAATTCAATATCACTATTGTAAGAAATTTGGTCATATGAAGGCAGATTGCTGGAAAAATAAAAAACAAGCTATGTGGAGGAAAATAAAGACAATAATAAGTTGTTTATGACTCATTCACAAGTTAATGATATCTCAAATGATATTTGGTTCTTAGATAGTGGAAGTTTTAATTATATGTCAAGCATAAGATCAATATTCAGAGATATTGATAAAACTCACAAGTTGAAAATTAGACTTGGAGATAGAAAATAAATCCAAGTGGAAATAAAAGGAATAATTGAGATGAAGATAAATCAAGGAAAGATAAAATAATTTGATAATATTTTTTATGTTCCTACTTTATCACATAACTTATTGAGTGTTGGACAGTTGATAGATGTTGGATATTCAGTTATATTTGATGATGGTTCATGCACTATTAAAGATAATAAATATGGTTTGATTAGAGCAAATATTTATATGACGTAAAATAAGATGTTTCCAATTGATGTTTTAAATATTGAGAAACACACTCTTGTTGTAAATAAAAAAAATGAGACAAATTTATGACATTTGAGATATGGATACCTTAATATTAAGGGTTTAAGGTTGTTAAATATAAAAAAATTATTTATGGATTACCTAAAATTAATACACTTATGTATATGAAGAATGTATTTATGACAAACAAAGAAATAATTTTCTATTGGAAAAGCATGGAGAGCATCTTATTATCTTGAATTAATTCATGCTGACTTATGTGGACTTATGAATATAAAATAATTTGGAGAAAGTCGATATTTTCTATTATTTACTGATGATTATAGCCACATGAGTTGGATATATTTTCTGGAACTGAAATTTAAAATATTCGATAACTTTCAAAAATTCAAGTCACTTGTAGAAAGACAAAGTGGTAGATGCATAAAGACACTTTGAATAGATAGAGGTGGTGAATTTTTATCTAATTAGTTTAATTCCTTTTGTGAAGAAAATGATATTCGTAGGGAATTTACAACACCATATATACTGGAGTAAAATAGTGTAGTTGAACATAAGAATCAAACTGTTGTCGAAATGACAAGAAGTTTGCTTAAAGGAAAGCATCTTCCCAATCAATTTTGGGCAGAAGCAGTTGCAATAGCAGTTTATTTATTGAATATTTCACCGATAAAAGCTATTATGAATCGAACTTCTTTTGAGACTTGATGTGATATAAAGCCAAGTGTAAGCCATCTAAGAATTTTTGGTAGATTGCTTATGCTTTGGTAAATTCATAAAACCATCATAAGTTTGATGAAAAATCTAAAAAATGCATCTTAATTGGATATTCCTTATAATCTAAAGCATATCGATTGTATAATCCTCTCAGTAGCAAAGTTATTATTAACAGAAATATTGTGTTAGATGAAAGGGCAAGTTGAAATTAGGAGATCAATGAAGGTGAAACACAAATTCATGTTCCAGCAGAACTAGTCACTCCACCGAATCAAGTGACAAATTTTGTTCTAACAAGTTCAACGTCAACCTCACCTAGTAGCAGTTCAAATTCAACAAATAATTTCTCAGATAAAACCCATTCAGGAAGGTTTAAATCACTAACCTAGATTTATTATTCAACAGCTTTGTTTATTTAAGATCCTATAACTTTTGAGGAAGCAGTTGAAAAAGAAGAATAGCGAAGAGCAACGAATGATGAAATCAAGTAAACTGAGATGAATGAAACATGAGAGCTAATAGATCTACCGAAACAAAAAAAAGCAACTGAAATATTGTATGACAACAAAGTTGCAATTACAATAACGAAGAATCTAACATTTTATAGAAAAATGAAACATATCGAGATATGTTATCATTCGAGATCTTATAGCAAATGAAGTTATAACAATAAAGTACTATGGCACGGATGAACAAGTTACATGTATTCTCACTAAGTCAATTCTAGTTCAAAAATATATTTATTTTATGTCTCAAATCGATATATGTAACTATGAATCAAGGGAAAGTATTGAAAATTAATTCATGGTAATTAATATGTTTAGGAGTAGTGGCTCATGTTTAATAGTTGTGGAGTTAGTTACGAGTTAGTGGAGTGAGATAGTGAGATAGTGAAATGAAAGAAGTGGTATAAGGTAGTTATTATTATGTCATATAAATAGAACCCTAATTTATAAAGTAATAGTACATAGAGTGTATATATTTGGAGATTATCTTATAAATATTTTATTACTTTTTATTTAATACTATATCATTTTATTGATTGAAAATATTTCTATTATTCATATCATAATATATATATATATATATATATATATATATATATATATATATATATATATATATATATTGTCATTTCGTTTCTACTCGTTCCCCAACACCAAACTACTTCATTGCGAATTCCAGGGATGGATAGATGTGCTACGCAATCTTCGGCGGGTCTCCGTACGACTACTCCATCTTGGTCAACTTCCAGCAGCAGAACTTGCATGTCGTCTATGACGTCGCCGGTAGAAAGCTGTCGCTCGAGCCTGCGAACTGTAGTTTTCATCAAATCAAATCATTGGTTATTCATATCGTTCGTGCATTATTTAGTGATAGTTTGAAAGGGCTGTCTGAGCTCGGAAAATTTTCTTGTTCAAACAATAATATGTGAACGATAAATTTTCTTTTCTTTTAGAGAAAGAAAGAAAGACAAATCGGAGTTGAGATCATACATACACACCACCCATTCTCTATTGGGCGTTGGTATAACTCCCAAGTTGAGACAGAGCAATTGCATTGAGTTCTCTGTGCTGCAAGAGCGAGCTATTCCCGATGACAAGCATCTCCTATGCAAGCCTACCTCATCTAGAGAGGTCATCGCCGGCGAGGACAGAGTTCCGCCGGCGGCACGGAGGGCACGAACTGGCTCCTGTGGGCGGATCGAGAAAGATAGAGAAGCTAGACTATGGTGGGGGAGATTCTCCTCAGATGGACCTGTTAAGAGAGTTAATGCACCTCAAACCGTGACCTCTGCTGCACCAACCATGGTTTCTGATCTTGAGGTATGGTTCAGTGCTACTGTCATGACAGTAAGAACTCATCCATTCGTCATTGCGGTAGATCAAAGTAGATGTTTTGCCTTTGGTGTGTGTGGTTGAGAGATTCTGCTCGATATATACTCTGTTCATGTTTTTGTACTCAAGCCAAGCTAAGGATGGATCTGAGGCGCTTCCGCCACACTGAACTCCATGCAGACGGCAGACTCTCTCACAGACAAGGAGAAGATGCTGGCAAACTACGTTTCAGTGTTCGTGATGTTCCCAGTAAGTTGTTCTTCGTTAATTGGCCCAGCATCAGCGACATTACGCTGTTTGATCTGAGACTGCCCAACCGTTGGATGTCATCTCCGTCAGCAACGTGTTGGAGAAGCAGGAAGAACTGCCGTTGCGTGCCGCCGATGTCGACGGCGTCATGGTGGACGTTTGGTGGGGAATCGTGGAAGCCAAGAGGGCGAAATGCTACGACTGGAGCGCATACAGGGGGAGCTATTCCACACGGTGGAGGAAGAAGGGCTCAAGTTGCAGGCCATCATGTCGTTCCATCAGTGCGGTGGAAACGTCGGCGACGCCGTCGACATCCCGTTGCCGCGGTGGGTTCGCGATGTCGGCGAGTCGGACCCAGTTATCTACTACACCAACAGAAGTGGCAGGAGGAATCGGGAGTACCTCACCATTGGAGTAGACGACCAGCCCATATTTGATGGCCGCACTGCTGTGGAGATCTGAGTTGCAAACCATCACTCTTCGTGGCCTTTAGTCCGATTGAAGAAGTTGTGGATGCAGGGGACTGTCTTTGCAGCTTTACAGTGACTTCATGAAGAGCTTCAGAGCAAACATGGCGGATTTCTTGGGTGCTGGTATTATTACAGACATAGAGGTGGGTCTTGGCCCTGCCGGAGAATTGAGGTACCCCTCCTACCATGAAGCACAGGAATGGGTGTTTCCAGGCATTGGAGCGTTTCAGGTTAAGCTTAAGCTCACTGTGATCACTTCTTGTACAGTGTCTTCAGTTTTGGTTAGCCAATAAACCTCTTCCAGAAACTGGAGGAAGGGATGACTGAAACATGTTTTTTTGTAGTGTTATGATAAGTACATGAAGGAAGAGTTCAAAGAGGACGCAACAATGGCAGGACACCCCTGAATGGGATTTGCCAGATGATGCAGGAGAATACAACGACAAGCCGACGAAGAAGAAGTTCTTCTTAATGCCAGGCCAAATGGAGTCAGCAGAAGAGCTACAAGAGACTATGAAGCCATACCCATTTGATCCAGAAACTGATGAGTGTTGGTGGTGCCTTTGCTGATGTCGTGGATGCAGCACTGCTGCATCCTGACTTCATCCTTCAATTGAGATCCTGCAGATGGAGTTGAGATGCTATCGATGATATATGGACATTAGATATCGATGATATATGGACATGAGATCCTGCAGATGGAGTTGAGATGCTATCGATGATATCGATGACTTCATCCTTCAAGCCACTGATGTCCACCACCACCTCCTTCACGCCACATATCCTTGCACCAACTGAGAAGCATGGAGTTGAGATGCTATCGATGATATATGGACATTAGATAGATCTGTTTCTTGTAGAAGGAGACATCGGTACCTGCTAACTCGGCTAAAGGAGCACATACTCTGAGTCTGTTTCAGACTGATCAACGGCGGTCTCGGAGGTGTTCCCAGGGCCAGAGAGCAACGTCTCCGCCTCGAACTCCAACAACGGGAATGCATCGGCAGGGTCGAAGAACTTCCCGAACAGTCGCGGGCTGAAGAGTGGCCCTTCACCAAACCCAGCCGCAAGCAACGAAGCGATCAAACACGTCTTCCGTGAGGCGACTCGCCATTTCTGTGAATGTGAGCTCTGATCGCCTGATCGGACCTCGATCACCCTCGGGGGCGGCATTCGCAAAGCAAGCGTCGAAGGGGATGCTCCCGTAGAACTCACATTTTATAAAGCTCAAGCCGCTGCCTTTGGAAAGGCAGAGATGAGGATTCCTCGTGTTGCTAAGGGGAATATTTCCTGCTCTGGAGCACACCTTATCCTCCTCCATTTCTGAGATGAAGCAGTCTGCAACCTTTGGATCTCTGGCCTCACCAACTTCGCCAGCAGGATGCAGCTAAGCAGACCACTTCACATGCATTGTACTGCTTCAAATGCAGAGGTTTCCTTTAACTTGTTGATGATGTATGTAGTGAAGAAAGAGCTGATTCAGATCTCTGTATCTGACGATGACATTCACAAGAGATGAAGCAGGAGCAAAATTTGCTTAGGATTAGAAAGTGCAGCAGTCACTCTTGAGGATTGAATTATTAGAGCATGCTGAAAAGAAGCGAATATTAGTTGTACTGCTTCAGCTAGTGGAGAGAACAGTTCAGTCACCTGTGAACTGATGCTGGTTTTGCTTTACTTGGATCTGCATTTCCCCATTGAGCCTTTAGTAGATTCTGTTTGCTTTTCTTGGCCCAGGGCTTGTCTTGAATTTCTACCTTGCTGCTTTCTCTCACCTTATGCTCACATTCTACAGATGTACCCTTGAGTTGCTGAGATGAAATGTCTTGTTATATTGTTCATCAACAGAAAGCAAAATTGAGAATGAAATGAAGAAGATACTACTTTTTGAAGCAAATTTGACTATGAGAGAGATGTTTGACCATCAGGTTTCAAGAACGGTTGACTAAAACTCTGAAACTTCATAGAATACTCATTCATTTCCCTCACTAGACTTGACCTAAACAAGTTGAGAGAAATTCTTAACCATCATTTTGGATCCATCTTGTTTTCAATTCTCATGTGATACAAGAAGCAATTTGTGAGCACAAAAATTTGCCAAAGAGCTTGTAATTTTGAACACTCACATTATTGCAAAGTTGTCAAGAATGTAAACAATTGAGAATGTCGATCATGTTAAAGGATTTCTTTCAACCTCAAGAATAGTGTTTCTTCCAATGCCTCATATGACAAGAATAAGAATAAGAAGAATACATTTGTAGGTGCCATCAACCTGCTCCTTTATCTGAATAAAACTTGTCTGGCATCCTTTAAGTTTCTTCTTCTCTGAGTCTAAGTAAGTTCTGAGGAAGTAAATTAAATAGTATCGTAGCAACCAGATTGATGAAGCATCTTTAAAAGGTAAACCCTGCAGGGATGAACAGTCATTGTGATGTGAATCTACTCTTGAGGTTCTTAAAATCATTCACCAATAGCAGTGATCATGCCGATTTTTACTTGACTCAAGTTGCCTCAGATTATTTTAGAAAGCATTCAAGATTAGTGTATCAACAACCACAGTTCTACTTAATCATGCAAGAATTTCTCATTATCTAATATATGGAGCAATTGACATGTAAGCTCATGTATGGATTTCTACAACAGTAATCACATATGCATTACACATCATGTTTCAAGATTTCATAATGGAAATAGTTGGGCTCATCATAGCAGATAACTGGTCATACTTCAAGGAACTTTCAAGGATTGCCAATAACAGAGTATTCTAAGAACCTTCTACTGTTTTAGTGGTTGATCTGATTTATGTTTCAGTCAGATGCAACCTTGATCATCATAGGAAGAGAAGATGAAGGTGTTTTGTAGCATAAACTATTGCTTAGCAAGTAACTCAAGACCAAGGACACTGGCTCATGCCCTCATCTCTCCACGATTAAAGCTCAAGAGCCTACTCGACAACAGCAACAAAGAAACCATAAAAATTACTAGCACCAATAGCAACAAGGAACAAAGCATTCCTTTTAAGTATCAGAGGTATCAATTTATCATTATTATCTGACGAAGAATTACAATCAGAGTCATCACTTCATGATTACGAATATGACTATCTAAAGCATTGTTGCAGAGAATGCAAATGAATTATGATGAAACAAGCACAAACTGGCTTACCCTATATGGCCAAGCTCAAAATGGATGAAGGAATCCGAAGGCTCTTGCTAGAATAATTATTCTTCCTTCCAACATCCACAAGCTTTGTGGCCTCATCCATCCTCGAACACTTTGCCAATCCGTTCACTACCTTCTGGAATACTGCCGCTTCCACGAAACACTGCCTACTCATGCTATCGTAGCAGCATTTTAGAGCCAAGTCGAGCTCACCGGCCTCACAAAGGTAAGGGATAATAATCTCAAAGGTCCCCTTGTTTGGTGTGCACTGGTTCTTCGCAAAATCTGAAAACAGCCTCTTGGCCTCCTCCAAGTTCCCTTCTTGGGAATACCCTTTGATAAGTGCATTGAAGGAGAAAGCGTCCGGCTGGTTCAATTGGTCGACGAGATTGGCTGCTTCCGTAGTCCTCCCTTCTGAAACCAGCCACCTCAATTTCGTGTTGAAGCTTTTTGTGTCGGGCTCGATGTTCTTCTTCCGCATCAAAGCCCAAATCTTTTCAGCTTCCGAAGATTCCTTCTTCTCGTAAGACCAATGCAGGAGGGTGTTGCAGGTGATCAGATCAGGAGATATCCCATTCGTCTCCATGAGGTCTACCGTACCCAGGGCCGCATCAAGATCGCCCTTTTCGCAGCGGGCGCGGATGAGGACGTTGTAGGAGATGAGATCCGGGACGATGGTGGGGTCGGCGGCTGGGATATCGCGGAAGGTGGCGACCAGGCCCTCGACATCGCCGGAGTCAGCGAAGGCAGTGAGGAGGGCATTGAAGGACATGACGGAGCGGGGGGTTCCGAGGGCGGGGAGCTGGTGATACGTAGCGGCGGCGTGGGCGAGCATGGAGGCCTTGCCGTAGAGGGAAATGAGGCGGACGGCGAAGCCCTCCCGGGCGAGGTCGGAGGGGAACCGCTTCTGAGCCTCGAGGATGGCCTCGACAGCGTCAAGGCGGCCGGCCTTTTTGAGGCGGCGGACGGCGATCTCATAGATGCGGTGGCGGCAGCGGAAGCGGTAGGAGGCGGAGGCCGCGATGAAGCCGGCGGCGAGCTTGTCGGGGTCGCGCTGCTTGGAGAGTTTGTCGATGGTAACGGCGAGGGGCTCGGTGTACGAACCGGGGTTAGGGTCCGGGCTAGGTCCCACCACCGTTGTAGCGGTGGAGGAGGAGAAGCGGCGGACGAAAAGGCGAACTCGAAAGCTTAAACTCATCCTTCAAGCTTAGTTTGCCGAGGGGCGGCGGCGGGTAGGGTTTTGGAGGGGGTTTTAGAAGGGAATCCGACCTTCTTAAATCGTGCGGAGGCAGTTGCGTTCACTTTCCCGAAGACAGAAAACGGAGTGGCGTCGATGGTATTCGTGTCCCATCTGATATTTTTATATAAAATATTTAGCCAAAATTACAAAAAAAAAAAAAAAAACAGCCATATGTTCAGTGAAAAAAATAGGAATATCGTATATTATTTTATTATACTCGATGTTATATGATGTTGAGAAGCTGAATTACCATTGGACTAGTTATAGATTATCTTTATAATTAATTATCTTTACAATCTTTATACTTTCAAAAATTATATTTAAATTTTTATACTTATAAAATAAAATATTTAATTGAGTTTATCCTACTATAGAGAAATACATACTCAATAATAGATCATAAAATCAATATATGCTTGACAATAAAAAATTAAATATTTTAAAAATCGATGACATGAAAATAAAAAAGATTATATATTTCACTTTTATATTATAAGAATCTCAGTTTAACTTTTAAAAATATTAAAAATAACTAATTACAAGAGATAATTTATAACTAACCCAATTATCAGTAGATGACAATAATACATTAATTAGAGTGAATCAAAAGAGAAGACAGATGCCAAATATACATCAATTTCTGATGCAAACACCATACCAGCTGGCAGACTGCAAAACTTTTGCTATCAGGAACTAAAATTTTGCATTTAATTGACCATAGAATCATGGATGATTACATTCATGAAAATTAAAAAAAAAAAAACACTGTTATGTGATGATTTACCCTGCACTAATCTGCAATCAAACTATTTTCTTGGGACTTTGTGTCTTAGAAAGTCTCGTCTTTTTAATTAGGTGAGAGCCACAAGTCTACTACATACATTAGGTGAGAACCATAAGCTTAAAGACTTGGTCGCAACTCAAAGATCGACCCCATCTATACCCATCTGTCAACAGATCCGGCACCTTTAGGTACTGAGATCCTGCCAATGCAACATGCAAGCTACAAAATGGATGGACTATCTATTGGTGCTATCAGTTTGTGATTATGAAGCAGCAACCCGCGGTAAGACAAATGATGCACAGAGCATCCATTTTCCAGGTGCAACAAGGCGGACCTTGTGCATCTCTAGGTCAACGACTTCCTCGCACAGTGCCATGTTAATCCTCTGCATACAAAAACCATTTAACTTGAATTAGCACAAAGAATAATGTCCGAGATTCACCGAATGAAATGAAAGGAGTTACTGGTCATGAGAAGCGTAACCCGACCTCGTGAAAATCATACTCGGGATTCTGCGCCTTCGAAAATCCATAGACATGAATCTTTGGCAGAGAGCAACCCGGCCTTGGTTTCTTCTTGACTATTCCTCTAAATGCATCTGTTAAAATAAGAAATTCAAGACGACTTTAAGCAGAGTTAAATCATGATGATATCTTGAAAGACCTATATAGTTCAGCTCTGGCTTCTGGTCAAAATGGACCCACCAAACAATAAACAAGAAATCTAATTGAAGAGGCAATTATATATAGTGTCGGGTAGCCACCATGATGTTGGTCAAGTGTGAGTATAACGTTTGAGGAACAGCATCATATGAGATTCCTATTTAGCTAACCAATACGGATGTTAAAGAAAAATTGCATCATCGGAGAGGTTTAAAATCTAAACACAAGAAGCCAATTACAGACATACCTAAGAATTCCACAGCATCATTTGGCAAATTCATAACCACTTGCGTAATAGAATAAGGATGTTGATTGGCAAACATTGCAATGATGAACCTCCTGCCATCCATGTTGAAAACCTGAGCAGTACATAAATTAGAGATGTTTATGTATCCTGTAAATGCCGGTTTGCAGCATTAGGAAAAATAATTAATTATCTCCAAATTATGGTAACATGCAGAAAACAAAGAACAATAAACAAGAACTAGAGAAGTCATTAAATATGCTTTACAAATGTGAATATATACAACTGCTGCTAGCGCCAGTCCCATACATACTGACATGACACCATGTCAAAGCCTATCTCCTTTCTTTCAATAGGCAGTAGAACATTTGTTCTCAAAACACAATAAGTTGCTCCAAATTAGCACACATAAACCATTTTAAATTGATAAGATCATAAAATTGGATTAGCGGCACAACCAGCAAAAGCTGAAATATCACTTAAAACCATTTAGTCAAACATTGAAATTTGAAATACCATTTTAAACTCTAATGTTAACAAATTAAATGATTTCACATGACTCGTTATCAGTTCTAGTTTATGAATATTCAATAAATGCATTACTCTGACCACCCCAAAAAAGCTGGGATATTATGCATACTTGTTGTATTTGTTTATAAATAATACATCATTCCCAGAGGCCAATAGTGCAAAAAATAACTGCTGTGACTTAATAGCAGTACACGTCAGTATTCTAGCAACATAGTAACTAAAAATGGCAAAATATAATATAATATAAAGGCTACAAATATTTGAATCATGATCATAATATTTTTGAGGATTAAAACAATCACTACAGATCTTATAAAATGATAGCTCATCATACCTCCGCCTTTTTCTCAAGCCTGTTGAGGACAATGTTTCTTTCAAGATACTCCACAGCATTGGGGTTTAGATCATTGGCAAATACATACTTTACTTTCTTTGCTGCAGAAACAGCTATTGGGCCAACACCAGAGAATACATCACCTGTCCATTGATGTATAAACATGTCATACATGTATCTATAATTTCTATTCTAATGAAATAATGAACTGTTGACAATTAAGATCTTTCATCAACGAAAAGTAATATCATGCTATTGTGTCCATCTCCTACAAGTTCATCAAAATTGAACCTACTTAACAACAAGAAATTTCACAAACACAAAAACAGATATTGGCAAACTTGCAAGCTGGTTTAAAATGATATGGAACTATGAAGAAGTATCATCTAATGACTGTATATCTAATATATAAATCAAATAATAACCACCAAAATTCTCATGTATCAACCATATACCCTTACCTATTAGATGAGTTAAAAGATGTGAACCATACCAAATTATGTACCAACAGAGATCAAAATCCACAAAATGCAACAATTACATGCCAACAGAGATCAAAATCCACAAAATGCAACAATTACATGCATGTAATTGATCTTGAATAAGTTATATAATCACTGAATAAGTGGCAATTAGGACATAACACAAAAATAGATGATATTATGGCTAAACTTTGATGCAAGAATTTAATTGCATAACTTAATTCACCAAATTAATTAAATAACAAACTCAACCAGCCTTTGTTAGTCTGCATATATTTTCTAATGTTTTTACACGACAGTGACAAAAAAAATTATTTATTAACACACGAAAGAAAAACAGCAGTCTTTATGATGGTACATTCACATGCACAGTTTTAATTTAGAATATTTAAGCAATGAGCTAGGAACTGCATATCTTACTTATTACCAGTTGGAAAAAGCCAAATAGCATATCATAGTATTAGCATACTATTAAATCTAGAGAGTATCCTAAACAACTTGCACTTAGTCAATGGCAGCACCAGCAACTCAAAACAACTAAGAGATACTTACAAACTATATCAGAGCTTGTAAAACTATCGATAAGTCGTTGCCTCTCGGTTGCCAACTTAGAGTTCCAATAACTGCAGCAGGAAGAAGAGCCATAATTAAATCAATGATCCTAATACTCGTAATTGATCACAACGCATAATGAAGTGATTATGACTTCTTAAATACTAAAGAAAATTAAGAAACTCAGTATTAAAGAAAAGAATCAGGTGATTTATGAAGATCGATGAAAAAAATTTACTACGAAACATTAAACTTTGATAGTTAATTGTAAACTGGATTACACTACATTGTTCAACTATATAACTTCAATTCTTCAGTCTTTGTATCTTATTTAGTCAGCTTATTTCAATAAGCTCTTGCATGAAACCCCTGATAGGGAATAATTAGTCAAAAGAACATGCTGCACTAAAATGATCTTCACAGAACAATCTTATGTACTTCATTCACGCTTTACATTGCTGAATTGGTTCTTCGACAACGAAAAGAGGACCTGAAATATAAGCATGTAAACTTGCAAATAGCTTTTTCTAATGCTTCAATTAACTAACTGATTGAAGTTGAATCTGCATAAGATTTACACGAGTCTAGTATTCAGCCCATGATTATCAGTGAGGAAATTTTCAAATAATTACAAAAAAAATAGAATACTTCCAATACAAGATGAATATGAAAATGAGAATCGTACACTGTTCCCAGATCAACTTGGAAGCGAATACCATTCTCCACAACTGTTGTTACAAGAGAATGATTGCCAGCCAATATTTCAAGCTGCATGGTTCTGTAATCATTTTGTATAGCATCAGTTTTGTTCACTACTGTCTGTATCTTTGGCTTGTTCTTATCCAAGACGACCTGGACAAGAGAAACTCATCAAAATTCTGGACAATCCTTATTATTTGATTGCTAAATATGAAATCTGTGGAAAATTTCTTGAGACCTGTGCAATAAGCTTCTTGTAAGATTGGTGCTCATCTCGTAAATTCAAGTGTGCAATATGCCCAACTGTTTCAAATCCAGAGGGAATAATCATACCGTCAGGTAGCAAGGCTTCAAGAAGCTGCAAAAGGAAGCTTAGACCTTCGATATGTTGAAGAGCAAAAGATATCACAAAAAGATAAATGAGGGGATTATAAAGAATAAGCAATCTATTGAAAAAAGAATCTAGAATATGTACAAAAAACTTAAGATATACCTCATTCATCTGCCAATAGTCATAAGATAAAGTCAGCTGGCATTGCACAAGCTCAAATGCTAAAGGCTTGCTCTGGTGTGGATCATAATTTAAGGCAGCCTGGAAAGATAAAATAATTAACTACATGCTTAGGACAAAATCTATGCAGCTTAGCATGAAAACAATTTTCAGGTTCAAGTCAACAAAATATCTATTTAAAAATTTGATAGGAAACAGTGTCCTGAAATATACAAAGCCACAAGCAACATGGAGCTAAATGAATTACTCAAGCAAATTAGTGGAGTTTTGACACATATGGCGAGCACCACAGAGATATGTCTCCTGGAGACAGTTCCATAGTGCAATGCAGCAGCATACGTACACAAACTTGCATTCTATATATTTGGTAAGCATGCTTTTCTTTCCTTTTCTTTTCTTTTCTTTCATTTTCTTTTGCCTGCAGTATCACTCTATGTTCTCGAGTATCACTCATCATGCATCAAAAACTTTCTCCAATGGCATACCATGTTACCATGTGGACTTAAAATCCTGCCACTCCAAACCAACTTCTCAATTGTGACATGGAAGGATAAGTGAAGTACTTATATAATAATTTTACCAGCTTTAGATGAATTAATACCAACTCTTCTGCAAATAATCATCGAATTTTTCTAGTGATGCCAAACGATCCTATGAAGCAACAGCACAAAAGTTGCAACAGAGTCTGCACTTGTAGCATCTTGTAAGTTCTACAGTCTCATAGTAATTTCAGAACATGACTATTCTTCTCAGAAATCATCAATGAATCTATATCAATGATTCTCTTTTCTAGAACCAGATATTTCACATAAAGATCACCAAGTGGATCTTTAATACTCAACTCAGTGATATATACCTTTTTTTCCCTAAAAATGACACAGAAACTAGTAAATTATACTGAGATGTACTAAAAGCAACTAAGTTGACCATTGCTACTTGCACACTGATACTGCCCGGACCATAATCCTGGAACCCACTAGACTATCCTAGCCTAGAATGCTAATGTGACTCCATGGTGCACTGAAAACATCTCCTAAATGCCAACTACAGGAAGGAATGCAACTGTCACATTTCAAATTTTTTTGAGCTAATGGAGCAGATACTCCATTCTTTAACTGAGTTGAATGTAATGCAAACTGATGCAATTAAAGGGATAATCAAACAACTTTTTTTACTTTAGGATGACAGTAAGTGGTGAAGGTCAGGTTCAACCCTAGGTGCTTGCAATGCACTGTCAAGTTCTGTTCAAGCTAATCAAACAAGTTTGTCCTTGGTGAAACAACTAGTATAAATCAGAATGAAACTAAAATATGTAATGTACCATTAAACTAAAACAGGACTCACAAACCAACCGTAGGCACCTTGATGGCTTCCGGGAGCTCAGCCACGGGTTTCTTGGCATGTCGCTGATCCAAGAGCAGCAACCTAGTAGGACCTCTCCACCTCCATCCTTTGAAGTCATCTCCAAGCAAGCCACTCAAATCCTCGCCCTCCTCTTCATGTCCTTCTCCAATCACTTCAATAACAGCAAAATCATCCTTTGCCACACTCTTCCTCACTCCATCAACCCCATCCTTACTCTTCACTTTCTTCTTCTTTGGCCGCGACATCTTCGCCAGATTCCTGAACTTCAAGAACCCACGGAAATTGAACTCCTTCACGAGCTTCTCCCTGTACAACACCGGACTCAGTGTCATTTTCTCGTCGTCCGGTCTCCCGTCCGCCCTCGCTGCCAGCGAATTAAGCCGAGACCCGCCGTCCCCTTCGCTATCTCGAAGCATCCTCCTGATCTCGGGGTCCACGTCATCTCCAGGAATCCTAGCGACGTTGCGGACACGGGGCCAGTTGAGGAGGTGGCCGCGGAGGCGGCGCTCGAGGGCGGAGCACTCCTCCGCGGGGACCCTAAGGGCGGCGACATCATAGACGCGGGAGAAGCTCGCCCTGTCGAAAGAACTGCCTCCGCCGTCGTCATCGTCCGCTCTGGAATCCGACGGCGGCGACGACTGTGGTTCCGGGACGCGGCCGCTGCGGAGGGACGGGCCGTACTGGAAAGATAAGGGTCGGCGGGGATCGGCGGCTAGGGTTAGAGTTGCATTCGAGGAGTAAGAGGCGGCGGCAGCGGGGGGCTTGGAGAGGAGGCGTCGAGTCGAGGAGATGGAGTGGGAGAAGGTGAAGAGATGGTGAGTGCGGAGCGCAGCTATCGAACAACACCACCTCATACTCTTCGATTGGGGAAACCGTAACCACACTAAATCGGATATATAAAGAAATGGTGAGGGTGTATATATAAAAATAAACTTACATATACGTCCTTTTAAATTTATACGTGACAATATAGCTCATCCTTATATTATTACACCCAACTAATATCTATAGGCTGATATGGTGGGTCCCAAATGGCAACATCCTACTTCCATAATATACATGGTCAAAGGATGTTATATTAAACTTATATTGCTGTTCCACTTAAGTAGATTATTACGCTGAAATTATATCAAATTAAATTATAAATATCTCGAAATTTAAATAAAAATAATGAATTATAGAATCATTATTATCATGTTGTTTTCCCCTGAATTTATCAAGGATTAAAGATTTAGTTTCTGATCTAATTTTCTGATGATCTAATATTATGATCATATGATGTTTATATCTGCAAAGCAAGGATTTACTTGTCTAATCAAGTATTATTATTGAAACGTATAGATACCAATTATTATTTTATTCGATAAGATCAAATTGCGTATAAGGCTGTAATTGAGTTAGATAGTCAAAATTAGTGTTAACGAAGCTAATAACATCCAATTTCTCATTGTTTAGTATTTTTAATTGATCATCAAATCTTTCACAGTGTTCTCTGTAATACTACTGCTGAAAAAAAATATAATGTTGACACTGTGATTACGATGAAAAATATAAAGGAAAAAAGAAAATATAAAAGACACCATCGTCTCGATGTGTAATCAGTACATTTGCACAAAAGAAAAAAGATTATTTCGGTGAGTTTTTAATAACCAGTTTGAATATTTCAAAATTTAATATTATTTGTTAATTTTTGGTTTCTTTGCAAGAGGCCCTCCAAGACGACCCGCTTCTTCTCCACCGCCTGCTCCACCAGAATCCTCCTCCGGTGGAGCTCCGCCGATGGCGTCCAATTCTTCACCTCCTTTGCGGTCGTTGCGGGTCTGCCGCTGGAGAACTGGCACGCGACGAAGAAGAGCCACGACGACGTGCACAGGATCGCGCAAAGCCGCCCGCAAAAGACCATCACCGACAGGCTCGCTACGAGCAGAAAGATCCCTGTGTTCCCACCTCTATTTCTCACTGGCCCCAGCGGGGCCTTTCTGGGAGATGGTGTCATCTTCTTCTGTGCCCTCGGCACCGCGGACTCCCGGAGCGCCACCAAGGTCGCCAGCGACAAGCAAGAGGAGGAGGAGGAAGTAGACAACGAGGAGGCGGAACATGAGGAAGAGGAAAAGATCGATGCTGCCCTCTCGTCGTCGTCGTCGTCGTCATCCGCCAATTTCCGATCTGAGGAATCCAATTTCGACTCCTTTCCCTTTTTCTCTCTACGATTCTGAAATCAATTCATCCACAAGAAGTCAACAAAAGAACCCCAAAAAAAAAAAAAAAACAATTTTGCGCCCGTTGTCGTATCAAATTCAAGAAAGGATCCCGCACCAGAGAGGCAACGGAAGCCGATGACCCAAAAATCCCGGCAAGAATCCGACGCCTCCACCGCCGCCGGGGGTAGCTTCCCTTATTCGGTGCAACGTCACCGAAGCGCGGCTCCACCTCATCCTCAGGAACCACAACAGCGAAACAGAGGAAGCTGCCGTTGTGCCTCTTCCTTTCCCCCATGACGACTGCTATCCGAGCGGGAGGGTTAGGTATCGACGAAGAAGAAAATATGATGTGCCAGAGGAGAGTTGTTGCGGCGTTTTCGCTCGTCTTCCCCGTCGAAAGATTACGACAATGGTGGGGAATGGAGAACAGAACGACTCGACTATGTATGCGGAGAGGGAGTGGAGGGGTGGCGTTTCCTTGCCGTTCCGTTATCCATCTCAACAACCGTTTCGGAGTCGAATGCCACGTTTACCTCTGTTCCATTTCAACCCACTAAAGCGGGTCCACACTGACTTCCAATCACAGAGCAGGTAGATGAGATGCGTAATCTGTGAAGGACATGGAAACCATCGGTGACCCCTCGGAGACTTGATTTGACTCAATTGTCCCCTCGAGAACGGGCGTCGATATGCCAGGAGAGATTCCTGCGAGGGCCTTATCGTCCTTCAAGCTATCAAGGGACCGACTTCCTCTCATCTCCCTTCTCTTTGACGTTTGCCCTCGTGTTGACCGGCGTGCGCTCACGGGTTAGTGGTTGACGGAGTCAACCAAACGTGTTTTCGTCTTTCTTCACTCGTTTTTTCTCCAGAGGCCCACATGGAATATTAGCTCGAATTAAAATATTATTTCGCGATTAAATTTTAATCTAAGTGGCGGGAAAGATACGTGTCTCTAGATCGTGACTTAAATCGTCTCCTATATATATATATAGTTTGGAGCTGGGACGGATAGCGTACACCGCGGGACACTTTTATTATACTAGTTACGACCCTTTGAACGCGCCTACATGGTGGTCACAGGCGCATGTCGCCGCCCATGCGACGCTTCCTATGCTACTCCAGCATAGTGGAGTGCGGCAATGGGAGGACGGTGCTGATTCCGACCGCAGAAAGGATACATAAGCAAACTTCACTCGCGGATATATAATTTATTCCTTCTATTTAAGTATTATATTAAATAAAAATACTTATAGATAAAAAAAAAATAAGATTACATATATTAGATTTGATGTATAACCTATATTTTTACCTTATTGGTATCTAGTTTGATATATTTTTACCTTGACAAATATGAATCCGATTGATTATTATATGGATTTTGATATTAACTTATTTAACTGGATCAAACTTCAGATTAACCCTGTCTGCTGTATCACCAAGTAGGATTTTTTGTTTTTTTGTGCCTACTGAATTTTAATTAGAAAAAGAAAAATAAATAACTTTCTTAAGATCCCTGCTGACAAGCTAAGCTGAACGCTGTCGTCGCTCGGACAGCAGAACCGTACACGTAAAGCCTGAGGGCTTTTTGGTAAATCACGTCATCAGATCCCACGCTATTCCCGCGCGGAACTGTACACTAATTGAGTTTTTATCATATGCATTCAAATGACTAAATTACCCTTATATTTCACAAAATGTCATTTGAACGCGTGGTGATAACGTGAGTAGCATAGTCCATAGGGGGTCAATACAACGTTTTGTGGCCTCGGCTCTCATCTTACTGCCGCCCAAGCCCCTTTCTCAACCCTTTGGCATCTAAACGAATCCCTCTGCCGCGTGATTGAATCGGAGAATCGAAGATTTCTCTCCTGCCCTCAAAAATTCGATTCTGGTTCATTTGATTTGCTGGGTTTTGAGGGAGGAGAGAGATTGTGTCGATCTCGATGATGGAGGAATTGAGCTTGGCGACTGGGAGGCTCTTGAGCTGGTGGGATGAGATCAACGAGTCGGAGAAGTGGCAGGACGGCGTGTTCTACTTCCTCTGTGCTGCCTACGCCGTTGTCTCCTCCGTCGCTCTGGTCACAACCTCCTTTCCCCTCTCTTTTTATCCGTCTGATTGTGTGATTTGCCTGTTTCAATTTGGGATTCTGTGGTTGCTACGGAGGACTGTGAGCTGCTTTCGTTTTGGAAATTATGTTTAGCTCATAAAATTTGTGACTTCTTTTGCTAAATTATAGTCTCCAGAAGTTTATTTTCGTATGCAATTTGAAATTTGTTTCGCCTTAAAATATGTCTGATTAGTTATCTGTATAAATTTCCTCTATCCGGTTCCATCAATTCTAGAATATCGTCTAATTTTTTGATTCAAAGGATATATGACTGGTAGTTTTCTATTCTGCTGGTTGGTTAGATTTTAGAAGGTACAGGAACTTGATGAATAATACAATTTTCAAGGTTTTTTTAGATCTGGCCAACCAGATGGTGAGACTTTAGATGTAGCAATGATTGCTATAAGATTGTTTGTTTTCTAAAAAATTGGATAAATCCTCCCAAGAAAGTCGAGGCTTTTGATAATGAATCAAGTTCTATCAAACAACTTGTGAGACGATAATTGCTGGTTGTTTGAGGCTTGGGTGCTTTATTCACTGTTTCCAGGTTGTTGTTTCGTGCTTTTGTAGGGTGAGTTGTCTGCAGTCCTATTACTGTTGGTAACAGGTGATGGGGCCATTCTTTGGTCATGTTCTTTTTACAAATTATTAGTCGGACAACACAATCCATTTTTTCTTCAAAAATAAAAAATGATCTGAAAATTTTACTTTATTTCAATTTTTGTTGGTAATCCCAAGAAGTTCCATCAGCCATTCAACAGAATATTTTGGTGGATTACAGAGCTCATAACATCTATAATTTTTTCAGGTTCAATTGATACGGATCCAAGTACGAGTGCCTGAATATGGTTGGACAACGCAGAAGGTTTTCCATTTCATGAATTTTATTGTAAATGGAGGTGAATGGAACTGCTTGATCACTGTAACTTCTAATTTCATTTCCATTTAACAATTACTGATGCTTATGTCATTGTTGCAGTACGTGCTGTGGAGTTTGGATTTCATGCTCAAGTATTTCTTTTCCGGCCTAGGGTAAATGTGTTCCAAGATTGATTTGTTGCTATGAGCAGTCAACTACATGTTTTAATGGGGCATTTGTATTTCTATGTTGTTAAAGGATCATGGAAGTGAACTGATATTAGATCTAAAGGAAAATATATTGCTATGAGAAATCAAGAGAAAACAAAATGTTAGCAGAGCACATACATTACCTGATTCATGATACTATAAAGCTTTTCAATTTTTCCTTTTATGATAAGAACATATCTATAGTAAAAATCAAGTATGTTACTCAAGAGATTTTTGTCACAATCGTATCATTAAGGGGAGTTGTAACTCAAATCTTCAATCTTATATATGGCTCAGTAGGATTCTCTGGTTCAGGCAAAGGCCTCTTCCAAGAGGTACCAGATCATATGTGTGATACTGGTAAATAGCAATTGGTATTTACCTTACCAACCGAATTTTAGAACCATGATTTTAAGCTGAGTAGTGCATATTGATAACTAACATGCATGTATACGCAACATGAATTCATGGCATATCTTGCCATGCGCTTGTAGGAATTTATATTTTCCAATGACTTCATCAAGAACTCTTGTTTTTACAAATTTGTTACAGCAAGTTATAGAACAAAAACTACTGGTCAGGTTTTAGCATTTTCGGCTACATGATCTATATATTATTGCTGTAGTAGATGACTCAGCTTGTTATTTATGCAGCGATACTTTCACCAAAATATTCTAATGCTCTTCAGACAATTAATAGCCCCCCTCAAAATTTATTCTTGGCTTTGACACCTTTCGTCATACCTATAGTGATTCAACTCAAAGTAGGACTTCTAATCAGCACAAAATTATACTGTTTTATATATTATCATCAAGAATTTTTAAACTTTTGTATATATTATCATACTTGTTCCTAGCTGCTTTATGTGTGTAGCATTCTGTTAACCTTTGTCAGGTGATGAATAGTTGGTAATTGTTTTCTTTGCCAACAAGATTATTGATGTGGAACAAGAAGAGAAGAGGGTGAGAGATAATTTGGGATACAAGATTACTTTTTTCTTGGGATAACTAAGATCTCAATAGAAATTCATAAATTCATATGAGATAATCCTAGATTGCCTCACAATCCCCGTCCTCTCTCCTTCTACAAATGTTTTATACATTAATGACCTTAGCTGTCACAAACATAATTAATTGACTCCAATTTTCAAAGACAAATTGCAAGACATCATTAGTTCATTCTACCATGAAACCTATTAGCTTGAAACTTGATAGCTTGGATTTTGGTAGCTTCGAACTTGATGTCTTGAAACTTGGTGACTTGAACTTGAGACCTGTCTTTTTCTATGTTGCATTTACCTAAAATGTATTTTAATGTTCATTAGAGAACCCCCAAGCCGAGTTTCCAACACAATAACTGTGTATAGTTCACAGCCTTCTAGGCAAAGTTATAACAATTTTTTCCAAATTTTATTAATCCAGTCTGGGTCAATTGAGATTAAACTCTGATATATTCCTGTACTGCATCAATTATGCTTCCTATGTCTCGATTGAAGGAAAAAACTTCAATTGGAAATTGTTACTAACATTCAACAACTGATCTGGACCTTTTGTTATTCTACCAGGTATTTACTCTCACACTGTTAGATCTTCCTGGTTTGTTGTTCTTCTCCACGTATACGCTGCTTGTCCTGTTCTGGGCAGAGATCTACCATCAGGCAAGTTTGATGAGTATTCTTTTTTGTATGCCTGAATAGGTGTTGTGTTCGTAGGATGCACTCAGCATCTTAACAAGATATTTTCTTTAATTCTCAGGCGAGAAATCTTCCAACAAACAAACTGAAGATTGCATACCTCTGTGTTAATATTGTGATTTATGTTGTTCAGGTTTGTGCATGCTCTGATGCTGATACTTGATACTTCTTTTTCTTTCATATAATTTGTGTCTGTGGTTAATCTGATAAATGTTCTTGTACCTGTGTGGAACCCCTCTGGTCTTATAAAAATTAATCACATGGGGAAGAATCTTATTTTGGCAATGGATATGTTGACTCACAATTAATTTATTTAGTTTTCAATTAGTATTCTTCGCTTTGGTTTCCCTCATTTTGGCAAATTCTAAAAATGTTTGTAAGTTATCTCTTTAAACATTATCACCTTAAGAAAGATTCTTTTGTTACCATCTTAAGAAAGGAAAGTGATTAAAGATACTCAGATCGCATATGAGTTCGAAGTTACCACAGTTCATTGCATCTTCTTTCGCTTTATTTCAGTACTTATGAAAATCTATATCAGGTTTGTTTATGGATATACCTCTGGATAAATGACAACAGCATAATCGAGTTAGTCGGAAAGATCTTTATAGCAGGTAACCTAATCTTCACATTTCACTACTGGATTTTTTTTGTCTTCTCATTATTATGATAATGCTTACACTTCTATAATTTCAGCGGTATCATTTATAGCTGCATTTGGATTCCTGGTATATGGAGGCAGGTAACAATGTGAAGTAAACTTCTGTTTACAAAGATGTCTTTATCATTTACTTAGCATTCTTCATGGTCTTGTTTTCTTTCTTTTTTCTGCTTAGGCTGTTTCTCATGCTAAGGAGGTTCCCGATTGAATCAAAAGGAAGGAGAAAGAAACTTCATGAGGTACTTCTTTTGAACAATTACTTAATAGATGTAAGAAATAGCAACCATATAAATGGCTTTGTAGTGTGGGTCGCTTCTCCAGATCCTGTAACATGTACCTCTGACTTCGACCATCCCAATCGGTCCAGATGGAGGGGCATTGGGTTGCGAGGGGCCAATTTGAGCCGTCGCACTGAAATCATCATGACCTTCTCGGACAAACTTAGTATCACTATTCCGAAAAGCTCTCTTGAAGCCCTATGCGGCTGACAACAAAATCGTCACCCAGATTTCGAGTCAAAAATTCATTGTTTGGGCAGTCTATGGCATTGATTTCCGCCACTTGACCAAATAAAAGCAGCTTGCTGTTACTTCCACTGAGACTATGGAACCTGCTTTCTGGTTACTTGTTATTTTCTCTTTATATCATACACTAATTAGGAATGTGGACTGTGATGCAGGTTGGATCTGTCACAGCTATATGTTTCACCTGCTTTCTTATACGATGCTTTGTGGTAAGTAAATATCTCGAATAATACCTGCAAATTGCTGCTCATGAAGTTTTTGAAATGTTGTTGTATTTAATTCTGCTGACACTGCAGATATACAATGGCAAGATGGTTTGCATAGATCTGTTTATTTGTGCTTCTGAATGAAAAGTCTCAAAATAATGGAAATTTTCTTGTTTATTGTGAATGACTGCTCTAAGAATTGTGATTTCTGATCTAAAATTGCACTCCAGTCTAATTATTTTCATTTAAATGGTATTCAAGTTATGCTATAGTTCTGTTTTTGGAACTTGTCAATTTGTAGTTAATATGCTTCGGCAATAGCAGTATCAAGTAAATCGTTTTGAGTTTGAATCAAACCAAGGTGGAATGCATGTACAAAGCGAGTTCAAATAAATATCCATAGAGAAGTGATGCCACTGGATTACTGGTGAACTAGACATTCATAGAGCCATAAGGGAAATGAACATATGCAAGTCTCCTACATCTGGAAACTAAGGTTTTGTATTATTCCCACAATAGGAAGCCTTATTATTGTTTTCATTTATTATTCATCTGTGGCTTTCAAGATAATTTTGCAGTTAGGTTACTTCATCCTGTTCATAGTTTGGTCATGTTTAGTATATTGTGTCCATATCTTTGGAAGCTGATTCTTAGAGCTGCTATTAAATAGTCTCCACACTGTTGCTTTGAGAACTACAATTCATATGCTCATGCCTGTCTACATGACTTTGCTCCTTGATTGTAGGTTGGGTTATCTGCATTTGATGCAGAGGCATCTCTGGAGGTTCTGGATCATCCCATATTAGACCTCATATATTACATGGTATGTTAAATCTAAAGTTCTATAGAGATGGTTATTTGTTATAACCATATAATAACATGATTGTTGTTTCAACAGCTGACCGAAATACTCCCCTCGGCACTTGTTCTTTACATACTTCGGAAGCTTCCTCCCAAGCGAGTCTCAGCTCAATACCACCCTATCCGGTAACAGGAACAAAATGCCACCATGAGCTCATCACTTGGGCTACTGAACTTGGATTTTATTGGAAGGTTGCAGTATTTGGAAGCAGTAACAGACTTAAAATGAGAGGCTGGATCAAAGCTATTGCTGATAGTCTCTTTGTGCAAGCTTCCCAATGAGATATTTTCACAGCAGGAGAGGTGTGGAGTTGTTAGGAGTGAGCATTGCAGAAAAAAATATTATTTAATTTAATTTCTTAGAATATTTTTACTTGAGAAGCTCAATGGTGGAAAAAAAAAAAAACCCATATAGCCGATCTCAAGTAGTTGGGAAATTTTGGTTTGTTGGGATATTTGGGTTTGTTTTGATGTGGATCTCATTGTGCTGTTATGACAGTGATTTGTTTGTGATGATATATGTATGATTGTAATCCAGTTTGTGATGATGATGCTTTGCAAGTTTGTAGGAAGAAGCATATCCGAGTCTAAATTCTGCAAATGCAATAGTAAGCAATGAAGTAGATGGGTGATTCAAGTATCGACATTCAATCATTTAGCTTGATACTGACATATTACCATTCGTTTATATTTTTGATTATTTTACTAAGTTCCTTAAATTGTTTTAAACAAAAAGGGACTCCTCAAAAAAGAACAAAAATGTTTTTACCCATCAAACACATAGCATCTAAATAATATATGAAAAAAGAATTCTCCTCAAAGCTTTGCTGAGTGTGTCTTGCTCAATGTCTTCTGTTGATCCTTTTCACTCATGAAAAGTATTCAAATCATTATTTACCTCAGTTCTTCAACGTACATCATAAACTACTTATGGCATTCTTTTGGCTTTGAATCTTATTATCTGGCAGATATATGAAAATGTTAGCTCAAGATGGACACATATCCAACACTCGAACAGAAACTAGATTCGATCTGCATTTAACCATACATAGCTTTTATCAATTTATACACAGCCATAATTACTCACCGTCTTTACTATACAGTCTTTTCCAGTACTTAAATCAATTGATCTGCATGCTACTCCTATATATACAAGTAGGAAGAACATGAAATAAAAGCAGAGAAGGTAGCATAGGCCCGTCGTCGACGTGTGGTGAGATGAGAAGCAGTTTCAGCAGCCCGTGGTCCTGGAATAATATGGTGGTAGGGAGGGGCAGTTTTCGTTCATGTGTGGATATGACTGCATGGTATTGTAACCCGGCAACTCCATCCGATATCTACCCTTGATTTGACAGTAAGGAAGCTTCACATTGTCATCTTTGTTACACCACTTTGGCAGACGGCTCGAGTTGCTCTCGAAAAAGTTGAGGGTGTAGGCATCTTTGATCTGCATGGCATGGAGAATTAGCCGGAACTAGAAAGCACTGAGTGACATTTTGAAATGTCACTGCAGATTAACTATAGATTAGAACTACAAACTATGTGCAGTTTACTTTACAGTTCGAAATAAAAGTTGTCACATGATGGGGAAGCTATTGGGAGATGACAAACAACACATAATGACAGTTGCTCCAACAAGTCAAGTGGACTTACAGTAAACTCAGTAACTTGAATGGAGCTGGCATTCGAACCAAACAATCCTGCTGCCTTGTACATTTCAAGAATGAAAGCTACACATGAGGTTGATTTCCCATCGGTGTAGACCCAATCGTCTTGTTCAGGAATTGTCAACAAGTTATCAAAAGACGTTCCATTCTTTTCTGCTTCAACAATAATTTCAGGCAGATCGAGATCCTGCATATCAATTTTACCAAAGTTGATGAATACACATAAAGAAAAACTCAACGTTCACTAATTTATAAGTGTGTCTAGGCAAGATATAAAGGGCAGATTTTGAACCTAGAAGAGCTCAGATCTTGACGTAATCAACATACCGAAATAGAAGAGATGTCCTGTTGCATGCTATTCCTAGTACCTTAAAGTTGTGCAATGATTCAACCAATCCTTCTAAGATTAAGTGCAAAGATTGATAATTATATCACAAACTGTAGAATTCTAGCAAAATGACAGAAGGGAAAGAAAGAATGGCAAGCATAGATGGAACCAACATCAGAACTTAGTGCTCTCATTTGAAGCTTAATCCTTGATTCTGGAATCGGCATATTTGGGTCAAATCCACATAATTAAAATTTTCTTTTAGTTCTTCAAAGCATGGGTTTAAAATCTTGAGTCCTGTACCTGTAACGATTGCTGGTCGAACAAAAAAAAAAGAACAGGATTGGACAGCCCGAAAAGGGTTGTGTCAATTTGTCTTCGGACAGATAAGTGCCACCCGGTATGTCAGTGTTAAGACAGTATTTAGAACCATGCCACAAAAAGTATATTGCAATATAAGTTCTACAGAAAACAATGTCAATTTAAAAGAAACAGTTCGCTTATACTTTCCCAAGACTATAAATGTTATAGATGATATGCCCAGAGAAAAGGAGGGTGGGGAAGCTATCCTACATAGTTACTTCTTCACATACTCCACTTTTTGCAGTAAAACTGCACCTTAGTAACCTTATCTGTTACGTTGTTAAACATTCTTGCTAATTTTTTTTTTTTGTTTAAAAATGTTCCAGAAAAAGGTATGTAGTGTCAAATGAGTATGTAGAAATATTAACCAAGTGAGTTTTCTCACCGAAACTTCAACAAAATTTATGTTGACATTCTCCTTTAAGCATGTCAAAATATTAAGACCAACCACAGATTTTTTACCACATGGCTTTTTATTCTCATTAAGCATAAGTTGAACAATGTGTTTTTCATCAACATTTAGTAGGACCAAGGAATGCAATTTCAATCTGTACCACCCAGTATGGGCGGTACATACTAGTCCGTTAGGTCATCAGTATGCAGATCGACCGCTACCAGGCGGTACCACCAAAATCGACCGTCGGCGGTCGATTGAGGGAGAAATCGACTGTCGACGATTGATTGAGGGAGAAAAAGGAAAGAAGAAGAAGAAGAAGAAGAAGAGGAAAAGAAGAAGAAGAAGAGGGGAAGAAGAAAGAAATACCTTGTGCCCGTCGCCGCCGGTGGGTCACCCGCGCGCTGTCGTCGCCCTCACCCGTGGGCGATTTTTCTCCTGCGCGAGGAGATGGAGCGTCTCCCTGCACGGGGGGGGGGGGGGGGGGGGGGGGGGGGGAGAAAGATCGAGGTGACGTCGCCCCTTTTTTTCTTTTTTTAATATATTTAATATTTAATATTATATTATATAATATTATAATATATTTTAATATACTGGGTGGTATGCACTGTGCATACCGCCCAGTACCGGTACCATGTCGGTACCATACCAGTACCGAGAAAATGTTGGTACACCAACACGGACCGGTAATTAAAACCTTGAGTAGGACATTCTTGAAAGTGAAAAATCTAGGTCACATTCTGAAGGACTGGACTATTTAACATACTTTTGGCTAAAGAAGAGAAATTGTGATATAAAGAAAAAAAATTCCTCTCGGTTCAATACATAGATCTGTTGAACAGGAAAACAACACTAATGGTGCAGAAAGAAAAACTATGTTCCAACAAGATGCAAACAACAAACCTGGGTTCCAAGTCGCTTGTTCAGGGCTTCATTCCACATATTTGCAGCATAGGCTGGCTGGAGCTTATTCCACATTGTCATCACAGAGGCCACCTATAGCATCAACATTAGATCTAAAGTACTTTCAAAGTAATGAGCCATTAGCACAAAGTCTATTACACTTCAATAGAAAAAAATTACATAAGAATAATATAGATCAATCATGACTGTCAAGGAATATAACTGATAGCATAATAGTTAGTGACCAACAATAAATATTCAATACAGATGCATATGACATGAGTAGATATACAAGCCTTATGATGGGAAGAAATTTCAGTTCATATGCATACAAGAAGCAAGTAAACCATGAATAGAATAATCATAATAAGATTGAGAATACGACGCACATACAATTGAAAGATAAATCAGTCTGTATAATTACAGTGTGCTATGGCTTTACAGCTGTAGTTTGTTCCTTCCCTTCTTGCTTCAGCTGTAGTTTGTTTCTTTCCTTCTTGCTTCAGCTGTAGTTTGTATCCACTAGCTAAAAGTAGACATGGATATTGTCCTCTCAATAGTGTTCTATCTGATATATTTTCACCTCTACTTTTAAACCATTTTTGGCTCTATTCCCAATCTGCTAATTCAAAGAGCTCAATTTCAGCAGATGCCAATCCCAATTCTTTAAATAACCAATATTGATCACTTCTATCGTTAACAAACGGTGACCAAAAGCTGATTGTTTTTCTGATTCAACTATAATCTACAAAATACTGGATCAAGGATACCAAATCCATTTCAAATATCATAAACACTGAGATGGACTTGCCTAGACAGCTACAAAGTCAGTGTGCTAGCACTCCTTTCAAGTACAATATATGCAAGCATTGCAAACATCCAAAATCCAATCGAAGCCAAGAAAGTCTAGAAGAAACGAGTACACCAGACCTTTCAAGAAAGAACAAAACTTCTCATATTCCGCTTTATAAATCAAGAAATATCTTAAATGAAAAAACATGATTGAATCCACTATAATCAATGATAGAAATATTTTCAATGAATTAATGCATTAAAGAATGAGTCCATACCAACCTTCTTATACAGATTAAAAAAATTAGCTATAGCCAGCTGCAAAAACTTAATAAGAACGACAAAATTATCAATTATCAATGACAACCAGGTGCAGCAACCACAACTCCTGACAATATTTGAGTAACCTAATAAAGTTGTATTTGATAAAAGTAAGCACAAAATGGCTCAAATTAAGGACATAGGCTTCAAAATATGGAATTAGCGAATAACATACCACATGTGAATCCAGGGGCGGTGGATAGTTATCGCTTATAGTATCTATCCAACTGAAGATCATATTATGATAACCATAAGGCATATTTAACATGCTTTTTGCGTATTCCCAAGCTGCAGTATTATTAAATTTTGCTCTCACATCGGGATGAAGAGGAAGCAATGCAATATGTGGATTTGAATCATCTTTGGTAAGCTCAAACTCCCACCATTCCTCCCATGGTAGAATAGCTATTACATCTTCTCCCTATAAAGAAGTAATTGGGTCTATAATACTTAGATAAAGAAGAAAAACTGCTTTTCTATAACGGATGTTATAGTACAGAGACTATACATATATCAAAGACTATACATATATCAAATTTGAGTGCTTGTATGTCCCTAATAACAGCAATATTATAGCAGTCAGCAGAAAATCTTTGACCTTAAGAACTTTGCGTTTAGATAGCTCAAACAAATTAAATAGACCAAGTACTACGTGAACTGAAAAGCATTATTATATATGTTATTGTTATAAAGTTCTATTGCAAATTCTTGCTTCTCAAAAAAATTTATAGTTTATCCAGCACATATTTTAGAAAAAAAAACTCAAGACACGTGCATATGATTTGAGATTTAAGATTGTCCAGAATCCAAGTAATGACAGATGTGTGAGTTTTTCATTAATCTTCTTTAAAAATTGTAATTCTCAATTAAAACAATGTACACGAGAACAAGTAGGTTTAAATAGTAAAATTTTACTATCTATCAAGAAGGCCCTGAAGACCCTCAGCCAGTAGCCCAGTACACAACCATGCGTAGTACACTTTTTTATTTCCATTAACAAACAACTTTTCTCAACTTAGAACAGAAAACGTCGGTTTCACTGTTTAAGTGGTGTGACAAGATTTAAGTATCTGTAAAGAAGTTGCTAAATTCCTCTACTTAGGCACATCTTATCATCTGATTGACATAGCAACTGATCACAGTCAAACTTGGTGTATGGAACTCATGAGAGAGATTCAATTAAGCTGAGGTAAAATTTAAGTTCAAAAATCAATAGTAGATTTGTTTGGTAAACATCTTGAACAAAGAGACAACAAACCTATCTGAAATGCTTGTTATAGAACATGCAACCACAGGATGGTGTTGTTTAAATCTTTTTGACAACACTACATGTATAACATGAAGGATGGATGATAAGCAACACAAATAAAAATAAAAGAATATGACATGAAACATTCATACAGATAATATATAGAACTGTTGTAGAAATAAATTAAATCTAACCTTGTCATTCTCATTGCCTGACTCGCCAACCCAAAGTTTTCCTTCAGAATCCCTTAGGCAAACTGCAGTATGACCAGCATAGGCCCCAGTGACCCACTTTTCTAAAGTCTCAAAGCCACCCCAACGGCCACGGATCTTTGATATAGCCAAGAAGTCCCCTGAGTGAATATCATCAGTATTGATACTTGAAATCCATGGTTGTGGTCGTTCCTCAAATGTAGCCCCCATATGCTTTTTCAGGAAAGCAAGATTTGAGCTTTCACCCCATCCAGTATTTGTAAATAAAGGAAAAACATCCCACATAGCCCGAAGAGTTCCAATCATCCCAGATTCCATAAGAAAAATTGACACACCATTATGTTTTACCTGATATCACAAAAGTATTACCAAAAACAATTTACTGGAAGTCAGGAGTTAAAACCTTCTACAACATATAGATCTTTCCGACCAATGTTAAAAGATATGGAAACAACTTACATATTCATATTCAGCTTCTCCCTCCCACTCATGAAAATCAAGAGTATGTTCCCGTGACAATAAGTAGTAATCCCATGTCACGCGGTAGGGAGTGGCAAAGACATAAAGATCCATGCATGTCCAACTATGGGCATTGCTAGTCTGGACAAAAAGAAAACAATAGTAAGATTGTATACTTTCATATAAAAGGTAAACTAGGTCCTCAAATGACAGAAATAAAGCATCCGTGTTACTTTTAAGAGATCCAAGAGGAGGATCAACAAAGAGGTGCACAGAGCCACAGAATGCCTTTGATTTCTGGTAGTTGGGTAAGCAGACTCGCAGAATTGCATTAAAACTTTATCATAGTTATGGTTCAATATCAAATATCAGTTAGGTTCAGTCTGTACAAAACTACCAATCAAAGCATGGATAGAATTATGGACCAAAATGCCTTTGATTTCTGGTAGTTGGGTAAGCAGACTTGCAGAATTGCATTAAAACTTTATCACGGTCATGGTTCAAGATGAAATATCAGATAGGTGCAGTCCGTACAAAACTACCAATCAAAGCATGAATAGAATTATGGACCAATCAATACTGATCACAATGCCTTAACTTGTCTAAACTATATCATATGGTCTTAGAACAGTTGAGATTTCATATATTTCGATGATCAAAATATCTTTCAATAAAATTGGTGCAAATTTCAAAAAACTAGCCTCAGCACCTCTTCATGAATGCAAATTCATAATCCTCTCTTGAAATTCCTTCTTCCTGTATGATCCCAACCAAGATGGCGGCAAGAGAAGAAGAAAATGGAAGAAATGAGGCAGCAGTCAGAATTTCAACATTTTGTTGGCATGACAAGAGGCGGAGGGAAGGAAAAAAGGTCCATCTTCCTCCATTCTTTGCCTCTTTTGTTTTGTTTCATCACTGGCCAATTTACCTGTCAGTATGGTTGGGTTCTTACAGGTCCAGAGAAAGGACCAGTGTGAAGTCCAGTATTAAGATATGAAACCTTGGTTCTCGTAGCCTATTTTATCAGATGAAAAGTGTGGTTCTTTGGTGATGTATCATTAAATATGCAATGATAACTTTGACTCTCTATAGTTTGATAAAAATCTAGGATAAAATCCTTTACTCGGGAAAAAAAAAACCTTAAATCCTTCATTTAAAAAATAATAATAACTGAAGTATCTCGTAGAAGTAGGTACTTAGAGAACCCAGTACATCCAAGTGGTTGAGATGTATATTAAATTACCTAAAGATATCCCATTTGACTGCAATGAACCAACTTTCTATTAAGCACAACTTTGGAATCCTGAGGAACAATTTTACTTAAAAACACACAACAAAAAATACAACCCAAGTTCAAAAACACCCATTATCCAGCATAACCATAGAATCGTCTTCCATCAGATCATCAGAAAAGGAAAAATAGAAAGGATTTGTTTTTTCTTCAGGCAAGAGACCATCTACCCGTAACCACATTAATGGAGACTTGGAGAGTACTATCTATGACTTAAAGGTCACTCAGCAAAAGGGAAAGGATCTTCGTTAAATTAAAAGGGTGGCGCTTCTTCTCTCCTAAATTAGGACATGAAAAGCTGCAATCCGAACTTGTTATGGCAGTTATTGAGGAACTCCATCTCGATTTTCTAACCAATTTCATCCCAGTTGTAGATGAAACGTACAGCAGCCTCTACCAAAACCCCAATCCTCAACCAAAACAACACTCTGCGTTGCACCCAATTCTCAAGAAAAGAAAAGAAAAAAAAAACCCCAAACAAGAAGTGATCTTTCAAGGCCCAAAAGAAAATTCATCCACAGACCTTGAGATGGAGCGTGCCGCCACCGAATTGGGACTGGCTCTTGTTGTGGAACTCCATCCACGCGTGGGTCTTGTAAAAGCACGCGCCTTTCCACTCGAGGTCGTCCTCGGCGGAGGAGGCCGCACCCACGAAGGTGGGGAGGAGGTCAACGGCGCTGCGGAGGGACCTGAGGACGGGCCACGCCGCCCTGTGGGGGAGGAGGGGGAGCAGATCCACGGGACGGAAGGGGGCCTTCCAAGAGCCCGCATCGTCCCAGTCCCCGAGAAGAGAGGGCGAGTAGAAGAGAATAAGGGACGCGATTAGGAGTACCAGGGGGAACGCGAGGAGCTTGAGAGCAGCCATCCGCTTCATGGTTTCTCAGAAGAGAAAGGAAGCCAAAGACGGAGGAAGAACAGATCGTCACGAAAGGGGAGGGGGGAGATATATCGACGTGTGTGTGTAGATGTATGCACGCGTATATACAGGTCATCTACCTGTACATATGTACGATACGCATACATTGTGGGCAAATATGTCATATAGTCCTATCCATCTACAAATTTACAGATATGCCTTCCCGGTCAATTTCCAAACTCCCCTAATTTGACTGTTCGCTAACAGTCTCCAATTAGCACAAACCACTCCTTCAAACTTGCTAAATATTTATACCCTTTAACTTAAACTAATTAATACCAAATATGTATGTATTCTCCATATACATAATTAATCACTACAACTCGGATCATTTTAAAAGAAAAATAAAAGGGAAAAATCAGTGTTCATCAAATCAAAGAAAACATTTTTGTTTCAAAAGGAAAAAAAAAAGAAGAGAAGGCTTATGTAGCTAATTGATAAATTTTTTATTAATTTCATGTGATATTTTTCATGTAAAATTTGTCTTTTCATATTATAATATATATATATATGGTCCCAATCAATTTGAACTTGTTGTTGTTGTTTTACATGGCTAGAATCTTTTGCATGTCATTTTCTTTATAGATGTGACAACTTCTAGTCACAAATCCAATGCATTTTTTACATCAAATCCCCATCAAAATTATTGTATCTTATAAGAGATTTTTGTCTAGGTTAATTTGATATATTTTTCAAAGATATATATATATATATATTATGAGGATAAAATTAGAATATGTGGCCTTCTTTTACATTGTTTAAAATATTTATGTAAATTTTTATCTATAAAAAATTATCGGATTGGATTTTGTATTATTATGTGAAAGGTCAGAAAAATTTTACAGAATCCTATACCTAAAGCAAGAATATCAATTTGATATTGGAGCTAAGATTATAAACAACAACAATAATAAATTATCTCTAAATTAATTATCTATGTTGGAGATATATTAGATTACTTTTCCAAAGACTAGAGACACATCTCTTTATGACAATTTATGTGCTGAGCTACATATCCATGCAATCAATCACCATGTACTATATAGTAAAATTGTTAGGTTAAAATTACCAAAAGCTACAAGGAACACAAGTGTTGTTCCTCTTCCTTCTGAGTTTTCTTTCCCTTCTATGATCAAGAGAAAATAATTAAAAAAAAACCAAAACCAAATTTGAAATAATTTTAGGCATTTGGATAGTAGATCGGTTTAGGACAGAAATAAATTTCAAATTTAATACCACATCAATAATTAAGCCGAATTGTGATATCAATTCATTGGATTTAAGATTATTTTTCCTAGTAAAAAAAAATAGGTACCCAATTTTAATTTAAGATGTGTTCAAGTGCACAAGTAATATTTTTCTAAAGATTCTTAAATATCTTATCATAATCTGATATGATGAAATAATTAATCTATTAATTTTATTGAGCTGAAACATATATTTATTATATCTTTATAAGTTAAAGAAATCTTGATCTTAGTTTATTTTTGATATAAAATTATTCTAAATATGATACTGTTGACTTCTTTTTATCATACAAAGAAAAAAACAGGGTAACTCAATGATGAAGCAACTCTGGTTTTTGATATATATAACTCAAAATATGTTACTCTTTGTCAAAACCTACAACATTATAAATGAGCCCATCAAACTTAAAGACTTCAGCATCAACAGAGCATGATGAATGCCATATGTGATTGCTTTTTACCACAAAACTTTCCCTATCCTGCTGTTTTGGAGGACTGTCATCTCCATCCACCATTGTTCTATCCATCAAGATGACAATTGCATTCAAGATGATGGGACAGGCAACCTGGACTTGTTCATAAAGTTGTTGTGTCCTCTGTGGAGGACATCATATGGCTCCAATTCATTCTGTGGGACACCAAATTTTGGTGATATCTACCTGAATCTTTTCCATGTAAGTTATTGAAATTAATGTTGCATGAAAAGTGGCAAGACATGGGTTTAGTATCTCACTGTCCTTACTCACCTAGATAGGACAACATTAAATTTGAAGGAGTTGGATCATTTAAATTCATGTCCTAAGGGTTGTCTTATGTATTTATTCTTCATGAGGTGGATCAATGGGTTGTGGCAATTGTAGGTTGGTCTCAATTGACATAAACCATATTAGACTGACTCTTCATTCGGAAACAATTGAAGATAATGCATGATATTAAATTATTGGCATAAAAAAAAATAAACTCAATTCACTAGTTTTTCACCCATAAATGTTTATATAATCTTATTTGTATAGATCGATAAATTATTTTATTATTTCATCTATGCATATCACTAAGAGACAACAAGTTTGTCTCAACACATCAAATGAAGCCACTTGGTTTAATTTTATTAGCAAAATATATTTAAATTTATAAATCAATTGCTTGGCAATTGGGTGGTAAAAAAGGTATGTGTTTTGAGCTGACGAAGAGTCTATTAGTGTTGAATAATTAAATTAAAAACCCAACTAGTAGATAATTGGGGGCTAGTTATATATTATATCATATATTTGGATCATATTAGTATCGTGATATCTGACCTTAAAAAATTTATATTGAGATCCTTATAATTCTAAAAATAAAACAAATAACTTAGTTTGACTTAACATTGTAAATTATGGATTTATTTTAAAAATAAATAATAATAATAATTTTAATATCTCTTTCGTTTTCATATGATAGGATGTTAAATTTTTTTTTGTTAGTAAAGCCATTGGAAATGAAATGATGTTAAAATTATTCTTTTACCTATTAATATCAATCCAATGCATTGTGTCACGTATTATAATACCTTTTTGTCAATGCAGCTAATGACATTAGATAAATGAGATCATTTATTTTTATTATTAGATTTATAAAGATCTTAATATAATTTTTTTAGTATAGGGATCATAATATTAATAAGATCTAAATAAAAAAGTAATATATAATTAGCTCACAATTGAGTGATAACTAGGCTATTAGACTATTAGACTTGAATCAAATTTTACTCACACCAATGTTGCAGTTTACATAATTACTTGTGGAATAATTACATATTCTTTTTGCTTGCATATATGCCATTCTTAACTAAAAAAGTCATTCAAAGGTTGTAACAAGAAAACATAAATTGCAATTAAGTCTCCTCCTTTTGTTGAATTGAATGGGTTTCATGGAAAAAAAAAACCAATTTAACATTGTTATAGTTGGAATGTTTTTCCATTAAAAAGTAACAAATAAATTTAGTATCAAACCTCATCTGATATAATATATATATATATATATATATATATATATATATATATATATATATATATATATATATATATAAGGTATTGGAGTAAAGAATTTGACAGATAATAAAAAACCCATATATAAAATAATAAATAAAAAATAAAAAAAGATTCTAATTAATTATGCTCAGCCTACAAGCCCAAATGGCCCGGCCCAACTAAACCAAACCCAGGTTAAACCATGCATTGTCGTAGAGACCCGCCTCCTCCAAATTAGGGTTTCGCTCGCAATGAAGCCCCCGATTGCGGAACTCTTCCGCCGCAATCCTCCTATATTACTATTCCATCAATCACTCCGCGCGACCAACCTCTTCTTGGTCCCCCAAAGATCCGATCTTTCCCAAACCCTAACCCTAGCGATGGGGAGCGAGGGGCCTTCGAGGCGGCCCTTTTGCCTCCATTGCGACAAGCCCGCCCGCACCTGCCTCTGTTCTCGGTTTCAGTCGCCGCCGCTCGACAACTCGATCGGCGTCACGATCCTTCAGCACAGCATGGAGAAGAAGCACCCGCTCAATTCGACGCGAGTCGCTAAACTGGGGCTCAGGAACCTGGATGTTGTCCCCGTTACTGATGTCAATTTTCATGCTCAGCTCTTCGTTCGCCCTCTTGAACGATGTCTGGACTGCCGGGAGGAGCCGGAAGCAGAGGAAAGTTTGGATTTTTCAGCTGCCCCTATTAGTGATTTAGGTCAAGGAGTTGCATATCATGACAACAATGTTAACCGTGGTTGCAGTGCTGCTTATTCAAGTAGCCTTCATAATCCATCAAAAATACCCGATACGCATCCTACTCTTACATTCCACAAGCAGAATTCATTTTCGTCGTTGTCTGGGTCTGAAAGACTCGATTTTGATCGTCACAGAGACTGTTCAATAGATGAAGATGATGTGGTCACAATAACATCGACTAATTGTACAGTAACATGCTCTGGTAGTGATATAAAAATGATAGTTGAGCGTTCTGCCAAACCCAAGATCGATTCGATTTTAGAGACTCCGATTGGGAGAGCAGCAATTTCAAATGGGTTTGTGGTTAAGAAGCTGCAGAGGAAGGAACTGCAACCCACCAAAGAATTTCAAGATTTTATAGAATTTGAGATCGTCGTGCCCTCAGGAACGGCACTTCTTTTTCCTAGTGATAAAGCTATCAGTACGAAAGCTGTGGATTTTGAGGTGAAGCATTTGGTGGTTTTAGATGGTACATGGGCAAAGGCAAAGAGGATTTACCATGAGAATCCCTGGTTACAGCTTTTACCTCATCTGAAACTGGATCTAGGAGAGGATAGCTTATATGGTGAAGTGAGGCACCAACCTAAGGCAGGTTGCTTATCTACCATCGAGAGCATTGTTTGTGCCCTGAAGGAATTGGGGGGGGACATGGAGGGGTTGGGCAGTCTTTTGGATGTTTTTGGGTCCATGATTGGGGACCAAAGGTTGTGCAAGGATGAAAAGTTCCGAAAGATGGGTCTTAAATAAATGTATATGATGCATCATGCATTTGGTTCTTTTATTTTTTTATTGGAACTGAGGAAAAAGTGAAAGAAATGGAAGGTTGAATGATATTTTGGATTTTTTGGTGATGTATCAAGAGGTGCATGCACTCTAGGATCAAGTATTTGTCAAAAAAGGACCATTGACTAAGAGAGATCACTTGGTTTGGATTATGTTATTCTTTGATTGTTCAATTGTGTTTTGAATGCTTGACGGTGTACCATTAGGGAGATCTATTAACAGATACAAATATTGATGTATGTTGATCCTTCTTGCTTTGCCGTTTCAAGTAATTGGCTGGTTCAGTTCGGACGCCAAGCCACACCTATTTTGTAGCTTAATAAACTAGATGCAGTCACTTCTTTTTCCTCTTTGCATCTAACTAACCATGCCACAAGTTCAATGTGAACTTGGCACCATCTAAACTCATGCTGTGTACTGTTGACCTCTTCCGAAGAGCAGCTACATCCTGTACTCTTCTTTTAGGTAATTGAGATAATTGACTATTGAGAGCTTGAATTCATTAAGATTGGTGTGTATGTATGTGTTCTGGTCGTCAATTGTTTGAGGTTATGCTGTAGGATAACATTTTGATTATGTTTTAACTGCTAATCAGGCAAGTTTAAATCACTGTTTCAAATGCCAACTTTTTGTTTCCCCTCTAGAGCTATTATGTCCTGAATTCATTCATGGTGCTGATGTTACTAATTCGATGATGGCTTCTTTTGATATATATATATATATTCTGTATCATTTGGTACACAATACTAGTATTTCTCGTGCAGGTCTCAGTCTTAAACATTGTGATGTGAGGATTAGTGCTGTTATAAGATTGAAGGCCGGCAAAATGTAGGAATTGAAAATTTGCACATTCTCATGGTTTGGATGATGGTAATGTACCTAATGAATTTGGACATGTGTTACTTGTCTTTCAACCTTTCTTTTTTCCAGTTTAGGCAGGGGATGTTCTTCTGTTTATGGGGATATTGTGATGTTTATGCAGTCATCCATTCTTTCTGAAGCAAGTTGTTCTGTTTGTCAATTGGACATATGAAACCCTGACCACAACGCCTATGGTGTGACTTGGTTCCTCAGAAATCTTCTGTTTATGGGGATATTGTGATTTTTATGCAGTCATCCATTCTTTCTGAAGCAAGTTGTTCTCTTTGTCAATTGGACACATGAAAGCCTGAACAAAGCCTAGGTATGACTTGGTGGTTCCTCTGAACACAAACCCTGACTTGTTAAGCCTATGTTTGAATGCCATTCAGGCCTACATTTCATTCAGTTGTAGCCAACAATCAAGTTGCAATTTCAGATTATCTGTCATTATTGTTTGATCTCCATGTTGACAACTCCTATGCCATTCGACTAATAATTCTTGTGATCATGTCTCTTGTATAAATAAAGGCTACTGGTTTATTCTATCGAATTTCTACTTTTTAAGCTTTATTTTCCTTATGTTTGATATTGTTTTAGATGTTCCAAAAAATTCATGTGCCCAAGCAGTAGTACTTGATGCAAAATTGTATGACCAATATTATTTTCCTTATGTATCTTGGATGATCATTCTGCTACCTTCTGAAGTACCATTGCTAGATGCTCACATATGGACAAGAAACATTTTTTCTTGAAAATTCTACAGGGAATTTCTTCAACTTAGAAAGAGAGTGTTGTGTGCTCAGGTTCTGTTGTCAATCACACACTGGTGAAGTTGACATCCTCTAGTTCTCTGTCATTTGGATGCATTAACTTGTGATTTGGGATCCATATTTTTTTTGAACTTTGGATTCATCAATATCAGACCTCCAACAATATGTTGCAAGATTTTTTTCCCCTAGACACATAAATATCCTATATATTATGTGCTGATATGTGTTGATTATGTGGCTCTCACTATTATTGCCAGTGATCTCTGTGTCTCCTACTTAGATGTACATTTGTACCCTTTATTGACACTACTAGTTTTCATTGAGGTAATGCACTTCAAGTGATCTGGTTTAGATTGGAAAGCAAAGTCAACCATTCTTTTTCCTTCGACCAAGTTGGTCTGAGGCCGAGAGAAGTGATTGCTGACTTGACTTGAATCATGTTCTACATATGATGTATGTACTGTATTGGGACTTCTGTGAAAAGTTCCATTTGAATACATTGGGATGTATCTATACACCATGTAAGGTTTGTCTTTACAAGGATTTAGTCTATGTATTTGTGATTCCTTTAATTAATTACCCCTCATTTCTTTTTGTTTTCTTTCTAGAGAGAAAAGCTAAATTATGAATTGGAGCATAAAATTAAAAATAGTTCATAGCTATGAGATAAAAAAAATCTACTTGTGTCACAAATTGAACAATGCACCAATACTCGGTCAATATGTTGAGAAATATGGACTATAATATTTTTTTATTGATGCGACATAGGAGATTTAGGGATGATCATAGATCATAAATTAAAAAAAAATTTAAAATAATATAAAGATTAAAAGGATGAATCAATTTTTCGTTATTAATATGAGATTTGAAGAGGATTAATATATGAAGGTTACTTTCCCCAACTGTTTATATTTATATTTAAATATAAATAAAATAAATTATATCGAGGGTAATAGAGTAATATTGAATATGTTGAAGGACATCCAGGTCAAGATACTCTTTCTGTGAGAACAGCATCATCATTTGCCTTTAAAAAGCGAGTGTTGGTTGGCTGCTTCGTTCTTTTCCCCTTTCCCAGTCGATCCCACAAGAAAGGCTAGGGTTTCCAAATCATAACTACGGATCGATTCCGGTAGACCGCCCAAACCCAGATCTCGCTGGTTGCGTCGGGTTTAGGTGAGTTTGAGCACGAATTTTGTTGCCCTAGCTGCCATTTCCTTCTGTAAATCAAGGTGATGTTGGTTTCTCGAGCTCGAATCTAGTCGAGATTTGGTCTTTCTTGGTTGGAATGCGTCGGGTTGAGGCGACTTTGAGCGCGGATTTTGTTTCTTTAGTCGTCGGTTCCTTCCGTAACTCGTTATGATGTTGGGTTTCTGGGGCTTGGATCGAGTCGAGATTTGGTCTTTCTTGGTTGTAATGCGTCGGGTTGAGGCGATTTTGAGCACGGATCTTGTTTCTTTAGCTGTCATTTCCTTCCGTAACTCGTTGTGATGTTGGGTCTCTGGAGCTTGGATCTGGTCCTTCTTGGTTGGAATGCGTCGGGTTGACGCGGCTTTGAGCATGGATTTTGTTTCTTTAGCTGCCATTTCCTTCCGTAACTCGTTCTGATGTTGGGTTTCTGGAGCTTGGATTTGTTGGTCTTTCTTGGTTGGAATGCATTGGGTTGAGGCGAATTTGAGCACGGATTTTGTTGCTTTATACGTCATTTCCTCGGATAATTCGTTATGATGTTGGGTTTCTCGAGCTTGGATTTGATCGGTCGTTCTTGGTTGGGATGCCTGAGGTTGAGGCGAGTTTTTTAACAAATTTTGTTTCTCTAACTGCCATTTCCTTCTGTAACTCGTATGATGTTGGATTTCTTGATCTTGAATTCGGTCGAATATTTGGTCTTTCATGGTCGGAATTTTCTCCCATCTCTTGCCAAATCCTTTCTTTGCAGTCGAGATAAATCATTGTGGAAATCTGTCGGAATTTTCTTGGTCGTTCTTGTCCTCTTGCCTAAGCAAAAAGTTGGGCATTTTGTGTATGTTTCTGCATTGAAAACAATCCTTTTATCTGTGAATAATTCATTCATCTTTTGGGTGCTCAAGCTAAAACAGTGTGTAGAAGGCTCTGGGTGGTTAAAAGTCAGATCTTGTTAATAATAGGTTATGTTAAGCGCAAAAGTTCCTCTAATCTTTTGTGAGAAGTTTTTTCAGTGCTTAGATCTATGGGCTGAAAATAACTTTGAGCTTTCCATAACATTTCCTTTTTTGTGGAGAATCTTGTAAAACTGATGGTCAATTAAGAATTAATGCTAGCATGAATAGGGGTAACAAGCTGGTCTGTATAATTTAATAAAATTTCCATTTCTTTATAGTTTTGAATGTACGAGATTAAATTACTCATCCTTTTTTAGTTTTAATTATTCTTTTTCTGTAAACAGTTATCTTTTTGGAAAGATGGATGGCCTCTGGAAATTGGGGGATGAATTCCGAGGTCAAACAAAGATCTCAGAGGACCATCAGTGGTCTGTCATGACTTCCAAACTGGCTGAGCTGACAAGGTCGAAAGTTGACCGAAGGAATAACCTGGATTATCCAAGGAACATTATTGAAGCTAAACCATATGAGAAGGTTGGGTTTCAGGAAGATAACAACTTTGAGAATCTCAATCTTGGTCTTATGAACCTGGATGTCAAGATGAATGATGCTTCGGTCAAGAGTCTCTTCCATGGTGCTTTTAGCATGAGCAATGCCTATCAGAAAAGCAACTCTAATGATGTCAACAGTTTCAAGTTGGGCACTGCAATCAACAAGTATGCTAAGAACTCTAGTAACAAAGACTTCAACAATTACAATAAGAATGATGGAAACAGCATTAACAATAACAACAGCAATAGTAACAACAACAATGTTGTTGACAAGAGGTTTAAGACATTGCCATCAACTGAGATGCTCCCAAGAAATGAAGTTCTTGGTGGTTATATCTTTGTTTGTAACAATGACACCATGCAGGAAGATCTCAAGCGACAACTATTTGGTATGATCTTTGTACATAACTATATATACATTTTGTTTTTTATTCTTATTTGACATGAGGAACAGTTTGCATGATAATGTATCCACCTGACAATCTGGCATAGAGCTCAAGTGATTTTTTTCTACATGAATGATTTATGGAAAATTGGCTATTTTGTGTAAACAATACTCAGTGTAACATCCAATTGGGATGGAATTTTTGGTTGAAATTCTAATTTTGATTGAAGGCCAGAGTAATCATGTGATTCTATATTAGCCATTGAGAACAACTAATCCAATACATGATCAAGGATGCTGATGTTCTACTCTGGTTTTACTCATTTGTGTCCTTTGCACGAGTAAAAGCTTTGTGGTCTAGTTAGCAGGATTTCTCGCATGGTTAATTACTTGGTTGTAATTTGTGATTATTCTGGAAATATTATTCATTTTGTTTTGTCAGATGGGTATTTAGAGGCATAGGTCCTGTTTTTCTCAAGTCAGGATCACCTGATGGGATAGCTAACTTTCTGTACAAAGAGCACATCCAGCTGATATTAAATGATTGCTTAGGTGAAAATTAAGCGCATGCTTAGCTTAGATAATCATTTATTCTTACTAGGAGAGGGAATCAACCTCATGCTTGTTTTCCCTTCTCTCATTCAAGACCCTCCATTTTTTGCTTTTATTTTCTAAGTCGTCTTTGTTTATTGATATGCTTTAATTGAAAACATGTTGTACTTTGTATTACTTCTCTGGTGCTCCTCATTGTCTTTCTCGCATGCGTCTCTTTGTTTCCTTTTTGATTTGGTCTCTAATTTATTGTATATTGCTCTTAATTATCGATATCTTCGATAAATTTAGTTTTAGTTTACTACCATCAGTTATAAGTCGCTAACAATTTTTTATGGAAGAATAGTATATACCATTATGCTAAATGATTACTCTGGCCTGCTTTGGTTAGTATATATATTTGGTGTTAGAGTAACCATTATGCCAAAACATAAACAAATTATATATATATATATATATATATATATATCCTTTTTTTTGTTAGTATTTTGCAGATTAGTATGCTGATATTCTAGTTTTCTGGTCTAGTCTAGACTCTAGACTTTACTGTTTTTGTATCTACTTATGAACACAGTTTTGCAGTTAAGTTAGTAGGATTTTGGCTCAGTTTTATTGTGATAATGGTTAGACTGGTGACTTAATAGGCGATCTTGCTCTTTTTGTTTTAATTATCAGATAAGTATACAGATTTAGGTCGAGTTTAAAGGATTGTACCTATTTGTTTTAATAGGCGATCTTCTTCTTTTAACTCATCATTTATTGTCCCTACCATTCATGTACAACATTTCTATCTTTCATAAGTTACATACTAAATTGATGTAGTCTATGCAAACACCTAAGCTTTCATAGTTAGTCTTGACAGAATGCTTCTTGATGACTAGTCAATAGAAGTTACATGACTAGATTTTCAATAATTTGCTTTCAAAGGGTTTAATTCCAGTCAAAAAATCTTATATCTGCTGAAGGTTTTGAAGTCTTATAGTTTTTTCTTCCTGTACTTTGAGAACCTTCATATGTTGGTGAGTTGGTAGTTCTGGAGGTGCTCACCATCTGTTATGTTGCTTCCACTATCGTGAATATTATTGTATGCTGGATGCTGAACGAATGTTGCTTTTTTATTCTTGTTATTCGTGTAAGCTCTTGTCGTGGCAGCATTTTGTATGATTAGTATATTATGTATCAATTAATTGTCATGGAAGTTGCTAAATTTATGTAGCTGCTAACAATCTCATTTGCAGGTTTGCCTCCCAGGTATCGTGATTCTGTCCGTGCCATTACTCCAGGCTTACCCCTCTTCCTGTACAACTACACAACTCATCAGCTGCATGGAATATTTGAGGTTTGCATATTTCTCAAATCCATACTGTTTGCAATTTTTTCTTTAAGACCTAGCCATTCCAAAATCAGCATGTTAAATTCCAAAGGTTGATATTGATGCATTTTCTTACAACATGTAGGTTTTAGTAGAGAATCATTAGTCAACATTTGTGTTGAGATTCATGGTGTAGAATTTATAAATACTGTTCATTTGTGTGAGATGCTTGGACTTGATAACATGGTTTGAAATGCTTTCGTAAATCTTCCACTACATTTCCATTTAAATGAGTAGATATGGATGTTTTGCCAGTTCAAAACTGGTTCATGGGTTTTTTGAGTTATTGAGATCTGGCCACATACTAATGCCATTTATTTTAAGAGCATTTTGAGGTTGCGTTGAATGCATTTTACGAGATATAAGTGTGATCCTATTGTGTATGCTTGCATGCACCTTATGCTGTGATCTTGTTGTTTCTGTTGTTCCTTTTAACTAACTAATTTGTTATATATAGGCCGCTAGCTTTGGGGGTTCTAACATTGACCCAACAGCCTGGGAAGATAAGAAGTGCAAAGGCGAGTCCAGGTTTCCTGCACAGGTAATAAAATTAGGGTTTGAACTTTCATCATTAGAGCTCCATCACTCCTTCCCACTCACTCTATGCTAATTACTAATTATTGTCTTTGATGTTTGGTGGAAAATATTAGGTGAGGATCCGTGTTAGAAAGCTTTGTAAGCCTCTTGAAGAAGATGCATTTAGGCCAGTTTTGCATCATTATGATGGTCCAAAATTTCGTCTGGAACTCTCTATATCAGAGGTACATTTGCTTCATCTTTTGCTTTGTGGCTCTTCTTCATGTCTACATTATGATTCCGACCTTAAATTTTGTCATCGTAGAAAGCAAGATGTTACTTGGTTCACATAAGATGCCCCATTTCTGTTTGTGACTGTTTCAAGTATATAAAATCTAGCTAGCAGGGCTAGTGAGTGTTGATGGGAAAACTTATTTAAAACAAAGCAATTAGTTGGGACCCACCCTGGCTGGCTCGCAGAAACTCCCATGTAAACGATTTGTTGAAGTTTACAGCTCATTATCATTATATGGGAATAGGGATTAGTCGGGACCCACCCTGGCTCACCGAAACAATTTGTTCAAGTTCACAACTCACTTTTAGAGGTTTCGACGATTGAGACGTAAATTATGCACAGGGAATGTGTTAGAGTAGGAAACACTCGATTAGTTCAGGGAATGTGTTAGAGAGAGAGAGGGGGTGCATATCTTTGCTGCACTTTGCTTAGTTGAAATTGTTCATTTCCCAATGGAAACCTTTAGGCCAAATGGAAGAAGAAAGTTCATTTCCTGTTCTGGTGACTACGATTACTTAAGTGTTGATTTTTATGATTCTTCATGGTGTACCTGTGCAGCATCGCATTATGTTATGTGATCACTGAGGATATATATATATGTGTGTAATCAATCTCCTTCATGTGCTCAGACCTTGCAGCTGCTAGACCTGTGCGAGAAAGAGGGCATGTGAGGAGGCTCTAATAAAAACCAAAATGTGCAGAGCACGTAAAAAAGCATTTGCGTGCGTTTTGAAGAAGGCTCTTCTAGCGAAGAAAGCATCAAGGCTTTTGGGGATGGATAAATCTACCACCACCCTCGGAAGGATCTTTGGTGTAGTAGTTCTGTGGCCATCCTCCCCCCACATCGTTTGTTTAGTTAGTCGTTCTGTTTTCCGGTTGTATGCTCTTTGTAACAAACACCTAAAATAATAGCGGTCGCATTCAGTTTCATTTCCAAAAAAAAAAAAAAAAATGATGGATGATTGAAACCCTTCAAAATCGACATCATCAAAAATATTGTTCAAAATCAACGAACAATATTGTTGATGATATATATCGAAAACTCCAACTCATCTCTGGAAGAAGCATTTGATTAGGGAAAAGCAATTAGTTAAAAAAAGAGATGCAAAACAAACATTCACATGACATCCGAACGAAAGCAAAACACTAGAATCAAATTCAGATGAGAGAAAACTAAGAGTTGAACATAAAGCGTGCAAAACAGCAACACAATCTCTCTACCACCCAACACTAAAACAGCGTGCAAAAAGTGCAGTTCTCACATACATAACCCAAAGAGAAAACACACAGCACTATATTATGCTCGAGTATCAATACGTAGATAGCATTCCCCACACCTCTCGTCAGGAGTGCAAACTTACTGCAATGATGACAAACAAACATTTTTTTAGTACACTAATCAAACCTCAGAAAACTATTTTTAAGAGAAAAATTGACAGTGTATTTGTCCAAATTAAAATCAGCAAACAACCCTCCTTACCTGAGGTGGTGGTTGTGCCTGCTGCTGCTGCTGCTGCGGCTGCTGATAGTTCCCATATCCTGGATACGTTGCATATGCATACATACTCGGATCATGTGGCGGAGCATATCCATAGGTATCATAACTTTGGGTGTAACCATAGAAGCTACCATTCCACTGGTTGGCATCTTGTTGTGGCTGAATAACAAAAAAACAAAAAGCCATAGAATATATGTTTTTGATTCCCTGCCACCTATCAAACAGAAGAAGAAACAATGGCAGTGAACAACATATCCAACCTGTTTGTTTGCAGGACTACGCCCCCATGAAAGCCGGATGTTTTGCCCACCCAACATGGTCCCATTTAACATCCTTAAAGCCTCCTCAGCACTGGCCCTGAGAAAAATCGATAAAAGAAAATTCATCAAAAACTCACTGTACTACCCCATTTGATGAGTAATTCTCAAACATGAGCTAGCTAGCTAACCTGTTTCCAAACTGAACAAATCCACAGCGCTTGCCTACAGGTATCTTCACATAGACTATTTCCCCATATGAGCTAAACACTTGGCGCAAATGATCATCCGTAACATTTGGATCCAGTCCACCCACAAATATCTGCAAGCCAGATTATATATAAATTTCAGAAACATATTTTTTATGCTGCTCACAAGTAGGAAACAAAACAAAGTACCCACGGTTGTATTATTTGGGTCAGACTCAGACTCAGCACCTTGTCCAGTCTGAAAGGAAGCTGCAACCAAACAACCCAGGTATCATCATCAAATTGATATTTAGCCGTAGACAGCCCTCTATTGATAAAGAATGAATAGTCATAATAAAAACATTAAAATTTTTTTTTACCAAAAGCTTCATTTTTGCATCTTACAAATTTACATATTTGCAAAAGCAGCCTCATACAAATTAAAGCAATGGCCAGACTAATAAGCATATCTTTTGCAACTTATTATAATATGTAGAAAGGTCTTGATTGAAGAGAATAAAGGTGTTGAGACAGTTGTAAACTACCCACAAGTAAAGTTGTTTACAATTTCATCTTTTTGATACATACATCATAGTTTTAGTTTTTTCTGGTGAATCTAAACTAAATATATATTTGTTGGTCCCATTCAAGAAAAAAGAAAAAGGTAGTAGTTATCAGAAAGCATCATGAAAAAAATGACCTATCACTCCGACAACAAAAAAAAAAAAAAAGGCCAGTCTCAACCAGCATCCAGATAGATACAATACCATGCTGAATATCCCTCTTCTACAACATAAGGAGAGAAAACCAAGAACACAGGGATCCATAACCTTATTTTGTCAAAGATCTGGCAATCTAAAGATACTTTCCATGGTTTATTGGTGTCCTTATAAATATGGTAAACTCTAAAAGCAAATTGGCACAAGCAAAGAATTGGGTTGAATACGAGGATGAAAACATAATAATCACTTTAGACTTTGATTGCTGTAACAGTTCACTATATGTGTTGTCAAATGAGTAAAACCAATAAAATCATGCTGCATGAAAAAAAAAAGAGAACAAAAAGGATAGTTTGTGATACAAAATCACTACTCTTACGTTAAGTATGACCACGAATTGGATTGATGCCTCAATCAAAATGGACCAGTTAAGTTCTTATTGAATAATGTAGTATAAGAAAAATATGAATCACATATTTAAGCAAAGAACAGAAAAAACAGAAAATACATAGAACAGTTAATGGTAGTAAATATTTCTCACTAGAAGTGGCAATTTCGGTTTCCAACAACTACTACCAACTGAAAGGCAGCTGCCAAGTGAGACTTCAATCTTTGATGCAGCTACTCAATGACTCCCCAAACTTATGTTTCAGCATAAGATAATGACCAGAATCATATGTTTCAGCACCTTTAAGAATACAATTAATCAAAGAGAAATGATAATAACTCCCCACAGCAATTTAGAATGGAAGGTGAATACCAACTAAAAATTTGAAGACTGCGAATACATTGGTGTATGATTTTGCAGAAAGAATAAAGAATAAAGAAAGAATATTGATCTAACAGATGCTTATAGCAGCCATTGGTGTATTATTTTGCAGAAAGAATAGAGAATGAAACAAAAAATATTGATCTAACAGATGCTTATAGCAGCAATTCTTTAAAGTTTCCGACGAAAGTACTGAAAGAAAACTGAAAATGATGGTACTGTAAGTGTAAATCAACCAATAGATGCGAAATGCAAGAAGCTCAAGGAATTATAATGAAAAAAGCAAGTAGGAACGTGAGAGTGAGATTAAGATAGATTGCATAAGTTAGATCATAAATAAGGTAAAATGTAGCAAAGAATGCCACAAACAAGGACTAAGAACCAAATTATTATGTAATCAAAACACTGACCTAACCGGGGCCACCACTACAGGAGATATGCATCTCAGCTGAAGTCAAGTCCAAGCCCTAAATGAAGATAGCATGGCATCCTGCTTCGAGACAACATGAGTTTCTATAAGTGTTTTTCTCTAGAAACTATGTTTAAATGAAGCCCAATTTCACAAAGGAAAGTGCTGGAAGGAAATGATGTTGCACATCAATCGAAGCAATGCCGCTTATCTTCAAGAGTATGACGGGGAAATGAAATTACTAAGGATAACATTTAGCTGATTCCTCATCTACCAGGCTAAGCATTCAACTGATCTAAATAAAAAAAATATATGTATATATATATATATATATATATATATATGCAACCAATTAATGAAGAGGCAACTTAAGCTACATGATCCTCTGAAGAAATCTCCTGTATGAGCAGTGCACAGAAAAAAACATATAATATAAATATGACAGGAACATAACACGGTCATATACCATTTGTGGAATACTGCTGCTGAGTACCCGAGCTCTTCTTATTAGCAGCTGCACCAATCCGCATGGGTCTTGTTGAACAGTAAACTCCATTCATCTCGGTCATAGCTCGTGTTTGTTCATTTAAATCTCCAAAGTTGACAAATCCATAGCCTTTGGAGCGGCCAGTCAGTCTATCAGTGACAACTTTGGCACCCTTAACTGAGGCGTAATGGTTCTTGAATGTCTCTTGCAACAAATAATCAGTAACATCTGCTGCCAAGTCTCCAACAAAAATCGTATAATCAGCACCATCACCATGTTTCTCACCTGCCCCACATGTTGCCCAGTTCATTCTGAATGCTTGTTCAGAGTTGGGCATCATTTGACCATTATATGTTTGAAGAATTCGATCTGCAGCGGCTCGTGATACAAACTCAATGAAACCATAACCCTCTGATTGACCAGTCTGCTTGTTGCGGATAACCTTAACTGAAACTATCTGCACCATTAGTTACAAGAATTAGGAAAATACCAAATTATATCGGTACCGACACTGCTGCATGGGCACACATAAGAACTAGATTAGGAGGCATGTCCAGTTCGTGAACTAACTGAACAGAAAGAATGTTAAGGACTTGCAGGGGGGAAAAGCATGATAACTTGACATAAATGTGATATTTGGCATGCTTCTAAACACATGGTTCGCTAAATTTGATATTAAAGATCCTATTAACATCAAAGAAATCAACAAGAAAGCAGAACACAACGATAAAAACCTATAAAGCCAGAGAAATCAAGAAACATATAAACTTATGCAAAGGGGGAGGGAGGACCTCTCCAGTATGAACAAAGCAGCTGTACAGATAGTTCTCGTCCATCCAGTACTGCAGATCGCCAACCCAAAGCGTACGGATCTCATCAGAAGACGCCGGCTGTGGTGCCATGTGCGGAGCCGGGGCGGGCGGCGCGACCTGGTACTGCATCTGGAGCGGCGGCACCGGCGCCGGGGCCTGGTACTGCGGTTGGGGCTGCGGTACGAGCTGGGCGACAGGCGGCGGAACCTGGGAGGGTTGCTGGTTCCACATAGCCGGCGCAGGGGGGGGCTGGTAGTACTGCGGCTGCGGCGGCATCATGTTCCACTGTTGCGGTTGCGGCTGTTGGTCCATCGGCGGCGGAGCCATCGGAGGAGGCTGCACCATCCCGCCGGCGGGCTGCATCATTCTGAAACCTAAGAAGATGAAAGATCTCGAAACCTAAGCGCTGAAATCGGACGAAAGAAGGGTAGATGGCGATCGAAGCACCAGAGATTTAGGATTCGGATATATCTTGGCCCTAAAAGATCCGGAGGCGCAAGACGAGGGATGGGTCGGAGAAACCCTAACCCTAAAAATAGAGAGGACCAGAAGGTAAAGGACACGACGGAAGAGCAATCATATATAAACATACAAGCGCTAGTTTTCGTCCACGTCAATCGTTACCCAGTTTCCTACCTGGTTCACGCCGGTAGAGATGGTTCCGTGCGGGACCCACATTAACAACAAAGGTATCTTTCACGGGTTGATGACGCCGTTAGGGGAAGGGTGAGAGACGCGAGGAGATTATTGGCGGGAGGGGCCCGCACGGAGGACTGATCGTGTGAGCGTCCGCACAATAGTAGCGTACGCCACCGGCCCCCCTGAGGTGGGCCGGGCCTTCAATAGCACGAAAATTGACGCTAATGGGCCCCTCACAAATGAAGCCAAAACAAATAATGCCGCCCCATCATCCTCCAAATACTTCTCCTCTGCAACTAATTTGATTTCACCTGTGTTATTTCCTCGATCATATATTTCTGTCTATGTGAAAGAACAACGACGTTAAATTGCTTATCTATTGTAGAACAAACGGAGAAATCTGATGGAGCTCAAGTCGATGCCGGAAACGAGCAATTACATGTAAAACAAATTAAGTATGAAATATATGTGTCTAATTTTTTGAAAAATGGTGAAGAAACATGCTGATGCCCTGATTACATACAGTTCTCGAGCCAAACGGAGGTCATAGTTGCTTTTGCTTCAAATGAGTGGAGTACCAAAAATATAAGACTGTTTTCTGAAAGTTGATAAATACTGAGCTCCAAACAAAAGAAAAAGGAGAAAGAAAGAAGCAAAGAAGAGCAGAGAAGAGAGAGCAAGGGAGGAGGAAACAGAAAGCCTTCCACTGGAACAAAGATCTAGTAAGCATCTAATGACAATGTCACTGATGACAAAATGGATTTAAGGAGCTCACAATCTTCTTTGAACTTGCGGTTGTTTCTCATTCCAAGAGAATTCTCTCTGATATTTCATCTCTTTGGATCGCTATACAACAAGTTCAGAAGAAGTAGCAGCTATCTAAAATGGCCACTCGGTGACGAGAGAAAGATTCAGATGCCTAAATCGCTTGATGACCTGCCGGTAGGCGCATATTCTAGCGCTGGAGATAACAACTCTCAGTCTTTTCAGCTTGAGGCCGATCTTCTTCTTCGATCCGCACGCTCTAAGCCTTGAAGATGATCTCCTCTGTCGAGTGTCAGCTTCTTCCAGTGTTCTGTGTATGAGGAACCTTGCTTTCAGGTGTTGCCTTTCCTCTGGGTCTTCCTTGTCGACCCTTGAGTAAGAGCAATGTGACCTCAAGAACCCCATTTGAGTCTTAGAATTGTGAACAGGGTTATGGGCTTATATATACACAGAAGCATAAATCTCATCGAGCTGTCTTCAATAGTTTATGTTATCAGCAATGGAAATTGTGAAGGCTCGGCGGAGCTTCCTGTGTTCTGCACAAAATCTTCATCCCAGAAGCTGGGAAATGTAAGCTTTGATGATGATGATGATGATGATGATGATGATTTACCTCTTGTCAGATCTAAAGTTCTTTTCTTTTATATATATATATTTTGTTCCCGAATAAAAACAAGTTGTAATAGTCCAAAAGAAAACAAATGTGATGAACACATGCAATTATGTGCCAACAAATTCACATGAAGTCCACCAAGTGATGAATAGTTTCTGGGCAGAAGTCCTTGAAACATGTCTTCATTTGGAGGTGGGTCACCTTGTTCTTCACAACCTAATCACATCTATCTGGAATTGACCATGACTTTGTCAGGAGACAGTTCACTGCTACGCTAGCAATCTTCAAACTGGCATGACCACCTTCTATAGTATGGACACAACACCACCAAAATATAGTTGAATGTTCAGTGGCACAGAATTCATTTCTTCAGCAAACCGCCGATTAGGATTTTGATGGAGCAGGCTGATTTATCTTGGCAAATTTATCTCTTGGTAGTTGTGGGGATTCAAGTTGCAATTGATAAGCTAATTTGTTTGGCTTGTGATGGTTTGCTTCTCTTCATTCATTCAATCTTTATCTGAAGAGGTTTGATGGCCTACATGTGAATCATTGAGCAGCTCATGTATTGGCAACTTTATTTATCTGAAGAGGTTCTATCTGTCCTTAGTGACAAGTGAAAAGCTAACAAGATCATGTATAATTCAGGAGAATAATCTTATGCCATTAGAGTCATGCCGAAGGCCTGAAACCGGATGTTCTTTATCTATCTAAAGCAAACGGCAGCTGTCATCACAAAAGGATTTCAAAACTTTAATTTTGGTTGAAGCTGAAGATTTCTTGAAGTGGATAGATATTTAAAGGATGGAGGACCTGCAAGCATGAAGATGGAAGTGTCAGAGCAAAATTGGTTATGCAGTTGAAATAGATCTCAAAATCATCAATCCTGGATGAACAATGAGGTGCAGTATATATAATAAGCAGCATTAATGCAACTCCAAAGCTGTATTAATCTTTCATGACATGTCCAGTTGATGAAAGCTATCAGCTTGGCCTGAACATTTCAGCACAGCAAGCAAGATTTCCTACTAAGCATGTTGACCTTGTGTGATACTTGTAAAGTTCTTTGCTGGTCAACAGTGTCAACCTTAAGTGTATCAGCTCAAACTTTAATACGAGAACAATTTAATTAGTTCGATCATTCAAGCTTGGACAATTTAAGAACAGCATATAGGTTTCATTCCGTAATCAGAAAATGGGCATAAGAAAGAAAGAACTGCCTTGTTGATTGAATGAAATATATACTCAGGAACAAGATCAGTTTATCTACTTTATATCAAGTTTCAATCAGAATGTAACAGGGACTTGCATGTACCTACCTATATTATGAGGTACATTTAAGGTTTATATATCTCAAGTTCAAGTATCTTCTCAGCTTCTTCCTTGCTGACTGATGGTAGGATTGTAAGGCAATTTGGGACTTGGCTACACTGGAATCTTTTTACAGGACATGGATACATTGTTTTGAGATCTTGTCACTTGTAAGCTTCTGTGTTTACTCATCTATCCTCTCTGGGACTTCTGCCATGTTTTGTTCAGCAATGATGCATGCAGCAAGAATCTCTTTTGGCTCCTTAACACTTGTTGGGGTCGTGCCGCAACGTGGGATGATGAGTCAGCCTGATGAGATTGCCCGTGTGCGCAAGCTCGCCTCCGCGGTCATCCGACGTGGCGCCTTGGTTTCGACTTGTAGTCGGGATCCTCGTGGGTGGTTGGGCGGTCAGTGCTCCTCTCTTGCATAAAGGCCCTGGCCGAGCTGTTGGTGCTCGGCCTGGCCCCTCCGACGATCAAGTCAGGGATGGAGTTGATTGGATGAGTATTTTTTTTACTGAGTTGCCCTCTTTTTATCAGTGGTGGTCTGAGGTATTTATACCTACATAGGGACTCGTCGCTCATCGCTGTGGTGCTTGACACGTCGCCAATCACCTATTGTCAAGGGCCCTGCAGGCTGGTAGGCCCGTCGCGTTCGGCCTGCCATGTTGTCGTCCGCCCGCTGTTAAGGGCGTTGCAGGCTGGTTGACCTATCGTGCTCGCTTTGTCAGGCCGCCAGCCACCCGCTGGCGAGGGTGTCGCAGGCTAGTCGGTCGACTGTGTCTACTCTGCCATGCCGTCGGCCCCCTGCCACGCTGTCGGTTGTTTGCTGTCAGGCGCATTGCGGACCAGGTTGGGACTCCGGCTCTCCCAGTTGGACTTATCGAGTCCACGTCGGCACTCGTCATGCTCTCTGATTTGGAAACTATCCAACGTGGCCAAGCGATTTGACCGAGGTGGGGGTGTGGTGTTCTGATCATCGGTGGGTCGACCATTATTAGGCCCATCATTCTCCCCCCCCCCCCTACAAAAATCCTTTCCGTTACGTACCCATGGCGCGTACCTGGGAAGGATTGTAGGAAAGATTATAGTGGAGCTTGGATCTTTGGAATATGTTGGGGGCGAGCTGACGATTGGACTGAAGGTGGCCGAGGTATGCAACTCGGGCACAATAGGACTGAAGGTGGTTGAGGTATGCAACTCGGCACAATTGGACTGATGCCGAGGTATACAACTCGGGAATAATTGGACTAAAAGTGGCTGAGGTATGCAACTCGGGAACGATTGGACTGAAGGTGGCCGATGTCTGTTTCCATTGGGCTTTTTAACCAATACAATGTTCGACAACCAGGTCAGGTATGTGACTTCCGTGATGAAGTTGGCTTCAAGTAGCCATGTCACCTCTTCCTCGATGACCCGTTGACGGTCCGAGGCAAACCACCTCAACTTTTGCTTGACTGGTCGGGCACCGGGGATTATGTTGAGGCAGTGCTGAGCCTCATTTGGATTAACACTGGGCATCTCTTTCGGCATCCATGTAAACATGTCAGCATTTTTTCCCAGAAACTCTATCATTTTGACTTGTTGTTCACCCGAGAGTGTCGAGCCGATTTTCAAGGTCTTGTTAGGCTGTTTGGGGTCGGCAGCGACCTTGTTTACGCCTTCAATCGACTCGGGGTTTAAAGTGAGTTTGTTGGGTCCTCTTGGGTCGGTCCCCGGGCTCATTGTTCTGGGTTTCTTCGGGAGTGTTATGGTGGTTAAGTAGCATCGTCAGGACTCCCGTGGATCACTGTGGGCCTCATCGACTCCAGCGTTAGTCAAGAACTTCATGGAGCAGTGGAATGTCGACACCATAGCCCTCAGCTTGTTGAGTGTTGGTCGGCCAATTATAGCATTATATGTCGATGGGAGGTCGACCACCATAAAGACGACCATCAGCATCTTGGTACATGGCTACTCGCCAATCGTCATCGGCAAGATTGTCGTTCCAAGAGGTGAGATTGAATCTCCTATAAACCCTGTCAACATGGACGTCAGTGGGGTTAAATCCTACTTGGTTAGACCTAGCTTCTTGAAAGCTTCAAAATATAAAATGTCTGCGGCACTCCCTGTGTCTATCATTATCCGCTTGATCCGGGCGTTAGCGATGCGTACGGTAACGACCAGGGCAACGTCATGATCTGGGTATTCTTCTCCCTCGGGTCGGAAACTGATCTCTGGGTCAGGGCAGCACCTCGACCTCTTCTCGACTACGGCCCTGGTATAGGCCTTGCACGTCGAGGCGCTATCTCCTCCCGCAACCGGTCCAACGACTATGACGTCAATCTGTCTTTCGATTGGGTCGGCTGGGCACGATCGCCGATCCCTTTCTGGTTGCCAATTGGGGTTGTCTCTTTGTTTTTGGACATAATGGCCGAGGTGTTCTTGGCGGATTAAATATTTGATCTGGGTTTTGAGGTCTCAGCAATCCTCAGTGTCATTGTCGTATTCACAATGGAAACGACAATATCTTCCCTTGTCCCTTTCCTCGAGACGGGTCTTGATGTGATCCACAGGTGCCAGGAGTCCTTTCTCCCTTATTTGGAGGAAAATCTCGGTTCACGTGGAGTTGAGGGGCATTGTTGGGAGTCACGTGCAGTTGAAGTCTGACCCCTTTATCCTCCTCCTCGACGGCCCCGAGGTAGGTCCCTGGGACTGTTCCGCTCGGGAGCGCTTCTGCTCTTTGCATTTACCAACAATCAGGGTCTCAGCCACGATGAAATGGTTTGCCCTCTGCATCATCTCGGGAATCATGGTCGAGGGTTTTTTCACTAATGACCATAACAGCTTAGATGGGCGTATCCCCATCAGAAATGCTTGAATAACTAAAGAGGGGTGCGTATCGGGGATCCCTCTGATAGAACCCTAGGGTTATATCATGGGGGAAGAGGGTGGAAAAGGGGGATAATCGATCTCTTTGAGGGGATTAGGCCTCCTAGATCACTTCGAGGAGATCTACCTCCTAGGGTTTTACCTTTTAGCTAAAACTAATACTTCTCATTGATTAATTTTGATAAAAGAGTTTACAACCTTATTTATAGGGCTCTGCCAAGAATTCTGCTAATCTTCGACTCTTAACCAACTTGATAAACTTCTAACTGAAAATAATAACTGACTCCATCCTAACCGAAGATAAAAACCAACTCATAACTGACTCGATTGGGCTCACCCATCTCATAACTGACTCTGACTAAATAGACTAACATGACTCGACTCGATTTAATCATGAATGGAGGGACCTGACTTAGCTAGGGTCCTAACACGCTCATGTTTCGGTCACGAATCGACTGACGAATTGGGCGAGCAGCTCTTCCCTTCCCTGGGCAATGTCGAGGAGCGAGGCGACTATGGGTTTTGGTCAGGCGCTTGCCAGAAAATTTTGCTCTAGTTCCTTTATGAGCTGGTCGAAGGAGAAAATGGATGCCGAGTTGAGCCAGCTATACAACATCTGAGCTGGTCCTCTCAAGGTGGTCGGGAAGACCCAACACATGACCGCGTCAGACGAGTTGTACAATGCCATCTGAGCTCAGAAAGCCGCTACATGCTCGGACAGATCTGAGCTTCCGTCATACGACTCCAAAGCGGGCAACCTGAAGCTGGTTGGTATCGGCTTGTCTTGTATCTTGGGGGCAAAGGGTGATCCACGCTTGAAGCTCTCGCTAGCTTCCTCCTTTGATTTGGTGACCTCCTTCTGTACCTCATCCAGCCATTTGTTTATGTGTCAAAGCTGCACTCGGAGTGAGTCAGTTGAGTTCGACGATAACATGTCTGGCTCCTGCGAGGTGTGGTCCACGCCGAGGTACCGAGTGGTTGATTTCTCCGGGACGATCGAAGGAGTCTCAAACTAGGTTTTTGGTGGGTCCTGCTCTATCGGGCTAGGTCGGATTGGGGCTGTGTGTTCCCGAGAGCCCCCTTGGTCCACCAGAGGCTGTTGAGGCTCCGGCTGAGGTGGAGCCGCCGTTTGGGTGAACTGAGAAATTTGGTGGATGATAGCCTGTATCATCCCTATCAAGGCTTGTACTTGATGGGCCAGCCTAAAGAAGGGCCTTGGCTGTAACCATTTGTGACGAGGTGTGAATCGGGGGGGTGAGGCGGGGATCGGTGAGTAGCCTCCAGTATCTATTGGGAGTCAGCGTGGACTGCCCTGTGTCTGTTAGCCACGCATGGGGGGCCGAAGGTGCGACCATGACTTGAGGAACGGTTACAATAGTAGGAGTCGGTGGGATTGCTTCCTCGGTCGCCCGATTGGGGAAGAGACTGGAAAGGCGATCTTGCGACATGGGCCCTCTTTCTAGCGCCAAATGTTGGAGTCGTGCCGCAATGTGGGATGATGAGTCAGCTCGATGAGATTGCCCGTGTGCGTAAGCTCGCCTCCGCGGTCCTTCGACGTGGTACCTTAGTCCCGACCTATAGTTCGGATCCTCGTGGGTGGTTGGGCGGTTAGCGCTCCTCTCCTGCACAAAGGCCCTAGCCGAGCTGTTGGTGCTCGACCTAGCCCCTCCGACGATCAAGTCAGGGGTAGAGTTGATTGGATGAGTCTAGTTTTTACTGAGTTGCCCCCCTTTTTACTAGTGGTGGTCTAGGGTATTTATAACCTGCATAGGGACTCATCGTACGGGGGACACGTCATCACTGTGGTGCATGACATGTCGCCAAATGTGATTGTGCCATTAAGTCAGGGGCCCTGCAGGCTGGTCGGCCTGCCACGCTGTCGTCCGCTCGCTATCAGGGGCGTTGCGGGCTGGTCAGCCTATCGCGCTCGCTCTATTAGGTCGCCAGTCGCCCGCTGGCAGGGGTGCCTCAAGTTGGTCGGCCCGTTGCGTCTACTCTGCCATGCCATCGGCCCCCTGCCGCATTGTCAGCCGTCTATTGTTAGGCGCGCTGCGGACCATGTCGAGACTCCCAACTGGATTTACAGAGGTCATATCGGCACCTGACATACTCTCCGATTTGGAAACTATCCAACGTGGCTAAGTGATGTGACTGAGATGGGAGTGTGGTGTTATGATCATCGGTGGATCGACCATTATTAGGTCCATCAACACTAAATATATGACTGTAACATGAGCACCAGAGTTCATATTATGATTCTTTACTGCAAAACCAGCTGAGTTTGGATGCCAAGGATCAGAGTTGCCATTCTTAAAAGCAAATACCGTTATAATCAATATGTTGAACCATTTTTCTAACTGATGATCTCATGCAATCTATACTCATTCATGCAGCGACCATCACTCGCAAATTATAAATCATAATACAGTAATATGTTTTGTCTTGCAAGCTTCAATTATTTGGTTGCGAAAAAAACAGAGTATGTTCTGTACATGAACATCAGCAATGATGAATAATATCACTTGTTATTTGGTGTTGAAACAGAGTACTACACTACTCAATAGTCCACTGAAGTTAACATTATTTCTTTTGCATGGTTTCTAATGAGAGCTACACAAGTCGAAATTGTCTGCTTCTGCAAGTCAAACACATTTCATCAGATTCAAGATAAGGTCAGAAGATAAACATCTTCTAACTTGAGACTTGGGTCTTAAACAGAGGGCATATTTGCGGTACCAGTCTATACCCACTCATTTCATGTATGTCTCTACTTTATCTCATTGTTTATATTAGAAGTTCCAGGTTAGTAGAGATAGAAGACCAGAGAAGAATTCCAGCAGCAGCAACAACTACCTCAGTACACTGATCCTTAAAGCAAAAGATTCAATTATTCTTTTCAGAGCTAAAAAAGCCACATCAAGCAACATCCAGTCTTTGCTTGCAAAATTGCATTGTTTATTATGTTTAATCAACATGACAACATTTTCTTGCTTCTTCCTGAGATTTTTTTCCTAGTTTGTATCTCTTGTTTTATCTCTCTCTCTCTCTCTCTCTCTCTATATATATATATATATACACTTTAAATTTGCACCAATCTGATTGTAATGTACACCACATTTACAGGAATAATACTTGTGTATTGTATTCGATAATATGTATACAGCAAAACTCAAAGAAAGGAAAGATCAACAAGATGTCTTCTACCACCTAATTTACCCCACAACTATAGTAATATACATACATGCAAAATATGTACTCTGCAGCATCACCATCATCATCACTCGGGTACCTCCGGTATGCTCGGTAGCTCCGGCCTCCAATGCCTCCCTTGATCATGGTGGAGGTCCCACGACTCGCCCATGGTCACCAGATCACCATCATCATCACTCACTCGGGTGCCTCCGGTATGCTCTGTAGCTCCGGCCTCCAATGGCTCCCTTGATCATGGTGGAGGTCCCACGACTCGCCCATGGTCACCAGATCCACGAGAAATCGTCGCAGCGGCAGTTTCTCGCCGTCGTCGGCTTGCCGCAGCAGCTCCTCCAGCTGCTTCTTGCTAATCTTGATCTTGATCTCGGTCGAGCCGGAGCCGGCCTTCTCCTTGGCGGCCTCCGCTCCGTCCTTGCGCTGCCCCTCGGAATGCTTGGGGCTCCTGGTTTCCATGAATCCCCAGTCGTCGTCCTCGTCGTCAACCCATGTCACCGGCTTCTGCAGGTCGAGACAGTTCCCCATCCCCTCTTCCTCCTCCTTTACTCTCTTCCTTCCTTCTGTTATCGTGCTTTTCTTTGTGTCTCGATGTTCGAATGTGTTATGGAATGAGATCGAGGAGGCAGCAACGATGGAGGAGGCTCCAATTTATGGAGAAGCGAAGGGGAGGCCGCTACCTCAGACGAGGGTTCGTCGAAGTCCCTCGTGGCGACGACAGGACAGCAGCGGGGTCCATAGCGGCTCGGCGCCGACAACGTGTGAATGTGGATTGCGTCGGGAATCTAGTGGTTGGATTTGTCCGTGTAAACGTAGCCTCGTTTGGAACACGGTGTCTGTGACAAATCTAACCTCGCCCCTATGAGCTGCCTCCCACGGCTTCTCTTTGCGTTTAGGTGAAGTCATGAACTAGCATTGGATGCCTACAGGGTGTGGATTAGGAAGAGAACACAATGCACAGTTTGCCAACTCCGCCATTAAATTTAGGAGCCTCTGAAACAAGAACACAAACAAACAACAGGTTGAATCCAATCCTCACCGATGAATTCCTTACTGCAGAGCAGGGAGCAGTAGCTGAACAGAGTCTTGATGAAGAACAAATCCTGATCAAGGGTTGGTTGGGGGTTCTTTGTTTTCCATTTCAGTGATGCAAAAAATCATATTTGGTTTTTGGTTCTCCTCTGTTCATTTTTAGATCCAGATGAGACTATACCACTCAGATATGGCAGATCTAGGTTTTCTAGGAAGTCAACTTCTTTCATACATTAATAACTAGCATTAAAAGAGAATGGTTTCCTTGCAAGAGGATTGGTCAGCAGTCTTGAAGTGTGTACCAATGATGAATCTGTGGAAAATGGTTACCTAGAAACAGAGATTGCTTCAAACTCTTTTTATCTTTTCCCTTCATTTGAGAAGAAGATTTGTGGAACAAGCTTAAACCATCTCTCTTTCTTAGGTCTTTTGCATGTGTCATTGATTCAAGGAGGTTGTCCATGAATCTCTGCATTGAATGCGTCATTGGTAAAACAGTTTGATCTCTTCTGAATGGCCTTAATTTGCACAAAGACAAATTTTTTTTTCTTTTTGTGGTTTCTGGAAATTTTTGACCATGTCATCTAGAGACACCTGGAAGGAGGCTACAGTTTGAAGTTGGAGATTTAACATGAACAAATGGTGAAGGAATCCATGATCGCAGATGAAGCTTCCCTGCACTTACTTGGTCAACTGTTTTGAATGCTCTTTGCAAGACAACCATCAGAAGGATTTATCTCTTGATCAGGATTGCTATCAACAATGCCAGCCAATATGTGGATGACAACACCTTGAAACATGATAAGTGTAAAAGATTAAGGAGCTAAGAAAAAGGTTGGTCTTCTTTGCTGCATGAATGGATCTGCATCTGCTTTTGGCTAAAGGTTGTTGATCTATAATTCATCCTAGTGTGTAAAAGGCCATGAATGGTATCATCTCTTCCTTCCTTGAGGCAGATGAGTATGAACATGGCATGTCTTTAGAATCTCTGACTGAGTTGGTTCCTTCTGCCACAAGTACTCCTCCTATCACAGTTCTTTACCGAATCACCTCACTTCCTTTGACAGCCTCATCCTCCACAATATATCATCTCTTCCTTCTGCCATGCAAAAGTGGCCCAACAGTCTGCATCACCCAAGGTGTTGGAAAGAGTCATCCATGACAATTGCACACATTCCAATTTCACATAATGGTGAATGATTAAACCTGTTTCTTCCATCCTTGTTCACCTAAATGAATTCCTTGACTTCCAGCTCTGGTACATGATACCCTGATAGTTATCATCATGCTTCTATTATATTTCTTTTCTTAGTTTTATCACTGAGATCTATTGTTATGAGATTTGGTAGACCTAATAGCTGAACTCTGGTGTTTGTATCACTATATGTCAAATTCACTGATGAAGGTAGAAGTTAGGAATATATATATATATAGGAATAGGAATGTGTTAGTGTGGAAAGAGCTCAGGAAGGAATCTGGTCATCTCAACAGGTGTGGGAACTTTTTGTTCCTAAGAATCTGTCACTCATCTTGTCATACTGTTGTAAGTGATAAAGATATCATCCACCATACTCACCTAATCTATAGAAGTTATAATAGAACCAAAGAAAGCTCACCAGAGTTGGCTATATCTCAAGTCCAAGAGGCCTGTCTTCTTCCATGTCCAAGTTGGCAAGCTGTAAAGCTGTGTAGAAGTTGTCAATGGTTATCTTATCCATGTTAACATGTGTATCAGAATTTTCTTTTAACAGATCCAGTAAAGAAGAACTTGCGGCATTTGAATCTTTTATCATGGTCTTGCATGGCTGTGATGATGCAGCCATCACATGAACAATTTTATCCAGATTGAAATTATCCTGATGCTTCTTTACTTAAGAAGGAAAAATGAAAATTTTCAGAATAGCAGTGTATGTACACAGTTGAACAGAGCCATTTGAGAAGAACATACAGCATAAAATATATATTAATATTGACATATAATTTATTACTTGAACTGTTTGGATTGTCAATCTGGTAATATACAGGATGATATTACCAAGGTTGACTTATTTGAGGTTAATTATCCTTATTATTCTCATCTTTAATGTAATTTCAGTGTTATTATCCTAGTGGCTAATTAACCAGTATCAACTACAGAGACACATCTATGAGTTTTTGACTCTTGCAAGAATTTATATGCTAAATCTCAATTTAAAGAGAAAATATGAAGATCATCATGTGTGGTTTTATAAATGAGCACAGTCACACCAACTTCTTAATCCCTGCTGGAGTAGGTTCAAGTCAGCACTCAGCTCTGCAGCAACTTTTTTCAGAGTCAAACTCACTCTTCCATCCCAGCTGTAGTAGATTCTTTGACTTTGATGTGCACTTCATGTGGTACAAGTTGTACAAGATGAAGGATGCACCTCTCCAACTTGAATCTCTATGGGAGCAACATTAAAACAGATTAATTTGAATGCTTGTGGATGCAATGTATGTGAAGGAAAAAAGAAGAGATTCTTCAGAATTCTTCATCTTAGTTCAGCCATCAATCAGAACTGTTCATATGCAACTTTACATTTGTCACTATGAAGAGCCAGCCTCATCTGATGATTTGGAGGTGATTAATGCAATGCAGAATTGGAGACATCTTTTGGGTTATAAAGGTATCCAATATATTCCAACCTAATGAATGAGGAAGAAATTGAGTCAGAGAAAACTCAGCTATAGTTTTGGTAGGGGAATATTCAAATCAGACAAATGCATATGCTAGTGATTCATTAGTAAGATATCGGAAGAAACAACAAGAAGTTGCCAGCAATAGTTTGTTATAGGACTTAGCATATATTTGCTGTCACATCTTTTTTTTTTTTTTTTTTTTTTCTGGATCCATCTTCTAGAGCAAAAAAATATATATTACTTTATTCATAATTTATCAATATTTATTATAATTTATTTATTCATCAAATTATAAGTGAAAAATAATTATTGAAGAACATGATAATATCAACTCAAATAATATCCAAATGGCTCTACCTCATGATAGAGGAAAGTTTGATCTCCATTGGATCTCGATCTAGTACTAGTGGGAGGCTGCTGTGAAAATTAAAAGTAAATAAAATTCAGTAATGCTGAGGTAGGAATCTCAAAAGTAAACTCACATATTCAAAAATTAATTATCCCAATAGTGTATATCAAATACCCAAAGGAGCACTCTCCCAACATCAGATGGAGAGACTTCATCCCATGGGATGAGTTTGTGTTATCTCAACTGCGGATGGAGACAAACCTATATTGCACTCCCAAACCACATATGGAGTGGTATCCCTCACCCGCAAAAGTGGGAACACATTCCTCCCAACAGCGGATGGAGGAACCGTTCGACCGTTACGTCTAACGGTCCATAAATCCTCAAAGGGAACTGTCGTACCTATCCTCGACAAAGAAGTAACATCATCTCACACTAGTCATATCGAGATGAAATAACACATCAAAATATCTCTTTTAGCACCATTCATGCCAAATACTAATTAGCCCTCAATTGACTTGAACCATAGTCCAATCCAATTGAACTTGATTTAACTAAAATATAGTTGAACTGATCTCTAATCCTTATTTACTGGCTTAGAACCACCCTAGACTAGTGTAATTTAGATTATATTAGGTTCAATCTAAGTTAGATAGACTTGAATAAGTCAACCAATTCAGAATCACCTTGAATTGATCCAACTGATCAAATCTAGTTTAGATCAATCAGTATTTTGAGCTCAAATATAATAAATGTACAATATTGGGCTAAGTTGGATCAGTTCATATACTAATCTTGTGCATTTGCATATGCTTGTGCATGCACCAAACCATGCTAAGTCGACCTTTGGCCCATGGACTAATCATTTGAGTCACACATAACTGCTCATGTTAGGCTAGGCTGGGTTAGCCTATAGCTAAGACTTGACTTGTGGGTTGGGCTTAGCTTATGGGCTGGGCCTAGTCTGCTGACTGAGCTTAGCCAATGGGCTATAGCTTGACTCATGGGTTGGGCCTAGCCTACGGGCTATTTTAATCAAATTTCTATCATATTATCATAAACAATATATTTTTTGCTGACAATTATACATAATATGGTTTAATAAAATAAAATAACTTCTTAAATTCAAGAAGAATTAAAAACTATAATTTCAATACATGTCTAATCTCAAATAAGATTTAAACCTTTCATACTATATTTTAAATTTCAGATAAAAGAATATTAAAATTTTTAGATACTATGTTAATAAAACATAATAGTTTTATTCTAAATAAAACTAGAAATATCATGCATTAAAAGTTTAGCATTTTAAACTTCATAAATAAAAAACTACATATGTCATATTTAAATCCGACAACAAATATTTTGAACTATAAAACTTTCAATATTTAATTAATAAAACTTATTATTTTCTTCAAGAAAGGTAGAGAATCTCCCCATACTTAACATGATGCAACTCCTCATTCCTCCCATTGTTGGGCTCGGCTAGGTGACGAAAGAAGGAGATAAATCTCTCCCCTTAAATAGAAGGAGGTGAGCCCTCCATTAAAGAAAATTTTTCTTTAAATTTTCATATTTATTTAATATTACTATTTATTTAATATGTTAACAAATATAACATAGTACTATTTAAAATATTTAATAGTTATTTCCTAATTCGCAACGACAAACAAGGAAATAATAATTAAAGTTTCCTAAATTAAAATGATAAGTAAGGAAGAAAAGCCTTAATTTTTAAATCAAATATTTTATTTGATTACATTTCTCCCATCCTTTAGGAAATTTGGTCCCCAAATTTAGCTTACCTTGAGAGAATAGATGGGAACACCACTATCACATATTTTCTTCCCTTTCCCAAGTTGCCTCTTCATCTTCTGAATGGTGCTACTAACGAATCTTTACCAAAGGTATAATTTTATTTCTTTGTTCTTTATTTCTCAAGATCTGGGTTGGTTGTTATATAAAAATGGTATCGTCTCTTAGTTGCAGAGGTTGGTAAGATATGATATTTGATGGATCTATGATATATCTCTGGAGCATAGAGATATGGAATATATCATATATATTGACCAAAATCGAGGGCAATACCAATATGTATGTCATAGGCCCGACCTTTTGTAAAATCTCAAATGAGCCAATGAATCTAGGGGCTAACTTCCCCCTTTAACCAAACCTCATAACTCCCTTAGTTAGTGACACTTTTAAGAATACGTGCTCACCAAATTTAAACTCTAGATCTCTTCGCCTTTGATCTGTATAACCTTTCTAGCGACTTTGAGCTGTTAATAATCTCTAACGTATAATTCAAATATTATCAGCATCTCTTTGAATTACTTAAGGTCCCAAAATCTATCGTTCTCCTACCACATCCCAATATATAGGTGATCTACACTTTCTTCCATAAAGAGCTTCAAATGAGGCCATATATATACTAGAGTAATAACTATTATTGTAAGAAAACTCAATTAGGTATAAGTGCATATCCCAACTTCCACCAAAGTCCAAAGCACATGCTCTTAAGAGGTCTTCAAGAGTTTGTATTGTTCTCTCAGATTGACTATTGGTTTGGGGGTGAAAAGGTGTACTAAACTTTAACTATGTGCCCAAAGATTTTTGTAGACTTACCCAAAACTTAGAGATGAACCTAGGATCTCTATCTGAGATAATACTAACTGGCATCCCATGATATTGAATAATCTCCTTAATATATAAGCTTGATAATTTATCTAATGAATACTTCTTGTTAATAGGGAGGAATTGAGCAGATTTAGTAAGTCTGTCTACTACTACCCAAATCTCATCATATCCTTTCGCTGTCTTGGGTAATCCTGTCACAAAATCCATAGTGACTTGCTCCCACTTCAATTTAGGAATTGAAATCCTTTGTAATTTTTTCGTAAGTACTTGATGTACTATGACTTCACCTGCTGGCATGTTAGACATTTAGAGACAAATTTTGTTATGTCTCTCTTCATATCACGCCACCAGTAGTTTTGGCATAAATCCTGATGCATCTTGGTAGTCTCGGGATATATATATATATATTAAATTTTGATCTATGTGCCTCCTCCAATAATTGTATTTTTACTATATGACTTTTGGGAACACAAAGGTTGTGAAATATAATAAAACCAACTTTGGCTTGGAGAAATTCGGGTCTAGATCCTTGAGCTATCTCCTTAGCTATCATATGAAGATATGCATCTTCCTTCTGACTTTCTCTAATCCTTTCTACCAAATATGATTGGGCCATCAAACATGTAAGAAAACATTTATTTGTCTTGTTTAGATTTATGTCTATCAACCTTGTCATCGTAGAACTCCTTTGAATATTCATATAAGCTATAAGACTTGGAGTATTTCTACTTAAGGCGTTAGCGACTATATTAGCCTTCCCAGGATGATAGTTAATACTAAAATCATAGTTTTTTTAGAAATTCCAACCATCTTCTTTGTCTCATATTTAAATCCTTTTGTGTGAAAATATATTTGAGACTATTATGATCTATGAAGATTTCAAAAGTTTGTTCATACAGATAACGCCTCTAAATTTTCAGTGCAAAAATTATAGCTGCTATCTCTAAATCATGAGTATGATAGTTCTTCTCATGAGACTTTAATTACCTAAATGTATAAGTAACTACCCTCTCATTTTGTATTAAAACATAACCAAGTCCTTGTAGTGAATCACTGTACACTATAAAACTTTTTCCCTCTGAAGGAATCACTAAGATAAGAGTACTGATTAATTTTTCCTTTATTTCGAAAAACTTTATTGACATTTATCATCCCACACGAATTTTATATTCTTCTATGTTAATCTGGTTAAGGGTGTTGCTATTTTTGAAAACTTTCTATGAATCTTCCATAATATCCAGCCAAGCCCAAGAAGCTTCTAATATCTGAAATATTAGAAGACTGCTTCCATTTTATCATGACTTTAATCTTTTAGGGGTCAATAGATATATCAGCATTCGATATTATATGACCGAGAAACATAACTTCATTGAGCTAGAAATCATACTTGCTCAATTTGGCATATAGTTTCTCTTGTCTTAGGACTTTCAAAACTGTCTTAAGATGATGTTCATGTTCCGCCCTACTTTTAGAGTAGATCAATATGTCATCGATGGGCAGTATATGCATTTGTGAGTCCGAAGGGTATTACTAAAAATTCATAATGACCATATCTTATACGAAAAGTAATTTTTTATATATCTCATTCCCTTATCTTTAGTTGATGATACTCAGACCTGAAATCAATATTTGAGTATACCTAAGTACCTTGAAGCTGGTCAAATAGGTCATCTATTCAGGGAAGAAGATATTTATTCTTTAGAGTCACTTGATTGAGCTATCTATAATCAATGCATAGCCACATTGATCCATCTTTCCTTTTCACAAATAGGATAAGGGCACCCAAAGGTGATAGATACACTAGGTTGAATAAAACCAATATCCAACAGCTCATGGATTTGTTTCTTTAACTCCTCCAACTCAGTTGGCGCCATTCTATAATGGGGGTTAAAAATAGGTGTTTAATTTGCCTATCTGGTGGTAGTACAAGTAGATCTTCAAGAAAGACATCCAAAAAATCTCTTACAATAGGGATATCATTTAATACTAGCTTCTAAGATTATTCTCCAAAAATAAAGGCCAAGTACCTCTGACATCCTTTCAGTAATAGCTGAGTAGCACTCAAGGCGGAAATAATATGAGGGAGTTTTTCTCAAATCCCAATGAACTGAAAGGGCGGTTGATCCAATGGTGAAAAAGTAATAGTCTTTTGAAAATAATCGATGCTTGCATGATATGCTGAAAGTCAATCCATACCCAAAATAACATTGAAATCTTGAAACTCTAGTAGATAAAGATCTACTAGCAAATCATGTTTTACAATAGTAATTATACAATTTCTAAAAATCTTGTGAGCTATCATGGAGTCTTCAACTAGTGTTACTATCATTAACACTTGTTATCTCGGGATTCTTATACAGTTTCATAGCAAAATAATGTGATATAAAAGAATATGTAAAACCATAATCTATAAGTACAGCTGCAGGCATACATAAAGTGTGATGATACCTTTAATAATAGATCCCGAGGCTTCAATATCTTGATGAGTCATGCATAAAACTTCACTTGATGTACCTTTATCTCGGGATTCTTATACAGTTTCATAGCAAAATAAGGTGATATAAAAGAATGCGTAGAACCATAATCTATAAGTACAGATGCAGGCATACATAAAGTGTGATGATACCTTTAATAATAGATCTCGAGACTTTAATATCTTGATGAGTCATGCATGGACCCTCACTTGACCTCCTCTCTAGGTCGTGGTTGTTGCTGTCCGACTGTTTGAGGTAGAGCTCAGTGTTGATGTTGCTTCAATGGATAGTCCTTTGATATGTGCCTAGGTTGTTGATAATAAAAGCATAAACATTATCCCGAATTATCTGCCCTTGCCTTTCTTTGAGGGTCCATAGTGTGATCCCCCATATGCAGATGGTGTAGCACTAAAAGGTCATTTTTGATCATTTATTTGTTGTAGTTCATTATCTAATTTCTCCACTATTAGAGCTCGACTTAGCACTTCAATATATGTTGGTAACATTAATACTACAACAGACTTCATGATTGATGGACGAAGTCCTCTCTCAAAGTGATGAGCCCTTTGATTTTCATTAAAATCAATGTGTGGAGAGAATTAAGCCGACTCAGTGAAATAATGATCATATTCCATTATCTCTATTTCCCTAGTGGATACTAAGGAATTCTTGTTACTTCTCAAAGCGAACTGAATCACAAAATAAATGCTTATAGAATGCATTTTTAAATTGCTCCTATGTCACCGCATTACCTCCAACATCCTCCTTTCTTAGGTCCAACAAGTGTCATCCTTCCCTTCTTAAATGAAAGAAGTGGAAGGCATCTTTTGATTTTCTCTACATTCAATGACTTCAAATGTCTTCTCTACTTGGCAGATCTAATATTCAACAAAGATTAGATCTGATTTGTCCTAAAAAATAGATGGTCATAATCTATTGAAGTGATCCAAAGTATTATTTCTACCCCGTGGAGCTCTATCCTGCTCCTCTTAATGCTTAAAGTATCTTCTAATAGCATTGAGGACTCCATACACATCATTTGGAGCATTGATAGGTGCTAGAGCGTGAGGTGCATTTTGGGCGATTGGAGAAAGCTGGTATATAACTAGTGATAGGTGTATGTGAGGATTAGGTTTGCTGTATGATGTGTAAAATTATAATTTGCTCGAACACTTCTTTGAGTGCATAGGATGTAGCATTACGACCACGAGCACCCTGAGTGACAGGAAAACTTTTCTCTTGAATTGACAGGAACATTGTTAATAGGTCAACGATAATTATTGCTCAAAGACAATCAAGAAACTTAAACACCTATACGCCCTAGATCATGCTCTGATACCATAAAAAGATGTCACATCCTGATTTTTTTTCCATGATTACATCTTCCACACATTCAGATTCAAAAAATAATATTACTTTATTCATAATTTGTCAATATTTATTATAATTTATTTATTCATATAATTATAAGTGAAAAATATTTATTGAAGAACATGATAATGTCAACTCAAATAAAAGTCTGCTCTTTGCTGGACCTTGATCTAGTGCTAGTGTGAGGTTACTCCGAAAATCAAAAACAAATAAAATTCAACAATGCTGAGTAGCAACCCTAAAAGTCAACTCAAATGAATATATATTCTAAAATCAATCATTTAATTGATGTTTATTAAATACACGAAAGAGTACCATCCCAACAACGGATGAAGAGGCTTTATCCCGCGATATGAGTTTGTGTTCTCCAAACTACAGATAGAGACAAACTCATATCGCACTCCCAATCACGGATGGAGCGGTATCCCTCACCCGCCAAAGTGGGGACATGTTCCTCTCAATAGCGGATGGAGGAACCGTCCAACTGCCACGTCTGACGGCCTGCTAATCCTCGAAGAAAATCACCCTACCTACCCTTAGTAGGGAAGTAAACATTATTTCACACTGGTCATATCGGGATAAAATAACACATCAAAATATATCTTCCAACATCATTCATGTCAAATACTAATTAGTCCTTAATTGACTTGAGCCCTAGTCTAATCAATCCAATTGAACTCGATTTAACTAGAACCTAGTTAAACCGATCTTTAATCCTCATTTACTAGTTTTGGAACCACCTTAGACTAGTATAATTTAGATTAAATTAGGTTCAATCTAAGTTAAATAGACTTGAATAAGTCAACCAATTCAGAATCATCGATCAAATATAGTTTAATTAAATCAATATTTGGGCTCAAATATAATAAATGTATAATATTGGGCTAGGTTGGGATCAGCCCATATACTGATCTTGTGCATTTGCACATAGCTGTGCATGTACCACACCAGGCTAGGTCGGCATATGACCCATGGACTAATCATGTGAGTCACACATAACTACCCATGTTGGGCTGGGTTGGGTTAACCTACGGTTAGGTCATGGCCAGCGGGTTGGGCTTGGCTTATGTGCTAGGCTTGGTCTGCTGACTGGGCCTAGATAATGAGCTATGTTGTGACTCATGGGTTGGGCCTAGCTTACGATATGTTTCAACCCAATTTTTATCCCATTTTCATAAACAATATATTTTTTTTGCTAACAAGTACACATAATAAGGTTTAATAAAAGAAAATAACTTCCTAAATTCAAAAAAATTAAAAACCATGCTTTCAATACACATTTAATCTCAAATAAGATTTAAATCTTTCATAACATATTTTAAATTTCAGATAAAATAATATCAAAATTTTTAAATACTACGTTAATAAAACATGAAAGTTTTATTCTAAAGAAGACTAGAAATATCATGCATTAATATATAAAATATATAAAAGTTTAGCATGTTTAACTTCATAAATAAAAACTTTAATAGGATGATCGAAGAATATCTTAAAAACTACACATGTCATATTTAAATCTAACAACAAATATTTTGAACTATAAATTTTTTAATATTTAATTAATTTTTTTTATTTTCATCAAGAAATGTAGGGAACTTACCTCTCTTCAGTAGGATGTAACTCCTCGTTCCTCCCGTAATTGGGCTCGGCTAGGTGAGAAAGGAATGATAGAAATCCCTCCCCTTAAATAGGAGGAGATTAGCCATCCATTAAAGGAAATTTTCTTTTAAATTTTTATATTTATTTAATATTATTATTTATTTAATATGTTAATAAATATGACATAATCATATTTGAAATGTTTAATAGTTATTTCCTAATTCTCATGATAAACAAGAAAATAAAAATTAATGTTTACTAAATTTCATATTTATTGACAGGGTTGGCTTATCTTGTGTTGGCTAAAATCTGAGAGGATGAAAAAAATCAGGTCATGCATGCTGTAAGATGAGATGGTCTGGAAGAAACTTTAGTACATATTTCTTGTGTTCAACCCCAAGTTCTCTTTTCAGGCTTTTGTGGATGGAAATGGGGGTAATGACTTCATTACTGCTACAAAAAAAAAAGCACTGGTTTGGAGCTTTTCAATATTACAATAAAGATAACAGAGGGCAAGTTGCTACTTGCTTGTACAACTCTGGAATCCTCAGACTGATTCAATCTATATGATCATTTCACTGTCCCGGTGTTCAAAGGAGGACATAATTTTCTTGTTTGTGGTTCCTTTGACATTTCCTTTTGTCACCTTCAATAACAGGTTTATTACCAGAGATGAACTGATCAGCCATGACAGAGCTTTGGCTGTAAATTGCATTCTCCAATCTAAATGATGATCGAAGGCATGAGCTTCAATATTTGCTTGAACACAGAAGACCTGAGGAATAACATGACCTAAATTTTGCTTTGTTTTATTGCTTTGTGTGATGTAGACTATTATCTAAAAGATTTGACTGATGTTCATGATGAAGGTTTTGGAATGAGATGTAAAGGGCTTCTTATTTATTTTGATAAGAGAAGTGTCAACTTCATTTGTGTTGTCTAACTTTATGTCGTGGTCGAGAAGTCAACATGGCTTGGTTTCGCCCGTGGGCGTAAGCTCATCCGCATCGGTCGGGAAGAGGCGAGAAAGCTCGAGAGAGGTCCGTCGGGTCTCGAATGTGCGTCTCGGGATGCTCCTGCTCGGATGTGCATCTCGAGATGCTCTTGTTCGGTGGCTCTCGTAGGGTCCTACATGAAGGCCTAGTTGGGTGGGGGCACCCGACGTGGCTCCTCTGACGATCAAGTCAGTGCCCCGACCAAGATAGTCTGAAATATAGTCTAAGAAAGAGAGTGAGAGCCTCATTTTCCTGCCCTCAGGTGGGGGTTTTATACATACCAGTTGGAGAGCCGATCGTACCCTCGACCTTACCTCTGTCGTCATGCCTGGCAGGTGCAACTGGTCGCTGTCTGTCCCGTCGACGTGTGCATAGACGTGGCACACTATTCTTCATTAATTGGATCTTTGCGCAGACTGTGCTGTCGTGGCAACCAAGTCAGTGCTCTACCACCTCGGCCCGGGCTTACGCCAGTCGGGTCGTGGGATCTCGGTGCTATCATGGATTGCGAACTTGGCATGGGTCTCGGTGAGCTGGGCCGACCCATTATTTGTCCTATCATTATCTCCCCCCAAAAGGGGTCTTCTCGAGATGTTGCGTCGGCCAAGGGAAAGACCCAGGCATATAAGGTTAGCCCATCGGAGAATTGTTGTGAGATATAGTCAAGACACATGGCTCGGACGAGGGCTGATTAGACTGGTCGAGATGTATGACTCAAGTAAAGTTTGATTAGACTGGCCGAGATATACAACTCGGGCAAAGGACTGCTAGACTGACAGAGATACACAACTCAAGCAAAGACTACTGGACTGGCCGAGATACATAACTTAGGCAAAGACTGTTGGACTAGCCGAGATATATAACTTGAGCAAAGACTGCTAGACTGGCCGAGATACACAACTCGAGCAAAGACTGTTGGACTGACCGAGATACATAACTCGGGCGAAGACTGCTGGACTGGCCGAGATACACAACTCGGGCAAAGACCGTTGGACTAGCCGAGATACAAAACTCGAGTAAAGATTACTAGACTGGCCGAGATACACAACTTGGGCAAAGACTGCTGGACTGGCCGAGATATACAACTCGAGCAAAGACTGCTAGACTAGCCGAGATACACAACTCGGGCGAAGACTGCTGGACTGGTCAAGATACACAACTCGGGCAAAGACTGCTAGATTGGTCGAGGTACACAACTTTAGCGAAGAATGTTGGATTGGCCGAGATACACAACTCGGGTAAAGATTATTGGACTGGCTGAGCTATACAACTCAAGCGAAGACTACTGGATTGGCCGAGCACTACTACTCGGGAACTGGACTGGTCGAGCACTGTTGCTCAAGAACTGGACTAGCCGAGCATTGTTGCTCGGGCTTGTGAGTGGGCGAGCACTGTTGCTCGGGCTCAAAACTTACCCAAGGCGTAGCTCGGGCTCATGAGTGGCTAGCATTATTGCTCAAGCTCATAATTTTCCCAAGGCGTAGCTCGGGCTCGTGAGTGGCTGAGCACTACTGCTCGGGCTAACAACTTGCCCAAGGCATAGCTCAGGCTCATGAGTGGCCGAGCACTGTTGCTCGGGCTCGTGAATGGCTGAGCACTGTTGCTCGGGCTCACAACTCGAGCACTTTTGGCCGAGGTGTAGGTCTCATACACTATTTGGCCGAGGTGCACAACTTAGGCATTGTTTGGTCGAGGTATATGACTCGGGCTCTATTTGGTCGAAGTGCACAACTTGAACACTTTTTGGCCGACGTGTAGGACTCGGGCACTATTTGGCCGAGATGCACAACTCATGCACTTTTTGGCCGAGGTGCAAGACTCGGGCACTATTTGGTCGAGGTGCAAGGCTCAGGCACTTTTTTGCCAAGGTGCAGGACTTGGGCACTTTTTGGTTGAGGTGCAGAACTCGGGCACTATTTGGTTGAGGTGCACAACACAGACACTTTGGCTGAGGTGCATAACTCGGGCACTATTTGGTCGAGGTGCACAACTTGGATACTGTTTGGCTGAGGTGTAGGACTCGGGCAACATTTGGCCGAGGTGCATGACTTGAGTATTGTTTGGCTTAGGTGCACAACTCGAACGCTATTTGACTGAGGTGCACGACTCGAATGCTTTTTGGCCGAGGTGCAGGACTCGAGCTCTGTTTGGCCGAGGTGCAGGACTCGGACAATGTTTGACCGAGGTGCAGGACTTGGGCACTATTTGGTCGAGGTGCACAACTCTTGCACTATTTGGCCAAGGTGCATGATTCGGGCACTATTTGGCTGAGGTGTAGGACTCAAGCACTATTTAGCTGAGGTGCAGTACTCGGGCTCTGTTTGGCCGAGGTCCAAGACTCGGGCTCTGTTTGGCCGAGGTGCAGGACTCAGGCACTTTTTGGCCGAAGTGTAGGACTCGGGCAACATTTGGCCGAGGTGCATGACTTGAGTATTGTTTGGCTTAGGTGCACAACTCGAACGCTATTTGGCTGAGGTGCACGACTCAAATGCTTTTTGGCCGAGGTGCAGGACTCGAGTTTTGTTTGGCCGAGGTGCAGGACTCAGACAATGTTTGACCGAGGTGCAGGACTTGGGCACTATTTGGTCGAGGTGCACAACTCGGGCACTGTTTGGCCAAGGTGCATGATTCGGGCACTATTTGGCTGAGGAGTAGGACTCGAGCACTATTTAGCTGAGGTGCAGGACTCGGGCTCTGTTTGGTCGAGGTGCAAGACTCGGGCTCTGTTTGGCCGAGGTGCAGGACTCGGGCACTTTTTGGCTGAAGTGTAGGACTCGAGCACTATTTGGCCGAGGTGCAAGACTCGGGCACTATTTGGCCGAGGTGTACAACGGACACTGTTTGACCGAGGTGCACAACTCGGGCACTATTTGGCTGAGGTGCACAACGCGGGCATTATTTAGCCAAGATGCAGGACTCGGACACTTTTTGGCCAAGGTGCACAACTTGGGCACTGTTTTGCCGAGGTGCACGACTCGAGTATTATTTGGCCGAGGTGCAGGAATCGGGCACTATTTGGTTGAGTTGCACAACTCGAACACTTTTTGACTGAGTGCAAGACTCCAACAATGTTTAGTTGAGGTGCACGACTCAAGCATTATTTGGCCGAGGTGCATAACTTAGACACTGATTAGCAGAGGTGCAGGACTCAGGCAATGTTTGACTGAGGTGCACAACTCGGGCTCCGTTTGGTCGAGGTGCACAACTCAGACACTGTTTGGGCGAGGTGCAGGACTCGGGCAATGTTTGACCAAGGTGCACGACTCGGGCTCTATTTGGGGGTCGACGTTCGACCAACAACCAGAAGGACCTGGATGGTCGCAACCCTATTAGGAAAGCTTATATTATCAGCGAGGGATGCTCATTGAGGTACGCTTGGCTGAGGGTGCTCTTGCGACATCAGGCCCTCCTTCTAGCGCCAAAATGTTGTGGAACTTTATGTTGTGGTCGTGGAGTCAGCACGACTTGATTCCGCCCGTGTGCGTAAGCTCATCCGCATCGGTCGGGAAGAGGCGAGAAAGCTCGAGAGAGGTTCGCCGGGTCTCGGATGTGCGTCTCGGGATGTTACTGTTCGGATGTACGTCTCGAGATGCTCTTGCTTGGTGGCTCTCGTGGGGTCCTGCACGAATGCCTAGTTGAGGTGGAGGTGCCCGACGTGTCTCCTCCGACGATCAAGTCAGTAATCCGATCGAGATGGTCTAAAATGTAGTCTGAAAAAGAGAGTGAGAGCCCCATTTTTCTGCCCTCAAGTGGGGGTTTTATACATACCAGTTGGAGGGCCGATCATACCCTTGTTCTTACCTCTGTCATCAGGTCTAGCATGGTGGGCAGGTGCGATCGGTCATTGTCCATCCGATCGGTGTGGTGTAGACACGTGGCGCGTCATTCTTCATTGATTGGATCATTGCGCAGCCTGCGTTGTCATGGCGGCCAAGTCAGTGCTCTACCACCTCGGCTCGGGCTTGCGCTAGTCGGGTCATCGTAGGATCTCGGTGGTGTCGTGGACTGCTGACTTGGCGTGGGTCTCGGTGAGCTGAGTCGACCCATTATTTGCCCTATCAATTTGTGATGAGATGAGATGAGTCTGATGACATCCCAACCCATCAGTGTGAAGTCAGTATAAGATCATAGTTTTTGTCAGACTAATGGCTTCTTCAAGAGTTCATTTCTCTATCTTCTTATTCATTGTTTTGTCCTTTGTATCTTGCCTCTACCATTGTTTACTTCACATGATCTCCCTGAGACATTAAATATGAGGAACATGCCTTCCTCAAGGTGATTATTTTAACCAGAAGGAAATATTAGTTCCACAGGACAAGATCATGCATGAAGTAACCAAAGATTGAGGTGATGGGAGAGGGAGCTCAATATGCTTCAGATTCTTAAAATTAGAACCACACAGACCAAGCTGGTCAGCCTCTTTATTCCTTCCATTGTTCCTGAGTTCTCTTTTTCCAAGTTTGAACTGCTTGTAGCAGTGTAGCATTGCTGTACTCTGAGCCCCAATTTTTGACAGAAAGATAGAGAGAGCTTTGAGAACCATCTACATAGTAGAAAGAAGATTTTTATATTTCAAAACAAAAAACACAATGAGCTTGCAGATTTGAAGCATCATTTCTTAAAACAGAGCAGCAGAAAAAACACAATCAGCTTGCAGATTTGCATTATCACAGAGAACAACACTATGGAAGTTTTGTTGTGCAAAAGGAGTTGCATAGACATTTGATTTCCCCTTCAGATATAAAGAGAACCAACCAAAGGAACTGCCACACCCAGCATGCATTTCCAGAGAGACAAACTAAACAGCTGGAAACCTATATAATACAAGCTGAGGTAAAAATCCCACCAAAATTGCTTGTCATGCACAGCAGAAAGAGAAGCAGCCACTCTGCATCACTCATCACTCGTCGAGTATCTTGAAGTCCAGTACCTCTCAATCTCTTCAGCTGTTCTTCCAGGGATCCTTCCAGCAATCAGTGACCACCTGCTCTTCCGAACAACAGGAAACAGTAAAGAAAAGCAAGAAACTGGTTCCAGGAGCAACTCGAAACAAAAGTGAAACCTCACCGACCTCTCTCCGACCAAATTATACATCCTGCTAATGAGCTTGTCTTCATCCTCCGAGAAATCCATCTTGGAATCTCGACTGCTCCCATCTGAAAACAGAGAAGGAAACACATAAAGATGTTAGCCAACCAGAGGGTGGCTGGTCATTCAATTAGAGAAACAAGCACTGATTGCATGTGTTCTTCACCTTTAGAGTCCATAGAAACATCATCAGAAGATCGGTCCAAATCTGCCATACTCCAATAAACGCAGGAGATTCCAACAATAAGTAACCCCCCTCAAGGACTCTGTCCTTTTACCTCCTCTCGAGGATCGGTGGAGAGGGTAGGGTTGTGTCGGGAGGGATTAATGGAGGCGAGTAGTGACTCGTTCGTGAGCCGGATTATATAAGGAGGAAGGTGGGAGAGAAGAATGGATGGTGAGAATGGCAAGGAAAGACCGGTAGCTGCTCTCGGAAGGAAGGAGGAGAGATATGAGGTTTGATAGGTTGGTGGAGAAGAAAGTGGTCGTTGGCTCGAAAGGACATGTTGATGTTTTCTTCCACGATGGATATCGGATAAGATTTTGTCTGCTCCCGTGTCAATGTAATCCTTTCCTTCCATGATGGATAAAATTCCTAAATCGCAGAGGTGGATGGATGGATGGATGTCTGCTGGAAGATTATAATAATTATTGGGACAGGAATTTAGATGGCAGCAGATTAATTATTTTTTAGCCTACAAGTATCATCATAAGTGTGTTGTTGTTCATGAATTGCTTTTGTTCTTGTATTTTACAAATGCCAATTTAGCATAAGCAATTTGAATTAATTATTTTTCAGCTATTCTTTCGATCTGAGCCGCAAACAAGTGATTTGTTTTAATACATTTCCATAGTACATACACAACACAGTAGTGGCACATTTATTTATTCAGTAATTATTTCGATCTGAGCCAAACTTACAGAGATATGTTTTCAACAACATCTTAACTAGATTTTTTATTACCATCGTCGAAAGATTCATGCAACATCGGCGTAGAAGTCTCGGATCACCACACGGACGGCAATCGGCATCCGAACAGCATGAGCTCCACCACCGTCAAGCCAAGTCAGGCTTCCGAACATGTAGTCTCCTTGCACCTTGTGAGTGGCCACGAAGGTCACCTTGAAGCTACGCACCTTGGCGGTGGCGTTGAACACCAGCGTCGGTGGCTCCACAGCCATCTGAACCCCCGGCGGGGGCTCGATCGATGCTTTGTACACTGCATCTACTTCTTCTCCGACGTTGGTAACTGTTCTCCAAACTGCAGCGGTGGTCTTCAGATCAGGAATGGAGATCGAAGGAAGGTTCAGGTAATACACGGGCTCCAGTACTTCAGCGCAGATTTCAAATCGTCCGGTTGTGCAATTGAAGAACTTGTAATACTCCTTTGGATCGATGTCGTACACGAGGCCTGGATCTGCAGCCCTGTCGGGGTCTATTTGACCCCCTCCAAAGTCAAAAGGGTCAGCAATCTTCCTTGGATTCCCTTCTGCTTGTATCGGCATGCCGTAACCATTGGTGACAGAAGCTTGCAGCGACAACCGAGCACCATCGGAAGCAGTCAGCTATGGATGGATATATCATAAATGAGTGATTAATTTCGCGGGAAAAAAAAGGATTTTGAACACTCACCTGTTGTGACGAGTGCTGATTTCACCGCAGCGTGAGACCAGTCTGGATGCAGGGATTTCAGCAAAGCGACTACTCCTGAGACATGGGGGCAGGCCGCCGAGGTTCCTGAGCCGAAATTGAACCCGTCCCTCTCTGCTGCCAAGATGCTGACACCAGGTGCAGCTACATCAGGCTGTTCTAAGAATCCATGGTCATCTGGTGAGCTTTCGGAAAAAAGCAATCTTTAAAGCACAGCAGCATTCAGATGAGCTTGCGAGAAAAAAACAAACTATGGTGATGATGATGATGATGATGATGATGATGATGCCGCCTCATATTGTCTACAGAACCACTGTTAAGAAGCCAAAAAGGGCTAATTTGTTTCTGTGGTGGTGTGCAGTGGATTAGTTAGTACCTTCAGAACGCCGGGGAATGGTATGGCCGGTCCTCTCGAAGAGAACCATGCTACTTTTGGAGACAGCACTTCTTTCCCGATGGCATTGTGAGTCAGTTCCACGGCCACCTGAGGTGATCTGTTCGGTTTGGATCAGATCATTTCAGAACAGTGTGTGTCTCAAAAATGAGTCCTGGTTTCTCGAGTGATCGGAGAAGAAGACTTGCCTTTCGGCACGAATGTACTTTCCGATCTGGTATCCAGTGTCGAAGTCCACAAGAACGCAGATGATGCCGCTGCAGTCCTTGGTGATCTCAAGAACATTGATTGTGAACTGTGCAACGATGAGACCCTTTCCCCCGGCATCCAAGACATTAGACAGCGCGGTGGGGAAAGTAGGTTCGAGAGAATAAGCCAGACACAGCACGATCGACCGGCTTATATCGGTGCCATTGAAGGATTCCGGCGAGCATCTGCAGAGGATTGAAACGTGTCGGTTTCGAGCTGTTTTTGGTTCCATTAAGCTCTACTTCGGTTCTTGTAACTCATTACCTTCCGCCAAGGACCAGAGGCATGTATTTGTTATCTGCTTCACCGGTGGAGTTATAGAACATTGACTGCCCCTGCAAGTAGAATGATGTATTTCGGTCAGTAGTGTAATGAAGAATAATGATGGGTACTGCGAGTTGTTCATTGTAGATTTTTATTTGTGGAAGAGTTGGGAGTGCCGTGAAGGATGAATGCAGTGGTGATGACGACGGTGATGGAGAAGTAGGTTTTGACTTGCATACCACAAGACTTTGATTGTTTCCGAGGGTGATTAGGGTGGGAAAAGACCGATCGATGGTGCTTGCGGCAACTGTGATGACCCAAGGAGCGGTGTTGAACAGGCTCTGCGGAATGGGGCCTTGGTTGCCTGCGGCATACACGACGGTGATCCCATTGGCGACGGCGTGCAAGGAACCAAAGGAGTCCTCCTCGAGCACCACCAGCGACAGCGACAGGACGTCGACCCCGTCGTGGATGGCGTCGTCGATGGCCGCCAGCACCGTGGCGGTGTTGCCGGCGCCCGAGCCACGGCCGCTGCCCCACACCGCCTTGTACACCGCGAGCCGGGCGCGGGGGGCGCCGCCCCTCGCGTCCCCGACGGCAAGACCGTGGAAGCTGGCGTCGCGCACCACGGAACCGGCGGCCACGGAGGCGGTGAACGTGCCGTGGCCGTTGTAGTCGCGGGGAGACAGGTAGTCGACGCTGAGGTTGCTCTCGTCGACCCCGGCGGTGTAGTATCGAGCTCCGATGAGTTTCCTGCTGCAGTTGTTGGCTCCGAAGGCATCCCCGACCTGGCACACGCCTCTCCATCGGCTCGGCACCGGGCTGTAGCCGTCGTCGTTAAAGCTTCTGGATTCCGGCCATATACCTACGAGAGATTTGTTTATGGAAATCTCCGACGAGAAACGTATACGTGATCTTTGTTTTTGTGTTTCCATAGTGAATACTAAGTATTAAATAAATAGTGCTAAGAAATGCGGATGACAAGAAAGGAGACGAGGGCTTAAGAAGCTTTTTTTAGCTCAAACAGAAGCAAGAGGAGGACAGACCTGTATCGACCATTCCGATGATGATGCCATCTCCATAATTGCTCTTCTTCAGCAGCCCAGTCGGCTGCATATAGTTCAGTCCCAGGAAATCCCAGCTTCGTGTGGTCTGCAGCTCGTAGTTTCGACTCGGTCGTACGCTGATAACGTCAGGAGACTCTGCAGTTGGTCCTCAGGTTAGTAGTGGTTTGGGTGTTACAAAGCTCGGCAAAACGTTGTGGTTGAGAGAGCAGCTCCACCTGATAATTCATCTGCTTGTGCTTCCGTTAGCATGGCTGCAAAGCCTGAGAAGCCATGCTTGTAGCTGTAAACGATTGATGACAGCGCCTCCTCTTTGCTACATACAACAACAAAACATTTCCTATTAGACCAACGACGATCATCGTGAAACCTTCATCCGAACTTTTCTTGTGGACTTGGGGTGGGTGGGCTGGTGCTCTTCTTCTTCCTGAGTAAGAACTTAAGATTTGTAGGAATACAAGTTATGATATTAAAGTACGTCAATCAACCTAAACAGTGTGATCTTCGATAACAACAAGCGTAATGACAGAAATCCGTAAAGTGGTGCAGACAAGGAGAAGGGATCATAAAAAAATGAATGAAAACATTAAACCTAATGAATACGAGCGGAGCAGAAGTGGTAGTAAGTAACCTTCCGAGGAGGGAAGTCAGCATGTCATGGTGTGAAGCAGTGACATGGTCTGGGTTTTCGTGTTTCCTCTCTCCCATGTACACGATGTGCAGCTAAAAAGCCACCACAAGTAAAACGCAGAATGAGAGCCAAAATTAACAAGAGAGAGAGAGAGAGAGAGAGAAACTTACTTTGGCACCCGCTTCAGCTTCTGTGGGGAACAACTGACAGCACTGAAGAGTTAAGAAGAAAGAGAGAAGAAAGACATGGCAGAAATGAGCTTGGGAAGCCATCTCTGTGCTGGTGTGGCTGTCAATGGGAGAACGGGCTCTCGATTTATACCCAAATTATGCTGCTGTGGGCATATGTTGAGGCATGCAGGACTTACATCAGGTCAAAGCTTTTGTTACAAAAATCATTCTGTCATGGTCGGCACACAATTTTGTATTTCTTCATTTTACATCAAATGGATCAGCACAATATATAAAGTCATTGGTTTCTTAAGCTCAATTTCTGTACACTTGCTGTCTCCACAGATGCTGACTGGTAAATGCTCTTTAATTTGTCTTCACAGGGATTGATTGATATCTTGTGGAATCTACTCTAATGAAAACTTCCTTTTTGTTGGATGGAAATTTCAAGTAGGGTTGGACCATCTTCCGGATTGATTATTCTGCAAAGGGTGGAATAGAATTTGAGAATAAAGAGTTTTTTGAAAGCAAGAAATTGCTATGGTACAGAAATGAGGAGACCCATGAAACTTCTTCATGAAATTTTTATTTCAGAACGAAAACAAAATAAGATCCTACTCATCCATCAGTCTTTTTTAAGCTTTTATTCTAACTTCTTCATGGTCTGAGAATTACATATAATTACTTTCTATCATCAAACTAACCCAAGAATTATCATCTCCATTAATATACTATTCCCGATCTAATAATGCTACTGAAACCAAAAAATGAAGGTCAACCTTCTGACCCAGTCTTTGCTCCAACCTAAAGTCACAAATTTGTTCTTTTTCCAGACTGTCAGCATCAGGTGACATCCAAGTTTACAGATAGATGTATAACTCATGACATATAGAAACTATTTATATACATGCTCCACAGATTTAGGTCAGAGACAATTTACAAATTGGAATTCATCTCATTTGCTATATCTTTCTCCAAGTATCTATCTCTCTTGCACATTTTAGTAGATATACCAGCACCTAAAACAAAAGAGCCGGTAAAAAGTAGCATGACAATCAAAATAAAAACACAATGGACGCTGAGATCATAATTATCAAAGTCATGTCATGATTTTAATTATTAGCATAGCTTCATAAGTTTCAGCACATAAAACAGCAGTGGGATTTATATGTCAAGGTTTTATATACAAATATTTCCCATATTCCCATTGCCTTAAAGAGAACCAAATGTGTTCTCGCTGCTGTATGTCATGTAAAGAAAACCATCTTCATCTTTGTTTTCTTCGTAGATGGCAGACATCATTGCAGCTGCAGTTACAAACATCACAAGTATTAATTATGATAGCAAACATAACAACACAAGCAACCACAGGGTGTCTCTGACCTGTTGGCGGTAAGGTGTTCTTGACAAAAATGAAGATGGCCTTCTCGGCACTAAGCTTGATCCTCTTCCGAACAACATAAACAAACTGTCCAACTGTCAAATCTGCAGGGACCAGGTACCTACAGACCCATGAGATTAATTCTTAGTTAATTGCAAAATATGAAGTCTCAAGGAAATATTTTTAGTGTTTACCTTACAGCAAGAATATAAGTCGCACACTCTTCTAGTTGCAGCAACACTATTATTAGCTTCCTAGTCCAGACTTAGGATTTGGATGTCCTCTGTTTGAATTTTCTTATGTTGACTAATGCCTTTAGTGTGGGTGCTTAGAGTTCCATTTAATTCTTTATTTCCTCTTCCTCAGCGTATATGTCACAATAAGGAGCTGTCGAATACATAATTAAAAAATGGACCAAGGTTTGGCTTTTGTGATAAGGGAGTAGTATGAGATTAGTATATCAAAAAAGCCAAATAGGTTACTTCAGCATTAAGTTTGTGAACCTTCATTGCAGATTGTTAAATTAATCACATCTATCAATACTTGCTTTCAGACATGACCAGAAGAAAAAGAGCGAAGACCAAGGATTGACATGCCGGTCCGTACCGATGTGCCAACATTTTGTCGGTACCGGTATCGGGTGGTACGCACAGTGCGTATCACCCGGTATATTAAATATATTATAATATTTTTATAATATTATATTATATTATATTAAAATATATTAAACAAATAAAAAGGGGCGACGTCGCCTCGAACTCTCTCCTGCGTGGGGAGACGTTCCATCTCCCCACGTGGGGAGAAAAATCACCCGCGGGCGACAACGGTTCGCGGGCGGCGAGACGCTCGGGCAGCGCGGGCGGCGAGACGCTCGGGCAGCGCGGGCGGCGATGGCTCGCGGGCGACCCCCAGGCGGAGTCGCCGCTAGGGCGACGCGAGGTACTTCTCCTCCTCTTCTTCTTCTTCTTTTCCTCTTCTTCTTATTTCCTTTTTCTTCCTCAATCGACCGTTTACGATCGATTTCTCCTTAAATCGACCGCAGATGGCGGAAATTGACCATCAACGGTGGAAATCGACAGCCGACGGTCGATCTTAGCGGTACCGTCCGGTAGCGATCGGTCCGCATACCGATCAGCTGCTGGACCGGTATGTACCGGGCGGTATGGGTCTTATTGCTCGGTAAGGAAAACCTTGGTGAAGACACAAGAATTCTAAGAATGAAAGATCAAATATGAAATGTCTATTTAATTATTTAGAAAATTGGTTAAACAACAAGAGCTTATAAAAGTTATTAAATTAGAAAGAGGCTAACTAACTTCTTCTTATCAATGTCTGGTATATCAGTCCTTTCAGCCTTCTCAACGATCACCTGAATTCAGTAGTAGCTGCCGTTAGTTATGTGATCAATTGCACAAAGCAAGATCTGAAGGCAACATATAAGAAGACTCTTACAGGAATTCTGTCAGGATACTTCTCTCGGATGCGAGCAGCCTCTGCTTGCCTCCTTTCTGGAATTGGGTGCAAAAATTAATTCAATATATGAATTTATGAAACTTCAATACTATGGACAGTAAAAGAATAAACCACCTAATAAATGACAAGAACAAGTAAACTCTTAAAATTATGAAAAGGACCACTGAAATAACATAGCCGATGACGCATATTCAAAGCATGAACAACTTGCATTATTTTGAGGGTATGGGGGGTTCCTCCATTCATCTATATGATTATAAAAACCAAGTCAACATACTACAAAAGATCTTTAAAAACCATCAGAAGTTACAGCATTCTTATTTCAGTCACAAAACAACATGCTTTCTCACATGGCAAAATTGAATTGTAGATAGCAGGAGTCTCAGAATTCATGCAATGAACTGAAAGATTCACTGTTACATTTTTCCTTTGAGATAATGTAATGCAATGAAAGATATCACCATAAAACATTTGCACTCTATTTTTACACATATATATGACTCGAGGGAGTGTTATAGCCACACACCAGTAACTAGCACAATCAATAACTACTGAATTGATTTGTGAATATGTAACCATGAACCATGATGTTCCTCTTTCATAATAGATCTAATGAAGTCTGTAAGCTCAGAAATATATAGAGGTTTCAAACCAAAAGTAAGTAATAATAACAATAAACAGAAAACAAATCACAATTTTAATAATTTATAGGCTGTGCCGCAGCGACACAATGCCAGAAGCAGTAAAGAAGGATTTAGAGAACTTCACTTCCTGTCTTCTAAAAAACGAATTAAAAATGAAAAATAGCTTTCCCAGAAAGATGGAAATATATTGTAGTCTTCCACAAACAAACACCAAAAGTGGTTTTTGAATTAAAAACATTTTAAACAAAATTTTACATGCAACCAGAACCCCTCAACAATTTTTTCAATGTACTTCATAGCACTAAATATACAAGTGTTTGCCGAAGAGAATTGAAAGAAATAAATCTTATGCTTGTGCAAGAAGAAAAATGCTGCAAGTTTTTGCATGTACAAAGACAAACATTAATTCAATGTTAACAAGATGTTTAGGGCCAGTGTTTTTAATAGGTGCCCGAGCGCCTATGCGTTTATGCTTCTGCAAGAAGAAAAATGCTGCAAGTTTTTGCATGTACAAAGACAAAGAATTAATTCAATGTTAACAAGATGTTTAGGGCCAGTGTTTTTAATAGGTGCCCGAGCGCTCGCCTAGGTGCTCGGGCAAGGTGAGACCCGAGTGCCTTGCACAACGTCCGGGTGACAGGCTTCACTAGAGTGTCACTTAGGCGCTCACCTAAACCCAGGCACCTCGAGCAAGCGCCCGAATGAATGCCAGCGAATCAAACCAGAGTGTGAACTTTGGTTCAATTGAACAGTACATTTAGTTGGTTCAATCAAATCAACTAAACCTAATAGTAAACCCCAAAACCACCACCCATCCCCGACCTGGTGAAACCCAAGACTCTCGTCGCCCGACCCACCTCCAGTCCACCACCATTTCCTTCATGTGCAGCTCCCTCCACCGTCGATAGACAAGTCTAAAGCTTTCTTCACCGCCAATAGACAGGTCCGAAGCTCCCTCTGCTGCCGCTACTTTCATGCATAGCTCCATCCACCGCCGAGGGACAAGTCCGAAGCTTCTTCAGCAATTGACAGACACATCCCAAGCAATTGACAGACCTGCCGAGGGACAGGTCTGAAGTTTCCCCCGTCTCGACGAACACATCAAAAGCTTTCTTCACCCCCAATGTTCTCGTCTGTAGGAAGCTACAAACTTGCCCCCGACTTGTCACGGGCTTAGCTGATTTTGCCTAAGCCGTGCGGCACCCCTGCGTATCCGTCCGCAAAGGTCAGCCTTCCCCAGATCTCCCAGAGTCCCTTAGACTTACAAAAGAGAAAACGGGCCAGAAGAAGCAATTCCCACGGGATCCACAAGCAACTGCTCAAGCAAACACTTCATAAGCCATATGCAAATTACATCCGAGGACATCACAAACTCAGAGAGGTTGCACACAAAGGATAATGGTCCATTACAGACTGAAGTCCCCCACAAGTGCTTACAAGACATACTTGTATTTACAAGCCAAAATTGGCCATAAAGCAAATCAAACTCTGGCTGCTAAGCCTACTGCAAGCCCGCTACTTGCTGTACAATGTATGTACCCAAACCGAAGGACACGGACAAACATGAGCATTTCATCAAACACCTTGTTTGCATTTTGACCGTGACATTCTCCCCCACTTATTCCTTCGACGTCCTCGTAGAAGCCGCTGTAGACGTTGCATCTCCTTGCATTTTGCTAAATCTTCAATCTTCTGCTTTAGCTGCAACACGCTCCTTTGGCTCCCAGCTGCTCTCCGCCGCTGTTGTTGAGTAGTCGAACTCTGATCCGCCATGCTGCTTCAACTCACCACTGACTGAATCTGGTGTGAGGTTGGCTGAGTTGTGTTGATCCTTGTTGGTTCTCGCGGATCCTGCTGATGAAGGAAAAGACCTGCCTTATTATGCGCCAGTATCGTAGTATACTCATGTTGCTTGAACTAGGTGGATGTTTGTTGGAGCTTTAACGAGCATCGCCTCGCAGACTTTGAAGTTTTTAAGGTCCTTCCTTCAAAATGTTTGCCCATTGATCCTTCCTCCATGTTTAGTTGTCACTTCCAAGTAGGTTCGCATCATTTCCGCTTTCGATTGTCATTCAATTGAAAAATAAAGCGAACAATCTACTCTCAGTAGTACCGATCACCAATGGTGAGGATTTGACAACTATTGTCTTCCGTAAGCTTTCTCTGAAGGGTCACTGAACTTAGGCAGAGCTCCTCTACCGGATAAGTAAGAGAACTGGGATACTTGACTTCACCCATTCTCTTAGTAGTTGAGAAGGCAAAGGTTACTCGATTTCGCCTGCCTCCTCGAGTTTGTACTTCATGGATTGAGCTGGTTACTAACATTCGCCCGCTCTTTGCTCACACTTATGAAGCACGTGAAGTGTTTGCACTCCTTGCGTTGAGTTAGCTACTGTGATTCGCCTTCCCACTGCCATTGAACTTCTGGAATGCAAGAAGTTTCGCCCGAAAAGAGCAAAAGTTTACCCCAACTTGGAGTCCCCCAACTTAGAGTAAGTCTTTGATAGATTTGGTCGCCTCTGGGATTGTACCATCTTCTCCATCCCCTTTGCCGCCTACTCCTCTGAGTAAAAAGGTACAGTACCGTGTACTGTCTACTTCGTTCCTTGGTCGAGCACTCCTGCGTCAACCCGAAGTCCCTCGCTTTCGGCTATCTTGATGAGAAGCCCTTCGACATCGGTCTTATGAAGTTTCTTGGCCTCTGCCCTTCTGCCCTGTCTTGGTACTTGGAGTTTGCCTTTGCATTCTCCACCTCCTCGGCCCCTTTTGCGACCAATGCTCTCCCTCCATGAGAGCAAGGGATCGATGACTCCACGGAAGTCCCGCCTCTGCGGTACCATGGTGCTGCTAAGCCCATAGCGCTACTCTCCGTTGATTTGCATCTACATCCCTTCCTTCGCGATCGGTAGATCCACCTCTGCGGCACTGTGGTGCTCCTCCGAGTCCTCCTTTCTAACCGACGCTTTGCTTTTGGGTAGCTGAGCCCCACTGGACTCGTCGTCGCTTCCTCGCCCCTTTCGACCACCTGCTTCGACACCATTGTGTCCTCCTAACAGTTCTCTTTGGTCGATGGAAAGACAGACTGCAACTCTCATGCATGGCCTCTGCCATCTTGTTGCAGGGCTCACGCCGATTCTGTTCTCCTTAGCTTCCTTGGTAGCAACGTTCGCTTACTCGGCTTTGTCCTCTGACTTGCCAGGCTCCCTTAAGCGAATGTGAGCACTGAAGCAGTCCAACTCTCCAGCTGCTCCGATCATACCTTAGTATAATCAAGTCCCCTCCATGAGACTCACTGGTACTTGCAATCTGACTACTCCCTCGGTGGTACACAGCCCCCATATACTGCCGACCAAGGCTTTCATCTGATGCAAGCTTCGATGCGCACACACGGAAGATCCGCCTCTGCGGTACTGTGGCATTCACTCCTTGAATCCACAGCCCTTCTTGTCGTTGCATTGTTTATCGAAGTGGAGCTCCCAGTAGCTCCTGATCATTCACATGATCACGTCCCCCTCCATGGGACTCACTGGTACTTGCACTTGGACTTCTTCCTCGATGGTACACAGCCCCCCTATGCTGATGATCAAGGCTTTCATCCAATGCAAGCTCCGATGCACACACGAAGACCCGCCTCTGCGGTACCATGGCATTCACTCCTTGAATCCATAGCACTTCTTCTTGTTGTGTCGTACACCAAAGTGGAGCTCCCAGTAGCTCTTGATCATACCTCTGCATGATCTTGTCCCTCACGGGACACGATCGCCTGTGTTGCATTGCCACGAACTATTCCATCACGATCCGCTGCACCATGTCGCCTCCTGGTGACATCTCCATTGCATACAGATTATTGTGTGATAAACTCGGACTACGACTTCTCCACGTGTGACCTCTGCCAACACATCGTAGGGCCTCTACCATCTTCGATTGTTTAGTTCGCTCTCTTGGCAATTCACCTTCGTCCACCCACTCTTGGGTCACACCTGGACGAAGCATAGCTCTAGGACAGTCCGTCGCCTAGTAGCTCATGAAGTCTCCCTGACTTCACTAGAGTTGGTGCACCATTGTCTGGATCCTGGGCCTCTATCCCCTACCAGCACAATCTCTGCTATGCACCTCTTGTTCCTGACAACTCGAATGGCAACACTATAGCATATTCTTCAAGGGTACCCACCTCTGGGTCCTCTTGCCTCGTGCTAAGGTATCATGATCCCAACTTTGCCTCCGAAAGTTGAATCACCTTAGTTACTCTATCAAATGCATCTCTGAGGTAGCTTGCATGTGCCTCGAAGCTCCCTTCATCTTTGGCACTATGGAAGATAAGTCCGCCCCATCAAAATGAAGAACTCATGGAACGACATGATCTCACTCTTGACTCTACAAGAGTTCATGCCCTTGACCTCCGTCCAAGGAAAGCTCTGTGCCTCCGCTCCATGTTCCATCTTCTATGTCGGCTCCCTTCATGCGGCTTGGATACTTCACCAAGTTTCACCCAAGTCGTTCCGCTCCTCGATTTGCATTGAGTTGATAGTGGCCCTCGCGTCCACCATTCCACGAGTCAGCCCTCCATTGAGTTCGATTTCCACATCGACTCGAAGTGTGCCTTCATATGATGTTGCCTTGGATTACTCCCCCACTTGATCTCGAAATGCATCCACCAATGCATTACCTCATTCGAGATCATGTGACGACTCTTCGTCGCTCGCTCGGTCCGTTGAGCGTTTTGGAGATATCTCCTTGAGAAACTCTTCCTCAATATGTGCGATCTGTTGCACATGATTCTCCCTCTAGAGAACTAGGACTTATCCCTCCTGGATATCTGTCCTATTAGAGCAACTTTCCTCTTTACATTCTTCCCACTGGAAGTTTCGGAGACCACCATCCCCTTTGGACTACTCCGTCTTGCTGAACAACTTGTGCCTTGTTCTGCCCCCGCAAATGTACTTGCTAGATTACGACCCTTCGCCAATACAGTCTCCACTGCACCCTCCAGGGTCTAGCAACGTGCTGAACTTGTTGCACATTTCAGCTGTCTAGGACGTAGCCTTTTATGTCAAAGAGAAAGTTCTGATGCTCCATGGCACTGAGTTTTGATCGCACCTTAGGATGGCCACGAACACTCCGTCGTCCGTGTACAAGCCCTTGCATGAGTTCCGAATCCTTCGAGTTAGCAATTCCCCTCACCTCTGTGAGCTTTGCACAACTCTTTCGGTCGTTACGCAACACCTCCCACTTCGCACGGTCTCATCTATCACCAAACGCCCCGCTTGGCCTTGAGCACCGTTAAGTTTGGTTGCCAACGTCAAGCCATAGCTCGAACTCCACCATCCCAATTTTTGTGTGCTACGCATTCTTCTTTGCATGTTTGTCCTCATGGTGCCTCTCGCGCAAAGGGTTGGTCATTCCTCTGAATGCCAAACCTGGATGCCCGCTCCTCTGAGCGACTCCTTTCCCTACATCTCGATGTCCGTTTTACTCCCCAAACGGTTGCGCGTGCTGGCTGTCCTTCACACAGCCCAACTAGGTCCCCCACGTTTGTATGACAAGTGTCTCTGCGTGTGCTTGTCCCGCTCTGATACCACAATATCACGGGCTTAGCTGATTTTGCCTAAGCCGTGCGGCACCCCTGCGTATCCGTCCGCAAAGGTCAGCCTTCCCCGAGATCTCCCAGAGTCCCTTAGACTTACAAAAGAGAAAACGGGCCAGAAGAAGCAATTCCCACGGGATCCACAAGCAACTGCTCAAGCAAACACTTCATAAGCCATATGCAAATTACATCCGAGGACATCACAAACTCAGAGAGGTTGCACACAAAGGATAATGGTCCATTACAGACCGAAGTCCCCCACAAGTGCTTACAAGACATACTTGTATTTACAAGCCAAAATTGGCCATAAAGCAAACCAAACTCGGGCTGCTAAGCCTACTGCAAGCCAGCTACTTGTTGTACAATGTATGTACACAAACCGAAGGACACGGACAAACATGAGCATTTCATCAAACACCTTGTTGACATTTTGACCGTGACAGACTGGCAAGTTGATTTCATCTAATATTATGATTTTATAATTTCACTAGTTAAAACAATGTTAGCAAAGTACTAATTTAATAAAGTTTAAATTACTTGACTTTGGATAAGATTTTATTGTATAATCATATTTATCAATCATAATATATATTTTTTATATTTTAATATTATAGAGTGTCTCACTTCGTTTAGGCGAGCGCCTAGCCCCTCAAGCATTTCGGACCTTGGCACCTAGCGCTTTTAAAAATACTGTTTAATGCACATGACATAGGTTGTTCCACTTACTATCATGCAAGCCAAACTGAAAGCAACTCAACAACTAGCAAAAAATAAAATTAGCATTAGTGCATTTATACATACAAAAAAAATTTAATAACTATAAAAAATATATAAATTTATAAAGTGCATGACAATAGTTGATTAAACATAAATACATAACATGGTCATGAGGATACTAGTCAGATCAAAACGTTATCTAACAGCAACTGTTGTCAGTTTGACGAATAAAAGACTGCCAATAGTATCATTCTTTTCTAAGAAAAAAGAAAAAGAAAAGCTCTAAATACAAGAATAAAATGTTTGATGAAATAGTCCATAAAAGCTTATAAATTAAGACTCTTTAGATGCTTTCAATAGATCGAGATGGAAGAGAAGGAACCATATGAAAGGCTGTCTGTTCCACTGTAAACAGGTCTACGAGATGTATAATACATGATTTACAAGAAAAATAAACAGCAAGTCCATAAATAAAAGCACACAACCAACAGCAAATGTTTGATGAAATTAGACGCTCAAGTTTCTTCGTCATGACAAGTCACACCCTAAACTAGTTTTTCATCGCCTTCACTAAAACCCTTAAAGAAATAATATATATACCAAAGAAGCCCTGAAGAACAAAGATGTAACAAGAAACGCTTTCCTCTACGAAGCGTAAGGGGACAATACTACACGATGAGGTACATGTGTGTATAGAATTAACAATGTTCAAGAATAAAAAATCCTAGAAACCCACTGGACAACCCATTAAAAATCGTACATATACCAATAGGATCCATAAAGAACGAACATGTGATGAAGAAAAAGGAAAATGATCACGAAATACCCAAGAGCCAAAATTGGCGATTTCCGCTACGAAGAGGGAGAGGCCGAAGAAACAAACCCATAATACGTAGCAAACGAGCCCTAAAGAATGCAATCGATTAATCACTAGAACAAAACCCTAGAAACAAACGTAGTGATTTCCTCGAGAATCGCAAGGGGATCTCGGAAAACGATCACAAAAGAACCAAAACTGGTGATTTCCGATACGAAGAGGGAGTGACCGATGGCACGAACCGAGGGGATGCTCGAGTTTGAAGGAGCTCTTCGCCATCGGTGGTCGGGGGTTCGTCCTGCGATGCCCGAACGCAATGCAACCAACACATGGATCAGACAAACCGGACAAATAGACAGCAAGATAAAGACGAAAGAAACCATACCGATCGCCCAACAAAGAATCGAACCTTTCGTCCTCCGGGAGGTATTCGATCGATCAGCCGCGGCGAGACGAGAGACGCCCTCGACGGGGGCCGGAGGCTCTTATTTCATTTTTATTTCTATTTATGTATGGGGATATAGACAAAAAATCGAAAACCGTCGATGCGTGCTTTAAGATTCGAAAATAGATCGATGCGTGCCCCTCAAAATATAGCAATTAGGAAGGAAGGATAGGTGTAATACGTAAGTGAATCAATCATGGTTTTTTTGACTTTTTATTCCTTAAACATGCAAAATAATGTTTAAGAGAACTTGACAAGTGATCATATGAGGGCTAATTAAGTTTTCTCCCATGTAATTAGCCATATTTAGCATTCTAATATTTATATTTAAAAAAATTATATTAAACATAAAATATTTAACCTTATTTCTCCTTAAGTAATAGATTCTATTCATGAAAACATAAGGTTCATATGACTATATCTCATTTTAATTTATAACTAAACATATATAGTATTTCTATCGATAAAATGAGAAGAAATAAAATTAAATATTTCAGTATAAAGATCTCAATATAATTTTAAAAATATAAATATTAAAATATTAAAAGTAACTAATTATCATGATTAATATATAATTAGCTCAATCATATGCGTGATAATAACCTCATGCTCTTCCCAATAAAAGAAATGCAAGAATACTATACTTATAACTTAAGGGGTAGATAACGATTTGTTTAATTTGTGGAATTCAATTCATATAGTACCCCTACACAAAATAATGGGCTAATTATCATGTTTTTTAAATATTTTTTTATTCCAAATACATAAACCATATATATGTTGAAGGTGCTAGAACTTGACCAAACCTTAGATAAAACAACTAAAATAAGTAAGCCAATATAGTAAGAAATTGAGTATTAAAGACACAATAACCAAATTTTAGTACAATGAATATGTTTCTGACCAACATGGATAGCAGTTGTTTACTTTTAAAACAACAATTCAGGTCATATGATAAGCTCCTTAACCCCAATATCTCATGGGTGTAGAAGTTAATTTTCAACAGACATACCATAAGATTAAAAATAGGCATGAAGATATTAGTGGCATGACCATTGTCACACTTTGGAGATCTTAAATTCCATCAAGCAAGCTACAATTGCACAGCAACAGATAAAAGATGTCTGGGATCATATAAATTCTTTTCCATCATTGAGTTCTATATAGAACATTATCCCTAGTTAAATCAAGAGATAAGGATGACTCAATCCATCATCATTGAGGGGGCAATCAGTGAGTGACAAGGGAACCAAATAATTGATATAATGCCTAGGAAGAACACCAGCAATGCCTTGCAAGTGTGACACAGTGAGCACATAACAGGTTCTCAACAGCTCTTGAAACAGTAGTCTCTTTGGCTTTTGTTGGGCATCATTTATTTGATTGGAAGAGTGACAGTGGGATTGATTGATGTGATAAGGCTGCAATTTGCCCATAATGGTCATTCATTGGACTGTATTTAGTATAGTTTTTGCTGTTGAAGCTTAAACTTATGGAGTCCAATAATTCTGCAATCATTGTCTGAACAGATACAAAAGCTCAATAAGATCATAAGAAGGCAAAATGCAAGTAGATGTTTATGCTGGAATAATCAGTTTATTGGTATTACACATGTAAATCATCATATAATTTTAGTAGTATGAATCAATCACAACAAAACATCACTATGGATTCCTGGATTTTAATTTTAGTCCTTCTCTAAATTACATACCTAAAATCAACTGATATTTGCTAATGTAAATCTGCACCCATATTTGGCATGAATAGATAAGAACAGAGACTTATATTTTCAATGAGAAGATAATAACTTACCAATTTCCTCCTTTTCATTAGTGTCAAGATCCAATGAAGCTATATTTTCCAACAAGCATTACTGTTTCAAAACAACAAGCATTATTACAACATCATAATTAACATTGTAGTAATTATGGTAGACTCTTGCAGTAATTACACTAACAAATATGAAACTTATGACCACACTGACTTGTTTAGTTTCTTTTGTATTGATTATTGTGTGACAAAGATTAACCACAGGAGCAATCTTTGTCAATTGTTTTCTGTTCATCATTGTCCAATAACAGATCTACCTACTGTTCCCTCAAATTAAATTTGCAAGCACTGTTAAACCCTAGTAACTGTTTCACTCAGCTATTAATTAAGGATTCAGCCATTGGCTGAAAAATCATATGCAGAGTTAGAGAGAATAATGTATATAGTCAGTGACATTACCTTATTCTCACATTACAAACATACTTGATCTTAGATGAGCACTTTGGAGTTTATATACTCTACAATTCAGACTATAGTCTATCCTCATGTGCATGCATCCAATTAAGGAGTCAGTCATCCACACCAACTGTTCAGAGTCCATATCCACAAGCTTTCCATGCATGAGGCACCCTTGTCTCTCACATATATCCTGAGTTCAGATAAAAGAATGTTACAGAATAGAATAACTGGAACTGAGACCTTTGTCCTTGTGGAGTATTATGGTCAGACATACTGCTCTACTCTTGCTATTTTTATTAGCCTTCCCTCAGCTTCCATGTCTTTATCCATCCATGCACACTCTCACCTTCACTGCAAGATGTCCCAAATCTTGAACACCATCTTTGGGTTCTTGACATGTACGTTTCTTGATTCATATCCATAACAACAAGTTCTTTAGAAGATTAGACATGAGAACAACAAGTACTGTTGCTTCTGCTTCATTTGAACTTAGATTTGAAGGATGACAAACTGAAGTCATTCCTTTAGTTTGAGAGAGGAGTAATTGGGCGTAGAGAAGATCCCTCGGAAGCCTACGATATCCCTTATGTGGTTTTTTCCCCTCCGTCAGACGTGATCGCCTTTGTAGCTTAAATCTAAGAGAGAGAGAGAGAGAGGATGTAGCAGGAAGATGTGAGCTGCCCATGTTGGTGAGGCAACTTTGCTGTCCTGGTAAAGCAGTGGCACAAAGCAGGGAAGAGAAGCAATAAGATCCAAAAGACGCTCTCTCTCTCTCTCTCTTTCTCTAACACACACAACCTCACATGGCGCCTCTCGTCGCTTTCGTGTGGGAATACCTTTCTTGTAAGGTGGAGGAGGAGAGGCTGGTTCGAACAGTTGGGAGAAGCACAAGGAAGCAAAGATAGAGTAAGGAAAAGAATACAGTGTGTCAGTCGCAGGTTCTACTTTTGCCAATGCTAAATAGTCTCTCAGTCGTTGATCTGAATCAATCATTTTGATCCATTTACATTCCAAAGCACGGACGGTTGAGATTAAAGGGGAAAGTGAGAAAGGGGACGGTTTTGTCTCCTCTCCACAGCCTCGTTTCTCTCGCTTCAGTCCTCTTCCTCGGGATTCTGTCACTTCTTCCTCCTCCTCCTCCTCCTCCTACGTACCTGTATACTCCGTTAAGTAACCTTGTTCCTGCTGTACGCCAACCACTGTGAACTCTGTTATGGGAGCTGCAACCCAAGCCAGTCTCTGATCATCTCCTCCTCTCTAGATTTCCAGGACGTGCTCTCGGTGGTAGCAGAGAAAGAATGCACTGCAGTGGAGGGAAGATGGGCAGCACCTCAGGCAAAGAATGGCTACAGGCATCTCTCTCTCTCTCTATCCATCTATCTATCTATCTCCGTCCCTACAACTCCGTCAATAGTACTACTGCATGCTTGTTTTTGTTGGCTAGCTCTTGTCAGGGAGCCTACTTCTGGGTTCCATTGTTCACACCTCTAACCCTAGCTTTTCTCTCTCATCTGGGAACTCTTGTGTTCCGTTTCCTCTGCAGATAATGGATGATAGGCTTCTGGCCACTGCAAACAACAACAGTAGCAGTAATGGTACTAACACCAACAAGAACAATACGATTCATGCCGGTTCTGCGACTCTCGATGTTTCTGGGGTTATGAACAAGCTCCTATCAGCCTCAGAGCATGCCCAGGCCGCCCTGAGATGCCCCCGCTGCGACTCCTCCAACACCAAGTTCTGCTACTTCAACAACTACAGCTTGTCGCAGCCGCGGCACTTCTGCAAGGCGTGCAAGCGCTACTGGACGCACGGCGGCGCGCTCCGGAACGTCCCCGTCGGCGGCGGGTGCCGCAAGAACAAGCGGGCCAAGATGCCGGTGGCCGCCTCTACGGCGCCCCAGAAGCGTCCGCAACCCCACCTTCTTGCTCCGCCGGATCCGATCCGTCCCATCTCAGTGCAGATATCTTCCTCTTCCTACCTCGGCGTCGCCGCCTCGCTCTGTGCCCTGCAGACGGCGTCGGCGTCGTCGTCGTCGGATATGAGCCCGGCTTTGCCAATTGTTGCGAGCAGCATCCAAATCCCATCTTTCGCTAGTACTGCCTTCGATCTGCAGTCTCATCTCGGCTCTCTTGGACTCGACCTGTCATCCAAGCCACAGCGCGACTCCGAGTACCATCTCGGCGAGCTCCAGTCCTTGCCGTCCTTGAGCTCGACTGCGATGTTGCTCCTGAATGACCACCCACTCTTCGGATCATCTTTGCAATCTCCGCCACTTGTAGCACCAAGCACTAAACACCCCAAGCGAACTCAAGACTTGTGTTCCTTTAATGAATTGCAAGCCTCTGGGAGGAATTGGAGCATAGATAGGATGATGAAGGAAGTCAAACTGGAAGGGCAGACCAACGACATGATCAACAGCAACAATAGCAGCTGCATAGATTGGCAGATTCCAATTCCAACAGAGATTTCTTTGGATAATTCTGGTTCAGCTGCAGCTATGTACTGGAATTCAGCCTTCGGCAGCGGTTCTGGTTGGCCGGACAACACGAACCTCGGGTCGTCACTCACGCCTCTGATCTAATCTGAATCAAATGTGCAGATAATTTGTATTCTCCCCACCTTCAATCACTATTCACGGTTTCAGCTACTTCTTCTTCTTCTTCTTAATTTTCTATTCTTCTTAAACATTCATTGGGAGCAAGGATTGGCGGATTAAAACTAGATTGCATCTGGATGATGATGTTTAGTTTCAGCATGGATTGGAAAGGAAGAAGAAGAAGAGTGGTGGAACTGGAGTGAGTTGGCTTTGCATGCATGTATATAGCAGACACGACATATTCTCAGAAGAGTCTTCTTCTTCTTTCATGTGTTCTTGGTCTTTCTTTTATTGCAACAAGTGTTTAACCCTTTTCTCATGCTTCTCTTTCCTAGACCTCCGATGATAATGTTCAGAAGTGCAATGACTGTCTTTATACGCAGCATTAATCTGGTTAGGGTTTGTGCTTACCTCTGGTGCATCTTTTCCTGCCTTTTATGATTGTGTCAGTTGAATCCTTGCCATGGAACTGCATTGGGCAGGCCAAGCTTGTGTTTCGTACATGAAGAGACTCATCAATATGGCAGTCGTATGCATCCACTTTTGCTCAGAGCTCCTTTTTCTTTGCGTGTCCATTTATTCTTCAAGAAGAAGCTCTTTTTCTCAGGGTAATGGATGCAAACTTTTTTCTCCTTGTAACGTAGCAATTGGATCTATCAGATTGGGTTTGACTGGAGCAATGCATTCCTCTTCTCATTGACCACTCCTTTTAGTGCAATGTAACTCTGCTGTTGGATGATCTGGTTGCAGCAATCAGCATGGTGACAGCACATCCTTCTTAGGGATTGTATGCTCTAATCAACCTACATTGTTGGTAAGGACTAATGTTCTAAGAGCTACTCGAATGTGTTATGTTCAAATTGCATTATAAAAGGAAAAAAAGGATGTCTTTCCATTCTTTAATCTCAAATATGATGAGGGAAAAATCATGTAAGCTTTATAAGGTGTGAGATGTTATGTTTGTAGAGAAAGGAGAAAATGAAAAAGCAAAGGGGACTTCTTTTTTATTTTTAAAGCTTATTTGTTCCTTTTTGTGATTAACAATTTTATATCTTAGGATAAAACAACAAAAAGATGCACAGAACTTAACAGAAGAAAGAAATATGTATATATATGTTGACATTGTCTGGACCAAAAATTAAGATTCTTCATAGCCATGCTCTTCAAGATACAAGGCATTGCCATCTCAACATAGGCATAAGTCATTGCTTTTGCAGTGATCTAAGAAACACATATGTGAGAGTCATGTGAAGAAGTCAAGAAAAAGTTGAACTATCACAAATTTGATATGCTTAACTATGAGTAATCTAAAGCTCTGGTTTCATGTGAAATATGTGAACAGGTCATCACACTTTCTTTATGTTTGGTAAGAATGTGGAACCTCATCACTTGTACACAGTCTCACATGATTTATCCAGAATTAAATGATGGTTACTTTGATCATATGTACATCATGTAAAGCTATTGAAGGACATTTGATCTGCTGCTGGTTGAGCCAAAAAGAAGATCGACTGCAGCCTTAAAAATTTATCTAAAAGTTTTTCCAATTAGGGATTCAGATATGCTAATTAATGTCGATTATTTTGAAATCCTAAACATAAAACAATGTTCTATATCATCAAGAACATGATCTTTCAGATGCTTTTTAGTAGACTGTGTAGACATTAGATGCCAGTTTTAGTGGGAGTCCTCCCATATCATTTCTTGGAGCTGCATTCCTCGAATACCATAGTGAATTATACATTTCCATATATTTCCAAGTAACATTATCAATAAATTCTTTTTGATGTGTGATATCAGAAACCACAAAGGCACTGGAATCAAATGTTTTTGTTGATTGTCTGATAGGATGCTGGGTGGAATGAGTACATCAGGCACCTGTGGTCATAGGAACAACTACTGTTAAAAATGTGAGAGAGGTAATTCTCCAGAAATTTACATGTGTAGTACCAGTAAATGCAGAGAGCTTCTGCTGAAAGAGTTGACTACATCTCTATGCCATCTACTAGTAGAACTTGATGGAGCCATACTTGCAGAAAACAGAAGAAGGATGAGAGATCAGCTGAAGAAGATGCAAGACATTTTGCATCAACATTTTGGCAGATGTTGCTATGGGAAATCTGAAAGTGATGATGATGAGATTTTATTCTAACTCAAAACTGAGTGAGTTAACCAAAAGAACATCTATCATATGTAGCATATACATCCAGTTTTCATGTATTAATACAAAAAAACTGTTCTGAAGGAGAATGCTTAGTCCATATAAACTTAGTTCTAATCATATCTATGGCAATGCCACTGTATCCGGCAAATCATCTATCCACCTGCCAACTTGATAGGTCATCATGGTTTTAACATTGCAGAAAATGACAGTTGTATAAACCTGGAAATGACAAGGTCTAAACAAACATCAAGCCTGCTAAATGTTAGTGGCTGTGTATGTTCATTAGATTGAGAGCACAAGTCTTCTTTGATGTGAGTTGTTCCTGAATTCCTTGTTCCTTCCATGCGAGTCTCTCATCAAAGAGGTCTCACACTGACACACTTCACCGTCTCCATTCCGCAGCCTCGTTTGATCTATCACGCTCTTTTTTGTGTTTGCAGGGCTTGAATGCGCATGATTTCACACATATAAATCATGAACTCTCTCTCTCTCTCTCTCTCTCTCTCACGCTCTTTTTTGTGTTTGCAGAGCTTGAATGCGCATGATTTCACATATATAAATCATGAACTCTCTCTCTCTCTCTCTCTCTCTCTCTCTCTCTGTACATTGCCATGGTGGAGAAGCGTGGTTCTCCATGGGCTTCTAACGACGTGTAAACGCACGGATTTTGATGCAGGTCAACCACGACGGAGAACTCAACCAGAGAACTGTCGGGCAACCTCGGTTTGGCCAAGCCCCGAGCCATCGCGTGGCGGCCGGTTCGGATCCGTAGCAGGGTAGATATCCTTGTCATCGAGGACGCAAGATGGGCCCCGCGATTTCAGCCGAGGCACGGCTCGAGCTGTAGCGGACCCCACACGCGACGTGTGGGCGCTCTTCCCGCTCCCGCCGAGACCACGCTCACAAGGCAACTCGTGGCGCGTAGAGGGACCAAACGCCGGAAGGAAGCCTGTTATTGGTTGAACCATCGGGGCCCATCCGTGATGACGATCCTGGTTCCGGAAATGACTGAACCCTGGTTTGGGTGGTACGCGAGATCCGAGACATGGCCTTCGAACGCAACCAAAGTTGGGAGTGATGGGGAAACGCGGCGACCGAGCACCCACCGGTTACCCGCACGGTGGAGATCTCGCGTCGGGTCCCGTGGGGAGTAAACGGGGGCTTCATCGATCCGTCTCTTCCCCCTTACGAGATCTTGTTCTCTTCTTCCTCTCATCCTCCTCTTCCATCAAAGTCGTCGGTTTCGAGCACAGGGTGCGAGCGGATCACGAGGATGACGGGGAGGGAGATCTTTCACAAGATAAAAGTACGTTGACCTCCATCACCGCTTACCCGAATTGCTTGTTTCTCGACTCCGAACCGGAGTCTGTTCTATTCTACCAATTTTAGAATGTGGTGGTGGGGGGAGTCTCAATTCGTTATAAAGATCCTCGTTTTTCCTCTTTCTTATGATGTGTTCTGTGGTCGCGCTTCCTTTTATGGATCTCGAGTAATGTTCTTGTTCTGATTTAAGATTGTGGCTGCTTTATGTTGAACTTGATTCTGAAATCGATGATAATAATACGCCAAAACCCGTTGAGCTGAAGCTAAGTGATGGGAATTTTAATCCCTTCGAGCGGTGTTTCAATCTTCCGTTAGGTGTTGATCTCTGTACACGACGCTCTTTAGTTGCTTGTAATAAGTCCAAAAAGAGCATCTTCTCATCAGATTAGCATCGTAAACTTGCTGTTTGGCAATTGTGAGGGTAAAGTTCATCGACTACTGTCAACAGTAAAGTTTTCTTTGTACAAGCCAAAAGCTCGAGATCTTGCGATTCTCAAAAGAAGGTGAACACCGAGTGTTATGGTTTATCCGAGATTTTTTCCTGTGTGGTATATGCATTCCTTCGGTTTATAACATAGTTTCTTTTCTTAATTTTCTATACGATAACATGTTGTTCTTTCATTGTTGGCATTTGAGTCCTTTATTTAGGATGTTGTTTCCGAGTATGAATTGCTTAGATATCATGTTATCTGTGCAGGTTAAAGCAGGGTTTGGCTCCTCATCAGAAACTGGCAAGGGCAAGAGCAAGATCGGTGGTAGGAGTATTCGACATGGCTATCACTTGGTGAAAGGGAAATCAAGTCATCCAATGGAGGACTATCTGGTGGCAGAATTTAAGAAAGTTAATAATTATGAATTGGGCTTATTTGCAATTTTTGATGGCCACTTGGGTCATGATGTTGCTGACTATCTGCGATCTCATCTTTTTGAGAACATATTGAAACAAGTAAGCATTTTATTTGTGCTCTTCCATTCCATTATGTAGATTGCATATTTACTTTAGAGGTTTGCTTTTGCATTATATTGATCATATATTCAAACTATTCATTTCCAAATAAGAATTGCAGGTTTGAACATGTAAAATTTTGCTAACCTTAATCTTACATGCAGCCGGAATTTTGGAGTGATATAGAAAGTGCCATCAGGAAAGCATATGAAAGCACTGACAGTAAAATACTGGAGAAACAAGCTGAGTTAGGAAGAGGAGGTTCTACTGCAGTTACAGCTATACTAATAGACGGTGTGAATCTTGTGGTAGCTAATATTGGGGATTCACGAGCTGTTATTTCCAAAGATGGTGTAGCCATACAACTTTCAGTCGATCATGAACCAAGCAGGGAGCGACGTTTGATCGAGGAAAAGGGTGGTTTTGTGTCAAGCATTCCTGGTAATCTATGACATCTATTTTGCTTATTTATGTTGTTCAAATTCACAATTTTAACATCTGAGCAATAATGATGGCAAGTTTCACCTAAATTTATATTCAATTTCAGAAAATATATCTGAATTTGTTATACCGAAAACCCTGAGGCATTGAAGTTTAAAATATACTTTGTATCTGAAGAACAGAAAACAAGTTATATCAAACTTTTAGGAAATTTATATGGTATGCATCAATCCCCCCTGTGGTCATCTGATCATGTTTCACAATTTCAGATATCAATGCATGGCAATAGTTTAAGGGATTAAATTTCATGTGTGGTCAAGTAATGATGAAACTTTAAGGTCATAACAAAAGTTTTTCATGGAAAGAGCAATGACTATTTGCATGATTGGGAATGTCTAGATCAAAGATACAGTTTGATATGTTGCCAGTTTTGGAAATCTACAGGACAAAGTACCAATCATTGGACAGTATACCATATCACCCAAAAACATAACAAAAAGATAACATCAACTAGTACTGGATAATGCGGTATCAGTCCTTGGTCGGACCGATAAATGTCGGTTGGTATCCACTGAAATGACCAGTACTTGAAACCGTGGTATAGATCCATGTAGGTGAGGGGCAAGCGGAACTTGTGTTTTGAACTGTTTCATTGGGACTGTGGTTCAGTTGGGTGACTTTTCCTTTTTTTCGTTTTGTAATTAAAAAGTTTTAGTGGCCGTCAATTGATCTTGAAATAAACTCAAGTGGAGAAGAATAGTCAGTCGATTATCTGTAGATTTAAAAACTACATGCATGAGATTTCTTTCTAATTATACTTTGAACAGGATGGTTTATTGATTGAGTAATTGATCATAAAAGGAGAGTATCCAACAACAGGATTGCTGTTTTAATTGGTCTATGGCCTACAATATCTTAGACTTAATTTATGTGATAAGCACATTGTTAATCTTATTAAGATTGATGAATTCTACTCTAAAAATCACGCAACCTCTTCTTTTATATTTCATCCTGACTTCAGGGAACCATGGACATTCTTATCTGTTTCTTATGCATCACCACTACACTATCAAGCTTTTGGTGGTCTATTACTCTATATTAGGCAACTGCAGCTATATGTTACTCAATGGACCATGTCATGGAAAAACACTAGCTTACGTTACAAAATTTATGCTCATGCACACCTACAGTTATAGCCGTTTTTTTTCTGGTTTTCTTCAAAATGATCAGAATAAATTTGCATAATTGAATTTCTATGCACTTACAGCATGGTGCTTTAAACCTTGCTGCTGTACACTGTGTTATGCTCCAGCTATTAGTTTCACTGTAACAGCATAATTTTATATGCGCAAAAACTTTCTGCATTAAGGGAATGAAGGGGTGATTGAGTCTTCTGTATCATCCATTTGACTAACAATTGGTCTCCACCCTTTCTAGGATTCTTTTATTCAATCTCTTGTTTCATTCTAAGAACATCTTTATGAGACACTTCCGAGCAGGTCATTTATTGTTTTTTCTAGTCCCATTGAACTTTATTGACATGAAGGGGTAAACAGAACTTCTTAATGATTTATATTGTCGCTGTAATCTCAAAAGACAAAAAAAGAGGGCTTAAAAGGGTGTTATAGTTTTTCTATGTGGCTTCTTGCACTTGCACATTATCAACTTGTGCATCTTATGATCATTCCAGTATAGCATATAGTGTATATGTGATATGTCAAAAGTTACGTGTGTAGAAACAAAGTGAAAGCCCAGAAAGGAGCCATGCCAAGAAAATTGACAAATTAAGCTCTATATTTTACTCGTCAAATTAAGATTAATTACTAGCAATGGCCTTTTATTCATAGACTATCAAAGTCTAGCTAAATAATTTGCTGGGCAAGGCCTTTTCTTTCTTTTTACAGGAAAAAAAATGTATTGTAACAAATTCCCATCTAAAATGAAGCCTCCAAAATTCTCCAATTCTTCCTGATTGCTTATCAACTTTTTCTGAAAAAGAAAAACTTTGTCTAAAGTAGGACTTCATAGCATCATGCATTCTCAAAGTGAGAAATATTCTATGTAATCAAATAAGCCAAAACTTAATTGATGCTAGCACCTCTGTGTCAAACTAATCACTCCTAGTCGAGAAAAGTATATCCTCGTTGGGGCCTTGTTATAGCTAGGGATTAGGAGGAAGAACATATGTTTGTCATGTAGAAGGTGATTAAGTACTCCAAAATAGGTGGTGTTTATCCCTTTTTCACATGTTTGATATTTAGCTAATACCTTAGCCTTGACCATTGCCTTGTCATCCAACCATATTTGTGCCATCAAAATTAGCTTAATCCACCTTAAACTGGCAGTGTCTAAGAGAGATATGTCTGGGTTATGGCTGGCTGCTGCAGTTAGGGTTGTCTATCATTCATATCATAAATTGAATTGTGTACAGTTGTTTGCAATGCAAGTCCTGATAAGTAATTCTGTTTGAAAATTTGGAAAATGATAGTTGAACCCTGTGTATGAACCCTAAAAAGCGTGTGAAGTACTGTAATCCGAATTATTTCAGGAGATGTGCCACGTGTGGATGGAAGGCTGGCTGTGGCAAGAGCCTTTGGAGATCGGAGCTTGAAGGAACACCTCAGTTCTGATCCAGATGTGGCTGATGAAATCATTGATGAATATGCAGAGTTTCTAATCCTTGCAAGCGACGGATTATGGAAGGTAACCTCATCAAACTAGGACAAGCACTAATTCATTCGATGATTTGATTTGTAACTAAATATTCAGAGACTACCCACAATTAAGTCTCTCTTCTACAACTCCTGCAAAATGCATAATGTCTGATTTCTGGGCTTAGACGTGGCCCCTATTTCAGAATAGGTGTACATTTATGTATTTGATGCATAAAAGTCCTTTGCCAACACGAGTGTATACTCCAACATGCCTTAAACCTTTAGATCAAATGCATCAGGAGACAATGATGAGACTAGCAAACAACCTATCATTGACAAGGCAAAGGTGAATAAAGCTGGTAAGTTCAGTAAAAGAAAAGTGGGAAGTTGCTTCAGATTCTTGTATTGTAGCGGGAAGGATAATGTTACTCGTGACTTATAACCAAGTACACTATATACCCTTCACTATCACAGAGAGAAATAGATGAGAAATTACTGTCTTCGGGACTTAGCTATTCTATCTTTCTTCTTTTTCTTTTTGTTTCCTTCGTCCGAGAATATCTTCCTTTTGTGTGTCCATCCATTCAGGTGATGTCAAACCAGGAGGCAGTGGATTTCATCAAAGATGTCAAGGATCCCCAAGCTGCAGCCAGGCAACTGACAGAGGCGGCTGTCGCAAGGAAGAGCAAAGATGACATCTCTTGTATCGTAGTGAAGTTTAACTAGCTAAGATGTTTCAGAACTATCTACCACAACTGCACATACACAATATGGGTTGTGGAATATGTTGATATAAATTATGGGGTGCAGTCTCAATAATATTGTATTCTGTTTTGATATTTCTGTGAAAGCAAATTCTACTTCCTTTTATTGCTCAAAAAGTTGGATCTTAAAATGTTGTTCTTGCTAATGTCTCAAAACACTAGTGGAATGAATGAGGGGGAATGCTGCTTTTTTGTCTTCTAAGTTACGAGTTGCATGATATGCGTTGATGTCTTCCTACTCAGAACCCTGCGCTTTTGTTGTTGGTTTGTGAACCTATGCCTTATCGGTTTGTTTCAAAGGTTCACTTGTACACGCTGAGATGTGAAAATTATAATCAAATTTAATTTTGAGTTAATTATAAATTATCCATCATAATTAATTAATTTTTATGTTATGAAAGTAAAATATTTAATCTCTTTTTTTTTCACGTTAATGAAAAATATAACACGTGTTCAATGATAAATATAATTTTAAAAAATATAAAAATCAAAATACTAAATGTAACTAATTACAAGATAATATATAATTGACCCATTTAATTTTAATAGAATTGATATAATAATAATAAAACTGTAAATATCAACTATTTAGAGTTGGAAGACATAAATCTTTTATCATCATTGAGATGTATAAAAAAATATGTCTAATTAAATTAAAATATTTAAATCGTTATTTATAGTTTCTATTAAGATATTTTTTAAATCTTCCTCTACCTTTTGTATATGTAGATAAATAAATAAATAATCATAGATGAGACACATTTCATGAATAAATTGAAGATATATATTATCTTCAATTTAGATTTGAGGAGGCACTGACTTAAAACTTGTAATTGGCCTCCTAAGGCTCTCAACTTGCATTCCAAAACCAGTAAGACGCCTTCTTAAGGCTTAAATCTCACTTAGTATAAACAGATTTCATGTGAAGGAAATTAAGTGAATCTGAATTATGATTCTCTTGAAAAGTATATTGGATCTCTTTATGTAGAGATCCTAAACTTGCAACCATTTGGACTAATTAAGAGTAATGATTATAACATCAACCACAAAAACCCCCAAGACATATAAATAAAAAATTAACCACAAAAAATGATAGAACATAAACCATAACCACTTGTTTCCTGATTAGTTGCAACTAGAATGACACTTTTTATTTTAGATTCGAGGAAGTACATAACCCAAAGCATCAAATTGGCCTCTTATGAAGCTTGAATTGAGGTTAAAGTTGTACTCTCAATCCATAGAATGAGTGGGGGGAAAGGAATTAGGTATTTAGGCAATCAAAAACCATATATACTTTGGAAAAGGACAATAGGCATTCTCAGATATGAGTTTGAAACTGCATCAGCTGGAAGTAATTCCAGAGAAATCATTTCAACTAGGCAGGACATTGCTACAAAATTATGACAGAAAATTTTAAATATGGCATCAGACATGACTCACCTTGTGTCAAATAGTTCTATGAAGCTTAGACACAGTCCAGAGTTCTGTAATTGAATTCCATACATCTGCTTTGTGGGCTCAGAAAGATCACCCAGAGATGCATATTGGGTAGGATCAGAGATGAACAATTGTTGGATAGTCATGTAATCAATTACATCCAATTTGATTGAAATCTATTATCTAATCTCCACCTGCGCTCCGTCTAATGATCCGATGATGGCACATATTTTATAGACCTTCAATCTTCCTGAAGAAGCACAATTGTTTAGAAGAACCAAGGTAATTGCTGTTCAGATTTATTCGAGGAGAACAACAGTCAATGAGAAAATCGATGATTTATTAACTTCGGTATCTCTAAATGAGATAAAAAAAGAAGCAAATCATCTCCTAAATAATGATCAGCGAGGAATACAAATATTAACAAGGAAAACAAATTATAATGAAGAAAAAAAGCATACAGTTAGACGTACAGACTGTAAGATGTAAGCTTGAACAAAGATGAACACGCTATCAACGAAATTATCTTACAACCGACTCAAACAAAGATCTTAAGATGCCCTTCTTATGAGGCTTATATACTAAGCCAAGTGACTTCTACTTGTTTATTTACATACTAACATGAGGTTTTGCAAGGCTTATTAGTTCTTATATCATTATGCTATGCAATTAAAGTTCGACCATGATTATCAATCTGAGACCCAATCTATATCTGATCCTAAATAATGCTTCGTATTTGAAGTCCTGAAAAAATAGATGTCCTGTAAGCAAAGATATGTGTGACCCTTTCCAAGCAGAGAGTGGCAGGAAGCTTGACCAGTGGGTTGTTCTCATCTGCTGTCTAATTCAAAATCAAGAGTTTGAGATTAAGAAACACGGCCAAGGTCATTTTATTATATTTTCAGACAAGAGTTGGATGGATGAGAAAGAGAATCATGCATCAACAGAATAAAATAAATACACAAAAGCAAAACACCACCAAAGTCATCTGCGGTCTTACTGGTCTCATAGTTAAATCATTGAAAAAACAAAAACATTTACTTGCCTCAAAGTTAATGCTTTTCAACCTAACTTAATTTACGTGCAATAGATTACGTAAAGACAATAGATTAGAGCTCATGGGACTTGAACTGACAATACAAGAATACAAAGAGGTGTGAACTTAGCACAGAAAGAGTGATCTATGAATTTCACAATTTCATTATACAATATACACAATCAACAAGCAACAGCAAACATCATGTAGCAACTGGAATGAGCCAATAACTTAAGATGTCAGAAAAGACAAATATTGAGCATAAAAGGATTGCGACCTGTGTAAAGTTCTCTTTGCAGCCAGTGTGACAACCTACCCTGACTGTGTTGGAATCATGGAAACAGCTACTCTGCTTCCAACAGGAAGGCAGCCTATATTAACCCTTCCCAGACCCTACATTTACAGAAACGTTGTGCACTGAGCCACCTAGCAAAGTCAGATCAATCATTTTCCAAAACAGTTATTGAAATATTGAGACGAAGAAAGAGAATTCCCAAGTTACCATCTCATTTCATTATCCTAAAGATGCCACGTGAAAACCTATAATAGTTTATCAACATAAATTTTTGTAATAATAATAACCTGAATATTAGTCAATTATGCAGTAGTGAAATATCTTGATCCTCATGAAGACACCAATGCCAATATTGAAAATGGAAATAGGAGGAAGGAGACTCGACCTTGAAAAAGAGAACATCATGTTTTTTTAAATAAGAACAGTGCTGAGAAAGTTATAAGTTATATATAACTCTGTGATATATGGGCAAACCAATCCACTATTTCCATCCTAATTCTAAGGAACAAGACAACATATAATCTTCTTTATCAATAGGTGAAAATTCTAACAAACTAGAATGAATACGTTGCAGGACCATTCTCTGATTGATGATTAAAGCGCCAAAGAGAATTATGCTAGTGCAGAATGCTTAAACATAAGATTACAACAGAAACATAAAAAAAGGATGGTCCAATGCAACAGACATATACACTAGCACTAAATTCAACTACCACTTAGCAATAATCCTACCATGGGGATAACAAATCAATTTTCAACCAAGAGCTGCAGAACATAAACAAGTCACAAAAAACAAGAACTCACTATACACTTTTCACCGTTGCAGTTGCCTTCTTGCCAAGGCAGGACCTTTCTTTGGTATGTAAACCTTGTAACTTACCTATTAAAGAAAACAGGTGTATGCAATTCAGATGTAAAGGTGTTTTTCTCCTCTTTTTGCACTTAAGGAATTAAGACCGAACACAAGAAGCTCATAACCTACCTGCACTAGTTCTCCATCACGCATCCTAGAGAATGTCTTTTGTTGAAACTGAGACCCCTTATCTTCATCCTTGTTCTCATTTTCACTTTCAATTTTTTGATCGGCAGGTAATGCTGAAGTTGGTTGTCCAACAGACTGATTTACTGCAGCATCACATACAGTGCTACTTTCAGGTTCAGCAGCTGCACTCTTCTCTTGCTCGTCTTTTATTAGTGAGGTATGATGCAAAGACATTTTGTTAGACGGCTCATCTATCCAGTTTAATTGGTTTGGATCACTTTGGCCTTTGTTGGAGTTATCTGGGTCTTGTTCATTTTCTTTTCTAGAGCTTCCACTGGAACTTTGACGTCTAATTACATGGCTTGAAGTATCTTTCTCAGCGGGAATATTGACAACAGATCTAACTCTCGGTTCGGCTAGCCGGACTTCACCTTGAACACCTCCTTGGCATTCATGGGAAACAGTGAACTTGCCATCTGATGATTTGAAGGCATCTTGTGCCTCAGCAACTTTAATGGAATCCTTGCCACATTGAGGATGGCTGGAGTCATCTTCCTGACAACCAGTAGACGTCGTGATTGCAGAAAGGCTCCGTCGGAACTTAGCAAAATTCTCCAAAGCCCTTTGTCTTAATTGTGATTCTAACTCGACAGCCTCTGGACCCCCAGAGTTGTCTTTCTTCTTCCTAGTAAAATCATCACCACCACCATCAGCATTCTCAATTGTTTGCTCGCCACTTTTACTCAGCACCATTTCACTGTCCTTTGCCAAAGCCCCATCATCGTTTGCATTCCCATCCTTTGCTAAAGCTTCATCATTCTTTGCATTCCTCTGAGGGGAATCTTGATATGTGTCCGACTTCCTGCCCCCATCATACCTATCGAAATCGTCATAAGCTTGGATAATTCTGTCTCCGTGCTCATCCTTTCCATGAAATCCTCCTTCGGCCACCTCTCCGTCCTCTGCCATAGCCAGTACCGATCTGAGCCGCCTCGGCTGTTCAATCTCCCCATACTTCTCCTCGCTACAACTTCGGCTTCGGCAAGCGCTTCCACCGGTCGGGCCGCTACTCCGACTCTCTCCACGAGTAGAGCAACTCCGAGATCGATACCTACTCCCACGCCGATCGTGGCTTGTCCTCCTCCTCCGCCGACCTCTCCCCCTCTCCGCATCCCCATCCCTCCCTCTCCCTCTAGACCGACTTCCAGCCCTCGGTTTCGCTCTCGGAGGTGGGCTCCTCGAGACGCTACTACCGGCGGAGATGCTACGGCCGCGGCAGGTGGAGCAACTCCGGCTCGACGAGCTGCTCGACGCGCTGACGCTGCGGTAGCGCGACTTGCGGGACCTCTCTTTGTCCTTGTCCTTCTCCTTCTTCTTACTCTTCTTCTTCTTCTTCTTCCTGTCGTCGTTATTGGGCTCCCTTTTCCTTTTTACAAGCCTCTTCGCTCGTTTCCTTCGGGACCGAGGGCTGCCCTCGTCGGAATCGGAAGACGAGCAGGAGGAGTGGCGGAGGCGACGACGCTTGTTGGATTTCATCTTCTTCTTCTTCTTTCTCCGCTCCTGATCAATTATCATCGGTTAGTCATTAAATCGAACCCCAGAACGAGAGAGAGGAGTAAACAAATTGGAACAAGAAATTATAAATTGATGGAGGGATGAAATGGGGAAGGAAGACCTCATCGTCGGAGTTCTTCTTGGAAAGCTTCGGGCCGACGGCGGCGGCGGCGTCCTTCATCGGGCGGAAATGCTAAGGGAGATCGAACGCCAGGCCGAGGGGGGGCGAGAGAGAGAGAGAGAGAGAGAGAGGGATAAAAAGGGAACCAAAAGTGGCCTTTGAGGGGTGCGGGGGACTCATTCGGTTTCCCAAAACGGTCCGATTCATAGTGGACAGTTGTGATCGTCGTAAAGATCGATGGCATTTTCGATATAGTATACAACATCAATGGTAAAATTGTCATCTTATATATTGATGAGATATAAGTTGCTACTGGAAATTAGAATATTACATAAGCTTGGAGGCTAATGTGAATGGATGATGTGATGTGTAAAAATGTTTTCCACATATGAGCGAATTCTTCAAAAAAAATGGTTTTGGTTTTTTTTTATTTCCATATATACCATTTTCGATTTTTTTCTACCGTCCCTACGTAAAAAATAAATAAATAATGCCAAAACGAATACATAATTGGCTGATCAATTAGTCACATTGTTATTTTCCTTAAATTCTCCTATTTTAAAAATCTCAATAATATCTTTCCCCCTTTTTTTCCCCTTCCCTCTCGTTACCATCAATTCTTTCTTGCTCCGTCTCAATGGGATAAGAGTGCGATTAAGATTTATACAAATTTAAAATTATTAAATTATTATTATAAATATTATAAATTTGTGTTTACACATTTTTAAAATTTTCATATATGTAAGAGTTTATGTTAAATTTGAATCTTTTCTAGAAAATATTTTGAAAAAAAGTTATATAAGTAAAAAATTCTAGAAATGGTTTGTATTCGGACTAGTTAAAATGTATTGAACCATATCAAACTAAACTAACAAGAAGAGCCCTCACCTATTGAGAGAGAAAATTTGAAAGAAAAAAATGTCATATATATATATATATATATATATATATGCAAAGAAATTGAAAACTAGATACTCTTTGGAGAGAAAAAAACAAAACCAATGACTTTTGTCCAAGAATCATCTGGTATAATTATTCATTATTTTGTGTGTTTAATACTATATTATAATCCTTTTTTTTGTTACTTTCGTATATTTTTTATACTTGATTAAATTGTATATTATTATTTGTTTTAAAAAAATTCTTATATTATATTATTGTCTAATTTATATTTCTTTCCATGCTTCATGTTATTTGATTATTAGTATGGGTCCGATGATGCGGCCAATACATTAGCTCTATGTAGCTGACACCTTAGTCTCAAGTGGTCAAAACCCTAAGCAATTAATTAACTGTAAACTCATCGTCATTTGATCACCGTCAAATGGCTTTATGTTACAGAGATACAAGTTTACTAAGATCACTAGAAATGAGTTCTTCATGTACTTTCTTTAAACACTACTCTTTACCTCAAAGATTAATTTGATTATTTAATTTATTTACTAACTTAAGTATCAAGAAAGTATTATCGAAGATACCCTCGATGTAAGCTTGTAGGATTTGGCAAGGTATCAGGCAAACTCAACAAAGTTTAACTCAAAGAAATATTCGACTGAATTTGAATCATGTTTTATTCTTGATAATTGATAGCGTGATATATGGACCTGCCAGCTCCCCGAGGCCACATCGACATCCTAGGTTGTACTAGTCGATCGAGATCTCAAGAGACCATGTTACCTACCGATCGAGATCTCGGGAGACGGCGTCGCCTTCCAGGATCTCCGACCCAAGATCCTGGAAAGCGGTGCCGCCCAGCAACAACATCTGGCGCGTCGCTGCCCCTAACACCCCGTGCCTCACTCGGCATACGACCGAGCCGATTAAGGATGTGGTCGTCATTAAGAAATCACATACGTCTATCACCTCGTCTGTATGTATAAAAGTCGACCACTTGACCAGCCCCAAGGGTCAAACTTCTGACTCAAAAAGGCTTTTGTGCAAGACAGGATCGAGGGTTGGGATAAGCACACCACAGGACGTTTGACCCGATCGAGCATCACCCTCTCTCCGACCAACGTGGACAACCTTGCACACTCAGGCCGAACCAAACCATGTTGAATCATTGGCCAGGGCATAAAGTTCCACAATATTTTTTGACGCTAGAAGGAGGGCTTGATGTCGTAAGAGTGCCCGTAGCTGAACAACCCCAACGAGCATCTCGGCGAAGACGTCGCAGCCACCCAACAAGCTCTCAAGATTGGGGGACAACTTCATTTCCCTCCTAACGGGGAAGGGAATTCCTCGACGCTCACCCCGGGCCGGTATTGGAGGCTATTCAACAACCCAAGACTCTCTCCCCCCACGCTCGACCCTGGTCTCCTGGTCATCTTCACCGAAGTCTTCCTTGGACTCTCCCACCAAGTCCAAGCCCTGGCCGGGATGATCCAAACCATTATCCCCTGCATCCCGCAATTGGCGCAATAGCCAGTTCCCCCACGAAAGGCTTCCTCATTAGCGTAGCATAATCTCTTGGCCCCGATAGGTACACCCTCGACTAAGCAACAACCAGACAAAGGAAGCCCTCGCCCCCTTCCTGAGGTCTGCTCGGGTGTCCTCGGACCGACTATCGACCGTCATGTTCCTATCTCCAGATACCCTCTCCTAGCTTGCCCGAGTCGCATACCCTCTCCTCCGATTTAGCTAACTCCCTTATGGTGTAACTATGTCAAATCAACCAACACTTGGATGAGGTTCAAAAGGAGTTTGTCAAGTCAAAGGAAGAACTCGGATCGGGCACCTCGACGGGCTCCCCCTTCATCTAAGAAATCAAAGACAAGCCCATCCAGTACAATTTTTGCCTCCTAACATTAGAGGCCTATGATGGTAGCTCGAACCCGACAAAGCATGCTACGACATTCTGAGCCCAAATGGTTCTCTACGGCACCTCTGACGCTTTAATGTGTCGGGCATTCCCGACGACTTTACAGGGACCCACCCGAATATGGTAAAGCTAGCTGAGGCCATACTCGGTCTCATGTTTTGATCAGCTCGTGAAAGAGTTCGAGCTAAATTTCTTAGCAAGTGCTTGCCCGAAGCCAACCACAGCATCACTCCTTGGGCTTAGCTAGAAAGACGACTAACCCCTAGTCAATTCATTACACGTTTTGCGACCGAGATCTAAGGAATGCTGGATGTGCACCTCTCGTTGGTAATACAAGCCTTCTCGATGGGGTTTCAACCATCTAATTTTTTCTAGTCATTGGTTGATCAACCACCCTCAATAGTGCCCGAGATGCTCCAATGGGCAAACCAGTATATTGCTGTCGAGATGTTGGTAGCAGGAAGCGTGAGGACCAGAAGAGGCCCTATGTTGAATAAGCCCGAGAATAGTCCTCAAGACCACCTAGGAGGAGAATGGATAGACTCGAGCCACCCCTCCTGAGGCTTCCCTTGACTCCTCTTATTTCGACCTTGACAAAAATCTTCCTCCAAATCAAGGAAAAAGACCTTTTAAGGGCCCTTAACCCAATGAAAAGTCGACAAGAGAAGTGCGACTAGTCGAGGTATTATCGATTCCATTGGGATTACGGTTATAACACTAAGGAATGTCATGACCTGAAAAACTAGATCGAAACCTCAAGCGCTATGTCAAGAAGCCGCATGAATCCTCTCCTCACCCTCAAGGCTCGGTCAGGAAATAAATCAATGTTATCATCGATGGCCCAGCTTCCGGTAGTGATAGTTCCTCGGCACGAAAGGCTTACGCATGGGCCACAATAGAAAAGCGTCTCGGACGAGAAACCGAACCCGATATTACTTTTCGATTGGGGGAAGAGGAATATCCCGACCATGATGATGCCTTAGTAATCTCAACAAGAATTACCAATGCCTGGGTAAAAAGAATCATGGTGGACATTAGGAGCTCAGCCGATATGATTAAATCATGTCAAATCATGTCTTTTGGTATTCATAATTTGATACTAATATCCTTTATGACATGATTTATTTGTTCCTTATATTCATGAATAGTATATCTTATCACCAAATTGATATTTCTTAAATTTGTCATGATTTAAAAATTGATATAGAAGAAAAGATTTTATACATTTATATTCTTCCCTTTTCTTTGACAATGATTAAGGGGGAAATAATATTGCTTCTTTCAACATCAAAGAAAGTATGATATTGTATATCTTTCAACATTAAATGAGTAACAATTTACTTCGAAGAAAGTTAAGCATTTTAATTTTTCTAAATGCATGAGAAATACATGATTTGCAAATTGAGCTTTATATGCTATCATATTTTTTAGTTTTTCCTGATATTTGTAAATTAAGTATTTTATTAAAATTTATATAAGATGATTTTAAATGCAATGTAAAGCTCTTATATTTTTCTTGGCTTGATATGCTTCTCAGATTTCTTGGGCTTTTTAGCTGATTGTTCCTCTTGATATTTACAAAAGATTCATGAGCTCTCGTTTGAATCCTCTTTCTTAAGAGATAATATTTTGATTCTTGGATCTTTTAAATCTTTGATGAAATAATTTCACATATATATCCCCCCCTCCCCCTGACACCCCATTTTCTCTTCTTTTTTTCTTCCTCTATGTTATTTACAAAGGGGGAAAAAACAATTTGACGAGAAATGAATTAAACTTTATTTTTCTTCTTAGTTTACTAAGGGAGAACAATGGAAAAACTTACTCTCATGTGCTAAATATTATGTTAAATACTTAAAAAATATTTAAATATAATTGACCATCCCTTCTTTTTGTTAATGACAAAGTGGGAGAAATGAAATGTAAAATGATATGATTGAAGCCAAATTATATGTTTGATCTTTCAAATGCATGTTGTAATATTTAAAAATTTTATGTGATATAAAGAAGATGAATGATTTAAAAATGTTATCATGTATAGTATTGGTTAAATTATGTAAATTGTAATATTATCAAAATACTTAAATTTAAAAGTGATGGCATATATGCTGGTTACAGGTGCCCTGCAAGCCAATCACGCGAGTGATGGCACGTGTGACACACTATGTAATTTTTTTACTTATGATTAATATTAGCATATTCTCATATTATATTATATGTAGCATATATATTGTGATGTCTTTGGTTCTGTACAATGGGAATTGGATCGTGATGAGATCTAGATAATTAGATCGATTCACCTTTAAACACGGATCCTAAATAATCCCGGTCATATGTTATTTGAGAGGGACATCGAGATAATCGGACAGACCGTGTACTATATACCCGTCAATATGATGGAGGCAACTGGTCTCATAGCCACTTGTGTAGAGACACTAAGGATATAGTACAGGTGCTCATTGGAAAATGAGTTCACTAATTGATTCGCTTATGGAATGATGTATGGTTAATGATACCTAATGTTATATGATCTCTGAGATATTATTTGGATGGGGGATTATAGATACATGGTAATTGTGGACAGACAGGTCCGATGGATTTAATCCCTCCTATACCGTTTGGGAACTGTGGCATAATGGTCTAGTACGTCCATAGTCGATGAGTCGAGTGAATTATTATGAGGATAATAATTCACTATATCAGAAGGAGTTCTGATGGGAGTGACTCACGGCCAGTTCGGTATCGAGCCTAAAGGGTTACACACATATGGTAGATGCTTCAACGAATAGAGGATTGAATTAAGATTCAATAAGCCCCTATTCTCATTAGATGAGACGCTATGTTGGTGGGTTCCTTGATTAAGGCTCAATTATAGGCCTAAAGAGATTATTGGATAGAGATTCAATAATGCAACATTAGTGAGTTATTGGATGGAGATCCAATACCCACTAAGGCATGAGCCCTAAGGTTTTTTTGTGGCTCTTTATAAATATGAGGGGAGACTCTTGGTTGATAAGCTGTAACTTTAGCCACCATCTCCTATTCTCCTCCCTCCATCTGAGCAAGAGTTGCAAGATTAGATTATAGGAGTTTCGCTGCAGAGATCCATCGTGTGGATACCGCTAGAGAGGAGGACGCTTGACCTCCTTCATCTTCTCCATTCGGATCTGGAATACAGGGATATACGATCTTCCTAGGTAAAATCAATCTCTCACGTATCACAGTTTTATCATTTTTTGTGATTTTTCTCACGATCCCAATCTTTTGCATGACGATTTGATCTGCGTGGGAAATCAGGTTTTTATTTTGATTTTCGCTGCGCATGTGATGCACCCGCTATAGGTTTCCCATCAATATATATAGGGGGAGTTAAGGTTAACTCCGGTCATTAAATAGTTGTTATTGTCAAAAATGAGGAGATTGTTGAATCTTGAATTTTGATGATTAAATCAATTGATGAGTTTTATGATATAACTTGTGTGTTAGAGATGAGTGATGCAGGATTAATTACAATGGTAAAAAGATAATACAATCTAATGTTGGGCCAGAGTCAAGTTCGGGCATCCGATCGGGGTTCAGACGATGCAGTGGGAACTCGCTAGGAAAATCGTCGGAAGCTCGCCAATGGTGATCGGGGGCTTGCTGGGAGTTTGTCGGGAGCTCGCTGAAGGTGATCGGGAGCTCGTAGGGAGCTCACTAAATGTGAGCTTGCCGGAAGTTCGTTGAAAGATGATTAAGAGACTCACCGGGAGTTCGTTGGAGGATGCTAGGAAGTTCACCGGGAATTTAGAAGATCTATTGATGTGCCAAACAACAAGAATAATTATAGTTGTGTCTTATTATGTCATAGTTAGCATTGTGTGTTCTGAGTCCTAATTAAGTTAGATTTGGAGAAATCTAAATTAACTCAATGAGAGGCAACCAGGTCCACTTCGGGTTGGATATGAGCTCAGGTTGAGCTCATTTCATTGAGCTAAAAAGGTGCTAATAGGAGGTACAAGTCGGGTATGAAAAAAGTACTGAAGAACTATTTTCAGGATTCTTGGTGGTAGTACCGCTATCGCCTAGGTTTTCGGGCAACTGCCGATGATAATACCACCCGTATGCAATTTTTTAGGGAAAGATTGAATTTTGGCTCCATTTCTTTAAGCCAATTAGGGTCTATAACCCTAGTATTCTTGCATTGGGAGAAAGAAAGTGTAAAGAAAAGTGGAGAAAATACTGGAAAAAATCTGTAAAATTTGAGAGCTTCCCTTGTGTGCTTCAAGTGCAAAGTGAAATAAAGAGAAGAGTAGAAGATTATAAATGTTTCTCTCCTGAATATGTGAAAATGAGAGTGTAAAGGTTCTTCTCTTGAGCTTTGGAAAAAGAGGAAGGTGCCAAGAGTTTTGATCTCCACCCGTGGAAGAAGATCATCAGTGGATACCGACGAGCCTCGACGAAAGAGGACTCGGGAAGTAAACGTAGGTCAAGTTTATGATCAAACCACTATAAACTTATAAGCATTTCTTTACTTACATTTTATTTTAGCATTCCATAGCTAAATCGAGATTCTTCATTCGGTCTTAAGTTTAATCGCTCTCTAACTTGATCTTGACCAAAAATGCTTTTAGTTTTAGTTTTTACCTCAAGCATATTTTTCAAACCGAGTTATTTTTGCAGTTGCACTAATTCAAACCCCCCACCCCCCCCTCCCCTTCTTAGTGTCAACTCGATCCTAATATGCTAGCGGGCCTATAGGGGGCATCTAGTTTCCCTTCCGGCAGGTCGAACATATGAAGGGCATAAATCCCTCACCCTCAACCCGGGCTTGCATATGGCATAAAGTCCCTCATCAACTTCAGCAGTTGGGACCTTCCTATTGCAGCTTTGCCCCCGATCGCCCCGACTAGCTCCTTCTAGGTGCTCGCATGTTACCCTCTCCAAGAGCGGCCTCCTTGACAGCCTCGCGGGGAGCCACGCTCTACGATCGCTTCTGAGTGCCCAACTTCGTCCTCTTCTGGGGGCGTAGGGCTTGCCCCTCGGCAAGGCGCATCTCAGTGGCACTAGCAGAAGCCACCTATGCTATTGACGAAGTCGGGCATCCAGTAGGTACGTGCGACATACCCTTGAGTACTCTCAAATTCACCATATTTGCAATACAACAAGAGAGCATAAGCTAACCAAAGTGCACTTAATGCAAAACATAAGAGCATGATGGTAACATGCCATACCACGAGGGACTGGGCTGAGACCCGCCTCGACCAACCAAACCTCGATCATATTCCTTATGGCCCGAGACGATAACAAGATGCGCCTAAGTCTCTTGACTAACTCAGACTCTTCTTCAGAAAGACAAGGGGGAAAGTTGTTTATGGTGCGGGCAAAACACTCGGGTCAGAAGCCCCATCCCCAATTAATGCTGATAATTAGATGTTGGGTCTTCCAACCTTTATTATTAGGAAGTGCCCCACTAAACCGAAAGCCACTTAGGGCAGTCACATAGTAGTCACCCTACCCCTTGCATAGGCGGGAGCACACCATGAACTAGTTATGAGACTGAACGATCCTTGCCCCTCAAAATATTGCCCGAGGAATGCAATGTAGTGCCATGAGTTGGGCGCTATTTGGCAAGGTGAGATTCACCACCATTCGAGACACACCTCAATCACTAGGTGGAGCAGGAACCGTAATCCCGCCTCAAGGGCATTAATCGACAACCCGAACCTGCTCAGAAAATGGATCATATGGGTGCTACCCGGGCAATGGAGCATAAAATTCATACTCACTCAGGATCTTGTAATGCTCCCGAACCGCCTGGTCACAACTGAATTGAGTCATGACACAACCTCATGATTTCTAAGGCCTTATAGGCCTTCACATCCATCGGGGACATGCTGCCCGAGGATGAACTCAGGACCTCCACCTCGAGACTACCCGAGGGACTCTCTATGACCCGAGAAGAGGAACTCAAAGAGGAAGAGGAAGAAGAAGAGGAAGGCATCTTTACCTAATTGGGAAATGACAGAGGGGCAAGAGAGTCGGGACGACTGAGAAGACGAGAGGATCCGAGGAGCAGAAAGAGTGTGTGGTAAGTCCTCCCTTAAGAAGCAAAGGAAGTTTATAAGGAAGTACCTTTGAGTCTTGTGCCCGTTCATCTCCTCGAGGCAGGAAAACAACTCAGCACACCATCATGGCCACCTAGGGAAGCCAATGTCTGCATTAAAGGCACTACTCGTTTCTTCCCGCCAGTGGCTATCATGACTTCCTGCCCAAAGACATGTGTCATACAATGTTGCACGCCACGTGCTCTATAGGATCTCGGTGTCAGAACACCATCGTTGGCAAGTCCCATTGGAAACATGTCACCAGCAAGGGAAGATCACCGGAGAATCCTGCCAAAGATTCATCGCCAGCAAACATAGTAGAGCAGGATGCCAGGATGAACACAACTCTCAAGGCGACAAGGCGTGCAATAACGAGCCATTGAGCTACACGACAAAACGTTGCATCCAGGTAACAAGCGCATCCAAGGTCTTACTCAACCAATCATTCAATTTTTGCCCGAGTTCAATATCTGTGCTAGTCCATTCAGTCTTTGCCCAAGTTCAGTATCTCAGCTAGTCCATTCAGTCTTTGTCCGAGTTCAGTATCTCGGCCAGTCCATCAAGTTTTTGCCTATGTATAGTATCTCAGCCAGTCCATTCAGTCTTTGCCCAAGTTCAGTAACTCAAATAGTCTATTCAGTCTTTGCCCAAGTTCGGTATCTCAGCCAATCCATCCAGTTTTTACCCGAGTTCAGTATCTGGGCTAGTCCATTTAGTTTTTGCTCGAGTTCAACATCTCGAGTAGTCCATTTAGTTTTGCTCGAGCTCAGTATCTCGGTCATTCTATTCAGTTTTTGCTCGAGCTTAGTATCTCGACCAGTACATTCAATTTTTGCCCGAGCTCAGTATGTCAGCCAGTTCATCCAATTTTTGCCCGAGTTTAGTATATGGGCCAGTTCATCCAGTTGTTTTTTCCTGAGTTTAGTATCTTGCCTGAGTTCAATATCTTAGTCAATCCATTCAGTTTTTGCTCGAGATTAGTATCTCAGCCAATCCATTTAGTTTTAGCTTGAGTTTAGTATCTCGGTCAGTCCATTAAGTTTTCACCTGAGTTCAGTATCCCGGCTAGTCCATTTAGTTTTTTGCCTGAGTTTAGTATATCGGCCAATCCATCTTGTTTTTGCTCGAGCTAAATATCTCAGCCAGAACATCCAGTTTTTGCCTAAGTTTATTATCTCGGCTAGTTCATTCAATTTTCACTCAAACTCAGTATCTCAGTTAGTTATGCTCAATGTTTGCCCAAGACACACCCAATGCCCCAAGCTTGCAAGTTCAAACAATTCCAGGGCGACCGACGACCCAAAGGGACAGAGTTAAGAGCCTGCAAACTCACCAAAACCCGAATTGAAGCAGCCAACGAAGTGCAACCCGAAGCCCCTCTTCGAGGAACTCTAGGAGTGCTTCTTCGAGGGAGAGAATGATAGGGTGACTTATGGACCTACCAGCTCTCCGAGGCCATGTCGACTTCCTAGGTTGGACCAATCGATCGAGATCCTGGGAGGCGGTGCTACCCGGATGCTCCGCGCCTCACTCGCGTATGCCCGAGCCGGCCAAGGATGTGATCACCATTAAGAAACAACATACGATTGCCACCTCATCCTCAGCTATAAAAGCAGACCAACCCCAGGGGTCAGACTTATGACTCAAAAAACTCCCTTGACTATTACACTCATTGACTTGATCATTGGAGGGGTCACATATGACACACCCCCGATGTCTGACTCGATTGAGCATCACCTTCTCTCCGATCGATGTGGATGACTTTACACACTCGGGTTGAACTAAGCCACGATATAAAGTTTCATAACAATAATAAAAAATCTAACACGATAAATATATATTTATATTTAGATTAATGCAAGGTATTAAACGTATTATTTCATTCAACGTTCAAGTACTTTATTTTATTTTTGTTTGAACTTGGCGTGAGATTATTGTTGTAATTGATTATAGCGATATGCAACTTTATGTGCAGTATAATATATAATTAACTGGTCCGCAAAATTCATATGGCCCGCAACGTGGAGATGATAAAATTTGAAAAGATAAATATAAAAAATGATAAACTATTTTTTGTGTACATATATAATTATTTACTCAATGGTTTATGAAAAAGTATAAAGATGGCAGGATGTACATGTTGATCATAGGACATTTAATCTATGCCTGTGTTGTAACAGCTGGATGCTTCGGATGCAAGCGGGTGGGCCAATCAGAACCGTTCAAATTTTTGGTACAAAGTGGACGTACGTACAGGGAGATACATACGTGCTTTACATACGGTTATCATCCTGCGTGGTGTCGTAGGGGTGCGGAATCCGTTAGCCGTCCGTTTCCCTGACGGTCGACATCAGCCCCGTACATTGACGTTCCCGCCTCCACCCAGCCAAATCTGCCGCAGTAATTGCGCCACGTCGACGCAGGAGACATTCCCCCGTGACACGGAAGACCGGGGTAACGTAGCTGACAGGCGTCACGTTTTTAGTGGGTCTGCATGGTTCCGGACCACTGTTGGTCGAATTGACCGGTTCGTACCGGGCGAACCCCTCGTCGCGGCCACACTCCATGATCCGGGTTTCTATCCGTGGACCCGGTCGATGCCGACACACGGTGGGCCCTGCGACATCAAGCACACATCCCCCCACTCACACCGTTTCGAAAAGATATGCTACCCCTACGCCCAAGTCTTACTCGTTTCTCTTACGTGCTATGAATCGAGCCGGACGCACCGGTTAGTGACCAAAATGGGTGTATACTGGTGTCCACGTTTCACGTATCTTAACGCCCTTCCAGGTTAGCGCCGTTATAGCGGAAATAGCAGAAGCTGCCGCGAAGGGCGTGTCCAGACTGCCGCGTGCCACGTACACAGCTCATGAATTGGTTGTGATTTCGGCCTGTAAAGGCGCAGCAAATGAAATGACCTGCAACGTACAACGGGTGGGACCCTTGGAGTAGTATCACAGGGTGCAACGTCGGGCCTGAGGAAACGGTGTGAGAGGACGTCCGATGATCCCGATAGGAACGAGGGCGGCGAGGTGAGACAGTCAAGGCGCTCGTGGACTGGTGGACCCAATCACACTTTGGTTTGCCATCCCTGCCGTCCGTTCGCCACCGCGGCTCGTATATAACGCCCCAATGCTAAGCGGAGGTACAGAAGAAACGGAAACGTACGGTGGCGGGAGGAGCAGCGAAAGAATCGCAGAACAGCCAGCCAGACTTGGGGTTCGTCACCATGGCGCCGAGAGGTAAGGCCACCACCGTCGGCGATGGAGGAGGGAAGGAGGCGCATTTCCGGGGTGTGAGGAAGCGGCCGTGGGGACGGTACGCGGCGGAGATACGCGACCCCAACAAGAAGAGCCGCGTCTGGCTCGGGACCTTCGGCACCGCGGAAGAGGCCGCGAGGGCCTACGACGCCGCCGCCCGCGAGTTCCGTGGACCCAATGCCAAGACCAACTTCCCCGACCCGGACGCCCGCAACGGCCCCCGCGGCGCCGACGGCGGAGGGGGCACCGGCAGCTCGAGTAGCCAGAGCAGCACCGTGGAGAACTCCGGCCCGGAGGAGGCAGCGGCAGCGATGCCCTCGCTTCCCGCTCCGCTCCCTCCCTCGCCCGATATCAACCTCATCTACAGGGGCCAGGGCGGGGCCCGCTTCCCCTTCCAGCCATACTCTCCGGTCATATCGGCGGCGCAACCATTCTTCTTCCTCAACGCGGTCGCCAGATCCGAAAATTTTCATACCTCCGACGCTTCAGTGACGGCGTATCACCGGAAACTGCCGCTTTGTCAGCCTACGATCATCACTTGCTGGCATCCGCGGCCCCCCGTCACCGTCGCCGCCGCCACCGCCACCGCCACGCAGAGCGACTCCGACTCTTCCTCCGTCGTAGATCACCACCCGGACCATCGTTCTCCTCCTTCACCGTCGGCGTCGCCTAAGTCGTTTGCTCTCCATCTGGATCTCAACCTTCCTCCGCCCCTGGACACAGCATAACCCCCACGACTGCGACCGCTCGATCGCCGCAGGAGCTCAACCAGTCTTGTGATCTCAACATATTCCCATTTCCCTTTTTTGTAAATAATTATCTTGTTAACGTGTCGTCACTGAAACGCGTTTGCCTGTGCGTTAACCCGCACGTCTCTGTCATCCTCGGTTCCGTCACTTCGTTGCTTTAAGCAGAGTGCTACGTGTGATCAGTGGGCCTTTTGACCGTCGATCTGGAGGAACGGCTGCCTCGATATCCGCAAACGGGCGGTATGCTTAAGGGATTTGTCGTCAGGGAGGAATACGTCAGCGGAAGCTTCGCGCACGTGAAGGGGGGCCGACGATAAGGCCGCAGCAGCTTAATGCGGGGCCCGTGTGGTGGTGGCCTTCGAGAGCTACGGAGAAAACTGGTTGGGTCAGGTTTCCCGGGGTAAGAATACTTTACTTTATTCGTAACTAGTGCGGGGCCCAGTCGATGGTGAGTTCGGGAGATGGTCGAGCGAATAAAGAAAGAGCTATATGAAACGTGGCGGCTTGCCACTGGAGCAGGACAGCGCGGTCCCACAGTTCATTTTATTTTAACAAAATCTAAAAGCCAGGAGCACCGGGAATGGCGGTCCAGAGCAACTGCAGCTCCAACTCGCCGCTCTCCACATTTCTGAGCCTGAGGATGATGTCCTGCACAACCCTGCCATCTTTCCAGACAACGGGGCTCTCATCAGCCAAGCAGTTCTTCCTGTTGGGCTTCTCGGTGGTGATGATGGTGCCATTGGGGAGGTCGGACAGGTTCATCTTCACTGCCTCCACAAACGCCCCGATATCGATCTCGGCGTCGCCCATCTTGTCGTCGGGGGTGAACGTGTCCTTGTCGTAAACCTTCTGCAAATGGTTCGTGGAAGTCTATCAGAAACACCACATAAAATCCTCCTCTCAAGTTTTGCTCTCGGTTTGGCTTTGTTTCATGCAATGCAGCACCGGAGAATTCATCTTCTCCTCGGTACCTTCCTTTTGCACTACATATATATATATTCTAACACTCTACAATTCATAGAGAGTGTTAGAATTCATAGAGACTGTCTATGTATTCTAACACTCTACAATTCATAGAGAGAACATGAAAGAGCAAATTATCCAATTCGTCTAAAGAATTTACGTACAAGGATAGCGCGATAGTAAGCAGAAACAGATACGTACGATCTTAATTGGTTGAATGGGTTCCGAGACAGAAAGAGTCAGGTCTTCATTCCAAACCGGATTGACATTGTGCTTCTTTACGCTGGTCTTCAGTTTCTGACCAACAAAAGAATAGGTAAGAAACAGATGAATCATCGTCTCTAATGAAATGTTAGCGTTATCTATGTCCAGAAGAAAAATCTAAACAAATCACAACAAAATCAAACAGTGATTGCTGTTGCTTTGCAATGATTTTGTGGGAAGATAATCCCAATCTGCCTCCAAAGAGGAAAAAAAGAAGAAGAAGAAGGAAATCTGTGTCTCAAAATAATAGGAAATACAGATCTGGAAATCGCTCGCATTAAAAAGCAGGAGGTGACTAAATACGTTGGATGAATCATAATAATGCCATACGAAAACCAATCAAAACTCTGAACTCACGAGGAGAACTCCAGAATACAAAGATCTCTGAGACGAGAAGGATGAGAGGAGATGCGATATGACCTGATGACCCATGCGGATGACGACGTAGGGGTCGCTGCCCGTGGCGTCACGGTAGGCCAAGTTAACCCCCCTCAATACCTTCACCTTGAGCAGCCCCAACATATTCTCCATTCTCTCTCTCTCTCTCTCTCTCTCTCTCTCTCTCTCTTTGTCTATCTTCTCTCTTCCAAGAACAAGGATGAGAGTAAGAAGAGGAAGAGGAGGAAGAAAGAAAGAAGATGGAACGAGGAAGCGAGGGAGGGATGTCACGTATGACCGACGAACGAGGCGAGCCCGGGGAGATTAAAAAGGCAGCGACGAGTTGACGTGGCTTCCCGGGGCCCGTATCGGGAGGACCCACTCAATATCCGGAGGGACCCAGTCAAACTAATGTGAGCCACTCCATTCGGCCACGGCCATATCGTGCACTATTATTTTTCTTTCTTTTTCTTTGTTTTCCTCATTTATGCGAAGGTGTAATGAATTGCATTTTTATCATCTACATGATGTATTTTCCATATAGTATTGATTCATTTATGCAATGACATTTTTCTCATTTTAATTTAAGATTATTATTATTATTATTTTTTGCAAAAGATAAGTGGTGATGAAGATGGGATTGACTGTGTTATTGCCATAAACTATATCATAGTCTTTACATTTCGAATCTCTAATTTTTTAATAAATGAATTTGGTACATTATTGTCGGACCAATGTTTAATTTATGAAAATATATCAGATGAGAGTATAAAAATGGATTTGGTATACCATTATACCTTCCAAAACAATACCAACTGATATATAGTAATTGATGGTATGCATAACAAGTTTACATTCAAATTGGTACTAATAATGTTTTTGAAAATATTAAAAAAATATGAGACATCAATTAACGGTCTCTATTGAGATACCTTCGATGCTCATTGTATTGTTGTACAAGTGATAAGTGTTCGAATCTACGTGCAAGCATCTCTTATGCCATTTAACGTAATATTTTTTTTTTATTTTTAGAAAACAATTGATGAAAGTAATAATGAGTATTTCAAGTATTTAAAATTTAATCGTAATCATGATTTGTAATAGTAAAGTTATTTACTGGACGGATGAAAATGAGAGACATACCCAATAAATTTACATGTTTAGAAGTATATATATATATATATATCAAGGTTTTTCGTTTTGATCTGTACCGTCCGGTACGAGGCGATACGTACCGGTTTGACAAGATTAGCACACGGACCATCCATTATTGGGCAATACCATAGAAATTACCTTTCAGTTGTTAATTTCGTCCATCGACTATTGATTTCGATTGTCGATGATTGATTTCGATCGTTAGTGGTCAATTAAGGGAGAAAGAAGAAGAGTGAGAAGGAAAAAAAGGGAGAAAAGAGAGATACATGCTCTTCTCCGATTTCTCGTGCGATCCGTCGCCCGCAAGGGATTCTTTGCTAGCGGGCTTCCTTCTCTGCTCGAGGAGATAAAGCAAGAAAGGATAAGGAAACTTCGTAGCGAAAACAAGGCAACGCCCCGTGTTCCCGCGCGGAAACGAGGCAACGCCTCATCTCCCAACACAGGGAGAAGGGAGAATGAGGTGACCCTTAGTCTTCCCACGGGAGAATGAGGCGATGCCTTGTCTTCTTGCGAGAGAACGTGGTGACGTCTCGTCTTTTTAATATATATATATATATATATATATATATATATATATATATATATATATATTTAATATTATATAATATTATATTTATATAAAAAATTATATTATATCGAACGGTACACATTGCCCGTGTCACTCAGTACTGAGTACTATATCATATCGAGATAAACTTGATACGTCGATATTGACATATATATATATATATATATATATATATATATATATATATATATATATATATATATATATGCAATAAAGGATGGATATGTAAAGCTCCAAAAGAAAAAAAAGGAGAAAAGAAAAAGGAGAGAAGATAGGAATCAAAATTGACTTCCTCCATACGGCAAGTTGGTAAATCTGATTGCTTTCCCTTTCCTTTTAACCCTCATCTGTCTTCCCAAATCCTTGCCATTGTTGCTGCAGAGGTAAGCGTTTCTTCTCCATGCTATCTTATCATCGACTACGCTTGTTGTCACTCTAAGCCTCTGTTTTCATCACGTAGCTCTCATACAATGCAACTGAGCACCAAACTAGTTGGATTCATCTTGCTTGTTCTGAACTTTATTTTGGTCGAGGCTCTGTGAAATTGTTGGCACAGACTTGATGATTACAACTCCCTCTTCTTTGGAGTGAGTGTGTCTGTGTGTGGAGCATGACCTGTATGCTTAGGAACACAAGGTATATGCCATTTTGTCTCTGTGATTGATGCTGGCTATCCTTGTATCAGCTCTACTAATAATTACCCTAAGGTTTCCTGCCGAAACCTGAATGTAGAAGATGATCTCAAGCTGATCATCAAGAAACACAGAGCTTCTTCTTCCCCATCTGATTCTGATGTTCATGAATTCTCAAACCATGTCAGAAACCCTACTCATGTCTGGAAGGAAGTAGAAATGCTGGACTGCACTATGATTCGGTGGATTTTGAGCTCAGCATACAATTTCCTCCAACTTAATCCAGCAATCAGCCAAGCTGAAACCGAGAATAATCTGTAGTTGTCACAAGTGCTGCACATAGACAATACTGGAAAGAAAGATAGGAGGTATATGCAGCAATACATATATCTATGTAATAAAAAAAGTTCTGGAGTAGCAACCAGGCAATAGAAGTTTGGTAGAATTTACATACATGAAACTAAAAGAAGAAAAATAATATACTAAAGAAGACAAAGTATTACATATCTCAAATGTTAGCAGGTTTCAGATTATGATTTTTTGTTTACTGAAGCCTTTTTATTTTTGACTTGGGAGCCTCTCTCTCTCTCTCTCTCTCTCTCTCTATATATATATATATATATATATATTGCTTTCAGGAGCAATGTATATGAATTCACTACTTATCTATTTTTATAGTTGCTGTATGGTTTATGAATGTATGCAACCCTTCCAATCTCTCAGCAATTTCATTTCAGCTAAAAATTAGACTTTGTTACACAATAGTGCATTGGTTCTCATGCCATATGATTCATTGGAGGAGATATACTTCCACCAGTCAAAGCACATGTTTTCTGGTGTTTTTTATTACATGGAATAGTCATAAATGTATCAAATTCATGACAATGTACTCATCATATATTGTGGAGAAGTGACAGAGCATGCTCTGCTCTCTTTCTTTCTGAAGGAAAAGCTACACTTCCTTTTAGTGGCTAAACATTCTACAGACAAAGATCAAAGCCACACAAACCAAGAAATAATAAATACCATTTGAATTATTCATCTGAAACTGGAATTCAAGCACACACACAAAAAAAAAATGGTCTGTAACAGCATGCAACTCTCTGTGCGGCTGCAGTTGATCTGGAACCAGGAAAACCTCATCCGGTGAATCTTGATCAAGCAAAAATGGTGAATATTTCTTTGCTTGTGCTTGGTTTGGGGTCTTCTTTGATTTGAGGTGACAAATAATACTTACCTGCATCCTCTCTTATGGTTTTGAAGAATGAATCCCAAACCGGGGAGGTCTTCATCAAGATTGGACCTCACGGAACTGAGAGCGGCTATGAATGGGATGATGGGTGCTTTGATGGAGTAAGAGAGATCTTTATATGGCATGACTCAAAAATATGCTCACTTCAGTTTGTGTACGATTCTGCTGGACGATCGGTGTTGTCGGACAGGCATGGAGCTGAATATGCAGTTAATTTCAACACGGTAAGACATCTAAATAAATGTCATCTTTATTTTTTTTATCATAAAAATTTCGAGCATTGTTGGATGAGTTGTCTAAAAAGCTCCCTAGTTTAGATTTTTTTTTTAGATTGGTGTCTTTTTATTTTTTTCTCATCAGTGCTTCATCTTTTTATGTTTCTAAAATGTCTAAAAACACATTGTAACTCCATTCAAAGACAATATAAGTGATATATATATCTATATATATATATATTATTGGATTTTGAGTTAGTAACAATGCTTTTTATAGATATGCTAAAAATACTCTATCCCTAGTCGACAATATTGTGATTTTTTTTTTTGATTGGTGTTTTTTATTTTTTTCTCATCAGCTCCATCTTTTTATGTTTCTAAAATGTCTAAAAACACATTGTAACTCCATACAAAAACAATATAAGTGATATAAAAAAAAAATATTTTTTTTTTGTCATGTACTTATTGGATTTGTAGTTAGTCACAATGCTCTTACAGATATGCTAAAAATACTCCATCCCTATTAAAAAATATTGTAAATATCATATCAGCAGGCTGATTTCTAGTCTGTCCTACAAAGGATATTTTGATGGTTTGAGAAAAATGTCCTTTGTAGAAAAATATTATAAGGTTTTTTTATGTCACTTTATTTTTCGATGCTGATTCGCCCACCAGTCAAGTCAATGTTGTGTTGGTTGCCGGAAACATTTTATCAAAGTTACTTTATGCATCAAATTGGACTTCTTATGCTTGCTTCTTATTGTTACACCATTTTTTTCGGGACTGAAAGATTGAATTAGATGGGCAATTCTGCAGTGATTTCATCACTACTCTCCACTTTTCAAGTAAAGACAGTAGTACTAATATGAGGAATATTAGGAAGGAATCCTTTCTGCTCAAAATAGTTGATGTCATGAAAATGTGTTGAGAGAACTAAATAACTATACATATTGTAATTAAAAATGTCATACAATTATTATTTGTAATAATAGGAGAGAGAGAGACTTAGTTTGTTTATTGTTGTCATTGCTTTTGACCTCATGAACATTACAAATATATATTTGTGACTTTGGTGGTATCTCCATACAATTATAACACCGGTCTCTTGAGAGAGATTAAATACAGTATTTTATGTCAGTTAACATGCAGGGATAATTGTGGTCAAATTTGGTGTGTGCAGATTGAACTGGAATACCCTTCGGAGTATCTGACAGGCCTCCACGGTCAGATCCGTAGACTCCATGGATTTTGGATTTCCCTCGTGTTCTTCAGCAACAAAAGAAGTTTTGGACCTTTCGGATACTGGGAAAACGACAGAGACGCTGACTTCCAATGGAAGGTGATGGGCAACAAAATTTGTGGGTTTTTTGGGCGAGCTCAACACTCTTCTCTCGCAGCTGTGGGCATTCATCTGAGAGCCCTGCCCAAACCTCCATGAATTAAGCTGATAGAGATCCATGACCACACCCTTATTATGTTCTCTCATGCTTTGTGTTATGTTCAAGCTCAGAGTCTTTATCATAGACCATTAAAATCGTCGTTTGCTAAATAAGTTAATGGATGCCTCTCAAGCCATCTGTTCCTGTAAATTAAGAGCATAATTTGTGACACAATATTTTTGGCATTTATAGCCATTATGCTCTTTGTAGGATTGAACAATCTCACTTCATTGTTGCAGCAACTAGGGTTTTCTTTGTTCCTTTGAGATCGATGAAACTGGACCCTCTTTTCTTCTTCACAGAATTCTCATCCATCAATCTTCTCACTCGCTCCACATCGTTCCACTTGCCTCCCAGCGCGTACAAATCGGATATGAGGGTATACACTCCGCCATCATCATCGGGGACGGCCATGCTCAAAACCTTCTCTAACCCCTTCTTGGCAATCTCAAAGTTCTTATGCTTCCTGCAGGCCGCCAAGAAGCAAGTCCAGACGACGATGTTGGGTTCCACTCTCATGTTCTCGATGATCTTATAGGCTTCCTCCAACCTCCCGGCCTTGGCGAAAAGATCAACCATGCATCCGTAGTGCTGAATCCCGGGCTCATATCCGAACTCCTCCACCATGCTCACATAGTATCTTCGGCCCTCCTCTATCAGTCCGGCATGGCAACACGCATTGAGGACCCCCGTGAAGGTGATTTCGTTGGGCCGCACACCGGCTTCCCGCATTTTCTCGAAGAATGCAACCGCGTCGTCGCCGTGACCGTGCGTCGCCAATCCGCAGATCATCGCAGTCCAGTGCATGACGTCCCTTTCGGGTATTTTCTCGAACACGTGAAACGCGCTCTTTAAGCAACCCGACTTGGCGTACGCATCGATGAGCGACGTCCCGAGCTGCACACTGATTTCCATCCCATTCTTCTCGGCGTACGCGTGGATGGACCTCCCCATCAGCCGCAGCGAACCAGCGCGGGAGCAGCCGGCGAGCAATGTCACGAGCATGAGCGGGTCGGGCTTCGGGTGCCCGTCGCTCATCATGTCACGGAACAGGGCGAGGCCGATCCCGCGTTGCCCTCTCTCCATGTAGGCACCGATCATGATGGACCAGGTGGCGATGTCCTTCTCGGGCATGGCGTTGAAGAGGGTGCGGGCGGCGGAGAGGTCGTCGCCGCGGGCGAGGCAGGCGAGCATGGTGTTCTCGGTGACGACGTTTCGGTGGGGGATTTCGTCGAACAGGGCACGGGCGCAGACGGGGGAGGAGAGGGCATAGGCGTGGAGGAGGGCGGATGCGACGTGGACATGCGAACAGAGGTTGGTCTTGACGAGGTAGGCGTGGAGGTGGGGGAGGAGGGCGGCGAGGGGGGCGTGGAAGAAGCAGGACTTTAACGCGAAGACGGCGGCGTGAGTCTCGAAGGGGTCGTCCTGAAGCCCTTGCCGGCGTCGGACGCGGAGCGTGAAGAGGCGGAGAGCTTCGCGTGGGGACGAGGCGGTTCGAATAGCGGAAGCGGAGGGCCGGTGGAATACATGGGAGAGAGGGGCGTGGGCTAAACGGCGGAGTTCCAGGTTTGGCATTTGGCGGGAGGGTGGACGTGAACCCGCTCACCGTTATAATCCTGTGGCATGATTACATATATATCCCTCCCAAGTGTTTGACTCTGACCATTAATTAAAATTTTATTTTATATTTTTATATGAATATTATTTTTTGATTAATTGGTGCATGCCACATCTGGACTGACATCTATATGGGATTTGATATTTTCTTACCAAATAATAGATTTATTAGGATTTTTATTTTTATTTTATTACATAATATTGTAATCGTGACTAATATAATTTAATTACAATGATTATTGTCCGTCTAACTAATATAATTTAATTACATGTTTTACCGACAGAAAATAAAAAATTTGGAAGTAATATAGAGGGCAGAGACATTTCGTCTGCAAACTATGCGTCTTCCCCGTGCATGGATGGCCATGGACATTATTTATTAGATGTCATACAAGGCTCGCATTTTCACAAACAGATGGTAGGGGATGATGAACATTTGCAGGTGATCACTTCCCTCGGAAGCCGGCGATGATCTCCTTTGGGGGGATGAAGCAGTCCACCGAAAGCCCTGCAACATCGAACACCACGTCTTCGATCCTCCAAGCCTCCTCCATGCTGATCCTGCTGCGCCGCGCAGATGCGTCGCCGAAGCGGAGAACCGTGGCGGCGGACCTCCCTTGGTGAGCCACGAGCACTCCGTCAACCTCTCTGTAGTCCTCGATAACGCTTCCGATGGTGGTCTCCCAGTACATGGCGTCGGAACCCGGGGCTTCGAGTCTGGCGAGGTGGGAGTCCTCGATGTAGGTGAGCAGACCGCTCCTCTGGCTGAAGTATCCGTGGAGAACGTGCCGGATTACCTCGGCCGGTCCGTCGCATCTCTCGGCGACCGCAGCTCGATCTGCAGCTACATTTAGCACGAAGCAGTTGTCGCCTCTGATGCGCTTCTCGCCGACGCACCGGGCTCCGGCGAACATTCTCGCCGTGCTCTTCGGGTCCAACCCCTGCGATCAGCGCAAGAAGCGTGACATGAATGAACACAGAGAGTTCGGCCGCAAAATGTTAGTAGCATGAAAGCAGAGAAGGAAGCAAAGACGCTCACCTGAACGAGTCGCCGGAGCGGGCGCTGCGGGCCCCTGGCTGCGTGTGTTCCAAGCCATGGCACGCTCCTCCACACCACCTTGCCGTTGCTACCGGAAACCACCTTGTGGCCGGCCACCACAAGCTCCACCGACCACATCCCCGGCGACTTCTGCCACAGCACGAAGCACCCGCGCTCTCCCCCGGTTCTCGGTGGCGCATGGCAGACCATCTTCACGGTCCCAGCAGCGTACATGCTCTTCGTGCACTGTTTCAGGCATCCTGTGGCGGCCAGGTACTGCTGAATGATGTAACGAGCTGAGCAGGTTTCCTGCCATGGAAGAGAAGAGTTGGTCAGCGAACTCCGGTGACGACAAGTTGCAGATAGAGAGATGCATTACCATGGGACTATCTTTGAGACAGAAGAGGTGGGTTGGTGCATCAATGGCCAGTGGAATGGGAGCTAATGGACACCCCAACACTCCAAGAAGTAGCCTCAGATCCGTCGTCCTCTTCGATGCGCTGCGGGCATGGAAAGGGGTCGAGGAAGGAGTCCCCGACATGGATTTGTCCCTGTGGAACCGCAGCCATGTTCTGATCACTTCCCAGTATCCCTCCTTCTTGGCTCCTTCTCCATGCGCTTCAGGGTCGGGGCCTTCCATTAGAGGCCCCAGTGGCTGCACAGAACACACATGGTTCCTTCCTCTGCTTCTTGGACCCATGATCACAAGAATGATGACAGATGAAGGAGATGGATGCAATGAGTGAAAGAGAGAGAGAACCAAGGAGATGGTTGTTGGATCTGGTGTCCCCAAATGATATTAATATAAGAGAGAGAGAGAGAGAGAGAGGGGCAGGATCTATTGAGCTAGAGACAAAAAGGGAGACAGGCTACATGTTCCACTGGCAGGGGAATGAATTCAAAATGGCTGCCTCCTCAGTGCCTTTCACTTTATTCCCTTCTGCAAGGCTCTGCAGTCCTTTTCAAAATGCTCTGCAACTCTCACCCCATGAGATTGGCAACAACACATGCTTTGTGCCACCATGTTTCTTTGTAGCCACAAACTGAGACTTCCAAAGGTTCAAATAGGGTGGCTGATGCTTGATTAAAGTGGCAAGGAAGAAGGACCAACAATGTATGTTTCTGTGAGAACCAAGAAATGGAATCCAAGGAAGGTTAGTATTCATTTGTGGCATGATGTCCCTACTCCTCATCAGCTAAGCACATGGTTATCAATGATGAGCTTCCAAGCTAAGCTATGTTATCTGATGTTTAACAGCATCTGTCACTGATGGGGCTTCCAGATTCACACTTGAAACTCTCTCTGTGGAAGATGGAGATCAAACTAAGCACTATTTCAATAAGCAACTCACTCTTCTGACAGGAGCTAAAGTGATTGATATCAGTTTCCTAGAAAGATTGATCACTACCAAAACAACCCATTTCAGAGCATGTGCTTGGCATCAAAAGCAGCATCAAACATTTCGATTGTCCAACTTGGGATAATTTAGCAGAGAATAACAACTTGGGATAATCTCATCTTTATCAGCACAACGATATAATTCAGGCATCATATGATTCTTCAGAGTGGACTACAGGCTCATCTGATTTTGCCCAGACTTTTAAATCATGCAGCAATCCGAAAGCCCCCCCCCCTCCTCTGTTTGCAGACACATGTTGGGATTTGAGCATGACAGATTCATTGAAGATGACCTTCGAATCAGAGATGAAGCCGAGAATCCAGAGAGGATACATACTCTGTTGTTTTGGGCTGTACCAGAGATGAAGCTGCTGCTACTGTTGCTGCATCATCGGGAATAGGGTATGAAGACTATTTTACAGCACAGATCAGTAGTAGGCAATAACGCTTATTTATTCCATGAATAAACAGTATTTTTATTTATTTTTAATGCATTATGCGGCACCTCCATTAAGATTATTATCATTATTTTCCTTCTTTCTCACAAAAGATATGTGGATCATAGACTAGATTTTAAAGAAAATGAGGAAACTGGATCCTGCCACTATTAACATCTCTTTCTGATGGAAGCATGAGGGATACAACAACAACGAAGTAAGAATAAAAATAATGGAGGATAAGACAATAAGTAGGCATCTTGAGAACAACAAAACTTGCATGGGTGGGCAAGGTCAACATCTTTGCCGCTTATTGTTACTCCTGTGGCCACTCAAAATGAGTGATTGATTCATATCAGTGAACCAAGTTCATATTCCACCTCTATTTCTTTGGCACACCATTTTAGAAGAAGAAACCATGTGTTCCGAAATGATTGAACTATGTAACCCTACCAACATAGGCTTAAATGCAAGGTTTTTTATCCAAAAAATAATGATAAGTGGATGTTATTTCCTTTAGAGAAGAAAATTCTAAACCAGATCCCTTTTCCTTCAACTAATTATCTCAATGGAGGGGTTGCAAAAGATCTAGTAATTACATGTTTTGCATTCATCCTGAGTTGTAGACCAACCTATAATTTGTTTAATTTTTTTTCTGCTTCTATTAAGACATGTCTAGTGCTGCATGTTCCTCTTCAGATGCAATAAGTGTGTGTTTCTCACCTCACCTTGATTGAAAGCTGTTGAGAAACAACTTCTCCCTCATGTTATCACAAAGCAGAGTTATTACCTCTTAAGGTTTCACTTGTATGATCTCTATCATTTCCCTGATCCTTTCTCTTACATCTAAACCCACAAAAATCAGTGTGATATACAAAAAGCAGGCATCAAAAGATCATCACTTTGATATATTAAAAACAGGACAAGCTCATTTGGAAACCATAGTCATCAAGGGGAAAAGGTTATTACAGACACAACAAAGAACAGCTTCCATTATAGGGAATCACTAAAAACAAAATAACCATACCAATAGCATCAGAACTGAAAGAATTTTTACAAAAGAAAAAAATTTACACACTACAAGCATAGACTCAAACATGATATATACACACAGGCCACAAAGCTGGTAGCTGATCTGGACCTGTTCGGTTCAATTCCAAACATAAACATGACTCACCTCAAGCATTAGCTTAATCTATAAAATCCTAATCAAGTTGTGATGCCAGTAAATGATGCTTTCATAAGCAAGGAATTGATTTTTGGATTCTCACTCAATAGCTGCTGTGATGCTGTAGTATTTGATGTATCTTTCTTGAACCTAGTTGGTGAATAGCTATTTGGCAGTTGATTTTATGTCTAAGTGAATTGGAAGGTCACATCTGGCTGTCTAATAGAATGTCATTTTCCTGTTTCCCAGTTCTGATTTGTCTAAAGCAACAAACCTCCTTATCCCTTCTTTACTGGTGAGAAATAGTGAACGATACTGGAACCTTTTCTAGATGTATTTGCACGTTTAGGTGGATGAAACCATTCTCGGATTTCTCTTTGTATTTCCATAGGTAACTCATCTAGAACGGATGGATCGATATTTTCCATGTTGATTCCCCACATATATCCATTCCGAGTCTGGTTGTGATGACCATCAATGTCAACGTGACCCTCTGAAAATCCTACTTGTTCGTCTATTTGTTCAAGATCTGAATGTTCCTCGCATTCTACATGAGGAAGATAACATTAATGCAAGAATCACAAAACAACAGATAACAGGTTTGAAAATGGTGTGCCATTACCAGGGAATGATGACGAGGATGCCTGATCCCGAGAAAATCTTTCACAAGCTTGGTTCATGGCATGGAAAGAAGAATTACTGCTTTGAAAGAACTTTAAGATAGAAGATTTCCCCTGGCAATTCCAGAAACAGGACATCGGATGCAGCCAAGGACCATACAGACAATGCATCTTAGATTACATACTTCCAGAAATTACATGTAATTCATTCTATGATGTCAATTTGGTTTATAAGAAATTATGCAAATATTTAGTGTTGCAACTCACATTCAGAAAAGAAACAAAAGAAAAGCATAGTAATTTGAAGACAACGATATGCTTGTACTATAGGACACTATTGTCACGGACAAAAATATAAACAAGGTGTTCGATGTAATGCTTATCTTTGTCCTTGTCCTTCGATTTTTGTACATACTTTGTACAGCAAGTAACAGGCTTGGCAGCCCTAGTTTGTTAGCTTTTATGACCTATTTCGACTTGTAAATGGGAGTTGTGTCATGTAGGCACTTGTGGGAACTTCGGTCTGTAATGGACCACGATCTTTCGTGTGCAACCGTTCAGAGCTTGTAAAGTCCATGATTGTAATTTGTATTGGCTATATATAATATTTTATAAAGTGGTTGCTTGTGGATCCCGTGGAAAATATTTCCTCTAACCCGTTTTCTCTTTTGTAGGTCCTAAGGGACCCTAGGAGGTTTCGGGGAGGCTGACCTTTACGGACGGACACGCAAGGGTCCCGCACGACTTAGGCAAAACCAGCTAAGTCTGTGACATTTTGGTATCAGAGCAGGACAAACACACGCAGAAACACTTATCATGCAAACGTGGGGATCTAGCTGGGCTGCATGGAGGGCAGCCAGCACGCGCAACTGTTTGGGGGAAACAAACATTAAGATGTAGGGAAAGGAGTCGCTCAGAGGAGTGGGCATCCGTGATTGGCATTCAGAGGAATGGCCAACCCTTTGCGCGAGAGGCACCATGAGGACAAGCAAACTAGAAAGAATGTGTAGCGCACAAAGGTTGGGATGGCTGAGTTCGAGCTACGACTGGACGTTGGCAACCAAGCTTGATGGTGCTCAAGGCAAGCGAGGCGCTTGGTAAAAGATGAGATCGTGCAAAGTGAGAATGTGTTGCTCAACGGTCAAAAGAGTTATGCAAAGCTCACACAGGTGAGAGGAATTGCTAACTCGAAGAATTTGGTACTCATGCAAGGGCTTATATGTAGATGATGGAGTGTTCGTGACCATCCTAAGGTGACCGGAACTCGACGCCATGGAGCACTGAAACTTTTTCTTCGGCATGGAATTGATACGTCCGTAGGAGACTGAAGTGTGCAACAAGTTCAGCACGTTGCTAGGCCTTAAAGAGTGCAACGGGGGCTGCATTGGCGAAGAGTCGCAATCTGGCAAGTGCATTTATGGGGCCAAAACAATGCACAGATTGTTCAGTAAAACGGAGTAATCCAAGGGGATAGTGATCTCTGAAACTTCCAGAGGAAAGAATGCAAAGAAGAAAGTTACTCCAACATGACAGATATCCAGTAGGGATAGGTCCTGGTTCTCCAGAGGGAGAATCATGTACAGCGGACCGCACATGTTGAGGAAGAGTACCTCAAGACAGTATCTCCACAAAGCTCAACGGATCGAGCGAGGAGTCGTTGCATGATCTCGAATGAAGTAATGCATTGGTGGATGCATTACGAAATTAAGTGGGGGAGCGACCATGACAACATCATACGAAGGCACACTTAGAGTCGATGTAAAAATCGAACTCAATGGAGGGCTGACCCGTGGAAGGGTGGACGCGAGGGCTACCATCAACTCAATGCAAATCGAGAGGCGGAGTAACTTGGGTGGAACTTGGTGAAGTATCCAAGCCGCATGAAGAGAGTCGACGTAGAAGATGAAAACATGGAGCGGAAGCACGAAGCTTTCCTTGGACATAGGTCAAGGACATGAATACTTGTAGAGGCAAGAGTGAGATTATGTCGTTCCATGGGTTCCTCATTCTGATGGGGCAGACTCATTTTGCATGGTGTCAAAGACGAAGAGAGCTTCGAGGCACATGCACCTTATCTGAGAGAAGCATTTGATAGAGGGACTAAGGTGATTCAACTTGCGGAGGCGAAGTTGGGATAAGAAGGCCTTAGCACGGGGCAAGAGGACGCAGAGGCGGGTATTCTTGAAGAATATACCACATTACTACCATTCGAGTTGTCATGAAGAAAGTGGTGCACAACGAAGATTGTGCTGGTGGGGGATAGAGGCCTAGGATCCAGACAATGATGCACCAATTTTAGCGAAGTTTGAGGACTTTGAGAGCTACTAGGCGACGGACTGTCCTAGAGCGATGCTTCGTCTAGGTGTGACCCGAGAGTGGGGGGAAGGTGAATTGCCAAAAGAACGAACATAATCGGAGGTGACGAAGGCCCTACGATGTGCTGGCAGAGGCCACACTGTCACGGACAAAAATATAAACAAGTTGTTTGATGTAATGCTCATGTTTGTCCGTGTCTTTCGGTTTTTATATATTCTTTGTACAGCAAGTAGCGAGCTTGCAGTAGGCTTGGCAGCCCTCGTTTGGTTAGCTTTTGTGGCTGGTTTCAGCTTGTAAAATGGAGTTGTGTCATGTAGGCACTTGTGGGGACTTCGGTCTGTAATGGACCAATATCCTTTGTGTGCAACCGTTCAGAACTTGTAAAGTTTATAGTTGTAATTTGCATTAGCTATATAAAGTGTTTGCTAAAGTTGTTCTTGTGAATCCCGTGGGAAGTGCTTCCTCTAACCCGTTTTCTCTTTTGTAGATCCTAAAGGACCCTAGGAGGTTTCGGGGGGGGCTGACCTTTGCGGACGGACTCGTAAGGGTGTCGCATGACTTAGGCAAAACCAACTAAGTCCGTGACATTTTGGTATCAGAGCAGGACAAGCACACGCAGAAATACGTGCCATACAAATGTGGGGGACTTAGCGAGGCTATATGGAGGGCAGCCAGCATACACAACCATTTGGGGAAAACGAACATTGAGATGTAGGGAAAGGAGTCGCTCAAAGGAGCGGGCATCCAGGTTTGGCATTCAGAGGAATAGTCAACCCTTTACGCGAGAGGCACCACGAGGACAAGCAAGCTAAGAAGAATGCGTAGCGCATAAAGTTGGGATGGCTAAGTTCGAGCTACGGCTCGACATTGATAACCAAACTTGACAGTGCTCAAGGCAAGCGGGACGCTTGGTAAAAGATGAGACCGTGTAAAGTGGGATATGTTGCTCAATGACCGAAAGAGTTATGCAAAGCTCACAGAGGTGAGGGGAATTGCTAACTCGAAGAATTCGGTACTTACGCAAGGGCTTGTATACAGACGATGGAGTGTTCGTAGCCATCCCAAGGCGATCGAAACTCGACGCCATGGAGTATCAGAACTTTCTCTTCAATATGGAAAGGATACGTCCGTAGGAGGCTGAAGTGTGCAATAAGTTCAGCACGTTGCTAGACCTTGAAGGGTGCAGTGGGGACTGTATTATCGAAGTCGCAATCTAGCAAGTGCATTTACGGGAGCAGAACAAGACACAAGTTGTTTAGCAAGACGGAGTAGTCCAAAGGGGATGGTGGTCTTTGAAACTTCCAGTGGGAAGAATGCAAAGGTGAAAGTTGCTCCAACATAACAGATATCCAGGAGGGATAGGTCCTGGTTCTCCAGAGGGAGACTCATGTGCAGCAGACTGCACATGTTGAGGAAGAGTACTTTCAGACAGTATCTCCACAAAGCTCAATGGATCGAGCGAGCAGCGATGAGTCGTTGCATGATCTCGAATGAAGTAATGCATTGCGAGATCAAGTGGGGGAGGGACCATGACAACATCATACGAACGCACACTTAGAGTCGATGTGGAAATCGAACTCAACGGAGGATTGACCCGTGCAATGGTGGGTATGAGGGCCACCATCAACTCAGTGCAAATCGAGAGGCGGAGCAACTTGGGTAGAACTCGGTGAAGTATCCAAGCCGCATGAAGGGAGTCGACATAGAAAATGGAACATGGAGCGGAGGCACAGAGCTTTTCTTGGACAAATGTCAAGGGCATGAACTCTTGTAGAGGCAAGAGTGGGATCATGTTGTTCCATGGGTTCTTCATTATGATGGAGTGGACTCATCTTCATGTTGCCAAAGACGAAGGGAGCTTCGAGACACATGCACTGTATCTCAGAGATGCATTTGACAAAGGAACTAAGGCGACTCAACTTGCAGAGGTGAAGCTGGGATCAGAAGGCCTTAGCACGGGGCAAGAGGACGCAGAGTCGGGTACTCTTGAAGAATATGCCACAGTGTTGTCATTTGAGTTGTCATTACGAAATTGGTGCGCAGCGGAGATTGTGCTGGTAGGGGGATAGAGACCCAAGATCCAAATAATGGTCATCAATCTTAGCGAAGTCAGGGGACTTCGAGAGCTACTAGGTGATGGACTGTCCTAGAGCTATGCTTTGTGCAAATGTGACCCGAGAATGGGTGGGCGAAGGTGAATTGCCAGGGGAGCGAACAAAAATCGAAGATAGCGGAGGCCCTACGATGTGCTGGCAGAGGAAACACATGGAGAGATCGTAGTCCGAGTTCATCACATAAGAATCTGAATGCAATAGAGATGTCACCAGGATGCGACATGGTGCAACAAATCGTGGTAGTTCGCAGCAATACAACACATGCGGAAACGTCCCGTGAGGGACACGATCATGTGGAGGTATGATCAAGAATTACTGGGAGCTCCACTTCGATGAACAATACAATGGAAAGAAGGGATATGGATTCAAGGAGTGAATGTCATGGTACTGCAGCGGTGGGTCTTCCGTGTGTGCGCATCGAATCTTGCATCGGATGAAAGCTTTGGTTATCAGCATATAGGGGCTGTGTACCACCGAGGGAGAATTCAAAGTGCAAGTACCAGAGAGTCCCATGGAGGGGACTTGATCATACAGAGGTATAATCGGAGCAACTGGAGAGTTGGACTACTTTAGTGTTTATATTCGCTTAAGGGAGCCCAACAAGTCAGAGGACAAAGCCGAGTAAGCAAACGTTGCTACCAAGGAAACTAAGGAGAACCAAATCGGCGCAAGCCCTGTAACAAGATGGCGGAGGCCATGCATGAGAGTTGCAGTATTTCTTTCCATCGACCAAGGAGAACTGCTAGGAGAACATAGAGGTGTTTAAGCAGGTGGTCGAAAGGGGCGAGGAAGTGACGACGAGTCCAAGGGGGCTTAGCTGCTAAAAATCAAAGCGCCGGTCAGAAAGGAGGTGGACTCGGAGGAGTGCCACAGTGTCGTAGAGGCAAATCTACGGATCACGAAGAAAAGGACGCAGATGCAAGGCAACAGATAGTAGGGCCATAGGCTGGCAGCACCATGGCATCGCAGAGGCGGGACTTTCGTGGAGTCATCGATCCCTTGCTCTCATAGAGGGAGATCGTTGGTTGTAAAAGGGGCCGAGGAGGTGGAGAATGCAGAGGCAAACTCCAAGTACCAAGACAGGGCGGAAGGGCAGAGGCCAAGGAACTTCATAAGACCGATGTCGACGGGCTTCTCATCAAGATAGCCAAAAGTGAGGGACTTCGGGTTGACGCTGGAATGCTCGACCAAGAAAGAAGTAGGCAGTACGCGTTGCTGTACTTTTTATACTCAGAGGAGTAGGCGGCAAAGATGATGGAGAAGATGGTACAATCTCAGAGGCGATTAGAATTATCAAAGACTTACTCCAAGTTGGGAAACTCCAAGTTGGGGTAAACTTTTTTTGCTCTTTTTCGAGCAAAACTTCTTGTATTTCGGAAGTTCAATGACAGTGGGAAGGCGAATTATAGTAGCTAACTCAACGTAAAGAGTGCAAACACTTCAAGTGCTTCGGAAGTGTGAGCAAAGAGGAGGCGAAATGTTAGTAACCAGCTTGATGCATGAAGTACAACCTCGAGGAGACGGCCGAAATCAAGTAACCTTTGCCTTCTCAACTTAAGAGAGTGGGCGAAACCAAGTACCCAGTTCTCATACCTCGAGGAGGCAGGCGAAATCAAGTAACCTTTGTCTTCGCAATTCAAAAGAGAATGAGCGAAACTTAGTACCCCGATTCTCTTATTTATCCAGCAGAGGAGCTCTGCACAAGTCCAATGACCCTTCGAGGAAAGCTTATGGAAGACAATAGTTATCAAATCCTCACCGTTGGTGATCAGTACTACTGAAAGTAGATTGTCCGCTTCATTTCCCAATAGAATGCCAATTGACAACGGGAGTGATACGAACCTACTTGGCAGTGACAACTAAAGTTGAAGAAGGATCAATGAGCGAATCTTATAGAGGAAGGACCTCAAAAACTTCAAAGTTTGCGAAGCGATGCTCGTTAAAGCTCCAACAAACATCCATCCAGTTTAAGCAACATAAGACTATTGTAATACTGGTGAATAACAAAGGAAGGTATTTTCCTTCACCAGAAGGATCCGCAGAAATCAATAAGGATCAGCACAGCTTAGCCAACCCCACACAAGAGTTAGTCATTGGCAAGTTGAAGCAGCATGGCGGATCAGAGTTTGACTACTCAACAACAGCGGCAAAGATCAGCTGGGAGCCAAGAGGCGTGTTGCAGCCAAAGCAGAAGATTGAAGATTCAGCAAAAGACGAGGAGATGCAGTGTCTACAGCGGCTTCGACGAGGAGGTCGAAGGAATAAGTGGGGGAGAATGTCACGGATAAAAATATAAACAATGTGTTCGATGTAATGTTCATGTTTGTCTGTGTCCTTCGATTTTTGTACATACTTTGTACATCAAGTAGAGGATTTGCAGTAGACTTTGCGGCCCTAGTTTGGTTAGCTTTTGTGACCAGTTTCGGCTTGTAAATGGGAGTTGTGTCATATAGGCACTTATGGACTTCGGTCTGTAATGGACATTGATCCTTCGTGTGCAATCGTTCAGAGCTTGTAAAGTCCATGGTTGTAATTTATATTGGCTATATAAAGTGTTTTCTAAAATGGTTGCTTGTGGATCCCATGGGAAATGCTTCCTCTAACCCGTTTTCTCTTTTGTAGGTCCTAAGAGACCCTAGGAGGTTTCGAGGAGGTTGACCTTTGCGGAAGGACATGCAAGGGTGCCGCACAACTTAGGCAAAACTAGCTAAGTCTGGGACATTATGTCACCAAGTTTCTAGTTGTACTTCATGTTTTATATATCCTTAAAAATGAAAAGAAATCCTAGCTCATGCTCAACAGGTCTGGAAGCTTCATCTAAAATAGCTCCTCCATTATCAGTCACAGGACCTTAATATTGCAAAAGTACACAGGGACTCCGTAGTCAATAATGTGCAGATTTGCAAATCATTAGGTTGATTTGGAGTCAGCATAAGAACTAAAAAAAATTAAATAGTTAATAAAGATCTGAAACAAAGCTTTTAAAAGGGTTATTGCGGGGTGCCCAAGAAAAAATCTGTTCCTCAGATTGTTGTTGCAGCCAACAAACAATTATCAGAAGATTCTGATGTCCCAAATTCTTCAAGTGATAGGCATATATTTTAGGTCCAAGACATGCTTTTAGGTAGATATGCTGCTTCAAACTAAGAATAAGCTCTTCTTATTGAATAGATCAACTAGCTGCTATATCTAATTGTTGTCTTGTGTGCATGGTTAGCAATGACAATTTACCAGGCTACTTATGCTAGTGCCTAATCAACAAACAAGCTTCTGACATTACCATGTAATCGCATGGACCAATATACAAATATAAAATCATGCAAACAGCCATTAAGTATCTGTAGTACATATAAATGTGAATGCATATAATTGATATATAAAATTGTAAATATTACATAAATTCATGCATGCAACAAAATATATAGATAGTTGGTTTGAGATCAACATGATGCGTGATTAATCTTGCTTTTTGAGTGTATATGCTTTTATGAACTATAATGTCTTTTTCAAATTGCTTCAGATATCAATATTACTATAGAAAGTTATAATACACTAAAATAGAGATTATAAAAATCAGTAGGGAGCACTTACAGCATCTACAAATTAGCTACCAAAAAGGTAAGAAAACCTACTTTTTTTCTTGAAATTGACCTAGGGCCTCACCTAGGTGCCTGAAGGTCAACCCACCTTGGCTTCTTGACAACTATGATTGGACCAATGCCCAGTGGTGCAGAAAATATACTTGCTACCATTTTTGAGTTTCCAGTGTTCCGGTTTGAAACATCAAACTTAGAGCTTAGAGGAACTATTAATTTACATGGGAATGACCTAGCTTCTGTCTCAAAATGTGGATGACTATGGCTGCTAAAGTCCACAACGCTTTGGAGTTTGGACAGGAAAAGTAGACAGACTCTTTCTACCATATGAAAACATAAAACAAAATTTTGATTGCCAGATCTTATCCTGCAGATGTCTTTCAAGAATTTTGCTTCTGACCAACAGGACAAAGAAGAACACAAACTTATACTATTTAGCATGATGAGTCAAAACACAATGCTTCATGGTTGGCATATAATAATAACAGTCATGCCCTTTGAATCTGCTAAAATGATAAGGGCATGGCAACCGAAGTTCCACATCAACCGTAAAAGATCTTCATGTAAAATACCATTTTTTATATAAAAACTAGATAGTCATGAACTCTTGATAAACACAATTGGATATGACAGCATACCACATCTTTTGTCTTTTCAACCAATGAGCCTATTCTCTTTAGTGGTTTGGCTTGAAATTTTATGTCAATATCATTGCTAGCTACTTCAGAAGCAAGTGCCTTTTGTTTTACTTCTTGATCCATCACTGTACAACCTGTACTTTGTACATCATCTGTGACATATCAACAGCAGATTAAAGGAAAAGGAAGACAACTGAAAAGAAGGATATGTAGGATTGAGTATGACCTGTAGAAGACAAGGGAAGACTTTCTTTGTGAAATTCACCAGCACCACTTGATGAAGCGGAAGAAGGAATTTTCCCTTCAAGAAATTTCAGAATTGAACATGTTCCCTATCAAAGTAAAAATGGTAAAATAAATAGCTAAATCCTGATGCACAACATTTAATTTTTAATTTAATGTTCTTTTCAGTGAATTAGCCATGCTAATACCAGACACCAAGATCTCAATCATTCAAGTAGTTCCATAAGAGAATGCTGCATAAAATATTTCCACTTAACATCATCCATAGAATCTACATATAAATCTGATGCATAATGAACAGTAACAAAAGAACAAGTTCAACCAATGAAAAGAACATACACAAAGATGATACAGGGAACCACTTCCACATAGTGTTGTTAAGCAGATGTAGGGAAAAAATGATAAGCTACACATTGTTTGTATAGCATCTCAAAACAATAATTTGCAATTGTTAAAATAACATCTTTCAGAAGATGGATTGACTGTAGATGCCCAGTGGAGGATACATTTGCTAGATACCAGTTGGAGGTGTAAAATCTGCAGACCAACACCTAACTAGATAAACCACTCCTAAAAGTCAATCCCAGAAATCTCTAGAACATTGGAGATTACATGATTGTTTCTGCCTTGGCACCATGTCTCACAAACTTGGTGTATGTCCTTAGCATTATTTAAGCCGTTTGAAGATAGAACATCATAATCAGTAGGAGCTGGTGCAGTCAGAATGCGTGGTAGGCTTAGAAGTTCCTTAATTTAACTTTCAGTTTATGCATGCAAGATACAACAAACAAAAGACTAGAGAATAATATGTGTGAGATACAAATGTACAGATGATAATATGAGGAGCAAAAGTAAGATCCTACTAGCCAATAAAGGCATTCCAATTCACTGATAAAGTTAATCATAAAACAAGCATTTCCTGCTAATTCCTTATAGAAGCATAGTTGTTTTCCAAGCTACTACTGGACTTCTATAACAAATTTGGAAGAAATCTAACCTGCCACTAGCATTTTTGTTAGGAATGAAATACTCGTAATGAATCTATTGGAAAGAGGCAATGGACAAAGTATTCATCCTTATACCATGTCTTTAGCCATCGAAGGACTCCATCTGAGACAAGGACAAATACACACTACACGGGGCTAACAACCCTGTGGATTCCAAGCTGAGTCATATTTCTCCTGTCATTTCCCAAACTTGAAGCACATCGAACAAACTGATCGTAATGGGATACAATAAATCCAATTCAGAACAGTCACAAAATTTAACTGCTCAAACCCCCTAACAAAACAATTAAATAAAAAATAAATAAACAGCTCGGCTAAAGGTAATAAAAGATGCAAAAACAAATGGGGTTAATTAGACATGACATCAAGTTTTAGGTCAGAAAGCACCAATGTGCTTTACTTGTGAAAAATCACATTGACATGACATATTGGAATGAAATGATCCCAGACTTTGATCTTCAGAACGTAACAATGTATTTATCAATTATCAATTATCAAGCATCAAGCTGCATCATTAATCTTCATATGGCCTTGAGACTGGAATCAACATAAAACACAATCTAGGCAGATGCTTTCAATATGATGAGCAATTAGATGAATATTCTGGTCCCAGAAGTAGCAGTCTTAACTAAGCAAAAAGACAATAGCAAGTGATATTGTGACCACATCATGCAAGAGTGACAAACTTACAATATGAAATGTTATAATATAGATGGTACAGGCTTACTTGTGGTAAATCTGATATTTTACTTGCTGCAATGGAAAGAGATGTTATTCCCCAACCAATGTGTTGCGAACCCAAAAAATCGCAAAGACCAGAATCAAATAATTTCACTGCATCTTCTTGGATTTTTGCAGTTCCATAGCGCAAGGGACAGGATTTTGATGGAAATTTCCTTTGTGGTTCCATATCATTTTCCTAAAGAACACATAAAAATAAATGACTAATTAATTGTCTTTAGAGAAGTACGCATGCATGCACATTTATGCAGAAAGCATAATCTACAAGGACAACCAAGTAAATGCTTCAATAAGGTACCTTGAATGCCCTAGCATGTAATGTCAGTGTATGTGCAATGCGCCTGTTCTGATCCAAGTCAGACTGAATACGTTCACTTAGTTCGTCACACAATTGATTGACCCAGTTTTCAACCTATGTCACTCCAGGATAAGGAAAAGAAACAGAACAGTTATGAAAAGTGAACAATTTTGTGTGTCACCACACCTTGACATCTTGGTAAACCAGTCAACATAAAGGACCAATTAGATAATTGTAAGTAAATTAAACATCAGCTCTACTGATATGGCGAAAGATTATTTTAACCACAGAACATACATAACACTGTCATATTACAGTGACATGAAACACACGACTCTATGTGCAATGCGCCTGTTCTGATCCAAGTCAGACTGAATACGTTCACTTAGTTCGTCACACAATTGATTGACCCAGTTTTCAACCTTTGTCACTCCAGGAGAAGGAAAAGAAACAGAACAGTTATGAAAAGTGAACAATTTTGTGTGTCACCACACCTGGACATCTTGGTAAACCAGTCAACATAAAGGACCAATTAGATAATTGTAAGTAAATTAAACATCAGATCTATTGATATGGCAAAAGATTATTTTAACCACAGAACATACATAACACTGTCATATTACAGTGACATGAAACACACGACTCTATGCGCAATGCGCCTGTTCTGATCCAAGTCAGACTGAATACGTTCACTTAGTTCGTCACACAATTGATTGACCCAGTTTTCAACCTTTGTCACTCCAGGAGAAGGAAAAGAAACAGAGCAGTTATGAAAAGTGAACAATTTTGTGTGTCACCACACCTGGACATCTTGGTAAACCAGTCAACATAAAGGACCAATTAGATAATTGTAAGTAAATTAAACATCAGCTCTATTGATATGGCAAAAGATTATTTTAACCACAGAACATACATAACACTGTCATATTACAGTGACATGAAACACACAACTCTATGTGACCAGGGTGGATGAGTTACTACCACAGGGTTATCTTTGTCATATTTAATGAAATGATTGTGTTAGAGAGATTTCTATTTTCAATACTTTTTTTGTAATTTGCAACCCTACATTAAGAACTTTGAATATTCCTAAATTATCCCTTTGTAAATAGATATGCAAGCCCTCAATTTATAACTTAATTCCAATAAAAAAATTTCACTCCTTACCTACAACCTCTTTTCTTTTCCTTTTTTCTTTTCTTCTTCTCCTCCTCTTGATTGCTAGAGGTGACGTAAAAATGATGAAAAAAAGGTAGATAATGAAATGGGACAAACTGAAAATCGAAGAGGAGGTGAGAAACAGTTTTTGACATTTGTTACAATTTTAATGTTTTCAAGGTTATGTACATTCTATAATAGTCCAGAAGACACCATCTTCTAGGTCAATTGCATTAACCTAGAAGATGTCATGTTTCGGGCTTTTGCAAATTGCCTAGTAAGGTGTTCACCAAGGTTCTCTGTTTCGATTTCTACCACCCAGTACGGGTGGTACATACCGGACGCCTCGGTCTCCCGCGAGGTGAGACGACACCTCGTCTATTTTTATTTTTATTTAATATATATTTATTATATTATATTATATTTATTATACTGAGCAGTACGCAGTGTGCATACCGCTCGATACTAGGTACCATACCATACTAAGATAAACTTGGTACGTCGATACGGACCAGTATGGCGAACCTTGGTGTGCACGTAATGGGGAGAGCCAGTGGCAATGCACGGGCGAGGGCTATGGGAAAAAAGAGGAGAGTAAAAATAGAATTAGAGGAGTTGTAAATAGTAAAATATTATTTTATTAATTTTTTAAGCGATTGTGAATAGTAAGGGATCTCTAAATAGTACGCTCCTTGTGTTAGGCTCCTAAACAAACATTTCCACTCAAAGGAGTGCATTTTCATAATTATTATTCATAAAAGAAAAAAAATCAACAAAGAATGGCATACATGCATAATACCGATGGTTGCATGATTACTAATATAATATTAGATAATTCCGACTCCTTGGTGTCAGCCACAAGGATATTTCCGAATCACTAAGCTCTTGTTGGGGAAATCCTAGACATCTTAAGTGATGTATGAAATAAGACCATGGCACAAACTACAAACTGTGTATGGCAAGACAAGATCTTGACAATTAGTCAATCAGTTGAATATACTCATGACCTTACATGGAAAGGAAACTTCCAACAGGAAGCTGAATGGGTATCTTAGAATACATATGTACTGAAAGAATGAAATCAATACAAGGGAAAAGTAATTCACATCGTGTTAGAACTAAATGTATAAGAAACTAAAACCCTGTCAAGAAAACCAAGACATCTATATATTATCCTGTAGGCTTTGTGATATCAAATGAATCAAACTGGAATTGTAACTGCAGAGAACTTTCTGGAGGACTCTAATTCCCCATAATAAAAGGAAGCACATGAACCACAAATTCATGTTTAAAGCAACACAGGAGGAATTCGAAAAGTGAAGAAGGCTCCTGTATAAGTAAAAAAATGCAAGTTGCAAATCATTATAGGCCAAACAAAGACATGTTTTTACAACTAAATAGATATGGGCATTAAGTATTTTCATTTTGAATGATCAAGAAAATACATACAGATGAAAAGGTTTTCAATGCTTGTGGTCCCGGAAATGTCTTTCCACAACCATGGCTTTTTGGTAGAAGACGGTCCACAACTGCATCCCCACTAATACCTCTAGAGATATTCCACAACCATGTGCTAGAATTGGAAGAGGAAGATGTTAAGATGCAGCGATAGCAAAATTAAACTAACATAAAGGTGGATATGACTAAAGGGATTGATAACAAAAATGACCTATTTCTTATATACAACAATCTGAACAGTTGAAGCTATCAGTATAAAATCATTTGCAAGTTAAAATATCATAATAACATATGTATTTGTTGCCACATCAAAGTATTTTTTGCTCAAGGTTCAGTTGTCATTATATTTAATGTATGTCCTCATACTTCTAACCCAGACATGAAGTAGAAAAGCATATCACAGAAATACATGAAAAATTATCCACACTTTAGACTACTTTCAAGCAGGGAATCAAATACCAGCTGATACGAGATGCATCGATCAGTATTTATCAGTCTAACCAAGAACCAGCAACAGACCATATAGGTTGGCACTGGCTGGTATTCATTTTTTTATTGTTTTTCTCTGTGGATCTGTATACCGTCCGATACACCACTATGGCACCAGTATGGCCGACTACGGTAACCAGCATCACTTCAACATTTAATTCCTAGATTTCAAAAACCACGACCATAAGTGGCCCCAGGGAAATGCACGTAGTTAACTCCAAATGTTATTATGTTCTCCACCTAGCCTTAAGGAATAGGATATTAGATGCACACGTCATAATACTATATTCATATTACCAAAATATGAGTTTCATATAATGCAACAATGTGTATCTAAAACATGACATTTGTTGTTTCAGGGAACTCATCATTAATGACCTAGAATCTAACATAGAATGGCTAGATAGAAATAGCCATACATAAATGCAAATCACATTCAGAGCCATTTATAACAATCAAAGACCTACAAAAAGGACTAAGCAAATATTACTTGCCCCTATATGAGTATCTAGGATTTCTTTCATGCACATCTTATGTGGGCTTTATGATCTTGGGTACTCATATAAAGACAAAAACCTAAACAACATCTTCAGGCTAGTTCTTTTAAAACAGATCTACATCATCACAAAATGATATTTCAATCATAGTCCACATCCATATCTGCTAGTTACCACTATTGTTCAAAATTTTTGGATCCAATAATATTCTGGTCATGGTTTGGGGGGCTCGTAAGAGTTAGATCATAGTAGTTGAAGAGTCTGATTAAGGATGTTACAACTCAATAGGGAGAGATATGTTATGTCAAGTTTATGGAAGCAATCCCCCGCATGTGAACGAGAAAGACTTCATAATAAAAAGAATGAACCGAAAAGGATTTTTTTTTTTAATATGACTAGGCCTTAAGAACAACATTTTGAGTCATTAGCTTTTTTGAGCTGATACTTGATAAACACTATTTATCAAGTTATATCTTGTCAAGATATTATCAAATTGGTTTAAGTTACTTGTCGTTTTCATAGCAAATTTTTTCAACAAAATTAAGCTAGAAAAAAAATCCAAATGCTGGCATTGTATAGCACAATTTTTCCATGCTAACCCTAGTCATGGTATCTTTACTCTGAATCAATAAAAGAGAACTATGGCTGCTGACCTGCTGCATAATGATAAATGGTTGTGCAAGTGCAACATATGAAAAGGTCAAGTTAAGCAATCTATGACAATAAAAAAATGAATGATCAGTCTATGTTATATATGAACATTGCCCATGTGTCATGATAACTAAAATCATTATCACTTCCAAAACTTTCAAGATCAAACAGATTAATATGAATCTTATAAAAATTATATCTTGAGGTATTAGTTGGAAGAGTGAGTGAACTGGAGATTCAGGTGAGTGCATCCATTGTATTGTTCTTGTTGGCCGGTTTTTGCTTGTGACATTAACACAGCAAAAGATCAGTATTCTACTTTCAGCTAGCTTATGTAATTTTAAAGATAGATAAGTGCATTTGCTTTAAATTTTAGAATTTTGTAATTGCATCATAAACTCAATATAATTGTACAATTTTTTTTTTTTTTTTAAGGATGATAGATTTTAACTATTAAAAACAATCTTGAGAGAATACAAGTTGCCAAAATTCCCTAATCAGAAAGCAAAATTAATAGCTACCAAAACAAGGTTAATAACTTATATATTTGAAAAGTAAAACAAAAAGTGTGACTTTACCCTGTATTAACACCATAATGTTCTTGCAACTTCTCCTTACTGAATTGTAGCAAATCACCAACAGTATTCGCTCCAAGATCAGTTTGTAGGGAGCTTCCGAGCTTCCCACCAAGTTGTTTCCTGCAAGATTGTGCCATTTCAGCAGTGGCAACTCGAACATTACCAAAATACAAAAGACTGTACATATTACATCATAATAATAAAATGAGCAAAGTTGTCACACATTTCTGAATATTAATAATTAAAATGATGCTCTTTAAAAATTGATACGTAGCCTGACAAAGGACAACCAAAATAAATCATGCAGAGAAACAACAGCAAACTATTACATTTTCTTCACGGGCAATGATGCTAGCAGATCTTTAACTGATGAGGATGGGACAACAGTTTGCTGTGCAGGCTTATGCATAGCACTTGCGAGTTTGGCTAACATCTGTCATGAGTACTATAAATAAGTTCAAGAGCTAATGGTGAAACATGTGAAATGTTAGTGAGCTTCTAACTTAACTGAAACTTGAAAGCACTGAAATCTAGCTTAATATTAGAAGAAAACTGGAAGCTTTAAATTATTGATAAGTCAATTCATAATAAAATTCCTGTTATTACATTCTGAGAAATAGGTAAAAGAAGGTAAGGAAGCAGCAACTTTCTCCCCTTATGCTTTTATTGGCTACCTTGTTATGAGCAATGCCACCAGAACAAGTGAATTTTGTTTCATATAGAACTTTCATCCGAAGTTGTGCCACAATAATAGCTCCACAAGCTAATAACTTGTCCTGATGATCAGCATCACTTCGATGGAGCCATTCTCTGACCTTCTCTTCTCTTCCGTTACCTTCCTGAAGAAGGCCAAAGCCCAAGATCATACTCAGGGTGGGAAATCAACTTCAAGATGGAAAAGAACTGAAACATGAAGTGTAATCTTACGAAACTAAAATGAAAGAAACTAGAGAACAATGAAAGTAAAGTTTAATTAATGGAACTTCTAAGGAATTGAAGTGCCAATATGCCTGTAAGCACATGCCAGCAAAGTATTAACATGATGGGCATCATACACTGGTTTCACCATTTCTGTTTTTAGAATCAAGTGTTAAGTGCAGGCCAAGACTCATGTTTAGCACAAAGCCCATGTCAGTTGGCATGTGACACCCGCTCACAGAGAAACTAATATTTTATCTAATACATCATGTAGTGAAAAGTATTCATATCCATGAAGCAACAGAGAGAATGAAGATGAACTAATAAGCAGTATCTTACAACATGAAGACCTAAAACATGTGACTTCAGAACCTCTTCATCAATTTTGTCTAGCACCTCAGGTGGAGTTTCTGAGAGCATCATCTCAGCAGCATCAGTGAGGTCAAGATAAACTTCATCAATTGATGCTCGCTCACATCGTCCTTTAGTTGCAAGTATAGAAACAACCTATACACTCAGAATCCACCAAAGACTTAACGTTGGAGACTTAACAATAAGAACAAAGAGCATCTTGCTAATCGAAATGATAATCATGCCAGACTAAGCATATTACTCATTGAACAAACCTCAGAGCCAGCATTTCGGTATAAATTTAGATCAGCTTTACCACGGGCAACAGGAACTTGAATTAATTGAATATTTGGACAAATTCTTTTGGCCTCATCTCCTCGCATAGAACTGAAGATCTTGATTAATTATAACTTTTAACTGAAAAATAAAGAATGAAAGTGATATATTATTACAATTGAAATAAATAATAAACTAACCGCTTCACACCAAATTTTCGAGCTTCATAACCAACTGCAATCAGGCCCCCACCTTTCCATGAGTTATATTGTACCACAGCAGTTGGCAAGCCCCTCAACTCAGGATTCTTGCGTTGTTCCACTACAAAAAAAAAAAATTGTATGAAATCTTGTCATCTTCTTTTTAGTAAGTAAAATTTTATCATCTTAATGATACTATATATATATATATATATATATATATACCTGTACATATTTTCTATATATCTTATTTTCTGATCAATGACAAACATAATGCTTCTACATATGACTAACCTAGGTCCTGAACAGTATAAAAAGTAGAATGAAATCGAAGGAAAAATATTGAAGAAGTCTATTACTGGTTGCCGCAGCAAAGGCCATGATGTATTGATCAAATAGATCCAGATGGTGTATATCATACACACTGTGTAAAAAATGGCCATACAGTGGTAACTTCTATTTCATACATGCTGTCCTCCATAACCTCAAATTAAGAAAGCAAAGAAACTTTGCTCTAATCATAAGCAACAAGAGCCAAGAGCAGTGTAAAAATAGCTTCTCAAAACAAGTAGCTTATTGGTCATAAATGCAACCCAACATAGTGTATGGTTTGTAAGTTTGTCTTTTCTGGTAAATTCTCCATCTTATAGAAAGCTTGCAGTAACAAAAGAAATATTTTCAAAAAAAGGGAAATTATATCAAGAGGCTATTTAGCAACTTGTTTCATTGTGTGATATGCCACTTTAAGGGAGTTCTAAAAAATATATAAAGAAATGGAGCCTAAATCAGCTCCAGCTGTAACCTAAATCAGCACAAGCAAGAGCATTTGACACCTCGCAGAAAACAGCAGAAAACTGGGTGCAACGAAGCAAATTTGGTAAACTTGGTGTTGAGATAACAAACATTCTTTTTGTTGTTTACCAAACTGTAAGGGGAAAAAAATCAGGAGTTCGACCATGACTATCAAACAAAGAATCCTCCATGTAAATTAAGCCATTTAGAACTTAGTTTTGGCTAAAATGACGCCCACATAATAATGGTAAAACGTAAAATAATCGAAATTGACAGAGAACCTAGATTTACGGAAACAGGAGATGCAACCGAAACAGAGATGTAAATTAGTAACCCAAATAACAAATATAAAACCCCACTTGACTCGTATGACAACAAATTCATGTATTAGACGGAAAGAAATTAAAGAAGTTACACCGCTAAAGTGAAAGTTACGGTACAAGAATCTACAATACAACTCGATTCTCAACTAACATATAATTTTTCACAAGATTGCGACCACAGGGCAGATTATTTATTATGGAGATGCAACTTGCAGAATTTTGGATTCCGGGATGAAACCAAGGTTTTGAGAAAAAGGGAAAGACAAATGTCGTCTTTGGGCTCGATCAGGTACGACGGAGGAGAAGAGCGAGAGAGCGGAGAACGACCTTGGACGTAGAAGCAATCCATGTCAACGTGGGCGATCACGCGCGCGTTCTGCGGCTCCGGCCGGGCGATTGGCATCCTTCCCTCTCTCTCGATTGATCGAACGATGGAACCGTGAAATGGGTTGACCTACTCCACTACCGACCCTTCCCTCCCAAACCCTTACCTCTAAACAAACAACATATAAAAAGACATATATCACCCACCCTTTGCTTCCTTTTAACTTCAAATCAACTGCACCAATTAATTCTTCAGTTTTTTTTTTTTTTTTTTTTTTTTGACTTCATAAACAATAATTCATGTTATCATTTTAGTATGAATTACAATAGTGAAGCTGTGAGTTTAGTATTAAACTTCTCGATCAATCTAATTATAAAAATTAAATTACTTATTTAAGAGTTATAAGGAAAAATTTATGGGATATGGTTGGTGGTAATATAATAATAACACCAAATGTTACAGGTAAAAAAAAAAAAAATACAAGAGATAGAGGATATTAAATATAAAAGTTAAATTTATGTTAAGAAAATATATTTCTCATTATTTCTTTGAACACACTATTGATTAGTTGCAAGTCAGCTTCAAAGATTTTGCTCACTCTTAATACATTGCTTAATAAGAAAAATATGGCATGAATTCAGTATTAAGAGAATGATTTGATAAATATTATCTAAAGTGATTTCTCAATTTTTTAATATTTTTTTAAGATTAAAAATTTATGTTCAAAAATATCACTCTTAGATCTATATGAGCTTATTTTTTTCTACACAAAGAAAATGTTATAATATTTATGACATTTGAAAAAAATATATTCCTTATATTACAATTCAAGAACGAGTTGGACAACTATCCTTAGAGTTGAGTTCTACATATACTTAAAGTATATTTTTTAAAAGATTTTAGGTTATCATCTTTTAGAATATTTAAAAGTATATTTTTTTTATAAAAATTACTTATGGAAGATAAAAATAAAAATAAAAGTTCATCAAGCACAACATCTCAAGATCCCACATATCTATATATTTATTTTCAACATTTCTTTTCTCTATCATACCTAATAAAAATATATTTATTGGTCTTAGCACCAAGCTTGTTTCTCTTTTGAGTCTGATTGTGAATATAGCATAAAGAACTAAATAATATTTATCATTTGATTTCTCACAAACAGAGATTTTAAATTGATTAAAAATAAGAATAATTCAATTAATAACATATGTTACACGTCATATTTTCTGCTCATCATGTTTTGGATCAATTCTTTGAAGTCAACATTTACTGAGTCTCCATGTCAAATCTTTCATTCAGTCACACTAGTTTATTATAGTATATTTGTATATGCGAGTTGCCTTTTTGATGTCAAAAGTGAACTCTCTATCATTTATCAATGCATAATCTTTTAATTTTTTTCAATAATACTTTCAATTATTAACTTGAGCTCTTGATTTTTTTTTAAATTATTTTTTTCCTTCATAATGTACACCAAGTGAATATTGTAAAATCATCCACAAAGGAAAGCATATAATAAGAATATAAATAAAATGGAGTTTGATTAGGACCCATTAGATCTTTATGAATAAGCTCTAAGCTTATGTGTTTTATCATATTGTACACATTCACAAACTATATTACTACTAAGAATAGTAAGATTGGGAAGACTATTAACTAGACTTTTCTATATCATAATCTTTAATTTGAGAAAATTTATACGACCAAGTCTAACATGCCAGATTAATTCACCATCATTTGTACTCATTCTATCAGCATAAAGGTTAAATACTGATAAAATATATAAATCTTTAACCCTTTTATCAATATGTACTATATTTGTATTTAATTCTTTTATATTGCAAAGAAACTTAACTTCATTAGGATAAAAAAATAATATAATTTTTACCATCAATTGTATTTGTAGTAAAAAAAATATTTTTCTTTAAGATTATGACAAGGTCTTCTTTGCATCATTACCTTCATATCGACGAAGATGGATGAATTTGGTATAATCATCAGTGAGATAATGACCCCATCCTAAATAAACTATCTAATAATATTCCAAGTTGATGGATGACATGGCCTCAATAGTTTTATCCATAAAACATTTGTCTCAACTTTTATCAGTAGCATTGAAACCATCTTCTTTATTTATAATATTTTATAATATTAACATTATAGTTTTTCTTAAGATGACATAACTTGTCATGCCAATAATACTCCATCTTCTTTTCATCCATACTATCGTTTGAAACAAAACTCTAGCTTACTGACATCATCATCATTTTTCGCTTTTATTTTTATTATTATTTTTATGTGTAAAAATGATATCTTTATCTCCTCCGAATTAGAAATTTTCATCAATTCATCAACTAAATATTTCTAGGAAGCAAACTCTACTAAGGATAGTTGTTGTTTATCCTTGAATAGATGTAACATAATAAATATATTATTTCTTAAGATCATGAATAATATAATATTTTTGTTCATGCATCAAAAATAGACTTATGTGGATCTAAGAATGGTATCTTTTTTTAATCATAAAAAAATATTTCAAAATTAAGAGATCACTATTTGTCAAATTATTATGTAAATACTTAAGCTGAGCCATATTCTTTTTGTTGAGTAATATACTAAGAGTGATCCAAATCTTTGAGATTGATTTACAATTAATAATGTGTTAGATTATAAGAAATAAATCTTTTTAACATAAATTCAGTTTTTATATTTAATATTCTTTATCTCTTCATGCTAACTCCATCTACAAGAGGTGATGTTGTTGTATTAACATCAATTACATCTCATAGATCTTTCCTTATGAGATAGGACCTTGTAGTTAGACTAATTAAAAAAATTCAATATAAAAACCTACCAAATCGATTTTTATAATCCATAGTAAAAAAATATTATATTCTTTATAAAGACATCTTAAAATACAAATTATCACCCTCTGATATCATGTGAAGAAATAAAGATATTACATGCAAGTGTAACCCCTTCTCCGATAGTAACAAAAAAAATACTACTAGCCTAAGATCAAGCTAAATAAAAGATAAAAATAAAAAATAAAACTATATTGAACTATTATTTGACTTGAGTCCTATAAACTTAGACACTTAAACTTAAATGAATATATATATATTATTATTATAATTTTAATTAAGAGTCTTATTTTTAAGATTATATATAATCAAGTTATTTAAATGAAAAAATAAAAGATAACAAACATAAATCTAAAAAAAAAAAAAAAGTTTAAAGGGTTGCCATATACATCCCATTCAGAGTTAACATAGGTATCAAACTCCACGGCGACTGTAACATTAACTGTTTTGGTAGGAGAAACTGTGCGGAAGAGGCCAAGTCGGCCACCAGCCGAGTTGGGAGGGATGATGGTGGGATATGGGGAGAGGAAGAAAGTAAAGACATCACCAACATCTCTCGGATGGTCGACGAAGAAGGCAAATTGGGTGGCGAAATCAGTCTGAGCCTCCCGAGGGAGGAGCAGTTGACTCTCGGCACACCGCTCTCTATCCACGCTGTTGTCGAGAGCTTCGCCGGTGAGTAATATGTCGTGAGTACTGTTCCAGGTTGTAGTGCCTCAGAGTTGGGACTACTATCGGCTTGTCCGACCAAAAAAAGAGATAGACTGAGGTTGAGAGAAGTTGGCAAGGGGGAGAAAGATGAACAAGTAGAAGAGCACAGAGATGTTGATCCTTGATCTGTAGACAACCATGGCTAATGGAAGGATTAACAGAGATCACTGGTACCGACGTTCGCTCTACAATTGTCAGTGCATGGTCGGGAGCATGATAATTTTGCAGGAAGAAAGCTAAATTGGTGGATGAGAAGAACCAAAAGCCATTGATTAACTGACCTCTAACCTCATCCATGGTTTTAGCGAGGGAGACCGGACGATCAAGATATGTAGTCATTTGGATCGTGCTCCTTGTTCCTTATTCTAGACCTGAGCCACAGAAAGAGTAAAAGAAATACCTTAAATACTTTTAGGATAAACCCAAAAAGGTTGAGAAAAATCTTTTTATGGATCCATGTGAGAGGATGAAGAAGGGCTTTTATATAAGTTCTATATAGTGAAAATTTTTGGATTTCTCCCGTGAATATTAGCAAATGATATCGTAAGTATTCTTCCGTTCATTATTCTTTAGATTTGTGTTTGACGAGCTAACATTGACGGTCAACCATCGTCTTCGCCAACCGAGTCCATATCGAAAATGGCCCGACGACACGCGGTGCAATGCTACCGATGGTGAATCGATCGACAACCGAAAAACCATTGACTGACCTTGAGTAAACCTGTGTGACGGGATAAAAAAAAAAAAAATTTACATATGAATAAATACTAGCAAATCATAACATATAATGAAATTAAACAAAAATCACTATCAAATGGAGCACCAAGATTTACATGAAAAACCCTTCTAACTCGAATGGTAAAAATCATGGGACAAGATAGAGAAAATCTAATATAAAAATAATGAATATATAAATCTCATAGCCTCTTACCCAAAACTCAAGTAACAATCGCAAGAGAATGACAGTGATACAAGGATTGTGTCGTTATACACAATATCCAAAATCTCCCTAACTATCAAAGTAATAATTAATTGTAAATTTGATCTAATTGTGAGAATACTACTTGGATGATTGAGAATAACATTTATGTTGTCTTTGTCTTTTTCGTTTTTCTCCTCTTATTTTTTTGTCCTCAACTATTACTGTTGCTTCTCCCTCTTTCTCAACCACGTTCATAGTTGTCGTTGTTCTCCTTTTCATCCCTAGCCACCAAGACTCTATGTTAAAAGAGTTATGGTTTAGGTTAAAAGAAAATGGCTAAGGTTATAGGCTTTATTAAAGCCCACTATAGGCTGAACAATGGGTTATCTGCCCAATAACCTTCCCCTTCAGCCCATAAGGGAGGTTGTCTCATGACTCCTCAATGTGAAGTCATGTCAACCAATCGTCGTCACATCTCCTGCCATTTTTTTGTAAGGTCTTTGTGAATATGTCAGCCCCGTTATCATTTATATACATTTTTTGAAGTTGTAACTACTTCCCTTCAAGCATATTTTTAATTCAATGGTATTTGACATCTATATACTTTGAATTATAATGAAAAGTTAGGTTATTGATACTTTAATTGTCATATGCACTACATAGTTTTTTGTTTCAGCCTCAATCATAGTAAGAAAAATCTTTCATCCATAACATTTCTTTGCAAACCTCTATAGCATAAATATATTCTGCCTCTACGGTGGACAAAATAATGCCTTTGCAATCTAGATTGTCATGACACAGCTCCCCTTGTAAAAGTGAGTACAAAACCTAATGTAAACTTTTTTGTATCAATATCTCTTGTCATATCTGTATCTGTGTAACCTGTTTACATAGGTGGTCTATCTCCAAATCTTAAACAAACTTTAAAGCCCTCTTTGAGATATCTAAAAATTCACGTCACTACTATCTGATGCTCTTTGCTTGGGTTTGTAAAAAATATACTAGCAACACCCACTGCATATGCGATGTCTGACCTCGTACATACTATCATGTATATTAAACTTTTGACTTCTGAAGTATAAGAAACTTTTTACATTTTTTCCTTCTCTTCATCACTTGACGACTTATACTCTGAGCACAACTTGAAATGACCTGAAAGATGAGAACCAACTTGTCTTGCATTGCTCATAATGAATATATCCAATACCTTCTCAATATATTTCTCATATGATAATCAAATCTTCTTATTTTTTATCATCAGAAATCTGCATGTCTAGTATTTGCTTTGTTGGCCTCATGTCCTTCATTGCAAAGGACTCACTCAGTTCCTTCTTCGACCTATCAATTATAGACATGTTTTATAAGAATAAGCATGTCATCAATATAAAGTAATAGAATAATAAAATCATCATCAAACCGTTTAATGTACATACAATGATCTGAATATCATTCTTTTGTATCTATTTTTAATCATAAATAAATCAAACTTTTTATACCAATGTCTTAGAGCTTACTTCAGCCCATATAAGCTCTTCTTTAATTTACAGATAAAATTTTCTTTACCTTTGACTTTGAAGCCTTCTGGTTGCTTTATATAAATTTTCTCCTCCAAATCACCATGAAGATAAGCTGTCTTCACATCCGATAACTCAACCTCCAAGTCCAGGTTAGCAATAATATTAAGAGCAACATAAATAGAAAATATTTTAACAACATGAGAGAAAAATCTATTCAAAGTTAATATATTTCCTTTGACTAAAGAATTTCACAACCAAACTAGTTTTGTACTTTAGTAGAGAACAATTCTAACGAGTCTTCAACTTGAAATTTTATTTGTTCTTCAAGGCTGTACTTACTTTTGGTAGTTGCACCAAATCATATGTGTGATTCTTTTGCAGAGCATTCATCTATTTCTGTATAGCAATTAATCACTTCTTTTTCTACTCACTTTCAATTGCTTTCTGATAACTCCTTGGTTCAACTGCATTAGTAAGTATCATATACTCATCTGTAAAGTATTTTCTAAGAGGATGACATGGTCTAGAAAATCTTCACAACTGAGATTCTACAGAAAGTTGTTATTTATCTTCTTCCTGCTCAAAATGTCCTACATGCATATCAACATCAGGCTTTACATCATCTTCTTGCATATCTCCCTCATCACTCTAATGTACTAGAGGAGTAATTGGGTCATAGTCTACTAATCCTTCTACATAAGTTTTGGTTGGTGCCTCTTTTAAATCTTCAAGGGTTTGATACTCAAAGAAGGTCATATCTCAAAGCTTGTTTCAAATCATGCTTCTAAACACCTTCTGCTTTTTTGGATCTCAAAGTCTATAACCAAATTGATCATGTGAGTAGCCAATAAAAAATATATTATTTTGTCTTACCATCTAGATTTGACCTCTCACTGTTTGAAATATATACAAATATGCAACAACCAAACACTCTTTTTAAGCGCTTATAGGAGACATTTTTTTCTGATTATACATGCTCTATAACATCATCATCTAGAGCTATACAAGGTGATAAGTTGATCACATCAACTGTAGTTATCAAAGTCTCATCCCAAAGCAGCATTATGTTGAGGCATACTAGTAATTGTCATCTCATGTTAGATATCATGTGACATACAATAATAGTTAATTAATCTTATGTACTCACCACTATTATATGATCTTATACATTTCAGTTGTCTTTCTGTCATCCTTTCAACTCTGGTATGAAACTCTTTGAAAATATTAACAATGTGATATTTGGTCTTCATAGCATAAGCTCAAACTTTTCTAAAAAAGTTATCTATAAAAGTGATAAAATACATTACACAATTGATACAAAAAATATTAATACATCCACCATGAGTTTTTATCCTCAAAGGATCACATACATATATATAGACATGGTCTAAGGCATGTAATTTTCTAGAAAAAGCAGGACTAGCAAAGAAAACTCTATGTTGTTTGCCAACAAAACAATCAATACAAGGATTTAGACATGTACCTTTAAAGTCTGACAATACATCTCTATTTGAAAGAATTTGTAGTTCATTCTCGCTCATGTGTCCCAATCACATATGTCACAACTCCATTGTAATATCCATCATTTTCAAAATATTTTAATGATCAATTTTTAAATTATTAATGATGATTTATTTAATAATAGATTGTTTGTAAGGACATATTTATAAATATGAGAAATTATTTTAAAACATATTGTTAGGGACCTAAATGTAAAACTTAAAAGTTTGATATGAATTATGTAAGATTCATATTAAGTTATAAAAAAAATTATGATGACATATGTCATTACCTAGTTTAAAGTGGTAACACATATGCAAAGTGATTATGTATCTATGCAAGCTTGCCACCTAACAACCTATATGTTAGCTTAAATAATTAATAATTAGAGAATAAAATGATTTGGCTACAATGTAAACTTGAGAAGAAGAAGAAGAAAAAGAAGAAAAAGAGAAGGAAGATGAGAAAAAGATTTGGGGTTTTCAAGATTTTGAGTCAAATCCACAAGGATCAAAATTGCAAGGGCAATTGTTCTAACCCTATCCTATATAATGTTTTATATTCTTTCTCTATTGAAATTTATCCTTGTTCTTATGAGAAAATTTTGAAACAAATACAATCTTGCAATCTGAATTCTCCTTTGTTAGTTACAAAAGTTGGAATCTAAAATATTTTTATGATTGTGACCTATTTGCCTTGTTCAAGTCGTAACTTTCTATACAAACCTTTGTTTTAAACAAATCTTAGTTCCCTCAAAAATATATTCATAGATCTTTGTTTTGAAGTTGAGTTTGAAGAATTTGAAATTCATTTGCTAGCCAAAACGTTTATTTAAATTGAGCATATAAAATTTATAAAATAAAATATGTAACTTCTAACCTTTCATCATTGGATTACTTATATCTCCCTGTTGGAGTCTCTAATTTATATAAAACTTAGTTCATTAGAAAATATGCTCATAGATCTTTCATTTGATACTAGGATTGAAAGATTTAGAGTCCGAATGACTATCAAATTTTCTATTTTGTTAGACCTTATGGAATATGTGAAATAGGGATCATAATTCCTGACTTTTGGATGTCAAATCATCTATAACTTTTTGTAGAGACTTCTAATTTGTATGAAACTTATTTATTTGAAACTATATTGATTTAGCTTTCTAATAATACCCTTTTTGAGTAATTTGGAACATATTTTATTATTCAAAATAACTTTGAGATGTGCCTTCTGAATTTTGTCAGAATAGTTATTGTATCAGTTTTGCCTATTCTTACTTCATCCATTTTAAAACTGAATTCTCCAATGCTCTTGCCTTTGATTTCCTTACATATCTAAATTATTATGTATTAATTAATATTATATTATATTTATTTTATATAGGTACATGTATGATTTATTGTTCTATATATGCTTCCGATATATGTCAAATTCATTGCTCATGTCCTTTTGTACTATGGTATTTGTCGAATATTCTGGACCTTTACTAGAAATGATAAAGAGTATTGTGCTTAGAGCTCATGATGCTTTATCGGCTCTCACTGACTTCACCCAAATGTGGGTGGATGGTGCTCTCAGACGTGGGGGACTTCTATTTGTTGGTCATCCAGAAATTGATGTATCATATTTTGTCTGATGTCACTTTGCTCTCTATGTCTTTGATATGATATCCAAAGTATTGCTTATGAGTTTGTTTCTGCGCTTTGAATAATAATGAAATGAATGTTATGTCTGATATGATATTTGAGCTTTTGTTCCTTAATTATTTATTTGATAAGCTTTGAGATTATTCATACATCATTGATATACTTCAAAATATATCCTATGCATTTTTTATATGCTCCGAAATATTTCAATTGCTATTTATATATTTTGAAGCATTTCACACACCATTGATATGTTTTAAAATATCCTATGCATCTTTGATATACTCCGAAATATTTTGTATTCTAATTGATATGTTCTAAAATGTCCTATATATCTTTAATATGCTCTGAAATGTCTCATATGCCTTTAATATGTTCTAAAACATTTAATACATCTTTGATAAGCTCCGAAATATTTTGTAATCTCATTGATATGTTTCGAAATATTTTGTTTACTAATGATATGCTGCTTGACATTCTTACGCCTTTAATATGCTCCAAATCATTTCATATTCTATTGATATATTCCAAAATATTTTATACATCTTTGATATGCTCTGAAATATTCCGTATTCCCATTGATATGATCCGAAATATTTCATTTGCCATTGATATGCTGTTTGACATTCTTACGCCTTTGATATGCTAAGAATTATTTCATATTCCATTGATATGCTCCGAGTCGTGTCATACGATATTGACATGTACCGAGATATTTCACGTCTATGATATACTCCAATTACTCTTCCTCTACTGTTATGATTAAAGTATGTTTCGAATGAAATGATTTATGATTATGTATCTTACAAGATACTATATATAGATTCTTATTCTTTTGTCTTAATATATGATATCAAGTTTGTTTTGAAAATTATCTTTCTTTATCTTGAATATGTTAGTCACTTGCTAAGCTCTATATACTCTATTGCTATATGAATTTTATAGGTTAGTTTGTCACTTACATAAAAAGTTAGAACTAGACTGAGACAATGGAAAACTATGTGGATTTGAGCAAGTCTTGTTGAGAGATGTTGTATAAGAATATTTTGCATGTAATGAAATATTGTAGATAAATATGAACTGATGTATCTTGTAAAAAAGTTAGAATACCTCTTAGTATGGAATCTTTGAATATTAAATTTTATAATCATATGAAGTGGTGAAAAATGATTAGTTTTGCATTCATATAGATTTGTGAGACTGATAGTTTTATAAGTGTAGTTAATATTTTTGGTTAAGTTAACTTTGAGTTTTATGGATTATGAATGGATATGAATGATCTATGAATTTTTTTCAGTGTCTTTCAATTTAGTTTGGATCCTGGGTTCAGATTGTCGATGAATTTTAACATGTTTCCGATTTATCATGGGTTCACACCTCTCGAATGTGGGGGCGTGACATTCATGTTGAAGTCTTTCTATGTAACATCAACTGCTCACCACAAGCTTTAGCCTATAATATGTATAAAGTGTAACATTTCTTCCAACTAGCTACAACAATAGAACCCATACAAGAGAAGTCTTCATCATCTAGCCTTCCAATTAAAAATAAATTAAGCTTTAAGTCAACCACATGCATCATATTCTTAAGCACCAACTTACAACCAAGATTGGTCATTATGTAGATATCACTCATGCCAATGTCTACTATGTTATAGTTGCCCATCTTGACAAAAATAAAATTTTCAGATTTGTAGGTAGCAAATAACTCCCTCAATTATGTCGCATGATAAGAAGCATCTGTGTCAATCACTAGCTCAAGATCCTGACGCACACAAGAAAAAATATCATCAGAAGTACACAAAATCAAATAGTCATCACATTATACTGTAGTTGTGATATTTTATTTTGACTCTGTAGGCTCCACTTATTTCCTTTTTTCTTGCTCTTCTTAGGTTGCTTTCTTTGATTCCTGTAATGTTATTTCTCATCACAATTATAGCGATATAGTAAATAATATATTTTTTTATCTTGACTTGTTTATACCTATGCGTGAATGACTTCTATTCTTGAATTTTGACATTTCTCTATTCTCTAAGACAAGTTCTTGTAAATCAATCTGAGATGTTGTTGAATTTTTTCTCCTCAACTCCTCATTCAACAAACTGCTTGTTACTTATCTCATGGTGACACTACTATCTGGTGCAGAATTACTGAAAGAAACCACTAGTGTCTCCCAACTTTCTAATAATGAACTGAGAAGTAACAATGCCTACAACTCATTATCAAGAGACATTTTCATAGGGGATAACTGGTTAGTGATACTCTGCATTTTATTCAAATGCTCAGCAACAGAAGCGCCCTCTTTACATTTGAGGTTCACAAGTTTTCTGATCAAGAAAGCTTTGTTGCCCGGCGATTTTTTTTAATAGAGATCTTCCAACTTTCCCAAAGATAGTATGCAAAACTTTCAGTAGAAACATGGTGAAATATTTCATCAAGCCATTATCGAATGAACCTGACCGTTTTCTAGTCTAATCTCTTCCACTCATCATCTGTCATAGCTATGAGCTTTTCACTATCCCCTTACACAGGTCTATGCAAATCTTTGTAATACAATATATCTTCCATTATTGGTTTTCATATCATCCAATTATTTTTTTGTTCAAGCTAATCATGCGAGAAACACTACCTGCTTCCGTGTTCGAACATAAAAATTAAATACCACAAAAAACTACTCTGATACCAATTGATGGGATAAAAAAGGAACTTTGTATATGAACAAATACTAGTTGACCGTAATACATAATATAATTAAATAAAAATCACAATCAAATTAGATGTCTTGTAAGGATACACGATCGATAAAGACTTGCACGACAATGATAGTCATATGTGTGAGAATGGAATGCCAATAAGGGATCAGTTGTGATCAACTATTGGTGACCGACGAATGCTCTGCGTCATTGTATAATATTGGTCGTCGGTGAAGATCGATCAATCATGGAGGGTGTTCGAGCCAACGACAAGTAGGTGGTGATTACGATTTTTCCCCATTTAAAAGATTATTTTATCTTTTTTTAATATAATTAAAATTAATATATATAAATATTTTTTTTGATATTTTATTAATTATCCAAAAAATTTCAAGGGATATAGATTTTATGATCTTAATCATAAGAATAGTAAAATCATATAATGTAAGATTCTTAAAAAATATTAATATTAGTATAATTAAAAACCTCAAAGGATTAATTTTGATATAGAGGATATACAAGTTGATGCTCTTTTATCATTTTCTATACAAGATGTTATTGTTCCTTAAGCCACTAAACTAATTAATGAGAATGAATAACAAGATAACATTCATAAATTGTCATATAATATTTATATGTTTGCTAATGATATTATATAACAACCACAATCAATAATTTTGAGGATATCTTAAAAGAAAATGAGACTTACCATTTGTGATGATTATGTGATATATATACAAAAAATTGATTATGATATAAGAATTAAAAGAGAACTATTATCGTTTTTATAAGTCCAACGAATCTGAAAAAAGGATATGATGCAATAAAAAAAGAGTTTAAATCGATAGATCAAAATGATATATATAGGAACTTGTTGAATTATCTAATAATTATCAAAGAGTCTATTACAAATTAGCTTTTTAAAACAAAATAAGACTTAGTGGGCAATACCAAACCATATAAAGTTAGATTTGTGGTCAAAGATTTCTCTCAAAAAAAAATATCGACTATACTGAATTTTTTTCTCTAGTTTATAAAAAAACTTTTAATGACTATTACGATATTACTAGCTCATTATGATGGTGAGTTATATTAAATAGATATAAAAAAATATTTCTGAATGATGATTTAGATGAAAAATTTATATAGAACAATCTTAAAGATTCACAAAGAATAGAAAGAAAAGCTAGGCTTACAAATTTAAAGAAATTCATTTGCAGCCTTAAACAAACTTTCAAAAGTATTATTGATATAAGAAGTTTCACAATATCATTATTTTTTTAGATTTAAGAAAAATATTATTAATCGGTAGATATATCTAAAATTAAGTTGGAGTAAGATTTCAAGAATTGTATAAAAAAAATATATTGATTAAGTTTTGAAAAGATTTAGAATACAATTTTATTCAACTAATGATACAGCTATTACCAAAAATAAAAAATTTAAGCAGTCTAAGAATAACTTTAAAGAATATTTTTTATTTATGCATAGTTGGAAGTCTATTATATGCTCAAATCTATATGAAACTTGATATCAATTTTGCATTATAAATGTTGGGTAATTTTGTAAAACTGAAAAGAAAATGATGAAATATGTACAGTAGGATGAAAGATTAAATGCTCACATACAAGAGATTAAATTAGCTTGAAATGATGAGATATTCAAATTTTGAATTTACAAATTGTCTTGACATGAAGTTAATTTCATGATTTATATTCATGTTAGCTAGAGGGATATTTAAAAAAAAATAAATCAATCAATTATTGTATCATCAACAATGAAAGTTAAATTTGTGGCATGACTTGAAGTCACAAATTAAATTGTATAATTGTTAAAATTTATCTTACGACTTGAAGTGGTAGATCCAATTGCTAATTCATTAAAAATATTTTATGATAACATTGTAATAATTTTATTCTCTAAGAATACCAAGTACTATAATGATACTTTGGTTCTTATGGTGATCGATGATCATTTTATATGTATTGATTGTCTCGATGGTTCAATCTTTTGGCTTTCTACCAAGTTTTATTTAGAAATTTCCTACCGTGGAGGTGCGATGAAGGTTTTCTTTTCTTTTCTAGTCTTTTCTAGAGTGATGCATATTTAAGTGGATATTATTATTGATATTTTTTATTTATTTAATCAATATTTAATTATTATATATATATATGTATATAACAGTTAAATATGATAATAAGATTGTCTCAATAAGATAAATTATAGGGATTATCATGGATTACATTAGTAAAAACTAATAATTCTTTTCAATACTTTTAAATTTTTTAATTATGTAAAATTATTTTATTTATTTTGATTTAAAATTTTTATATTTTATCAATTAATGAAAATAAGTATGAGAATATCAGATTATATGGTTCTAGATATATTATATATTTGATTGGATTCTAATTATGATTATCAATAAAAAATCTAATTATCATAAAATTTCTTTATGAGATGCCTTAAGGAGGGACTCTCACAAATATTTATTCTAGGATATGAGCTTTTGGACCATACAATCTAATTTTTTTATGATTATCAATTAAAAAAAAATCTAAGGAGGGACTCTCACAAAGATTGGATTCTAATTATAATTATCATAAAATCTAATTTTTTTTATGATTATCAATAAAAAATATAATTATCATAAAATTTCTTTATGAGATGCCTTAAGGAGGGACTCTCATAAAATATGAGATACATTCATCTTGTTTCATTTTGGTCATGTGAAAGATGCGGATTGCGTTCCCGGATTAGAAGAACAAAAAAAAAAAAAAAGTTACATCAAAAGTTATATTATTCATCTATTTGATTTTAATTTTTTTTTGTTTTTTTGTTTTTACATAAGAGCATAATTTTTATGATTACACCGCCGTATGCTTCATCACTTTGCATTGTAACTCGTCGATGCGGTTGGCCGGCTTCCATCCTCGACGGAGGCCTTCGAAACGACGGCTCGTTACCATAACTGCAACCATTATATTCCTCGTTGTATCGAACTCGACCGTGAATTGGCTTTGCAAGTTCGAGGAAGTGACGTTGACTCCATAAAAGTTGACTTGGGATATCATAGATCTCATCACTATCCATCTTTTGATTTATTATTCCATAGTCTGATGGCCATTGTTCTTTTCTTGTGCGCTGATATCTTTGAAGTAATAAATATATGTCCTCAAAACAGCGGCTGAGCCCGTTTTATACATATGGCTGGCACGGTGCTCACATATCAATGGATTCCTAATAATAATATAATAAGCATGTTTAAAAATCAAACAAGCTTGAATACTATACAGATCTAACATATTTAAAAGCATGCATAAGTAACTCGTGCTGAAGAAATAATGATTAAAATGTGGCAAAAGGAGTGGTTCTGGCATTGCAGATTAAGATGTGCATATATACAATTCACAACAGGAAGCATATTTTTTTTTCTGGCTCGAGATGAACACGAAGAATACTTTTGCGACATGGAATGCCATTATGATGAAGCATCAAAAAAGAAGATTGGTACAGATGAGTGAGGCGAAGTCACCATCGAATCTTTTACAAGTGTTTTCTTATGGTTGTTGTTGATTTTGCTGATACTTTGGTGGGCTTTATGTAGGTGGAGGCTTCGTTTCCAGCTGCTCCAGACATTGATCTATCTCTTTGATCCGACTCCTGGACTATTGTTCTTCACGCCATGACGACGACGACGATGATGATGCAGATGCAGATGCAGAGATCGAGTGTTTTAGCTGTTCTCTGCTGCGCGTGGACTGTGATGATTCCCTGTGCGTTCTCCCTCTCCTTCAACTTCTCCAGCTTCGACCAGGGCGCGTCATCGAAGCTCGAGTTCCAAGGGGACGCGTCGTTGCACAACGAGGAGGTCAACCTCACGAGCTACCCCATGCTCTACAGCGTCGGCAGAGCCGTGTACCGGGAGCCGCTGCGCCTCTGGAGTGCCGCCACCGGGGAGCTGGCTGATTTCACCACGCACTTCTCCTTCATCATCGACTCCTTCGAACCCTCGTCCACGCATGGCGACGGCCTCGCTTTCTTCCTCTCCTCGTATCCAACCTCCATTCCTGCCTACTCCAGAGGCGGTTTCCTCGGCCTCTTCGGCAACAGATCTCTCGATGGTTCCACCGCCAGCACGGTGGCGGTCGAGTTCGACACCTTTCCGAATGCGTGGGACCCGCCCGCCGACCACGTCGGGATCGACGTCGACTCGATCAACTCGAGCGCCGTGGTGGAGTGGAGCAGCAGCCTCAGGGACGGCCGGCGGGCGAATGCTTGGGTGAGCTACAACGCCAGCACTTACAACCTCAGCGTCTTCCTGACGTATGAAACGAACCCGGCTTTTCGTGCCGGTGATTCCAGCCTTCACTTCGTCGTTGATCTGCGAGATGTGCTGCCGGAGATGGTCGCCATCGGCTTCTCGGCGTCGACGGGCAACGCGACGGAGACGCACAGCCTGCTGTCATGGTCTTTCGACTCCACCCTGCAACCAAGGAGGAAGAAGAACAAAGTGTACCTCAAGATCGGTTTGGCCATTGGAGTAGGCGTCTTGATGCTCGTGTCGGGGTTGATATGGTTCGTGTTCTCCAAGAAGGCCTCCGGTAGGGATCTGAAAGAAGAAGACGACATAGAATTCGACGAAGCCATCGACGATGAGTTTGAGAGGGAGAGGGGGCCGCAGAGGTTTCCTTACGAGGAGTTGGCCTCTGCAACGAGGAATTTCTCCAAGGAGGGGAAGCTCGGGGAGGGAGGATTCGGATCGGTCTATAGAGGCTACCTGAAATATCCGAAGCTTGACGTCGCCATTAAAAGGGTCTCTCGGGGGTCGAAACAGGGGAGAAAGGAGTACGTCTCCGAGGTCAAGATCATAAGCCGGCTGCGGCATCGGAACCTGGTGCAGTTGGTGGGTTGGTGCCATGATCGCCGGGAATTCCTGCTCGTCTACGAGTTCATGCCCAATGGAAGCCTCGACTCCTATCTCTACTCCACGAAGAAGAATCTCCGGTGGCCGGAGAGGCACAAGATCGCGCTGGGCTTGGCCGCTGCCCTGCTCTATCTTCACGAGGAGTGGGAGCAGTGCGTCGTGCACCGAGACGTGAAGCCCAGCAACGTGATGCTGGATTCCACGTTCAACGCCAAGCTCGGGGACTTCGGATTAGCTCGGCTCGTCGACCATGACAGCCACTCACAGACGACGGTTTTGGCCGGCACCATGGGATACTTGGCCCCTGAGTGCGTCACCACCGGCAAGGCCAGCAAAGAGTCCGACGTCTACAGCTTCGGCATCGTCGCGCTGGAGATCGCGTGTGGAAGAAGGCCGGTGGAGCCGAAGGAGCAGAAGAGCAAGGCGAGACTGGTCGAATGGGTGTGGGAGCTCTACGGACGGCGAGCAATTCTCGAAGCTGCCGACGAGAAGCTACATGGCGACTTCGACGGGGAGCGGATGGAGTGCCTGATGGTGGTGGGGTTGTGGTGTGCCCATCCCGACTGCAGTCTGCGGCCCTCCATCAGACAAGCCATCAATGCGCTCAACCTGGAGACGCCATTGCCGGTGCTACCCCCGACGATGCCGGTGCCTATGTACTGTGCGCCGCCTGTGGACGTCTCCAACTTCACCCAGGCTTCATCCATCACGTACTCCTCCTCCTCCTACGTCACGAATTCTTCCAGCTCCACCCAAATGATCACGGACGCGATGAAGTCGCAGAGGATCGACATGTAATTAGCATGTATGCATATGATGCTTACTTACTTCATGCATTTGTTTTCTTTCTGGTTTCCTGTTCTCCCCATTCTCCTTATTTGCTTACTGAGAAGAAGTAAACGTGTCCTGTGGATATATTGCTTGACATGAACCACTTTCTTCTTCTTCTTCTTCAAAACTAGCTTTCTTATAGTTTTCATTGCTGGAATGCGTATTAAAAATTAAGTTCTAATGTCAAAGCAGTTCCTCACACCATATATATATTTATATACATTGCTGATTGAATCCATATCGGAAACTTATTAGGTAAAGATGAGTAGGAGACGGGGAAGAAAGTGTGCAGCACTAATCTATTAAGAAGAAAGTGGCTTTTCGGGTTGAGATGTGCTTCTTGTTTGGATGGATTAAAAAAGGTTGAGAGGGAGCTCATAGCTTTTGAGACATGAAGAACATGATTGTCCACTTTGTGCAACTTAATGAAGATATAATCTTGCTTTAAGGGGCTCTTCAGTAAACTATTATTTCGAATTTATAAGAGGATTTTTTTTGTTTTTTTGCAAGTGTAGGAATAAGATTGTTCCTAACCTTTCAGCATCATAAGAGCTATTGACATTAAGCAGTGTGGTTCCTCCACTATGGATGGAGTCCCATCTACATACAAGCTTGGAGAGAAAAAGGAGAGGAATCAACGAAACATGGGGAGCAAACAAGAGAGTGCAAATGATTCCCTCCCCAACTTGCTTCAGTTTTGGCATAAGGTGCTACTGATCTCATCTCTTCTCACCTCATCCCATCTCTTCGTGACCAGCACTAGAAAAAGCAAGCATGCATGCATGCAATCGTTCATTCGTCAAACATCCCGTTCCCACCTCACCACCCACAGCTTGTATGTAGTAGGAGGCTTCACAGCATGAGAATTGATCTGATAAAAGCGTTTAGATGACAACAACAGCTTGTAAGATCAAAAGAACTAGTGCTAAGCAACAAGTTTGCTGCATGTCAAAAGATATGATCACATTTGATGATCGACTAAAAGGATTTGATCCAATAGGTTAGGGATGCAGAATGACCAAGAGACGAAACAGTTCTTTAAAAGCAGTCAAAAGTGAATGTGAAGAACATTCCTCTAAGAAAAAAGTTCCACATTATGCATTTACTTGTCCACTCCTTTTATCTGGGAAGCATTACCTTCTCATTCTTATCGTTCCTTCTACAGTCCTGTCTAAATGATTGATATATACTTGCTTTCTTTCACTTTGTTCAAAAGGAAAGGTTAGTGACTGTCACATCTGCTTTTGAAAAAAAAAAAGAAAAGTTGTCCAATTGTTCACACAAGATCAGAGTTCTTCAACATCATCCCCTTCAATCACTTGTATCCCACCATGAAGCTTGATGTGAATTTTATGCTTGCTTTGACAGCTCCTGTTAAGCTAGTCCTTGACCTAATCTTACTCTCTGCTATTTGAAGCTGGTGTTTCTGGTTAATCCAGAGTTTGAAAGCAAATATGGTGTTTCTTGCATAATGTATCTATTTCTTTTAAGAAAGAAAATATATATATATAATTACAATTTTATCATCTTCAAGAATCTACCTACCTTGACAACAATAAAGATTGAAAGCAAGAAAACAAAAGTTTTCTTCTCGATCATTATCAAAAGGAAGGTAATTATAAAATTTCTTCTCATCTTTTATGATAAAAAAAATAATCCTAATTTTTTTAAAATTTTAAGATATAAAAGATATATTATGAATATTTTTTTTCAAACTATTTAAAATCATATTTGAGGATTGCCGAAATCGGACTACTAACTTAGCGTTGGAAAGATCGGATAGTGAAACCTCTCATAGCATTAGTCTTTTTTGCATATTAGAAGCATATTAGATATATTTTGGATAATTCAATGCATATAGGTCCTAAGCATATTTGAAAAAAAATTTATGTAAGACGTATTTGGATTGCCGAAATCTATTTGTTAAAGATGATAGATACTTTAAGAATTTAGATATTATGATTTTGATGCATGTTGATAAAAAAAATAAAAGTATGGATTTATTATCATATATGAAAATTTTGATTATAGTAAAAATTACAGAGAAACTTATCATGAACGATCGATTATAAACAGTCTTAATGTTATACCAAAGTGTACACCCAAATAAGAGCTTAAGTGAAATTAAATTATTTACATAGCCAAATAATAAAAAACCTATAGAATTTATTTCAAGTAATCGAGACACTATGACGTGAATAACTAATTCAATATTATAAATGTATTGGAAGTGGGTATTCAAAATTACGGATGATTGAGATACCAAACATTAGTGGAAATGCATACCAAAATTGTAGTTTCCATTTTTATTACATAAACAAAAAGTAATAATACATGGCTACCAAAAGCGGGTCGGACTTCTGGACTGGCTAACGGATCGCTTCCGCGGACTGGCTGGCGGGAACCGAACGCCACGCGGCGTCGCTGATGGCGTTCCCGCCAACCCCTATTTCCCGCCAATTTCTAGGGTTTACCCTTCTTTAACACACCCACTCGTTGATCACTTCCTTCTCCATCTTCTCAGCCGCCTCTACACGCCGAGATGGATTCCGACGCCCGAGCCAGGCCTCCCATCTCCGCTGGAAAGAGGCCCGATCCTCCCTTGGAGTCACCAGCCAAGGGCACCTCGATGGCCGACCAGATCTGGACTCCAGAGAAGCCGGCGCGGCTCCCGCGGCGATCCGGCAACCGGAGCATCGCGTTCTCAGTGAAGGAGGTGCGGAAGGTCGCTCTCGGGCTTCAGACGGCTGCAGATCGGTCCGATCACTCTCGATCCGGCAATGACGACGATCTCCAGTCGGTCGAGCAGCAGCTCGGAGCCGGCTCGGTGCCCGGTTCCAGTCCTAAGTCGTCCAAGGCTAGAGGTGTCATCAAGCTTCCTGAGAAGTATGTTCTTTAGATTCTCTTGTAGGTTTATAGAAATATTCACCTGTTTCTTTTCCTTATGTCGTCTAATTCTAATAGCTGAGAATTTATTGGGCTTTTATCATGGCTACTCCATTGAAATAGACGATTAGTTATGCATAGGATGTGCACTTAATTGAATTTTTAATGGTTTATTTCTAACTAGAATAAGCCCTTCTTGATCAGATATGAGATACTGTGTGAATTCTTCAACTGCATGGAGAGTTCAATTCGCTTGCTTCGGCTAAAAGGATCCATGTGCACCTTCGCGAACATCCTCTCCAGCATTCAGCATTTGACAGAAAGGTTTTAATTTTATCCTAAGAAGTTGCATTAACTTGCCTTCCTTCCTCGTATTTGTTTATACTTTATATGACGAAATGAAATTTGTATTATTTCTGGGTTTAGGAGGTTCACTCATGCGCATCTAGCGCAGTTGAAGTACATAATGCCTGAAGCTATAATCATTAAGAAGGTGATTTTGCATGATGAGGCCACTTGTTGTATGAAGCCAGAGCTTCAGGTAACTCTTCAAGTTGATGCAGTAGCCAAGAACATCAATGGAAAAAGTGAGAGTGGGTATTCGATCTTGAGGAAAGTCTTCAGGGAAAGGATCGTTGGCTTCAATAAAGAACATCCAGAGGTACTCAAAATCTTCTCTTGTCACCACTTTTATTCAGTTTAAACCTAAATGCTTATCTATATATATATATATATATGATTATGCTTATTTACTAACCAGGTTGCTTTGGAAGTTCTCACTCTTTTAGTTGTCGCTTGTTCTTTCTTATTTCCATTAAATGCCTTGTCTTTTGGTTTTTTCTTTTCGTTGATTTCTAGGTTGTAAGCAGTTTTGATGCATTATTATCAATAGTCAGACTGGATTAGACCCATATTAATTGCTAGTTTTGTATTTCAGGGAGATGATGTTCCTGAGGAGCAATTGCCTCATCCTTTCAATCAAACGAAGCCAAGTGTTCTTCCAATTGTCTCTAATGCCAATGCTAATCCGACCTGCACCAAACCTTCATCAAGTACTACTAGCCATCAGCAATTTTCAGTGCCATCTCACTTGTCCCAATCTTTCCAGAGGCGGTTTTCTCGGAAATTCCCCATCCATGGTTCAGAGCAAACCCCTCTTGTGTCCTTGGGCAAAACTTGTCCTAAAGATGATCTTTCTGTCCCTCTTGCTTCATCTCCTAGCAAATGCAATTTGAAACCGCCCATATTTAGGAATTCGATGCTTAATTCTCCCATTTCATCGACCATATCAAGCAAATGTAGAACTGGTGAAGAGGAGACCCAAAAGTTCATAAAAACTGACAACTTTCCTCATAACAAACAAAATGTCAAAGAGGGAACTCCTGCAAAACTAGTTTCCACTCCCTTAAGGTTAATGTCTCATACACCGGATGTGCCAACACCAAAAAGATGTAGGACGACCCCAAGCTGTGATTCTTCGCCATCGAACAAATCTGTGAAGCGATCAACACGTACAAAGTTGTTTATGACTCCAACAAAGAGTGCAAAAGCAGGGCATGAGGAATATGAAGATAGGAGTCTGTCTGCAGATGATGATGTCCTCAATATTATACCAGAATCTCTCTTGCATTCGGTACATCCTTTGACATTCTTGTGCTATGGTTCTTTTCTCTTTAAAGCTTCTGAACTAGTTTCTTTAAATGTTTTTTGTACACCCATTTCACAGCAATTCACAAAAAAAAGCCATGATAGATTGGTATCATTCTTGTCTCTACTTCTTCTGATAATATCACACTTTATTTATTTCGATGGTTATTGTCTCAATTTTTCTTTCATTTGTTTGTTTAGGTCAGTGTAGACCTCATGCATTTGTCTGCCTAAAGGCGTAGGCACTATGTTACAACCTAATCACTGCATACACTTGTTTGGGTTGTCATAATGTTGTTTCAGTTTAATCACTGCTGTTCAATATGACTAACATGCTATGTGAAACATGTTTATTAGTAAATTACTAGTCTTGGTTTCATGTTTTAGACAGCTTAACATACTGTATGTTGTTTTTAGGACTGTTATGGGAAATGCCTACGGTTTGATGAGATATTTCCAGCCATCTCTTAGCAAGATTGTCCTCTTCTATGTGAATTTTCTTGTATGACTATACATATACAAATGCCATTTGGAAAGCAAATGAAGGTCTAATTGCTCTAGACCTTTTCAGATTAAGGAGAAGGAGAGGAAAACAGCACAGGAAGAGGAGGCTGGTGTTTCCAATGTAATTAGAAGGCAAAAGTTGATAGCCTCATTGCCTAGTATTTTTGACATGATTCTACTCATATTTCAGTCGTGGAAGAGGTCTGTCATGACAAAGAATGAGCTAATTTACAAGCTACTGTCAAGTCATTGTAAAATAGTTGATAGAGGTATGCACTCTGACATTCATTTGAAATGGTTGATGTTTCTGGGCCATACTAAAGCTTTCGGAGCTAAAATCGTGGGGCTTGTATCTGCAGGTGAAGTGGAAGAACAGTTGAAACTCTTGTTAGAATTGGTTCCAGATTGGATCTCTGAAAAGATTGCCTACAGTGGTGACATTCTCTGTTGGTAAGATTTAACAGAAATGAATCTAAATCTGTTCTTGCTAGTTCTGAATTGTGCTTCCCATTATCATAATGCTTAGCATGACTCTGGGGACTGCTTCTATTGATAGGTCACCCTAGCCTTGTAAACTGTCTCAATGGCGACGGCAGGATAAAAAAATAGTTGGAGAGTTTACTAGGTTTAAGATTTCCTTAACATGATTTTATGGGTTCTGTTATGTAATAAATGGTTTCTGATACCTCATGTTTAGATTGAAATCTGCCTGCCTTGGTCATCCTTTTCTATTTGCAAGTTGATAGTACAATTGATGCATAACATGCCTTCTAATGAAGTCATCAAACTCACATGGAAGCCAACAAGTTTATTGTGAAATAAGCATTTGATCCTGCAACTCCTCAGAGGATTTTATTGTGAAGTAGACATTTGAACTTAATTACTAATGCATGGGACTCACAATTAAGCCAGATTTCTTTAAAACCTATGCTGATTTGATATAAAAATTTATGCTTTTTGCAGTGTCAGTATGTTATCAAATCCAGAAGAGATTCGACGAAGGCTAACAGAAGCAGAATAGGAGAATGCGAGTAGGAAGTTTCATGTGTATATATAGAAGCTTAAACAGCTTCATTATCTAAAGATCTCCCGGGACTGTTAACAGTGAAGATGTCAGTACACTACTTGGTGTTAAGTTGCTTCTTGTTAAGCACAGCCAAAGTGAAGTGTTTTTGAGATATATTAAGAGATCTTCTAGTGCTTTAAAGCACATCATTTTCTAAAAGAGAAGAATGATATTGAGTTCTCTTTTAGTTCTTGTAATATTGTGTTTTATGCAAATTCATGAAGCAATGATGTCTCTTGCCATGTATTTTCTTGCTCAAGCAGGCTTTACTTGCCAGTTCTTTGAACTTTGACACTGATGCTGGAAAGGTATAGATTGGTTGCTCAAACTCTGGTAGGTGTAGTATCTGGCCAAACATGCAAGGCTTTTGGCTTGCAATTCCAGAGATGTCATTTGCAGCAATGTTTCATATGACATTCTATGAAGCCTTTGGCTTTAGGCTTGCAAACTATAAACTTTTTGAATTTTAGTTTATGTATCACTCAATTTTATGTGGTATCCATCAGCTTTCAAGTGAATGTTTCAAAAGATATCAGTGTCATTTTAGATTTCCAGTTAATTGTCAACTCATAGCTATCTGACAGAGCTCAACCACAGTGACATGTATATAATTTTTTTAGATTTTGCAATGATATATATGCCAATGAAATAAACACAGGGATATTTGTTTGTCTTCCTACAAATAAATCACTGAAGTTTTGAATCATCTTGGCATATGGAAGGTACAGTAGAAGTTGAGATGTACTAATCTGTGTGTCCAACATTTGACTTCCTATTAATAAGCCCCATTTTGCACTCTGCTTCAATTTTGGCAGGAAGATAAGAAAAACATTTTTTGCATTTTTACCTGTACAATTCATTTAGTTTTTAATAATTGCTAAATATGAGACTTTCCATATTTTAGTTACTGTGTTATATGGAATAGGTATCCCAAGAAACTTGGTGTTGAAAGATGCTTCAATATAATGGATGACATACCTCTCAGAATCATCTCTAAATAAGTCATAGGGCACAGCTAGCTATTGAGAATCTTATAACATAAAATGAACCTACTATTTTGTTGCTTATAAGTTGTACCTAATTAATACAAAAAAGAAAAAGAGGAGTGGATTTTGGTACAATGACAAGGCTACTTCCTTATAACATGGTGAACAATGTTCATTTTACTGAAATAAATGTGCATTGATCCTTCTCTTACCTCACAGTCCTGAAGACAGCCCAGACTAACACAAAGTCTCTTGCAATGGCCTTCACACTCCCTCATAAAAAGATGGAAAAGACTCATCAGACCATGTGAAGCTTCCTCCTCATCAAGATTCAGTACACAGCATCAGGTCTTTCTCTCTTCATTACTCCCACATTTCAAGCATTTCTCTTCCATTCTATTATTGGGGCAATCATGTAACTTGTCCAGGTGAAGTAACTGCATAGTTTCCGTATGAACTCAGAAAGATTCAACAGGGGAATGAGCAAACTGAGAGGAGAATGAGGTGTTCCAGTTCACCTTGGATGTGTATAAATGTCTCCATCCAATTCCCCATTCCTGTCTCAGGCTCAAACAGAGTGACTGTAGATTGAGATCTTTTTGGTTTCACTAAACTGTATGGTTTAGTTTGAGCAGCTTGAGATTAAGAAATTTTTTATGCATCAGCATGTATTCAACCCTGTGATTTAGTTTGAGTAGAGGGAAATTAGCATAGTTTTCATATCATGTCCTTGTGGTGAATGAGAGTATATTTTCTCATTATATTGACAATAGAGTACAGAAAACTTTTCTATGCATCAGCATGTTTACTCATGAATTACATTTAACTGCAAATTATGATTGCTTTATCCTTTCATTTTGGTTTTTGAAGGTGACAGAATAATGGAAGCCAGAACTCTATCAATCTTTGCCATTCTATTGATCATATTAGCTGATGCAAATGCCATACTTGGGGTTGATAGCTTGATGGATCAAGGTGAGTAAAATGTCTCAACACCATGCACCAATTATAACTCTCTTTTCTTTTCAGTTTGGCTGCTGTTAAGTCATACTATCTTAATTATTTTAAGTTGGCTACATTTATAGGTTTCTGGGAATATATATTTAGCTTAAATGATTCTTTTATATTTTTATCGAAGCTACGTTATGCCGCCATTTCAAAAGTAGAAGAATGCCAGATTACTAAATGCGAGGAATAAACTGAGTTTTTTAACCAGATTTGCAGCAATTTTGTACTCGTCCAATATCATCAAATTAACGAAACAGATTACATTTCAGGAAACATGGCCGACAACATGAACGGCAAATCAAACCCTTGCAACTCATGCCTGGAGGCTTCAAGACATGCTCAGAAATCTCTGTATGACCTAATCTTGTTCAGTGACATCAGATCACTCTCATCTGAAGCTTGCCATATTTTGCCTTCTCAACTTAAGAATCAGGTATTTATTGTTATCTCTCTAGTATTTTAACAATCTCATGCTGAATTCTGTACACTTTTCTTGTGTCAGTGTTTGGACAAGTCACAAGCATATATAGATCAGGCTCAGTTCTTTCTCCAACACCTCTTCCATGAAGGTAGTCTTTGCAACAACACAGGATTATGCCTTGATGAATCCTTTTCCCCGGATGACAATATTCTTACTTCACTGATCAATGAATCTACCGAGGTATATAAGCAAAAAAAGACTTTTAATCTTTGCTGTATAACAACAAGGATTACATATAATATCCATATTCATATGTAATATTTGTCAATCATGTTAACTAATGAAGACCATGGCCTTGAGCCACTGGCATCAATTTTTCTATCATCAAAGTTCGATTAAGTTTGAAAAGCTAAGTTCTATGTGCATGAGAACCTAAGGAATGTGGTTTACTGACAGATTGGGGAGACCACCTGCTATGAATGCAGTAGAGCCATCAGTAACATCATCGAAGGCGCACAATCGACTAGAGTGAAGGTAATGAAATCAAGAACAGATGAAACTTATGAGATAAAAAATGAAAGGCTTTATCTTTCTTGCATCTCTCGGTTAATTATGTATGGATCATTCTTTTGTGTACTTCTGTTCAGAAAAAGATGACGGAATTACTGGTTGAGCAGTGTGAAGAACAGCATAGGCTGAGTGAAAAGCAGGTGACCAGCTTGTGATAGATATAATAGACGAAGTTGGTCTTTGTTAGAGTTGATGATCCTAAAGTAAACTATATTGATGTTTGTCATCCTTCACAGTGCACGTTAACAGTGACCAAATATGGATCGAGGATGATGGCAAAGCTTGTGGAGATAGAAGCCAATGATCTGTGCCACATGATGAGTCTCTGTTGAGGGTATCTCTTTGCAGAGAAGCTCGAACTACCTTAAGAACAAGCACTAGTACTTCTTCGAATGCTTTCAGAATAACTGAAGGAATTTGATACTCCTTGCAGAATTTGAATAAAATGGATTCTACTATTTTGAATGATGTGATCATGAACACTATTTTTGGGGCATTTGTTGTTTGTTTATGTATGAAGATTTTGTCTTATATTGAATAAATTTACTCTTTGGAAATAATGAATTAATGAACTTACCTTACACACACATATATTTGTGTGAGAGATGAAAATAACTTATTTCTAAAATTTTTATTAGGCCAAAATTTTTATTAAATATCTGTACTATGTCTCAAAATCAAAGTCACCTCCCGTACTATTATTTCACATCAAAGTCGCTTCTCGTATTTTAAAACTCATCTAAGTGACCTCTCGTTCTATGCCTCAAAATCAAAATCACCCTCTATACTTTAAAACTCATCTAAGTGACCCACGTACTATACTTCAAAATCAAAATCATCCCTCGTACTTCAAAACTCGTCTAAGTGACCATCGGTATTACGATTTCGCATCAAAGTGACTTCCTCTATTAGAAATACGATTACGCCATTAGGTCACTAATCTCAAGCAAAGATAAAACAGAAAGACAGCGAAAAGATGAATAAACTAATGTTGAAGAAAAAAAAAAGAAAGGTAGAAAGACAACGAAAATGCGAATAAACTAATGTTGACAAAGGTTGATGAAAAATGGTAGAGATTGTAGTTGCAGAAAAGAACACCGATAGAAGTTGGAGAAGAAAGAAATAGAAGGGAAAATTGATTAGGGCTTTGAGACTATTTAGTTATACTCCTCAAATAAAAATAATCGTCTAAATTATTTTACCTAATGACGTAACATTATTTCTAACAAAGGGGGTCAGTTTGATGCAAAATCATAGTACGAGGAGTCACTTAGATGAGTTTTAAAGTACCGGAATTAACATTGATTTTGAGACATAGTACGATGGATCACTTAGAGGAGTTCTAAAGTAAGGAGGTTGATTTTGATTTTGAGACATAGTACGGGGGGCTACTTAGACGAATTTTAAAGTACGAGGAATGAATTTGATGTGAAATCGTAGTACGGGGGGTCACTTAGACGAATTTTAAAGTACGAAAATTGACTTTGATTTTAAGACATAGTACGAGGGGTCAATAAGAATTTTAACATTTTTATTATATACACATGTGATTATGCTATAAAATAATTATATTTTTAGATTTTTTAAATAATATCATTTTTTTAAAATCTTATCACTAATTCAAAATATACTCAAAATACCCCTCCTCCTTCACTATCCTTCTTTATCCTCATCATCACTACTTTACACGTCTTTCACCTATCGTCATTGTATCTTTCTATCATCGTCGTGCGATCTTGCTCGATGGAGAGGGGAGGAGGGGGAAGATAATTTTTTTGGGGTTTTTCTTGAATAGTATCTCATTTTTAAAAATTTTTAAACTATCATCTTAGCAGGAAAACACTGTGAATAATTTTTTTGGAAGGTCTTCCTGAGACTTTTGAAACTGAAGGTAATGGTTTGAAAACTTTGAAAGGGATATCATCCGAAATTTTTTTTATATATACATATATTATATTTTAATTAGGGGGCGGGGATAGTAATCAATAAGTCCTCGCTCGAAACAGTGACGCTCTTTACTTGGTTCTCAGTTGGCATCGGGAGTCTCTTATTATTCTTCTAATTGCACCACCCAAGCGTTCAGTTGGCCCCCCTTCCTGCTCCAGTAATTTCCTGACACGTCACCAAAACGGGGGAAGTGGCGTACAGCCTAGCTGGGCCCCGGGCAACAGGTCCCGTCGTCACAGGCCTGCGACGTGCGTCGGACTCGCGTGCCTTTTACTCCCAGTAGACACCAAAACCACCACCACCAAACCTCAGCTAAAAGAGACGCCGCTGCCAGCATCGAACGGGCACCCCCAAAACCCTCCGTCTTCGCCCCGCCCTCTCCCGTCTCAGATCTCAATCCAAGGAGGGTACCGCCCCCCACCAACTCCCTCCTCCCACTTTCTCATTCGCCCTTTCGATGTCGATGCCCTAACGAACGTTCATCCCGCCGCCTCCGATCCGCAGATCTCCACCGCCCACGTCGCCTCCCTTGACGCCCCCAAGGTACGCACCTCGTTCATGGTAGCGGGTAAGTTCTGTTGTGCACATTGTTGAAGGAGTCTGCTGACGCTTGCCACACATTCTTCTACATTGAACTACAATTAGATCGAGATTTGGTCAATTTCACATGCTCTTCTTCTATGGAATGTGCGGAGCTTTTTAAGATGATGAACAGGTGCTTGAGTTCTTCGCTAAATTGTCTTTGTAGGATCGAGGATATGGCGAAGCAGAGACAACTTCTTTCCACTCACGACGCGTCTCCAAGATCCTTTAAAAGTAGGGAGTGGGATAGCATGTCTAGATGGTCAGAGTACATTAATATCGAAGAATTCTCTTCTTCGATACCTATGAACGGGAGAAGTTTAGGTTCTGATGCGCCACCCAACTCTGGAACTGTCCCAAAGGCTCTACACATGGAATGGGTGGTCCAACTTTCGAAAGTTGCAGAAGGTTTATTAGCTAAAATGTACAGATTAAACCATATCTTGGACAAACCAGATCTGGGGTCACACACATTTTCCGATGCTTTTTGGAAAGCTGGAATATTTCCCAATTTTCCAAGAATCTGCATGCTTGTGTCAAAGAAGTTCCCCGAACATCCTAACAAATTACAACTAGAACGAGTAAGCCTTTGCTGGTCACACTTTCTAACAAGGCCGTTCGTATTTTTTTTTAATATTTGGGTCTGTTTAATGTCTGTTTCATGTTGCAGGTTGATAAACTTGCAATGGATACTCTGACCGAAAATGCACAAGATTATTTTCAGAAGCTAGAACCTTGGGTCATGGTATTTGGTGAAACTTTTACATTTTGTGAAATTTTTACATTGTGCTCATTCTGTGGGAAAATTTTCCCCAAATGTTTCTCAATTTTGCTTAACCTAAATATGCTCGAGAAATTTCATGACCTGCATAATATGCATTCCCTCCTTCGCTTTATTAAATAATACAAATAAAATAACTTCATGATATCAAATTGTAGTATCTTGTAATTTCTTTATTTTACTTTGACCCAAAAAAATTCTAGCTTTTCCTCTAAGCCACATGAAAGGTGGTACCATATATTTTAGTGCACGATACCAGGTGTTTTGCTGATTTTCAAGATATCTATCATGTTGGTGAAACTGCTGATTCCATCAGGGGGATTGATGTTTCATGTAATTTAGGGTATTGAGGCTTAAATTTAACTGAGACCAAACAATGTGAACCGAGCATTTTAATACTTGAAACAAGTTTTAAATCAGTGGTTTCTAGTGGTTTAATTGAACTCGACTGAGCTTTAGTTAATTTAGGTCAATTGGTTCAGTCCAACTTTGATCTATAACCCGGTTAAGATACTTGGATATTACAATCCCATTCAGTATTTGTGTCATGGCTTGTTGCTAGCTCATCTTCACCATATGTTTGAGAATGCTGGATTGGAAGCCAGCGGAGAGATGCAGTTTATGGGCTGTTGAAAAAGAGGAGAGTAGAATTTGCAGGGTTTTGATTTCTGTTTCCTTTTTCATGCAATTATTTTTTGATGCTTATGAAACCAACTTTGTTGGCATGTTCGCTCATTTTGGCTATCAGCGAAAGCCCCCCTTCCTGCCTGAATTTTAACTTTGTCTTGGTTTTTTTGTTTTTGTTTTGTTTTTGGTTTATAAGTTTTGAATGATGGAAACACCTCCTTATTTGTAGGGGCAAGGTTGTGTAGTTGACCTTCCCTAGATCCCACATTGTGGGAGCCTCATGCATTGGGTTGACCTTCGTTTCTTATGGTTGTTGGCCAGCATGGGTCCTGTGTAGATCCATGTTGATCAGCATACATGGTGTTGGCACACTATATAATGCCATGAAATTTAAATTGTTGTTTCTTAATAGGGACAGAAAAATAGACTTGTTAACTTGTGCTATAGACAAACTTCACCATTTCTTACTAGACACAGTAATACAAACAACATCATTTTGTTTACTTGTACTACAAAAGGACAAGTGCCAAGTAAACCATGTATGTACTTAAGATTTTAAATATGAAGTGTGCTGATAGTTGCAGCTAACATTCTTTTATTTCTTTCTTCTGATTAGCTGCTTCTGGACCTGATGGCATTTCGGGAACAAGCTCTGCGTGTTATTTTGGACTTGAGCAGTACAGTTATCACATTGTTGGTATGAATTTGTCTGCCCTTGATTAGTTACTTTTTGTCACTGTACGTGAATTACTAGTGGTTTGCCATAAATCACTGTTAATTTTTTTCCTAATATATATTCTTTTTTTTATGGCAGCCCCATCAGAACTCTCTGATTCTGCATGCATTTATGGATCTCTTCTGTTCATTTGTCCGCGTAAATCTTTTCTCTGATAAGGTATCTTGTTCCCCTGTAATTTTTTTTTTCACATCATTGTTTTTGGTTTCATCAACTTTGCATCATTATAATATGCTACTGTTTCAGCTACTTTTTTGTCTTTGTCTACTTTCTCATGTAAAGTAATTTTTTTCAGATACCTAGAAAAATGATGCTCCAGCTGTACAACATGTTGCACACGATATTAAAAGGTGGTCGTGATTGTGAATTCTACCATCGGTAAGATCCTTGGAACTTTTCGAAAGAGGACCAATAGTAAAAAAAACTAACATTTCATATAACTTACTGTTCAAGGATTTGTTGACTTTGGTATGCCATTTTTTGATATTTCTTTTACTATTTCTGATAATATGTAACAAGCTACATTATGCTACACCATGTTGTACCATAATCAAAGATACTTGTATGTTCTTAGGTTCCTCACATGTTTATCTCACAATAACATATTAAACCTTCACTTTTGATGGAGAAACCAATAAACCTATGATCTATGGAAGCATTTGGATGAATTTATGGTCTTTGCAAAAAAGCACCTATGAGTTTGGTAGCTATTGCATGGGACCTTCCGTGAAGTACTTAATCATCTTTACTTCTTTGTTGGATATACTAGATTGTCATTGTCTGTAGGGAAGTTTAATGATGCAATTGGTGAAAATTAGAGAATTTGTGTATGCTGAGACTTGCCTTTTCTTGGTTCACTTCTGTATGTTTGCAACATTTTTGTGTCATTTTTAGTTCCTTTCTTGGTCAAGTTTATCTAGAAACAAATGCCTATCAAATTATGGTGTTGTATATATAAGTGAATTAGTGTCATGTTCTGCTAAGGCTACAGCAGAGGTAAAATGATGGTACATGCATGATGGACCTTGGAAAAAGGAGTTCTTTGAGACAAGTGGCAGAAGTGACAAGAAAACAGCAGTTTGGTAAAAGTATTATATGTTCTGACATATTTTTTACATCTTGGCGTTGCCCAAAGAAATGTAGGCCATTCTTGTCTTGCTGGCTTGTTGAGTAAGGAGATTTATGTAAGGACATATGGATTTGCAATCAAGGAACTTCTTCTTATTTGTTGGGAGTTTTAACATGTGACAACAATAAAATGTGCACTAATGATGAATAATTCCTATGATAAATCTTTCTAATTTGTATATTTTAGCTTATTCAAGTGTAGTGCTTCATGATATTTCTTTGTTATCCGCTTTTCGTTTTGGGACAAAATATTTCTATGTCAGATCAGCTAAATGATCTCCATTCATTTTTCTGGCTTTGACAGATTGGTTCAGTTTGTGGACTCTTATGATCCACCAGCGAAAGGATTGCAAGAAGACCTAAATTTTGTCAGCCCCCGTATTGGAGAAGTCATAGTCTTGAACCTTGGCTATCGTAATTTGTTCACTGGAAGAACCAGTTCTACCTTAACTAGAGCTTCTTTTAAATTATCCTTATTCTTTTTCACTTGAATGTTTTTGGCCTATGCAATCTTTGGCTATCTAAAATTTTGCCAATTTAATTCAGTCATTGCTTTCTAGTTGTTTCTTGAGAAGACAGAGGAAGTAAATGTTAAATACCAACTGTATACCAATGCCCTTTCTGTTGGTAGGGTACTTCAGTACTGTTCAGTACTTATATTGTACTTTGGTCAACAAAAAAAAAATCTAAAGTATCAGCCTGGTAAGTGCACTGCATACTGTTAAGTAGTGGGTGGATATAGTATGACTGTTATATTATGATAGAGAGTGGTTTGTGCCATATTCATCTATTTACCAACTTTATTGTACTCGTCACCTACCATACCTTGCTAGTATTGGCACAACAGCAACTTGGTGTATTGTATAATAGTAGACTTGAAAGGTATGGATTGGCTTACACAATTCTATAATAACTAGCTTAATTATACATGTGTCCAAAATGAGGTCAAGTAGTGTGCCTGAACTAGCTTGCCTTGACATGAAAGACAAATGCTAATTTTTGACAGTAGATAATTATATTTTTTGCTTTTTTCGGTTTCTTCTTCACACTCTCTTACGTTTTTATGATTAGATAAGATTATATAGGTTCCTTTCATGTCTTCTGCCTCTACAAAAGAAAAGAACGTGCTAATTTAATATATATGTCTTTGATTGGTGGAAGTCTTGTAACCCTTGTTTTGCACCTATATCTTGCACTATTTTGAGTTCATGGGATAGGATCGAATATTCAATTTTGGCCTCACTAGCATGATTGGTTTCGGATGCTTTATGCCTAAAGTTGATGTTTTTGAATGGCTCAATGGACAAAAAAATAAAGAAAATAAATTATTTTGTGAATCGCCATCCTGAATCCTAACTAACTATTTAGTATGATAGTATTTCTTTATGCATTCCATGCATCTGTGTGTATTTTATCACTTCGCGTACAAAAGCCTCATTCTTGCCAAATTTTATATTCCAAAACTTGCCTTGTGCCATCTCATGCAACATGTATCTCCATACATATTCTTCACTATGGATCTTGTGTCATCCATTACGTGAATGGCATGAAATCTATCGCTGTTGGGCCAATACTTTTATCCTTATGCAAGGTTTACTCTCACAAATGATGTTATATTGGTGTTGTATAATATTAGCTAATAAATATAGTTATTGTTGATGCTGGAAAGTATTAGATGTGTGAGGGGACTCAATATTTTACATACCAATAGGAAATAAATGATTTGCAACTTTCTAAATTTTGCAGTGTCAAGATGCATATTCTGAGAAGTCATGTCATATAAATGATATTATTCATAATTCATATGAAATTTTTATAGTTCTCAGGCAATGCCTGCAATTCATATAATACCATAATTAGGTTTACCTCTGACAAGTTACTGATGGATCAGGGATGATAGGTATATATACAGAATGTTTGATAGATTTTTATGGATTTTTTCCCATGTCAAATCCACTTGCATGAACTGACCTGAAGAAGCGGAGTTTAGCTTGCCATCAGAGCAAACAGGAATTTATTGGTCTAGATATGTGTAGAGGATCTTTGTGAGCTTTTGCTTTCCTGCTAATAATATGGCAATCGTCACAAATGATAGTTGGCATGAGAACATGTGTATTTAATTTACATTGATACTTGCCTGTCTAAGTAGTCTGTTTAATTGCTAATTTCTCAAGAAAACTTTTGAACCTGAAATTTGTCATAAATTCACATCTTGCAGGTTTTGGAGGCCGTGGGCCCCATTATTTTTCTTTCCACTGATACCAGAAAAATGAGAAATGAGGGTTTTCTAAGTCCCTTTCACCCTCGTTATCCTGACATACTAACCAATTCTGCTCACCCGATGGTTAGTGTATTTCTCGGTAACAAAATTGAGATATTCTCTTGCTAGGGTTATTTTACATTCACTGTGATGTAATTTAGTTAATACAACTTTATTCTTCTCTTCCTGTCTTTCAGAGGGCTCAAGACTTGGCAAATGTTACATCATACAGAGAATGGGTCTTGTTTGGTTATCTCGTCTGTCCTGATGAACTTCTTCGTGTTACTAGCATTGACATTGCTATGGTATATGTCATGTTTTTTTTTTTTGATTAATGGAAATTGAAGTGGGATTGTCATTCCATATGAGTCCTTAAAGTTTTTTCTTTTGTGTGTGGGAATGATCTTTATGATATTGAACTTGTAGCAGTTTAACATTTCAATTGCCTGCTTATAAGTTCTTGATAGCAGCACTGTAGTTGAAATCATTATTAAAAAGCCAGCATTGATATTGCTTAAGTCCAATAAATTAATTTCTCTAGAAAGTCATCTTAGATGAGCTCTATAATTGCTTGAGAATTTGTTGTTATTTCATATGTAACCATTTTTTAGTATTCTTTTCCTTGCTAGTTCTTATGTTAGGCAATGCAACTGGATCATTCTTTTTATATATGTTATACAAAATATTTGTATTATATCTATTTTTCTTAAAGGTAGGATTGTGTTTTTCTCTCTTTGTCATCAGTTTTGTTCTTTATTAGTGTTTCCAACTTCCACTGTCTTTCTTTTTCCTAACTAAATACCTTAATTGTCTGTCATTTTGTTTCAGGTTGTATTGAAGGAGCATTTAGTTCTTACATTGTTTAGAGATGAGGTAACTAAATATGGTTTATACTTTATATGATAGTTATATTGTATTTTCCTATTTAATGATCATATCTGAACCCTGGTCATACAGTATGAACTATTACATGAAGATTATCAGTGTTATGTTCTGCCAAGGATTTTAGAATCCAAGAAATTGGCCAAATCTGGACGCTCAAAACAAAAGGAGGCAGATCTGGAGTATAATGTTGCAAAGCAAGTTGAGAAGATGATAAGGTTTGTGCCTTAGATATACTGCATTTTTCTTAATATGTATACCCTATAAACTTATCCAATATTCCTTCTAATTCTAAATTTACTTGTTGGGATCTAAGTATGTAAAAATTTTGTAAGTACTAAAATTCTCATTGGTGCGTTTGATTTCACTATAAACAATTGCCAAATCAATGTTCAAAAGTGTCATTTAATTTTTTTGTTGCAGCTCACTCAAGTTTCTTATTGATGTTTCTGGAAAATGGCAATTTTACACTGGTATTGAGTGTGAACATACTAGGCATATTTTAAATAAACTTATCTCATGCATTTTCTTTCTGATGATATTGTTTTGATTGACAAGAATCTTGTTGGAAGTAATTCTACATGAGGTATGTTGACAAACTTTAAAACTAAGGTGTGTAGATTAAACAGGAATAAGATCACATATGTGAAGTGCAACTTCAGCAGTAATAAGAAAAGAATCTAATGTTAAAATAGATAAGCGATAAGTTTCCAGATGGTGACATGAGAAGAATCAATTGTGTGCTTAAAATTGATTAGCAAGTAGTTTTCAGAAGTAAAAAAAAATTACATAACTAATGGGTTTAGTGTTGGAGTAGGTATATACCCATTTGGTTTGAGCAGAGTATGAAACTACGCTGGACTATATTGACAAGTTATATATGGTGGTTGGCTTTGATTTAGTATGCCACTTGGTACATTGCGTTCCACATGTTGATAATTTATCAGAGCAGCATGTAATGTTTGCATTGAGCAATATGGACCAGTATGATATATATGAGAGATGATATCTGAAGGTGCAAGTTATGTAGCAAAAGCATCATTACATAACAGGCATGGGGTATCTGGTGTATAATTCTGCAACCAATGATCGAATTATCGGTTCGTATTCTACAGATTATGTGGTTGACATGCCAGGGGAGCTGCTCTCCGTCGAAGCCTAAAGAGATTAAATGGATCATGAATATGAGATTATTCTAGAACAGGGAATCTCATTGAGATACATGAAGTTTTTTTCAGCTTGTTGGTATGCTCATGTTTTCGATGACTAGGATTACGTTTCTTTCATCATATCTTGCAAACCCTGTATAGTTGAGATTTTACAGTTTGTTGCTGTCTGTATATCTTATTAGGTCACCTGCTGGTGTTGATTGTTTGCCACCAGTTGCTGTTAATTGTTAGTTTATTCTCTGGTCATTATTTGCTACCTTAGGCACTACAAAGAATCGGACAATACAAGATTACTGATCTAGCTCATGTAGCAATTGAACTATTCTGGTTGAAGAATTTTCAGTCAGAAATAAATTTCATGTAAACTAGCCATGGAAGTTTTTGTTAAGTGGAATTAACTTGCAAGTTGAGCTGGTGTGTCATATAAGAAGAAATATACTGAAGTTCAAAGTTTCTTTAAATAAAAGATTAAAAAAGAATCAGGCTTACAATCCTGTTGCCAACTATCAAAATATAGCAGTCAAGTCACCAACTAACCACTCAACGATAAGCATTGTAAATTTCTTACTCAGCTTGAACATATTAACTACATGATATTGTTATTTTGTTGTTTTATAGGTTGATATTGCTTGACAAGTCCATGACAAGTTTAAACTCAATTCATATGGTTGTGGAGGCTTTGAGGACCAAGGCCTTCTTAATAGTGTAATCAAATTGTAGATTATTATTTCACTAGAATTTCAAGGTTTTTTTTTTTTGCTTGTAGTCTCCTTGAGAGTTAAATATTTGAAAAATTACCCAATAAATTTCATGCTTGAAGTGTTTGATTTCTGTGCATGTGTGCTCTTCCAAGGGGTGTGTCTTGTTTACTTTATTTAAGGGAACACATATATTTGTTATTTTTATGACATCTAACGCATTGCTCGTGCCAAATGAGATGACCATGCCAATGGATAATGTGTAGATGCCATGAATATTTTTGCAGTTCTGGTTTGCTGAAATGTCTCAATTTTTCTGAAGTTTCTCATTTAATTCAAATAATATAATGCGACATGCTTCAAGGTGAACTTTGTGGACTTCCAAATTTGTCTCATCACTTGAGCATGTTTGGCAAACCAATTTCCACTATTTTGCAATTTTATGGGCGATTATGTATTATGAATTGTGCATCTTTTCCGGCAATGTCCATGATGGCAGCTTAGGAATGTTTATAATGGGAAATTGATTAACAGCTCTGTTGGTTCTATATTGGAACCTTGGAAGAGGGTGAGCGTGGTTTATGATTGTACATTGTGTGCTGATCTTGTCCTTTTCAGCATGTGGCTTGTTAAGTACTTGGTATCACCTTCCAAACATGTGCTGTCATATTCTAACTCCAAGACATGTAGAGAAGACTACTTTGTCTGCAACTTTTTAGGCAGCATCCCTGGTATAACTTGTTAGTGAAGAGCTTCTTAGCTCTTGATTGTCTCTTTCGTACTGTGAGCATAATGCCATATGCATGACAGTCCAATCTCTGACAAGAATTAAATCTTGGTCCCATATTGATATTGGTTGGCATCAGACCAGTGTCTTTTGCACACGGTTGTCATTGTTTTTAGAATATTAAGTACTGAGCAGTGGACTTACTGTCCTTATCAGGTGTCACAGCTCATAATGGACTGAACTGGATGAAATCACCGGTCCACATCTGAGATGGTTGTGGGACCAATAAACAATAAACCAACTTCATGTCAGGCATGGTACACGACTACAGGTTGCCAAAAACAGAACTTTGAGAAGAGTTTGGTGTAGTGTGTCAAACAATGGTGGCATGAATGAAGCTTGAATATTTGATCTCTGCCTGCATTTAATGTAGTTAAGAAAATATTGAGTTCATAAGTAACCAAAATTCATAATTTCTCTAGTCAAATTCTAGAGCTTACATCATTTAATTCTAGTAATTGACAAGTTTTTGTTGTATGAGTAACTTAGTGTGAACTGACATTAAGATGTGCATGATCTTAAATGCACCAGTTGAACTGCCTTAAACAAACAGATCAATAAGATCTAGATAAATTCCCAGTAGTTGTTACTCCGATCTGCTGTATGCATAGGCTACGAGATCTGAAGTTTCTTCCAGTGGTTCCTTCTTTCTATTGAGTAATGTACATATGAAATCATGCCTCTAACTGCCAATGAAGCCTCTTACATTTATGTGAAACTGTTAGATGATCTGATACCACGTGGACTTTTCTTCTTCCTGTCTTTCATGCTCCACTGGAGCTGCTTTCTAGTCACAGGATATGGCATGTATTCTTTTTCTGTTTCCAAGAAGATGTTTAATTTTGTAGTCTACATTCATTTTTAGCTTATAAATTGATAGCATTTATTGGTAAATGATTACTTGTTTCTAGTGACGTACATGAACAAGCACTCACGTTGTGTAATGCCATACACCGAGAACGGAGAATTCTACTGAAACAGGAGATTGGAAGAATGGTTCTTTTTTTCTCTGATCAACCAAGTTTGTTAGCCCCTAATATTCAGGTAACTTTTATCATCTGCTAAGGTACACATCATATCATTCTCTCTATCTCTTTATTCATTAGGCTCTGTGTCTGTGTAACTTGAATAGGATTGATCCATCTATTTTGTTCAGATAAAAAATGGGTCAATGAAGATTTTGATGTCACTAAAAGTAATTGCAGCCACGCGCATGCTTTCAATTCTTGAGGTTACTCTTTTTTTTCCCAATTGCGAGAAGAGGGCTCGCATTTGATTGCCCTAATTTCCATTTTATTTTTTTAATGCTGAGTTGGATGGGCCCCACTGCTATTTTTGGTTTTTATTATTTTTATAGATGTGGACCGGGCCACCCAAAATGAGGTGGTTTGCTTCCCGGCCCATGCCCGGACTGGTATGTACGGTCTGTTTCATACCATTTTGGGCGGTACAACAATCATTGCTTCTACTCCATATTGATACTCATTTGAATTTTTGGTCGCAGCTACAGGCTGTCCTATTTTTTGGCGTTGCTCAACTTTTTATTCATTCCTTTTGGTGTTCCTAACTTCAAGATAGTCTGTAGGAGTCTAGAGTCAAATATACCCTCCCAATCTTTGTAGTTGTTCATTAGTTTATTCTTTTTGACTTCACTACTAGTTGTACCATGCACATGCACACTCTTTCAATTTTATTGGTTTTCAAAGATATCTTATCCAAGGTTTTCCTTACTGAGCGGTAAGGCCCCGTACCGCCTGGTACATACCGGTCCGGCAGTTGATCGTTACACGGATCGGTCGCCACCGGGCGGTACCACTAAAATCGGTCGCCGACGGTCGAGATTGACGGAGAAATCGACCGTTGACGGTCGATTGAAGAAGAAAAAGGGAAAAGAAGAAGAGGAAAAGAAGAAAGAAGAAGTACTTGGCCGTCGTCCTCGCCTGCGCGCTGCCTGTGCGCCCTCGCCGCTCGCGGGTTGCCCGACGTTGCTGCCCTCGCAGCCTGCGGATCACCCGCGAGACGTCGCCCATTTATTTTTTTTAATATAATATTATATTAATTTAATAATACCGGATGGTATGCACTGTGTATATCGTCATGGTACTGGTACCATACCGATACTAATAAAATGTTGGTATGCCGGTATGGACCGGTAAGTAAAACATTGATCTTACCATAAATTTATTTCTTCAGTGGTAGCACAAACACCACAAGTTATAGTTTATTCATTTAATGGTGGCCATAGGCACATAAAATATACTTAATATGTTTCATAGCAGCCATATGCAACAGAAGAAAAGATATTTAGTTCGTATAACGTTCTCAACGACAGTGTCCTGAGACAGCTCTCTGTAACACTTAGACAGTTTCCATGTACATATTTAACTATATGTAAGTTGGGCACATTATTTCTTTTACCTGCGGAAGATACTTGAATTTGAAGATTAAGTTAAACAGCACCATTCCTTCTCATTATTGCACATGCTGCATGCACCATTTGTTTTCATGTCTGTTTGCATTGAATCTCTTTGGATTTTCTCTATTTGAGGGTTTTTTCTGGTTGCATGTGATCAATTTTATGTGACGGACAGATGGTCTTCTCTGCTCTTGCATTAGCTCAGTCTGAGGTAATTTGGTACTTTCAGCATGTTGGAATTCCATCCTCAAAGTTCAAATCCGTACGGGCAATACCAATTGAGATTGTAAGTTTATATAGTTCAGGTCTTCTGAATATGAATTATCAATCTACCATCTTTTTTTCCCCTTTTATTCTTTGATCATGGTGAATTATTTTCTTTTACCGGTTGCAGGATGCAGCAGATCCAACTATTGGTTTCCTGCTAGATGGAATGGACAAGCTTTGCCATTTGGTTCGCAAATATATGGCTGGTCAGTTGTTGACAACATTTAGACTGCTGTACTTACATGAATCAAGAAAAGAGGCAACAAATTTTTTGTTGGGATAGTTGTTTAGTGTTTGCTACCTGTGCGCAATAGATTGAATATGCATTTCTTCCAACATCTAAATCCAATCTTGCATGTTTATCTGCAGCAATAAAAGGTTATGCATTATCATATTTATCATCTTCTGCTGGAAGAATCCGGTTTTTACTTGGCACTCCTGGTATGGTGGCTCTTGACATAGATTCTACATTGAAGAACCTCTTTCAGCAAGTTGTTCATTGCCTTGAAAATATACCAAAGCCTCAAGGAGAAACAGTCTCATCCATTGCATGCGATTTATCCGTAAGAATTATACACATATATTCTTGTTCCCTACATGTATTTTTTGGTTTACAAGTTTATGAAGGCCTACCTTATGTATTTTAGTAGTTAAGAAGCTGTATAGTACACTTTGCATATTCCTGTACAATCTCACAAGAGCTTCTGCTGGATCTGAAGGATGGTTTATGTAGGAACCATTTATATGGCTCAAATTTTTGAAAAAATATTCTTAAAAGGCTATCAGAGATTTGTTAGTGAGTGTGTTAGTTGATATTTTAACTATTTGTGCTTCATTAGATGTTTGGATTATGCTTTGAAGCTTTCTTTCTGCCATTAGCTTCGCCTTTCTATTATTTCTTAAGTATGTTTTCCCTAACCATTAAAGATTTCTTGGTTGTGGCACCATTTTAGCTATGTAAATTATAGTTATAAATCTCTCCAAATATAGAACACCTAGGAATTCATGGTTATAACATGCTATACCATTTTGGCTAGGTAAATAACGGTTAATAAATCTCTCCAATTACAGAAATTCTCAATATCTAGAAATTCAGAATAGAGAGCAGTGTTTTGTTTATCTAATGAAGGCTTGTAGAAAGTTGATGCATTTATTAAAAAGAAATAGTTGAATTTTGAAGTATGTTAAACTAGACAAACATGCAATCAGAATTTTCAAGCCCATGTAGCTCTTAGAAAGGTTTTTCCTGTTTGACAATAAAATCATTTAATGATATCATTTTTCTCTGAGACAGTTGCTCTGTCTTGATTGTGAATGCAGCAATCTTCATGACATCATGTCATGCGACTAATTTAGTGGTGTACTAGTTGACGGTAGAAATATCAGTTATCTAAACGTTATTATAATCTGAGTTTAAGAAGCTTGCTATAATGTGTATCATGTGGATACCATTAATATGATGATATGCAATCAAAAGATTAGAAAAAAAAGGCATACCCAGTGCACGAGGATCCTGCCAATGCAGAGTCTAAGGAGGGTCAATGTATGCAGTCCTACTTTTAAATATTTAAAGAGGCAATCTTCATGATTCGAACCCTGGTCTCTCAGGTTATAAACGAACAACCTTACCATTGTACCAAGGCCTGCCCTCAACATTGGTCAAATCCCCTCTTCAACATTCTTTCTAGTGTGTATTAATGTTCGTTTATATAAATTCATGTTTTGTTAAAAATATATGCATTTTAGTGATATCAACAAAAGGTTATCCATGGTGTGATATATTTTCTAATTATTCATTAACTATATTACTTAATATGGTTGCAGGATTTGCGCAAGTACTGGTTATCAATTTTGATGATAGTTACATCTTCACGATCATCTATCAACATTAGACACTTGGAGAAGGCCACAGTATCCACAGGGAAGGAAGGGTTACTATCAGAAGGAAATGCTGCATATAACTGGTCCAGGTGCTTTATTTTATGCTGGATTGCATCATTATGAGCCTAATTTTCAAATTAATTAGTACCTTCTGTGACAATCTTGATGTAATTGAAAAAAAAAAAGTTTATGTGTTCTATGTTTCTAGTTCTTTTACTTAAAAGGCCAAGATTAACAATGAAATTCACCACAGAGGATTTTGTCTGGGATATTCAGCTTTGATAAGATATTTTTAACAATCTAAGGTTAAAACATAAATTTTCATCAGGAGACTAACAATATGACTGTTACAATTAATTTGTTTTCATTATGCTTCCTCGATTAACTTGATTGCTTGTTTGACATCTAAAACGTGTTGGGCAAGCATCTTAAGGATTGGTGCATCATGGAAGTTTTTTTGTATCTGTCAGATGTGTTGATGAACTTGAAAGCCAACTCTCTAGGCATGGAAGCCTTAAGAAGCTGTACTTCTATCACCACCATCTTACAGCTGTAAGTAGTCAACCTTTTACCAAGGGTGATCCATCAATTTTGTATATTTAATCTAAAAGAATTCTGAGACTTGTTGGCATTTTTAGTAGACTTCCTACCTTCGTTTTTGCATGAAAAATTAACAGGTGTTTAGGAACACAATGTTTGGGCCTGAAGGACGTCCACAGCATTGCTGTGCATGGCTTGGAGTTGCTAGCAGTTTTCCAGAATGTGCATCCATGATAGTTCCTGACGAGGTACTATTTGTTTTCCTATTTGTCCCTGTGTGTTGAAAAGTTGGAATGCTAAGATCAGGATGGTTACATGACAAAAATAATTTCCTACCTAGAAGACAAAGGAAAGTTCTTTTGATCTAAGACAAGATGTGAGACTTTCTGGCTGAAATTTTAAATCTTATAGCTTATTGAAATTTTAAACAAGTTCTTACACTGATGAAACTTTTAGAAGAATTAAGATCACATATAGGATAAAAAAGAGTGACTAATTTAGTTGTAGACTCAGTTCACATAGATGCACTATGAGTACTGTCATGGTCTTAGTTGATTTTGCCTAAGCCGTGCGGCACCCCTGCGTATCCGTCCGCAAAGGTCAGCCTTCCCCGAGATCTCCTAGAGTCCCTTAGGTTCACAAAAGAGAAAACGGGCCAGAAGAAGCAATTCCCACGGGATCCACAAGCAACTGCTCAAGCAAACACTTCATAAGCCATATGCAAATTACATCCATAGACATTACAAACTCAGAGAGGTTGCACACAAAGGATAATGGTCCATTACAGATCGAAGTCCCCCACAAGTGCTTACAAGACATACTTGTATTTACAAGCCAAAATTGGTCATAAAGCAAACCAAACTCGGGCTGCTAAGCCTACTGCAAGCCCGCTACTTGCTGTACAATGTATGTACACAAACCGAAGGACACAGACAAACATGAGCATTTCATCAAACACCTTGTTTACATTTTGACCGTGACAGTACGTAGAAAATCAATTGCCTCAAACTATATTCAAAGAAGAAAAATTCTTTTCATTAAACTCTCCATAAATTTTAAACTACTTTGGTTTTGCTATTTTAAACTAATTTTTATTCATCAAGAGGGTGTCTTTATGTTCATCAACAAGATGAGGAATATATATTTTTTCCTAGGCTTGCATTAGTTGTATAATAACTAGAACAAGACTTGTAAGAATTTAAATTTATAATTCTTTTCTAATAGCTACTGAAGAAAAGGAATTAAGTTACTATCATTCATCCAAAAACTACTAAGGAAAAAAATGCAACTTGAATTAGCCGTATCCCATCCTCCCGATAAGGACTTCTATCTGGATACAATTGTAGTTATACTCAACTTGATATGATCCTATATCAAATTCTTTTTGCTGTATCAAACCTAATATCCTCGTTTGTCCAAATGAAGCTGATACTTGTCTTGATTCTTTTCTGACAATTCCTGACAAAAGCCAATCATCAACAGCGTTGGCACAACATATTTAAAATATCCCATAGTTTTCCAGATTAGTCAGAAAAGCACTTGGAAAATTTCTTTGGTGATTTCTGGTATTGCGTTAAGCAACCTGTAGCTAAGGAATCTCTATATGCAGTAGAATTCTGTCAAGGATTGCATTTTTAGTCAGCATAGATCTGCATTTTCTTGCATTTTGATGCATGATTAGGTCAATTTCAGGCTTGTGCCGGTCAGTACAGAGTGCACTGACCTTTGTGACATTATATATTGTTCCGATAAAGGGTAAAATGAAGAAAAATAATGTAGGATGGTACAAAGGGATAAATATTGGGGTTTGAAAATGTGAAGATGATTAAATTTAGGAGTCATTGAAGAGATAGGGGGAGACGTAGAAGACTTTACTAGAAACAATAAAAAGAAAATTGAATGCTCTTGATCATGTTTTTAAGATCACGGTTCAATACTAATATCAATTCTCAATCAAACCTAATACTAGTCCAAATCAAGGAATGCAATTTTGATCTGTACCGCCTGGTATAGGTGGTACGTACCGGTCCGTTAGGTTATCGCTACACGGACCGGCGTCCGTTAGGTTACTGCTACGCGGACGGTTGAGGGAGAAAAAGGGAAGAAGAAGAAGAATAAGAGGAACAGAAGAAAGAATAAGAAGAGAAGAAGAGAAGAAGAGAAGAAGAGAGAAGTACCTCCTCGCCGGTACGCCGTCGTCGCCCTCGCCCGCGGGCGATTTTTCTCCCGCACGAGTAGACAGGCACGAGGAGAAAGATCGAGGCAACGTCGCCCGTTTGTTTTCTTATATATATATATATAATATTTAATATTATGTAATATAATAGTATATAAATGTACCGCCCCTGTACCGGTACCATACCAGTACCGAGATAGTCTCGGTATACGTATACGGACTGGTATGTAAAACCTTGATCCAAATATATAGTACACTGACCTATATTGCTTGATATCATTAAAAAGTTAATAAAAATAAACTCTTAGAGGCACCAAACTTAGTGTGTGGTTTGTTGTCAATTCCTGGTCGGTTAGGTACATAGAGCGTCATGTAGTAGTTCAACAAGTTTTATTGGTATGTGATAGTCCAGTGTGTATTGAAACTAGTCTCTTAGTCAAAGATATTGCATCACAATTGTCGAATAATATCTATATAGCTGACATTTACATATTTGGTACATTATAGCTTGTTTTTATATGGATTTCTATATTATATACATATATTATTTTGTCGTGTTTATATCGTGTGGCATCCTACTTTTATAAGATTTACTTTCTAGATATATCTGTAACATTGTGTTTGTGTCATGCAAGGTTTTTAATTTCGAATTGTACCATCCGTATTGGGTGATACGAGGTCGATGTCGACTGTTATCACCCACTACCAGGTTGTATCAACCTGGCTGTGGCGAGGCTAAGGGAGAAGCGTCGAAGAAGAAAGAAGGAGAGGGCATTCGAAGAAGAGGGAGAATCAGGAGAACCTCTATGCGAACTTGGTGGTACGCATGATATAGCTCCGTATCGGACGATACGAGGTCGATGTTGACTGTTATCACCCACTACTAGGCTGTATCAACTTGGCTGTGGCGAGGCTAAGGGAGAAGCATTGAAGAAGAAGGAAAGGGCATTCGAAGAAGAGGGAGAATTAGGAGAACCTCTGTGCGAACTTGTTTCCACGCCCTTTTTCGATTTCGATTTGGCATCGCCCTTCCTCGACGATCCTGATCCAACAGGTAATGGCAAGGAGAGTTGTAAAGAGGAGGATCTTGAGGTGCAACAATTAGGGGAGGCGGTGGCTAGAGCAGCGGAAGATGTGGTCTCCATCGCCTCGTCTACGACTCTACAGCCTTGTTCTTGGCCGAAGGTAGGAGACGTTTGCGGCCTTTGCTTCAGTGCTCACATTCACAGCGGAAGAGTTGGACTGCTTCAGTGCTCACATTCGCTTAAGGGAGCTCGGCAAGTCAGAGGACAAAGATGAGTAAGCGAATGTTGCTACCAAGGAAGCTAAGGAGAACAGAATCGGCGTGAGCCCTGCAATAAGATGGCGGAGGCCATGCATGAGAGTTGCAGTCTGTCTTTCCATCGACCAAGGAGAACTGCTAGGAGGACACAATGGTGTCGAAGCAGGTGGTCGGAAGGGGCGAGGAAGCGACGATGAGTCCAGTGGGGCTCAGCTACCCAAAAGCAAAGCGTCGGTTATAAAGGCGGTGGACTCGAAGGAGCACCACAGTGCCACAGAGGCGGATCACCGATCGCGAAGGAAGGGATGCAGATGCAAATCAACGGATAGTAGGGCTATGGGCTTGGCAGCACTATGGTACCGCAGAGGCGGGACTTTCGTGGAGTCATTGATCCCTTGCTCTCATGGAGGGAGAGCATTGGTCGTAAAAGGGGCCGAGGAGGTGGAGAATGCAAAGGCAAACTCCAAGTACCAAGACGGGGCATAAGGGCAGAGGCCAAGAAACTTCATAAGACCGATGTCGATGAGCTTCTTATCAAGATAGCTGAAAGCGGGGGACTTCGGGTTGATGCAAGAGTGCTCGACCAAGGAACGAAGTAGACAGTACATGGTACTGTACCTTTCTACTCGGAGGAGTAGGTGGCAAAGCTGATGGAGAAGACGGTACAATCCCAGAGGCGACCAAATCTATCAAAGACTTACTCCAAGTTAGGGGACTCCAAGTGGGGGTAAACTTTTTGCTCTTTTCGGGCGAAACTTCTTGCATTCCAGAAGTCCAATGGCAGTGAGAAGGCGAATCACAGTAGCTAACTCAACGCAAGGAGTGCAAACACTTCAAGCGCTTCAGAAGTGTGAGCAAAGAGCGGGCGAATGTTAGTAACCAGCTCAATGCATGAAGTACAAACCCGAGGAGGCAGGCGAAATTGAGTTAACCTTTGCATTCTCAACTCAGGAGAATGGGCGAAACCGAGTACCCCAATCCTCTTAACCCGAGGAGGTGAGCGAAGCTAAGTAACCTTGCCTTCTCAACTACTAAGAGAATGGGTGAAGTCAAATATCCCAGTTCTCTTACTTATCCGGCAGAGGAGCTCTGTATAAGTTCAGTGACCCTTCAGAGAAAGCTTACGGAAGACAATAGTTGTCAAATCCTTACCATTGGTGATCGGTACTACTGAGAGTAGATTGTCCGCTTCATTTTCCAATTGAATGCCAATCGAAAGCGGAAGTGATGTTAACCTACTTGGAAGTGACAACTAAACATGAAGGAAGGATCAATGGGCAAACATTGTGGAGGAAGGACCTTAAAAACTTCAAAGTCTGCGAGGCGATGCTCGTTAAAGCTCCAATAAGCATCCACCCAGTTCAAGCAACATGAGTATACTACGATACTGACGCATAATAAGGCAGGTCTTTTCCTTCATCAGTAGGATCCGCGAGAAGCAACAAGGATCAGCACAACTCAACCAACCCCACACCAGATTCAGTCATTGGTGAGTTGAAGCAGCATGGCGGATCATAGTTCGACTACTCAACAACAGCGGCGGAGAGCAGCTGGGAGCCAAAGGGGCATGTTGCAGCTAAAGCAGAAGATTGAAGATTTAGCAAAATGCAAGGAGATGCAGCGTCTACAGTGGCTTCGACGAGGACGTCGAAGAATAAGTGGGGGAGAATGTCACGGACAACAATGTAAACAAGGTGTTTGATGAAATGCTCATGTTTGTCCGTGTCCTTAGGTTTGTGTACATACCTTGTACAACAAGTAGCGGGCTTACAGTAGGCTTAGCAGCCCAAGTTTTGTTTGCTTTATGGTCAATTTTGGCTTGTAAATACAAGTATGTCTTGTAAGCACTTGTGGGGGACTTCGGTTTGTAATGGACCATTATCCTTTGTGTGCAACCTCTCTGAGTTTGTAATGTCCATGGATGTAATTTGCATATGGCTTTATGAAGTGTTTGCTTGAGCAGTTGCTTGTGGATCCCGTGGGAATTGTTTCTTCTAGCCCGTTTTCTCTTTTGTGAGTCTAAGGGACTCTAGGAGATCGCGGGGAAGGCTGACCTTTGCGGACGGATATGCAGGGGTGCCGCACGGCTTAGGCAAAATCAGCTAAGCCCGTGACAGTGCGGGGAGAAAGATCGAGGCGACGTCGCCGCCCCTTTTTCTCTTTTTTTTTTATATTTTAATATTTTTAATATTATATTATATAATATTGTATTATAAAAATATATATTATATTTTAATATATCAGACGGTATGCACTTTGTACCACCCTGTACTGGTACCATACCGATACCGAGATAAACTCGGTACACCAGTACGGACCGGTAAGTCAAACCTTGGTTAATACTATATATTTGAGTAAATCATTTTGCAACCAATCTGACTTTGTATCTTTCAATAGAATCATCTGCCTTATATTTAACAGTAAACACCCAGTTGTATCCCACTAGATTATTTCCCTTTGGCAGATGCACCACACTCCAAGTATCGTTCTTTCGAAAAGCTCTCGTCTCCTCCATAACTGCCTCTCTCCATTCTGTAATTAATAGAGCATGCTGTATATTTTTTGGAATTTCTAAATCAGACAAGTGAGTTGTAAAAGCTTTAAAGGCTAGAGACAGTATATGATAGGACACATATTTAGATATAGGATGCATTGTACAAGATGTAATTCTTTTTCTAATGGCAATGAGAACATCAAGATTTGAGGAAGGAATGAGCTACCTGTGTCTATGTCTAGATCTGCTATCGGTTCAGACTTTTGGTAGTGCTTAGGAGGGTGAATATCGATCTTTTCTAGATTTCGTTGTCTTGAATACACAAGAAGCTCGGTGCAATCACAGTGATATTTCCCCCTGAACTAGACTGTCCAATAGCTTGTTGTGGTGTTGGAGATTTGTGTTGTGTTGGAGATTTGAATTCAGAAATATCAAGAGGACTAGTTAGTTAGCTAGGTAGATTTGGTAAAGTGAAAGTAGGAGATGAATCTGAAAAGAAAATAGGGATTGGTAGAGACATTTCCCAAAAATTATATTCTTGGGTAGAATCTTCTCCCTGAAGATGAATTTTTTAGAAATAAGTTTGGTTTTCAAAGAATGTGACATCCATCGTGAATAGTGACAGATATTTTTCTCGAGATAGGATCATAGCATTTGTAACCTTTTGAGTCGAGGAGTAGGTAATAAACACACACTTTAATGAACGAGGTTCAAGTTTACTTCAATGAGGGTTGAGTATGGACAAAAGCAATGTACTCAAATACCTTTGGTGGAAAGAGAGTTAAATATTCTCACATGTGGATAAATGGAGGATAAACGATCAAGAAGTATTTGAAAATTAAACATTCTGGTAGGCATTTGATTAATCAAATATGAAGCAGTAAGAGTGACATCTCCCTAAAGATATTTAGGAACATAAGTCGAAAATAAGAGAATGTGCTACTTGAAGTAGGTGTCTATTTTTACTTTTTGCAATACCATTTTGTTAGGGGCTATCAACACATGAAGACTGGTGGATTATTCCATGCTCTAACAAATAGGAACCAAGAATGGGATTAAATTATTCTCTACCATTGTCTATTCTTAAAACTTGTACTTTTGCTTGGATTGATTTTGGATCATTGTATGAAAGTTCTTAAGAGTTTTTTCAGCATCAGATTTTCTTTTAAGAGGTAAACCTAACATACTCTTGTATGGTCATTAATAAATGTTATAAACCACTTGGTTCCAGACAGATTTATCATTTATATGGACCCCAAATGTCACTATATATAAGTCTAAATGGTTTGGCTTCTGTGTAAGGCCGAAAAAGAAAAAAATGTGTGATGGTATTTAGCAAATTAATAACTTTCACATTGAAATAGAGAACTATTATTATTTTTGAACAATGAAGGTAAAGAACTTCTACAAATAAGGAAAGTTGGGTGGCCTAGTCTATAGTTGTGAAACAATTGCCTTTCTTGGCCAAAGAGCAAGATGATGAAGGAGATGGGTTAGGATTTTGAGATTAGTTCAGAAACATAAATTTCTTCTTTATTGAACAGAGGCATTTCGGCTCCTTTAGAGGTGGTGGCAGATTGATTGTCTACTTAAAATCCTTGGCTATTAGCCTTATCTGGAACTCGATTGTTCTTTCATTTTGCTAGTTTTCTATGTCAAGGTTCTGAATTCCGTACCATACCAGTGTATTGATCGGCTGTCGGTACGGTATGTATCAACATGTACTAAGTTGTATCGAGCGTACTAACATATGGTACGCTAAGGTACAAGCTGTATCGAGTGTACTGGTCCTTTATCAGACCGGTATGTACTGCCCGTCCCAAGCGGTAGGGTACAGTATTGCAAACCCTGTTCTATGTATCTTTCAACAAGTTTCTCTTGTGTGTTGGTTTATTGTAAAAATCACACCATACTTTGCTTTTATCGTCAACCTTCCTTTGATTACGTTGCACGGAAGAATTAATTTCAGCTATCATAATAAGTACAGAATTTTCTGCAACCATAGATGGAGTTGAAGATCCCATCATGACTTTCCTCTCTCCTAACTTCGGAGAACATGGCTTGGAGAGATGACAATGGATCCTTCCCCACTATCCATCCACGAACTTCATCTAGTTATTTTTTAAACCTGCCAAAAATTGAAAGTCTCAATTCCTCCCAAGTATTTTTTATTAGCAGCACATAACCACTCAAAATCATAAAAAATATCAAGCTTTTGCCCGAGTATCTTCAAGGTAATAAAGTATTTTGTAACACTAGTATTATTTTTTTAAGCTCTCTGATCTTGTTTGTAATCTCAAATACTTGGGCTGAATTCCTCATATTTGAATATATCTTGACCACAACATCTCATAACTCCTTTGTTATTGGTAAAAACATATATGTTTGGCCAATTTATGATTCCATATAGTTTATCGACCAATGATTATAATCATGGAATTTTCAGAATCCCATACTTCGAACTTGGGATCATCCTTTGTAGATGCTGTTGTTGATCCAGTCAAATAGTCGATCTTTCCTCTTTCTCGAATATACAATTTTACGGATTGTGACCAATGAAGGAAGTTCTATCTGTTGAGTTTATGCATTGTAATTGGTAAGGATGGATTTTCACCTAGGCTGTTTGTTGGAGATATAAGCATTGGTTTCATCTTCCTCTCCTCCAGACAAAGTAGTGTAGATTCCTCACAAACTAACAAGGAAGAAAAAATAGTTGGGGCTGATCCAAAAAGTGGCAAAATAGAAAAAAAAAAAATTTCAACAATTAAGGCTGAAAGAAAGAAGAAAAATGATTCCTATAGGAACCACACTATGATACCATATATACAAGAGAATATAATTTTTCTCATTCATTGATCTTTTCTGTATACAAAGAAAAACATATATAGGCTGATTACAATCAAGGAAATTGATTCTATTCATTCTTTACAATATTTCATTCTAATTCATTCCCTATAACATGGGCTGATTTGATACTGATTGAGAATCCCTTAATTATGATACTAATTGATTTGATGCTGATTTGATACTAATTCATTTTCTTAATTATGGGATTATAAAATCCCTTAATTATGAGATTGAGAATCTTTTAATCATGGGATTTTCTACACCATGTACAAAACAATTCATTTGAAGACTGCCATTTTTCATGTTTTACATCTAAATTTTCACCACAAACATAAATGAAAATGGGAGATTAATTAAACACACAACGGGAGACCTGAATTTCTATCCAACTAAAATGGAGGTTTGTGGCATGTATTTGTTACTAAATTACTATGATCCAATTGTTGCTATTTGTGATAACAGAAGTAATGTATTAATCAGCATAGACATGAGCTTTCAGTACAGAAATTAGAAAAAAAATGCATATTTCCTTACATAAATGTCAAAGTTGAATGAGATCTTATATATTAATTTTAAGTTAACATGTTAAAATAAAAGAAAGCAGAACAGCACACAAAGAAAAAGAAGGAAAGTAATATTATATAATTACCAGAATTTGCATCAAAGAAATGATTTCTTAAATTCCATGAAGGCATAGGTTCTATCTATTGTAATACTCACTAAAATTGTAGCACTATTTTTTTTATGTACATATCTTTTAAGACTGGTTGATGGACTTTGAATGAACCCTTTAGATTTCCAGTCATATTGCCAGAATTTACATTTGTTCAACTCTGCAAAGGTATAAGGACTACAAAAGTATATCGATTTTTTTTTATATCTGCTTTTGTGCAGCTTAAAGAGAGTGAACCTAGGCATCATGATTAGGTTGTTCCTTTGACCATAACTCAAGTCTAGGAACAACTTTCTTGAAGAGTAAGGCTGCATATTACCCTCTTGAGCCTTGCATTGGCAGAAGCCTCATGCAATGAGCCACAATTAGGCACCATTTTCTCAACTTTATCCAACTCATCCATCATTGGTTTATTTTAATAATATTGTTGTTCTCATCTTCACATGAAGGTTCTTAATTAGTTGTTTCATCTATCTGTAATTTTAGTTGAATAAAGTGGGGAGAGATTCCATATTGTATGTTGAGTCCCTCATTGAATCCATCATGGGTGGACTGGAAGGTCTCATCAATATTCTGGACTCAGAAGGTGGATTTGGCTCATTAGAAATGCAGGTAATTCAATTATCTTTGGATGTAACTTTTTTGTGTTATCACATTTTTCTGTCTTAAGACTCATACTTTATATTTCAGCTTGTTCCTGAGCAAGCAGCATTTTGTTTGAACAATGTGCTAAAAGGTTCAACCGCCTCCTTTAAATCACCAAAAGGATGGTCTATGCAAAAACCAGGATATGAGAGTTATCCAGAAAACACCAGTTCTGTGAAAATGTAAGTGACATACCCTTTTGCGGCAATTGTACATGTTTAAATTGAGAATTTATGAAATCATAATAATTGTCTTAATAACAGGTTGGAAGCTGCCATGCAGAGGTTAACAAATCTTTGTTCTGTCTTAAATGACATGGAACCTGTATGTGTACTCAATCATGTTTTTGTTCTACGTGAGGTATATAACTTGACCTATTGGCTCAGTGCACATATATAGTTCTGGCAGCATATGCTTTATCATACTGTGTCCATGCCAGCATGTGTCAAAGGCTTATCCAGGGCTAAATTGATCCATGCTGGTATGTTACGTTGGCTTGCATGTATAGTAAATAATTTATTTCTATTGCTGACTGCTGTCATAGAAAGCTTCTTTTTCTTTCACCGGATATGAAAATCTAATATCGTGTCAAAGTTTATAAGAGGAAGGGGGAATATTATAACCCAAAGTTAGTGACAAGAATAGAAAGCCAAAATTGAAATAAGCGACTACCATGGAGAAGAAAGGGAGAAGACATGGGAGGAAACTTATCTTTATATTTAGACTAACTTTTTGAAAGAACACTCTGCACAAGTGTGCTTCGTTGGAATTTTTCTAAAGTTTAATAGTGAAACTAGATATTCTGTCCTGTAACTCAGACTACATGAAACGTATTGTGCATATATGCAAATACCTATTCTTTTTTAGCACAAAATTTTAACTATTCAAATAGTTGACTTTTTTAGTTGGTCCGTTTGTTCACTATTTATTTGTAACTGTTCTTTTTTCATTTTTTCTGTAGTAGAAATATTAGATTGCAGCAATTCTTCCTTTCTAAATTGTCTTGAAATTTATATTTTTATTGGTTTCTTCTAGACCTTTCTTAATGCTTGATTCTCTTGATTTTTCTAAGAAAAGGAATAGTTAAAGGATAACAGTCTGCAGGCAATATACTTTCATGACTATAATAGTGGTTTTTTCCTGAAACTTAACAGCTCAGCGTATTCCTTAATGTCTGATTTACCATGATTTGTCTTAATTCATCGTCTCATATTCTTGTGTCAATATCGTTTTTCTTTCATTCTTCAACAAGCACTAATACTATTATGGCAAAAGTCAATGCAACTTTATTGATTCTCCAATTTTGTGTGCCATCTTTGTTGAAGTACATGAGAGAATGTATCCTTGGCAACTTCAGGAGAAGGCTACTTGCAGTTATGATAACTGATAATTGCCTTCAGCGTCCATCAATTATTGAATCTCTCTTACAAAGACACATTGGCATCATCCACATGGCAGAGCAGCATATTAGCATGGACATTACTGAAGGCATTCGTGAGGTGCTATTGACCGAGAGTTTCACTGGACCTGTTTCTTATTTACAGAAATTTGAAAAACCTACAGAGATTCAGACTGGATCTGCCATAGAATTGGTTGGCAACTGGTATCTTGAGAACATTGTTAAGGATATCTCTGGTGCTGGTGTTTTGTTTATTCCAATCCGTCACTGCTTCAAGAGCTCACAAGTAATAGGTGCATGGACAGCAGAATCATATACTGATGTACGTGAACTCAAAGCCCTCATTCGTATTTTTGGTGGTTATGGATTTGACAGAATTGACAGGTTGTTAAAAGAACACACAGCTGCATTATTGAACTGCATCGACACTGCTTTGCAATCAAACCGCGAGGCCCTAGAGGGTCTTGCTGGAAGTGTAAATTATGGTGACCGGATTGAAAGAGAAGCAAACATAAAGCAATTACTTGATTTAGACACACTAGTTGGATTCTGCATTCAGGCTGGACAGGCAATAGCATTCCACAAGTTGCTTGTTGAGGCTGCTGGAGCAGTTCTAGAAGAAAACGCACCTCTTATTTTGTCTCTGCTACGTGGGGTAGCTAAGCAGTTACCTGTCGATATACCTGAGAAGGATGATATTACGCGGTTGAGAAGGTTGGCAAATACTGTAGGTGCAGATGAGGATCATGATACTGAGTGGATCCATGCAATCATGGCCGATGTAGGTGTTGCCAATGATAGTTCTTGGGGCTTTCTTCCCTATCTTTGTTCTGCATTTATGGCATCTAGTATCTGGAGCATGACAACATATAATGTTAATACTGGGGGATTCAACAACAATGTTCACTGTCTAGCAAGGTGATGTTAGAATGCATAGATGCTATAAGCCTTACACATGCTCTTTGCTTCACATATAACATATGGTTTATATATTTTTGTATAACATGAGTAGTGCCTTATCATAAATGTTTATACACATTGTAAAAACACTTTTTAAAATCATTAGCAAGTACCTGTTTTCGTCAAATTTGAATAGAACAACCTCGAGAACTACCTCCGAGTAGCACTTTATTTTTGTATCTACAGTTGCTTGTTACCAGAAAATTTTGATACTGAAGCTTCTTTGAGTATCCTAACCAATGTTCTTGAGGATCTCTGTGGCTTAATATGTATAACTGTGGGGGACATATATTAGGTTTATTTTTTTATGCAGTTCCTTATCCATAATCAAATATGGGTGATCTGCAGGTGCATCAATGCTGTGATTGCAGGAAGCGAGTATGTTAGGATGGAAAGAGTACAACAGCCAAGGTCTCTTTCCAATGGGCATGCTGGAGAAATATCAGAGCCAGAAACACTAAACCGCACGTCGATTGAGGCAAATATAAAGTCTGCATTGCAAATCTTTGTTAAGAGTTCTGCAGGGATCGTACTGGATTCATGGAGTGAAAATAGCAGGTATTATGTCTGTTAAAGTTGCTTTTAGAAACTCTCAGTAGTGTTTTTAATCTCTCCAGCTATGTCCATCTGGTAAATTTTTAGTAGGACATTGAGCATCTCTCCTTTGCCCTCCTTCAGCTTCTTCACAAAAAGTTACACTGGTTCTAAATTCTGTCTTTTTTGACTCATTATTGGACATTTTATGTTCTTTCATGATTGAAAATTTTGTCATCCAAACATTTAATCTCTTGTTTGTTGTTTCTGCCTACCCATTTTGAACATTGCTTGCCTTCAATGACTCTGTTTCACAATCTTTCACATATCCTTATTCCTAGAGAATTTCAACTAAAGTCATGCTATTTGTGTCTCATTTTCATGTGCCTTAAACTACATTTCTGAAACAAATTGCCTGGCTACTCGTCACGATCTTGTTGCAATAAATAAAATACTTGAGCCTGCTTCTGGTTGGTATTCTGTCGATTCTAATGATCCTAACCAAACCTTTCTTTGTTTGAGCTCTAGAAACTGCCTGCTATATGAGGGCGCTCCATGAACCAATTTCAGTAGATGCCTATATCAGAAGTATAGGCAACTTCCTTTCTTAAATCAGTCAAGGAGAACAAAGGTTATGTTCTACTCTGAATTGCTGGTCCAACATCGTTACTATATAGTTAATAGTCTTTGAAGAGGATACTGATAGATAAATAGCTGCTTTACCTTTGAGATTTAATTTGTTGAGCTATAGGTTCAAACTTCATAATAGGTTATGCCTTGTAGCATTGAGCTGGCCTGTATACACTGTATGCACAAGTTTCAGGACTCATATGTAGGACATTCCAATGTATTTGATGCATGCTTCCTTTGTCCTCTTTATACTGAACTTGCTAAATGTGTGCCCAACTTTATTTTGCATGAATTTAGGATCAAGTTTCTAATGCAAATACATTTAGGTTCCTTTGTGTGAATTTGAATTATTAGTGATGCTTTCTGAGTACATAACCACGAACAAGGGTGTTGATGGCCCAACACCACCCGTTTTAAGATAATATAACTCAGCACACTGACAAATTGGTTGAACTTGCCGATTCACATCATCACTTCATGCATGAAATGGAGAGGGGATAACAGATATCAATTCTTGGTACAAATCTCATTGTTGCAATTGCTACAGGTTCTTCCAGTCAATTCCCATCTAGAAATGTCTGAAATGGTACTTTTGCTGCTATGGTCTAATATTGGAGGATTATGAAGATCATATCCTTTGAACTGATGGCATGCCAGTGATTAATCATGGAACTTTGTTTATTTGAGATGTACTAGTTTCATCATTAAGTGATAACCTCCCTTTTTCATATGCTTTGTAGGACATATATTGTACCAAAACTGATATTCTTGGATCAGCTTTGCGAGCTCTCAAGATACCTTCCTAGAAGCACCCTTGAAATTCACATACCTTACACAATTCTGCGCTCAATATATAGGCAGCACTATGGAAATTCAGCAGCTATGATTACAGAATTGCTCGCACCATCGCCGAGACAGTCGCCCCTTATTTCTCTAACGCATGCATCTCCTGCTGTGAGGCCACACCGAGCTGATTCGACGCCAATGTCATATGATCCAGGTTACTTGAGTTCCTCTATCCATAGGCATGACGATGCTCACGAAGGTGATAACTTGCGGCTAAAAACTAGCGACAAACAGCAGCGTAACACAAGAAGCTCAGGACCACTGGAGTATAGTTCAAGCCGAAAAGTGAAATTTGCTGAGAGTTCCAGTTCTGGTGGTCAGGGCCCGAGCCCATTGCTGAGATTTGCAGTGTCAAGATCCGGTCCTCTTTCGTACAAGTAGAAGGGAAGAGAGACATCTGTTACTATGGTGATTATGTATTGTTGTTAAGAACATCTGATAGTTTGATGTGTTGTTAGGATATACAGAAGTATACCATTTGGTTATTCGCCTATTGTTGAAATCCACATAACCAGATGATGAAACATAGGACAATCGACAATAGCTTGCGTGGTGATTGGGATAAAATTTCTTGCATTGGACTCCCAAGGTAAAACACTCTTTTTTGCCAATGTGTCATTATTTCTGCAATCTTACAATTAGTGTTGGAAGCATTGGAATCTATTTTCCTTGTTCAATATTCTGGCATTACTGTTTTGTCAGCCAATTTTAATGATTTAATAATACAATTATGTTTAATTTGTTCTCAATTCATGAAAGGTGAAACCCAATAGAGTATAACTAGTGATAATTATATATAAACAAATACATTGTCATGGCAGTTATGTCTGAAGAGATGTAATTAGGTGATGAAACAAACATCTCAAAGGACTCCATTTCATTTGATAATTTTGTATGTGATTAATATGGCACAAATAAAGGTGTGGCTTTATGATTAATTCGTAAAATAGTGCAAGTTATTGTATTGTGGGTTGATATTTTCCAAATTCATCAATATGTTTCAGCATCATAAACATCAGTTTGAATGTAACAACAAATTTAAAGAACAAGGTGAAGGTATATAAGGGATAAAAGAGGAAACAATATTTTAAAAAGAGTTTAACTTTTTAACCTTTATAATGCCTGAACAACAAGAAATAGTATGATACAACATATACAATGGATAACCAACCATCAACCAAACTGAAAGTTAAAATTATCCTGAATAAGTTGCAAATTCGCCCTCCAATGGGAACTATCACATAAAGTAGATTAATGATGGTAAGATTCTTCTTCCAAGCAGCAGGCAACAGGCAACAGGCATTCCTCACAACAATCAAAGGAACACAGTACCATGATGGTTCTGTTCAGCAAACAATGAACTAGGGCTCAAACCATCTTTCAAAGGTTTTTTTTTTATTTTTTACCTTTTTATTTTTTCCAAACATTAAAAATAGTGGAGACACTTCTAATCTGTTTGAGACTTCAGCAGGAATAGCTTTGTCACAGAGATTCATGAAACAATATTATCATCTCATACACTACCAAAATTTCAAATCAAACTAATGAACCACCATTAAGTATTTTGGTTATAACTACTGCATAAATTCAGAAAGCATTGCCTGATATATAAAAAAAAAAACATTGCACATTTTCGGAGTGTTGGAAGAAATCTAGAAAGCGTGACGACAAGTATCTTTCGAGAGGGTCCCTCTTTATTAATCAGCTACCTGACGATCACAGCTACCATCATGATGATGAATGGTTTGCACAACTCTTCCTTGATCAGTTACACATGAACATATTGCAGCTTGTTTTACCAACAGTTATCTGGGATCCTCCACCCTCCAGAATGGTGATACTTCACAATCCTGAGTCAATTATGGTACATCATCCATAAGTTTCAAATTAGGAATCCAGCCTCCTAATGTCATTCAGTTTTAGAGAAAAAAACAACAAAACAAATATCCAGAAGGATTCTGACTCTCAAATTCTTCAAGAATAAAGTTTATTCTAGCATCCTTCCAAGAAAAACCCAAAACAGCAGAAGTACAGAACGGTGATACTTCAAAATCCTGACTGAGTCAATTATGGTACCTCATCCACAAGTTCCAAATTAAGAATCCAGCCTCATAATGTCATTCAGTTTTAGAGAAAAAACAACAAAACAAATATCCAGAAGGATTCTGACTCTCAAATTCTTCAAGAATAAAGTTTATTCTAGCATCCTTCCAAGAAAAACCCAAAACAGCAGAAGTACAGAACGGTGATACTTCACAATCCTGAGTCAATTATGGTACATCATCCATAAGTTTCAAATTAAGAATCCAGCCTCATAATGTCATTCAGTTTTAGAGAAAAAACAACAAAACAAATATCCAGAAGGATTCTGACTCTTAAATTCTTCAAGAATAAAGTTTATTCTAGCATCCTTCCAAGAAAAACCCAAATCAGCAGAAGTACCGAATCACAAAAAAACAGTAAGTTATACCTTTGTGTCCTCCCAAAATTGCTAGCAACCCAACTAGATACTAGTTAATTACCTAAGTAATTCAATATATGCCATGACCCAAAATAACAAACCAACAAACCCTAACCCACATAGCACAAACCAAGCTAAGTTATGCATGACAACTGCAAGATCGCACTCATATTGCGACTCAGAATGTTCCACGTTGCAAGTAACTACAGTTTTAGCACACTTCTCACTTTGAACCAAAAGAAACGAAAAAGAAAAAAGAAACTCAAAATTTTGAAAGGATGCAAGTCAACTGCAGTCCTTTGTTAATCATGTCCCAAACAAAGCTACTATTACAAAATAATCCTGCTAGGGTTGCTCATCAGTATATAGCCAAGTCAAAATCTGTTTGTGTGTTGGTCCAGTGGTCCACCTCATCAACTCATGTGAATCAAATTCAAAAATGCCATAAACTCAAAGGATGGAGAAGAAGTTATAATTTAGTATCAAACATATGCTTACATCCTCCTCCAAGTTCCTACAAGGAAAAGTTGAGCAATCATCTAAATATTCTTTATATTTAAAAAAGACTAGTTGTCAAATGACTGCTGTGATCCACCTCCATGTAATTCTTAAGGAAGACCTGCCTCCATAGACTTCCCATAGAATTGCTTGATAAATGCTACAACCTGTCAGACTTCCATATTACTATTGCCTTTAGTGGCTTCCCAAGATATAGACAACATGTTCCAACCACTAGATGCTTCAAATAGTAATAAATTCTAACTTGATTTAACTTTTTTGTGTCCTCTAAACACATCCACTTCCAGCTTTGAGTAAAGCAAAAGCAGCATAATGCTGAAGGCTTATAGAAGGAAAAGCAAAGAAACTCATTTATCTTTGCATTTAGCCTGAGCACACGTCATTCTCTAAACCATATTTTCAAGTTGACTGTTACGCACAAGTTAATAACAAAAAATGATTAAACACAAATTGTCAGCCAATAGATCACAATTCAAGATTATCTACCAAACTTCTTAAAATAATTGACCACAGAAAATATTCAAGTGATCTGCTCTTTATATAGGACTTCATGTACATCAATCTTCTCATACCTCCATGGATTGAACTAGAATAAGCAGCAACTTTGTAACTAATACACAAGTAGTGCAAAAATTAAGCTTCTTTAGTTAGCTATGATATTTCGCCGGTAGATGTCAGCCAGTGCCATTACATATGACAATTGCTTACATGATGGCTACAGGTTGTTCAGAAAAAATTATAAATTTTGCATGAGGAAACCAAGTCCTATTCAACAGAAAATGAATAAATAACTATTTAATTTTAGTTGACAAGCACTAGAATTTTTTTTTTTTCATATTCCAATTACGCAGTTTTATGAAAATACAACACAAAAAGAAGTTAAATAAACAAAAAAAAACTAGTTTTTCTTAAGTAGAAACCGATCCATTAGTAAAATAACCTGCAAGTATGTACATGATAAGCCAGAGTTGTCATACCATTCTATAATTACAGTAAATTTATAGGACAAGGGATGAGGTTTTCAAATGATAACTGCATCCATAAAGCATGAAAAATCACCTAAAGAAATGCACAGCAAGGGAGAAGTCTAAGGAAAAACAATGAAGAACGTACTGATCTTTTGGATTATGAACCATTTCGTGTGTGCCAAAGCTTCAGAAGTACTCTGATATTGCAGACAAGAAAAGCTCAAGCAGGTTCCTAAAATTCAAGAAATTATAGCTTTACATGAAAGAATCGCATGTATGGTGAGAACACCCAATGATGATGATGAACCTGAAGAGAAGAGGATATACGGAGGGAGAATCAAGAGTCGGCGTTGGGGAGAGCGGCCATGAAGGTGTTGTAAGATGACTCGAGGTCGAAGTGGAGCTGGCGGGCCTGCTGCTCGGTGAGTTCGTCGGCGGCGCCCATCTTAGCGAGGCGAGAGAGCCAATCATGAACCTTGACGCGGCCCTCGAAGTCCCGGGGGAGGAGACCGGTCCCAAGCTTGGCTAGGGACGTGGATAGGTCGGAGAGGAGGGGGTGCACCTGGTCGACGGCCACCATGTTGAGCTTGACGGAGTCCATGGCGGTGATGAAGTACTGCACGCATTCGGCAACGGCGGAGGCGGAGGAGGAAGAGGATGCAGCGGCGCGGTGCTCGACGGTTGCGGGGACGCCGGAAACAAGGAGACGGTTGAGGGCAGCAGGGGCGTCGAGGCGGTAGACCTCGGTGAAGCGATCGAGGGAGGGGATGGCGCCGCGGAGGGCGGAATGGAGGGTGCGATACTGGGCGATTAGCTTGAGGCACTCCGCCTCGTACTCGGCGGAGGAGACGAGGTCGCGGACGTACGCCTTCTCCAACTTGTCCGTGGTCTTGACGATGGCGTAGAGGTCCGCGAAGTTGTCGTACATCTCCCGCTCCCGCTTGTCCTGCCACAGCCTCACCTCCTCCATCTCCGATCTCTCTCTCTCTCTCTCTCTCTCTCTCTAACCTATTCCTCCTCCTTCACGATCGTTGCAGTTGGATCGATGAAAGGAGACGACGCGATAGAATAGATTGGGGGCGGAGAGACCGAAGGGAGAAGCACGTCAACGAAACGGGAAGGGATCCGCTCCATTTGTGCTTTTAACCAAAATTACGTGGCCTTATCTAAGACGTCGATTAGCGTTAGCATGCGATCGGAAGGTCTCGAAGCCCTTCGGACGAGCCGCGTGCGAAGCACGTGGGAAAACGAAGCCCGACGTTTATGACCATGACGAGAGTAACTGAATCGGCCCAAAATATTAGCCAGGGTGACGTGGTCCCATGGGCCCAACGCTTGTGGGGTCCGGGCACGGATTAGAGGATTTTTTTTTCTTTGAGTCTCGTATTAACTTTCCTTGCTTTTTTAATTCAAAAAAGAAAAATAAGAAATAAAAAGACTGATGAAGGATCGATGAAAGTTAGAAAAATAATTGAAAGATCACTCGAAATATAAATTATTTTTGATAATTTAACAGCCTCTCTTATTTCTGATATGCACAACTTTTTCAAATACCTAAAATATTTTTTTTTCATTCAAAATCTAACAAGATTATAATATTGTAATTAGAAAATTAAGATATTTATATTTTATGATGAGAATATTAAGATAATCAAAGGATATGAAATGATTAATGTTAGTGGCAATATAAAAGACAGATAAGAAAGATCTATTTTTTTAATAAAATTATAAATATTTAATATTAAAAATATTCATTATTATTCATAGCCTTAACTAGTAGTTATTAAAATAATTAATACTTCAAACATGAAAACATGATATGGCGACATTAATTGGGACTTATTATTGTTGTTGTTCTCAAATCTAAGGTATTATAAGAAACACTATTATGGGTCCAATAATTATATAAGTTCATTGACAACCAATGGTCAATCTTGAATGGAAATTTTTATTTATTTATTTATTTTTGATAGATGAGTACGTTGGGATCTTTATGGGAATAAGGTTTTTGTTTTGGAAAAAATCATCATTTTTTAAAGATGAACTAACGGATTACTTAAAAATCAATTATTTTTTATTCACAGCTCCTAAAACAGGAAAACTTACATATGAATAATCTTCAGAATTTACAATACCAAATACACTTAATTTAAGGATAGATATGTTAAACTATTTTTTAGAAAAATAAAGACTGTTGTTTACTCAATTCATGATTTTATTCTTGATTTATGAAAAAAAAATGATGCTTTGAAAATAAAACTTAAATATTATTGAAGATGTCAGCTAATTTAATTGATAAAGATGTTTATCACAAGTTCCTTGATCCGTTTTAGGCACTTATCTTTAAAAAAAAAAATTAAAGATCATTCAAAACAAAATATCTTTTTTAAAGTGAGAACTCCCTTCAATAAGAAATAAAATGCTTTGGATATCGTTATAGATTAATTGTCACTCTAATCCATGATTTTTTTTTATCCATGGCAAAGCTTCATCCACCAGCAGCATAATAAAAAAAAGTTCACAGGTTTCTTCCACTGTTTTTTTTTATATATATATAAAGGAAACAACTGCAATTACAAATTCCTGAGCTCATTGAAAATTAGAGTAAAACCTTGAACAAAATTGACAACTTGAATTGATTTAATTAGACTTAATCCACATAGCTAAGGCTCTCCAATAAGGCTATCGACTCAGCATTTATTAGGGGATAATAAATAAGCTTTGCATCATCCATCGCCCAGCCATAAGAGTTGATGGGAAGAGTTTTTGATGAGAAAACTTATATCTGCTGGTAGATTAAATAGTGAATGAGCTATTTCTCCAGATCAACATTACTTAGTCTCGTTTCATTTATTTCTCCAGATCAAGCTTGTCATAGGATGGTTTATCTAGTGATGCATTTTTTTTTTCTCTCAATCCAATCCCCTTGAAGCCAACTTAGGAAGAAGTATAATAAAAAGTTGATAAGAAGATGGAAAGATTCGCAAAAGGCTTAGGCAAAGATTGTGCTCAAGGAGAATACGAGTGGAAAAATCTAGATGCAAATGGCAAATAAAACAATGGTCTTATTGATAGTGTAGTATGGTGAAAATATAATTTGTGGTAGGAGACCGATTCTAAGAAAACTTTTTTTTTGTTTTTTTTTAATCTTGGAAGCAGCAACCTTTAAGTATCTATATCAACTTCCTACTTTTGTAAGAGACCTTGTTAGTGTTGTTGAATCTATTCAAGTGTCTAAAAGTATGGGTCCAAACCTATAAATTATCACTAGGTTGAATGGGAAGATATATATAGCTTCAATGCATTCCACAAACAAGTGGGGTGAAATAAAGACTCAAAAGCATTAGAATTCTTTTGGGGATTGGAGATAATGTTAGACACTAGAGAATATCTCCTCATTTCATCCATCCTTATTAATTTGGGTAATATCCTTATTAATTTGGGCAATTTGATGAAGGAAACATTGTCTGGCTAGGGGTCTTCCCAAATCTGTACCAATAAGTTTCCTAAAGCCATCATTAATGTTAATAGTTAGATTAAAGATAGATTTTAACATACAAAAAGGTATGATTATAATTTAAAGAAAAACAACAATAAAATCAACTATATTTAGAAAGAAAATCCTGGACCTAACGAGAGCTATGTCAACTGAGGGAGCTATGTCGACTGAGGATCAGGATAATATGCTTGGCATAGATAATCTTCTTTACTACTACAAGATCCTTAATTCTCAAACTTCCTTGGTCCTTTGAAAGAGTCGTACTATCCTAGCTAATCAAGATTATTTTGTTATGCCTATATGTCACGAACGATCGTCATGTAACCGTAATATTTTCACTCAATTAATCATTCGTCACTTTTTCATGCTTGGACGGATGTTTGTAGCCTATTTTATCTTACTTTTATATGGTTTTGCTTTTTAGTTTATAATGTTGCAGTGTGATCACTTACAAATTGGGTTGAAATTATCTAAAATGACTTCGTTTTCACATGGCACATTTTGATTTATGCAGGCTATGGTGCAACGTGGAGTATCAACTATCTTAGACCCTTGGAACCCCCCGGGTGGCACAGGGGTGGATGAGGCTTCGGTATAATGTAAGACATTGAACAATCTTCACAACTTGAACTTGCCTTCATGCTCGATACTCGATGAGCAGATGTTTACAGACTTGTGACTGTTCGTTCTACCTTCTAAAGACTTTGTTTTCTCTTTTCTCACTTTTATCTCTTGCACATAAGGTATTCGTTAAATTGCTTGTAAAGATTCCCTCTTCATGAGATGTTATAACTCGTCTGTCGCTCACTTTTAAACTAATCAAAATTTCTTTTGCAGGTCCTTCGGGACCTACTTGAGGTTACAACGTGGCTGACTCTTTTACGAACAGGTAACATAAGGGCATTTTATAACTTAGGCAATTCCAACTAAATCTAAAATATTGGCGCAAGGGTACTCATGACTTAGACAATCCTAGCTAAATCCGAGATATTAGCACAAGTGCTTCACGACTTAGGTAATTCTTGCTAAGTCTATGACTTTGCCGCAAGGGCATTTCATGACTTAGGTAATTTCAATTAGGTCCATGACATATGTTTGTCATAACAAGAAGCATCTCGAGAGAGTCTTAAACGTTTATGTTCAACTTGTCCAAAATCAAAGAATTGAGTAGTACATGTTGGGCAAATAGCCTAGATTCAGCCCATAATGGGCTTTAGTGAAGCTCACAGCCTAACTTCACTTATATTAACCTAAACCCTAGATTAGATGGCTAGGGTTGAGATTAAGAGGGCATCGATAGTTGAAAATGTGGGAGAGAGAAAGAAGACTGCAGATTGACAATAGAGACTAAAAAATAAGAGATCTAAGAAAGGGAAGAAGACAAGGACATAAACAAATTATTCTCAATCATTCATATCTCAGGTTAGATCAGTTTGCAGTAGATTTTTACTGTGATCTCTTCGAAAGATTTTGGATATTGTGTTTAATATTATAGTCCTTGTATCCCTGTGATTCTTTTGTGATTGTTGCTTGGGCTTGGGCAATAAGCCTTGAGATCTGTATATTCATTATTTTGATAGTGGATTTTCTCTGGCTTGTCATGTGATTTTTACCCTTCGAGTTGAAAGGGTTTTTCACGTAAATCTTGGTATTCATTTGATTATGATTTTTGTTTGATTCTGCTGTGTGTGACTAACTACTAGTATTTATTCATATACAAAGTTTATTCCTATTTTATTCTCATTAACTGGTATTAGAGCAGGGTTTTAGTGGCATTTGACTTTTGTATTCGAACATGGAGGCTGGTAATATTTGTTGCATGATTAGTTTAAATGAAAACAATTAGATGATATAAAAACCAAGAATGAAAGATCTCTTATATTGCAAAGATATGTATAGACTTTTGCAAGGGGATAGTACAAAGCCCACAACTATGACAGATGATGAGTGGAAGAGGTTAGATCGAAAAGCTGTTGGCTTTATTCGTCAGTGGCTTGATGATAGTGTCTTTTACCATGTTTCTACTGAAAGTTCTACTTACTCTCTTTGGAAAAAGTTAGAAAGTCTTTATGAAAGAAAAACGACCGGTAACAAAGCGTTTTTTATCAGAAAACTTGTGAACTTGAAAATAAAGAGGGTACTTCCGTTCTTGAGTATTTGAATGAATTGCAGAGTATTACTAACCAGTTATCCTCTATGAAAATATCTCTTGATGATGAGTTACAGGTATTGTTACTTCTCAGTTCTTTGCCCGAAAGTTGGGAGACACTGGTGGTTTCCCTCAATAATTTTGCACTAGATGATATTATAACCATGAGTCAAGTAACAAGTAGTTTGTTGAATGAGGAGTTGAGGAGAAATAATTCAGTAACTTCTCAGATTGATTCACAGACACTTGTCTCAGAGAACAAAGGTCAAAGTCAAAGGATAGAAGAGGTTCACACATAGGTAGAAGTAAGTCAAGATAAAGCAAAGATATTGTTTAATACAATTATGGTGAGAAATGACATTACAAGAATCAGTGCAAGCAACCTAAGAAGAATAAGAAAAAGGAAAAGAATTGAAGCATACTGAATCAAAAAAGATTATCACAGCTATAGTATAAGGTAGTAATTATTTGATTTTATCTACTTCTGATGATATTTTTTCTTGTGTGTGTCAGGATCTCGAGTGGATAATTGACACATGTGCTTCTTATCATGCTACACTACGGAGGGAGTTCTTTGCTACTTACATGTCTGAAAATTTTGGTTTGTCAAGATGAGCAACTATGACATAGCAGACATAATTGGCATGAGAGATATCTATATAAAGACCAACCTTGGCTGCAAGTTGGTGCTTAAGGATGTGAGACATGTGATTGACTTAACGCTAAATTTAATTTCAGTTGAAAGTTTGGATGATGAAGACTTTAATGTCAGATTTCTTAGAGGGCAGTGTAAGCTCAGTAAGAGTTCTATTATTGTAGCTAATTGGAAGAAATATTATACATTGTACAGATTGCAGGCTAAAGCTTGTGGTTAACAGTTGAATGCTACAAAGAAAGACTTCAGCATGAAGTTGTGGCATAGGCGACTGAGACACATGAGCGAGAAGGGGCTGCAAGGACTTTCCAAGAGAGAGGTATTGCTAGACCTCAGAGGTACATGTTTGAACTCTTGTATTGATTGTTTAGCTGGTAAATAACATAGAGTTTCTTTTACTAGTCCTGCTTTATCTAGAAAAATGCATGTCTTGGACCATGTCTATACATTTGTGTGTGATCCTTTGAGGATAAAAACTCCTAGTGGATCTATTAATGTTCCTAGTATCAGTGGTGCACTTTATTTTATTAATTTTATATATGACTTTTGCAAGAAAGTTTGGGCATATGCTTTGAAGATCAAAGATCAGGTTATTAATGTCTTCAAAGAGTTTCATGCCGAAGTTGAAAGGGAGACAGAAAGATAATTAAAATACATAAGATCAGATAATGATGGTCAGTACATAGGATTATTTAATGATTATTACAGGTCATATGACATCCAGCATGAGTTGACAGTTTCTGGTACACCTCAGCATAATACAATTATAGAGAGGATGAATCGCACTATCATGGAAAAGATCATATGTATACTTTCACAAGCAAAGCTACCCAAAAGGTTTTGGGATGAGGCTTTGAGGACTGCAGTTAATGTGATCAACTTGTCACCATGTACAGCTCTAGATGGTGATGTTGTAGAGCATGTATGGTCAGGGAAGAATATCTCCTATAAGCACTTAAAAGTATTTGGTTGTCGTACATTTGCACATGTTCCAAACAATGAGAGGTCCAAGCTGGATGGTAAGACAAAAGAATGTATTTTTCTTGGTTACTCACATGATCAGTTTGGTTACAGACTTTGGGATCCAGAAAAGCAGAAAGTGTTTAGAAACAGAGATGTTGTCTTCTTTGAGGATCAAACTATTGAGGATTTGAAGGAGGCACTAGCTAAGACTTATGCAGAGGGATTTGTAGACTGTGACCTAGTTATTCCTCCAGTATATCAGGGTGATAGGGGAGATGTGCATGAAGATGGAGCAGAGCCAGATGTTGATCAACCTGTAGGACATGTTGAGTAGGAAGAAGAAAGAGAGTAAGTTCCCACAGAACCTCAATTAAGAAGATCTTCTAGACCACATCAACCTTCAAAAAGATACTCTACAGAGGAGTATGTGATGCTTACTGATGCAGGTGAATCATAGAGTTACCAAGAAGCAGTTGAAAGTGAGCAGAAAAAGAAGTGGTTTATTGCTATGCAGGAAGATATAGATTCTCTACAGAAGAACCATACATATGATTTAGTGTAACTACCAGAGGGAAGTAAAGCCTTAAAGAACAAGTGAGTTTTCAAGTTGAAGACTCAAGAATATTATTCTCAACCAAAGTATAAAGCTAGATTGGTTGTGAAAATCTTTGGTCAAAAGAAGGTATTTACTTTGAAGAGATTTTTTCTCATGTTCTTAAAATATCTTATGTACGTGTTACTCTTGGTATTGCTGCTAACCTAGACTTGGAGATTAAGTAGTTAGATGTGAAAACAGCTTTCCTTCATGGTGATTTAGAGGAGGAAATTTATATGGAGCAACTAGAAGGCTTCAAAGTTAAAGGTAAAAAAAAATCTTGTTTGCAAGTTGAAGAAGAGCTTGTATGGGCTAAAGCAAGCTCCAAGATAGTGGTATAAAAAGTTTGATTCATTTATGATTGAAAATGAATACAAAAGAACAACTTCAGATCATTATGTGTACATCAAACGGTTTGGTGATGATTTTATTATTCTCTTACTTTATGTTGATGACATGTATCCATGGGAAAGATAAGTCTATAATTGACAGGTTGAAGAAGAAACTGAGTGAGTTTTTTACAATAAAAGATATGGGGCCAACAAAACAAATACTAGACATACAGATTTCTCGTGACAGAAGAAAGAGGAAGATTTGGTTATCACAGGAGATATACATTAAGAAAGTTTTGGATAGGTTCAATATGAGTAATGTAAAGCCAATTAGTTCTCCTCTTGTAGGTCACTTCAAGTTGTGCTCAGAGCAGAGTCCATTAAGTGATTAGGAGAAGGAGAAAATGTAAAAGGTTCATTATGTTTCAGTAGTTGGAAGTTTAATATACATGATGGTATGTACGAGGCTAGACATCGCATATGCAGTGGGTGTTGCTAGCAGATTTTTTATAAATCCAAGCAAAGAGCACTAGGCAGTAATGAAGTGGATTTTTAGATATCTCAGAGGAAGTTCTAAAGTTTGTCTAAGCTTTGGAGGTGGACCACTTGTGTTGACAGGTTACACAAATGTAAATATGACAAGAGATATTAACATAAGAAAGTCCACATCAGGTTTTATACTTACTTTTGCAAGGGGAGTTATATCATGACAGTCTAGTGATAGAACCCCAGAAGGAGCTCTATAGATTTTGACCCTTGAGGGAGATCAAACTTTGGAATGTTGTATGAGTTCCTCCCTCCTAGATTTGGCACAAGGCTGAAATAAAATTGATAATTGATTGATTTAAGAGAGGGGCGACTACATCATTATATAGGGATCAAAACCCTAGTCTAAGGAGTGCTTGCCTAAGTAAAATTATCCATTTGCCCCTCCTATAGCCAACCTGTCTTAATAGGAACATGAGACGACTAGGTTGGCTCTATAGCCGACCTAAGCAGGGGGAAACCCTGGCCAACCAACCCTGTAAGGGGGGTGACGACCACTAAGCCCTAAGGGCTAATCTAAACCCTAGCCATACTCCTTTATAAGATAGGAGTGACTTTATTATAATTTAGCATGGTTTTATTAACTACTTCTAGGTAGATTATGACTCAACCCTACTGGAGTCCTATCAAACCCGCCCTCTTAAAATCAGCCTTGTCCTCAAGGCTGAAGTTTCATGAACTCAAGAAATTAGTTTTCAGCTCCTTATCAGCTTGGGTGTTAGTTAGAAGAACTTGAGCTGAGTCGTTATCTTTAAATTTCCATTTGAGGTGGTATACTTGGAGGATCAACTGTAATTTTAATCTGGTACACAGATCTGATCTCTAGGTTAGAGCCCCAATATGATCCCCAATTTTGCAAGGCCCAAAGAAATAGGGAAACCACTTTCTTGAGGCTTGAATTTTATACTAGTGGAGCTGAAGATGAAGGAGGACTTGATCTTTCTCAGGAAACTTTCTTCTGCTCTGGCGTTTGCTAGGGGAAAGTTTCTTCTTTACATGGGCTGTCACGTGGTTGCTCTGTAATAGTAGTCGTGCCTTCTTTTAGAGTGAGGATTGTCCTTTAATAAAATCTCTAGTGATCTGAGTCCGATCTGAGTTCGAGGTGGGTAGAAGTGGTGATTTTTCGGGGCCCATTTTCACTTTTTCATATTATTGACCATCTTGCATGAGGATGGTGCTGACCCCCACTCTGGGTGTGTCTACTCCAATAATAAACATCTGACCACGATTTGGTATGGACGACATCGTGGCCGTGAGGGCTATAGTTCCACTCTACCAAGGTGGTGCATCTTTCTTTATAATGAGAGGGATGATATTCATGCTTCGTTGAGTCCTATAAATGATCCTTCCCCTTTTCTGATTTCACCATCGGAGGGGCTCAATTTTTTCACGGTCTTGGGCCGTAGATCGAATGTCATCATCAAGGAAGTCTTCAAGCATTATGGTCTGATCCTGGGGAAAGTCGTGGAAGTCACCTGAGATCCGGAAGTGCTGCATCAACAATCATGGCGAGTTCAACATGATGTAACATTTTAGAAGTAGCTTATCTCTGGAGAAAAGGATGTAGGGACGTGTCATAGCGAGAAATTAGTATGGTCGAACAATCCGTGTCTTTGTTATCTCTTGGACGACCCTTTTATCTTCAACCTTCTGAGGTTGTATGAAGCAATCTGGTCGAGCAACAACTGGTAGAAGTTTCGACCTGTTCAGCATAGGGGGGTCAGCCAGCTTCAGAGGAGGTAGTCGGCTCGGTTGGGTGGAGACGCCCAAAAATTTAGCAAGCGGTGGGAGGGGTTTTTATCTTCAATCTCATGAAACTCTTGAATTTGAATTGGGAAATCACTGGATTCTTCTTTTGGTACCCCCTCCAAGTGTGGTGTTGTGGTTGTAGTCGTTGGGCTCCCACGAAAAATTTCATGGTTAGCTTCAAAAAATTCCAGAAAATATCTCCAATCGTGGACAACCAATCAATGCCAAGCACTATATCAAAACCATCAAGAGGGAGGAGGAAAAAATAAGCAACTACGTCTTGCTCCTGTAGGATCAGTTTTACTCGCGGACACTTCTGGTTGCACTTCAGAATTTGGCTATTAGCTACCTTGACTTTAAACCCGTTGTAATATTCTTTTTGGTGCATTAAGTGGGTAGCAACCTTACTACTCATGAACTTATGTGTGCTCCTGGTGTCAATGAGGATGATGACGGACTACTGCCCGAGAAACCCTTCGATCTTCAATTTTTGCAGGTTGGTGTAGCCGGCTAAGGTAAGGACCGTGTGGGTAGCCGGTTGTGGTGTATCCTTCTCTTTGGGCTCGAGAGTCATATCTTTAAGTTTGGGTTCTTCAGTGGGCGCAATCATCAGCGGTGTCTCCTTTTTACATTTATGTTTTAGGCTCCATAGTTTATCACAACACCCACATAAGTCCTTTGTCGATCCGTCATGAAGGTCTTCTCTTATTAATTTCTGTGGCTGAGGGGGTCGGTTGATAGGAGGAGGAGGTGAAAGCTTTGGTGCTGCTAGTCATGGAGCAACTCTAGTCTTCCGAGCTTCATAGTTCAATCGCTCCTCTTAATATCGTGCAAAGGAGATGGCTGCCTTAAGTGTGTACGATTGTCGCGCTTTAACTTCTTCATGAATCTCCGATTTCAAGCACTCAATAAAAGTCCTCAATATCTATTTTTCAGACCAATCATAAGTTTGATTAGATAACCTTTCAAACCTGGTTTGGTACTCTTGGATGATGTAGGTTTGACGGATCATCGCTAGTTCTTCGCTAAGGTTCTTTTTATAGTCCAAATTTGTACCGCGTTGTGATCTTATTGGGCTCGGTTATCGGTCCAATCTAAACTCCTCAAAGAGAGTGTGTGATTTAACATCCATATGCATCTCAAGAGCCTCTAATTTGGCTTCGAATAAGCCCACCGATGTCATGACGTAAGGATCTCTAACCTGTCAAATCAAACTGATAAAGAGTGTAGCTACAATCTTTAGGTTGAAGACAACAATTGCAGTAATGTCGGGGCTGTGGTGGTCAAGTCTCCAAGTGGAGGATGACAACCAAGGGTAGCAGCAACAGTGGAGGAAGAAAATGACAGTAGTAACGTTGGCTGCGGTCCTTCGGTGATGCTACAATATTGACGCTGCAATGTCATCGAGGCTGTGATTTTTTAGGTGACTGATATTTGTCAAAAGATGGTAGCCAAGAGATCTGAGTTGGAAGACAGCAGCGATGGTGGAGGAAGAAGAGGGCAGCAGTAACGTCGGTTGTGGCTGCGGTGTGACTTCGTGGCTGCAGGTGGTGTCAGTTGCAGCAAGAGTGCGATTGCAATATGAGGAAGACGGGGCAGCGATGTACACAACTGTTGCGGAGGAGGGCAACATCGGTATGGAGTGAGAGACGGTTGATGTTGTGTTCAATTTGTTGTTGGCTATGATCAAGATAGTTGGCAGCGAACGATTGTTACGGGCTGCGATGTAAACAGATTGTAACGAAAGATCGTTGTTGATAGCTTTTTGCCGTAAGGATCGTTATTGGCTACGATCAAGGAGGATGGCAGCAAGAGGTCACTGTTGGCAGCATTGGGCAGTGAAAGATGCGTGCTGCGGTTGAAAGGATAAGGGAGATTGGGCGGTTGAAAGGTTGGTGGACCGAAAGCTTTGATTTTTGGGTGCGGTTTGTGGCTATTTTGGGGCTACGATTTTGTGGAGTTTAGGCTATGAATTGGTGTGGTTTTAGGACTGTGATAGCAGTAGATGAAGGTTAGGAAGATAGATTTTAGATCTGGGATAGATGACAACAAAGGTAGGTGTCTCGGTAAAGAAAGTTGGCTAAAAAGGCGAGTGAATTAATAAGGAAGTAGACTGATTTGGGGGGCTATTTGGATTTGATTTAGGGTAATATTTGGAAGGGTTTTTGGTGAGGATGGTAGGGTTTGGAGATGAGGAAAAGAGAGTCTAAAATCCCACAAAAAATAGCACTCAAATATGATAGAATTCGGTGAAAAGAAGTGCTACGATGTGCTGTCCTGCTGAACCGGTTTTTGCGTCAGAGAAACGATGACTTCTCAATGTAAATTCCAAAGGAAAGTTTAAGAAAATTATACAGAAACCCTTGGTTTATATGTTATCAATACCAGTAGAAACTTTGATGAAATTTTAGCAGCATAATAGTAGGGAAATAGAGCAAAAGATGCAAGGCATCTGTCGTAAAATTCTAAAACTGCGTGATGGTGAAAGATCGTACAAGAAAACCGGTTCTAGAAGGAGTTTTTTTCATGAAATCAAATCAAGATGAAAGCCAACTTGATCTTGAGAATTGTATAAAATTTTTGGCCAGAAAGGATGAACAAAAATTCAGTTTTAAGTAGCAACAACAGGGCCAGTAAGATCGCTGCTCTGATACCAGATGATAGAACCCCAGAAGGAGCTATATAGATTTTGACCCTTGAGGGGGATCAAACCTTGGAACGCTGTAGGGGTTCCTCCCTCCTAAATTCTATACAAGACTGAAATAAAATTGATAATTGCTTAATTCAAGAGAGGAGGCAGCTACATCCTTATATAGGAATCAAAACCCTAGCCTAAGGGTGTGATTGCCTAAGTAAAATTATATTTTTGCCCCTCTTATAGCCAACCTGCCTTAATAGGATAAGGGGCGACTAGATTGGCTCTATAACCGACCTAAGCAGGGGGAAACCCTGGCCAACCAACCCAGTAAAGGGGCGACGACCACTAAGCCTTAAGGGCTAATCTAAATCCTAGTCGTACTCCTTTATAAGATAGGAGTGACTTTATTACAATCTAGTAGAGTTTTATTGACTACTTCTAGGGAGATTAGGACTTAACCATGTTGGAGTCCTATCATCCAGATTGTAAAGGTGTATTGCTCTCTCCACCACAGAGGCAGAATATATTGCTGCTACAGATGTTTGCAAAGAAATGTTATTAATGAAAGGACTCTTACAAGAATTGGGGCTGAAACAGAAAAACTATGTGGTGTATTGTGATAGCCAGAGTGTCATCTATTTGTGCAAAAACCCAATATTTCATTCCAAGTCAAAGCATATAGATGTTAGATATCACTAGATTAGAAATGTGCTTGAAGAGAAGCAATTACAACTTCAAAAATTTCACAGAGATGATAATGGGACAGATATGTTGACAAAAGCTTTACCGAAAGAGAGACAGGAGATGTGCCGACAGTTGGTCGGCATGACTTCACATTGAGGAGTCATGAGATAGTCTCCCTTATGGGCTGAAGGGGGAGGTTGTTGGGCAGATGACCCAGATTCAGCCGTTAATGGGTTTTAGTGAAGCCCACAGCCTAGAACTTCATTTATATTAACCTAAACCCTAGATTAGGTGGCTAGGGTTGAGATTAAAAGGGCAGCGACGATTGAAAATATGGGAGAAAGAAAGAAGACTGCAGATTGACAATAGAGACAAAAAAATAAGAGATCCAGGAAAGGAAAGAAAACAAGGATAGGAAAAAATTATTCTCAATCATTCATATCTCAGGTTAGATCAGTTTGCAATGGATTTTTACTGTGATCTCTTGGGAAAGTTTTGGATATTGTGCTTAGTATTATAGTCCTTGTATCTCTATGATTCTCTTGTGGCTGTTGCTTGGGTTTTGACAATAAGTCTTTAGATTTGTATATTCATTATTTTGATAGTGGATTTTCTCTGGTTTGTCCCGTGATTTTTACCCTTCGAGTTGAAGGGGTTTTCCATGTAAATCTTGGTGTACATTTGATTGTGATTTTTTTTTATTCCGCTGTGTGTGACGATCTGCCTAGTATTTATTCGTATACAAAATTTATTCATATTTTATTCTCATCAATATATTAGTTAAGAGAGAATTAATTATAGAGTTCATAAGGATAAAATTTTCAGCTATAGAAAAAAAAAAAAAGCTCTTGTTCCAAGTGTCTTGTTAATAAGAGAGTCTTATAATATATAGTGGTGTCTACAGTTGGATAAGAATGTCCCAAGGTGTTTGTAAAGTTAGTTGCCTTTTGTGATGTCCATTAAGGAAGAGGTGCTATGTTTGATCATGGGCTCATAATCAGAGAAGTAAATATTTGATTTAGTAAGATTAACTTTGAGAAAGGTGAGTCTTTCAAAAGTTTTCAAGATCTTGAGAACATGAGAGCATGATTTAGAGTTGGTTTTAAAATAAGAAAGCATATCATTAGTAAACATAAGGTAAGAAACTTTGGTTCTCAATTGTTAAATAGAAAGATTTGTTTGTTATAGATGAATTTAGAGATTAAAGAAGAGAGAACATACTAAATAATGATAAAGAGGTAAGGAGAGAGGAGATCCCCTTATGTAATCGCATGTTGACTTTTAAACCATTGTGATCTCTCCCTACTGATTGAAAAAGTAAAAGTGAGCAAAGATATATAAGCAGTATTTCAATCAAATAATTTAGAAAGAAAGTTCATTAAGTGAAAAAGTATGATAATATATATAATATTTTACTCTTAGAGAATGACATACAATTAAGAATTTATCATGTATGTTGTGACTTTTTTATAAAGGTCTATTTTTCCTATCCTATAAGCTGGTGAAGATAAATTTTAATGCGAATAAAAAAGATTTTAGTAAGAATTTTATAAATCATATTTCATATAATAAGGTGATAGGGCATTAGACTTTGTAGAGGAGTTTGGTTAAGGGGATTTAGGGCAAAGATTAGTTCTATGCCCTACTCCACCATATCAGAAGCATATGTTTATTAAATTTTTGAAAGCCATAGATGATTGTTTCCCTCTTTGATTTAGAGACCTTGAGGGAGTAGATGAGAAAAATTAAGAAGGGTATACACAGGAGTGGATTTACCTCTCTTCCATGAGAGAGTAACATTATCAATCTTAAGAAATTTACCTATTATTGAAGTAATCTCTAATAAAGGATTTTGGTTGAAGTAATTTAAGAGGTAGACTTGGGAGTTGAATGAATCTAGGTAAGGGCTTTGTCAATTTTTTTTAATGGAGGTTGAATGATCAAATTTCATATTAGGGCTTGGCTATTGATGAATCAAGGGTCATCTAGAAGAACATGAAGCATTTTGATTTCAGAATTGAAACATAAGTATATATAAAAAAAAAACCTTTGATATGATCAATGGGGACACTTGCACTCTTAGAAACATAGATATTGGAGTAGAAAAAACTAAGGCAACATTTGATATGATCAGAGATCACATTTAATATGCCAACAGGAAAACAAGTGTAAGAAATCTTTGCACTCTTATGGTGATTTTTAACAGGCAACCGGAAAGTCTATAAATTTATGTTGCCAAGCATTGATTGCTTCTTCCTTCCTCTCTCTCTTTTATTAGCTCAAGAAACAATTAAAGCAGAAGACATTAAATTCCACGAAGGGTTGGTCTGTTCCGTCGCACTCCTCGGCAAAGTAGAGAGACAGGGAAGAAAGTGATGGTGACGATGCCATCCCTCACATCAGTAGCAGTTCCGTGGATTGTTGGAAACATACAACACCCATCGCGTCAGTCTTCAATTTGTATCTCTCTCAAAGTTCTTGAGAGAACACAGTCATGATGCAGAGAATACATGACTGTGTACCTTCTTCCTTCACCATTCTGCAGAAGACCAACGATGCAGAGAATACATGCACGCAAACCCATACAAGCAATACCTAAAGGCCTGCAGCCTTAAACCCTGCGGTGTTTAGAGTAGTGAGTGCACTGTCCCGCTGAAGCTTAGAGGAATCAGTCAGTGGATAGGGTAGACTTATGCTGCACTTCTTTTCTCCTCAGGCGGATGTGATCAGTGACGGATGATCGTGGCAGTATGCTTTGACAGCAGCAGCTCCTTTTCTTGCCAAGGTAGTCAAGGGAGAATCTCCTGGTTTTTCTTCTAGTTGTGCTGTTGCAGCTTCGTCTTGGAAGGCTGAGCAGATGTTGACTTCTTCTTGCTACCCCATTTCTAGTGGTGGTGGTGGTAGCAAGCCACCGGATCATGATTTTGACTCTTTTGATTGTGAGAGTGAGGTGGTTGCCTGATTCATCTCCTGAGCTGGTTTCACCTGATTCACTGGGCCGTGGGTCAATTGATGGCTTGTAGTGGTGGTTTGCAGGAGAGTGTGGAGGTGCCGGAGGAGGACACAAAGCCGGTTCCGGCGCGGAGCTCCGGCTCCAAGAGGAGCAGAGCTGCAGAGGTTCATAACATGTCTGAAAAGGTCTGCTTTTTAGCCCTTTCATCATCTTTTATGTGTTCGATTGGTTTGGTTGGACACTCACTGTCAGATTTATGGTTCTGTGGTGCGATCTTTTGGAAGCAGAGGAGGAGGAGTAGAATCAATGAGAAGATGAGGGCACTGCAAAATCTGATTCCCAACTCAAATAAGGTTCCACTGAACAAAAGTTTCTTGGCTTTACTGAATTTTCTGGCTCACTGTGTTTGTTCTTCTCTCGTCTTCTTTACTTGGGACATGTTGTGCTTTTGAGCAGACAGATAAGGCTTCCATGCTTGATGAGGCTATTGAGTATCTCAAACAATTACAGCTCCAAGTGCAGGTCAGTAGCTGCTGCTCAGGTTCTTCTATCTGTAAATGTTAGATGATCTCTACCAATCTATTTGTAAAGTTGTTTCCTTCGATGTTGTGATATCTTGTCCAAGTGCATGTGAAATTTATTTGACATTAGCTGACCTCTTTCTGCTCACAGTTTCTCTTTATCCTTGGAAAAATTTATCTGAAATTTAAGACAAGAATCAACAAACATAATAGTTCCATTGTGGTTGTTTGATCCTTGTCAGACATGCGAATTTATTCTATTATGGTTGCTCCATCACCTGTTCTTCTTTCTTCCAGTTCTGGTCACTGGATCTTGGTGCTGACATTTTATGTGGCCGCAGTTTTGGTGTTGAGATTTTAAGTCAGGTTGGGATCCAAGAATAAGAGTTGTAAATTTGGGTTTGCCCTTAGTCAACATCTAGTTCATGAAGTTATTATCATAAAACCAAGTTTCCATGGAGAGCCAAAGTTCTAGGAGGAAGGAATCAACAGAAAACAAAAACATATGGAATTTAAGAGCTCCATTCAATTTCAGGTCCAGAAGATTTCAAATAAGTTATTTCAGAATATAAAGATTTGGACTCTGGTTTTGGAGTGCCCCCCCCCCCCCTGATCATCCAATTTCTTATTTGTTCCATTATTTTGTTCTTCCTTGCCTCTGAAGGGAGTTTACCAGCAGACCATGTGAATAGGCTTTGGAATGGACCTCAAACTTCTTTTTGGTTATCAAATAACTCAAAAGGCTGACCACATTATGGGAATCATTATTTGTAAAATATGGTATACAGCGACAAGTTTCAAACTCACTCCTTACCATTAACAAAAGACACATTTTTTTTTCTACTAGCTTGAATCAACTTCATTCTTTCTGTGTTATATGCTTATGATAAGTTGTCTTTTGTTTCCATTTTTGTTTCAGATTCTTTCTATGAAGAATGGTCTTAATCTCCACTCCATGTATATGTCTGGAGGACTTCATCCTTTCCGAACTTCACAGACATGTATAGGTTTCGGTCTGAATGGCAACATAGCAATGAACAACCGAACAGGGATGCTTCCCCTGAACCAAGATTCACCTGTTCAGAGCTCATTTGATCTGTCAAATCAATGTGCAACAATCAAGCCCGGTCTCATCAATGTGACTAATCTAGAGACTCCATTAGTGCAGCCATTAGAATCTCAACTTGGATCTGTCCAAGTACCTGTATCCTGTGAGGTAATCTTTTTCTTTACCTACATACCATTACTCCTGCAGCATGGTATTATAGAAGGATCAATTCTGAATACAGACATCATACAAGAATTATGCATGCAGATAGATCAACTTGTGAAATCCTTGGTGCAGAGTTTTAATGTAAACCATTTTTCTTCTATTTCCATAGGAAATGTTAACAAGTGACTTGTCGACCCAGTTATATGCAGCGGAATACACAAGGGACCTCACAGGTAAATTATCATGGTATCTCCAAGCACTATATTTGGTGACTGCCGCATGTTTGTGACGTATTCTCATCTCATTGCATTTCTCAAAAGAAACTATGAGAATTTTCATAGCTGTTGATGATTCTAAACAATCAGGTGGGCAAACTTCATCTGTAATTGGTATCGACTACTTGGAAGAATGCATACTGGGAATAGAAGGGAGATCACAACAACTGCTATCCAATGAGGAAAATTTCATTCAGCACTTGCATGGGTAATTTCTTTGTCTGTTTTGCGTTACTAATGTTGATAGGTATCTCATGACTGTTCTTTGATTTGTATGATACTGGCCAGCTTGCAGACTGTAACTTTTCCAAGTTCTGATTTGAAGGAACCATTTCAAGATTGCTAAAGTGCACTGATTAGGCCATGAAGCCAAGGAAACAAGATGTATACTCATTCTCACTGTGCCATCTTTTAATGAGATTTATGGGATGTATTTTCGACATTTCTTTGGTTACCGAAATATCTTCTAACCTGTGGGTTGTGAAATCAGCTGCCTCTAATGTGAGAACAAAGATTTATCAATAGAAGAATAGATCCTTTTAGACTATAAAATTTCTTTAGGAATCCTCCACTGCATGTTAGTAATGAGATGTTTGTCAAACTTGTTTAGCTACTTCTTGCATACTCTGTGAGAGCAGAATCATCTTGATTAGATATTGATTGCAACACTTGTTAAGACTTCCATTTCTTTAGAGTCATCGTGTCCAAAAGCATTCATACTCCTTGGTGTAACTGTTTCCTAAATAAAGATAAGGAAAAACTAGTTCTTCTCCTAGTAGTGCCGCTGCCATCTATTCATACACACTAAGAATCTTGTCCACAGTTCTCCAGTACAGCTTGTATTTGACACACTCTTCAACTGCAGAAGGAATGTTTCTCTTCGAGATATACCTGTCACTCTTCTGTCCTTCTCGACTTGCTTTCTTGTCTTTAGTTTGTAGTCGGGGTGAACATGGAAGTGAATGACAATGCTGAAGGTGGATTGGACAAGCTGGTGTACATTGTACTCTGCACTACATCTCACTTCATAACATTGATCCAAGCTCACAGTTTGGTTACTTGATAATAATCTCCTAAAACTTCCATACCTGCATATACTAGTGGATGGTGTTGGATCTGCTTGCAAATCTTGAATTGATTGAGTGATGAGAGATTGTTAGATCTGTTCAATTTGTGGAAGAAGTAATGTATTATCATCTTTGTACATTTCTACTGCTGAATTAGCACATCTTATAATAATATCCATTTTCAGCACCACTTTTCTTGATCATGCTTCAAATTTGCCATCTTTCTCAAACAGGTGATGATGCCATATGATGAGTGAAAAATGATTTGAAGTTGTGCTGAAAATGTTGCAAGAACTTCAAAAAGATGGACACTCGAGTCTTAGTCTTTTATCAGTGTTCTGGAAGCCATTGTTGTCAGCAGAATAAGGATTGCACTTCTACATGTTGTTGGTAGGCTTTGTTCTTGTGATATGCTCTGGACTCCTGAAGTGAACCCCTGAAAGGCATTGGGGAAATAGCTGCTTGAAGTGCTTTGCACATTAAGAAAGAACAAATTCCAAGACAGTTTTTGGGCTACAATTAAAAGTATATTACTTGTTTTTGGCAAATGTAAGTATGCTTCTATATATATATATATATATATATATATAAGTAAGATGTATATTAAAGCTAGAGAATTTAACATGTGCAGATAACAGCATGGACTGCATAGGTACTACAAGCTGGAAAGCATTATTGTGAAACAGTAAGAGTAGAAGCTAGAAAGGTAACACCAGAGTTTGGTGGGAGCCAATGTTGCCCTGGAATCCAATGTTTCTGTTCCATGATCTGTCAGAAAGTTTTCATGGGTTCCTCACAGTTTACTGTGAGAGCCAGAGTTAAAAATGGTCAACACAGACTGACTGCCAAGTGCTCTCTCTGTTCCAATGATTTACAAATTAGGACATTGCTTCTATCCAAGAAGTTCTTGGTCCCCAAATTAACTCTTTCATCCTAAAATATGATAGCTTAGTTTATTTCCTTACAATTGGATATGAACAATGGTAATCTGATAAGTGGTAGCTGCTTGCTACAATTGTTTATTTGAGCCTACCTGAGACTGACTGAAGTGTTGAGGAGTCTTAGTTTAAGTGGAGATCAAGTGAACCCTTATTGTCTTTGCTTCTGTGAAGAAATAGCTTGATATATGTCATAAAGTTTGCAACAGAGATGTTAAACATAGACATATCCCTTGTTGATAATAACTAAATAAGCCTCTCTAATGTAAAGCTTTAGTGGCCCTACTTTTCTCTATTGTGACTCCTCTTACTCCCTACCTTTGTCCTACCAACCTATTCATGTCTACTCCTTGATGAGACAAAAACACAAGGAAAAAAGCACACTCTGGGAGATAAGAAAGTAGCTTTGGTTCCCTCTCTCTCTCTCTCTCTCTGTGCTCCCCCCCCCCCCCCCCCCCACTGTGCATGTTGTTGTTGCCCTTGCTTCTATGCTCTGATGCTGAGAATGGAGCTCCTGGGTTGAAGTGAGGTCAGTCCAACTTAACTACTCTGCTCCTTCCTCTCACCTCTAGCCTCATTAGAGTTACAGACACAGTTTTACCACATGCATGATGCATTCCCTAAGACTCCTTTTGATTTCTTGTTTTCCTTTTGTCCTAAGATGAAAGGTGGTGCATGACACTTGCTGAAATTTTGGATAGTTTTGCACATTAGCCACTTGGTTTTTGACCTGTTTCTTTCTTTCTATCAACTTTGTTGTAAGTTTGTTATTGACTAAGATCTTGCACTGGTGGGTTAAAAATTGAACATTAGCTTAACTCCAGAAGGGTTTGCCTTGGAATTTGAAGGGGATGACTGTCTTAACATCATGAGTATGATTCACATATTTCTGTGAAGCATAGCTTTTCTGAGCTGGTCTTGTCGAAGTCAGTTTGGAGCTTAGGTTGATTAAGTGGTTATGGTACTCAGGAGATTAATTTCTATTATGGGTTTTTATTCAAAAATTAATGGACATAAAGTTGGAGAATTTGGTCGAACAGGGGATGATGAGATTGTGTGTGGAAAAAGTCTAACCCAACTCACAAATGTGAATGGTGAATGCTTCTACTTCGAGAAACATGTAATAAATCCATATAAATATTCTTGTATATCTATACCTGCAAAAGATTATTTTCAACTGGTAATGAAATGCAATGAAAAGAAATTACAACATTTTACTTGCAACAAGATGAAGGCAAATTTCTTTTCCCTTAAGGAAAGTTGGAACTTTGATATAAATGAGCTGCCATACTCACTAGTATTTTATTGAGATATTCCAGTCTAACTTTATTTAGCTCTATAGGTTGTTATAATAGCTGAAATGGAATATGGAGATCCTTTATTATGTAGCAGTCAAAATTTATCATAGAGGACGATATATAATGTGGATAAGTATATAAATATATGTATGTATATGATACACAAGAACAGATATACAGAACTCCAAATGGGAAAACTAGAATGATCCAGTATGAAGATATTTTACACAATTAATGAATCCCAGAATGGACATGGTAATCAACAATTTTGTTCAAGGAAATCCTTGTGAAACCAAAATTTTTAATGGAAGAATTTTTCCTCCTTAATTTATTCAAGATTCATGAAGAACATTCAGAATGAACTTCTGTACATCAGAAGCTCATGCTGAGGCATACTTTTAAGTCCTGCAATAAGGACCTTGATAAAGAATCACATTCCCAAGTATGTCACATACAAATTTCAAATATGTGCAATCTTTATTGAAATTGTGCAAAATGCCAAAATCTATTCTTCTTTTTCAATTGCCACCTCTTTTTGCACTTATCCCAGCACTGTTCTATCAATTATTTTCCACCCTACCATCGTAATTGTCATGGTTTAAATGATATTAGTGATGCCTCTACTTGAGAAATTCTGTGACATATAAATTCTGAATAACCGAATAGGACTCCTTATTTTACTTTAGTTAGAGAGCATTTGTGGTCAGGTCTTGAGTCCATGATTAGTAACTGTGTACTTTGTATAAATTTGTCAGGATCATGGAGAACAAAGCAAGGCTTTGGAAGAGAAAGTGTTCAGCGAAGAACATGATCAAGGTAAGCAATAACAAGATCTTCTGCTTGATTGATCAATGCTTTTTTGTTCTTCTTTCCTCTTCTAATATAACAAATGTCTCATAATAAGCAATCTTTCCAAATTGGCTTTCTTAAAAATGAATTAGTTTCTGAGAACTGATCTCTAGATCCTTTTATACTTTTTCCTGCTTTGTGAAACGAGGATTTTTCTATCGACATCTAATAAAAAATTGGTGGCAACCAATCCTCTTTTCCAGGCTTTCTTCTGCATTGTTAAATAATAGATCATTTGTTCTGACTGATTACAAAGAAGGATGAAATAAACAGTCAGATCAAGTGGGGGAAATGCTTCTATTCAAATGTTCTATGATTTGCGTCACTATTGGACGTTTAAGACTTAACATAGACTATCACTTCCTAAGGGATGTCAAACCATTTTCTGTATCCTATGTCAAACTCTTTTCTGCTTCCTATGAAAAGAAATATACATTTCCTTCTTATGCTTAGCATCATTCTAAAACTTTTCATGATTTTATTTAGAAAGAGAAGATCCTTGAGTTAGAGAGATCCTTAGAAGACTTGAATGAACAACTGTCATCTGTTCTTACTGAGTCCAGTGTTAAGGATGATCTTTTGGCAAAGCAAGGAAAAGTGGCCAATGAAGCAATGACAGGTTAAATTTTTTCCTTCTGAAGTTTTGTATCTTGCATTAGATTCACATAAACATGATGGCTCTCCTGAAAGTCTGTTTTATCTTAAAATTCAATCATGTTGAACTTGTTAGGATGGGAAAAAGCAGAAGCTGAAGGCCTTTCTTTAAAACAAAAACTAGATGATGCTTTACTTCAGAAAAGAACTGCTGAAGAAAGATTAGTTAACACGGATATTGCATTAAAAGAATGCATGCAACAGCTACGAGTTATTAAGAAAGACCAGCAGCTCATTATTAACAATGCTTCTTTGAAGATATCAAGAGAACAGGAGAACATGCGAACTTTGGAACAGGGGATGATTGAGAGAAACAAGAGGCTCACTGAATTACTAATTCAAAATGGAAACCTGAATAGAGTTTTAGAGGCCAAAGAACAGTTGGTCAAGGAATTGAGTGAGTGCAAATCCAATTCAGAAGCAAAATTCATGGAAGCAATGGCCAGTCTTGATTCCACAGAGAAACTCAATGCTTCTCTAAAGTATGAGGTGTGCATGCTTCAAAAGGAACTTGAGATTCAAAAGAAAGAGACCGAACTCAGTCGCAGATCAGCTGATGCTGCGCATAGGCAACACCTGGAGAGCATTAATAAGATTGCTAAGCTAGAATCAGAGTGCCAAAAATTGCGTGTCATTGCCAGGAAGCGACTGCCAGGGCCTGCTGCTTTAGCTAAAATAAGAAATGAGGTTGAAAGACTGAGTAGTAATTCTGTTGAAACGAGGAAGAAAAAGTCAAATTCCACAAGTGAAGCCTTCAATATAAAGGATATTAAGGTAGAAGAATGCTATGATGCATTGAGCAAGGGTGCTGCTTCTCTAGTTGAGAGATTACATGCTGTTGAAGATGAAAACCATATTCTCAAAGAATCACTGACCAGGAAAAACAGTGAACTTCAGGCATTGAGTATTATGCTTGCACATACAGAGTCCAAACTGTCAAAGGTTGAGACACAACTTAAAGAATTATCAAAAGGACAAGCTTGCTTCGAGCCAGCAAGCAGCAGCCCAGTGTCATATGAACTGTCACTTTCATCAATATTAGAGAATGATAGCAATGAAGATAACGTTAGCTGTGCTGAATCATGGACTACTAGTTTAATATCTGAGCTAAAGCACTTCAAAAGTGGAAAACCAGCTGTGCAACCATGTAAAATTTATGGAATTTCGGGTTTTAGTTTGATGGATGATTTTGTTGAGATGGAGAAACTAGCAGTAGTTTCTGCAGATAAACATTTTGGAAGTTCACTCGGTATGGATGGTGATAATAATGCATGTGTGACCAATAAAGAACCTTTGACAGGTCTTGATCTATCAGAAGCAACAAATAAGGAGCTTGTTACAATCAAGGATTTCTCTGATTTCATTGAAGAAAATAATGAAGTTCAAGTCAGGAACATATCATTTGACAAATATCCTAGCTGGCTTCAGGATATTCTGACGATCATTGTACAAAAGCATCATATCTTAGAAAAAAGTTTAAATGCCATTCTTGAAGATGTTAGAGTCGCTCTAAGTGACTGGGATTATTCTATAAAGGCAAGATGTTCAGATAGACTATATTGCAGCGACAAAGTACTTAAGCTACTGAAGCACACTTCATCAGATTCAATTGATGGAGCAATCAATGCAGGCATTCTGGACAGCGAAAATAGTACCCAATCAAACTTTGAGAAGCCAGTTCGTAAGCTTGTCAAATTGGTTGAGGGAATCATTCAGAGAAATATAAGTAAAAGTGGTCAACACATGTTATCTGGTGATGATGAAGGCACTTCTTTACACCAGAAATCTGCACCAGCGAATGGGCATGTTGCTCATGCATTACTATGGGGAAGTTCTGACTTCACTGCTGTTCTACAGAAATTTGTTGCTGTATGTAATGATCTGTTGAATGGGAAGGTTGATATTCAACAGTTTGCTGCTGAAGTAACTTCAATTGTGGACTGGATTGAAAACCACTCTTTCGCCCTTCAAGAAGTTTCAGACATGAAGGAGATGTTTAGGAAATACTTGGATGCAGATACATCATTCAGTGATGATGAACTTAAGGCTGTAATATATGCAACTAAAGATAACGATAAGTTAGATGGACATGAAGAACCCAGTATTGATAAAGAAAGAAAAATACCTTTAGTCTCTGCATCAAACGGTTTATATATCTTGTTTACCATGGAGGATATTGAATCCAATCTGAAATGTGAAAATGAGCATCTAAAATCTGAGATCATGTGTATGGAGTCCAGAAAGAAAGATTTGGAGGAAATGCTACAAGCAACTAGTACTAAGAATGAGACGTTGATAGCTCAACTCCATGAATCAGAAGAAGGCATTTCCAATTTAAAAATAGAGCTAGCAACACTTAAGGAGTCCAACGGGCAGATTGAGAACCAGGTTCTAAGCCAAAAATTAATTAACGAAGATCTTGGAGTGCAGCTGACAGTTGTGAAGGCTGAACTGAATGAGGCTTATCGAAAACTCTCATCCCTTGAGGTTGAACTGGGCCTCAAAAGCAATTGCTGTGATGAACTAGAGGAAGCATGTCTCGAACTACAGCTTCAGTTAGAAGTGTATGAATTATTTCTTTTGTGTGCTTTTCTTTTACCAAAAATCTTATAAATATCATCTGAAATCTTTAACTCTCTCTGGCACAGTGTTTCATCTAAGGAAACTACAAAATATATCATGAGCCAAGAGGAAAAGCAAATCCAGGCAGTAAGTCCTATTATCTTCAGTGATATAATTGTTAAATGTAAATTAAATTTTCCCTGGAGCTATTGGCACATTATATATGAGAAATATAAAACTAACTACTTGTTCTGGGGTTATGGGCTATTCGATGATACATGCCTGGTATAACTTGTTGGTTCTACTATTCTTTCAGTAAATATGGGTTTATGAATGCTAAACACACCACAAGTATCAGGAGGAATTGTGAGCAGGTCTGACCAAATGCTTATTCGAGGCAACCACTGATTTCAGTATCGTTTAATTGAAGTTGCAAATTTGGTTGTGTACTTCTGATTCTCAAGAAGTTGTGCCTTAAATTCAAATTTCTTGTTTCAGATGGACCAATAAGATATAATGACTATGAAATTACCTTATTATTGAGACCTTAAACAGAATTAATTGTATGATCTTGCAGGATTGTGATATAGTTGCTGCTTCAGAAAAACCAAGTGATGCATCTCTATCAGACAAGTTGATACCTAGTCCTGCTACTACAAAATCTAAACGTCAGCCCAGATTACTTGATCATATGAGAACAGACGGTCATGCAACGACTGGAGAACTCAAATCTCCTAACACAAAGGAAATCATATGTACAGAAGTGTGGAATCTGACAGCCGCAGCTTCTGAGAGTCCCAAGTCAGGTCTGCTGTATGGACGGAACATCAACATGAACCATGGTTACAAAAACATGGCAAACTGTATCACTCAGCTATCACCAAAGAAATTAGATGATTCTTACAAGCAGAAAGGAGGAGCTGATGCAGGAATGCTTATGGTTGCACCCAAGAGACAAAATGGGGTCAGCTCTCTCAGAAACCTGTTGCTGCAAAGAAAACAGGAGAGCAGTAAGAAGCTTGCACTTCCTATGGGTTCCCGGTAGCAGACATGCACATGTTTACATGTTTCTTGGTGAGTTTTAGATTGTGAGCGCATCTAAAAGAAAGTAAGAAGATGTAAACTTCCTGTATGAAATCTTAATGTGTCTTCCTGTGGGTGTATATTAGGTCCTTAAGTTGTCAGAGAATCTGAGATTAGAACATGACAGTGTTCACAAACTTGGTTATGGGTATATATGATCTTTAAGTTGTTGAAGGTAATAAACCTACAGTTGTTCCTTTTGTCATCCTTGTGCTTTCAATATGCCAGTGGTGGGGGCTCAATTCTCATCATATCCAATACTATATCTTCTTTGAGACCATTTGTCACAATTAGAGATAAAAACATTTCTTAATCTAATAGGTCTGAACTTAAGATACTCATTCTAGATCTGTGAAGTGTGGGATTAAACTAGATTTCCTAGATTTAATTCTTTAGTGGAATTACTATCGAAATAAGGAAAAAGAAAATACTTATCCAAATGTATGTTTGGACACTTTACTATGTATAATATTCTATTTTGGACTTAGAAATATTCGGCTTTTTTTTTCTCCCTTCTTTTCCTAAGAAAAAAGCTGAGATAATTAACCTTGAATCCCATTAAAAAGGATCTTTTTCATAAAATACAAAAGCAAAAAAAAAAAAATAATAACATGGAAAAAAATACAACAAAACAAAGAAGAAAAATAAACAATTGAAGGAAATGCTACCTAATTTAGGCCAAACCCACTGAGATTTGTAATAACTATAACAAGCTTTGATGGATTGGTAAGATGTTTCTAAGTTTTCATTCTGGTCATCCAACATTAACTTACATTTGTCCCCCAACATTGACTTCCATCATCAGCTCCACCCAAAAACTTAGAAACATCTTGTTCGTTGCATCTCCACACACGCATACGTGTATCCCTTCCTCTTACAACTCCATCTTCTTTTGACTTCTCTTTTTACCCTTTTGTTCTCCATTCCGGGGATTGGAGGAATCTTGTTGATTGCATCTCCACCCAAAAGCATGGAGGCAACTCATCATTAAAGCAGGAAGAACCGACCGATTTGACTCCTGTCATTCTCTACTTCAAAGCCAACAACACCAGCCCATCCCACGCCACCTTTTCTTTCTTCCACCCCACCCCAAAGTCAAACTCTCCCCATCATTTGGTCTTCCCTTCTCTTGCATGCTTTCCGGTCCCAGCCATGTCCTCCACGCACTGTGACCCCATCTGCACAAAAAACTTCACCAAGTCTGCCTCATGGCAGAACCATTGATTCACTGTTCCTACTTAAGCAGCATTATATTTTCATTAGATCCATCTGGTTCTTGGACATTAGTGTGATGCAGTCAATCTCTGGTTGCAAAATATTTATGTATGTGATGGAGGTAAAGATACTTAAAGATATATTAAGTCTGACCTACAATCTAAAAATTTTAATTGTTATTTATTCCTGGAGAGCAGAGTACACAAATAATTCGTGACAGACTAATTTTTTTTTGCTTTAAAGGGCAGTTAACAGTGATTTTTTTTTCTTACAAATAAAAAAAATCTCAACAGGCATAAAGTAGAAAAAAAGTGTTGTATGCCTGTAAAGCTCAATCATATGCTGATGCACTTAACCAAGATCTGTTGGTCTTTTCCCTGGACAAGAAGATAAATATGTTAGCTAGCATAAATATGTAGCCACGAACTCAAATGTTCATATATGGAGCTGCTCCAAGACATAAATTGTCGCTATGGTTCTAAACATCATTACTTCCACCATCTGCATTGTAGAATTGCTATATATATATATACACACCCCCTTGTTATACTAACATCAGCAACTCAATATAAATTCCAAGCTCCATATCATGTCCGTCTAAATTCTAAAGGAAGCCATGAAGGTTCAGCAGCTGATGTCAGGCTTCTGGGAGCAACTCCCTTCTTCATCATCTTCATCTTCTTCCTCCTCCTCCCTCTCCTCTTTGACGACCGATAAGTCTAAGCGACTCCGTCCTCTTGCACCGAAGCTCGGATCCACTGCTGCTGCTTCGACCGCCGACACCATGAACTCTCCTCTCTTGAAAAGCTTCGATTGCCTGGTGACCTCCAAAAGCACCTCCGGAAACATAAATGCCTCGCTAGTAGGTCTTCATGCTTGCAGTCATTGCCTTACCAGTTCTACTGGTGTCAATTACTACGTGTGGCCGAAACCAGATGAGAGACGTATGACTGGGTGCAGTTGCAGTTGCAGATGCAGTCAGGGGGTACGCGGTGGAACCCGACGCCGGAGCAGATAGAGGTCCTGGAGGCGCTGTACCAGGGTGGCATGCGAACGCCGAACCCGCCCCAGATCGAGCGGATCGCCGCAGAGCTTGGCAAGTACGGGAGGATCGAGGGCAAGAACGTGTTCTACTGGTTTCAGAACCACAAGGCACGCGATCGGCAGAAGCTAAAACGCAGCTCGCTCCTCGCCCTTGCCACCAACACTGCTTCTGATCTCTCCGGTCTCAAAGTACGAAGCCTTAAGTTCTCTCCTGATCGCTTCGTGCGATCATGTTACTTGGGTGATGGTCATGCATGGTGGTGAATGACAGGAGGAAGAAACGAGGGAGTGCCATGACGGCAGCTGCAAGCGCAAGTGCAGGAGCTGGGGCCGCCATGAGCTGGACGTGGAAGGGAGTGGGCTCGGTGAACAGACCTTGGAGCTCTTCCCACTGCGCCCGGAATGGAAGCATGCAGATTGAATAGCTTCTACAGAGAATTAAGACCACTGTTCTTTCTTTCTTCTTTGATCGTTAGCTTGGCTGGCTGTCTCACTTTGCCCTCGTGTTGAGCTATGTTTCTCGACTTCCTTTTTTTTTTTTCTCACAGCTTCTTTTGAAGCCCAAAGGAAAGTGGAGCTTCTTTTGTTGCAGGGCATTCTTTTCCTTTGTCAACATGCAGTAGCAGGTGGAGGAGACTGCTCGTGCTGTGCTTTCCCTGCTGGTCTTTCTCTTCTTTTCTTTTCTGCTTTCCCTTTTTTTTTCTCTGGTCATGCTTTGTTTCTGAACGCAATGTTCTCATGATCTCCAATCTCTTGTTTCCCAAATCCTTGGTCTTCACCTTCATCTGGATCTCTTAGCCTAACAGTCCTCCATAAGACAACTTTTCCTTGTGGAATGTGCGAACTATATCTCTGTTCTTGGATAAGATGCATCAAGCATTTACTGTACCATGATGATGATGTCTTTGAAGATGAGTATAGAATGTAGCAGTTGAAGTGCCATGATTAACTGATGCTTTTTTTGGGTGGTCAGCTCTCTACTAGTGTAAGACAGGCGAGCCCAACCCTTCGCATGAGCCTGCACATACACACTCAATAGTTCATCATAGAACAAAGGTAAAATTGATGGTGGCCTTTTCTGTATCTTTGGCAAGTGTTTGTGTTCAATTTGCTGCATGAAGAACTGGTGCCACTGGCACAGCATGTCATACTTTAACTGGGCTGTGATTACTTGTGGAATGCCGTTAAACTATCAAGTCCTCTGCCATATTGTTCTTGTATTTTTATGATCCTGTCTTAAGAAATTTAGATCTTAAGAAACACAAGCAAATTTCGAGTTGAAAGATTAGCCTGTTCATATCATTTTCATAAAATAATTGGCTATAGCTGGTGTATTTTTCAAGACAGGAAAAAGACGGGGCATTTGTAGATAGTTAAACCTGTAAACACCTATATACCAATTTGATGACCGACTAAGTGATTTATCAACATGTACAGTAGTTAGTTTTGTCACTTAACATTGATCTTTAACTACTGTAAAGCTTCTTATTTAATTGTTACTCAATTGTTACGATGAGTAGAATATTAAAAAGTATTATATATATATATATATATATATATATATATATATAACTTTGATAAATTCCCATAAAACACTCATTTCTTATGAAAACTCTATCTTACACTTATTTCGAATTAATGTGTGTCTGCTACTTACCTAAACCCGTTCGCGGGTTTGGGTAACGTGTACTTGGTAATCGGATTTGGATGCGAGAATAAATCCGACCCGTTCAAGCATTTGCCCATATTGAGCACGGTTGCTAGTTGTCACCACCGCAAACGTTTCGACGGGCGCCATCGATGGACGATATGGCCGCCGGTTACTACCACTCGCACCTGGACGCCGCCCACAACCCCTACCACCCTCCGCCGCCGATCCAAGCGGCGGCGCCTCCCGGAGCTCCTCCGCCCCCGCACAATCACCCGATGCTGCCACACCAGCACCACCTCCACCCGCCGTACCCCGCCCACCAGCCGCCACCTTACGGTGCCTCCTACGACACGCCCACCGACCAGTACTCGCGCGACGAGGTCCGGACCTTATTCATCGCCGGGCTCCCCGACGACGTCAAGCCCCGCGAGATCTATAACCTCTTTCGCGAGTTTCCTGGGTACCAGTCCGCGCAGCTCAGGAGCTCCGGTCAGTCCTCTCAGGTGCGATTATTCTTATTCTTCCTCCTTTTTTCCTTTAGATCGTTGTCCTACGTCCTTCTTCTTGCTTAGTTTTCGTATGACCTGGTTTGGTTTTGGTAACTCCTAAAGTTAGGGTTTTGAAGTGGTATTAGGTCTTCTTTCTTGGAATTATTCAAAATATAAGAAAATTTGATTCTTTAGATTTTTTTGCTTTTGGTTTTGAGAATCTGGCAGTTGATCTCTTTGCTTGGAGACCGCTTGTAAGTGACAGTGTTAAATTCAGCTCAATGTATGTGAAAGCTGTCATATGGAACTTCTTTTGGAGTACTAATGTAAATCGATGAAGAATAATAAGAAGATCTGTGTACGCAACCTATAGAGACTATTTCATTCATTTATGAGAATGCAGGAAATATATATATATATATATATATATATATATATATATATATATATATATATATACACACACACACACACACACACACACACACATATATAGGATTAGAATTAATTTTAAATGAGTGATTGTCATTGAAATAAGTTGTTATACTATCAACAGAGCACATAGTACACAAGAATCCGACCAATATGGAGTCCAGGAGGATCATTGTATATCTAGTCTTACCCTTGTAGGTGAAGAGACTATTTCTGCAATGAACCTTGGTAACCTAGATTTTTAGTTGCAACATTACCAATTCCCCAATGGCTTGCTTTTTATGTGACTCGAACATTTATCGTAAGCACACTCTTCTATATGTGACATCAAATTTAAACATGTATGTTCTATGCCATGGTCAGTTTATTAAGCTAAATGGTGTGCAGCCTACTTAGTGTAGGCCAGTCCGTAGACAGGTGCTCAAACTGTTCTTTAAGAACAATAATGGAAGTTATGCATTACTATGCTAGGTGTTATTGTTTATCAATATTATTAGATATCCTATATAGAGTAGATCATTGCCAAATTCAGAACTCAGAATCTTTAAGACACAATTGGATCTTACATTTTTTATTATAAAAGCCATGTAGCTCATAGTAGATGGCCAAAACTCTCATATATGTTTGCTATGAGTGGTATTAGAACATTAACAAGTGAAGCTAAATTTGGTGGTTGGTCATTCCATTTTTTCTCCATGATGTGAGTAAAATGGCATTCCGTAATGGGTTCCTTTTGATGTTTTGATATTGCACTTAATATTATTGTGTGTGTGATTGTTAATGGATACTAATTTGTGTTTTCTACACTGCAGGCATTTGCATTTGCAGTCTTTACTGATCAACAATCAGCTCTTGCTGCAATGCATGCTGTAAATGTACGAAATTACAATTCTGATTTGCATTTTTTATTTTAATCTGATCTGCTTTTAATAGTCACCAATCCTAAATAAAGATTATACATTGTTGCTGAGAACTTATAAAAATTGTTGAATGATATGTAATAGATAATAATGTTGACTTTGAGAACTTATAACAAATTAGATATATAATAGATTTTGCGGAGATAATAATGTCTGCTTTGCTACACTTACACGTCAACCAAGATTTTGCAAGATTTTCTCCACTTTGATTCAGTTGATCTTCTCATGAAGAATTGGATATGGAAATCCTCTAGATCTAGCATATCTTGCAATTAAGAAACCAGCTTTTGTTTGTCACAGGACAGTTACTTCTCTACCACCAAGATCTTCTTTATTTAGTTCACCATTCCTTGCATGTATAATATGACAGTTACCCATGTCATATTATTCTGCAAGTTATTTTTTGAGCCAGATGCCTATAGATGACATCCATGGTTGTGCTTTCTAGGAGCAAGTATATTGCTGGAATTGTTTGACAGCAAAGGTGAATGCATAGATTGTTACTGGTGATGTCATTTCCAATTGCAAGTACATCTTGCAAAACTTGAATATTTTGTATGTTAATCACATTGAAACATAAGAACCTATTATGTTATAGTTAAATATTCTAGAAAAGGTTTATGTGGCTGCATCTGCAGGCACATGTGTTGATGTGATAATATGACTGTTTCTCATAAGGCCTATGGGCCTCAAAAGTGTGAAATATCCACATGGGGAGACATTTGCAATACACATGAGCATGGAATGTCATCACACATGATATTGGCATATACTTGCATGGTCAACATAACCATAAAAAAGAGTCTTATGCAGTTTGGTTTTTATTCTCAACGATTACTGTTTCTACTTGTATTATATTACAATATTACGAAGCATTGTTCATGATCTTTAATTATGTTGACTTAATGTAGTTCTTATAAGTTTTCACTTAAATAGCTTCTTAAATGCCTTAAATTCTTAAGTACCTGTGAGTTCTTTAATTGTGTAGAATTCTTGTTGACTCACATGCTACTGCCAATTTTTGGAACATTGGTATGATCTTCTTGGTCTAACATGCATTATGTAGTTTGATGCTTTGAGATTTATATACTCAGTGAAGGTTGAACCTTAAGAAATAATTTCTAAATGCTGCAAACTGGTAAACTTTTTCATAGATCAGAATCACCATGTTATCTCAAATATAAAATCTTTGAGCCTATTTATTCCCATGTTTGAGTAACCTCTCTCGCATATCATGAAATCAAATACTGCTGGCAGGGACTGATGTTTGACCTTGAGAGGGAGTCAACTCTATACATTGACCTTGCAAAGTCTAACTCCAGGTCAAAACGTTCAAGAACAGGTGCACAATTTTGTTTTACTGTCTGTTATCTTCCTTTTGTGTAACTTAGCATATCAATTAATAACTTTCATGATGACTTGTGTTCCAGACTTCCTATTACAGAACTTTCGTTCTTTTCAAACTTGGACTTATTATATTTTTTATAAGCAGATGATGGTGTACCTTATTCTTCTGATAAACGAGGTAGAGGATCTGGTGCATATTTAAGAGGCTTTCCTGATTCTGGTAATACCACCCATTCCTTGCATGTTAGAGCACCTGGTACTGGTAACTAAAAGTAATTATTATGTTTACCATATCAATTTATCCATATTTTATAGTAGGCAGCATAGTTTCTGTATTTTGAAACACAGTACCTATTAAAGCAGAATTCAGGACTGGTGAGATTGGCCTGCTACAGTGGATTCTTTTTTAGGTCACTGACCTTTCTGATTTCTGTTTAGCTATTTTATCTTGGTAGCTTGCAATAATTACTCACATGGAAGCACCTTCCTCCAAAGCTCACCTTGCACATGTTTGGCACATTCTTCACACTAGCAGGTTCTGGAAGCAACATTCACATGTCTGGAATGGTTAATTCTGCTTACAGCTTGAGTGGTTATCCCTCTACACAAAGGTTATGGCACATGACTTTAAGCACAGATTTGCTATTTATATCTATGAACATGCTAGAACATTGTTAATACCATATATTCCTTCATCTAGTCTAGAGTATAAAAGATTGAAAAGAGTATCTAAATGTAACTTACAGTTTTATAGCTTTAATTGGGGTGTCTGATTAAGAAATTACTTGTTATGCCCACAATCGCAGCCAGACAAATTTTGGTTATGAAGCAGACCATAATAAGTTGGTGAGTTTTACTTTTTCTAGTTGTGTTTCAATCATCATATTATTGTACTCAAGTGTTCCTTTTTTATTCATCAATGATCTCTACGACTGACAATCTACTATGTTTCTTTTGTTATGGACTCCACATATGGATCACAAAGAATCTAGAACAATTTTACTATTTCAGAATAAGACTGAATATCTTTTCATTTTAAAGTTTTTGGATAGCACATAAACATCTTCTTCATTTTTTTTTCCAGATGTTCATTATAGAATCCTTATTGGAAATTTGTTTTCTTATTTTCTGTTGCAAATGTATTTCTTGTTTGTCTTCTTCCTATTAGTGCTGAAATCTTCTATTTGACCTTTAACTCAATTTCTAGACCAAGTTATCATTATCGAAGTTCTAGGTCAGAAGCATATAGGATGACTTTCTAGGAGCTTTTAAGACAATTAATTACCCTGCCCCTAGTAATATATTTTATACAATTTTTGGTTCTTTTCTAGAAATCCTTTGATCAATAGTTACTGCTTTAATTTTTGCTATTGTATGAAGCTTGCATCTAGGGTCCTTGGTAAATAATTACCTATTTGGTTGTATTTAATTAGGTTTCCTGGTTGTCATAAATTACATAATTTGGCATAGTCTTGGTATTCTGGAGCATATAAGTTTAAGATAAAGTCCTAACCTTATCAGATTGATAATAAGGGATAAGCAACAATAGATTTGTTTTCACAGTAAGGTTAAGTAAAACTGTGGTGCCAAGAAAGAAATGAGGCAGATTAGAGGAAAGAAGAAGAGTAGCAGAGGACAGTGAGCGAAATGTCTGCATCTAGGAGGGAACCTTTTTTGTATGTGCTTAAGTACCATAAGGAACCAACTTCTATTGACTGAACCCCCATTGTAAAAAAATTTGTTGCTGGCTTGACTTGTTTCACTTTTGAGAGTCTGAGACTTGCAGCTAGCAAAAGGAAAACAACATTTGGCTACACACATCATTTAAAACTAATTGAGCTGACAATTCTGTTCATGAACATGACTCTTGTTAAAGCTCTAATTATATATACTGACTAATAAAATCATACATGTCACTTGACTGAAACAAACCCATATGTCTCATAAAACATATTGAAAAGTAGCCTATCAAGCCAGCCAATAGAACTCAATATGAACCAAAATCACTTTCGATAAAGATTATATCAAATAGACCTTAGCCCAGTTGTTAAATGTAATCTGTACTGGATTGCATCAGTATGCTTCTGTTTCTGCTGATTAAACTTGAAATCAACATCTAACCACCAATAGCTTCCTCCTGACCAAAGGTTTGGATAGATGCTTCGACTATGTGAGGCTTTAAGGGCTGTCAGGAGTTTGATCTCCCGTTGTTCCCATGTTTCCTTGATAAACCACATTTTGCATTACAATCTCCACAGTCAACAGATATATTGAATAAGATTAGTAGGGGCTTCTTTTCTTCTGGAAATTTTCAAACCTATTGTTGGCAGCTCTCTTAAACTGTTGAACCTTATAATGGCTGAGCTTTCTTTCCTCTTTGTAGTTTTCTGAAGTGGGTGTAAGTGCCTAAATAGTAATCTGACATGGTAGCATAGATATGAGGATGCAGCATGATATGTTATCTGGTTTGAAATACGAAGGAGGAAGTCTTAGCTGGTCATTGCTTCAGGTCAGGTTCGCCCGAGTCATATATATATATATATATATATATATATATATATATATATATATATATATATATATATATATATATATATATATATGTGTATGTATGTATGTATGTATGTATATATATATATATATAGTATGACACTTAAAAAACTGTTGAACATAGTTTGCGTTTTTTTCTTCTTTTGTCTCTATCTCTTTTTTTCTTCTCTTCTAATTTTATTTGTAGGATCGAAAAAGTAAAAAACTCAAGTCACAGAACTCAGATCTCTCTCTTTCTCTCTCTCTCTCTCTCTCTCACACACACACACACACAAACTCATGTTGAACTTCTCAAGGAAAAAAACAAGGCAAAGCTGGTTGAAAGCTACCTTCTTTTATGACCAATGACAGCATATTGCTCACCACCATAGACTGCACATGGCAAAATGAATAGTTCACATAGAACAGCTGGTGGTGTATGCATCAGCGTGGTTTTCTCGTCTCCCCTCTTTTGTCTGTCTTCCCCTCCCCTCCACCTCCTCCCTCTCTAGCTGCAAAGTGGAATCAACTGCCTGCCTCTTCCTTTTCTTTGTCTTCATGGTAGACATGGATCAACCACATTAGCAATCTGTGCGTATCACATACTGTTATCCAGCAGGAAATAATTCTACAAATCAGGGTGCACAACTTGAATGTGGCTGGTGGTGGTTTGAGATAAACTCGTGGTATGCTTGTTTTACTGGGAATTCTTTTTAATCAGCAAGCTATAGCAAATAAATAAATATATCTGGTTGCTTAGTCATTGTCATCTTTCTGAAATGCCTTGCATATGGTATCATATTGGTAGGTTGTGTTGGCATTGATATGAACCCAGGATTACTACCTGGTATACTGAATCTGAAAGATATATGCTTTGGTATGAAATAGAACCTCAATAAGCTGCCTCCTTGCTGGAAACTGTTTATTAGTTGCTGAATTTATTGCATGCTTATCTTATGATTCCCTTCTTTGGATGTTTTGCTTCTGTGGATTTGACTATATGAAAGATTCCTTAATATTTGTTTTGGGTCTCTTGGACAATTTCATTAGTTGCACTTATGAAGTGCCAATTCATTGAGAAGTTGTTATTTGATTTCTTGAGTCTGACAAAACACTATCATGATTGCACAGAATAATTCATCAACTTATGCGCCTCAAAGTAACCACCCATGTCCAACGCTTTTTGTGGCAAATCTGGGTCCCAGTTGTTCTGAGCAAGAGTTGGCTCAAGTTTTTTCAAGGTTATAAGTCATCAATGTTAGCTGTGTTTATTTTTCAGTTGCTTCTTTTTTTGGCTATTGTTTATAACAAGTCTGGTATAATATACAGATGTCCTGGGTTTATAAAACTGAAAATGCAAAACAAGAACGGACTTCCTGTTGCATTTGTTGATTTCCAGGTACATGTTATAGTACTTCAATTTGTATTCTTACAATATGGAGGTATCTGATGTACAAGTGTTTGGTTCATTTTCGAATTTGTGTTTTTAAATTGTTATTTGTACACTATTGTTGATAGACATAACTGTGCTTTGTGAGCAGACTTAAGGTTAAATTATTATACTATCGTGCATTTTCTTTTCTGTTATGAGCACGATCTTGCTTTGTTCCATTAAATTTGAATTAGAATATGCTTTCTACAGGATGTCAATAGTTCCACTGGAGCCCTAAGTCATTTGCAGGGAACCATCTTGTATTCATCAGTTGGGGAGGGCATGCGCTTGGAGTATCCTACATACAAGTTCTGCTTAAATTATTGTTGTTATGTATTTTTGATACGAGAAGGACATTCTTTTCCTTAACAGAAAAAACCTAGGTATGCAAAATCACGAATGGGTCTTCGAAAACGTGAAAAGAGGACATAGTTTCCAGTTAAATTTGGAAAAGCATTTGAAGATTCTGCCTCCCTTTTATTCATGTAAGTTTATGCTTCATCTAGATTCAACTTTTGAACTCGGAAGATCAGATTGCATTGTCGATGAATTTGTGACTTTCTAGCACAAATTAGCGGTCGAATCTACTATTATCAGCAGCATCAACTTACTTAGCACTGCTCAAGCATACCTAGAGCGAATCAATTTGTGGTTAGAATTATCTAGCTCTTGTTCTTCCTGGGGATTGTCTATAGTGTCCTGGTGTTTGTTATCTTACTGTTTTCACCAAAGATGAACGTATGAATCATTTTTGAAGACTTTGTTTTGTGATTTGCAAATCTTTTTCATCTAGGTCAAGCTGGATCTACATGAATACAATCAAGTGTGGTTTGTAGGCACATGGTAAGAGACAAGAGTATAAAGGGACAGATACAATCAATGTACCCATCCATCCATAGTCACTTCTCATGGTTTTGGATGAGACTAACTATATTGCAAGCCTTAGTAGGTTCGGTTCATTCACTGTCTCTGCAGCAAGGCATCCTGTGTTTGTGTTCTACCCATTTGTCATAATTTAGGATATTTGTGACTTCCACTGTGTAGAACCCAACTTGATCATGTTTCAAATATAGCTATAAAATCTGGATCGAATCCAATCTATCGGATTGGAAAAATTAATATAATTTAAATTGTATATATTAATATAAATATATAATTCGTCTTTAATTGTTTATAAATAAAAAAATGTGATTTATCGGTTTAATTAAGAAACTAATGAGTCGAGATTTGATTGGACCGATGCTGGGTTCACTTATGATAGATAGTTCCGATGTTTGACATGATTTGAGTTATTTATTTTAAATCCAATTTGGGGGTACTTTCGTCCTAAACTTTCATAAATCATCACAATTCACATGACTTGGGAAGTAAGTGGATGCTACTACTATCATTATGGACCACATGTCGAGCAGGTCCATATGCGTCAACATCGTCTCATGGCATGGCATGGCATGACATGAACCGATTCCCAATGTTCCACTGTAAACGACACCAAACCTCTGATCCCGACAAGGAATCCACCTGTGTCTATGCCATAGGGAAGCCAGGAGGAGTCTCCTGCTTCTTCCGCAACATCCGATCCCCATTCCTCCATGGCGGGCACCTGCGCACTGTCACCACCGCAGCTTTCTCTCTCCCTGGCGGGTCCCTCCACCTACGGACTACCTTCCATCGAGTGCCAGCTCTTCCATTCTCTCTCTTTCTCTGGAACATAGGGAGGATGAGAGACACTGCAACCCATGCATAGATTTGCTGCCCACTCACTGCTGGAGAGATAGAGAGAGAGAGAGAGAGCATCGGATCTACTACGACTCCGTAGTAGTAATTGTTGGATTCGCTGTCTTGTTACACGGCGTTTATTTTTTCACTGTCCTCCTCTCATTGCCCGATTCATCTCTCCCTCTCTCTCTCTCTCTCTCTCTCTCTCACTACGTTCCTTTCCCACCTTTGCTTTATATTTCATACGTTCACGTGACAACATGTCCCGTCTTCGCATCCTACCCACTCTCTCCTCTTTGTTTTGTCCCCTTCTGCTCTCTCTCTCTCTCTCTGAAAGATGTCGCCTCCTCTCTCTCCATCTAACAAAAGGAAGGGAAGAAAGAGGCGGGGAGACAGGAGGAAGAAAGAAAGCGGATCCGTTCTAGTCCTCCCAACGCATTGCAATGCAGCAGCGACGCGTGCATTGCGTTATCGGATTCCCTCGTCGACTACTGTCGTTATTACTATTATTACTCTCTTTGTTCGGCTCCCACTGTGATGCTGAGGGGTTGACGTCCGAGATGGCCTCGCCGGAGGGCGACGCGCAGGCGCTTCTGGCGTTCAAGGCTGCTGCCGACCCGGGCGACCGCCTGACGTTCTCCCCCACCTCCGACCACTGTCGTTGGCCCGGCGTCTCCTGCTCCGCCGACGGCAAGGTTTACCGCCTCCTCCTCGAGTCCGCCGGCCTCACCGGCACGTTCCCCAACGGCACCCTCGGCAGCCTCGACCAGCTCCACTTCCTCAGCCTCCAGGACAATGCCCTCGTTGGTCCCCTGCCGGACGACCTTTCCGGCCTCCGCAGCCTCAAGGCCCTCTTCTTGGACCGCAACCTCTTCGCCGGCTCCTTCCCCGCCTCTCTCCTCTCTCTCCGCGGCCTACGGGCTCTCGACCTCTCCCACAACCGCCTCTCCGGCCCCATCCCCGCGGCGCTCGCCACACTGGACGGCCTCATCGCCCTCCGCCTCGAGGGGAACAGATTCGTCGGCTCCCTCCCCGCCTTCAACCAGTCCTCCCTCAAGAGCTTCAACGTCTCCGGCAACCACCTCTCCGGCGCGGTGCCCATCACCGCCGTGCTCGCCTCGTTCGACCCCTCAGCCTTTGCCGACAATCCCGGGCTCTGCGGCGCTCTTGTCCGAAAGGAATGCGTCTCGTCCGCCTCCTTCTTCCCCAGAGGTGGCCGCTCGCCAGCCGCATCCGCCGCCGCCCCCTCGCCCATCGCCACGCAAGCGCTTCTTTCCAGCTCGGCTTCGCGGTCGCGGGTCTCTCACAAAAGTGCTGTGACGGCGATTGGGTTCTTAATAGGTGCAGTTGCACTGGTAGGGATCTTCACCGCTTCATTTGTCATCAGAAAGAAGAGGACGAAGCAGCAGGGGGAGATACTCGCGCTGGAGAAGAACACCATGAATAGCGCCACCAGTATCTCAGAGATAAATGTGGAGAGCTACAACGAGGAGATCGACAGCATGAGCAACGAACTGGAGGCGGCGGCCGCATTAGCAATGGCGATCTCAGAGGAAAGAGTGAAGAGGCTAAGCATGAATGGCTGCTTAGTGTTCTGCGCCGGAGAGGCTCCAATCTATAATTTGGAGCATCTGATGAGGGCCTCTGCTGAAATGCTTGGGAGAGGGAGCCTCGGATCAACGTACAAGGCCGTGCTGGATAGTAGAATGGCTGTCACTGTGAAAAGGCTGGATAAAAAGAAGCTGGGTTCCATGGCAAAGGAGGGTTTTGAGAGGCAAATGGACACGGTCGGGCGGCTCCGCCATCCCAATTTGGTGCCTTTACGAGCCTATTTCCGATCTAATGAAGAGAGGCTGCTTGTTTATGATTTCCAGGCCAATGGTAGTCTTTACTCCCTTATACATGGTACGATTCACAACACTTGTATTGTTCTCGGCCCTAATTTGCATTCTTTTTCTTGTTGTTGCATCTTTTACAAGTCATAGATGTGCTGCATACTAATTTAGAATCATTAAGAGAAATAAGGTTGGTGTTACTCTTTTTTTTCTTCATGATGTAGATTTATATATATGGTCAATCCTTCTTTCACAGTCGATTAGTGAAGAGTGACATGTTGGATCCAACACCGCCACATGGTGGCATGTGGCTAACAGGCTGATGAGCCGATGGGTCGACAGGTTGATAGGTCAACGGGTCGATCGCCAAAGAATATATATAGGGACCACACGTGGTTGGCAGGTGGCAGTCGGGTCGTGAGACACGTACTCACCACAGGGTGATACATGGCTGAATGGCCGATTGTCCGAACTTGTGTTTGGCACGGCCAGCCTATGCGGGTGCCAGGTTTGGCGAACATCTCACCAAGACTTCGCCCAAAAAACATTGAAGTTTCTCTCTTGTCGTCTGCGATTGATTCCAAGCATAACCGTTCTTAGAGTCAGTCACCTATAAAAAGGACCCCAAGGTACGTTCCCACGACACTACTTCACTTCAGTGTTGGTCAACCGGTCTGACCAGTCCGATTGGACCGAACCTAAGAACTGGCTTGATCGTCGAAGGGGCATTTGTCAGGAACGCCTCTGATCTAGTTTTGTAGATTCAACACTCTACAAACAGTGACCTGGAGTGAGACTAACTTGGAACGAACATTGGTTGGATTTGAATCACCATCCTAGCATCCATAGTGAGACTAATTTCATTGGTTGGATTCGGCACTCTGCGGACAACCACAATCTGCACTAGCAATAGTGAACCTGTAATGCTAGTATACAAAACAAATGAAGTTACCAGAGGCTTCTGCAAGGGAGTGGTTTATGTCAAAAGCTACGTTTGTTAAACCATGGTCGGGGAAAGCTTATAAGCTGTTAAACTTTGATACTGTGATGAACTAGTGATGGATATCTAAAGTGTTCTTTGTCATTTGTTTATTGATAAGATATAATATGAGAAAATGCTGGTCATATTTGACAGCAAGAAAGTTTTGGGACTAATTCACATGGTAGAAATTTGCACAAGGTGAACAAAGGATAGTCCGGAGCTTTTTTTTAACAACAATCATTATAAAAAAAAGGCAAGATATCTTATTGTTACAATATACTTAGGGGTCTCCCAGCATATAGAAACTCTGTCGGTGAACTAAGAAGAGTGAGCAGAGAAAAAGGTTGCATTGAATTAAGAAATAATTGCAGGAAGTTGGGAAACTCTGTTGAGAGCTGTCATGTACTGTAATTCCAAGGACTATAGGAAGTTGGGAAATGAACTCCAAGAATGAAATGAACTCCGAGAATGAAGAATTTATCCCTCCAGAGTAAATGGAGGGGAATATCCCAATTCTCTGGAAAATAGTCTGGGTTATTGAAACTTAGTTGATGCGCATGTACGGAATATATCCAAACATGAAACGTACATGGTAGGAATTAGCTCGATAATCCTAGTGTCTATTAGACCAAATCTGGTTTAGGAACTAGTGTTGATGGTAGATGTTTGCTTTATATACAAACTTGAGTTCAAGAATTCCAACCCAAATCCTTTAAGAGGATGATGTCAAGCAAATACATTCTATCAATGGTAAGTTTCCATGGTAAACATCTTGCGGAATCCATCATAAAAATGTTGAGGGCTTTATTGATGTCCAGATTCAAGATACTAGAACCTCCTCTTTTTCTAGACTTACAACCTAGAAAGCTGAAACCTCACATCAATAGAAATCTCTCATAGTCGCAAAAATTTAGGACCGATAATAATAGGATACAAGTAATAACTCTGTTGATGTAGTAAAAATCATGCCCCTTATTGTAGTCATCTGTTTCATAATAGTCGACCAATGAGGCAAATCTATACTGGATTCTTATTGTCAATTGTGCATCCTTGTGCCCTTCTTTGTCCATCTTTTAGCACTCTTCAATTTAATTCATTGCTTGTGTGTGTGTGTGTGTGTGTGTATGAAAACTGTTCAAGTGATTCATGTTTCTTGCTGTGTGATTGAACTGAGAACTTTGATCATTATTACAGGTTCAAGATCGACACGGGCCAAACCCCTTCACTGGACTTCATGTTTAAAGATAGCAGATGATGTGGTTCAGGGCCTTGCGTACATCCATCAATCTTCTTGTTTGATCCATGGCAACATAAAATCTTCCAATATTCTCCTAGGCTCTGATTTTGAGGCTTGCCTGACTGACAGCTGTCTCTCGTTTCTCTTGGAGCCATCAGACAATCAGAATGACTCGGGATATCGAGCACCTGAAGCTCGGAATTCCCTTCAACAGCTGACCCCAAGTTCTGACATCTATGCTTTTGGAGTGCTGCTGTTGGAGCTCCTCACGGGGAAACCCCCGTTGCAGCATCCGGTCCTTATACCACCCGATCTCCCAGTTTGGGTTCGATCAGTAAGGGAAGATGCAGCCTGTGACGAACGCCTTATGATGATAATCGACATTGCAGCAGCCTGCATTCACTCTTCACCAGAATGTAGGCCAACCACATGGCAGGTTCTCAAGATGATACAGGAAGTGAAGGAGACCGACACAGGAGACACTGACAATGATTCAACCTTCATATCTTAGTTGTGGCTATTCCTTGTTGACCTTCATATGGATCGACATCTTGTGTTGCCCAAAGGTAAAAGTTGCCCATTGTTGGTACCTTTAAATGTAATATCGGCCCTCAGCATAAGAGAATATGCCAAAGGTTGTATAAAGTTAACTTCTCAGGAGCCAGCTTCTGTGTTGGGGGAGAACCTTGAAACTGGTATTGTAGATACAGCTTGAGAGATGGAGCTCGTAAGCGACGCAACTGCAATTTAGCTTGTATTTCTGCTAGATATAAGCCAAACTTTTGGATTGAGACTCCAGTAAATGTCAAACAGGCAAGCAGTCTTGTATCGGTGACCAGTTTGGTGATTGTAATTTGCGATCTTTCAAAATTCTTTTGGTGTTGATTATTGCATGGTGTTGTGATATAAAAAAAAAAAAAGAAGAAAAACTTATCGATGCCGTCCATAATATTGAAATACTTGTTTCTGTTCATTGTTCTGTTTTTAGTTTGAAGTGTCATCTGAAAGTGAAAACAGAAGAAAGAAAAGATAAATATTATCTCCTTATGGGCCTTTTCTTGAACTGTTTTGTGCAGTGAGACAGGTCAGAAGAAAAGAAAGCTATCTTTTCTTTTGTTACTGGAATTGCAAGATCATTCAACCTTGATATTATTTCATCCATGATTACACTCTTCATTTCGATGTCATCCATCTGTCTCTAATAGCCACCAGATTTTATCTTCTACATCTGCAAAGTTGTGTCAAGTAGTTTCAATTGGCACATACAGGTGTTCTTTCATTTATCATCATCAAAATGAATTGAATCCAATACATCATTTCTTGCTGGTTTCAGGCATAAACATGCTTGACTACTGCATTCCACAATAATATTTACATGACTAAATGATGGGATGCATGGATGATAAAAAAAAAAATGTTCTATCTAATCATTTAACCCTTGTAAAGACTCAGCTGCATGTCACATGGATTAACCTCTATCTGATCAGTTTTCCACCTGATTTAAGGCTTAATCAACATTCTTCACATCGACATTTTTTGCTGATAGGTACAGTTGCTTAGAATATGACCAGAAAAGAGCTATCTATGTAACAATTTTAATGGTAAACCAAAGATGTTTCTGCAAGGATGCATATGTTTTGAAGATGTTAGAAGTCATGATGTATGAGTCCGTTAATTCTGATTCATCCCCGTTCTTTTGATACTTCATTAGGTTAGGGAGGCATCTCTGCTTCTTGATTATTTGGTCATTAATCCAATATAACAAAATTGATTCGACTTCTCCGAGAGTTATGATTTGGCGGAGGGAGAATTTTTCTCAAAGTAATAAAAATGTATCTGCTTTGATCAATTCCTCCAAAAATCCAATGATCAAGTTAATGTTTGTTCATCGCAGGACCACCAAAAAAAAAAAAAAAAAAAAAAGCTTTGACTTTATCAGATGTTCTTCGTCATAAGAGAATGCTTTGACTTTGATTTTGTCTTCATATGCTCTTTGTCATAGAGAAGGTAATGTTTTGATCGTGTTAAGATCTTTAGATACCCTTTTGCATTATACAGATATATCGTGCGTAATGAAATAAAATTTACTTAAATGTTAGGTATTTTGGATGTTCTCTTGTCTTGTATGGGTACATACATAGCTCAAGAGAGAACGTGTTAATCTCATCCATTGCATTTGATATTTTAAATATGATGAATGTATCACACATAAAAGAAATACTTTGAATTATAAAATCATATCACATAAACTTTTTCTATGCTTGTGCTGTTAATATTAATAAAATTTTGATTTATCAGTGAAACAATAATACCAACGAAAATACTGAGTTCCAATGAAATAAAATTAACAAAAAATCGACTGATGTATCAATAATTATGCATATAATTTGTGGGTCAGGAAATGATATCTTCCTCGAGAGTGATGTGATATATGAGAATAAATATTGAGTTCCCATACACAGAGACGAGTTCTATTTGTCTGCCACCACCTGCAGTGTGTGTGTGTGTGTGTGGGACAGTCTTTGCCTAACCTTTTTAAGTTTGGAATCTTACAAGCAGCAAACAATAGCTCACCAGTTAGGTTGTATCGAAATCCAACTCCAACAAGTCACCTAACTGATGCTGTGCAGAACAAACAACACAGGAACACTTGAGGGTCAAAGAAAGAGGTCCCAATCTCTTCATGATTATAATTGCAGGTAAAAGGGCATTTCAGAAAGGAGATCCTTTTGTGTTGCAGCCATAGAACTTTTTCCAAGGAAAAAAGTTGGCAGAGAAGAGCTGTTGCACCCAATTTGATGGTGGAAAAAGAGGGTTGTGGTTGTACCTAACTATGCCAAAGAAAAGAAGACTTTTGGACAACCAAAGATCACCAAAACAAGATGTTATAAACTGCAGATGAGTTTGGATCTTCTTCTTCAATTGATGGAATGGTTTCAGTTCTCAGTTGCTCACTGATTTTAACTAGCAATGGTGATGTGTAGTTCTAATTAGAAACTAAAAGACAGATGAATAATAAATTTCTCTTAGTAAAAAAAAAAAAAAACATATTAGTTATTCTAGATCCACACTCTATAAAATGAAAAGATGGATGAAAATATTATTCATAAAATAATACATAATTAAAGTGAATCTAAATAGTTTATAAATTTTTAAATAAATTAGTAATACGAATTGAGATTTATTATTCTGCATTGCATTTAATATGTCACTAGATGATTCAAAATGTATATACTCTCCCATACAGTAGTAATACAAACTACATTCGGATGGTAGTCTCATATGGCTGAATAGAAAATTCTAATATATATATATATATATATATATATTGACGGAGAACTCAACACTGGATTCAACATTTTCTGAGAAAAAAAGAAACCTAAATAAATTTTGTTTAGGTCTGTCTATAAAGGAAAATGTTCCACAAGAACATAGATGCAGTTTATGGGCACTGCACAAAAACATGAATCTATGACTAGATTTGTGATGGTAGGGTTTCTATCAGTTGCAGTGTAGATAGATTGCTTGTATCAGCAGCAGCACACTTCTTTCTCTCGAATCATTTATTTGCTTGCAGTAAGCAACAAGGAAAAGAACCCTCCTCCCTCCTCCTAAACCTCCTCTCTCTGCTTGTTTGCCTTCCTAATCCTTGGAATTAGATTCCTTTGACACCAAGAATGTCACAGTGATGGCCACAACGCATCTTACTTTTGTCTCACAATCCATTTCCTTTCTCCCCGGTGCTTTATCTGCTGATGATGACCACTTCCTATCCAATTCTTCCGTCTTCTCTTCTCTCTCTCTCTCTCTCTCTGAGCATATAATATAATAACACAGGGAACCACCTTAACCAGCAGCTGCTCACAGTTCACATCTCCAACGCTCCATCAGTCCAACAACGACAGCAACAACTCATCTCTCCCCATTTATCAGATGTTCTAACTGCAGGGTTTCTTATATTAAATAACAATAATTATAACAAAGTTGGGATGAATATATAGGACGACAAGTAGTAGGCAACAATAGCAAGTCACCATCCTCTCTTCTCCTCCCACTTCTCCCTCTTCTTTTTTATAGATAGAGAGAGGGAGGAAGAAAAGGAAGAGTTGGATATAGCAGTGGTTTTCTTTGTTCTCCGAGTGAGGTGAAGTTGCAGGATGAAGGGATTAAGCAGCACAAAGTTGATATTTCTGCAGCCATCATCCATCAACAAGCAAGGCAGTGGCAATGGGATCACTACATCCATCTCAATTCTGGTCTCCCACCACCACCGCGTTTGGCTCATCGCCTTCCTTTCCTTCTTCACCTTCGCCTCGCTGCTCACTCTCCTCAACACCACCACCGGGAGAGGTTTGAGTGGCCTCGCCTCCTCTTCCTCCTCAGCCTCCGCGGTGACATCCTCCAGTTCTGTCTCCTCTGGGCCGTCGCCGCTGCCGGCTCCCGTCTTCGACGCGCTCGTCAACTACGCGGTGTCATCCAACTCCACGGGGAAGATGACAGAGGACGATCTCCGGGCGATCGCGAAGGTGCTCCGGCAGCGGGGGCCCTGCAACCTCCTCGTGTTCGGGATCGGGCACGAGACGCCGCTGTGGCGCGCTCTCAACCACGGCGGACGCACCGTGTTCGTGGACGAGAACGAGTACTACGTCGCTCACGTTGAGGGGCGCAACCCGGGGCTGGAGGCCTACGACGTGTCCTACACCACCAAGGTCCGGGAGATGCCGGAGCTCATTGCCGCCGCCCGCCAGCACCTCCGAGGAGAGTGCCGGCCGGTGCAGAACCTGCTCTTCTCCGACTGCCGCCTCGCCATCAACGACCTCCCCAACCAGCTCTACGACGTGGCCTGGGACGTCATCCTCGTCGACGGCCCCAAGGGGTTTTCCGCGGCGGAGCCTGGGCGGATGTCGGCCATCTTCACGGCTGCCGTCATGGCCAGGTCCAGCGCCCGGGCGCCCGTGGACGTGCTCGTGCATGATTACAACCGAAAGGTGGAGAAGCTGTGCAGCGCCGAGTTCCTCTGCCCGGAGAACCTGGTGGCGGCCACCCGCAGCCTTGGCCACTTCCTCATCGGCGGCAGCCCCACCGACGAGTTCTGCGCCAACCAGACTGCCACCGCCTCCTCGGCTTCCCCCACTTCGTAGTTTGCTGTCTCCCCTAACTGTGCCATCAGGTCAATTGCTACCATAAGAGAAGAAAGGATTAATTAATGAAATGTAGAAAAGCCTTCATTTATTGTTTTTTTCATTTAATTTTGGTGTTTCCACTAATATATATATATATATATATATATAGCTGGTAAAATCGTATATGGGTTACATGATACGATTAAATGATGTAATAGTATGGAAGTTGAGAGTCTCATTTCTATGACCAAATCCACGGCAAGCAACACTCGAAGATCCATTCGATTCCATTCATTTTATCTCACTCTATCATCTCAAATTGTTCATCTAATTCGATTAAATCAATTTTCTATATATATTTTTTGTCTCTAACGATCCACATCAAAACAATAGTTCTAAATTAAAGTGGCATTTCATCCCTAATCATAACTCATTGGCTTTAGATCAACAAATGAATAATTGAGATATAAGATAGCAAGTTTCAATTACCACATAGAGTTGGCATTTATATCACAGAGAGTGTTGTTTAGGTAGGAAATGCCTTCAGCATGATTAAAATATTTTATTCTCAGCTTCCTGCTAATCTGATTATATAATTCATAATATAATTCATATGTGGGTGTGGCCTACTGCTTTCAAGCAGGTTTATGAGACATAATTCTTTAGTTTCACCTGTAGCTGCTTCAGATAGAATTATATCAGACATGGAACTTTCACTTGACCAGTAACTGTGCACTGTGCCAACTCAGGTATTTTTCCTGTCTGATTACAGACAAAACAATAAATAAACTCAATCTTCTTCCCTCATCATTTATCGAAAAAATAATATGTTTCTGCTATGCTTGATAAATTAACTATCAACAGTGATAAAAACTATCATTCTGATTAATTATCATCAGACATGAATGATTATAGTTAAGACCTAACAATGGAATAATGAGACACTGCAAGCTTAAGCGATTGTTGATGCATGGTTTGGTCAGGATATAACATTTTTCTTCATTCTGATAGCAGAGGATAATATGTAATGATAATAGAAGTTTATGAGCAGGCAGTGAAGGATGGTATCCCTCTGTAGTACAACCTTAATGATGGATTTTGACACTTCTGATGTTGTTTGATACACCATCATAACAGGACTTTTCCTTCATTGAAGGCAAGAGAGAAGGTATCTTGTCCATGTCTCTCACCAATTTTTTTTTTTTTATGTTACCTCAAACCTCTGATGCAGAAGTCCCACCTGCTATATTCCTTGCAAGACATCATAAAACTGTGAATCTGACAGAGATTTCTGCAGTGAATGCCTGAGAATCCTTGCAATATTTAGTAGGAACAAGTTGATGTGTGCCCTATCTGAAGTTTTCTAAGATTGAGAGCCATAGGTTCACATCACCTCAAGAATGTATTCTTTACATCAAAGTTACTTCAGAAATCTGGTGAATGATTTCTTTTTGGTTGTGGGTGGGGAAGGAAAGTTCTCTATTTCAAATCAAAGCTGAATTGATATCTGAATTTAAATGCAGGAATCTGAAGCATTAGGCCATGTCAGAAAAATAGCTGGTTGAATTGAAACCATTCATCTGTTTGCTCAATCTTGAGAATCTAGTCAGTGTTGCACTGCCTTATTTGCTTTTCTGGGACCCATCTCTCAATCAAACATGGCTTACTACTTGAGAGTCTTCAGTTAGATACAAGATCATCTGCCTCTAACAGCTTCAAGTTCATCTTGCTGCTAGCATAAAGTCATAAGATACACCAAGAATTGTTGGTAGTAGAACACAGTTTTTACACAATACAAATATGAATATAAATTAAGCAGGAGCAATTGCATAAGAAAAAAATGCTTCCCCAAAGCACAGCAGTATACAGAAACTTTTATTCTTGCGACTAATTACATTAAAATGAATGATTGAATGGAAAGTGAGCAAAGTTGAACTTACTTTCTCCCTTTTCTGTTCTTTTCTTTGCTTTGATGGAGACCCATGAAGTTAGGTTTCTTTTCTCCTGAGGCTCCAAAAACCTTCTGATCTCTAAGTCATCAGGTGGATTTGGTCCATCTTATTTGACTATGTGCTCTAAGCTATCTCCTATCCACAACTATAGTCTCAGGTCTGACCTTTTTTTTTCTTCCTTGGTGGGTTGTGCCTAACTTCCACATAGTGAAAGCATGAAAATAAGAATTCTATGCATGTTTGGTCTACAAACAACAAAGTACAAAAATTGCATGTGAATATAGAGCTTCTATGGAGCATATAATTATATTTGTAGTATATGGAATTAGCACCCAAACCATCATTAAAGTTACAGTGCAGGAGGGATAAACAGGATCTTAAAAAAATACCATATTTTACTGCATATGCAAAATATCATCTTGACTCCAATTTTTTCCACAAAAATAGGATGAACTCCTGTCTGACCTTTTTTTCATCCTTGGTGGGTTGTGCCTAACTTCCACATAGTGAAAGCATGAACATAAGAATTCTATGCATGTTTGGTCCACAAACAACAATGCACAAAAATTGCATGTGAATATAGAGCTTCTATGTATTATATAATTGTCTATAGTAGAGGGAATTAGCACCCAAATCATCATCAAGTTACAGTCTAGGAGAGATAAACAGGATCTTATTCTTGCAGAAAATCAACGAATCATAAAAGAATCAGATTTTACTGCATATGCAAAATATCATCTTGACTCCAATTTTTTCCACAAAAATAGGATGAACTCACAGCTCATTTTCTATTATATGTTTGGTAATCAAACCACTTATGATTTGATCATCTGTAGTATATGTAACATGAACAGTATCACATCTCGGACCTTTTTTTTTTTTTTTTACAGGGTCACGTCTTCCACACATTTAGAAACAAAAATAACATACTTTATTCATAACTTGTAAACATTTATTATAATTTATTTATTCATCAAATTACAAGCGAAAAATATTTATTGAAGAACATGATATTGCTAACTAATAAGAATATTCAAGTGGCTCTACCTAACGGTAGAGAAAAGTCTGCTCTCCATTAGACCCCAGTTTAGTTCTAGTGGGAGGCTATTCTAAAAATTAAAAAACAAATAAAATTCAGCAACGCTGAGTAGAGCTCCAAATGTCAACTCAAAATGAATACATAATCAAAATAAATCATCCCATTAACATATATCAAACACCCAAAGGAGAACTCCTTAACTGCGAATGGAGAGGTTTTATTCTACGGGATGAGTTTGGGTTCTCCCAACTGCAGATGAAGACAAACTCATATCGCACTCTCAACCGCGGATGGAGTGGTGTCCCTCACCCGCCAAAGTGGGGACACGTTCCTCCCAATTGTGGATGGAGGAATCGTCTAGCTACCACGTCTGACAGCTTATTAATCCCCGAAGGGAATCATCCTACTTGCCCTTGGCAAGAAAGTAACATCATCTCATATTGGTCATATCGAGATGCAATAATACATCAAAATATCTCTTTCAATATCATTCATGTCAAATACTACTAATTAGTCATTAATTGACTTAACCCTAGTTCAATCGGTCCAATTGAACTCGATTTAACTAGAACCTAATTGAACCGATCTCTAATCCTCATTTACTGGTATGGAATCACCCTATACTAGTATAATTTGGATTAGAATAGGTTCAATCTAAGTTAAACAGAATTGAATAAGTCAACCAATTCGGAATCACCCTGAATCGATCTAACTAATCAAATCTGGTTTGGTTCAATCAATGGTTGGGCTCAAATCTAACAAATGTATAATATACTGATCTTTTGAATTTACACATGATTATGAATGCACCATATCAGGCTGGGTCGGTCTTTGACCCATAGACTAATCATATGAATCACACATAATTGCCTATGTTAGGTTGGGCTAGGTTAGCCTATGGTTATAGCTTGACTCATAGGTGGGCTTGGCTTATGGGTTGGGCCTAGTTTGCTAACTGGGCCTAGCCAATGGGCTATGGCGTGAGTCATGGGTTGGGCCTGCCCTGCGGGCTGTTTCAACCCAATTTCTATTCAAACAATATATTTTTACTAACAATTTCATATATAGAAGAGCACTGAAAACAATAAATGAGGTAAATTTTAATAAAAAGAAATAATTTCGTAACCTCAACAAGAATTAAAGATCATGCTCTAATCTCAAACAAGATTTAAAATTTTCATAATACATTTTAAATTTCATATAAAAAATATCAAAATTTAACACTAAAAATAATATATGTGATAAAGTTTAATAAAAAGAAATAACTTGGTAACCTCAACAAGCATTAAAGATCATGCTTTAATCTCAAATAATATTTAAAATTTTCATAACACATTTTAAATTTCATATAAAGAATGTCAAAAATTTTTAGATACTATTTTAATCAACATAAAAGTTTTATTCAAATAAAACTAGAAATATCATGCATTAAAACATAATACATATAAAATGCTAGTATGTTTACTTCATAAACGAAAACTTTAAATAAGATGATTGCATAATATTTTTAAAACTATATCTACTATATTTGAATCTAAGAACAAATATTTTTGAACTACAAAAACTTCTAGCATTTAATATAAGAAAAACTTTTATTTATTATTATTATTATTTTCAAGAAAGATAGGGAACCTACCTCTTTTCCGCAGGATGCAACTCCTCGTTCCTCCTGTTGTTGGGCTTGGCTAGTTGAGGAACGAAGGAGAGGAATCCCTCCACTTAAATAGGAGGAGGTGAGCCTTTCATTAAAGAAAATTTTCCTTTAAATTTTTATAATTATTTAATATTAATATTAATTTAATATATTAACAAATATAACAATCATATTTGGAATGCTTAATAGTCATTTCCTAATTTGCAATGGCAAATAGGGAAATACAAATTAACATTCCCTAAATCACGATGATAAGGAAGTACACAATTAGTTCATAATCAAATATTTGACTTGTTTACATTTCTTCCCTCCTAAAGAAAATTTGGTCCCCAAATTTAGATTACCTTAAGAGAATAGATTGGGATACTACTCTCGCATATTTTCTTCTCTTTCCCAAGTTGCCTCTTCATCTGAATGGTGTTGTCAACGAATCTTTACTAAAGGGATAACTTTATTCCTTAAAACATGTTCCTTCCTTTCCAAGATCTGGGTTGGTTGTTCTATAAAAGTGGCATCGTCTCTGAGTTATAGAGGTTGGTAAGATATGATGTGTGATGGATCCCTGATATATATTTGGAGCATAGAGACGTGTAATACATCGTGGATACCAGCTAAAATCGGAGGCAATGCCAATCTATATGCCACAGGCCCGACCTTTTGTAAGATCTCAAATAGGCCAATAAATCTAGGGGCTAACTTTTCTCTTTGACCAAATCTTATGACTCCCTTGGTTGGCGACACTTTAAAAAAGACATGCTCACCAGCTTTGAACTCCAGATCTCTTCACCTTCGATCTACATAACTTTTCTGACGACTTTGAGCTATTAATAATCTCTGACATAATTTGGATTTTATCAACATCTCTTTAAATTAATTAAGGTCCCAAAAGCTTCCGTTCTCCTACCTCATCTCAATACATAGGTGATCTACATTTTTTTCCATAAAGAGCTTCAAATGGGGCTATCTGTATACTTGAGTGATAACTATTATTGTAAAAAAACTCAATTAGGTGTAAGTGCATATCTCAACTTCCACCAAAGTCTAAATCACATGCTCTTAAGAGATCTTCAAAAGTTTGTAGTGTTATCTCAAATTGACCATCAGTTTGGGGATGAAAAATCGTACTAAACTTTAACTGTATTCCTAAAGATTTTTGTAGACTTCCCCAAAACTTAGAGGTAAATCTTGGATCCCTATTTGAGATAATGCTAACTAACACCTCATAATATCGTATAATCTCCTTAATATATATGCTTGCTAATTTGTCCAATAAATACTTTTTATTAATCAGGAGGAAGTGAGCAGATTTAGTAGTCTATCTACTACTACCCAAATCTCATCATATCCTTTTGCAGTCTTGGGTAATCCTGTCATAAAATCTATAGTAATTTGCTCCCACTTCTATTTAGGAATTAAAATTATTTGTAATTTTCCTGCAGACACTTGATGTTCTGCCTTTACCTGCTGACATGTCAGACATTTAGAGACAAATTCTGCTATGTCTCTCTTCATGCCATGCCACTAGTAGTTTTGGCATAAATCTTTATATATCTTAGTAGTTTCGGGGTAGATATTAAATTTTGATCTATGTGCCTCCTCCAATAATTGCATCTTTACTGGATGACTTTCGAAAACGCAAAGTCGGTTGTGGAATGTAATAAAACTATTTTCAATTTGGACGAATTCAGGTCTAGATCCTTAAGCTATTTTCTTAGCTATCATCTAAAGATATATATCTTTATTTTGACTTTCTTTAATTCTTGATACCAAATATGATTGTGTCATCAAACATGCAAGAAAACCTTTATTATTTTCGATAAAAGTTTAAATTTTAAGTCTATCAATTTTGTCATCATAGAATTTCTTTGAATATTCATATAGGCTACAAGGCTTGAAGTATTTCTCCTTAAGGCATCGGCGACTGCATTAGCCTTTCCAGGAAGGTAGTAGTTGATATTAAAATCATAATCCTTTAAAAAGTCCAACCATCTTCTTTGTCTCATATTTATGTCTTTCTATATGAAAATGTATTTGAGACTCTTATGATATGTGAAGATTTCAAAAGTTTGTCAATAGAGATAATGCCTCCATATTTTCAATGCACAAATAATAGTCGCTAGCTCTAAGTCATAAGTAGGATAGTTCTTCTCATGAGGCTTCAATTGCCTAGATGTATACGTAACTATCCTCTCATTTTGCATTAGAACACACCCAAGTCCTTGTAGTGAGACATCACTATACACTACAAAACCTTCTCCCTCTAAAAGAATTACCAAGATAGGAGCACTAGTTAATTTCTTCTTCAATTCTTAAAAATTTCGTTGACATTTATCGTCCCACATGAACTTTATATTCTTCTGTGTTAACCTAGTCAAAGGTGTTGCTATTTTTAAAAAGCCTTCTATGAATCTTCTATAATATCTAGCCAAGCCCAAGAAACTTCTGATCTCCGAAACATTTGAAGGTTGCTTCCATTTTATCACTGCTTCAATCTTTTAGGGGTCAACAAATATACCAACACTTGAAATTACATAACCGAGAAACATAACTTCATTAGAGCCAAAAATTATACTTGCTCAATTTAGCATATAATTTCTCTTGTCTTAGGACTTCCAAAACTGTCTTAAGATGGTGTTCATGTTCCACCCTGCTTTTGGAGTAAATCAAAATGTCATCAATGAACACAATTATAAATTTATCGAGATAAGGGTAGAACACCCTATTCATGAGATCCATGAAGGCAGCTGGTGCATTTGTGAGTTTGAATGGACTAAGAATTCGTAATGACCATATCTTGTTCTAAAAGTAATTTTCTGTACGTCTCCTTCCCTTATCTTCAGTTGATGATAGCCGGATCTCAAATCAGTCTTCGAGTATACTTGGGTACCTTGAAGCTGATCAAATATGTCATTTATTCGGGGAAAGAGATATTTATTCTTTATGGTCACTTGGTTGAGCTGTCTATAATCAATGCATAGTCTCATTGATCCATCTTTCTTCTTCACAAATAGGACAGGGGCACCCCAAGGTGATACACTAGGTCGAATAAAACCCTTATTAAAAAGCTCCTGGATTTGTTTCTTTAACTCCTCCAACTCAATCGATGCCATTCTATATGGGGGTTTAGAAATAGGTGTAATGCATGGTAGAAGATCAATTGTAAATTCAATATGCCTATCTGGTGGTAGTTTAGGTAGATCTTCAGGAAAAACATCTGGAAAACCCCTCAGAATGGGCATATCTTTTAATACTAGCTTCTTAGACTCTCCTCTAGAAATAAAAGCCAAGTACATTTGACATCTTTTCAACAATAGTTGAGTAGCACTTAAGGCAGAAATAATAGGAGGGAGTTTTTCTTGAATCCCAATAAACTGAAAGGGTGGTTGGTCCAAAGGTGAGAAAGTAACAATCTTTTGGAAACAATCTATACTTGCATGATATGCTGAAAGCTAGTCCATACACAAAATAGTATCGAAATCTTGAAACTATAGCAGAATAAGATCTACTAGCGAATCATGATTTTCAATAGTAATAATATAGTTTCTAAATATTGGTCAGCTATCAAAGAGTCTCCAACTGGTGTTGCTACCATTAGCACATTATTCATTGTCTCAGGATTCTTATGCAGTTTAATAACAAAATAAGGCGATATAAAAGAATGCGTAGAACCAGAATCTATAAGCACAGATATAGGCATACCACAGAGTGTGATGATACCTTTAATAACAAATCTCGAGGCTTCAGCATCTTGATGGGTTAGTGCATACACCCTCCTTGTCCTCCCTCTCTAGGTCCTGGTTATTGCTGACCAGCGGTTTGAGGTGGAGCTCGACGTTGATGTTGCTTCCGTGGATAGTCCCTGGACATGTGCCTCGGTTGTTGATAATAAAAGCATACACGCTGTCCCATGGGGCACGAGGTAGAAGCATGATATGTTTTCCCATATAAATAACATCTTACGATAAATTGATTATTGGGAGCTCCTGTCTGTTGATGCTCGAATTATCTGCCCTTGCCTTTCTTTGAGGGTCCAGAGTGTGATCCCTCATATACAGATGGTGCAGTACTAAAAGGTCGCTTCTGATCCTTTGCTTGTTACAGTTCATTATCTAATTTCTCCACCACTAGAGCTCGACTTAGCACTTCAGTATAACATCAATATTGCAACAGACTTCTTAATTGATGGACGAAGTCCTCTTTCAAAGTGATGAGCTCTCTGATTTTCATTAAAAGTAATATGTGGAGAGAATTGGGCTAGCTCAGTGAAATAATGATCATATTCCATCACCGTTCTACTTCCCTGGTGGATACTAAGAGATTCTTATTGTTTCTCAAGGCGAATTGAATAAGGAAAGAACTGTTCATAGAATGCATCTTTAAATTGATCTCATGTCACCACATTGCCTTCACCCTCCAACATTCTCCTTTTTGAAGTCCACCAAGTGTCTGCCTTCCCTTCTAAAATGAAAGATGCGAAAGACACTTTCTGATTTTTCCTACATTCGATGGCTTCAAATGTCTTCTCCACTTGGCGGATCCAATGTTCAGCAAAGACTGGATCTGGTTTACCTTAAAAAACAAATGGTCCCAATCTCTTAAAGTGATCTAAAGTATTATTTCCACCTCGTGGAGTTCTATCCCGCTCATCTTAACGTTCAAAGTATCCTCTAATAGCATTAAAGACTCTGTGTACATTATTTGGAGCATTGATATATGTTGGAGCTTAAGGTGCATTCTGGGCAGTTGGATAAGCTAGCATACAACCAGTAACATGTGTATGTGAGGACTGGGTTTGTTGTATAATGCGTGAAACTTTCAAATTATTATTTCCTCGAACTCCTCTCCGAGTGCGTAGGCCGGTAGTATTCTGACCATGAACACCCTGAGTGAGAGGAACACTGGTCTTTTGAATTGGCTCCATTACTCCTATAATAGGTCAAAAGATAATTATTGGTTAAGGTTAATCAAGGAATATAAACACCTACAAGCCCTAGACTATGCTCTGATACCTTAAAAGATGTCACATCCTGGATTTTTTTTTTTTACGTCTTCCACACATTTAGAGACAAAAATAGCATACTTTATTCATAACTTATGAACATTTATTATAATTTATTTATTCATCAAATTATAAGCGAAAAATATTTATTAAAGAACATGATAATGCTAACTCATAAGAATATCCAAGTGGCTCTACCTAACGGTAGAGAAAAGTTTGCTCTCCACTGGACCCCAGTTTAGTGCTAGTGGGATACTACTTTGAAAATCAAAAATAAATAAAATTTAGCAAAGCTAAGTAGGAACCCCAAAGTCAACTCAAAATAAATACATAATCAAAATAAATTATCTCATTGGCATATATCAAACACCCGAAGGAGCACTCCCCTAACTACAGATTAAGAGGCTTTATCCTATAGATGAGTTTGGGTTCTCCCAACTACGGATGGAGACAAACTCATATCGCACTCCCAACGCGCGGATGGAGTGGTATCCCTCACCCGCCAAAGTGGGGACACGTTCCTCCCAACTACGGATGGAGGAATCGTCTAGCCATCACATCTAACAGCCCGCTAATCCCCGAAGGGAATTGCCCTACCTACCCTTGGTAGGAAAGTAACGTCATCTCATACTGGTCATATCGAGAAGCAATAATACATCAAAATGTCTCTTTCAATATCATTCATGTCAAATACTACTAATTAGCCATTAATTGACTACATATGAAGTAGCATTATTAACTTAGGATTAAATATTATATGACAGTTAACATACATAAACCCTAACTCGAGATACATCAATTGTACAATAATATGGACTCTCAAAGTTGTGGTTGAAAGAGATATCAATTCCTCTCCAACTAGTGGCTGAAAGAGATGTATATGCTGTAGTCATGCCCATCTTTAACATTGTTGATGAGGGCAACGCCAGTATCCTCCACTTCACTGGACTTGCAGTGAGTGCATTGCCACATACCCTGTCAAGCTGAAAGATTCCAACCTGATGGATTGTATCATGGAACATATGAACAGGATCCATGCTCAAGAGTTTATCCAAGAAGAGAAAGAATGGCATTCTACCTCTTGACCAAATCACCAGTGCCATGGTCACTTGGAGCTCATATGGAGAAAAGAGTGATGAGACTAAATAATCTTTATGCGTATTCTTAATCTGTGAAGTTTCTGCTGTTCTTTGAAGATGCTTGTAGGAAGCAGTTCATGAACAAAACTGCTTTGTAGTATTTGACTAATACAAAGTTGAAATGCCAGATTCAGGTTGAAGATTCTAAACCAAATCAGATGGAATATCATGAAAAAAATATATAGGTGAAAAAGACTTATGCATCCCATATCCTACCTATATCAAATAGCAAAGTTGCAATGCAAGGATCTCAAAAGGTTTTAATGATGCAGTATGAGCAGTGGATTTTATCTCAGAACCAGCTTGATGTGTGTAAATATATCAGAATCCGATAGAAGTTCATGAATAATCTTTAGGCAAAAGAAGGATAATGTGCACCATATCCTACATTAAGAAGAAAAGTCAATATGACATGCATTACTGAGAACCAAGAGATAAGATGATTTAAGTATAAGGAATACATTTTTGTTGTCATTATGACTCTATACTCCAATATAACTTGAAGAGCATCTTCTATCACCTTTGGACATCTCCATATTGCCTTAAGTACTAAAATTGTGCAGCTTAAGAATATAGAGCCATAACTAAACAATTCTGGTGGCTATAGCATGCACCTAAGTAATAATTAAGCTATGCAAGCAAGCAACTAAAGGGAACAAAGCCAGCATCTTAGGATAAAATTTAGCAGATTCAACAATTTTGGCTTATCATTCCCTCCAGATCAACCACACATCAACAGAGACAAAACCATGCCACAATGCAACTCAAGATCATTTAAGTAACAAGAACAACTTTGCTATCATTATATGTTAATAGTATCACTACAAATATGAAGACCATGGAGAAAATTTATAGCCCAGATACTTGGAATCCTTTTCATATAATTTACATGATAATGAAAGTGAGGCAATGCAAAATCATCATTCTGTTGGTCCATGATCTATTTAGTCCAACATCTGAGATTGAATAAGCATTGCAGCAACTTGTTGCAGATTTAAGTCCATATTTGAAGGCAAGGATAACCATAACTGGTGATCAACTTGTACTTTCCCTCCTCACCTTCTCAATGTTTCCTTATGCACTGCTCTTCTTGCCATCGGAGCCAGGATTAGCCCAGTAGGGTTTTGCAGGAGTGCGTTTGGAAGCCTTCACACTAAGTGGACTGTTCTTGCTCTGTTAATAAAATCAAATAGACAAGTTAGACACTAAAACATCAATACCAAAACACTTTACAGCAACATAAACAGGCTCCTTGATATTTTTATGTGTTAAGGCAGTATTAAATTCTCACAGTAAATATCAGGATAAGCAAAACATGCTGTGTTTCATGAAGAATCACCAGCTCCAGGCCGTGATCTTGAATCATAATGACTGCAGAGCAAATTTATGGAAGTGAATTTTGAGCATAGGGTGTTTGTTACCTGTAGGCAAGTGCCCTCCTGAACATTGCAGATGGGGTAATCATGGGGACAGCAGCTGTAGTGATCTTCACAGCAGGTTGCACCCTCGAGAGGGCAACATCCCCAAGCAAAGCAGTACTTTCCATACTCGTAGACGCAGCAGCATGTGGTGCTCTCTTCACAGGTGTAGTAGTCATCACATACGGTCGGTGGCTTGACAGGGGAAGGTGGTGATGGCCCAGGGTTTGGTGGATTATGCCCCTTCTTTATGGGGTATGAAGCCTCCATAGCGATACCGCACTTTCCAGAGGAAGATGCAATATTACGTTCCATCCTTATATACCCATCCTCTCCCCAATCTTCACCCCATGAGTTCTTCACAATCCAGTAGTCCTTGCCATTCTCAGAGCCATAGCCTACTGCTGTTACACCGTGATCTAGATCAGTCCCACAAGACCCAGTGAATAGTCCCTGAGAAAAATGAAGAGCAAAGTTTATACAAAAAGGAAGATCGGCATTGAAGAAGTAGGAACTTCTAGTCTAAAGAATCTTGTACAACTGCAGTGAAAATTCATGCCATCATCAAATGGAACCCGTGTTGTCACTGCAAGGATCACATCATCTTAATCACTCATAGATTTTCAAGAAGGCGATGAACCATGATTCGAATTCACAATTGATAAGAATGTAATTCTCAAGCCATGCCAGCGAATGCATTTGTGTTGTTTATGGAAAAGATAACAATTGCATTTTACAAAGATCACTTGCAGTACCTTCCATATCAATCATTATAGATGAAATTATAACATAGATCCTCAAAAAGGATCATTTCCTTAGTCCACTTTAGCTTTAATTTCAAGCAGCACATAAAACTCTTCCACTTAAAAGGATATCTAGAGAAGAAACACATCATGAGTCCCATGCAGAAAATTTGACCTACTCAACTGGAAGACCTTAACAATTTCGATCTAGTTATATCATAATTCATCATAATGTTGAAGTATACATCAAGGATGACCAGACAAAACTGCATGCTTTTATGGGTGTTGGACTAAATGATCACTATTCAAGCAATGACAACAAAACTTTAAAAAATTTCCAGTATCTTGCAGCATCATTACCGAATCATAAAATTGGAATGCCCGGCCAGCAGCTTCTATAGCAACACTAACTGGTTGATTAGCAACAGCCTTCTGCAGAGACTTCTCATCATCAACAGGAACATCCTCATATGAATCAATTGTCACAACGTGTGCATTTTTCTGCATGACAAAGGCAGGAACCACCAACCACGGTTAGAACACCATCCACAAAAAAGCGAAGGAAACCAAAGAGATGACAAGGTGTTGATAGCGGAAAGTGAACAATCAACAAGTCACCCTGTAAGTATCGCATCTTCCATCTCGGGCCTTGTATGGGTAGTCCTCTTCGGAGTCAATACCACCGTTATTGATGATGAACTCAAAGGCATAATCCATGAGGCCGCCGTCGCAGCCCTGGTCGTAGGAGGTGTCGCAGTCCACGAGTTCCTGCTCCGATAGAGAAATCAGGTCACCGGTCACGATCTGGTTGATGCCTTCGACAGCAGCGATAGTCGAAAATGCCCAGCAACTCCCTATAACACCATCAGATCAGAAGAACTGACTACATCATCAGGATGTAAACCCCTGATTGTTTCTTTTCTCACTTCTCTTCTTCCTCATGTTCAAACTTAATTTCACACACTTATGACTTGTGTAATACTAGCAGCAAATGAATCCCCAGAGTTTGCAAAATTGACACAAAGGTAGGTGGTGTAGCAGAATCTGAAAGCAGATCATCTAAAAATCCAGCTAATAAGTCCATTAACTTTTAGAAATTTGTCATTTTCTAACAAAAAGTTCAAACACAAGGAAAGGGGAAATTTTGAGAACTTCACCAAAAGAAATGAACGGATCTATCTTTATAAACTCTAATTAGACCACAAATTAAAGTGTTCTTTAACTTCATTTGATCAAAATCCATGCTTCTTGTGTCAGATTTAAGTTGATGCTGGATGCATATCACGATGAGAGTTGAGGACTAAAGAACAAAGAGCAAGTAGTTGGAAGTCAGCGAAGGAGGAGTAGTTATCAGCACCTACCGCAGCTGCCTTGGTCTTTAACGCCGACGACAGCGCCCTTCTCCCTCCAGTCTACGGAATCCGGCAGGTCATCGCCGGCTCTCAGCCGGTACCGGTCGCTCCCGGCGGACAAGGCCCTCCTGCTGCGGGACGAGGCGCCAGCCCGTAGGCCGAGGAACTTCGCTCTGTACTCCTCGTTGGTGAGATCGGCGAATCGGTTGAGGCCAAGGCGGAAGGCGTGCTCCCCGCGGTCGGCCGCCGCGTTGTGCTCGTCAACATACCGGAGGTTGTCCTTGAAGACCTCGAACCGGCGCTCCTCGTCCAGGAGCGCGTTGCGGGACGACCGGTGCTTGGCCACCCACTCCTGGTACAGCAGTCGCACCTCCTCGTCGCTCCGCCCGAACGCCTGCGCCCCGTTCCCCTCGCCGCTGGTCACGATGTACAAGTCTGAGGCGGCGGCCGCCGAGGCCAAGAGGAGAAGTAGGATGACAGACGAAGCCATGACGAGAGAGAGAGAGAGAGAGAGAGAAGAAAAAGGAAGAATCTCTCCTGAGCGGTGGCAGTGTATGGCTTGTTATATAGAACTTTCTGATGGCAAGAATGGGCGGTGAGAAAGCTGCATACGGTAAGAAAGCAAAGAAGGAAAGCAAGTAGCTGTGTACATGATTTTGACCACATGAGAGAACAAGGTATGCACTACTTACATATGTATATATTGTACAACATATATAGATTTTACATAATTATCATTTTAATATTTAGAATATATAAACATAATTATATATATACAATGTTGTGTCCAAAAGAGAGCAAATTGTTCATTTATTTGGATGTTATCTTTGACAAGATGGTGGGAGTGGACTGGGTGGATGTGTTAGAAAATTCCAATCCCATAGGGGAGAGGAGAGGTGGGAAGCTTACAGCCAAACAAATCACACCACAACCTCATCCTCCTCGTTGAAACAGGGAATATGCATGAATCGTGGATAAGTATTTTGTTTCAGAGGAAGAAAGAAATAAAAAAGAACAAAGGAAGATAGATGTTGGTGTGCATTTTATGGACCATCAACAAAGTGCAATTCGTAGAATGAATTCTACCGTCGCGCTTCGTTTGTTTGACTCGTGCACTTTTTAATTATACCTTAATGAAAAACTCTGCGAGGCATTTCATCAAACAGTTCTATTACTGGAGAAGCCATGATGATGAAAGAGGTCACCTGAAGCCGGATTCCGAGAAGGTAGTAGGGCCGGAAGCTGGAATCTAAGACGCATCTCTCTCTCTCTCTCTCTCGAGGTACGCGTGGCAGATGGCTGCTGGCTGATGTAGAGGTTTACGGCTTCTTCGATGATATTTTTTTGGCCCCTTACCTGATGATGATGAAAGAGAAGCATAAATAAATAAAGCCAAATAAATTCCTGGTTGTTTCCTCTTAATCTAATATAATAATTGGTTGAAATACTTTCCCATCCTAACCCTTAAAATCTCCCATCACATAAGATAAAAAGAGAATTTTACATTAAATCCTTTTTTTTTAATTTGAAACCCACTTGCATTTTTAGAATAAGCCAAATGCTAATGAATCTCCACGCACTTGCAGTCCAAAAGAAATAAAACAAAGCCATCACCAAGAAAATGTCTGTCAAGTGGTATGGAAAGGAAAAAAGCGAGCTTGCAAAGCCAATCGACACAAATTGTAATCTATCCATGGATGGGGATGTTTGAGGTGACATTGGACAAGCTGCAGCATGTGGTCGGCTATGATCTACTCAGAGAAAATAGAAGGAAGGTGACAAGCAGATATTTAGGCGTTTCACAAATCGACATACCTGCGTCAGAACAAGGGTCAAATCCAAGACGCCCCCACATTTCGTACTTTTTGCTCATGACCAACTCTGTGCATTAGATTCCTGTTTCCTTGGCTCTACATATCGCACACTGCTTATCTGATAGAAGAGTGGAAAGAGTTCTTTGGATTACCGATGCCATCGACACCATCTAGAAGAGCCTTCACCATGTGGATCCTATTTGAACTTTAGCCATCTATACTGAGAACCTGAAACATGATCAGTCATCAGTGTGTGTGACAAAGACAAGAGAAAGAATTTATTAAGATCGTATCCTGTATACATGTGACAATTGAATGTAAGAAAGTACGAGTGCTACCAGATTGGTGATTCGCACTCGATCAAGGGTTGGTTCTTATTTCTCCTGCGAAGAAAAGTCCATTCAAACACTTGACAAGGATGTGGCACAGTAGACACCAGTGATTCTCTCATGTCTCAGATGAGTGGAATTCTTTTGTCCATTCATGACCCTGTAGTTAGATATTAGCTCTTTTGATGGAGACATGCAGCCCACAATTCCTTCCTACAGATATGTCCTGCTCAAGCAAACACCATTGGAAGCCATTCCCTATGAGCTATATATGCTTTTCTACAGTTTATTTTCATCACAATCTAGAGTTTCATTTCTCAATTTCGATAGATTAGTATATAATAAACATATTTATTTTCACATCTGTTGAGAAGTAAGAAAATTAAGCCCTTTTAAGAACTTAAATAATCTGAACCACCTCTATCCTCAAAAGCACCTTTTCGGTTTCACAAAACCTGTGTCTATCAGATATCATCTTCATATGTTGCCTCTTATCTCCTCTCGTGTTGGCCGCCTCTTCTCTTCTTTACTTTACATGACTGTACATTCTTTCCCAACAACTATACTTGCAACTGCTACTTTGTAATTTTTGGTTTTGCCTTCAACTACAACTTGCAGGCAATTCTACTTGCGGGGATCCAAAAAGCCAACGGTAACAACAAGAAGCAACATTGCTCCCAGCTGAGTTCCGCTACATGATTCCTTTTCCCTCATCCTAATATGATATACACAGTTATGTACAAAAAAAATTTGTCCTCAGTTGTACCAAACTTGGAGACTACATATTAGTAAGCATCTGTCCTCTAAAATATTTAACAACGAAACTTCTTGAATATATGCATCATAAGTAACCAACTTCATGTAAAAGAGTAACCGGATTCATACAATGGACATTTTTGTACCATTTATCGGACTGTCATGATGTTGTTGAGCCACAAGATCTCACTGTGCTACTAGACACTGGTGTGGCATCAGCCAATTATCTTTAGGTTTTTCTTATAGAACAAACCATGCCACCAACTGTAGTTGCTGCCACAAATAATTGATGCATCAACTATGACAGATCAACGCAATTCCTCCATTGTTTCCTGCAAAAAGGAATAATGATTAAGAGTTCAATATGACTTCAAGGTACATTTTCACTGCCAATGTTTTAAAGTGTACATCTCAAGCATGTCCAACTACAGTGAGTAAGCCAGGAATGGTAGACTGAACACCCGAACAACCATAGAAAAGAAAAGAGAATAACTATTGTCCTTTTGAGACCAAAATGAGAATAATGAGAGCTGCTTTTGAACCTTGTACCGCCCACATTTCCCTAAGAAAATAATCTAAAATATTATATACGTGAACGCAATACTTAATATCATAATAACATAAAAGAGAGAATGAAAGCAAGGGAAGTCAGAGTTCGGTGCCATCCCCTAGCTAACAAGTCTGGTTTTGGATGCTAATAATGCAAGGGAGAGGTCGGTGCTATAGCTACAAGTCCGGGTTTCGGTGCTAAGAATGCAAAGTATAGGTAAGGCTCGGGGCATGTATGAGATAGATAAGTCTTGGGCTACTCTGGGCTTAGGTCTGCTGCTACTATTGAGTGGAATTTCTTATATCGAGTTGAAGTAGTTCGAGGGATGTAGAGAAAGGCTTTGCCCATTGTAGGGTCGGTCATAGAATTGAGGAAAGGAGAAAGAAGCTATTAATAATTCAAACAAGTTATGTATGCCCAATGGTCCTTGAGGAAAAGAAGTCGAGAAAAAGAGTTAGATGCAAATTAGTATTCGACTAAAAAAGTATTGGTAGGAGACAAGAACAAATAGTTTGTTCCTAATGTGTTCTCCATGATGGAATTTGCTATTATACCTTTACCCTTACTTAAGTGAAGAACAGATACACTGATTAGAAAATGGATACCTCCACCTAGTGCACGTGGACAACATCTTGAAAAAAATATTGAGATTGGGAGACCTATGATATGTATGTACTCACCCCACTGTAGGAGGAATGCCCATTTTTAAAGGCGGAGCGGAGTTGTGAAGATGAGTAATGTGTGGAAATAAAAAAAAGGGAGATGCCGGTGACATCCATACAGAATCTAGAAGAACAATTACATAGCCTCAACAAGCAAAAAGAAGAAAAAGAGCATTAAAAAAATACCTTTTGTTTGTTACTTCATATTTTTTTGGATCACTCCTTATCTCACTGCCAGGCATGTATACATTATTAAAACCAAGAAGTGCTTGCTATGTACAAAACCAAAATTTCATCTGTGAACCACCCAAGGACCACGCATCAATGTCAAGATGCGGTAAACCCTGAAGCACAATGGTTAAACAAACAGCAATTTCATTCTTCATCAGGCTTTTCACGAATAATAGAAAGCCGTAATTTTCCTCCATAGATCTCACTCATGGAAGCCTGATATTCATGGTTAAGATGGAACATCGTCAAATCAATATCATATGAATTGATGTGGATGGATATAAAGAACATTTGCAAAAGAGCAAAAGAATTTAACAGAATGCACTGGAATCAATAAGAAGCTGCACACTAACAGTGTTCTCTACATGCTGATCACCTCAACATGTAGGTATGAAACAGTAGCTTCATCACAATGAGGTTATACAATAGAAATAAGCTAATTTTCCAAAAGTTATAAGCTGAGTGATTGATAGCAGAGGTACCAAGTGTCACCTGTTCTTATCAGATTATTAATTAAAGTTCAATTTCATTATATTCAGATAGATTATGACACTGATTCATTTGGTGTCACCTCCAAGCTAGCAACCCCCAAGATAGCCAATAATAATCATTGGGGGATGGCATTTTGGTTCTTTCACTGTATTCTAAAGGTCTTGTTCTATGCCAAACCTGCCTGGTTGACTTTAACCTAGGCTGAGGACTATGACACCCCATCTTCGCACAAGTCAGACCATTGTCTTGTTGCTTATTACATCTATATTCAATTCCAAAATCAAATCCAAATCTTTCATGGCCCCATCCTACCTACATTTTCTTTCTAACAGATAGCACAAGCCATCTGATCTATGATGAAAAAATTTATTGTTTATGCATTGTTACATAGTTACATGAGAAGGAACTAGTACAACTTTTATATTATTATATTTTATGACGAAGCACAAGACAAATAGTGTTACTAGAATCAGTTAAGGGACCATGTAACTTTCAAAGCATTTACCTGAAAAAGAGGAAGTGTCCTGTTGTATACTCGCAATAACAACTTTGACACCGTAGAAAACCTGCAACAACCAATAATGTAAGGATGGGGAGTCAATAAATCAAATATTAGGAGCAAAACACAAGTGAAAGAAAAATTTGGCAACCACATAAAAGCCTTAATGATATATCGAATCAAACTAAGAGAAGGTAATCTAACAACTCACAGGAAGGAATGCTGTGCCGGACAGCACAGATCCACACAACCTACCAAAGATAACAACACAAAGCCAAGCCAATTTTCCACTGTTCATGCCAATCACACATGGAATATTTCAAACAAGATGGCATAGTCCGTACCATGCTAGAAAGACATGACATTAGACATATATGCATCACACAGTATGCATGGTGCAACAACAGTTCTAGTCTCAAACTTTGTCATGAGCGTAAAAAAATAGGCCACCATTCCGACATCATTACCTTCACTGATACATTAGCATACTAGGTTAGGGCTCTGGCTGTTAAAGTATATAAAAAGAACAGTCCCAAGGAAAAAGAAAAGCAATAACTTTATAGAATATGACCATAATATACATGCCTACTCCCAAGGGCATCAGACTGATTTTTGTAAAAGGTCATACGTGAACATATCAGCATAGCCTTTGAAAAAAAACATACAAGGTGAAGACTTAAAAGTAGAGAGTAAAATTATGAAGTGTTGGATTGATAGCAAAATATAGACTGCACTGGGCTATGACCTATTCAATAAAGGGGTTATGTACAACTGATCCTTCTTGTGTATTGGAATACGTGTAAGCTTGTGATCTTGATTGAAGAAACCCTCTTTCAAATTGGGTCTTACATCAAATTCCATATTGTACAAAAGCAAGAGATGCTTAAACGCCAATTATACCAGGAATCTTGCATCTATCCTCAACAAAGTGTAGATCATATTCTATAAACTGGATATGTAATCATGAAGGCACTTATCAAACTCTTTCATTGAAGTTAAAGTCAAGAATGCTTTGCACCACAGAAACAAGGATGGCTTAAACATGATAAGCATTTGAATATGGACTAAAAATATAGTTAAAAATAAAAACTAATCTTTATAGGGAGTTAAATAAGATTCATACCGTTTCAGAAAACAAAAGCAATTGTAAAGCTCCTCAACATCAGATCCAATCTTTAGATCAATATACTGTGAAATAACCACATGCAAGCTGTGAAGTGATTCATCACATTCTTCGCAACTTGACTCAGAAACTGATGAAAGTAATGGAGCTACAGATTGAAAAATAGAAGAGAGAAGAGTATCCTTGCCAGATTTGGCATACAACATAGCAATAGCATTCAAAAAGTAGTTGTTGCTTATCTTGAATTTCTCCACCCAAAATGGTGGACTGCCCGACCAAAGATACGATTTGGTATACCATGGACTGGAATGTTGAACACTATTTGGAACATCAAACCCGAAAGGAACATCCTTACATAGTTTTATTTTCCTGTGAATTGGAAGTAAGCCACATATATCAGTCTTTACATCTTCAGGCAACTGTTCCAGAACCGAAGCATCTGCTTGGCTAAGAGATGCAGGCATTAACTGTTGTGGCCCCATGGGTGAGGTAATATGCAACTCGTTTACTCTTGAGCAAGAATTGTATGATTGAATTTTCAGACATGTTCTCTCCACAGACTTAACAAAAGCCAAATGAAGGATCAAAATGTTAGTAGCCCCACAAGCAAAACCTGAAATAGCTAAAACAGAAGATATGCACCTTCACATTTTCTGGTACAGAGACTTGCACCTTCTTGTTTGGATTCTTACTTCTACAAGGATCAACTGTTTTTGGATTCAAAGTCTAGGATGGTCAAGAAAAGAAACACAATAAGCAATAAAGAATAAAAAGGACAACCAGCATTCTGGTAGTTCAATTTTCTATGGTGAAGCATATTTTTATGGACTCATCTAATAGGAACTCATTCAAGACAAAATATTTCATCTATTATACAACATGGCTGAAATGTTTCAGTCAGCATAATCTGGACTTAGAATGAAACAGCGGATTAAAAGATCTAGTTTTCTCAAAGAACAGTAATTTCTTGCAAATGTCTGCAACTAAACAAGAAAAACCAAAAATTCTAAAAGAAAACAAAAATTAAGTAAATCAGCAAAAATGTTTTCAAAAATAATATATCTTCAGCACAAACACTAAAGATACTATTGGTTTCTCCATTAAGTTTCCCCAGTGATTTGATAAGTCTGACAATATTTCTGTGCATTCAAGAAAACATAGCACCAACCCAGAATAGAACATTCCCGAATTCCCAAGAAAAGCAGAAAAGGCACCACTAGATAATTCCCTTGAGAATATGCAAAAGGCAACAGTATGTTGATCAATTTCATTAAATGCTGCAGAAAGAATATCATAGTTTAAGCAACCCCACAAAAAGATCTCCCTGCTGCCTAATCTTTAGGGTCTAGGACCTTAGACCCAACTATGACAGAGAATGCATTGCTGATGCTTCCACTAGAAAAATACTGGATCAATATTAGAGATAGAACCCAACCTGATACTGGGTGACCCCAAAAAAGCTTCAGCTCATCAACAAAATAAATATGTACTAGTTAAAAACAAATTAACAGAAGAGAAAAACACGTAGCACCTACACATAAGAATAAATTGAACACAAGAAAATGAACCTTAAGCTGGGAATAACATAAGTAACAGTACCATTGTCTGAAGACACACCTCACGAATAGGCAGCTTCCCTTTATCTTTAGAACCTAAATCCAGTTCTATAGAATCAACATGCCCACTAGCTATGCAACCATCAATAACATTAGTGTCCTCATTTGGCAAGGATACAGTGGATGAGCATGAGTTGATGTGGCTATCCTTCTTTCCACTCTTTCTGATAAGATCGGAAAGTTCCCCCTCATAAATATCATCCATTTCTAACAATACATCTCTGGGAAGATCCTTAACCACATCTATATCTAGATCACAAAGACAAGGCAACGCTGAGGCTCTCATTTCATAAGATCTGCAACAACTGGCATCCTTATCTGGAATACAATTATAACCAGTATCACTATCACACAGTGACTTAGATTTCCCCAAATCTTGTTGATTTGAACCGTATATGCATCTTGATTGAGGTTCCCCATTAGGAAATCGCAAACCTGTGGCAATGAAAAAGCTACTTTTAAACAGAATCAGTATAGAACACTAACAAAAGTAGGAGAGATACTCTAAAGAACAGGAATGAGAAACACAAAAAAGTGATGAGCTTTTACCTCCATTATCACACTGTTTGTCTGCACAAGTAATTTGTTCACTTTTTTTTCCAGCGTCAACCATGGAAGAACTGAGCCATGATTCTAGTGCATTGTCCACATGCCCTTTGGAGATGACCAAGAAGCAGAAACAGATATTGCAATAAGTATCACAAATAAAATATACAAAGCCGAAACAGGACTTCACATATCCTTATGTAGAATGATTTCTATATCATCTATGAGAAACATGCATAGACAAGCAAAATTTTTAAAATTTTTAATAATTTCATTAGTAAGTAGGCATATATGCACTGAATCTTACAATCCTATGTTGATTAGCTCTAAAAAACTAAGTAATTCTGGTAACTTAAGTGCTGGGTGACATCACAGCTAAATCTGGTTCAGAATCATGATTTTCTCTGAGATTTGTACAGAGAGAAATTACAGATTAGTTAAGAACTTCTACGTGTTCCATCTGGCATAAAGTTTCTGAAATAATAAATCATGTAGTAGTGTGCTGGGGTTGCTATCTAGGCATTCCAGAACAAGTAGACAAATAGAAAACATAGCCACCATTTGTGAGTAAGAGAAGTGGGATCGTCCCTGTCTTGCAACAGATCATCTCATTGAAGAATTTCCTCAAGGTCGGTGCGATAATAAAATCTTTGTTCTAGTCTTGTTAGTTGAATTGACTGATTTTCTACATCACATGGTTGATGTTCAACTGAGTGATGCATATAAACATGGGATATCGCTCCAAGCACACAACAGGTTTGAATTCAACCAATACTATGAAGTATGAACTTAATGTAGCAAAATTGTAGTGCTAGAGGGTCTTCATGGCAGATAGTCCACTGTAGGTCATGAGTCTAAAGTGGATCACCAGTATTAAATCACAACTTAGACTATTAAAATAAAGTAAAGATTCAAACATCAAAGATTTAAATAATTAACTACACATAAGGTTTATGTATAATTCCTTTTTCTAAATAATGAAAAGTATACAATATTAAAATAACATGTAACATGATAATCTACGTTCTACAATATATCAAAAACTAATCCAACAAGATACTGTAACTATAAAAAAGAAGATAAGGAAGAAGGAAAAGGAATAAGAAGTCCAGAAAGAAGAAAATTGTAGAAGAGGACAAGACAGTGATGGAGGAGGAGGAGCAGATGTACTGGTGCGAGCCACAAGTAATGGCAAACGAGGCGCACAAACAATGGTGGACAATGACAGCATAGGTAGTGGTGGTGTTGAGGAGATCCTCGCGTGAGCCCTAGCACATCGCACTTAAAAATAAAAACCTAGTTTAAAGTGGACTGGGCCACACCTTCCGGTTTTAAGCAGTCCCCATCCTGGTCGTTGGTCAGACCTGTAAATGCTAGTTGAACCGTATCAAACCAGGCAAAATTAAAAACCTTGACAAAAAGCATCACTTTATGTTTCTCGTAATCCATGTAAGCAAATGCAGTACAATTTGCTGAGGGAAGAGAGAATAAAATGAAAAGGGAAAACAATAATTCAATGCCCTTTAATTGCATTGCTATGGTGCTAAATAATCTGATATCATAGACAAATGTCTCTCTCATTAGAGTTTGCAGCATTCTATGTACAGAACTAAATCAAAGATTCCACATATACCTTTTCTATTAATGTCCGAGTTCTCAAGCCTTGTTATGTGCAAGCCAATGCCACGAACTTCCTTGACATCTATATGAGAGTACTCATAGTCACACTCTTTGACAAAAGTGTATAACAAATCAAGAAAACTATCATAAACATATGAACTTCAACATCATTTTTCATCACCCCAATGACCTAAAATACATTGATCAAAAGAAGACAGACAAGTAAAAGATGTGTTATTGAGTCTTGAGAGAAACTCCAGATATGTGCAATATGTAGGCCCAAACTCCTATCAATTTGACCCGGTGTAAAGAAGAGAGACCGCAATGGTCATGGTGAGAATTGACTTATACAATAGCCAAATTAAGACAGTAAGACACTGATCTAGAAAAATTCAATAAAGACTTACCAAATCTAGAAAGCTTAATTAAGACCTACCAACATGAAAAGAAGCAAAAATCTGTTTGGCTATTCTCTGAAGTGCAACTACATTATCTGTGGCAACAGGTACCTGCAAAAGGATGAGTTAGTCAAGTGTCAGGTGTGTTTGTTGTGACGTAAAGAGAAGGCATAACATCAAAGCTAGTGAGAAATGCCAAGAGTTAAAGGCATGTCAAAACAAAGTAGCAACCCACTACTGTGTTCATTATGTTTAGTAAATACCGTAATGGACCGGCTCACACTTTCACAGTCTCCACAGCCCATAAACTTTAATGGCTCTGCTGCTCCTTTCTTTCTTTTTTTCACCTAAAAGACACTAAAGACATTACGAAAACAAATCTTTAAAGGCCTTTGCATCTACAATTATCTTTGCATGGGGAATACCTTTAATGTAATAGTACGTCCTTGCAATCCACATCCCTGCAACCGCAATGAGACCTCCTTGCAGAGGTTCACAAGGAAATTATGACACTGAAATAGACAAAGTAACAATATCATCAAAATGGTAATAATGCAGCAGCCTGAAGAAATAATAATCTTTAATTTCTAGCTCAAAACCCACATCTGTAAGGTTATTGAACCTAATTCCCCAATTAACTTCAGCTCCAACGGATTTTGTTTCCTGAAAATAAATGTGAATTGCGAGAAATTCAATAGATAACTGATTGCCAAACTAAATAGTGGCAAATGCACAATATGAACATAGCGTGACAGTATTGATGGGTGCCCACTAACAGTACCCCCAAATAGAATCATTGAAGAGATCTGCTCAAATTCTTTCTGTTGAAGTTGTACCATGGGAAATACTCATTTTTTAGTATTTTCAACACTAATATGTGTAATTCTGACCAAGAAGAAATGAAAAACTCAAAACACATCTTGCATTAAAAAGTAATTCAAATAACCACATGATAAAATCATTTAAATTCAATTGTTGAACCATTGGCCATCTGCAGTTTAACTCTGTGAAGGGAATCAGTAGTCTTTCCTCAACTCACTCTTCGAATTAAGCAATTGCTAATTAAAGGTTAGAAGGTGCAGGAACTCACTCGATTGAAGTCAAATTCCGAGAACTACAGGGGTGAAAGTTAATTACTCATTGTCTGGGTGGAAGTTGAGCCAGAAGTGCATTCCATTCACTTTATTTTGTTTGTTTGTCTGCAAGTGAACCCTTGAACTATAGCTTCATATGCTTTTCATGTTTGGTCTATGATATGTTGTGAGATCCTATTACCTCAAGAAAATGAAGGTACAACCACCATTGAGAACAAAGGTAGATGCATTAAGTCCAAGGGTTAACTTACTTCAGTGTTATAAAAAATATTTTTACTAGATCAATGACATAATAGATTATCCTCCAATATTAAGTAGAATATGTCAAAAATATTGTTCTTAAACTATTATTAATCCATTATTTAACTACTAATGATATGTTTATCAGTTGCATTGGCTTGATTTATTACTGAACTACAAGAAAAGTACATTGTCATCTATATGTTTACTAAAGAATCTTAATAAAATATTCAATACTAATTGCTAACATTTAATTATCTAAATAAATTGATTAATAGCCACATAAGACTAACTTACTACTAAAAATATGTAATCCTTTACCGTTCATCAGAACATACTAAGAGCAAGGTTCTCCGTTTCGATTTGTACCGCCCGATACGGGCGGTACATACCGATACGATAGGATACTGGTACGTGGACCGTCCACTACCGAGCAATACTATCGAAATCAGCATCTCCCCACGCGAGAATGAGACAACGAGGCACCGCCTTGTCTCCGCGCACGGGAGACGAGGCGTCGCCTCGTCTTCCAGCGCGAGAACAAGGTGCGGCCTCGTCTTCCCGTGCGAGGATGAGGCGCCACCTCGTCTTTCAGCGGGAGAACGAGGCACTGCGTCGTCTCCTTACGTGGGAACGAGGCGTCGTTCTCCCGCAAGGCGAGGCGACACCTCGTCTGTTTTTATTTTTAATATATATTATATTATATTATATAATACCAAGCGTTACGCACTATACATATTGTTTTGTACCGGATACTGTATCATACTGAGATAAACTCGATATGCTGGTATGGACCGGTAAGGCGAACCTTGAATGGTTGCAACTTTCATAGGGAAGAGAGAGAGAGAGAGAAAGGAGTTAAGCAACCGAAAGGGTTCAACTAGCCATGGTAACAGATTTTGCCTGGATCGATATGTATCAGGCAGTATCTACCAGTCCAAGCTTAAATCAGCATGAAGACCAGACTTCTTGCCGGTTCGGTCCAATAAGCAAGGTTCAAAAAGTTGTGACACATTTGCTGCCTTTTTCAATCTCTTCCTCTCAATCCCAACCCACCTCGTGCCACCCATTGCTTGCCACCACTGCTCACTTGCTTCATTGACACCACCACTCGCTTGGTACTTCTCCTGTGCTTCCTCTCCTCTGACTCTACACTTTCCCTCCCCCTCGTCATCCTCTCCTCTTCTCCTCCTACTCCTTAAATATAAGAATTAAAAAAAAAAGAATTGGGATTTCAATCAACATTTTATGTTTTCTTTAATAAAATTTAAGTGTATAGGCTAATAGGAGTACCAGCATGCAGCTTGACCTGTTGTTTCTGTTTCTGAATCTTATGTCAGAGTAACCCTGATCATGAAATTTGTTTCTTGCAGTTTTATCATGTATAACTGAAAAATCAAAATAAATAGTGAACTTTAACTAAAAAACCCATATTGACAAGCCAGCTACTGGGGCAAATTGCCTGGTATTATGCCAACAAGGTAACAACTGACACCAAGGAGTTCACTGAATAGAACCCCAAAACGACTGAGACCAAACATTTTCTTTCTTTTACTTTCATTCTCATTCATTGCTGCAGTAATCAGCTAACCCATTTTTTTCTTAAGCAAACAGATCAAATAGGTACTGAACCTAAACCATGGCATCTCTCCTCATACAGGTTTAGGGTTTCCCCCCAAAGTTGGTTTTATTGATGACATCTCTCCTCATCCACCATATTCCCCTCTCGAAACTTGCCTGTTGTGCTGAAGATGGAATCTTTTTCTTTTTCTTTATCCATTCATTTAGATGTTCCCCCTTAAGCACTACTATGTTGGAAGGCAAATATATATTGTTTAGAGCATTATATACCTTTGGTTTGAATACCGTATTGTACTGCCCAATACGGGCAATACATACCGACACATGGACCACCCGCTACCGAGTGGTATCAGGTATATGGCCCCATATCGAGTGATATGAAACTATACCGAGCGGTAACGGTCGAAATTTCAACTGTTACCGAACTGTATTGGCCAGTACCGATCAATTCCAACCATTAATTTCGATCGTTATCGACTTGTAATGGAGGGCAACGGTCGAAACCGACTGTTACCTAATGGTAACAGTGTTCCAATGGTCAAGGCCTCCTCAAGGGTTTTTACACCCTTTCTTCCCCACCATTTCAATCTAGTTCACTCTCACACTTTCTTAAACTCTCTCAAGCTTATTTTTTTCTCACATTATCTCTCTAATTCTCACATTTTCACTCTTTTAAACTCAACAAAACAAGGACTTATGGTTTGAATCAGATTTTTTAAGAGGCTAATTTGGGAAGATTAAGAGGAAGAACTTTTTAATCAAGAGATATTTATTCTCTTTCTAGATTGGGTTGAAGCGACAAAGAACCAAGAAGATCCTCTACTTGATGAGACAGGAGATCCTCAACGTCCTTCACGTTTTATCACCAAGGGAATATAAGAAAAGGAAGCACATCCCTAGTAGGAGGAAAATCCCCTCGGTTAAAACGTGGCGGAAGGTGTCAAACAAGATTGAGTTAAACTACTCTAGGAACTAGAAACACCCAATCGTCACAGTCATTCACCCAACTTATAAAGACAAAGGGAAAGGGAAAGGGAAAGGCAGTAGCATCAGCTACACCGTTCGAAGAATTGAGTCAGGCTTTACGAGACACCTTCACAATCGCATTCAACAACTCGCTCAGTCCAGAGACATGGTGCCTCGACCGATGATGGCAACGACGTCGAGTCGTTGGTCCCGTTTACACAATTCGAGGGTGGTGCATGGACCGAGAAGCAGTATTTGATATATGTCACCCAAGATTCAGATCATGGAACTCAACGAGGTAAATAATTTTGAGCAGATGCGACGGAGCCTACATGACATAGACACAGAACGAAGCTCATCGTTTCACAACTGTCATATTATAGAGAATCTTATGGCCAACAACAGTACAGTGATAGTTGGTCATACTTTTCTGAGCAACAGTATGATACAGAGCATTAGATCAATAGTGAAAGTAGAAGTTCTAACATTCACCAATACATGCCTCAGGAGCCACCTCGGACACATGTGATTCATGACGATCATCAACACATTGATGCATCAATGGCATACAGTATATCAATACAGTATTTATGGGATCAATTTCGGGATTAGGTCCGACAAACATATCACATTAATATATAGATACATATGATCGAGGACCTTAATCCACCATGCAGACCCATCATTCGTTTTAATGGTACAATCAGGTATATCTACACATGTGATTACTTAATTCATTTGAATTTGAAAGTTTAAATTGTACACAAAATAATCTAATAATGCAAATAATTTTCTGTCGATAATTCAATATTAACGAAAGGGCAAATCCGAAACGGACCAAAATTGCGAACCTTGCACAAGGCTACTACTCAAATCCCGAAAAAGATACATGGCACTATTCTTACCTAATTTATATTAGTTTTGGTAAAACTATACTAAATGTATATTTATTTCTAACTTAAAACCCCTATCCTAACTTTTTTTCTATTTTCAGGTATTATTGGAGGGTTTTATGCCTATTTTAGGTGTACCGCTCGATATGTTGTATCGTACCATACCGAGCATAGCTCGATACACTGGTATTGTACGATATTTAGAACCTTGGCATATACCTTGACAATCGTTGTCCGCTATCAACGGGTAGTTTCCAGTGGAATTTCTCCAAATAGCAATAAAACATGCAAAAAGCACATTGAATGAAATAAAAATGAAATCACCAAGAAACAACTTAAAAGTCACTATGTTATAGCAGCTTAATGGAATTGGAAACATGATACCTAAGCATAATAAATTAAGAACATGCTAACTAAGGACTACAAGCCTATAAAAAATATGAATTAGATAATAGGTTATACGACATTCATTATGTTATCTTTCAACATATTATATGTCTTTTTTAAGTTGACACAACTACAGTTTTTTTTTTTTTTGGTAAGTCACAACTACATTTGTTAGTCTTCCAAAATTATTTGCAGACCATTAACTTGAAAACATTTAAAAGCATCTCAAACCTGAACAACTTCAACAGTTCGATTATCAATTCCTCGACAATAATTCCACAACATATCACCAATTCTTATACCAAAGTCCTTCTGTAGAGCTTCCTGGAAAAGAAAACACAAATATGTAAGTTGTACAGTTCCCTAGTGTAGGTTTTCTTGAAAGTAAATTAGATAGAGATCAATTTAGTTTTAACCACCCTTTGATAGCAACCATATACTTTGCAATTACTGGCTGGTGATTAAAATGGAGAGTCGACCAAACAATAAAATTGTCAGGTAATAATAGAATCCAGTTCTGGCACATGATGGTTACATCCATTGTAAGAACTAAGAAGCATAAAATGAGAAGGGAACTAATGAGTTGGCATCATCAGACTGGAATTAAGGAGAAGCACAAAAGTCATTCAAAAAGAAAAAAGATCAAGGCCTAGAATTTACATCTCGAGTTCAGAAACCTAGCTGTCCAACCTTGTCCAGATGCAAGCAACTAACTGCTTCCTCTATAAGAGAAAAGACAAAAAAAAAGACATCTGAAGTAGTAACAGTCAATAGAGAAAAGTGAAATGGAGAACACAGTGAAGGATCTACAATCTATCAAATTCTTGGTTACTATAGCACTTCAACTAATTCAACTCTCTAGAGTCTAGAGTCTCTAGACTATATCCATAAAACGAATCAAGTTCCATGATTGTAATGGTCTTATAAATTAACCAAATTTTCATCATGTTGACAAAATATGAATAAGCCAGTCTCAAGAACTAAACTGCATTACAAACAAAACATAAACTTACCATTATAAACACATATTATGACCACTAAAAATAATTAAAGATTAAACAAGGGGTATTATCCAGGCATATGAAAAAAGAACCTTCGAGATCATGCACATCTGACCACAAGTTTGAATTTGTCTGCTCTTCAGCTTCTCATATGTAGCATACCCAATGCCTGGAAGTGCCATGATAGGAAGATCCTTCAAATAGTCCTCAACCTATCAAGCATGCAATTTGATTCCACTCAGAAAAAGGTTAATCTATAAAACCAACTAACCTCATATACATAATAGATACCACCAGGCAAAAGTAAACAAAATTATATAACACTGAATTAGACATCGATCAGACTTTTAAGCATTCACACAAATTCTAAAGAAGAATAACAAACATACCGCAGAACCAGATTATATGTATGATTATATTGGACAGCACGACAGTACCAACATTGTTCCAGGTAATACAGGCACTGGATCGGGTGGCACCAATCCTGTACCAGGGAGTACAGGTCTGGTACTGGGCATACTGCCTCATTTACACTGGTCTGTGCACTACTAACCAATCGAATCGGTAAATATTGCCTGTGTTGATTACAATCTCCTCGATTCAAGGGCCTGACACATCTTCATCAAGGCCCTAACAGAGCATAGAGTCAATCGATAACATGGTGCGTTGGCTTCACAAAATGATGTGATCTCCAATCCCATCACGTGTATGTTTGTTCGTCTCAAAATGCCTAACACTACGTCGACTTTGATACCATTTGTCACAACCCAACTTGATAGGAAACTGACCCATTAATTTCATTGACCTGAACCATTATCACAAAATTAAGTCTAAGTTGACACTGGTACACATATCAAGCCTTTATAAATCACTTCACGTCCTTTCACTCCAGTCCTATGGGGCTAACCTGAGGTGTTAGTCCTACCTGAATACAGCATTAACATGATTTTTATTCTACAGCATCATCTTAAACTGATAAATCTGACTGGTCTTTCTGTTAATTCCATACACCTATCTATCATTATATTCAAATATTTCGATAGCAGCTCCCAGATAAACTACATTGAAGAGAGTTGTGTATTAAAGACATGCACTGATCAACTAATATTACTAAACACCTGCTTGTTTGTGTTACAATGGTTAGAAAAGGTAAAAGATGAGTTTATATCCAATTCAGCTTACTAAATCGCTATTCAAGGTGAAAAGTGACATTTTATGTTCACAACTGCCTACAAGATCTTCTGTATGGACCAACAGAACCAATAGTACGTGGAATTAGACATTTCATCAGGTAAAAAAAGAAACCTTAAATAAGAAATTTTGATGTGCTTATGGGGAAAAAAACAAAGTTTTGATAAAACCAAAGTATGACAACTATCTTCAAATGTTCTTACATCGAAATTAAAATATCCTCCTTGCCTGTAGAACTTTGATAGAACTATTAAAAATCACTTGAAAGGAAAAAAGATAATATTTCATTCATAAACACAAACATACACTGATAAAAAAACAAAGTATAATCTGAAATCCAAATTTTTAAAACTTGAAAAATTGTTTAGAATTTTGCAATAAATAGAAAAGAACAGTTCATCATAGTCCAAATTCTTAAAAATTATGTTTGAAAAAATTATTTTGATAATACACTTTGACCTATATAACTTAAGAAGTCAATTCTTATGTGAATCCACAGTTCCTAACATGAAAAACTATATTATAATCTAATCAACGCAAGTTCACAGTCTGCATTTAAGGCAAGCACACTTTCTGTGTTGCCTCATTGTGCAAAATTAACAGCACTCTCATGCACGGAGATACAACAAACCAAAAGCTCAAGTCTCCTCACCGTAACATGATCTTGTTGACACAGATATGGATGTCCTTTCAACATCCAAAAATAATAGAAGAATAGTAAGAGAAGAGAGAAAAAGATTAAGTAATCTGATGAAGGGTCCTACAAATGGGCTTATAAGTAGCTGAAAGGAAGAGGACTTCAAATTTACTAACTTCTAATAACAAAGTTCCAAACAGAGATGAACGTATACATCTTAACAAATAAAAATATACAAGAATCAAGGTTCGCAATATCGGTCCATACCGGCATACCAAGTTTATCTCGGTACCGGTACAGTACCCGATACCAAGCGGTACATACAGTGCATACTGCTCGGTATATAATATAATATAATATAATATTATATTAATATATATTAAAAAAACAAAACAGCGTCGCCTGCCTCCCGGGAGAACGAGGCGACTCCGCGCGGGGAAAAGAGGCGGCGCCTCGTCCCATGCGGGAAGACGAGGCGTCGCCTCATTTCTCTGCAGGAGACTCCGGGTTTCGACGGTACTGCTCGGTAGTGGGCGGTCCGCATACCTGTATCCTATCGGACCGATACCGCTCATATCGGGGGGTACAGCTCGAAACGGAAAACCTTGGCAAGAATCATAATAAGTGAATGACTTGAAAATTTTAGGATCTTCAAACTTCTCAGAGTAAACCAAAATGCTCACAACAGGAATCAGAGGAATCAATCAAAACCTATCATGGAATCATAGCAACATGTCAAATATTTATCCTTCTTTGATGAGCAAAGAAGCCATGAGAAAATCTAGAACGTACATGCCTATAATGTATAAAGACAAAGGATAACTGTCAAAGGAAAACCATATAGTGGATGATTTAAAAACCATGCTCAACAGTGATGAGCAAGTTGAGATATTAAGGTATTAAATTTTGCAGGAATACTGACACTTGTCACAGGCATTAGGCAGCAACAATGGCCATCAGAAACCTTTTAGTAGTTATTGTCGAGCAAACAGTACACTAATTTATCCAGGAAATACATTTAACAAAGAAAGCAAAAATCACATCCGTAAAGAAACAATTTGGCTTTATGATATTGCAACGATGTACTCCCATTATACCAAGGGGGAATTCAAAATGCAACTGCCTGCAAAAGAAGCATTAAATTCGAGGTAGACTGGTAAGCGAATGCAACCAACCTATATTGGTCAAGGCATAATCAAGAACTAAGATTCGACAAAAAGCAGAAAAGAAGCTGAGCAACTTACCATCTAACCTGCTTTTTTTTTGTTGAACTAGAAAAAGAAAAAAAGAGAAGTACAATAATAACCTAGAAATGCTACTCATTTATGCAAACCACAACATGAAATTTGAGATTGAACAAGAACCACTTAGCATGCAGTACAGTGTCAGAGTCACACCTCACCTTCTCAGATGGAATGAAACGCTGGCCATTTGGTTTAGCAGATCTAGTAGCCAAATAAGCCACAAGCAAATTTCCAGCAATACCTGCACTGGCTGTGCAGCGGGTGGTATCTTCGATCTCCTTCCTAATCATTGATGCTATTTCTTCAGGATCGTTGTCACATCCTGTCACATCCAAAAATGCTTCATCACAGCTTAACGCCTGCATTTTCCCATCAAACATTGTTTTAGGACAAAAAAGTAACAAAAGCAAAAGATAGAGAGAAAAAAAAAATCAGGATTGTTGTGCCATCCGAAATGGTACAAAATGAGTGGTACATATCGGTCCGGGCATGGGCCGGTACACGGACCACCCCCGTTTCAAGCGGCCAGGTCCAGTTCAATAAATAATAAAAAATCAAATAGAAATTAGAGCTTGAGAACAGGAGCCCTCTTCTCGCATTCAACACTGTTGCCATCGCCGCTGCCGCTACTTCTCTTCTTTCTTCTTCTTCCTCCTCCTCCTTCCTCCTCCACTGCTTCACCTTCTTCCTTCTTCCTCCTTGTTCCTCCACCACCCCTTCCTCTTTTCCCTCCTTTTCTTCCTATCCAAAATACCAGTACATACAAGACACCGAAACGGGTCCAGTACCCGAACGGCAATCCTTGAAATAAAGAATTAGTTTTCTTGCTAACATAGGCAACCCAATGCATAAAGTTACTCAATATAGGGTCTAAGGATAATCAATATATACAGTCTTAACCCTGTAAGTAGAGAGGTTGTTTCATTGACTCACCAAAATCTCAAAGATGCAAGGTTATTATGGCACCAAAGGTTGCCCTCATTTCCTTTCTTGTAATCATATTATTAATTTTTCTGCCGGTTGGGACTCAAAAGTCACATTGCAAGATACCCCCTAACATTTTTCATATTAGTATATGTTAACTAGAAAGAGGTAACATGCACCTGAACTTTGCTGCAGTGTTTATGCAATATACTATAGAACTGCTCAGCTACCTGCAGAACACTAAAGAAAGATGTGGAAGGAGGTTCAAATATATTAAAACTGACAATTGTAAAGTTCTATGATAATAGAATCAATGTGAAGAAATGCATATACCTCTTCATAAGCCTCAAAGTCATAAGGCAAGATAACAAGATTTGGGCAGCAAGCCTTGGCATCTCTGACAAACATTCCAGCCTTCACTCCTGAAATCCAAAACATAAATTGTGCTTTACAACAATGAGCATGCCACGCTAAGATGTATATCTTATAAAACTCACCATAATTTCTTGCCACATAATTTGCAGAGGATATTTCAGCTGTTCCTCTAGGATTGTTCGAATGGCACACTGCTACAGGCTTATCAGCCAAGTCTGGGAAGTTTCTTATGATCACTGATACAAAAAAGCAGTCCTGAAAAGGAAAAATAAAATATTTTAGTACACAAGTAAACATGCAGGCAGAAACAGCAAATATGATTCAGCAAGAGGGCCATTAATATGGACAAAAACAGTTGAAGCAAAGACCACAGACAAACATTATCATCATTGTTATGTAAAAAAAATCTTAGTAGGTGAAGATGAAAATTACCATATCTATATGTATAATTGAAGCTTTCTGCTTGGTCACACAACAATTGGTTTTCTCACTGCTGCTCTTATATCCAGTGAGCAAGTTAGAGAAACGCTTTCGATATCGATTTCTCCAGGTTCCAATGAAATGCAGCCTAGAGCTCTGAAGTACCAAATGGTTAGATCTGAACCGAGTAACAAAATTCTATACAAATTACACACACACAGACACAGTGAATGAAAGGAAGAAAGAGGTAATAAAACTGAGTCAGGGAGAATATCAATATGTCGATCATTTATACCTTACCACACTAGATGTATAATTTAAGAAAATGACAGTTTAACAGATACTAGTTCATTTGACATGATAATAACAAGGGTCTGGAACCATTAGCATAAAAAAGATTACCCAAATATCTGCTGTGCAAAGTACAAGTATATGTTAGTTAAAAAATTATAAAAAAATACCAACTAAATAAGCCTTGATGCATCAAAATAGCCAACTGTATGGATCAAGGAGTGATCTATAACGCCTTAGATTAAGCTAACAAATTAAATTATAGAATCCCAAATTCGTGCTTACATTAAGATTTTTATAACAAAAACTTGCACGTAGAGCACCATTATTGATGAATTGACAAAAGAAACTAAGTACATGAAAAGAGAAGCATAATAAGCAGGAATAATGGTAATATTCAAAGAAAAACTCCATTTCACCTATAAGACAAGAACCAGAAAAATATATATTTACTTAACAATCACGAGAAAGATTCACATATCCCATAATCAACTATGCTCTCAGACAGAGCTATCTACCCATTTTCTCCTTATTTACGATGAATCTGCCAATACCATCTAAATGGGCATCATATCTGCTGGAGCTTTGGGACTTCCAATAATATTCTTCAGTTCTCAATTATGAAGAAAATTGATTAAATTGAAAAAAATTAATGGTCTATTAAACATCATCAAACTTTGAAACTAAAAGAGGAAGAAGACAATGAAAATATTAACATGTTCAAAGATATGACACATTATATAGCACATGTAGCAAGGCTATATAAAAAAGAAAGGTTATCAAGCTTTGAAGAGCCAAATAAATGAAAATTACAAGCAAACCACTTTTGTTTATTACCTTGAAGTAGTTCTCCACAAAGTTTGGATCTGTAAGTGTTGAGTGTACCTGATTGGAAGCTCCTATGCAATTTACACTTGAATCCAAAGATTCATGATTTTTTTTATGGCCCGTGTAACTCTTATTAATCATACTTAAAGGAGTAGGAATGGCACCAGATGCGGCTGGAACACTAAAATTGACTTCCAGATCAGTTGATTCTGGGTTTGCACTTATCTCTCCAGACAATTTTTCAACTTCCATGCATTCCAACCCTTCACTGGCTTGGCCACTGGGCACATCGCATCGAAAACATTGGCCCTCTGGAGGTAATACTGATTGCTTAGGATCCACATCAATTTTCACATCATGATTAACAGTAGTTGTAGCATCATTACAACTTGAGATGCCCTGGTGATGAAAGTAAGTTGAAAGTTTCTGTTGTTTCAAGGGTCCATTCACAAGCCCTCCAAGTTGATAAGGAGCACCTTAAGAAAAGTTGAGAAGGCACAAAAAATTGGAATCAATAACTTGTCAGCTAAAACAATAAACGCCTCGTCATTTGAGTATATAATATGGAATGCATCTTTTATTAGTGTCCTATATTCTCTTCCTTCTAATTAGATAGACGTAGATATTTTGATAACTACTTCCATAGTCTACTGTGCAGCTAAACCAATAGATAAATTCAGGAGTCCTGCAGTCTATTAAGCATCTAAACCAATATAGAAATTTCATAATTTTGCACCAATAATGAACCAATCTTACTAATATTGATTGTTGAACTCATGATCAATACATCATAATAAATTGAATTTAATGATTCAAGTATTCAATATACCCAATGATGTCATGCTTAAAGTTGGCAAACAAACCAAGGTATGCAAGAAAGTAAACCACAAAAGAAGACCTTTACAACACCTACAGTGATGCAAAACTATGCTTGAGTTATATTATAAGACTATAAACTAAAAAAATAAGAAAAATGACACAGAAAATCTCTAAAGAACAATGCATGTAAATATAGGCTTAGGCACCTACAGCAACAGTTTTCCATTGCTGTTCTCTAACAATAGTTTTCCATTGCTGTTCTCTAACAATGTTCCATAAGCATACCCCACATGATCAGTTGAAAATTACTGCAGACTGAAAGATAATAAAATCAGAATGCATGGGAAGAAAACTCACAACCCAAGAGCCTGTTAGCTGCCAGACAATCCAGCACCCACTGAGGTCTCACAACAGGCAGTCCATGGCTGAATGCCCTAAGCCAGAACAACCAAAACACAATACTCAGGGGGGAGCAAATTAAAAAAGATGGTGCAAAATTGACTAGAAAAACTTGTTCACACCGAAGGTTTCTCATTTTACTATCAGGTAGATTGCCACAAATGATATGAGTCACAGTATGCTTCGAGAAGTAATTCTCAAACCGCCCACCATGCTTCAGCATATACCCCCTCAGTTCCTAGGAAGCAATTTCAGCCACTCATCACAACAAATCATCAAACAGTACATCTTACAATATTAACATCAGTTGAGAAATGGGGATAAGTTTTAAAAATGTCATTTCCAAACCATCTTACAGCGAAAGTTATCGACTGGGACAGGATTTACAATTTTTCACATCCCCTTTCACGTTTGTCCCAATAAATTTGGAAGGTAGACTGAATGGCTGGTGATTTGAACATAAACTTACCGCTTTGATAAATTCTAACACTTAAATTCAATTCTTAATATAATGATAGCCCACTTTAAACATTTTTATTGGAGAAAAAGAAGAACCTGACTGGACGGAATGGTAAATCCATCAACGAAAATGGAAACCCCATGGAAAATTCCCTTATCATCGCCGGAGTCAGCATGGTTTCTGCCAGCGCCGAGGGACGAAGTGGTCGCGTCTGCTTGGAACTGGGCCCGCAGCTTCCGGTTCTTCTCCACCATGTAACTACAAGAAGGGTTAAGCCCAAGAAAGAACGAGAAAAAGAAGACGAGGAAGAAAGTATAGAACACCTTCGAAAGTCCGAGAAAGGGGACTTGGTCTTCGAGCGGAGAGGCCTTTGGCGGTTTCTGTTGGGAGGGTTTCTGCTCCTCTTGCGGGAGTCGCCAGTGGGAGCGGCGGAGGAGGAGGAGGAGGAAGGGGAGGCGGCGGCGCTGGAGGCGGGCCGCGATAACGATCTCGAGTTCATGGCATCGAAGGGACGGCAGAGTTCGGGAGGAGACGACCGATTGCTGGAGTTCTCTCGTCGTGGTACGGGGTTGCTTCGACGGGAAGCTTCTGATTCAGAACGGCGAGGGGCGGTTTGGTATTTTAACCGCCATTTCATCTCCTTAATGTCGGCTCTCATCGCGCCAACTAAAGGCCCATTCGGGCCCATTATAGGATTCACGGACTGAGCCATTAGTGCACACGTGCGAAGGTAGCTTACCTGACGGTGGCAGAACGGTTATTACAATGATCATGAGGAATTAAAACTTCCTGTTGTGTTTAGGTATTTGATGATATCTCCATTAAACCAATCATTTCTTTATTTTCTTTCGGTATATATTTTTATCACTTAGTCTTGTGCTTATTTTGTTAACTCGTTAGTACAACAATCTCGACAAATAATTGTTTAATAATGATACTATAAAATAAAATACAAATATAGCAAAAACAAAAAAAAGAGTTATAGTTGGAGCGGCAAATGCATTTGAGTTCTTGCGATTCTCAGTAGTCTTATCGAGATTAAAAATGAATTGTACATCATATTCTCCATAGAATAAATACTATTATTTCCTTTTTGCAGATCGGGTTATGAAAGCAGAACCGAATACATCTATCGTTAGTATGAGTTTGTGAAGGCAAGATCAAATCAAAACTTAGAAGCCTATCACTCTTCCTCTCGCAAGAACATCAAAAGTTCGCAGTGATGATTCATAAAAGCCCATCCCCCTCTCAGCATCATCAAAGAACTAAGACACAAGTAAATTCTTCCATATGACCAGTTCCGGTATCAGGACAACCGCTAAGCAAAGCACGCAAAGTTTTGGCTCTTACTTCTTTCAAACAAACATCAAGATCTCGTCGACTGCGTCGTAAACTACAAAAGGTGCATCCAATAAGAGTCTTTCGAAGACTGCGAACAAAGATTTAAACCAGACGAAGAACTTATCAGTCCCGATGAAACTGTTGGCGATCTTTACTCTCCTTCGAATGAGCGACATGAATCCCATCAGTGTCCGGGCTCTCACCCGGAGCGGTGATGGTCAGATGAGATGCATCTACGCCAGTACATTTCTCCAAAGATATGTGCATCCGTGGGCTATCTATCACCTTCAGATTCTCTCCACCCTCGAATTCTTGCGAGAGTTAAAGCTCAGGGCCTTCCTCAAGAACAGAATTCATCAGACTTAATCTAGGGTTCATGCATGAGTATCTCCCTATTCATTTCCTACTATAAAAAGGAGAAGATGAAAGAAGAAAGGCGCACTGATGCATGGCTGACATGAAAACACAAAAAATATCAGCATTTCAGGGAAGAAGATTAGTGGAAATATATGGTTGAGGTCTGAGATCTGCGTGCTCACCGTAGATGCATCATCTACCTTGCAGGAGCCTCTCCACCGTATCTTCCCATTGCCATTGATGGTTATGCCACCTCGAACAGTGAGGATTATGATGTTACTGACATCCCAATCCTTTTGGTTGCTTGAAGTTTCGACTGCCCTACCGTTTTTATTAAAATTTTTATTTATTGTAGTTTAAATATTTCAATTTTTTATTCATTAGGAATATAATTATTATTATTAAATGCCTTCATTCATGCTCATTAAAATTCTTAATTACGATCCAAATATTTTGATCTTTAATTAATTCTTACATGTTATGAAATTAATGGTAATAAATATTTTTTATAGGAGAATGTCTATATATATATATATATATATATATATATATATATATATAAAAGTTATTTGGTCCATGGGCTCAATCTCAAGTCTTAAGGATTTCTTACATCATCTAAAGACTAAGAGATGATGTAAGGAGTTCTGAGCTGAGAATTATCAAAAGACTAAGAGAAATCGTTACTTAAATTTTTAACAATAATGGCTTGAGGTACATAATTTTTGTTTTTGTATTAGTATTTTGTGTTTTCATTATGATGGTTTAAAAACACATTTTGGTTTCAATTTTATTTTTCTTATATTTGGTATCAGAGTTGTGATTAAGGTTTTCATTTTTTTTACCATGAATATGATTTGATTTTGGTTTCTCTTTTTATATGCTTATGGTGTTGAAAATCATAACGATATTAGATTTTTGGTATTTTTAATGGAATGAAACATTTGTTATTGGTAATGCTCATATTCTATATAAATATTTTATTATAATAATTTATGTTTATGAGTCAGGTTTATATATTCAAAATGTCTAGTGATCCATATAATCTTAATTAATTAGATCCACATCATCCTTAATTAATTAAAATTATATATAAGGCTAAAACAAGGATCACATAAGTAATTAGATAGAATATTATGATTGATTATATTTAATATACTAATTAATATTCTACAAGATCTTTTATTATATTTATATAATTAATTAGGATAAAAAATAAATTATTTTCATAAAATGCCCACAGAGATTATAAAATGATATATAATTTAATAGTTTTATCATAAAGATCATTTGAATCTATTTGAATTAAAAATTTAACCCAAAGATAATTTTTTATGTCATGAGATTCATATTTTAATATATTTTAAATTGATAAAATATGTAATTTAAACTATTAATCACAAATTATTTTTAGGTTTTATGTAGTTTCTTAAACTGTTAATTTTTCTTATATTCAAAGGGATATTCTCAAACTTAAGGGTGATAACTATAATATATGGAATGAGAGGATAATCCTCTATCTAGGGTGGATTGATATTGATTATGCTATTAGGAAGAACGAATAACATGCGATCACCAATACCAACACTCCAACTAAAGTCGCGCTCTATAAGCGATGGGAGCGATCCAATCAGCTCAGCATGATGTTTATCAAGACTAAGATAGCTATTGGTATATGTATTTCTATTGAGTATGATAAGGTCCGAGACTTGCTAAAAGCTATTGACGAGTAGTTTGTTACTTCGGATAAGGCACTAGCAAGCACCATAATAATGAAATTCTCATCCCTTAGACTCACCAACACAAAAAGTATGTATTAGCATAATGCAAATATATGACATTGCAGCTTAACTTAATAAACTTGAGGTTGATATGTCAAAATATTTCTTGGTGCAGTACATTCTGAACACTCTTCCACATCACTATGAGCCTTTTAAGATTTAAGACAACACACATAAAGACAAATGATCCATTAATGAATTAATGATGGAGCTGGGTGAGAGTTCATGGTGGTAATGACTCGCAAGAAGAATAAAATTGACAAAAATCAAGCTAATTAGAAAACTAGTTAGCAAGGAAAAAGTAGAATACTACTCCAAGCTGATATCAAGAAAGAAACAAAGTGTTTCTTTTATAAAAAGAAGACACACATGAAGAAGGTATGCATGAAATTCTAACAATAAATTAAACAAAAAAGTAAATCAATATCGTTTATTTGCTATGAATCTAATATGATTAATGTTAACATTAACATCTAGTAGATTGATTCTAGATCAACGATCCATATTGCAAGTTTTTTGCAAGATATGAAAAACCTAAGGAAGACAGTGAGAAGTGAGCAAAGCATCTTATCATATAGTAAGATAGGCTCACATGTGGAGGCAATTAGAACATGCATTTTAACATTGAGTAGTGGCTTTATTTTAGAATTATAAATAACCTTTTATGTGACAAGTTTCTCACGGAACTTGATTTTCTATTTCTAGACTCGTACCATTTGGATATTCCTTTAATTTTTAAGACACATCATTTAGTTTACTATATAAACCTGATTGTACTGGAATGATATTAATAATGATACTCAGTTTAATGTATGTTCATGCTAATACTAAAAGGTATAATATCAATGAAGACTCCTCTATGGTATGGCACCAAAGATTGGGACATATCTTCTTAGAGAGAATTAAGATATTAGTTAATGATGGGCTACTTGACACTCTTGATTTTACTAATTTTAAGACGTGTGGATTGTATTAAACGAAAGCAGATCAATAAGTAAAAGAAAGGTGCTAATAGGTGTTTAGACATATCAGAGATCATTCATACTGACATATATTGTCCATACATGGACACACAAGGTCAGAAATACTTCATCTCCTTTATAGATGATCACTCATGATATATGTATATTTATTTGCTTTATAACAAAAATGAAGTATTGGATGTCTTCACAATCTTTAAGGCTGTAGTTGAGAACCAATGTGATAAGAAAAATTAAAATATTAGATCAGATAGCACTGAAGAATATTGTGTTAGATATACTAAGAATGGACAAAGACTTAGTCTTTTTGCTAAGTTTCTTCAAGAACATGAGATTGTTGCCTAATACACTATGTCTGGTTCTCCATACTAGAATGAAGTTGTAGAAAGAAGAAATCGAACATTATTAGACATGGTGCTGAGTAGACTTAGCAACTCTAATCTTCATAAATTCTTATGAATTGAAGTATTAAATACGACTATGTATATATTAAACCAAGTTCCAACCAAGGTTGTTCCAAAGATACTATTTGCTTTATGGAAAGGTTGAAAATTGTGTTTGTGACATATATGCATTTTGAGGATATTTGTTTGAGGTCATGATATATAATCCACAAGAGAAGAAACTAGACCCGAGGACTATTAGTGGGTATCTCACTGTATGTGCCAAAAATTTCATGACTTATAGGTTTTATTATCCATCTCACATAACTAAGATTGTGGAATCAAGAAACGCTAAGTTTGTTGATGATGACATAATCAGTGGGAACGATCAGTTCATAAACATAGTTTCTGCACATGATTATATAGAAACTCAATCTTCCACATCGAATGATAAATTGGTTATAGTTCATAACACTTCTCAATTTCAAACTAGTGTTGAACAGCTAATCATAGAGGTTTCACAAGTTGTTGATAATATTCTAATAGATCAAATAATTCAGGAATTACAACAAGCTCTTGAACAACAAGTTAAACCATAAGTTTCCTATGGAGACATTTGTACAACATTAAGAAGATATACTATAAATAAAAGATTAGTAATTCCTAGTGATTATATTATATATCTAGAATCTAATTATAGTATTGGAGCTGAAAATGATCCTAAAACCTTTTCACAAGTCATAAGTTGCAAAGAGTCAGACTTGTGGCATGATGTAATAAAGGAAGAGATAAATTTTATGAAGAGCAATGAAGTCTAAGATCTTATAGAATTACCTAATGGGGCAAAAGCCATTAAATGTAAATGGATCTTCAAGACCAAGAAAGATTCCTTAGGCAACATTGAGAGATACAAGACAAGACTTATTGCAAAGAGATTTACTCACTAATAGGGAACCGATTATACAGAAACATTTTCTCCTGTATCTAAGAAAGATTATCTTTATATCATTTTGGCATTAGTTGCTTATTTTGACCTTGAGTTGTAATAAAATAAATGTGAAAATAATATTTTTTAATGAAGATCTAGACGAGGAGGTTTATATGAAACAACCTGAAGGTTTCTCTTCTAATGGTGGTGAGCACTTGGTTTATAAGCTTAAGAAATCTATATTCAATTTATAATAAGCCTTACGTTAATGGAATTTTAAATTTCATTGAGTGATTTATTCATTCGGATTTGTTAAAAATTACATTGATCGATGTATATACCAGAAGGTCAGTGGGAGAAAAATATAATTTCTTATTTTATACGTAGATGGTATTTTACAACCAATGGTAAGGATTTGTTGCATGAGGTGAAATAATTCCTTTTAAAAAACTTTGACATAAAGGATATAGGTGAAGCACCTTATGTCATTGGCATTAAGATCAATAAAGATAGACCTCAAGTCATTTTATGTCTATCATAAAAAACCTATATCAATAAGCTTTTAAAAAGATTTCAGATGAAAGATTGTTCATCAAGTGTTGCTCCTATTATGAAAGTTGATAAGTTCAATTTGAACCAATGCCTGAAGAACAACCTCGAGAGAGAATCAATGAAAAACATCTCATATGCATCTGACGTATGAAGCTTTATGTATGCTCAGGTCTGTACTATACCTGATATGGCATTTGTTGTGTTGGGATGCTTAGGCGATATCAAGTTAATCCAAGTATGAACCACTTCAGAGATGCAAAGAAAGCGATGATATGTCATCAAGGAATCAAAGATTACATACTTATGTATATGCAGATAGACAATCTGGATCTAATTGGCTACTCAAATTCAGATTTTGCCAGTTGTGTTGATTCTTATAAATCAACATCAGGATATATTTTTTATAATGGCTGGTGGAGCTATTTTTTAGAGAAGTGTCAACCAGACCTTGATTGTTATTTCTACTATGGAAGTTGAGATTGTCTCATATTTTGATGCTACTTCACATGATATATGGTTTAAGAGTTTTATTTTTGGGCTTAGAATCATTGATTCTATTTCTAGGCCATTAAAAATTTTCTTAAATAATTCAGCTTTATAGCTAAAAGTAATAAAAGTGGAAGTTAAATTAAACACATTGACATTAAGTATTTAGCCATAAGAGAACATGTAAAAGAAAAGAAAGTGATCCTTGAGTATATTAGCACTGAATTGATGATCGTTGATCCTTTGACTAAAGGTATGACACCTCTAAAATTCAAGAATCATGTAGAAAAAATATGACTTGGTTCCACTTTGTGATTGTATTGAAACTTCTATATATTATGATGTTTTCTCATATTTATGTGTATATTAATTTGAGAAAATATATTTGTATGGATCAAGAATAAATATAAGGTCTTATTTATTAAGTAATATTACTATATTAAGATTAATTATTAAGAAACTAAATATATTGTGATACATGAAAGATAATACTCGCTCTAAAAGGACTTATCGCTATGATTCATGTATTTTGTTTCTTAAAAAGGTTGTTCGATAAGATTAATTCAAGTTATTAAGTTAAACGTATTGACCAAGTAGGAGAATATAAATGTTTTTATTAAATTTTCTCATTTATTATCAATAATTTTTGTTTATTTATGGTTTAAATATTTTAAATTTTCATTTATTATGAACGTAATGATTATTATTAAATTTCTTAATTCATGATCATTAAAAATTTTAATTATGATCCAAACATTTTGATCTTGAATTAATTCTTAAATTTTATGAAATTAATGATAATAAATATTCTTAATGAGATAACGTTTATATATAAAAGTTATTTTGGTCACTGAGCTCAATCTCAAGTCTTAAGAATTTCCTACACCATCTATGAGAGTTCTAAGTCGAGAAGTACCAAAATACTAAGAGAAATAATTATTAAAATTTTTGACAACAATGGCTGGAGGTATGCAATTTCTGTTTCTGCATTAGTTTCATTATGTTTTTATTACGATGGTTTAGAAACATATTTTGATATCATTTTTTTTTCTTACATTGATAAGATAAGCAATGAGACCATTTTATCATCCTTACAGTACTGTGTGTTAGGATTTCAATTGCAGTTGATAATGCATTAGAAGTCACAACGAATGAAACTTAAAATTTGCAGGGGCCTTTTGAAGGTCACACGTGTCACGAACGGACGTCGCTCAACCGCAACATCTTCACCCCGTGAACCATTTGTTGCTTTTTCTTGTTTGTACATATGTTTGGCAGCTTATTTTGCCTTGAGTTTTTATGTTTTTATCTAAGAAATGTGAGCGAAAGTAGTGTAGAAGGATGCAGAACGGTCGTTCGCTGCACAGAGCCAAAACAGCCCTATTTTTTGGTCTTTTTCGTGTGTCACGGTAACCTTTCTGAGCGATACGAAATGTCAGCTATTTCAACACCTTGGAACCCCCCGGGTGGCACCGGGCTGGATGGGGCTCCGGGTATATGTCGGGCATAGGCGTTCATCAGCAATTGAACTTGTCTTCCGTCCGATACCTTGGGAACCGTCATTTGCGGACTTGCGACCATTCCTACAATCCTCCAAAGTCCTATTTCGCTCTCTTTTCTCAGCTGTACTCAAGGTGTTCGACAAATTGCTTGTATAGCTTTCTGCTTTGCGAGACGCCGGGACGTGTCCGTCGCTTGCTTCCAAGCTAATCAACTTCATAGCGAGGTATTCGAAGCGCGTAGCTCCGTTGACGGAGTTGCTAAAGAAGGAGCAGTCCTGGAGATGGTCGGACAAATATGAGGTGACATTTCAAGACCTGAAGACTGCTGTATTGGAGGAACCTGTACTCAAATTACCGAACTATGAAAAGTCTTTTGAAGTCCATACAGATGCTTTTGATTTTGCTATTGGAGGAGTTCTTATGCAGGAGGGTCATCCGGTGGTCTACGAGAGTTGCAAGCTCAACGAGATCGAGCGACGATATCCTGTGCATGAGAAGGAGATGACAACGGCGGTCCACTGTCTACGAGTGTGACGACACTACCTTTTGGGAGCACTATTTGTGCTAAGGAAGACAATGTCGCATTGAGTTACTTCCAAACTCAAAAGAAACTCTCCCCAAAGCAAGCACGATGGCAGGACTTTTTGGCTGAGTTCGACATGGTAGTGGAGTACAAGCCCGGAAAAGCAAATGTCATGGCCGATGCATTGAGTCGGAAAGTGGAGCTAGTGAATTGCGCTCCAACTTCCTTTCCAAGATCAAGGATGGACTGCACCGAGATCCTCAGGCAGTAACTCTGATGCAATTCATCAAAGAGGGCAAGACACAATGATTTTGGGTCTAGGAGGACTCATCTATACCAAGGGGAACAGAGTTTATGTTCCGCGAGCGGATAACTTGAGGCGTGAACTCCTGAAAGAGTGTCACGATTCCCTTTGGGCTGGACATCCGGGTATCCACCGAACAATGACTCTCGTGGAGAGGGCCTTATATTAGTAAAAAATGGGGATAGATGTGGAGGAATACGTTCGAACATGCCTTACTTGTCAACAGGACAAGGTAGAGTAGCAAAAGCCAGTGGAACTTTTGGAGCCACTGCCCGTACCAGAAAGGTCTTGGGAGAACATTTCCTTGGACTTCATATCAAGCTTGCCCACAGTAGGGGGACTTGGATCGATACTCGTGGTAGTTGATCGATTTTCGAAGTATGCAACATTCATTGCTGCACCCCTACATTGCTCAGCGGAGGAGGCGGCTAAGTTGATGATGAAGAATATGGTGAAGTTTTGGGGAGTCCCACACAACATCATTAGTGATCGAGATTCTTGGTTCTTGGGACGATTCTGGATCGAGTTATTCAAGTTGTTGGGATCTAAATTATACTTCTCCACAAGCCTCCACCCCCAAACGGATGGCCAAACAGAAAGAATTAACTCGCTCTTGGAGCGATATCTTCGGCACTATGTAAGTGCCAACCAACGAGATTGGGTGAAGCTATTGGACATAGCCCAATTCTCCTATAACTTGCAGCGGAGCTCTGCATCTAACAAGAGCCTATTTGAGATTATTACGGGACAATAGCCATCAACTCCTCACACCCTGGTTATTGGCTATACAGGTATTACGCGGGCTTACTTGGAGAAGGCGGCCAAAAAGATGAAGAAGTGGGCAGACTTTGTGAGGCGACCACAAGCGTTTAAAGTGGGCGACATGGTGTTGGTGAAGCTCCAACCAGCATCACTCCAGTTCTTTAGGTACAAAGTGCACAAAGGATTGGTGCGCAAATATGAATGGTCTTTCCCAATCATCAGCAGAGTATGCAATGTCTCATACAAGTTACAACTGCCAGCATGGTTCAGAATTCATAACGTCTTCCATGCGAGCAACTTGAAAGCCTACCACTCAGATTCGCAAGATGATTCTCGAAATGTTCCAACTCGACTACCCCCCACCAGAGCCTTTTACGAGAAGCGAGTTGAAACTATTCTAGCGGATCGCAAGATAAAGCTACCCAATGGAGCACAACAAATTGAGTACTTGGTGAAGTGGCAAAAGCTTCCTCAAACAGAAGCCAGTTGGGAGCCAGAAGACGCCCTACGACATGAAGAAGCTCACGTCAAAGCCTACCAACAAGCGTCGACGAGGGCGTCGATAGTTTAAGTGGGGGAGAATGTCACAAACGGACGTCGCTCAACCGCAACATCTTCACCCCGTGAACCGTTCGTTGCTTTTTCTTGTTTGTACATATGTTTGGCAGCTTGTTTTGCCTTAAGTTTTTATGTTTTTATCTAAGAAATGAGAGCGAAAGTAGTGTAGAAGGATGCAGAACGGTCGTTCGCTACACAAAGCCAAAACAACCCTATTTTTGGGTCTTTTTCGTGTGCCATGGTAACCTTTCTGAGCGATGCAAAATGTCAGCCATTTCAGCACCTTGGAACCCCCCGGGTGGCACCGAGCTGGATGAGGCTCCGGGTATATGTCGGGCGTAGGCGTTCATCAGCAATTGAACTTGTCTTACGTCCGATACCTTGGGAACCGTCATTTACGGACTTACAACCGTTCCTACAACCCTCCAAAGTTCTATTTCGCTCTCTTTCTCTCTTTTCTCAGCTGCACTCAAGGTGTTCGACAAATTGCTTGTATAGCTTTCCGCTTTCCGAGACGTCGGGACGTGTCCGTCGCTCGCTTCCAAGCTAATCAACTTCTTCTTTGCAGGTCCTACGGGACCTTAAGAGGTTGTAAGAGGGCTGACCCTATGCGGACAGATAACGCTTTGGGCGTTTCATGACTTAGGCAATCCCAGTTAAGTTCAGAACAGTGGGCAAGGTTGCTTCACGACTTCGGCAATTTCTGCTAAGTCTTCGGGAGGGCCACAAGGGTGTCGCACGGCTTAGGCAACTTCAGCTAAGCCCGTGACACAGGGTCGAGGAGACAACACTTGTTCTTGGGTATAAACACAATGGACGTAGTAGAAGATGAGCAAGCTTTCTTCCACTTCTTTTCAAATGCTTTCAAAGCATAACAAGTACAATGCTTCTAACTAAATGCTCAACAAGAACTAATTTGAGATGGTGATAAAAGTGGAGTTAAGGTACATTTTGGCCCGTCGAACGGATACTTCTGTGTCACATTAAAAAAAGCCACGTAGTCACTGCTGATTCAGCTCGGATTAAGATCTCGGGAAGGAGCACTGCCCCAGACCACCGCTCAAGAGGCTATGTACCTTACCACATGCCACCCCCGCAAGGCTACATTTCGTACGTCTCCTACATAATATGAGGACCTGTTTCAACTTAGACAACAGCCCAGGGAAAGATCACGCCTATAACAAATACATAATAAAGGTAACCAGCGCCACAGCAGAATAAGGTAGACAGGTCGGGGGGCCACCAACCAGCATATGATGCAGACCTATCACCGATGTGCATTAACCTCTTTTGTATGATTTCTGCCTCCTCAGGTCATATAAAAGGTGCCTAGACAACTGCACTTAGGGACCTCTGGGACACAAGAAAAAACAGACAACATAGGATGATTCATCGCTAACTTGACCATCAGAGAGGTCACACCGGGCGACACATCTCCCCCGGCCGCAACCTTAGTGCAGGTATTGGCAACTGAAGAACCAGCCGAGGAATGGAATGTTGCACTCATAAAAGAGGGAAGCTCGGTCCTTATTGGGCAAGCAATTCCACCCCCCACACCACACCACAGCGTACCCCCCCCCCCCCCCCCAACACCACAGTAGACCCCGGACAGTTACAGCTCTGCCAAGGACCGAAAGTCGACCCCAACATGAGGCGATCACTCAGGTTCCCGACCTACCAACTGACATCCCAAGGAGCTTGCACATCCCTCAGACACTAACGAATAATCCTCAAGCGTTCATGTGTATACGGATAGGACCAGGCCGAGATGATATTTCGGCTTTGATACGCTAAATGTATAACATTCTTTGGCGTTAGAAGGAGGGCCCACGTTACTTGAGCACACAACACCATATACGGACTCGGTCCTTGGACGGGTAACACCTTCATGGGCTGAGGTCGCTTTCAGGAGAGCGAAGGAGCGAACCCCCACCCTTGGCCACTCGGTCCTCTCCGGTCAAAGGGAAGTCCCATGTCTCCTCGTCCTTCGCTAGGGCCCACTTAAGATTAAGCTTTAAAACCCAAATCTCCTTCATCTGGGTTATTGCATTACGGTGAGCGCCGACATTCACAAGGGCAATCGAAAAAACTTCCTAGGGCCCTATGATTGGGGGATGAAATGCAAAGTAAAACAAGATCTTATAGACAAAATCGCCGATCAGGGCTTATTCAAAAAAAAGAGTAGGAGAGGAGGGTCGCTCGATAGACGATTTACGGAGACCAAGATGGTAGAGGCCCCCGCCTTGCCCCCACGATAAAATAAGATGCTCTGAATAAGATATCTTGATTAGGAATTGGCAAGTAAAAAAGAAGGGTAGCCAACTAGTCTTACCATGACCAAGGTCTCGCTAAAACGCCCTACCAGCCACCTTGAAGGTGTCGGGTAGACTTCTCTGACGGGGGAGAAGACCAAGATGTCACATGAAGGATGCGTAAGGAAATCAAGATGATGAGACAAGAATATGGAGATACCAATGAAAATAGTAAGCCCCTCAGGGTTTATAAAGATCGACTCAAAATGCAACTCCCAGCGTTCCTGGAATGACATTCAAGAAAAATTCTTCAATCGTCGAAGACAGTAATGAAGTGACGCTTTAGAAATCCTAGAAAAATCTATAATTGATAGGTGAAAGGGAATGAAAGAGATTACTTAAGAAGAAAGCAAACCACCCAAGCTATCAATTGTAACACGACAGCTCAAACCCTCATTATTATGCAATGTCATATATTACTTCGAGCCCTTAACATTTCAATGTCCAATCAAGGTATATCTTCAACTTAATAATGAATTTCATCCCTTGTTACAAACGTCGCTCGTGCATGAGCCCGACTGACCTCAAGGGCTTTTAGCCCCTTCACAAGGCTTTCAACCCCTGTTACAAACATCGCTTAGGCGGGAGTCCGACCGACCTCAACGGCTTTCAACCCCTTTATAAGGCTTTTAGCATTTGTTACAAACATCGCTCGAGCGTGAGCCTGACCAACCTCAAGGGCTTTCAGCCACTATTACAAATGTCGTTTGGGCGGGAGCCTGACTGACCTCAAGGGCTTTTAGCCCTTGTTACTAGCATCGCTCATGCATAAGCTTAATCAACCTCAAGGGCTTTCAACCTCTGTTACAAATGTCGCTTGGGTGGGAGCCTGACCGACCTCAAGGGCTTTCAGCCCTATTGCCAAACATTGCTCGGGCTTGAGCCCGACCGACCTCAGGAACTTTCAACTCTTGTTACAAACATTGCTCGGGCGTGAACCCAACCAACCTCAAGGGCTTTCAACCCTTGTTATAAATGTCGCTTGGGCATGAGCCCGACGGACTTCAAGGGCTTTCAACTCCTGTTACAAACATCGCTCGGGTATTAACCCGACCTCAAAGAGCTTTTAGTATCGAACATAGGACTCTCAATCTCGAATAAATTCTCGAGAGCTTTCGAGCTCCCGATCAATGAGCTTCTGAGCTCTCAAAAGGCTTTCAGTCACAAACAAAGGGCTTTCAGTCTTAAACACAGAGCTCTCAATCCCGAACAGATCCTCGAGAGCTTCCGAGTTCTTGAACAAAAAGCATATGAGCTTTTAAAAGGCTTTCAGTCCCGAACAGACTCTCAAGAGCTTTTGAGCTCCCAAACAAAGAGTTTTTGAACGCTTAAAGGGCTCTCAGTCCCAAACAGGTTCTTAAGAGCTTCTGAGCTCCCAAACCAAGAGCTTCCGAGCTCTCAAAGGGCTTTCAGTCCCAAACACAGGACTCTTAGTCCCGAACAGGTTCATGAGAGCTTCCGTGCTCCCGAACAAAGAACTTCCGAGCTCTCAAAAGTTTTTCAGTCCCAAACAAAGGGATTTCCAGTCCCGAATAAAGGGCTTTTAGTCTCGAACCCAGGGCTCTCAGTCCTAAACAAGTTCTTGAGAGCTTCTGAGTTCTCGAACAAAGAACTTTCGAGCTCTTAAAGGGCTTTCAATCTCAAATAAAAGGCTCTCAATCCTGAACAGACTCACGAGAACTTTCAAGCTCTCGAACAAAGAGCTTGCAAGCTTCCAAAGGGCTTTCTGTCCCGAACAAATGGCTCTCAGTCTAGAACAAGTTCTTGAGAGCTTCCGAGCTCCCGAACAAAGAGCTTCTAAGCTCTCAAAGGGTTTAAGTCCCGAATAGGTTCTCGAGAGCTTCTGAGCTCTCGAATAAAGAGCTTTTGTGCTTTCAAAAGGCTTTTGGTCCCGTACAAAGGGCTTTCAGTCTTGAACATAAGACTCTCAGTGCCGAACATGTTCTTAAGGTCATCTAGCTCTCAAAGGGCTCATAGCCCCGAACGGATCTTCAAGAGCTACCGAGTTCTCAAAAGGCTCTCACCATACGAAAATAAAGGGCTCTCGAGCTTCTAGCCCCCAATCGTTCTCCAACCTAAATGACTCCAAAGGAATCACAGTTCCGAACAAACCTCCGAGGGTCTATCTACGTTAGACAAAAGTCCTTGATTACGAGCATGACCCCCACTTGACCATTCATACCGACTACAAATCTCGATCAACTCTGCTTGCTTATCCCAGCCGACCCACTGGGTTTGGTTCTAACCCAAAAATCAATACTCCTGAGACAAAGCCTGCGAAGTGAACAAAGGATCCAACCACGAGTCGAACACCCAGTCATACCAATTCTCAGTTTGGCTAGTGATACTGACTCTTAGTTCAGCTAGTGATGCAGACTCTTAGTTCGGTCAATCATGCCAAGCCTCAGTTCGGCCAGCCATGCTGATTCTCAGTTCGACTAGTCCTACCGATTATCAGCTCGGCCGTTCATGTCAACTCTTAGTTGTGGCCCCAAAAACTATTCACAGAACAAAACGACGATCAAGCAAACTTGCAACCACGAGTCGCGCCCTCAATTCTCTCAAGGCACAACTCTCTTGGGGGGGGAATGATATGGCACATTTTGGCCTATCCAACATATACTTTCATGTCACATTCAACAAAGCCACATAGACACTGTCGATTCATCTCAGATTAAGGTCTCGGGAAGAAGCACCGCCCCAGACCATCGCTCGAGGGGCTAGGTCCAGGCCTCACCACCTACCACCCCCGTAAGGTTACCTTTCGTACATCCCCCTACACAATAGGACGTGTTTTAACTCAGGTGATGACCTAGGCGTGCCTCCTATAGATATACAATAAAGGCAACCAACATCACAACGGGACATGACAAATAGGTCGAGAGTTCAGCCATCGAGTAGCATACAACGTAAACCTACTAATCAGGTGCATTAACCCCCTTTTGCACGATTTCTGTCTCCGAGATAGTGTAAAAGGTACCCAAATAACTATGCCTAGAAGCCTTTGGGACAAAGAAAAAGACGGATAACACAGGATGATTCATTGCTAATTTGATCATTGGAGGGGTCGCGTCAGAGCAGTATATCCTCCCGACCATGACCTTAGTGCATGTATCAGCAACTGAAGAACTAGCCGATGAATGTGAGGACGCACTCGTAAAAGAGGGAAGCTCATTCCTTAATGGCCGACTGAACCCAACCAAGGACAAGCAACTCCCCCTAAGCACCGCAATAGACCATGAACAATTGTAACTCTGCCAGGGACTGAAAGTCAAATCCAATATAAAATGATCATCTAGATTTTTGATCTACTGGTCGACATCCCAAGGAGCTTGTACATCCCTCTAATGCCGATAAAAAAATCCTCAAACACTCATTTATACACAGAACCAAATCGAGATGGTACGTTGACCTCGATATATAACACTCTTGTGCATTCACCATCGTTTGTGTAGAACCAAAGGTTCTTAGCTTTTGATGATGGTGGTGATGAGTCTCTCTTCTTCGAGAGAAGCCATGGTGGGGGGGGGGGGGGGGGAAACAATGGAACTTGTCTTCCAAATGGGTGCTGAAACAGTTCGAATGAGAACTTGTCCAAATGGGTGCTGAAACAATGGAACTTGTCTTCCAAATGGGTGCTGAAACAATAGAACTTGTCCGAAAAAAGTATGATAATCGAGAGAAAAAATAATGTCTCTGACGCCATATTCAATAACGTGGATGAGAGGAGAGATGAAACCTAAAATGTTATCACAAAATATTTCCAGACATGAGAATTGAACATACGGAAGAAAAACCTGGGCTGGTTCATGTTACAAATAATAATAATAATAATAATAACACTAGACGCGGGCAAACAATATTAAGTTAAAATAATAAAATCTAAGTTAGAATAATATTCATTATAAAAGGATGAGAGTATAAACTTCTCTCTAATATTTAAAAAATAAAATATCTTCTCTTTTGTAATATCAGAAAAAAATGAAAAATTCATAAAGGGAGAAATAAAAAAGAAACCAAATAAAATATAATAACTTTCTCTCCTCACTTTTTTTTTTCTTTCTCTTTCTTCCTTCGGCGCACCCTGCATGGGAGGTTGCAACCATGGGTGAGATCAGATTGTGCAAGAGGTGGCAGCTTTTTTTTTTTTTTTGTTCTTTTTGGCAATCTCCCACGTGAAACATTAATAAAAAAAACGGTTTATAAGTGATTTCTTATTTGGCACACAGATTCGAATCACGTCTAATTGATTCATAAGTTACGTAGTTCAAGCTCTTGGCAAGATCGAAGGTTCAAGTCTTTCTTTTAATAATAAAATATTAAAAAAATAAATAATAATATTTCAATTAATTTGACGTGATTAGAATCTATGTGTACAATATGGATAAGGTGTCACTAAAGTGTTTTCGAGATAACTAACATTCTTCCATAATCTACATAAAGATCGAGACAGGAAAGGGTTTCCTAACCTTATTTATCTGATGATCAAGTTAGGTAGAAGATTAAAATAATGAAGATGATGAATTGGAGAAAAGAGGAGAGAATATGGGCGGACAAAGGAGCAGGCCTTGTCCCCGAGGTTGATTGGGCCGTCATATATATATATATATATATATATATATATATATATATATTGAATCAAGACATATCTTTATAATAGCATTTTAAGGTTTTGTGTCTCTTCTCATCAACGTTACTGAACATGGCGCCACAGACATTTATCTTCCTCTTAGTTATCCTACTACTTTTGTGGAATATGTTCCATTGTTTGATCACCAATTTGGGAGATAACTCCACCATGGCGTCTCTTAAAGGAGAGACCCAACACCACAATCATGAAATGCTCCTCTGGTGAAAGTTCAAAACTATGGTGACAACGGAGATGTAGCTTCTGTTCTCATGGTGTTAACTCCATTTTTATCACCATCTACCTTCAGTTATTATTGTACAATTTAGTAATAAGCATTGTACTTAGATTATATGATATTTTATAACTGAATAAGATATATTATAGATTAATTAGATTCTGATAAAAAATATTAGTCAATATTAAATAAAATCTATATTATATTGAGATATTTTAGAGGATGCCCTTGATGAAATTAACTCTCCTAATAATTTATCATAGACTTTTTGCTATTGACTATAAATAGATAGTACCTACTATAAATCTAATGCATGGAATGATAATAAGGAATAGAGTTGGAGAGATTATGGTTATTCTCTCAATCTCCCTAAATACCATTAATAATAGTGGTCCTGTGAAAAGATAGGAAGAGATGAGGAGGGATCTAGATCTATTCTAGTTCTCCTTGCAGATCGACATCTCGATAGTATTCAGATCCGTAAGCGGTGTTCTTGAAGATCTAATTAGATCTATTCAGATGGCATCTAAAGGTACGTATCTTAAATAGATCTAGTATTTTTTATTTCAAATCCTGGCATCAAAGTTTTTTCGCATAATAGTTTACATAATTATTATTTTATACTTATAATTAGTATCAGAGCCAGGTTTTTGAAATAAAAAATATTAGATCTATTATTTTAGTTTATGATGCGTATATCTGAATATTTGATCGATCTGCATTCCTATTTGTTAAGTTTAATCGTTTACTTGCGAACATCTTGATGGTTGTTGTGCATTGTGAAAAAGACGCAACAATCTCACTGCGTTTTGGCCGGATCTGCCTGTGTTAGCACCGAGTGTGCGCACATGCAATAGTGGCAGCCACGCTACCGACGGCCTAGGCCATTCGCTGGGTCGGTCGCGCATAAGCGATAGTCGCATCAAGCCGCGGTCGCATGCGGGTCTGCCACAAGCGGTCGACCGCAGCCGCATCAAGAGGCAATCGTGTGCAGCAGGGGCCGTCTCAAGCGGCCACCACGTGCAGTAACGCCCGCGGCCTCGCACGCCAACGACCATGTCCCAGCGGTCAGCGACACGCAGAACGCGTGCGCTGGTGGCCACACAGGAGACAGTAGGGAAGGAATTAGGGTTAGAGTTTTTCTTAAATGAAAATTATAGTTTTACCATTAAGTTAAAATTATACTTTTATCTTTAGCAAAAATCATGGTTTTACCATTTAGCTAAAATTACAGTTTCACCTTTAGCTGAAATTACAGTTTTATCATTTAACTGAAATTACAATTTTATCCTTCAACTGAATAGGATTATTCATAGTTTTTATCCTTTCTATGTTTTATTAATCCTATAATATTTTTACCCTTTATAAATTCTATAATTCTTTTTATATCCTTTTAGAATTACAGTTCTATCATTATTAAATTGAGAAATTATGATTTATTTTCTCAATTATCAAATTGATTAATATATAATCTAATAAAATTTAATCATGATTATATTTTGATTATTCATTAATTATATTTTATTTTGGTCAAATTAGAATTAATGGATCTTGGTCAATTTTTGTTATTTGATCAACTTATTTAATTAATTGGACTTATGGGCTTCTCCAGTTAAATAAAATTAATTAGTTTAATTAAAATAAATATTATAAACTATTGTTTCTTTATAGTTTTCTCATATGAACTATTAGTTATATGTGTTAAATCCAATTATTAATTTTTGGATATTTATTCAGTTATTCACGTGCATATATTAGGAATTATAAAATAATATTTATTTTTCACATGAAGACATGATTTATGTATTATCATGATTATAGTTATCATATGAGTTTTTTCCTGCTAATTAAGTGTTCAATAATTATTATGGTTGTTATTATATTATTGAACTATTTCAACATAGATTAGTTCAAATAAACTTGATGAATATTATTTTTAATTCATCTCCTTAAGTTATGCCTGATCGGTAGCTGCCAAAGTAGCTTGGGATGGTAGGCTTATAGGATATGAAATACAATTAAAGTATTATCATTCATAGGATAATTTAATTTATATTTTATATTACTGCATTGGTCTTGTAGTCACCAAAGTGACATAGATAAGTGATTTATAAAATTATATTAAGGAATAAGTCCTCAATGACATTAAGAAAATAATATTCAAAATTACATGCATAATTAGGAGATTTAGATAATCCTAAAGGATAATCTATTTCAAATAATTATGAATACCTAAAGGTAGCAAAACTATTCCACAAGGATGGTATCAGTCCTCCATAAATGATCTTGAGTGAACACTAGATAAGTCAATATTTTTCCCCAAAGGTTAAATATTGATGATATCAATAGTTCATCATATTTTGGTAAACTCAAAGTATTAATATTATTTTATATTCTGTAGTGGTATTTTCGTCCATACATTCTCATGCTTCTAGTGTCACTGTACTCTCTGGATCAAATTATTCAGAATAGTTAGAGCATGTGTAATTTACATTAGGCGTATTAGATCTTGATTTTGCATTGTTTGTTGAAAAGCCCACAGTATTAACTGATAAAAGTACTATGGAACAAGTCAATGAAATAAAGGTTTGGGAAAGATCTGATAAGCTCAGTTTAATATTTATAAGGATGACAATTACAAATAATATAAAGACTTCATTACCGGTTATAACTAGCGCACGTGAATATTTAAAGGTTATCGAAGACAAATTTAAATCGTTGATAAGTCATTGGCTGGTACATTAATGAAAGAACTTACTACAGCTCAATATGATGGTACTCGAGGAATTCAGGATCACATCCTCAATATGGCTGATAAAGCTGCAAAACTTAAGGCGTTGGGAATGAATGTTAATGAATCTTTCTTTGTGCAGTTCATTCTTAATTCTCTTCCTTCTCAGTTTGGCCCATTCAAGATTCACTATAATACAAATAAGGATAAGTGGGACTTGAATGAGTTAACTAGTATGTGTGTTCAGGAATAATTAAGATTAAGGCAGGAAAGTTCATATAATGTACTGACAACTACTCAAGAAGTTAATAACAAGAAAAGAAAATCGAAGCATCATCCATCAAAGAAATTTACCGGGTTTACAAATGTTGAACAGACTATTGAAAAGAAATCTATTTCAGTAAAATGATTCTTTTGTGGCAAGAAACGATATATAAAGAAGGACTGCATTAAACATAGGACTTGGTTCAAAAAGAAAGGTATAAACTTAACCTTTGTATGTTTTGAATCAAACATTACAAAAGTTCCTTCTAATATATGGTGGATTGATTTTGACGCTTCAACTCATGTGACTAATAATATGCAGGGATTCTTTTCAATCCGGAAACCAAAAGAACATGAAAGATTCATAATTATGAAAAATCATCTCAAAGCAAAAGTGGTATCAGTGGGGATTTATCGCTTACGCCTAGAGACGGGTCATCTGATAGATCTTAAAGATACATATTTTGTTCCTATTATTTCTAAAAATTTAATTTCTTTATCTAGAAATGATGAGTTTGGATATCATATTTCTTTTGGTAATGGTAAACTTAGTATATTTTATGATTCAATAAAAGTTGATTCTGAAATTGTGTGATGGTTTATACAGAATTAATTTGAATCTTAAGTTTACAAATATATTATTGACCCTACAATCAAGTATTGGAATGAAACGTAATTCCAATAATGAAAGATCTTTTATATTGTGGCATAGACATTTGGAGCATATCTCCAAGGAAAGAATTAAAATATTAGTGAAGGATAATATTTTAAAAAAATTAGACTTCACTTATTTTGATGTTTATATAAATTACATTAAAGGAAAGCAAACTAAGCATATAAAAAAATGTTATAAGAAGTAAAGAACTTCTTGAAATTATTCATACTGATATCTGTGGATCACTCTATATTTCCTATTTTAGTAGAGAAATATATTCCATCACATTTATAGATGACATGTCCAGATATAGTTATGTTTATCTAATACATGAAAAGTCTCAGGCCATTGACACTCTTGAAGTATACATAAATGAGGTCGAGAAATAATTAAATAGAAAAATTAAAATTGTCAGATCTGATAAGGGTGGTGAATTTTATGACAGATATGATGAATCCGATCAAAATATTGGTCCTTTTGCCAGAGTCCTAGAACAGTAGGGTATTTATGCTTAGTATGCATTACCAGGTGTGCCACGGTAGAACAGTATTGCTGAAAGGCGAAATCGTACTCTTATGGATATGGTTAGGAGCATGATGAGTTATTCCTTTGTACCTGAGTCAATGTGGGGTGATGCTCTTAGGACAACTATGTATATCATGAACAAGGTTCCTAGTAAGTCAGTTCCATCAAATCCATTTGAGTTATGGACTGGTAGGAAACCCAGTTTGAGACATTTGCATATTTGGGGGTGTCCTGCAGAGATAAAAGTATTCAATCCACATGAAAAGAAATTGGATCCAAGAATAGGATATTTTATTGGTTACCTAGAAAGATCCAAGAGATACATATTTTATTGCCCTAATCATAATATAAGGATGGTAGAATATGGTAATGTGAAATTCCTAGAAAATGGGGAAATCGGTGGGAGTCAAAAGTCTCAAAGGATTAATTTTGATATTGAGGAGATTCAAGCTTTTTATCTTGTATTATCTCCCATTCGAGAAATTATTGTTCCTCAAATCAATGAGAGAATTGAGGAGGGTGAATAACAAAATAACATTGATGAATTCTCACATGATGTTGATGTCATCGTTGATAGTCTTGTTGAACAATCACAATTGGCAAATTTGGGAAGATCTCAAAGAAAAAAAAACATATCATGTCTGATGATTAGATGATATATTTGCAAGAATCATATTTTGATGTAGAAATAAAAAGATACCCTTTATCATTTTCACAAGTCATAGAAATTAATGATTCTGAAAAATGGTATGATGCAATGAAAGATGAGTTAAAATCAATTGACCATAATAGTGTTTGGGAACTCGTTGAATTACCTAATAATTGTAAAAGAGTCAGTTGTAAATGAGTCCTTAAGACTAATCGTGACTCGGTGGGCAATATCGAATGATATAAAGCCAGACTTGTGGCCAAAGATTTTTCTTAGAAAGAAGGCATTGACTACCATGAGACCTTTTCTCTAGTTTCTCGAAAGGACTCATTAAGGATCATCATGACATTAGTAGCTCATTATAATCTTGGGTTACATCAGTTGGATATGAAAATAATATTTCTGAATGGGGATCTAGATAATGAAATCTATATGGAACAACCTGAAGGATTCATAGAAAAGAGAAAGGAAAGTTGGGCTTACAAACTTAAGAAATCCATTTATGGCATTAAACAAGCTTCCAAACAATAATATATAAAGTTTCATGATACCATTACTTCTTTCAGATTTAAGGAAAATACTATTGATCAGTGTATATATATGAAGTTTAGTGGGAGTAAGTTTATTATATTGGTCTTATATGTGGATGATATATTGCTTGCTAGTAGTGACCTTGGTTTGTTGTACGAAACCAAGATATTTCTCAACAAGAACTTTAAGATGGTTGATATGAATTAGGCATCCTATGTTATTGGCATTGAGATATTCAGAGACAGATCTCAAGGTTTGTTAGGACTGTCTCAAAAAGGTTATATTAATCGTATATTGGAGAGGTTTAATATGCAGCTTTTAAAGCCAATGATACACCTATTACTAGAGGTAAAAAATCCAGCCAAAACTAATGCCCGAAAAAAGACTTAGAAAGGGATCAAATAAAAAATATTCCTTATGGGTGTGCAATTGGAAGTCTATTATATGCTCAAACCTGTACAAGGCCAGATATCAGTTTTGTAGTGGCAATGCTGGGTAGATACCAGAGTAACCCAAGAATGGAACATTGAAAAGCTACAAAGAAAGTAATGATATATCTGCAAGGGACAAAAGATTATATGCTCATATATAGGAAATCAGATCAGCTTAAAGTAACGGGATATTCAAATGCTGATTTTGCAAATTGCCTCGATAGCAGAAAATCCACTTCGGGATTTGTGTTCATGCTGGCTGGTGGGGTAATTTCTTGGAAAAGTGTAAAACAATCACTTATTGTATCATTTACGATAGAAGCTGAATTTGTGGCATGCTTTAAGGCCATAAATCAAGCTTTATGACTGCGAAATTTTATCTCAGGACTTGGTGGGGTCGACTCAATTGTCAAGCCGCTGAAGATATTTTGTGATAATAATGCAGCAGTTTTCTTCTCTAAGAATGACAAGTACTCTAGTGGTTTCAAGCGCATTGAGATAAAGTACTTGGTGGTTAGAGAAAGAGTCCAGAAACAACAAGTGTCAATTAAAAATTTGAGCACCACTATGATGATTGTTGATCATTTACTAAAGTTTTACAGTGTAAAATATTTAAAAAATATGTTCTTAAAATGGGGCTTATGAGCAAGTCATAAAGGATATGGTGGTGCATGTTTAAGTGGATGCTATTATTGACATTTCTTTTGCATAAGTAAAGTTATTTGTTTCTGCTATCCTGTTATGTTTATGATTATACATATTATGGTTGAATGCAATAAACATGATTGTCTTGACAATATAAATAAATTACAAGGGTCATTATAGACTATATAAGGAAAGACTAATAACGTTATAGTACATAGAAGGAAGTGCGATATTGATGACATACAACCGCTATGACTCGCATTGATAGTTGGACTGAATATAATATTATTATGCTTATTGGATTTATTGGCTTATTTTTAAAATGATGGCCATCTATAAAATTATTTTAAAAATTTTTAGAATCTAATTATATAAAATTATTTTTAAATAAATTTTGTTTTGTTTATTTTGATTTTGGATATCTTTTATATCTTATTAATTAATGGGCTAAGTGGGAAAATATAAGATTATGTGGTCCTTTATAATTGAATAAAATATATTATGAATTAATTAGATTATGATAAAAGATATTAGTCAATATTAAATAAAGTTTATATTATATTGGGATATTTTAGGGAATGTCCTTGATGGAAGGAACTCACCTATAAATAAACAGGAGGGGTTTAGATCTATTCTAGTTCTCTTTGCAGATTGATATTTCGATGATATTCAGATCCATAGGCAGTGTTCTTGAAGATATAATTGGATCTATTCAGATGACATCTAAAGCTAAGTATCGTAAATAAATCTAATATTTTTTATTTAAAATCCTGACATAATTTTTTTTAGTATAATAATTTACATAATTAGTATTTTATGATTACACTTACTTCTTATTCTTTGCTGGTATTTGAGAAGGCATGGAAGGTAGCTTGCTCGAACAAGCGTGTCACCTCCAAAGGCCCCTGCAAATGAAATGTTCCCTTATCATCGCCGGAGTCAGCAGGGTTGCTGCCGGCAATGAGGGACGAATTGGTCGCGTCAGCTTGGAATGGGGGTTCTTCTCCCCGATGTAACTACAAGAAGGGTTAAACCCAAGAACGAACGAGAAGAAGAAGAGGAAGAAGGCATAGAATAATAATACCTTCCAAAGGTGGCCAAAAAGGGGAGTTGGTCCTGAATACAGGATAAAAAAAAAAAAAAAAGAGGATCATTCTTCTCTTAAAAGTTTTAACATGATGGATCAGTCAATTGGCTACACAGTTAATCTTTTTTTGTATATATATGAACGAGTGAATGATAAAATATACTTAAAAGGATCCTAATAAAAAGACAAATGATATGCATAATATTAAATGGAGATTAAAGAGTGAACACATTTCTTGTCTATCATGAAAATAAATTATCATCAAGTCAGATAGCATTTGGATATTCCTTACACCATCGGAAACTTCAACACCTAAGTCCTCCTCCCACACTATATAACAATATTATAATGATCATAGTACTTATCCTAATTTTTAGATTAATATATATAAAAGGATAATTTCATAATAAGTTAATATAAATTAATATGAGAAATTAAAGAGAGAGATGAATAAGATTAATCTTAATTAAAAAATAGGTGACAATAAGTCATGAGTCTAACTTGGATCATTCGAAAGGGATGGTTCCAATTCATACGTGGACAGATAAATATTAATCAATTCACACCGACTTAAATAAAATTAAAAATGGTCGTGCACCATTTAAGTGATCTCAATTGTGAAGATTGAATTATTATTATACTTTTCTGTTGATATTTGGTCAATGTCAATGTCACTTGTTAACGGTGGAAACAGCCAAGTATGAAGCTAATAATGAGCAATGTGAATGGGGGTGTCAAGTGGGGAATCGGAGGTTTTCTACTGTTTGATTTTGAGTAAGTGTTACTGATTGATAATTCTTGCTATGTGATATGTCGTATTTCGGTAATGTCCCATGATGATAGTTGTCGAACGTGGAGGCGCTAGTCAGTAACCGTAAAGTTGATATGTGAAACTGCATCGACACATCCCCTCAGACATTTAGACAATCAAAATCCGTATAATACGACGTTGTAAGTCGATCAACGCTAGTACAAGAAATATGAGTGGTGCCACACAATGCCAACCCATGTGGGTCGATCGGCGCCTATGCAAAACATACGGTCGATTGTCCGAAGCGACGAAAGTCATGAATAGGCCATGTACTACGATTGACTTCCACTCGTAGGTATAAAATAAACCCTTGACCAGTGAAAAGAGGGGGGAGATCGCTAGACTCTCGACACTTCTCTTTTCTAACTTAACCTTCGGAAGGATCGGGGCGGGGAACCCTCGACTCCGATCTGTGTGTAGAATCCAACGGACATATCTCCTTACTCTCCCATCGACCACCTTGGGAATGAGCAATCGCAACTGATTCACCTTCAACATCAGTGGCGACGACTTGCGTGAGCCACCTTACATGCCCCGGTTCAGACCAAACCGTAATGACAATGCAGCCACAACATAAAAGCTATCTTTCTGCCTCAATGGTTGTGATACCGCCTGATACATTCATGTATCATTCATTGCACTCGACATCATCAATAGTCTAAATAGTCTAAATTTGACTTGCAGGACTCACCGGAGGAAACTTGTAAGCAATAAGAATGAAGTTGTCACCTGATGCAATCACCTGTCTTCTTTTTTTTTTTCCCGATCTTGCTATCGAAGTCTGTGGAGATGGATGAGCATCTTGAGATCGATAGGTTCATCTTCTAATTCTTTGTCTTGAATGTGTCCGATAGATTGATTACACAAGAAGATGAGTGATCCATCTTTGTCACTTATGGCTAAATCTTTAGCCTCACAAAACAAAGATGTTGCATTCATTAGTCCAATCGTGATCATCCGAATCGTAAAAGAGTAATTTTATTGAGCATAGAAGAGATCATTTTACTATATAATTTAGATCGTATCTCCATTAAATCAATAATTTTTTTATCATTTTCTTTTCAGATATATGTTGCGTAGTCTTGTGCCCATTTTGTTAAATCGTTCGTACAATCGACTAATAATGTTTAATAATGATATTATAAAATAAAACAAAAAATAAAAATACCAATATAGCAAAAAAGAGTTATAGTTGGAGTGGCAAATGTATTTGACCTCTTGTGAATTGATTGTAAATGTCTTATCGAGATTAAAAGTCAATTGTACATCATATTCTCCACGGAGTCCTTTTTTATCTTTTCCTTCTTCGAGATCAGGTTATGAAAGATGGAATCTATTACATTTTTAGTATGAGTATGTGAATGCAAGATCAAATAAAAAATTATAATATGATGGCTTATGCTTTAAATTAGAAGCTACGGGGGAGGTGAGAAGAAATATTAAAAATTTAAATAGAAATCTCCTACAGATCAATAATTAACATTTCAAAAATAACTGACATAAAATTTAATATGATTCAATAACTTTTGTTTCCATTTATATTCACGAAGAAAACTAAAACTTTTACTATGTAAGATTGATTATAAGACATTAAGTTATCCTCAATCAAACATAAATTTTCTTACAGATCCCCTCACATAAATTCTAGAGAGTTTACACTGTTTTCTCACCCTCTTTATATCTTTAAACTCAAAAGCAATAAAAGTATTCATTATATTTTACTGTTCCCTAATAAAAAACCCAAAAAATACATAAGATTAGAAAAACCAAATCTTAATTACTTGGGTTCTTTTGTCCACAAGAGTTCCTCATTTTATTAAGATTTCTTATCACATTAGGCATTAGTTTCAAAATTTTAAAATACTTGCTAATGGTATAAGAAATAGTTTTTCTTCACATTTCTTCCAACCTTGGTGACTCGTTCAATTTTTTATTTTTTATACTCTAATACCGCTCATTAGGGAGGAAGAGAAAAATTTGAAAACCAAAAGAATACTAAAAAATTAACAAGCTAAAAAGTATATCGAAAAGCCAATACAAAATTTAACATGATTCGACAAATCCCGTTTACATTCATGAAGAAAACTAAATTCTTTATCATGTGATATCATCAATTACAAGATAGAGTTATCCCCATTCAAGCATTTTTCTCTTGTATGACTCAATAATTTTTCTCTTAGTCCTCTCTTAGATATTATTCTCAGGACTATTTAAAGAGTCTTATATTTTCTTCTCATCGAAACTATTCCATCTATATTTATAAAAAAAAAATTATAATTCGTTAATGAATTTTAATCTAATTAAGATTTTATCAACTAATTTAAATATAATTAAAAATTTCTAAAAGTATGCACTCATCCGCTTCCTCTTCCTCTTATCCAAAACGCAAGAACATGTACGATGATTTGTAAAAGTCCATCTTCTTCAGCATCATCAAAAGAACTAAAGACACAAGTAACTTCTTCCTGATGACCAGTTCCAGGATCAGGTTAACTACTAAGCAAAGCACGCAAAGTCTTGGCTCTTCTTTGAAACAAAGATCCACTCTTCTTTGTCTCTGTCCAATGACACTTTGATGGACCAATTTAGTAGCGATATATCAGAAAATATATTGATATTTTATCGCCTTGGTATCAATGACAGAAAAAAAATAAGAAAAAGACTGTGACAACCATGATTTATCTAAGTTCACTTCAATTATTTGTGGTAATAAACCTCTCAGAAGCGACAATATGTGATTTTTTTGTGCTTGAATTCTATTAGATATTTTTTTCTTTCTCACTCAAGGTAAAAAAAAAAAAGTTTCGATAATGTTTAATGCATTTGACCTCCTGTGGCAGCCTCAGGTTCCCCCCCCCCCCCCCCTATATATATATGTAGGATCAACAGTCCCTTGTCCAATTCCCACACCCATACATGCCTTTGAAATCGTATTTTGTTGTCTCTCCTCTCATCCACTTTCCTGAACAAAATGGCGCCACTGACATATCTCCTACTCTTAGTTATCATGCTTGTGTCAAATAATTTTCATGGCGGTTCTACGCAGAAGGTGGTAAACGTTCAATACTACGGCGCCAAGGGGGATGCAGATTCTGATTCCATGGTGTTAACTCCACCTTCATCACCATCTCAAATCACTTTCGGTTCTTGTTGTGCACGATTAGAACTGTTACGAGCATTGCACTTTGTTTTATGCTTCGCAGGCATTTGATAAGGCGTGGAAGAAGGCTTGTTCGTCTTCTACTCCAACCATTCTGTTGGTACCCAAGAACAAGCGTTATCTCCTCAAGCCTATGAACTTTAGAGGCCCCTGCAAATCTCATGTTTCGTTCACTGTGAGTTCTAATGCATTACCCATCACGGTTGAAACCCTGACACAGTCACTGCAAGGAACATAAAAAACGGTTCTCGTTGCTAATCTGATCAGATCATGGGGACACTGGAAGCGACGAGGAACCAAAAGGATTGGGATGGCAGGATTTCCAGGCACTGGATACTCTTCAGCAATGTCGAAAACCTCGCCGTTCGAGGTGGTGGAACCATCAACGGCAATGGGAAGATTTGGTGGAGAGGCGCCTGCAAGGTAGATGATGCATCTACGGTGAGCACGCAGATCTCAGACCTCAACCGTATATTTCCACTAATCTTCTTCCCTGAAACGCTGATCTCTCTCTCTCTCTCTTTTTTTTCTTTTTTTTCATGTCAGCCATGCGTCAGTCCGCCGACGGTACGTGCGATTTCTTTCTTTCTTTATTTCTTTCTTTCTTCTCCTTTTTTTAGTAGGAAATGAATAGGGAGATGCTCATGCATGAACCCTAGATTAAGTCTGATGGATTCTGTACTTGCGGCAGGCCCTGAGCTTTAACTCCTGCAAGAATTTGAGGGTGGAGAACCTGACGGTGATGGATAGCCCACGGATGCACATATCTTTGGAGAAATGTACTGGTGTAGATGCATCTCATCTGTCCATCACTGCTCCGGATGCGAGTCCGAACACTGATGGGATTCATATCACTCATTCCAAGAACGTAAAGATCGCCAACAGTTTCATCGGGACCGGTAAGTTCCACCTCTCTCTGGTTTGAATCTGTGTGTAAGTAAGTAATCATGAACGGAGTGATGGAGAGTGTCGATTTTTTTTTTTTTTCAAAAGAATATTCTGATGTCTTTGGAGGCCCACCCCAAAGAAAAGGGAGTCTTATGGGCCACTCTCTCAAGTAGACAGTGGATCCAAGCAAATGAGAATATATTTGGTTTTACATTGGTCAGAGAGTCATAAAGTCAACGCGTTAAAAAAAGTCAATGCTCATCCAAGAAATAAAAAAAGAGAAAGAAATCATAGGGAACGCATCCCAAAGCAAACATAGCGAGCCCGTGATGATGAATATGCTGGAATAAATCGCGATGGTTTATATTAATACTTATTTACTTTTTTTGTACTTACCATATTTTTCGTTGATCTACTATGTGAATTTTTCAACAGTGCATTTTTATAATTATTTCTTCTTTTTATTTTATTTTATTTTATTTGATGAAGGTGATGATTGCATATCGATTGTTAGCGGATCTAAAAATGTGATGGCGTCAAACATTGTTTGTGGACCAGGACATGGAATCAGGTGTGCAACTCTTTTAGAACTCCTATGAAAAATTTATATGAACTACTACAATTCATTAACCTTCTTCTCTCTCTCTTTCACTGTTTGTTTTGGTGTCCAAAAAAAAAAAAAAAAAAAAAACAGCATTGGAAGCTTAGGAGCTCACAACTCGGAAGCACAAGTCTTTAATGTGACCGTCGACATGGCACGATTTGTTGGAACCACAAATGGAGTCCGGATCAAGACGTGGCAGGTATGACTATTTTTTTTTTATATTATATAATTATTTAGTCTCATATAGATTAAGATATGATCTAACCCTAATATTTGAATGGATCTAAATTTGATGCCTTGGATTCAAGCTTCTTTTTGATCGACATGGGTTAATATATCATATTTATCTTGGATGATAGAACATCTTATTCTAATATATTGATTAATTAGAATAAGAAGTTAGAGATGATTAGTTATCTTCAAACCTGGAAATCTCGTATATTAGGTTTTTTAAAGTGAGAGATGATTGTGATAGATGCAATTAGATAGATCTATTATTAATAATTTAATTTTTAAGTTCTTGATATTGGATTAATAGGTATATTTGGTTAGACCACGCGACACAGTAAGTAAAATGAAAAAGAAATGTTGATGTGTTTAACAATATCTTATACTTGTGAGCGAAAATATACTATAAAACTTAATCATGAAGTAAATGCAAAATGAATACAATCATTTCCTTTAATCAAACAACCCCACCTGTTTTATTTATTTTTTTTATTTTTATTTTTTGTTCCCTTGAGTAGGGTAAAAGGACGCGGAAAGGATAAATATTTTATTGTTCATCCTCAACCATACAATTTTATATCTGTAGTATTAATGGCATATTATTTGTTTCTACGAGTAGTAGGGATGAGAAGAGGATATGCAAAGAATATTTATTTTATTGTGCATTTTCAACCAGCCATTTTAAGTCTATCAAATTGCTCTTTTTTGTTTGGTCTTCCTGAGTAGGGGGGGAAAGGATATGCAAAGGGCTTAACATTTAAGAACATTCTTATGCAAAATGTTCTGAACCCTATCATCATCGATCAGAACTACTGTGACTCGCAAAACCCATGTCATAAACAGGTAAAAAAAAAAAAAAAAAAACCTTTTTTCCATCTCTCTTTCCCTGCTACATCTGCCTCCATCTAAAATGTTGCAGTTGATCACCGTGTAGGATTCAGCTGTTCAAGTGATGGATGTGCTGTACCAAAACATCAGGGGAACGAGTGCTTCAGAAGTTGCCATAAATCTGCAGTGTAGCAATGACAGACCCTGTCGCAATGTACTGCTGCAAGACGTCAACTTGGTTGGAATTGGTGGAGATTCCGCAAAGAGCCTCTGTTCGAATGTGCAGATGATCAAAAGGGGAACTGTCATCCCCCCTCCTCGAGTTCACGATTAAAAAAAACCAGGGAAAGATTTAATGGCTAACATAGTCAGTAGAGAGAGTTGAAGATATCTCTATCAAAAGGAAATGAATGCGGATGTGTAGTTCTTGATCAGTATGTAATCAGTTTTCTGAAATGTCGCCTTCCATAAATCTTTCCATGGTCCGTCGGATTGACAAAAGATTTCAACCGCACAACAATTTGGAAATAACGCACAGAAAAAGAAAGATCTCATATTTAACAGAGTCTTATAATTAACAAAGATTATTTCCTTCTTCTAATGTTGAAGAAGCATAAAGAAGTTGCTTATGTAGTCTGGAAGGTCTGATACTTATTGCTTCATCTCCAATTAATAAACAATTAGTTGATGTATGCACAAAAAAACATTCAACTATAAGTTAAGCCTGATGAGTAAATTGATATTTTGTCTGAGCTGAGTTCATTTCTGTTCCTATGAGAATGAAGTCTTTGTATCTGCAAACAGAGGTTTATGAACAGAATCTGAATCTATCAAGAAATATTGAGTCATGTAATCTCCATAGGATTGATTATCCATTGATTCCCTCTCCACAAATAGGGTCTGATAGAGGATCAACCAAAGTCTAGGCATAAATGCTAGTCTTGGTTGGTCCTGCATTTATATATATATATATATATATAATGTGTTGACTCTTAAGAATTCAGAAAACACTCCTCCACTAAACATCCAGTGATACATCCCAACAAGAAAATCCAAGTTTTCCAAGGGAAAATTACATGATTATCACAATACATTGCATCCATTTCCATGCCATTACTTTTGTGACACAATACATTGAATAATGCTGCCAAAATCAGCAGAATGAATGGTGGTGGACCAGCTCACAAGAGTCCAACCTCAGAAATGAAAACACAATCTAATTAGCTGATACAATTCCTTGCTGTTGGAAGAAAGGCTGTTCATCTGTGTTGATCTAAATGAAATCACATCACATGATGCAGACATGTACAAGTTCTTGTCCATGGATCATGGTATGGAAAGCAAAACACAGATTTCCTGACCAAGTGAGACAAAAGAAGGCTTCAGAAAGAAGAATGGGAGGTGGACAGTGACATGGCACCAACACAAGAGGTTCTCCATGATTGTAATATAAGAGTAAAATTAGTGTTGGCACAAGAAAGGTGAAATGGACTTCACCTCTGCTTAAAGCAAGCCAAGGATTTCTTCTCCTCCTCCCCATCTCCTAACTCTCCATTCACCTTATCACCAATGAGAGAGTAGCAATGCACACCTCCCATTTCCTCCATATGGGATGGCTGCAATCCCTCTTCTCACCTCAGAAGAAGCTTTGGCTTCACTTCCATTCTACTCTTAGAAAGAATAGGTTATGTTCCTCTTGTCGCCTCATCTTTATGTACGTTTCTTCTTCTTTTTTTTTTCCTTTTTTGTTGTGAGATTGATGTATTAATCAATTTAAAGATACTCTATGTATTTGCATTCTGGTTTTCATGCATAGTAACATCTAGATTGCCACTAAACAAAAATACGTCCATTTGGTTTATTCTTTAATTTTAAAAAAATTTAGATCAAACATTTCTATATAGGCAAAAATAATAAAATGTGAAAGACTACACCATTCAATGGATTGCTTGTGCATTGCCGTAGCGTATTTCTTCGCATATTCTTATTTGGTAGTTGACTACCTCACCCTTAAAAAGAAGAATAAATTATTTAGCCCAACAAAATCAGTACTAAGGAGCTATGTAAACTTATCAATTGAGGCAATCACAAAGCAGACTTTTTTTCAGATGAAAAATGCATTAAAATTTTGATTTATGAAGATATGTGTCCAGTTCAAGCAGTTTCTTTTCTTATCGAGTCAACCACAAAGCAGACTTTTTTTCTGATGAAAAATGCATTAAAATTTTAAATTATGAGTATATGCGTCCACTTCAAGCAGTGGTCTAAATATATTATTAACCAATTTACCATGAGTTCTCTTTTAATATCCATTCATGGTCCATTTTCTTGTATCAATTACAATAACAAAAAGAGTCTGTATTGGCAGTCAACGACAGCTGATGTGATTAGGTTATTTCAGTTGCACTGCAATGCCTTTCAGGTACGATTTATGATTTTGAATGAGGACATGGCAAATAAACTGGCTGCAGCTGATCAGGTTTGTTCCATACAGGCATTGAATCTCACTGATTGGTAAAAAAAGGCTGAGCAATAGCAAATTCCAGAATGCATGTTTGCATGATGAAGAAATCTGCCAATAAGAGACATGAATTCCTGCTATTTTTTGATACTTTTATTTTTTGGATCCTGCACGAGATGGAGAAATGGAAACATCAGTTCCTTTAAATTTAATATAACAACCATGATGCTGCAATGCCATAATAAATGATGAAATATTTTGAAGTACAAAGATTTACATACTACCAAGAAATCTTCATAATGTCATACAACAACAATAACAAAATCCGTTAGTCCTAACAAAATGTAATTCTAAATTAGTGTGTAACTCAGAAATAATAACTTTTTGTTTAAGTTATATTAAAGTTATTCTCAGGTAAAAATAGATTAACTCTTTTAATAGTATGGTTTTAGATCTCCATACCAGACCCCCTAGTAGGTACTAGCTGGACCAGTACAAGACCTGTATAGATAAACCGGCACGTGGAATGCTGACATATCGAACGGTAAGAAGAAATGGAAAGAAGGAAAAGGAGGAGAAGCAGGAGAAGAGGTGCAGGTAAGGAGAAGCAGAGTAGGAGGAAGAGCAGGAGGCGGAGAGTAGCTAGAGGAAGAGAGTTGGAAACATGAGAGAGGATATGATAAAGTTGACGAAGTCTAGGAACCAAGGACAGCAACTAGAGGCTACAACATGTTACTCTTTCTTTATGGATCTTACCACAAAAAAGAGAGGGAAAACAGCCTTTAAACTGGATCAGACAAATTTTGATCTCCAATTTGCACTTGAATTCTCAATGGAATAGAAACTTTCCAATGCAAATTATAACAAACGTGGTCCTAGATGATCATGGGCACATGCCTTATATGCCAATGCATGCTGGAATATATTACATGATATACCAACTAAGTCCATGGTGCTGTGCTAAGGATGTGCATATGTAACACCAGGATGGAACAGAGCTCAGTGTTGGCTGGCAAAGAGCTTGAACCAACCTCTGCCAGTCAACACAAACCAAGGTTTTCCTTACCGAGCGGTACCGCCCAGTACATACCGGTCCGGCAGCTGACCGCTACGCGGTCCGGCAGCTGACCGGTACCGGGCGGTACCGCAAAGATCGACCGTCGGCGGTCGATTTCGGCCATCGACGGTCGATTTCCGCCGTCGATGGTCGATTTCCCCCGTCTACGGTCGATTTAAGGAGAAATCGACCGTCGGCGATCGATTGAGGAAGAAAAAGGAAAGAAGAAGAGGAAAAGAAGAAGAAGAAGAAGAGGAGAAGTACCTCGCACCGTCCTAGCGACGACTCCGCCCGGGGGTTGCCCGCGAGCCGTCGCTGCCCGCGCTGCCCTAGCGCCGTCACCGCCCGCATTGCCCTAGCGCCGTCGTCCACGGGAGAGAGTTCGAGGTGATGTCTAAATATATTTTAATATTATATTATAAAAATATTATAATATATTTAATATACCGGACGATACGCACTGTGCATACCAACCGGTACGGACCGATATGTCAATCCTTGGCACAAACTGTATCAATAAATTACCATAATAAGAAAATGCTGCAATAGAGAAGGCCAGAGAGCACTCACTTCACAAGGATGAAGAAGATGTGCGTTCTGCCAGACGCATCAACCAGCCTTTAAAGGAGGGCATAGCTTCCATTTCTGTGTGGGAGAGGGCACCTAAAGGGGTGATTGTAATCTGGGGAAAGAAAAAGATGACTGCATTATTAGTATGTAGTTTTTCAATAGAGAATTTTTTCTAGAGGGTAAAAACGCAAAGGAAGCAGGAAACAGCTGACATATCCTTCTTCGAGGGCCCTGTGGTCTGTATCTTCTTCCTCATCTTCTACATCGTTCTTCTTGATAATCTATTGATATGGGAAATAGTTCAAAATAACAGACATTTACATTCCAATTTCTTAATAGCATGGTAGCATTTTCAGGCTCATTGGATTTGCTCATAAAATTTAAATGAGTTAAAGAACATGTATGTATACATGCACAGATCTACACAATTACATATAGGTAATAGAAGACAAACACATTCAACTGGAACAAACTTAGGAAGTCTTCGAATAAATCACGCCAATGCAATGAACAATATCACACATCCAAGTAGCAGCAGGACCTACTTATGCAGATGTGAAAGTTGATGTGATGTGGTAATCTGGAAAGGGTCAGGAAAAGTATAAAAAGCAAATTGGACAACTTATCAAAAGATGTTAATATGTCATCAGTTCTCATAATTTCACCACATAGTTAAGTCAAGCAGACTCTTCCGAACACCTGCAGGGAATCATGTATGGAGAGAAAATACTGTTTTACAGTGGCAGCATTCTGATTATGTGTATCAAAGATTAGTAATAATGAACTTAATTATAGGCTAGCTCTTGTGTGAGGTAAAGCAACCACCTCTCACCAGGTTCTGCACATAACCTACTTGGTTTAGATGAAGAAAAAAACCAGTGATTTTAAAAGCGCTAGACGCCAAGGTCCCAAAACGCTCGAGGGGCTAGGTGCCCGCCCGAGCGAAGCGAGATGCTCCCGAATATTATAACTAAAAATTTAAAATAATATGCAGCTAAATATAAATATGCTAAACATGTTTATGAAGACCTATGCTAGAATTAAACTGCTCCAAAAGCATTTTGTTAACCAGGAATGTTTTGCTGCTCTAAAACATCATCAAGTAAAAGCTAAGAGAGTTTCATGTATAAATCGAAGTGCATATTGCCCATGGTGTTGTGGATACAACAAATATATTTAAACTGCTCCAAACAAGTTGTTGCTTGTCCGTTTGCAACTTAATTAACAGGATGGTGGGGGAAGCTGAGGGCACGAACAAATCTGCAGCTGTGAACAAGATTGGATGAAGTTGCAGTGGCAGACGAAACTAGCAGACGACGTTGTCGACAATGGCAGATGGAGCTACAGCGTCGGATAGAGCATGCGAAGACGATGAACGAAGGCACTGGAAGAGGTTGCCGTTGCCGGTGGACAGAACTACTACAACAAAAGATAGAGCTATAGAGGTGGAAGAGGTTTAGGGTTTAGACAAGCTGTAGTGGCAGACAAGCTGTAGCGACAGATGAGTTGTAGTGATGGCAGCTGAGCTGCAATGGCAAACGAGATCGGACGAGGTTGCCAACGGCGGCAAGCAGAGCGAACATAGGCGACAGATGTAGGGTTTCATTTCACCTTTGGTTTCTTTTACTGGGTCAGGCGAGGGAGGGAGTTGGACGATGTTAGGGTACGCAGGTTAGCTGGTTCAATTGAACCAACTTATAAGTCCAATTGACCCAAAGTTTGAACCCAACTAAATTTGGCTCGGGCGCTTGCTCGAGGTGCTTGGCGCCTAGGGCTTAGGTGAGTGCCCGAGTAGTGCTTCTTTGAAGCGTTCCGCTTGGGGGTTTTGTGAGGTGCTCGGGCCTCACCCGCCCGAGCGCCTTTTGAAACCACTTCAAAAAACAGTGATTGGACTAATTATAATCCACTGGGCCAAGTACTTCCTCACTTCTCAGGCTTAAAGAGATATCAATGTGTCTCATTAAAATCTTCATAAAATCTTAAGTGAACTACAGGATTAACATATCCTGCTTAAATGTCAAGAATATTTAGAAGTTTAAAATAGCTTGTATAGATATTTTGAGTGTCAATCTGCTAGCTACTAACAAAAACAAGCATCTTAGTCTGACCAGGTAAATCTTTACATCAAAACCAGTTGTAAAATGGATCAGCATGTTTGGCTTGGATACGGAAGCTTTAAGGGAATGGAACTTGAACTCAACCTTAGATCCCATACCATGGATTGTAATTAAGAATCAGCAGCTACAACTTAAACCCAGAACCATATGTCCCTATGCTGAGTTCCAGCCTATTTTGTTCCTGGGCTTCGCATGTAAAACATTCTTTTGCTCTAGCGATGGCTGAAGAAAGGTTTCACATATATGACCATTTAGATCCTGAGCATATCACCGCACCAATCACAAATGGTATCTGGTATCCACCATAGTAATTAAATATTTCACAATCTTAAAATGAATTATTTACAATCTTCTCTTGCTAGTTCAAATAGAATCCCAATCAACCACACTAACTCTAAAATAACTACCTCCAAGATTAAGTCAGACACTAAAATGGTACTATAAATAGGGTTTGCTATACTTATGTGTATCGCCTGTATGGGCGGTATGTACCGATCTGATAGGAGATTGGTATGTGATACCATTACATGACCCATAATTCCTAATACGGGGTCTATACCAGTCGATAACGATTGTTCCAACTGCTATCGATTGGTACAAGTCGATAACAATTAGATTTTGATTGTTACTGACCAAGGATTGAGATTGCCCTATTTCAAACAATCAAATTGACTGTTTGAACCATTGGAAAGAGTTTTTAAACATTGTCCTCCCCCTGTTTAAACCCATTTCACTCTCAATTTCTTCAACTCTCTCAAACTCTTTCTTACTCATATCTCTCCCTCATTCTCATATTTTCACTCTCCTAAACTCAACAAAGCTATAATTTGTGCATGGATCAAATTCGGGAGGCTGTGACTATCAGATTTGGGAGCCATCTCGGACACGTGTGATCCACGACGATCAGACTACGACTATCACCACATGACATACAGTGTATTGATAGATTATTACGTGAGATCAATTTCGGGATTGGGTTCAATAAACATATCAAAATAATATATAGATACATAGGATCGAAGACCCCGATCGATCGCCCGTGGAGTCCCACCGTTCTTTTTGATGGTAGAACCAAGGTCAGCGTTTTCGAATCATACCGCCCGGTATGGGCGGTACGTACCAATCTGCTCGCTGACCGATATGCGAATTGCCCACTACCGGGCAATACCACCGATTGGCGTTGTTTTTGCCCCGTTACCACCCGAAATTGAGTAGTAACGGTCAATTTCGACCATCGCCAGCCGTTGCCAGGCTATAACTATCGATTTCGACCGTCGCTGATCGATTTTGACCATCCCCGATCGATTTCAACCATCACCGATCGATTTCGACCATTGCCGATCGATTTTGATTGTCGCTGGTCAATTTTGGGCAATATTAGTCGAGGGAGAAAGAAGAAGAGGGAGAACCTTGTCACGAACTTAGCTGGTTTTGCCTAAGTCATGCGGCACCCTTGTGAGTCCGTCCGCAATGGTCAGCCTCCCCGAAACCTCTTAGGGTCCCTTAGGACCTACAAAAGAGACAACGAGTTAGAGGAAGCACTTCCCAAGGGATCCACAAGCAACAGCTTTAGCAAACACTTTATATAGCCAATGCAAATTACAACTATAGACTTTACAAGTTCTAAACGGTTGTTTACAAAGGTTAATGGTCCATTACAGACTGAAGTCTCCACAAGTGCCTACATGACACAACTCTCATTTACAAGCCGAAATCGGACACAAAAGCTAACGACACTAGGGCTGCCAAGTCTACTGCAAGCCCACTACTTGCTGAACAAAGAATGTACAAAAATCGAAGAACACAGACAAACATGAGCATTACATCAAACACCTTGTTTATATTTTTGTTCGTGACAACCTGGAGATACAACACTGCTCTCCCGATCCCAATCCTGATTCGTCGCCTTCGAGCTACTCGCGGGGAGATTTTTTTCTCCCTGCGTGGGCTTCTTGGGGAGAAGGAATGAGGCGACGTCATCCTTTTTTTAATCTTTTAACTTTATTATATATATATATACACACACACTAAGCGATACGCTTGGGTATACCGCTCGATTACCGACGTACCATACCATACCGAGCTAAGCTCGGTATGCCGGTACGGTACGATTTGGCGAACCTTGGGTAGAACCAATTATATCCATTAATTGATTACTCAATTCATTTGAACCTTAAAATTTAAGTTGTTTAAAAAAATCTAATAATTCAAATTTTTATTTATAGATAATTCAACGAAAGGATGGTCCATAAGGTATCATAAAGTTGCTTCTCAAAGTTCGAGAAAGATATGTCATTATTCTATCCTAATTTAGATTATTTTTGCTAAAATTATACTAAATTTATATTTATTTTTAACTTTATAAACCTAATCTATTTTTTTATTTTATAGGTATTTTTGGAGTCATTTTCGATATTTTTTGCATACCGACATATGGTATATCGATATGCATCGATATGTACCGTACCAACACATGATCGGTACACCGGTATGGACCGGTTCGGTAATACTTGACTATAAAGGTATAAGATCACTTAAGGCTACCTTGGAGCAACAAGTTTGACCTATGTCCATTATGACCATTACGTTAATTTGATTTCTGGATCTGAGTTGCATCATTTATTTGCCTGATATTTAAAACCATGTTATTTCCTATCCACTAACTAAGTCATTCAGGTAGTCTCAGTTTAGCATAAATATATCTTAGCTAGAAACTGCAAACCTAAAAACTCAATTAGGCATTATGAAGACATTTTGAGTAGAAATATACTTAAATCTAAAATTGTAAAATGCTTAGGTAGTCATAACTCATAAGAATTAGCCATTGGAAGGTTTACTTAGAAGATCTAACAAATGTCGATCTTAGGACAAAATACCAAAAAGATAGTATAAAGTCTTATATGTATACACAAATTTGTGTAAACTAATTTTAAAACTCATAAATTCTAAAAAAATAATATAAAATATTCAAATTTCCTGGATTAATTTTTCAATAAAGATCAGTTAAGATGGACCTCTTAAACTTTAACATTTATATATTCACTTTTTCTCATTTACAAGTACTTTAATGAAGGATTCTGTTTAAAATAGACATAAGATAGGTGCAAAGAATGAAAGGAATATAAAAGCATATTATAACAGTCAAAATGCAGTAGCATGTACCAACAAGCATAGACAGAGAAAATCTAACAAATTTGTGTGTTTATTGTACCTTTGTTCGCTTCATATGTTAATAACACAATTGTTTTTACTTGGAACTTTTAGTGGAAATTAGTTATGCTTGTTCTAATGAAAATATAAAAATGTTCTCATTTGTATTCTATTTTATTCAGATTCAATTATTTTTCACTAATGTTTATTCCAAAAAAGAGGGCACTAAGGAGAAAGAGCAGAACTTAGGAGCATAAGTAGCTTGCTTAGTTATTTGGGCTATTGCTTAACCTAAAACTCAAAAGAGTAGCACATGCCTAAATGACGGGGTTAGCTAAATGGCCTACAAGGCCTACCTAACTCCCAATTGGTAGGGCTACCTAAAATATTAAATGAAGACCTCCCAACCTACACCTTTTTCAAGAAAGCTGATCCCATGTTTGATGTGGCTTTGACTATGACGATGAGGATCATGATACATGAACAAATAGGAGCTTTTACCTAAATCACAGGATGAAGCAAAGGAGGAAAAAGACACATGACGTCAGAACCACTTCAGGTTACCTTTTTAAATATAATCATACCGAAGGTTTGACTTACCGGTGGTTACCTTTTTAAATATAATCATACCCAAAGTTTGACTTATCGGTTCATATCGATATATCGAGTTTATCTCAGTACCAGTATGGTATCAGTACCAGGTGGTATACAGTGTATACCGCCTGATATATTAAAATATAATATATTTTTATAATATAATATAAATATTAAATATATTAAAATATTAAATTAAAAAAAGAAAAGGAGCGACGTCGCCTAGACCTTTCTCCCCGCGCGGGGAGACGTTCCGTCTCCTCGCGTAGGAGAAAAAGCGCCCGCGACCCGCGGGCAGCGACGACGCGTGGGCGCTGGCGACCTGCGGGCAACGACGGCACAAGGCGCCGGCGCGCCGGCGAGGATGGCGCAAGGAAATAGGTACTCCTCTTTTCTTTTTTCCTTCTTTTCCTCTTCTTCTTCTTCCCTTTTTCTCCCGCAATCGACCGCCGACGGTCGATTTCTCTCTCAATCAACCGTTGACGGTCGATTTCTCTCTCAATCAACCGTTGACGGTCGATTTTTGGCAGAACCGCCCAATACCGGGCGGTCCGCGTACCGGCAACCTGATGGACCGGTATGTACCGTCCATACCGGGCGGTACAGGTCGAAATTGTAAACCATGATCATACCTCAATAAGCTAGCTTTGGAGAAAAGGTCATCAAATTTGAGTACAGTGAATTCCCTAGATGACTAGTATAATGATAGACCTTATAAAAACACTTTGCTGATACAAATTGTCATCATACTAATGAGTAGTTTGGAATGGTTGCAAACTATGGTATAAACTCAATCAAATTAGTAATGGAATGCAAAAGCAGAGAAGAAACAATATTCAAAAGTACAAAGGTCTAAGAAATTAAATGCAATAAGTATTAACTGAAAGACAAAATAAAGAAGAAACATTTTATAATTTTATGTGCAGAAAGGATTGTAAACTCAGCACATGGCTGAAAAGAAGCAAATATATACCACTCTTTGAAACAAAAGTTCATCTCCCACTAGAGCTGATGAAGCATTGTTTGCAGGGCCTGATACAGAGTCAATGTTCACATTTGCAGTTTGATAGCTTTCTAGGGCTGGTGTGCTGGAGTATGTTTGCTCCCAACCAATTCTGATCATGAATTTCCCCTGCTTTGTTATCTTGAATCCCTGTTGGCAATCACAGCAAACAAAATAAACAAACAGCAACAGCAGATGCATACTAAACCTATGCAATACAATCATGACATGCCACAAATATTGGCACATAACATTAGTTGTACCGAAACATATTAAATGTCGAACGACCAAAGAAGATGGTCTATAAGAAGCCAAATGATCCAACACAAGATACATTAAATTTATGTTGAAGAATGTCAATTAAATGAAGATAGTACAGGATGTTAAGAATAAAAAAAATTATAAATAGGAAAAGCATAACAAAAGTATTCTGCAACAAATATGTAGGAAAAGAAATAATTACTATAGAAAAAGAAAAAAATGCCTATTTTTGCTATACCAATATTTTTCTTAAGGAAGAAAAGACACCATTAAGTGATATTTTGGACTAACATCATATAGGAGAAAAGACGAGAGAGAAAAATTTGTAAGGACATGATTCTCAGAGGTATTTTGATACTGTGATTGGGCCACATCACAGATGTGTTTCATTAAGGAATAAAAAGTAATTTTTCAGTGTATCCCGACTTTGAGGCAAAATACTAGATTCTCATGCCTATAGAAATTAGAAAATATTATGATCATTAGGATCAAAATCTAGAAGGATATTGTGGATGTCTAGAACAAATGATCACATTTCCAAATCAAACCAGCAGTGTTAAACAATTAAAATAATAGTACTGGCATGTTTTACTCAGAAGAGCAAATTTTAAGTTGTCGAATATTATCATAGATGTCGAGAAATACATAATTTGTTGAAGTGATGAGTTAAAAAAGGTTCACATACCAAGGAGCAAGGACTACATTCAAGCATTACTTATTATACGAAAAATGAAGAAATAGTTTACAAAATACGAAACTTTATAATACACATGTAATAAATATGTGATGCCTTAAGAGAGGTCGTGTCTCATATATTACCTTGTGATTTGCAACATCCGTAGGCACATCTACATTAAAAAATGAACCTTCAGGATATGCCTTGGCTTTAAGCTCATACAATAGAGCATTTATGAGGGGCAAGCAAGCATCTGCAGCTAATTTCAGGTCATGAACGTTACTCTTTCCTTTCTTCCTGGAAAAAAAAAATGTGGTACGAATAAAGTATCGCCTAGTTCAACTAGAAACTATATTCTATTTGAGATATGGAAAAGAATAAACAGTCAAACCAAATAGAATAACCTCAAATCTAGTCCACCAAGATAACTGTTCATAATATACCTAAACAACACATTTGCATGACATGTTTACCTTATCCATGTAATATTGTACTTATCCTATAGTATACAACTATGATCAACACCTTATATTGGACAACCAGGGCATCACAATCTCAAAAATAATCATGTGGAATGACACAGTGGCAGTCCCATGTTCTGGCATGCCCCTTACACTTCCCACATGTTCTAATAACAGTTCACTTGTGTTCTTTCTGATTAATGATCTATTCTACAACTGATTAAATGGATTGTTCCAACTAATAGATGCTATCTGCTATCCACGAAACTTGAAAGTTCAAAACTGACGTAGTAAGCTAGTACATGCTCACAGAATGGAGACAATTTATCCTTAGGCGGCCCACTATGATGTGTAAGAAACAATCACAAAATAATGTAATCTAAATAAAAAATTTAATATGAACAATGAAAATAAAATAAATAGTAAAGATAACAAAACATATGGATGAATAATAATATATAAAAACAAGAAACAGATCTTGGCAAAGAAAAGATAATGTGATAATTAAAAAGATGAATTGAAATGTTGAAAATTTTAGTCACTGTATACAAGAACAAAAATTAAATGAAAATAAGATGTTCTTATTCTCAGAGACATTAGGATAACATTTAACGTTGGAATTGGAACATCATAGGACAAGATAAAAAATGATATAAATGATGAATCAAATAAAAACGTCAAGTATAATATTTTAATACAAGAGAATGTGTACTGACTACTGAGTGAATAGTAGAAACCATTTAGAGTTGCTAAACAAAGTATCTCTCTTGGAAATTTAGTTAATCTTTCTCTGTTGTTTTAGTTTGTATCTTGAAATCTTATATTGAGAAGGGTATGACAAATGATGTTTTTTGTAAAAGTATCACATTATAATCTGTTTTTGGACTTTAACAAATTGACAATGTCATGTATCGCCCCTTGATAAATTTTTGGGTTTAAGAGATCACTCCCCAGGCTCCTTGAACCATGATCCAGATTGCTTGGCCCAATTCATGAAATTTTGCAGCCTTAATCACTGTGGTCCTAATCCATAGTGCCCAAATTGGGGATCCAATCTCATAATTATTTAGTTTCATATATATATATATATATATATATATATATATATATATATATAATTAAGGATCAAAAACATTTCAGTAGAGACTTTCAAGAAAAAGCTCAAAACAACAGAAGTGCTAAATACCAAAAGTAGAGTCATTAATCTCAAGCCTTTTGCTGCCATCGTCATTAAATTAATTAGAAGCATAGTTAATTACCGAGTAAGAAAAAATATATATCTTAAATTAACTTAGTAAGGAACCTATATAAAGAAAGAGAAATTAATGAGTGATCAATAACAAAATGATAAAAGACCCTACATACCAGTTATGTGATATAGCTAATGCGGGTACACCATATAAGAATGCCTCTCGAGCACCAGCTACTGTCCCAGAGTATACACTACATATCAATGAAATAAGAATATATCTTTCATGTTGAGCTTCAATGAACAAACTGAGTGCATCTTTTGAACATCAAGAAGTTATAGCAAGAATAATTACCCATGGGAACAACAGTTGTCTTATTTTTCTTTAAGGTAATTTAGAGATCTCATTGTGTAATTTTAGGACTAAACTTTTAATCCATATTTTCAACATGATTTAAATAATCATAATTTGAATAGACTTGACAATCTCTCCATTGAAAAAAAATAAAGCAAAAGAGAAAAAGAGGCATAATTTGCTCATCACTCATGTTATATTCTAAGTTTAGATATGTAGAAACCAGAAGAATTTAGAATCATAATTAGAGATTTGGCATTATTACCTCTTTTGATACAGTATAGACTAAAAGATGTGGTTTCAAACTTTGTTATGGGGTATACTTTTTTAGTCTTAAAATCCTACATAAAGGTTACTTTTCACTGTATGGTGCTTTAGTACCATGAGATGGCGGTTTCTTCATAAATGCATAAATAAATATATTAGTGCAGTGCATTATCGAAGATGACATTAAATAGACAGAATGAGCTAAAATTCTTAGCATGTTATAACAGAATCCAGTGAATAATTTAATAAAAAACTACAAATTCCAAGATTTTCCAAGTAGAAGAATGTTGTAGAAAGCATGCAATATTCCTATTCTTAAACAAAAAAATAACATTATTATTGTTAGAATAACAACAACAACCACAAGCAGCAGTGTCCCCAATATTATTTATTAGTAATTAGAATAAACCAAATGTTCTGACTTATTTGAAAATTTGAAGTATTTGTTATGTAGACAAGATCCAGAGATTGTCATTTTCTTTATTTCCTTTCACAACAACTTAAATACTTGGATTACAGTCTCACTTGTTGTAGAATATAACTGTTAAAATTAAATAGGCAGATGTTATTGAATGCAAGAATAATGCATTACTAACACATGATATCCACAGTTGCAACCGATATTGATGCCACTGATCACCTGTATGATGAAAAAATGAGTAAGCGCACAAGTATATGCAAGATCTACAACTAATTAATATTTTCCAGAAAATTGTACAAGTGAATAACAGTAGAAAAAGAATATATTTCGGTAACATAAAGTATGTTAGAGAATGCAGGACAATAATATTTGGCCTTGGGTTTACCAAATCAGGAATTACACCATCAAAAAGTTTGCCAGAGATTCCCAAGGAAGCACAGTCTGCAGGAGTGCCTGGAAATTATACACAGATATTATTTAGTAGATTCATATGATAATATCAGATGTGAAAATTTAACTAATAATATGATTAGCTAGAAAACTTGTTACTGTGGATAAGCTAGAATCTTAAGATTGTAGGATGTATGTGGAAGGTTCAGTGAGTTGTTGACCCATAACCAGATTTTGAAAGAACTGCACTGGAGCCAAAGCTAATTCTTCTCATTTACCATGAAATGGACCTAGAGAATAGATCAACATGACACAAATCTCTAATCAAGTGTAATAAGGCCCCCTACATGTCATCTATAAAAATTGGCTTAAAGGAGCATGTAGGAATCTAGTAGATTTCTAGGACTTTGTATACTAGTCAATAGTTTACATAACAAGGTTTCTCTTTCATCGATAATGGCTTGAAAGAGTATGCAAGAATCCAGTAGATTTCTATAACTTTCTCTACTAGACAATGGTTTAAGTAAACTTTAATGCAAAGATGTAGGCCAACCTATATAAAATCTGAATTATGGATTGGGTGGATTCTGTGAGTATCTTTGGAAAAGACATCACCATTATGGAGAATGTCCGCGTCTGCTATAAATTTGCATATATTAATCACATAGGGCATTCAGCCTCTCCCCTTCTTCTGTGGCTATTTCTCTTGAACATTCTAATAGGATATGCCCATTTTACAATTCAGGTGGCAAAATCATGTTAGTGGCTACAATGTTTAAAGTTAAAACTATAGAGCCCAGAACGACCATAGGCAAACTGTAGCAGAAATGAACTTAGGCTTCAAAACCATTAAGATTTGGCTTCTTAGAATTGCCTTAAAGAAGATAAAACATCAACAGTGGCATCAACATTCAGAATGGTAATGGTTAATTTTTTGATGAAATGTAAAAGACCTGCTTATAAACAAAAGAATCAATAAGCAATAAAAGGACACAGGTAGGAGAACCTGATACTGCAAAAGCTGTAGCACCCATAATCTCAGCACGTTTGGCACTAAGAGCACGACGCCAAGTAATGCCATGTCCAACGCCTGACTGATCCCTGAAAATTTATTAAGAGACGATATAACATTTCATGAAGGGTGCATTCTGATTATTATCTCATTTTGTGCACCAAACCATTTGCAGTTAGGACAGAAAGGTAAACACAATTCCGAACAAGAAATATTGCATATCATCATGAGAAGCACAGGGTAGAGTCATTTCTACTACTATCAAATCAGATGTCTGTGATAATAGTCAGACCAATGTACCATCTGAAACCAACAGATCTAAATCCATCCCTGATTAAACCAGAGAGCAGGATTCCTGGTTTTCATATTTTGACAACATCCTGAAACAAACCTAACTGGAGGGTGCATAAGGGCCTATGTGATGCTGGTTACCAGTGGCTTGGTCTGAATCAACCTAGCAACAAGGGAACATTTCATATTGAGGCAGGACATGTGGCATATATCAACAATTGCAAATAGCCATGAAAGATCTGTTTGTAGCACTGGCATCAGCATATGAGATGTGATCAACAAGGTTGGTAAAAGGCACAACGAAGAAGTTAGATATATTGGAAGTCACTCAGCTCCATAAACAGCATCAATCAGCTTCTGTTTTAGCAAATTTCATCTTTCTAACCTCCACTTTAAAAAACATGAAAAGAAACAAAACGAAGATGTCCGACACTGAACAATGACATTGTAATTCCAATATTCCAAAGTACGTAGTCCAAGAATTCGCCAATTCTACACTATTTCTTCACTCTGCGTGCGAAATGGCACAATGCCACCATTTCAAACACCACCAAGTTCTCATCAGAAAACGTCACCAAATTAAACGCGATTGAAACAAAAATAACTAGTAAAATAATCAATTCGCACCATTTTGTCATCATATATAACCAAAAATAAACGAAAATGTGGATCCATTTCGTTCTTCTAACAGATATGACGAGATACTTCAAAACAAAAGAGGAGTGCAAGAAATAGCACGATGTCACCCTTTCAATCACCACCAACTTCTCATCAAAAGCATCAACGATTTAAACGCAGACAAAAGGAAAATAACTAGCAAGAAAGATATCAATTTGCACGATTTCGCGACCATATCTAACTAGAGATAGGCATACATCCATTGAATCCTTCTGACGGATACTACAAGGAACGTTAGAAAGAGCAACAAACACGAAAATTATAAGATCAGTCACAGGAGACAGGGAGTAGGACGCACGAATCAGGAGCGCAGACGAGGACGCGGTACCGATCGGCGGCGACGAGGAGGTCAACTAGGAAGCGGAGCCCCGGGGCGTCGATTCCGTCGTCGTTGGTGATCAACAGAATAGGGCGGGAACCGGCAATCGCCGCGTCGTCCATCTCTCGCCCTCAAATTCGTGGGATGGGGTTGCGACGACCTGTTGGGGACGGAGCTCGAGATCGGGATTTAAAGCAGGCAAAGATCGGTTTGTTTGTTTGCTGGTTGGTTCATTCGTTCTAGGAATATTTTTGTAGGCCAAATTGATTAGATTATTGGGGGAGGAATAGAATGGAATCGATTCGACCAACACACGCATTGATTCTTGGTCCTGTGAACTGGGGACGCAACTGGAGGGCTTAATAATAAGATCATCGTGGTTCGATTCAATTCAAATCGAATCAGATCAACAAATAGTTCGATAATTTCAAATTAAATCTGAACCGAGTAATGGGTTCGATTTTGATTTCTAAAAATTAAAATAAGAGATAGACGATTTCAAATTATATAAATTAAAAAATATAAATATAAATAAGTTACACAATGATAGGATCGACATTGGACCGACCCAGTCACTTGTCACATGTCAAGTAGCACATCATACCTACAGTCGACTGGGCACAGTGACAATCAACCTGGCGCAGTAGCAATTGATGTATAGCCGAGCTGGACGATGACAAGGGCAAGACACACGATATCAACTTACATAGACACGGTGCTTGAGGACCTTAGGACCCTGCGAACCGAGTCGTGTTGACTAATCAATCACGGCATAAAGTTCCATAACATTTTGATGCTAGGAGGGCCAAACAGTTTTCGAGAAGGGACTTACACCCTCGTAAGGTTATATGACAAATAGTTGCCGAGGACGTGACATATCTCTAATCACAAGAAGTTCTACACATGACAAAATTTTAGAATCAAAAGGGAGAAAAAATTCCATTGATCAAAGCAACTGTATACAAAACAGGTTGGTTATAACATACAGTTTCATCCGACCAAGACCTTAAAACTGGTTGGGTGACCCAGCTACAAAATGGTGCCCAACCTACAAAATGGTAAAATAAAAATTTACAAATTACGACTCGGGCTCTTCCAAGTCGTCGAAAGGTTGTTTGGTCTCCATCGACAATGAATTGTCCTCCGGTTGAATGGTGAATAGGTTTTCTTCCACCTTAGAGTCTAGGTACCGATCCCGGAATCAGGCCAGCGTAACTCGATATCCATATTCGTAGGAACTCACCCCATCCGGTGTAGACTAAGCTTGAACCCGGTTGACTCATTGTACTCCTCGATGACTTGCTTAGGCAGATCGGCTCGTAGGGCTTCCACCTCCCTAACAGCCTTAAGGAGATCGTCATCCGCCTTTCGATGACCAGCTTGTTACTCCTTCAGTTGCCTTTGGGCATCACATAAGTTGGTCGTGGCATCGTTCAACTCATTGTCTGAAAACTCCAGTCTTTGAGTCACCTCAGCTAGCTCAGCCAACATCTTCTCGTTTTCAGCATGGAGGTTGGCCGCATGCTGCTGAACCGTGGTCGCCCTCTACTTGGCCGCAACCACCGCCTCTCGACTTCAATTCCTCAATCTCTCCCTTGAAGTTGGTCGCCCGATGGCCCATGATCGTTATAAGTCGACCTAACACGATCGAGTAAAGCCATCTAATAATAATGCCCCTGCAAGCAAAATCAAGAGGCCAAGATGGTCAAACTATCTATGCACAATGTCCAACCGAAAGGCTGAGCTAAGGTCGAGAAGGGAGTTGCTTACACAAATTATATGCTTCGGTACTCGGGCAAGGAGCACCTCAAACAGCAGCGAATATAATTCTTTTGCCAATTGGGGGTGCAAGACAGCCCTTCCAAACTTGGTCGCCACCTGTGGGTCATCCCAAACCCGCGCTGAATTCATCAAGGCCTCCCACCAAGCCCGCATCTCCAAATTAGGGTCCCGAGGAGGTAGGTCAATCATCTGGAGGGCATAGTATCCCACGTCGTTCTTACGCACCGTTGTCCCAAACAGCTCCCTCATTGACTTGGGGCAGCGATACACGGGTTGCACGGTCTCCCCACTCGATGCAACAATATGCTCGAGAGCTTCCATCACCGCGTCGGGACTTGTGTTTGCCCACCGTCACCTTTACCCGCTTGTGTGCATAGGAAGAACCTACAAGAGGTGGTATCGAACCGGCAAGCCTCTTTGGGGTTGGAGCAGCAACACTCAGAGCAGCTTCCGTCGGAACCTCTTGAACCTCAGGCGAGGACATGGTAGCTCGGGCTGCCAGTCCTAGCTTTCCAGTCAGCACCTTCGGCATCGCACAAAGTCTGACTAAATTCATCATATCTACATTCTGAATAATAGGTTAGGATATTAAGAACTCAAAGATGAAAGCAGAGGGAGATGACCAAAAGAAAGGCATACGCTGAGGGGCTGGGCTAAGACTCGCCTCGACCAGCCAAAGCTCGGTCATGTCCCAGATCACCCGAAAAGAGGAAAAGATCCCCTTCAGTCTATCGACTATGGCAGACTCATCCTCGGATAAGTATAGGGGGACGTTGCTGATCGGATGGACCGACCATTCAAGTTAAAAACCCCACCTTGGACCATTAACAAAAAGGTAATGGGTCTTCCAACCCTTATTGTTAGTAGGGTCCCTGCTAGCCTTAAAACCAGTTCGGGTGATCAAGTAGTAGTTGCTCTGACTCTTACACAGGCGAAAGCATGTCATAAACAAATTGCGGGGCAGAATAATGCCCACCCCTTGACATTCCTCGAAGAATATGGCTAGGTAGCACCACGAGTTGGGTGCCACCTGACTTGGCGAAATTCTCCACTACTCGAGGCACTCCTCGATGATGGGGTGGAGAGGGAAGTGGAGCCTTGCTTCTAATGCATCAACTGAGATGCTCAACCCGGGAGAGCCTGGGTTATAGGGTCGTTGCTCAGGCAGTAGAGCATGCAACACATACTCTTCTGGGATGCTCTAGCGCTCCCGGATGGCAGCTAGTGACCCCTCGGTCATGGTCGAATCGAAGTCATGACACTTTCATGACTTCTAGGTCCCTCAGGGCCTTGGCACTAATTGGGGAAGGAATTCTCAATGATGTCTCTGAGGTGCTAGCCTCGGGGTTTTCTAGACTTGTTCCTTCCAATCTAACGGAAGGAATAGACCTAACGCTACTAGAGGAATCTGAGGAAGTCATTCTGACCTGACGAAAGGAAATCGACCGAAGGGGCCAAGCGATCGAGGGAGGTATGATTTGAGGAGGTTGAGGAACAGAACCGAAAGATGAACGTGGGAAGAATAAAGAGCCCCCACAGCTCAAAGAAGAAATTATAAGGCTGTCGAGTGACGGTTCACTGCCCCGAGGCAGTGCAATGACTTCGCTTGGGGAACCTATGAACTGTATTAAACACAAGGGGTAAAAGATGTCATAGTGCCACGACAACCCTAAATTTAAATAACAACTCAGTAGTCCACGTGAGTATGATGAACACATAGTCTCTTCCCCACATGCGACGATTGGCTGACACGAGCATTGACCACACACTGGTTCGAGATGAACCTCTCGGCCAGGCCAGCTTGCTTGTGCCTGAATTGATCCTCTTAGTTACGCTAGCTTGCCTGTGCCCGAGTCGACTCTCTCGACCAGGCCAGCCTGTTTGTACCTGAGTTGACCTTCTCGACCAGGCTAGCCTGCATGTGCCCGAGTTGACCTTCTCGACCAGGGCAGCCTGCTTGTGCCCGAGTTGACCTTCTTAACCAGGCTAGCCTGCTTATGCCCGAGTTGGCATTCTCGACTAGGCCAACATGCATGTGCCGAGTTGAACTTCTTGGCCAGGCCAACATGTATGTGCCCGAGTTTACCGTCTCGGTCAAGCCAGCTTGTTTGTGCCCAAGTTGACCTTCTCGGTCAGGCCAGCCTGCATGTGCTTGACTTGACCCTCTCGGCCAATCAACCAATTCTTATCGAGACTAGTAACATGGTAAGTCAAATAATCTTTGCTGAGACCAGTAGCTCGGCCAGTCAAATAGTCTTTGCCTAGACCAGTAACTCACCAGTCAAACAGTCCTTGCCGAGGCCAATATCTCAGCCAGTCAAACAATTCTTGTCGAGACCAATAACTCGGTCAGTCAGACAATTCTTGTCAAGACTAGTAACTCAATCAATCATACAATTCTTGTCGAGACCAATAACTAGACTAGTCAAATAGTCTTTGCTGAGACCAGTAACTCGGCTAATCAAACAATTCTTACCGAGACCGGTAACTCGGCTAGTCAAACAATCTTCGTCGAGACTAGTAACTCGGCCAGTCAAACAATTCTTATCGAGACAAATAACTCGGCCAGTTAAACAATCTTTGATGAGATCAGTAACTCGGTCAGTCAGACAATTCTTGATGAGACTAGTAACTTGGCCAGTAAAACAGTCTTTGTCGAGACCAATAATTCGGCCAATCGAAGAATTCTTGCCGAGACCAGTAACTCGACTAGTTAAACAGTCTTTACTGAGACCAGTAATTCGGTCAGTCAGACAATTCTTGCTGAGACTAGTAACTCGGTCAATCAAACAATTCTTGCCGAGACTAATAACTCATCTCGTCAAAAGCCTTTGTCGAAACAACAACTCGGCTAAACCGATGGATCACACCTAGATAAATAGTTCAGCCGATCCAGTAGCTCCTACCCACCGGCGGCAACTCAATTCCAGTGATAAAGCTCCAGCTCAAGTCAACCCCCCATAATCACCACCTTGATGGCCTTTCGACAGAACTTCATGCATAATGCAAGACGGTCGATAAAAGTTACCAACAGGGAAAATCCTTCCGGTGCCCCTCTTTAAGGAACTTCGGGAAAGGATTTTCGGAGGGAAAAATGATACGGTTGATAATAGGTCGGCTTAGTCACCCGCCACATGTCAAGTAGCACACCATACCTTCGATCGATCTGGCACAGTGACGATCGACTTGGCATAGTACCAATCGACATACAACCGAGCTGGACGATGACGAAGGAAAGACGCAACATACGATATCATTTGACACAGACATAATGCTTGAGGATCTTGGGACCCTGCAAATTCGTATGTCACCTCAATAAAAAATACTAACAACATTAAAGGTCGAGGTACAATTGACCTCCGTCAACATGTATAAAATCATTTGTACCACAGAACATAACAGAATAATCAAAATCATAATTTTTAGGAATTTCTTTCTATACTTTTATTACTTGTCTTCTAAGTTATAGTTAAATATACCAAATATACACTGAAAAAACATTTGTAATAGCTAAATACATTAAGAATATTACGGTGAAGATTGGCTGGTGATGACCTGATGGGGAATCTAACTGTTGTTAACACTTGGAAGATTAGAGCAAATAACGTTGTTACTACACTGCGGAAGATGAGTGTATATACTAAGATTGTAACGGTGGATATGTGCAGACCCGTTAAATAAACGGGAGCGGTTCGTACTGCTTTGCGACCGATCCCGAGTCGCCCGGATTCACTGGCAGACTTATCGGATCTTCTTCTTGCCCTTCTTTTCTATATATATAGCTGTACGTTTGAACGAATCAAGGTTATCAAAGGAGGGAGAAGCACGGATCACTTCCCATCCCACGACGATTAGGTAGATGATCTCCCCTTTCCTCCTGTTTCGATCGATCGTTGGAGGTGGTATCGAGGATTGAAGGGAAATTTCTTTCGGGGAAGGATTTCGATCGATTCTTGGAGATTGGTATCGAGGATTGAAGGGGGGCATTTCTTGCGGGATAGTTGCTTTTTTTTCTTTTTTTTTTCGTTGGGGGGGTTGTGGGGGAGTGCCGGGGCCCCGGTTGGTGCGGGGGTTGTGCGAGTGTTGGGCTATGTTGTGGCTGATATTTTTTTTGCGTCGGCATTCTTCGCGATTGCAGAGTTGCCTCGATGTCCGCTATCGGCAAGTCGACGAACATTTTCTGGCAAGAATGTTCGGTAGGGAAGCTCGATCGGCAGAAGCTGCTGAAGCAGAAGGGTTGCGTCGTCTGGATCACCGGTCTTAGCGGCTCAGGTTTCGGATTTGTTGCGATTTTTATATGTATTTTTAATATATATTTTTATATACATGATCCGAAACAGCTCGAAACGGATGTTAGTTATCCAACGGAAAGTTGTATTTTCAGAAATAAATATATAAAAAAAACGATGAGTCCTTAAGTCGCCGAAAAACTTATGTGTTGTTGCAAATCCATGCCCTTTTGGTATAACTTTGTGCTGAAGATTAGGTTATTAGGAATCGTCTAGGATGTCTAAGAACCAATTCGATATGTAAATTCACAACTCAACTCTTCCCTGTGAAAATTTCAAATTTGCATAATTTGTTGAACAGCGGGATACGGATATACCGATTTAAATCAAGCTTATCACATGCCTTTTCTTCTTCTAGTGGAAGCTATCTTTGGTACATTAGTTACCATGTCTAGATGTCATTAAGTTTATAATTTCCCTATTGCATTTTATGCACCTTGTTTGCAGTTCAAAAAGGATGAGTTGACATGAACCTTCACATCTTTTTACCAAAAAATAGGTGAACCCAATGCACAAGTCTTCTGTTAGAGATTCTGAGGAGGGTCATTGTATGCAGTGTTCTTACTCTTATGAGTAGAATGGTTGTGTACATAATGCATCTTTATACTGTTACTCAACAAATCTTATGATTATGTGATGACACTACACTTTAGATTCACAATTTTTGATAAACTTCTGAAAATAACAATTTAAGCTTTAGCTCAGTGGTTACTGGCCATCTTCCTTTACAACAGATTCCATGTCCAAATTAGGAAGTTGGTTCCTGAGTAATACAGGCTAACCCATTTGTTTTCTCTTAATTGTGCAACAATATCAGCACAATTGTTTGGCATCAAAAATCTAAGATAAAGTGAAAATTTTCATTAGTAAAATTTTCCTCTACAACAGATTCCATGTCCAAACTAGGAAGTTATTTTCCGTGTAATGCAGGTTCATTTGTTTTCGCTTAATTCTGCAACAATATTCGTGCAATTTTTTGACACTGAAAATTTAAGCTAAAGTGAATGAGCTCACCAATTATACAAGGAAACTTGGACTTGAATTCTTTTTGGTTATGCTCGCCTTAGATAAAATTTCATCCAAGGTTGTTTTAAAGACCTAGGGTTTGTTGTTAACTAGTTTTTTAATAGTATATCTGAACTAGACTGACATTGCTAACACTTAATGTTACATTCTGATTTGGAATCAGTATGGCTACTATACTATAGTAACAGTTGAGATTATTTATTTTTTATATTGCAGCAAGATTGTTGCATACTGCCAAATGCTACATAGGCATTCCTGAAAAGTGCTCCTATGATATTATATGTTTTTCATTTCCAGAAGATATGTTATTTGTGGAATCATGATCTTTTATTTGCAATTTTTCTTATTATTATTGTAGTTTTCATGTTATGGTTTTTCCCTCTTTAAAACATCTGAAAAATTATATAAAGAAAAATAGACCCTGTATAGACTTCAGATTGGCCTGAAACTCATGTACTAGCTGCCCCTAATTAAGAAAAACTCTCTAAGCAGGGATCTTAGTTTCACATCTACTATATATTTGATCAACTTGGCAATGTAACCAAAACTGTCTTTTCCAATTTCATAAAGCCAATGATTTTAGTTAGGATTGGTTTGAACTTTATTGTTAATTGCTTCTTTTTAAGCACTGAAATATTCAAATAAAGGTTTGTGTAAGGCATAGACAATAACCTATCATTGTTTCCTTTATTTTCTTTTAAAATTTGTAAATTCTAATCCAGGGAAAAGCACTTTAGCATGTACATTGGGGCGAGAGTTACATTCTAGAAGTAAGCTTGCTTATGTACTTGATGGTGACAACCTTAGGCATGGATTGACCAAAGATCTTGGATTTTCAACAGAAGATCGCACAGAAAATATACGCAGGGTTGGTAAGTTGTTTTATAATGTTTAATTTTGAGTAACATGCAATCAATTGATCTATGGAAATCAAGTTATTCAAGCAAACATATTTTATTTATTGTGCAACGAAGGTAGAAACTTGACATATGGGCATCTGAGTAGCCCATCTATGAGTATGAGGGTTGAGGGATGATGCTAATGAGGATCTTGAGTTTGTTATCAGCACTCACCATCACAAACATGAGGAAGGCATGAGATAGACTTCAGTTTGGTCCATCTGAGTTCAAACATGGCAGTGGCAGTGACAATTCTAGTGGTGTTGGTTCATATCAACAGATTTTCAAGTATGAGACATTGCCACTGGAGTTAATCATGTATGAGACTCAAATGCTCAAAAAATCTTATGAAGACAAATAATGAAATTAAAATTTTATTTTTTAAAAAATATTTTCTATTATATATATGTATATACATGTATATATATATATGTTTATATACATATGTATATAAATATATATATATATGTATATATGTTTATATATATGTATATATGTACATGCATATGTATATATATATATACATATATATATATATATATGTATATGTATATGTATATATATATATGTATATATATATATATGTGTGTGTGTGTCTATATATATATATATATTTACACGTACACACACACACACACACACACACACACACACACACACACATATATATATATATATATGGCATGTTGTAAGTTGCTTCCTCGCTTGAGGATTGTTTCTGCTTGAAGTATATTGTAAACCACATCATCTAACGAATATGAGCATAATTAGTCTACCTTGACTTTGATATACAAAATAACTGTCCATCATATGTTATGGATGCTTCGAAAAGCTGATTTACATTTATTATAACTTGCATCCAATCTTGGTCAGACTGATGTATACGAATTGGTTGTTATCGGTTCAATCAAGGATTTGTACTAGATCATATAGGGTGGTATCTGTCTGTATTTTATTTTTTAATGATATGAGCGGTGCATGTTGCTATATGACTCGGTGTTCGGGCACTTTACTGGTCCAATCAGTTGTTGAAGCTTATACTCGATCGAGATTTAAATTTTTTTTTTTCAGAGATCGCACTGCCTAGATTTGGACAGAGAAAGTGGAATTGATAAAGTCAATTATATTGATAAACTAAATATGCACAATAAAGAGCCAGGATGATTTAGTCCTTGATGAGGTAGGAAATCCAGCAGTCCATCACAATTATTTTAAAATAAATTGAGGATGCTGAATACGGTGATGCTTCTTGGTATATGAGGATCAGGATAAGATGTTAAGATGTGGATGGACTCCGCTAGAATATAGGTAGTTGGTACTCCATGGATTCTGGCATAATGAGTCAATTTCATTCATCCCACAACATGACAAAAGGAAAGGTTATTGATGATGATAGAAAAGGCAATCGATGACTATGAGGAGATAGAGAGAACTTAATTGAAAATGAGTTCAGATAGGAATTGCTCATGGCCGTGGCATTTCTACTAGCATGAATTTGATGGGCCACCAAATGATGTTGATAATTTATTCCAGTTTCTCAAGGTCAAGGCTTCATATGGCTCATGCTCATAGCAGCAGCACTAGCAATGGAAATTCTAGTGCTCAACAACCACTGCAAGTCTTGGAGTGCCAATTATACACATGGTTGTAGGCTCCTGTATAACATTTGATGAGTTGAATCGCATGACTGCCACAATTGATATACAATTGAGACAGTGTGTTAATAACAAATTTCTTACTCTATTAAATTACAGCCTGAACATCCAATACAACCACCTTTGGAAGCACTACAACATTCATTTTGATATTAACAAGGTAACCTGTATCCTTGTTTTCATCATGTATAATAACTTATTGACATTTTTATTATACATCTATCATGTATCATGTGCTAACTTCATGCATATTTAGACTAAAGATCTCAAAACCATATCTTGATTTATTATTGAGGCAAGAAAAAAAAATGCAAGGTTTCATAGGGGTTTTAGTGGTGCATAATTAATCTAACTAGTACTGATTAGTCTTGGACCATCCCAACACATGGTTTGGTACGGCACCAGTAATGTGCGGTTCTGGTCTGACCAGCCACTACAGTAATGAACTGTAATTTTACACCTTGATATATACTAATTCTCCCCAGATGCTCCATTGGCAGGAGTCACATGCACTGATCACCCTTTTCTTAATAATTGTAAACATGTATTATTTCAGGTGAAGTGGCAAAGCTCTTTGCAGATGCGGGTTTGATCTGTATCGCTAGTTTGATCTCACCATATAGGAAAGACAGGGACTCATGTCGTGGAATTCTTCCAGAATCTAGTTTCATTGAAGTCAGCCCTTCTCCTTAAATTGTGTTTATCTGTCACTAAATTTATTCCAACTGTGGACTCATTGTTAATGTGTCGTAGGTATTCATGAATATGCCTTTAGAGCTGTGTGAAGCAAGGGATCCAAAAGGCCTTTACAAACTTGCTCGAGCAGGAAAGATAAAAGGTGAGCTTTCATGTCTGCTGGACCTGGAAAGATACATTCATACTCAGAACTAATTAAAGATAATGGTTATTTTTGTTGTCTTTGCATAATTGCATTATGGTCTTAAAATAGTGTCATATTCCTTGTAATATATTTGCTTGATCACCTAAACATAAGCTAGGTGGACTTTTCTTTGTTGTCTTCTCTTTTTAGTTTTCAATTTATCTGGTATCTTCGCAAATCTCTGAACAGTACAATGTGCCAAACCCGAAAGTGATCATTCCTTAAAGTTTCAGAAAGTTCATATCATGCATGTAAATTTACAATTATTCTCATAAGAACATGGTTATACAAGAAGGAACAAATTTTTATTTGCCATCTATGTATAGTAGCTCCCTGTTAATCACTTAATTGTACAGTTAACTGTATTAAGATTTATCACTTGTGCTACAGAATCATGCTTATTGTAAATTGAAGTAACCTAGGATCACAAACATATTGGGGAAAGATTGAACTATGGTAATATGTGATTTATCTTGTTTATTTTATGGTTATTTGCAAGGTTCGTTGTACCATGGCATACTGTCTGGTATGGGTGATACGGACCGATTTGATAGCGGACTGGTACGGATGGTACATATCAGTTTGTTAGTAGACCCCACCATATCGTGTGTCGGTATGGTTTGGTACGTATCATACCGATCACCAGTCGGTATACTGGTACGGACCAATAAGATGAACCATGGTTATTTGTTTGAGAAGTCGCTTCCTATGGCTAAGATAATGTTCTACATTGCGGATAATATTGTACTTCTCTATTTGCTTCATTTGTTTTTTGTTTCATTTGAATTTCTGTATTCTACACTGCACATGTTCTATTCTGCATTCATGTATATAACATATATCTTACTGATTTTATGTGGATTTATTAGCAAAAAATCGACTAACAGTAGTTCTAAATATGAAGTTTTCATACCATTAGCATTTTCATAAAATTCTATAATCTCTGTTGAAACAGGTTTTTCGTTTTTTATCGAGTGTAGCCATAAGGAATGCCTCGAATCTCCTGCTCAGTGTTTTAATCTAAACTATCAACTGCTTGTTAAAATGAGCATGCTTACCTTGTGATTTGTCATTGTTGGGAATTCAAATGGACCCCATCTTAACTAATGGAGAGAAGTTGTTAGTTGCCTTTCCCTATCTTTGTTTGAGAGTTTTTTTTTAGGACAAGATTCAGAAGCTCTTATTAGGTAAATTCTCCCAGTCAAGTTTGTTGGAACAATGTTACCTAAGAATACAGACATCTCTTATTGCATTGTTGGCAGAGCTATTCAACTCCTTAAGGCAATCAGACAGCCTATTGGCCTTCGCACTGCTATTTTCTTAGTGAAACCTAATGTTCACTGATAATGATCTAGAAAATTTTAAATTTGATTGCTTTTTAATAACTGATAATGTTTCAGGTTATCTATTTTTCGTAAGTCACATTTCTTTTCTGAATCTATCGATGCTGTCTCATCCTCAACCACTGGTACCCATTTTGATCAACAAGCTTGTTCATTGAGTTAAGTTTAATGCTAGTAATGTGACCCTTGTAAATCAAGTTAGTCATGTTATCATAATTGTTTGAGCTTATGACCACCTTGAAAAATTTTGTGCTTATCCAAATACATCTGAATAGGAAAAGAAAATTCAATTTTAATGTCCATTTTGTTCTCACTAATAACTTATTAGTTCTATGAAGACATTACACTATCTAAATAGATATACCTTGACAACAGATTCCTGATGACATTCCTGAAAGGATTATAATATTTGCTCCTGATGCACTAAAATAAGTTAAGGAAGCTAAGACTAGAATCTAGATGGTATATATAAAATTAAGCCTAAGATCCATAAGTAGAAAATCAAGATATCCATTCATACTGGTTTTGAGAACCTTTATGAGAAAATGAAACACTAATCTAATCTGTGAAGATACTAGTTATCAACTATCAAGGCAAATCTGGTAAAAGTCATTATAGTCATCATTGGTGGAAGACTAGAAGCTCCTCTGAAACAACTCCAGAGTTAGGAGCTTTATCACGACCAAGCTTAAAAATGACATAAATTACATCAATGGAATAGGTATCCTCGGGAAGTAAAGATTGAGTAGACATACCAAGTCCCTTTATTAGAAGGAGATGATAAGGTGCTAGAAACATTCTTGAAGAACATAGATGCTATCCTTTTATTATTTAGATGTTTCGTAGAGACTGTTGTATGATACTTAGAAGTCATGTAATTGTGACACTAACCATTTTGGCATGCTTTGAAGAAGTTAAAAGTTAATTGAAGGTTGTGTGTCACTACATACCTGCAAGAGAACTTATGCTCTTCTACATGTCTGCATCTCGCTTATGATTTTCCTTCTTCCTCTTTTGGAACCTCCAGAAGGGTATATGCACAATTTTGTCTCTTCTTTACTCAACAATCTATAGTAGTGAATCTCATGTACCAAAAAATTACTAATGAAACATGTGGTTCTCATGTTACTACAAATACATTGTCACTGAATTTGGGAGCACGGAAAAAGATATTTTTCCTTCTTTTGGCAATATTTATGCTAAATGTAGGATTACTTTTTGGTGTGATAAATTAGCTCTTAAGAAGACAGTATATATTGGATCAAATTTGACTATTTCTTTTCCCAGCCTTCTTTTAGGGTTTGGCACCTTAATTGAATAAAGCATTTCTAAATTTTCTTCCAACACATTCTGTTGTAGGTCCCTTTTTTCCATTTTCTGTGCCTTGTCAAGAGGCCTACTTAGTAGAATTAGAATATGGTACATCGTTTTCTGTATTTGTTATCTTCTCAAAGAAGATTGTGAGATCAATGTATATGTACCAAAGTGCTATAAATTGCTTTTGCAGAACAGATCTCTACAAGTGACCAAAATTGATAATGGCTTCACTTTTTTCTGGCTGTATCAGGTCACGCTGTGTTGTAGAGAACAGATATTACTAATATTGTTTCACAAATTTTGTAGGGAATGGATGTTGTTAGGATTGTTTATTTTCTCTCAGTCATTGGTAGTTCCATATCATTTGCTGCACACTTAACACTTTTGCATCCTTGCTTTCTGAATTTTGTTATTCATGCAGGTTTTACTGGGATAGATGATCCATATGAACCACCTCTAAACTGTGAGGTATTTTTCAAGTTTCAACTGCTTAATATTATTGTTATTCCTCACTGCTGAGCATTTACATACAAAGTCCCAATCAGGGCGATCATACAGTTTCTAAATGGAGCTTGTGTTGGTTTGCTATTTGCCCAATATCATGTATGATCGTAACAACTTGTGGAGGTTGTTATAAAGATAAAACTTGAAGCCATGAGCAAGTGGCTACTAACAACATTATTTTGATTGACGATACACACATCAAGCATATTTTGTTCTGAAACCTGCCCCTCAGTTGATCTTACTCATTTTGGATGATTTCATCCTTTGATGACTACTACAAGAATGTAATAATACCTGCAGAGCAATTAGGACTAGATAAATTTTAGTTTTGTTGAAAGCATTACGTCCTCACCCGAGAATACACGTATCAAAGTACATCATATAATCTGCCATACCCTGAAAAAACTCTGGGTCAGCAGTATGTTCCTTTGATATCCTTTTGGTGCTTGTTGTGGACTCTTGGTACTCTTTCGCTTGTGTGTAACATGGGAGAAGCACCCTGCCTGTGGCTGGTCATCCTATTGTTTGACATGGCTGAGGAAATCATCATATGCTCGTCAAAGTGGCATTTTATGCAGACTTTATGTTGAATTAAACCACCCTTTTTCTTTATGTAGATAGAGATAAAACAAGAGAATGGAGTTTGCCCGTCTCCTAATGCCATGGCTGGGCAAGTCGTAGGTTATCTGGAAGAGAAAGGTTTTCTACAAGAGTAGCAAACCATCAGAAATCCTGCTCCTAGTGAAATCCAACTTTTGCGACATCTCTAGTTGTGGTACTTCAAAACATTTTTCTTTTTGTACTTCAAATTTACGGGCTCAAATGAGTCTATCCATTGATATTATGCAAAACAGTTATATTTCTTGGGAGTTTCATAACATGAAATTGAGATGCATATGTCTGGTATGTAAAAATCTAGCATATTGAACAATAATAGCATTATTGCGCTGATGTTCTTTTGGTTATACTTTCATCTGAAACTTCAAAATTTTGAGGAGATATTTAGATTTGTTTAGTAGGTCCCCTACTTGATCCGTTTCTCACATCTCTTGGTGGTGGTCATATGTCAGTCACTTGTTTAATATTTTTACAAGGTTTGGTGCTCAAAGATTATCAATTGGCGCCATCATGCTTCAGACATCAAAAGTCGTTTCTTCGCTTATAAAAAAGGTAAAAGCTGTTCCAACCTTACATACCCAAAGCCTCATGCACTGAGATATTTGGGAAAATAGAATAAGATAGGAGTCGCAGCATCCTCTGGATTCGACACTTGTTACGTAGCTGTTTCAGATCGAACAGCGATTGCAACTTTGTGATGACATTGTCAGACCACCAACTGCAATGTACAACTTCCGAAGGTTAGTCATCTGCTCAACTTCTCGAGGCATTTGGTAGGATGCACATTCACACATATTCAGGTTTGTCAGCTCGAAATAACCTCACAAGTCAGTGACAACTTTAGAGGTTATAGTATCAAAGCTAAGTTCAATCTAAATAGGATATTATCACTTTCAACGATAATTCTATATCTCATCCTCTTATTATGATCTTCTCGGACAAATACTATAAATTTTGAAGTAGTAAGATGAATACTTTATTCAAATCTCAACATCTTTGAGACTTAATGGGGAACCATTATATAGGTTTAAATGAATAAAATAGGTTGAGATAGAATAGAAATGATTCAAAGATATTATTTTTCATTCAAAAAGTTATACACGAGACAATCTTCTAAAAAATTATAGTAGCTATAACCTCAAGGTAAGCTTGGTTAATACTTCAAAATGAATTTCAAGATTCATTGAGTATGATTACGATAAAACTTCAATCCCTTCATTATGAGTTTAAAATTTTATTCATGAAAAGTAATGAATCGACACAAGACTTTTTTTTAGTAATTGAAATGATTAGTCAAATAAAATCTTACGGTAAATATCTTCATGATCATATGATTGTTGTAAAAGTTTCGAGATGCTTAACTCTAAAATTTAATAATGTTATTATCGTAATTGAGGAGTTAAAATATTTATTTATCTCTTCGTTTGATGAACTAATGAGTTACTTGCAAGCACATGGATCAAGGTTAAACAAATCACTTTAAAAAATAAAGAAAAAATCTTTTAGGTTAAGGGATAATCTTATGCTTCAAATGAAGAGATAAAAAGATCAACAAGAAGAGGACGTGACAGAGGATGATTTCTTGGTAGAGGAAATAAAAGAGGAAGAGGAAGATGACACTTTGATGAGCATGAAGAATAAAAGTAATCAAATTATGATAAGAAAAAACTACAAGGTAGAATTCAATATCGTTATTATAAGAAGTTTGGTCACAACAAGGCATATTGTTGGAAAAGAAAAAAGTGATGAAAATAAAGAAAGTAACAAGTTATTTATGACTCAAGCACAAGTTAATGATATCTTAAATGATATTTTATTTTTGGATAGTAGATATTCTAATCATATGTCAGATATAAAATCAATGTTTAGAGATATTAATAAAACTCACAAGTTGAAAGTTAGACTTAGAGATAATAAGTAGAAGTGAAAGAAAGAATTGAAGTGAAGACAAGTAAAAGGAAAGCAAAATATTTTGATAATATTTTATTTATTCTTAATTTATCACATAAACTGTTGAGAGTTGGCCAACTGATAGATGACAGATATTCAATTATATTTGATGATGGTTTATGCACTATTAAAGATAAAAAATCTTGTTTGATTATAGTAAATATTTGCATGATGCAAAACTAGATGTTTTCACTTGATATTTTAAATATTAAAAAGTATGCTCTTATTGTAACCCAAAAGAATGAGTCTAATTTGTAGCATTTAAGATATGAACACCTTAATATTAAGAGTTTAAGGTTTTAAATAAAAAAATAATTTTTGGATTGTTCAAAATTAATATACTTGATGTATGTGAAGGATGCATTTATGACAAATAAAGTAAGAAATTATTTCCTATTATAAAAGTATGAAGAACATCTAATTATCTTGAATTAATTCATGTTGATATATATGGATCTATGAATATAAAATTATTTGGTAAATGTCAATATTATTGATGATTATAGCCACAATGGTTTGATATATTTTTTGAAACTGAAATATAAAATATTTGATAATTTTTTAAAAATTTAAGGCGCTTGTAGAAAAGTAAAGTAGTAGATGCATAAAGACACTTTCGATAGATAAATGTGATAAATTTTTATCTAATGAGTTTAATTTTTTGAAGAAAATGATATTTGTAGGAAATTAACAACACCATATACACTCAAGCAAAATGGTATAGTTAAACGTAAAAATCAAACTATCATTGAAATGATAAAAAGTTTGCTTAAAAGAAAATATCTTCCAAATCAGTTATGGACAGAAGTAGTTTTAACAATAATTTATTTATTAAATATTTCACCAATAAAAACTATTATGAATCAAACTCTTTTTGAGGCTTGATATAGTATGAAGCAAAGTGTAAGCCATCTAATAGCTTATGCTTTAATAAATTCACAAAACTATCATAAGCTTGATGAAAAATTTATAGAATACATCTTAATTGGTTATTCCTTATAATCAAAATCATATCGATTGTATAATCCTATTAGTGGTAAATTTATTATTCATCAAAATGTTGTATTTAATGAAAGGGTAAGTTGAAATTAGGAGGCCAATAAAGATGAAAAATAAATTCATATTCCAACAAGACTAGACACTCGATAGAATCAAGTGACAGATCTTTCTCCAATAAGTTCACTGTCAACCTTAGTGAGTAGCAATTCCTATTCATCAAATGATTCCTTAGATGAAACCCTTCTAGAAAAATTTAGATCACTGATAGAAATTTATGATTCAATATTTGTTTTGTTTATTTCAGATTCTATAAGTTTTGAGGAAGCAGTTTAAAAAGAAAAATAATGAAAGACAATAAAGAAGGAAAATAAGTCAATTGAGAATAAAACCTAGGAGCTAACGGATCTACCAAAAGAAAAAAATACAAGGCTCGGCTTATAGCAAAAGGATATTCATAGCAACAAGGTATAGATTTTGAAAATACTTTTTCTCCAATTGCTAGATTCTAAATCATAATAACTTTCTTGGATTAGCTACTCACTTGAGTTGGTATGTTTATTAACTTAATATGAAATCTATATTTTTAAATAAAGATTTATAATAAGAGATTTTTTTGTTACTCAACCAGAAGGTTTTTTTAATTAAAAGACATGAAGAAAAGATGTATAAACTAAATAAAACTCTTTATAGACTTAAAAGAGAGAATACGATACAATAAAATTGATTATTAGTTTCATTTGAATAGATTCAAGAGGAGCAATAATGAACTGACTCTTTATCTAAACAAGGAAGGTAAATATAATACTCATATAATTTGATTTTCGATTGATGATATTATATATATGGGTCCATTTTATATTTAACAAAAAACTATCATAATTAATTTTCATCCATCCCAATTGAAGCTTACTTAAGGACACTCAGCGTTTGGATTCCCCCATACTCAAAACAATCTAAGAGATTGGCTATGTCTCAAGTCATGACCAATGCAACTACCTTATAAGATATACTATGTACAAGAGTAAATTTATGCTTAAAAATATGCTTGTTCCTAACCCTCCACAACCACCATAGACCGGTGGTAATGATAGCTCCCAAAAGCAAACCAGAACCTCCCTCTGGACACGCTCATTAATCCACTCATCCTCATGCCATGCAAGAAAATATCTGAAATGCACACTATAATCTAAAAGAAACAATGAGAGATCAATAAATGTAGAAGTTTAGATCAAAATCTTCATAACCTAGGCAACACTAGTAACTTATTACATATATCACTGTTCCCATTTAGTACAGTATCCCCTCTTTAGCTCTAAATATATTGTAGAATATTTTTAGTACATACTAATAGGTAGTGGAGGGCCGATGTATGAATTATGATAATTTATTGATTGCAAATGAGGTATCTGGATACTATAAGGAACCAAGTACCTCTGTCAGTAATATGTGGGATCCATAATAGGGCTTCCATTATATAATTTGAGAGATTTAGTGATGAAGAGTTGGGTGATGACTTCTTTGGCATTATGCATGTTCATCTTTAATAATAATTCTTGAATGTACTTCTTTTGAGATAAGAAACACGTAGAAGATGTGAACTAGAAAAAGTTCGAAATTGAAAAAGAGTTATTAGTCTAGACAGTAATTATTTATAAAAAAAATAGAAAATGATCATAAACAAAGCAAAAAATTATTGAGCATCAAAGAGTTCCCAAAGCCAGCTAGAAGAGTTATTAGATATATTAAGATAACTCTCAATTGTGATATATGTTATGATCAAGTAAAAGATTAAGGTAACTCTTAAGTTGTGTTCTTATACTAATAGTAATTGGGCTAGTTGTGCAAATGATAGAAAAAAACACTTAAAGATTTGTGCTCAGCCAGGTTAGATGTGATTTCATGAATAATAAAAAAATAAAAACGTGTTACTCTTTTTAAAATGTGAGGAAGAGTATGTAGCAGCTACAAGTATAATATATCAAACAATTTAGCTATGAGGAATTCTAGTACTTGTCTAAGAAAAATAAGGTGGACTAACTAAAATCTATTATGATAAAGAATCTTATCTTTGACGGACACACCAAATATATTGAAGTTCGATATCATTTCATTCGTGAACTGATTAATAAAAGAAATTTTCAAATGGACTATTATAGCACGGAAGATCAACTTATCGATATCTTTACAAAAGCTTTAGCAAATTTTTTTCTTTATTTTTTTCGAAAATAATTTCAAATTACAACTATTTTGAATTAAGAGGGTATGATCATATTAATTCAAAATGGTTAATATTAAATAAAATAAAAAATAAAAAAATATATTAAAATAAGTAGATGAGGGTGAAAAGATTTATTGGGATATGATGAATTTTTTATTACTTAAAAAAAACTTGTACTCTATTTTTTCACTAACCATAAATGATACTTTTGATGAATTCAAAGCAGTATAAATAAAAAGTACTGGTCCCCTTCTATTATATGCTTTCCCTTCTCTTGTACAGAAAAGCCATGATAGGGTTGGCCCATGCTTTAGTTAATTCATCCCATTATAATGCATATGATAAGGTTGGCCCATGCTTTAGTTACATTTCTAAATTGCTACCGTAAATTATATTTATAAGGTTATTATGGTTCGTTTTTCTACTACAAGGTTGGACAACGCGTCCAATGAATCAATCACACTCAGCTACGTAGAGCTGATCCAATTGATATGAAAGCAATGTGGATGATGGGAAGGTTTATATTATCTTTTATTTTCTTCTATAGAAATTAGATTAATGTGATCATTAGAGAAAGGAGATTACACTGATGTGATTATACATACATTCCCATTCGAGATAAAGGAAATCAAGATCAAATTGGCTACTATCTTCCTTGACAATCTCAACAAAAATGTCATCCAAAGGACAATAGTGGGTAATGAATCACTTTCAATTAACATGTAGATCTACATGATCCAGCTAATGCAATCATAGGACAAATTAATGATAAGGAAGTAATATAATTGTTTTGCTTTTGCAGTACAGAATATTAGACTGATGCCATCGCACATCCTTTTTCTTTTGGAGTTAAAAAAGAACCCAAATCATAGGCCTTTATATATGAGATTTAAATTAACTGAGATGGGTAGTAAATAAAATTTAGTATTAGCACTTGTTTTTTATATATATTTTTTTAAATCGTAGTAAAGTAAGATGGATATATTTTTACTCAGATGGGTTAGTATTTAAACAATAAAATTGAGTTAAATTGGATAAAACTAATAAATCGATTTACCATAATGAGGTAGGTAATAATACCAAATTGGTTAAAATGCTAATTGACTAAGTAAAGATATGTGTACGCATATACTCCCCCAAAGCGAGAAATGATCCCATTAGGGTGAAAGATTTACCCACTTAAGCGAGAAAAGATCAAATAATATGTTGCTAGTTACACTTATGGAATTTTTATAGCCGCCATCGCAGTGGTGAAAAGTATTATTTGTGGAATTCTCTCTATGACTACTAAAACAAAGTTAAGAAAGGATGAAACCTTTATTTAGTTTTTGTTAGCGACATAACATGGAATCCTTTCTTTATTTGTTCCAAAACAAAAGAACCATGAATTCTAGGAGTCCATGGTAGGCAAGCAAGATTTGCAAGATGAGAATGCAACTTCCCTATTGATCCTGTTTCAGAGAACAGGTAACCCACAGCACTTCATGAATAAGCATTGGAAAAATGATAATTAATTAGCATCACATGAAAAATTCCACATATTAGTTCTATATAACGCCACTTAGATGAATGCTTGAGTTTTATTTTTTGTTTAAGATTCGTGAACGGCGTGAAGGGAAGAATGGCAGCCATTACTCTACAACTTCCTTAACATAAATTATGTCCCTAATTATTACTGTTCTTTATGTCATAAAAACCGAAGTGTCATTACGGTTCGATTCGATCGAAGTACGTAAGACTGTCAACTCTGCACCTGATCTGAGGAGAGTCGGTGGAAGACGTGGCTCGAAGTCGTTCCTTCCTTCTGATCGTCGAAAATATGCACGAAGGTCAGAATCGAACGGGGGAGGTCTCCCAACTCGATCCTTCTGATAGTTAAGTTAGTAAGAGCTAGAGTTTTGAGAGATGCAATGTATGGGTGTGAAAGGTTAGACCGCCCAGTATTGTTCCTGGGGTTGGCTTTTATACCTATTATCTCAAATTGACGTACGAGATAGTTTTATGATCACTGGTATGCAATTATTTAATATTCGCATGTGTCTCAAACAGTTGGTCTATATGTCGGGTACAAACATCGCCTGGATTGTTCGGTATTGCTCTTTGTTTCCCACATAATCGAATGCGTGGATGCGTCATCCTGAACATTCTCGGACGAAGAAGTTAGTGCAAAGGGTTGCCAGAGGAGGTGACAAGCAATTGTCTAGTCTCAGATTTACAGTGTTGAGTTAGCTCGATATGCCAAATTGACTCTACAAGATCCTAACGGAATACAGAGATATGCCATATCGCTAATAAAGTAATATAAACCAGAACTTTTACAACAATAAAGAGAAGTAAAATTCTTGGTGTTAACGAAGAAAGGAGTGGGCAGATTCCATTATTTATACATTTTTAATTGTCTTGCATCTTGCAACTATTCTTTTTAAAGCAAGCATATCCTGATTATTATTATTATTATTATTATTATTATTAAAATTTTTGTGGAGATACGGCATCATGGCTGTCTATCAGCAACCGAAATAAATATGAATACTACTTAAGTTCTAGAAAACATTATGTAAAATCATATATATTTTCTCAATGAAGCAGCAATTTTATCTTTCATTTTCATTAATTGGCCAACAACAACAAATAGGCTAGAGAACCCTGTTGAAACTAAAGATACTTTAAAAAAAAAGAAAAAGATATTGGAAGTATCTTAAAATTTTCGATTTAAGCCTTTTTATTTTCACCTTAGTTTCTTCTTCTATTCTAGCTAACAGTACTCTGCTATTACTGTTTAAGAATGAGTTAGACTTGTATATAATTCTATTTTCCCAGAGAGACAAAAGTGGTAATCTATATTTTTAAATTTTTTTAGTAAAAAATATAACTCATTTCAACTATTATATTCGAGTTAGTAGACTCAGTCTAAAACCTATCGATAATTATAAGATATGGAATACTTATATAAAGTACTATCTCATACGTGAAAACATATAAGAGGTGGTCGATGGCAATATAACAAAGGCACAATATACTACAAATGGAGATATTATGAAGAGATGTAAGGCATCAGATTTAAAAGTCGAATTTGTGTCATAGAAGTTTATTGATTGCATCTCGTCTTCAAAGATTTGATCGCATTTGATGCATTACACCTCGAGAAGAATATAGATCAACTTCAATATTTAAAAAACAAACATCATTTTGTCAAACAAAAGATGCTTCAATGAGTCAACGTCATAAGTGTCAAGAGCGAGATTAGCATAACTCTTTTTACTATATATATATATATATATCCAAATGATCATTTAAAAATCTTCAAAACAAGTTGGGACTGATCTCCAAAAGCAAATTTTAGAAGGAAGTGTGAAGATTAAAGTTACATTTTGGAAATTCTTTAAGTGCTTTATCTTATGCAAAGTTAATAAAATTGAGTTGTGGATAACCTAAGAAGGTAAAAATCTTAATAAAACTAAATAAAAATAGAAATGTGATCAAATAAAATAATTTTATCATAATTTAAGATGTCATAAATAGGCACGATATCTAGGTATATAAATAAACCAAAAGACCTAAATCCATAGTAATCAAGTATAGGGTCAGAGTTTATGGTCGTATAACTATTTGGATAAGCTCAGATTAGAGATCTATTATCTATCTCCTAGTTAGTCCCTACTTCATTACTAATCGTAGTCTCGTGAAAGATAAAAAAAAGAGAGATGAAGAATCTGGTCAGTGTTGCTATTACTTCTTCAGATTGATGGATCTAACTATGGTGCATTCCAAACGTAGCAAAAAAGTATTAATATTTAAATTATATTATTTATTTTCTATCTTAGCATTTAATTATTTTACATAATAAATTTTATGCTTACAAGTACGTATAAGGATGTGTACATGGTATCCCTAATTTCAATTGGGGTTCCCATGCCTTTACTCCAAGAACACCAGAAAATCCATCCCCTCCATTTTCACAATGTTGAGAAATATTTGAAAAAGGTGGTGGACATAAAATTTTTTATAGATTATAGAAAGAAAATATAGAGGAAAAACTGAAAAAAATAAACATAGTAATTTATAATCTATAAAATTATGTATCTCTTCATACTCTATCGCATCTCTCATTGAATATAGTCATCACATACTTGTCGATATTGAATAGATCCTGAAGATGTATATGTTGCCTCTTCCAAGAGCCTCTCTTTCCTTCTTCATGCGGTAGTCCTGAAGAGTCCTGAAAAATTGATATTAAATAGAGTCCTAACTCTATGATTGAGGGTCCCCTTAAGATATCGTAGGATTCGTTTAACTATAGACCAATGCGTAGTAGATGGCTAATGCATGAAATGTGATAATTTATTGACTACAAATGAGATGTCTGGGTGGATGAGAGCTAAATACTATAAGGAGTCAATTACTTACCGATATTGAGTAGGGTCTATAGGGTCACTCAAATAATTTGAGTGAGCCACTAGAGAAAGTTATTGAATATAGTCATCACATGCTATATTGAATAGAGTCCTGAAGATGTATATATTGCCTCTTCCAGGAGCCTCTCCTTCCTTCTTCATGCGAGAGTCCTGAAAACTGATATTAAATAGAGTCCTAAGGTGTCAATCCTAAAAAGTAGCTCAAGACTCCTAAATCTTTTAGAGTAAGAGCCTCTTCTTCCTTCTTCATGCGGCAGCACTGACGCCCTCCATAGCAGTCAGAGCCTTTATTTCCTCTCACTGACGGAATCCTCCAATCCCTTCTCTGGTGTGACCTCCCGATGTTCTCTTCCATAGCAAACGAAGAGAGCAAGACATGCACGTTGGCACTACGACCGATTGAGGAAGGTATATATTGCTGGAATAGAGGTTGTGCATACAAAACTCGCCCACGATAAATAGGGATTTGCTCAAGAAATCCTTGCAGTCTTATGGCACGCCGTAGATCATTGGCAACGATTTTCGAACACCCTCCTTCCTCCTTCCTCCTCATCTGTACACCCTCTGTTGTGGCAACCCTACGACCAATAAGAACGCAACCTCTTCTCATGCTCGCATCGTCGATGTATGATCGTGAGACCCTTGGTGGCCTCGGCTTCTTCTCCCGATGAAGAGGAGAAGCCTTTGCCACATTGCTCTAGCAAAGAAGCACTTCCCTTCTCACCGTAGACCTTCCATGGCCTTCTAGCCTCGGCAGTGACGATCCTTCTTCCTTCGACAGCAATCACTGGCTTTTATCACATATTGCAAGGTCGAGTAAGCTCCTCTACTGCTGTGCTCCATTTTGCCCATGTTTTCCTTACATCAGCCTTGACGATCCTTCTTCCCCATTGGCTTCCTCCTCCCCTGTCGAATCCACCATCGTCAGCCTGGACCCACTGGCAGACCCCCTCCCCCTCTCTCGCTTCCTCTAGCAGTCGTCCGCCTTTGCTTCTTTCTCCTCTAGACGGCAACACTGACGCCTTCTTCCACGACAGTCGGCTTCTCCACTTCTTCCTTAGGTGACCAATCCCCATGGCATTGCCACTGCTGCCACCATCGTGGCAGCCACTACCCTCAACCACTCATGACCCTTCAGCGTCGCCAGCGTGTTCTTCCACAAGAGATGCGCCACTCCCACTCTCAGCCATTGAAACAAAGCAATCGTTGCTTTGTTTCTTCTATTGCTAAGACTGGCTTAGCAATCCTGCTAAGGGCAATCGCCCATCATCTCCCTCCTCTGCCTCATCATCTGTGCACCCGTAGTTACTCCCTCAGGCCGCTGTGGACCAACCCGCCTCCTAGCTCCTGGCCCCTGGCAGTGGTCCATCCTGGGCCACATCTATATTCTCCTGTAGGGTCCGCCACTACTCTACTTCTCCTACGGAGCGCCCTTGCTATGCGACCGAGTCCTGCACTCGACCGCGTGGCCCTGCCCCAACGACTGCAACCTCTACGCCCGTAGCCTCTTCCGATCGCTACGTCTGTCGAGACCTCCTGGTCTTGATCTTCAAGTCTGGCACCTCCATACTTGCTTTCGCTGTCCAACGACAGCTTCTGCTCCATCCATTCTGCTGCGTCTGCCATATGTCAGACATCCTCTTCCTGTTATGCCTGCACCCTCCTCGCTAGGCTTATATCGCCACCGAAGTTAACCGTCGTCAGACCTTCATCGTTGTTGACACCACTGCGGCCTCCTTCCTTCAGATTCATTAACATCGGTTCAAGAATGATGTCCTTGACAAGAGCTCAATCTTGCAGAGGTATGATAAAAGATATGATTTAGATATGATTTCTCCAACTGAATGAGTAAATCTTGTAAATCAATTGAGGAAAATTCTCCTCTCACCTGTATAAATAGATGATGAATCAAGGAACTTAATTGGGCTTATTATTCTCACTTCCTATTCTAACACCTTCCACTTCTTCTTTTGCGATCATCAGTTTCCTACCGATATGTCCTAGCCTCCCATCTTCATCTCTCGATCTCCTTAGAATGTCTTTCTCCTTCATTTGTAACGCTCTGATTCTTATTCCTATTGAGAACCCTAGCTCCTCTCAATATACAAGTCATTATTTTCATCAACGCTGTACGCTGTGTCTCCCCTTTAAATTATCAAAAGACGATAACTACACATTACATAATTTTTTAATTTTTTGTTTACCTCTAGTACCAAGAAAAATAAAATTCAATGATATATGATCTATGAATTGAAACCTCCTCCACACAATCTCATCAGTGAACATCAGAGAGATTGACGTGAATTCCAACAATTTTCTTCTAATATATATCAAGTAAAATCTGATTTTTTTTTTCTTTCTTCTGAAGTGTTAATTTATTCTCTTTTCTTAAAAAATAGAAAACAACATTCTACAGGTGACTGATGAGATTGTAGAATCCAACATGTTTAGAAAACCACCCCCACCCCTCTCCCCAACCCCACCGCAATGAAGTCCCGGAGCTGATCATCCACCCCACCGAGAAGAGATAAGCACAGCCACACGTTCATCGGAGAGCGTCAAACTCACAAAGACCTGACGTTCAAAAAAAAACTCATCGTCGTCGGTTGATGGAAACATGTAATATCTATTTGAATTTGAGTCAAGTAAAATCCAACATGTTTTCTTTTATTTAAATATGTTAAATGCAATTTAAGCACATAAGATGAATACATATCGATTTTTTAACTTATTTAAATTTGGGTCCAAGATTTAAGGTTAAAAGAAAAAAAAAATCTCTTAAATATTTAGAGATAAGATTGTATATCCATATCCCACAATGGTGAGAGCCTCCGAGGACGTCCTTTTTAAAATTAAGGCCAACTAATTATTATTTGAATATTCAAATTAGATTTGAGTACATATTTCTTATTAAAATCCAATTGATCCCATTGCTAAATCACAATTGAGTTATAAAGCATGATAGATTCATTTCTTTGTAGGAAGTTAAATTAATACGAATGGACCAGTAGGAGGAGGAACACAACCTCAGCCCTGTCACCTTCCCGCGTACCCATCACAGTGATGGGGCCATTACCACCATCACCAAGACAGAACCTTAGATGTTCATGAAAGGACCACCACGAGGAACACAACCTCAGACTCCGCCGACGAAAGAACTTGACCCTATAGATTGCAAACAAGGCCAGGCTGTTGCCACTGCAACGGGAATCCATAGTGACAAGACGATTGATGGATGACAAAGAGGAGCATAGCCTCCACAAAGTGAAATGCTTTTGCCATGGGAATCCATAGTCCCTTGTGTTGGAATTCCTTATAAATTCCAACACAAGGGAACATGCTCTCGACACCTCCCAGGTTTAGTTTCCACGTAAAAAAGAAGAAAAAACAAAAGGAGTTTGCAGTTGCTTGCTCCAGCTGACGAGGGTGTGGTTCGCAAGTCTGCAGGCTATCATCCGAGCTTGCGGGGCGACTACTTTATCCGACACCACAATATAGGTTATTCCTCATAAAAGAGATTGGCTTCATCAAGAATGATCTATCTCCCCATGAGTCCCAAGATGAGCTGCTGCGTTGTACAAGCTTAACAGTCCCTTCACATCACTTCCCAAGGTAGACATGAAACTCCCTCCATCATCTTTGAACTTGTTAAAGACATCTACAGAAATATATAAGATTGATGACCGCGGTCTTTACCACACTGCTCTCTGGTTTCGGCTGCTCAGACAACCCGAACATTATGTATCCCCAAGTAATATGCTCATTTCCTTAAAATAATACGATCTTTCTTTTATCATCTTTTATTTAATTCAATCATAGATGTTGACAGTACCAAAACTATTTTCTTTGTTAAAATAGACACATATATCACTCACAGAAGTCATTATATTGATCATCACGTAATCATTTAAAGCAGTAAATTAATTTTGATAATATGGGTTCATGTTTTCTTTTTTTCCTCAAGACAAACAATCTTATGTATTTCTATAGATGTCTTTAACAAGTTCAAAGATGATGGAGGGAGTTTCATGTCTACCTACCTTGGGAAGTGATGTGTAGCGACTGTTAAGCTTGTACAACGTAACTTATCTTGGGACTCATGAGGAAATCGTTCTTGATGAAGCCATCTCTTTTACGGAGAATAACCTAGGGACTACATCAGCCGATCTTAAACCACCATTAACAACGTAGGTGTTTCTTGTCCTCTTTGTAGAAGAGTGAGAAGGCTCTTGGCAAGAGATTGCATCTCTATATACCAAGAGGACGTCTTGGAGCTTGCAAAGTTGGACTTCAATTTGTTGCAATCTCTTCATCGCGAGGAGGCTTGAGAAACATTACCAAGGAAGCTCCTCCTCACTTCTGAATTCCCTGGAGCTATATTTCTTCTAGATTTTCATAAAAAAATGAAAAAGATACAATCAAGTTGCAAATGTAAACAAACAAGCGAAGTCTAATTGCTGCGCTTGGTTCCTCCTCCCATCAAAACTTAAATTGATATGTAATCATCCCATTTTGATTTGTGAAGGTGGTGGAATGATTTATCCCCCTCAAAAATTCTCAATTTTGCTCGAGATAGATTGGTGGAATGCTACTTTTGGACCCCTGCCCTTACTTCGATTCTGGATGACATATATGATGTCTATAGCACATTGGAGGAGAGTCAACGACTCACCAAGGCAATTCAAAGGTTGGCAAAAATCTCATATTGATGGACAGATTACCTTTTAATATCATGGCTTACCGGATGATAACAAAAAGTTTTAGTCATTGTGTATACCAAAATAACAGCATCGATGTTTGTGTTTTATTTTTTTTAAAGATGGTGAAAGGATATCAACGAAGAGTTGCCTCAAGCCAACTGCATTCCCCGTTGCTTTACTTGAAAGGATTATTAATTATTCACGTATATAAGTAAGTACATGGGATGGATTGGATACACCAACTCCTCTATGAAGACGAAGGAATATATCTCTTTGTTACTTTGTACACCCTATTCCACTTTGATTGTATGACGACGATGCTTGCTTATTGTATTAATCCTTTATTCTGAAATATATATAAGCCTCTGTGGTGCGTTGCTGACCAAGCACCGCTGATGGATCGTTCCATCATGTGGCAATGCACACATGTCTAACGACCCCCGTGGTCACCATGGCTCGCGATTGTGCCCACACATTCGTTGTGTAACCATTGGGAATCGTAGCATTTGACATCCAGTTGATGTCGGTCACGATTAGTAAATGTCAGTGTCGCTATTGTAGTCGTTGCAAGTAATGACTACTATAGCCATTGCACGCAGTGGTACTATCGTAGTTGCTACATGCAATGACTCTACTGTAGCCACTGCACGCATTGACACTATTGCAGTTGCTTGTGACCAAGGCAGGCAGCTAGACCTTTGTAAGGCTACTTCACATATGTAGCTATCTATGCATGCGGCTATTGTCCGCTATCGTAATCTACAACACTTTTGTTACGTATGTAGCCGCTGCCTGCAATTGGGCTAGCGATCACCAGAGGTTGCTACCGTTAACAATAGTATTGCCAACGGTAAGCTGTCTACAGTGGTCCATCGATCAAACATGAAGAACTTTACATCATTTGCAACTAAGTGACATGATGGACTAGATAAAAAAATAGATCGACAACACAAATGAATCATTTAAGCATCGTAAATCAAAACCAAATAACACATTTTTGCAAACGAAGAATGCCAACAAATAAATTTAAATATAAAATAAATCTGAAATACTTTTATGATCTAAAATATTTATATCCAAAACATAGCTCTAATATTAATTATAAGGATAAAAATCATAATATACTACTATTATGTAGAAAAATTTAATGTCAAAAATTAAAATTAAATAATAATAGATCAAATATACGATGCTAGCTTTCAATACCATTAAAAAAAAATTTATTTGATCTTTAAGTACATTATCGTCGGATCCAAAAGTTACAATGATGTCAATTTGCAACGAGAAGTAAACTCACATTCTCTTTTTTTCTATTATTCACAGGACCGATATGAGCGATGAATTAGGGATTAAGAAAAAATAAGAGAAGATCTATAATATCTCAATAACCTAATGTCTCGTCATTAGGAGGTCTTATCTTTTTTTAGACGAGAAGAGTATCTAAAATGATAATCAGGATAGTACCTCCCATCAAGATCGTATCATAATAAATTCTATCATAATTAGACTTTATTTTTGTTGATAAATAATCATAATTAAAATTTAATCATATCAATAATATATTTTATCCAATTAAATAGAATCATAGTATTATTAGGATCGTATGTTGTTGGAACTCCTGGCACACCAAGGGCTATGATAAATCGTATGAGCAAGGATGAGCTTCATATAAATGGTGCTTATGATCATGAAGGAGAGCAGCCCATCATCGCCATCTTAAGATTGCTGTTGCTGAATCATGTTTTATCACCTTTTCTATATGCTCGTATTGCCCACCACCTCGTCACTTTGGGACAGTGGAAAACTCCTCTTCTCGTCTATCCATGGAATTCACCTTATCCTTCCAAAGGGCCAACGCCGACGCCCTCCTCACCAGGTAATTCAGCTTGCTCCGCCATCTCCTTCAGCTCCGTTAGAATTGCTTTGGCCAGAGTGTTAGCATATAAATAAAAATTATGCAAACTATTATGCGGAAAAATATTATGTCAGGATTGAAATCAAATATTACTTGATTTATTTACGATGCATACCTTTATATGTCATTTGATTAAGATCCAATTAGATCTTCAAGAGCACCGCTTACCGGATCTGAATAATGCCGAGATATCGATCTGCAAAGAGAACTAGAATGGATCTAGATCCCTTCTCCTCTCTTCCTATATTTTCACAGGACCACTATAATTGATGGTTTAGGGAGATCAAGAGAATAATCGTAATCTCTTTCTCTTATACAGCGTATTGCGGCTTACGCACACACCACGACTATTCTCCTTTAGGTTTAGAGGAGGTCATGTCCTTTTATAGGCGAGAGCAGAGGGTCTATGGTAAGTTATTAGGAGAGTTACTTCCATCAAGGGCATCCCCTAAAATATCTCAATATAATATAGACTTTATTTAATATTGGCTAATATATTTTATCAAAATTCAATTAATCCATAATATATCTTATTCAATTATAAAGGACAACATAATCTTACGTTCTCTTGCTTGGGCCATTAATTGATAAGATATAAGAGATATCCAAAATCAAAATAAACAAAATAAAATTTATTTTGAAAACAACTATCAATGCAGTGATAGCTCTATCAAGGAGTTTAGGAACCTCTTCATTCTTCTAGCTGTGTAATGCTTTTGCAAGTAGGTGTGTGTGCCAATCTCTTCTCTGCCTTCTTTTGGGAGCATCTTTCTCTTTTCCCATAGGATTGATAGGACAAAAGCTAAGTCAGATCCATCTATTCAGGTTGAGTCATTTTAGTTAGAGTCAGTTATGGATTTGATGAACCTTACCAAGTCAGTTATAAGTGATTAGAGTTGATTTTTATCTTTGAGACGAAGTCAGTTATTATTTTCAGTTAGGAGTTTATCAAGTTAGTTAAGAGTAAAAAATTAATGGAACTCTTGGTAGAGCCCTATAAATAAGGTTGTAAACTCTTTTATGGAGATCAATCAATAAAGTATTGTTTTGACCAATAGACAAAAATCTTAGGAGGCAGATCCCCTCGAGGCGATCTAGGAGGCCCGAACCCCTCGAAGAGATTGATTATCCCCCTTTCCACCTTTTTTCTTCACGATATAATCCTAGGATTATATCAAGGACCAACCAAAGCAGCTCTCTCCTCTCCTCTTTAAAGTATATGCTAAAGCTGATTCAGTTACAGATAAAAGTATTTTTGACTTATAGAATTACACTAGTGGTCTAGGAATCTTTTCTCCTTTTTATCTCTTTAAGAAAAAATAGAGCTCTTGGTTAGTCCTTATAACTCAATAGAGCTTTCTTTCTTTTGATAAACCTCATCCTTTCTTTCTCGGATCAAGTGTTTTTGAAATTATTCTGAACTCAAAGAATAGTAAAGATAAAACATTCTCACATTATTCTGTTGAATCACATCGGTTAACTATCTTGATTCCATAGCGGAATGATAAAGGGCAGTGGAACTCACTCGACAAAAAGGAAGGGAAGAAAGCATTGGCTCTATCGAAAAGACGGACATAAGCACCGAGTCTTGCGGATCTGCTGCTTCCTTACTCCTAGTTTTGGATTGATCTTTCATCCATCCTTTGAAGATTCTGCTTGAACTAAGAGAATTGTTCCCAGTAATAAAGGAATTGATACATACTACAGCATATGGAGCGCCTATTAATACATTTAAGAATAAGTCGAGGGAAAAGAGAATCGGATGTGTTAGGCTATATCTATCTCATACTACAGAAGGAGCTCCATCTTATGCTATATAGGTCACAGTTAATTGTACATTCTTTGACTCCTAATATGAGTGTAAAAAAGCAGTAAAGCAAGGAAGGCTTTCGATGATGGTACTAATTCTGGTTTATTGTCCTTTTTCTTTAGCAAGGGCTATAGATAGTACTAATTCTATGGTTTATTTTTTTCCTTTGTCTTAGGTTTGGTAGTAAATCAATGAAATAATCAAATAAGCAACTAACAAGCGGGAGCTCGCGCTAGTTGAGTGTTAGAACATCGTAAGATTTTAAGGTTTGGTTTATCTCTATAGGAGATCGACTCTCCTTAGGATGCTAAAGGGGTTCCTCCCTCCAGGTAGTTGGCCAATTGGCTAAAGAAATATTTATATATTGTTTGATGAATAAGTGATGAGTGGCTAGATGCTTTATATAGGGTTTCAAAATTCTAATTCATAATATGACTCCTACTCCAAGTAAACTAAGACTTCAACTCCTAATCAAACTCCTACTCAAACCCTAGCGAGAGTACCAATCTAAGTAAAACTCCTCCTCTCTAACCCTAACGAGAGTACCAATCTCTATAACATTAGCTAAGTCGAGTTAAGAATGTTATAGGTAGATTATTCTTGGTATGTGCATGATATTATTACTCACAATCATGTTTGCTATGTTAATGATCTTTACAGTTTATAGATGGGACTGAAGGCACATCAAGCCACGAAGCCATCACTGGATTGGACTTGGTGAGGATGCTAAACCCCACATATCAAAATTGAGCGTGTTCATTGCGAACCTGAATTTAAATATTTACGATTCATGATTCGATCTCATTCAATTAATAGGTTAATTATCCAAGCAAATAAGGTTGCATCATTTATGATCAGAAAACCCTCCAAAACAAAACAAGCACAGTTGGTAGACTCATGATGGATATAAAAATATGAAAACAAATACACAAAAAAAAAAAAAAAAAATTAAGTGACACTACCCTACAAGGCAATGACCCATCTTAACCTGACACAACCAACTTGTTCGAGCTGTTATCCACAACACTAATTACCAAACATTAGAATCAAAACCCATATCCACTAAATCAGGCATAGATAATCTATTACTGTAACCCCAAAAGAAAGCCCAAGGCATTAGTGTTGTCATCTTACATAAAATTCCTACAACTCGAACCTACAATGTATAAATCTCAACTATATGATTTTTATTATAGCTTTATCAAAGAAAAACAAAATGCTTATGTTGACAATTTCCAAGTTGTCATAGGTAACTAACTCTTGCATTGGCAAAAATTAGTTTCAAACTCAAATCTCTCATGATAGACTCTCAACATCTACGATAGGTATTTCACAAAGTCACGAGGATTATATATATACGCTTGGAGTGAAGACTATGACATTACCCTTAGCTCATTAATAAAAAACAGTAGGTCAACATGAAAACCAATTATGATACAAAGATATCAAAACTGAATTTTGCAAAAAATGTAGCTGTAGTAAATAATATACAGAAAGACTCATACTAAAAATTTTACATGTAATCTAATTCCCATATGCCTAATCTTGAGAGAGAGAGAGAGATACAATAAAAAGAAAATAACTAGAGTACATACTACATTGCCCTACAAAATTATGGGGAAGATTTGATCCACCAAATGCTTGTTATAACCACAATGATCAAAAGAGAAGATTATGATGAGTCACTAGAGGCTAGTCTTGAGGAAGATGACTCGCCCAGGGAGACGGAAGTGAAGGAAGATGCCCAGGCCCGGGCATTATCTGCCCCTTTCTGAAAGTTACTTGTCTTGTTGCAGAATCTAAGGTTGCTCCACAACCCATTAACCTCAACCACATGGTGCATTTGCTCCAACAGCTGACTTGATTCACGAAGAACACTCAAGTTCAGATGCCAAGCATGTGAGACCCAGAAAGCTTTCAAGCGGGAGTAGATGACAGAAAAAGAACATATAATTATCTTCAGACCAATGTAGATTATGCCAAAGGTTAAGCAAGGTTCCTTGGTTATTAACTCGCTTGCAGACTCAACTTCCAGTACAGGGGACTCCACATTTCCTGAACCAGGTTGATCAATAGCCAGATACATGATAGGATTCAGACCTGTATAAGAATAACTGAGTATAAGTTTGCTGCAAACTTAAGACACTGGGAAGAGTTAGAACTTAGAATTATATTTAATTTTTTTGTGAGGGGTTTGTCCATCTCACAGTTTATAATGTCTTGGTCATGCAATACCAAATATCTTGTAGGCCACAGAGACCTCAATGAATAACTCAATTTTAAGAGTAGAAGCAGGTGCCATATCTGACACAGCACTATGTTTGCAATAGGAAGAACTTAGACCTACCCATCCCCATCCCCTAGAAAGCAGGAAAAGGATGGGAACAAAAAGAAAATCACAATGCTTCTGATAAGACTAGGACAACAAGTATCAGATGGCAAATACCTAGAAGCAATGAGAACTGTCGTAAGAAACAAAATTCAACTTGAGAAATCAACCTGTACTTCTCTTGTAGAAGTGGACCAGAGAACTGAGATCCTTTGGGCCATGGTATCGTACTCTTGACGTCTGATTGATCAGCACTATAGCTGGAAAGCTGTGAATACCATTTCTCGATAGGACACTGCATAGCAAGTGAAAAATTATCGCATGAAACAGCATGATCCATACAAGATGGACCAATATATTGATGAAGAAAAGACCAAGTATGACTAGCAAACTACATACCTTGGCATGATAGAAGATTCTTCAACTAGTAAGTGTTTTATATGAGGAAACATGGAACCAAGAGCATCGAAAATAGGTTGAATGTCCCGTGAGAATGGACACCAAGATGCACAAAAGAGAACAGAACAATATTGACCGCCACAATTCAGGTATCTCTCCAGTGTCTCTCCACTCACCTTCAAAATGTATAGACAAAATCAGATGTATCTGCAATCTGTAATCCACAGTTGAGTAGAGAATCTTAAATAAGAAACATAACAGTCTGCCACAATGGTTAAAGCAACGTTGACAGACTGCCTTGTTTAAGTACTTCATTCCATATGTGAGCAATATGAATTCATTGTCAACTATAGCTGCTGAATGAAGATAATCCTCTGTTTTTAGGTCCTTTGCCTTTGGGCCTGTGGCTGGATAAAAAGTTTGTTTGAATTAGAATCGAGTGTGTGTATTATCAGCATTCATCAAATCATAACCATCACTTTGACTCCCATCTTCTAGTACATAAAGCATCCTCAGCAAATGCTCCATGCATATTCTACTTGTACAACTCTTTACAGGATGATAGAGAATTTTAAATGATGGAAGTCCATGCACAATATGAAGGGAAACCATCCCCACCACTAATGGATCTTATATGTCATATGCACTATGACTAGTTTTCTAAACCCTGTGCATTGCCAATATTTTAAGATACTCTTGATGTTTCCTTTTGTAATATATGTATATCCACTGAAAAATTAAAAACTCTTTATTAGTTGGTTCCATTTTCTAGTACAAATGTCATGATCCGATTTCATGGGAGAACTGAGCCATTAACTTTATAGTTCTAGAACCATGTGATCCATAATGGTTATCCCCAAGTTAATCATAGTTACATCCATCAAACTTTTAAACCAGTTCAAGTCTCTTTCCACTTGTGATATGGAGCTAAGATAAGAGTGCTACATAAATCATCCTCCGCAAATGCTCCCTGCATACAATTCTTCATTCAGAGGACAGTATAAAATTTTATATGAATGAAGTCCATGTCCAATATTGAGGAAAAGAACCCCCACCATAAATGGATCTTATATGTCATATGCACTATGAACAGTTTTCTAAACTCTGGCATTGCCCATATTTTCAGATACTATTGAAGTTTCCTTTCATAACATATGTATATAAATTGCAACAAGTCACATCCACCAAAAAAGTAAAAACTCCTAACTGGTTGGTTCCATAAACCACTAGCTGCTACCAGACACACCCAAGTGTTTGGTTGAGGCTACAGCCAAAGTTTACAAACCATAGTGTTTGTTATTTATTTTTTGGTTAAATATGGCATAATTTACCACTTTTTCACTCTCTAAACCAAATATGATCTTCATATAAACATTCATGCATGAATAATTAAATAAATTAAATCACAATCTTTAAATGTTCTACCATACTAACAATCTACTAGATCATGACCTATTGAAACTTAACTATATGATGATTATAACAAATTATTTATACTTGAATCTAGACATCAGATCAGGCTCAAGACAAAAAACTGTAATGCCCAACTAAAGGCTATAAAATTGAATTAACAGTGGATCTCAAATTGCTTTTTAGAAAGAAGAACCACAAGCCCAATACTCTCCCGAACTTCAAAATTCTAAAGAAAAATCCCGCAATCAATTGAACACTGAAAAGGCAGAAATTTTTTCCCATTTAACAATACGAATCATTCACCCATTTTCCAGAGCAAAACTAGAAGAATGACCTGTAGCTGATATCAACTGAAGAAATTGATAAAAACTGGCGAATAAATCAACATGGTCCATGGATATCGATAAAAGTTGTCAGCTACCAAGAAACACTGAATGAATGCCTCGGTTTATAAAGTACACTAGAAAATAGATGAGGAGATAATACTAAGGCTGCTTCCACATATATACTAAGGGATACAATCCAATTTTGACTAACCAACCATAAATAATATAAATTTTCCTTTTCAATAGTTCACGTATCACATTTCTTAAAAAGGAGAAATTGCACAAGAAGCTAAAACGACCAGATACCCTCCCTTCGATCAAAACCAAAAAAAATTTGCGCCTACCAGTAAATATCCATCACACCACAACCCCAGACACCAAAAATGTCAAAACTTTAAATCAGATAAATGATCATGAGAGATTAGATTTCCTAAACAGTCATAATAATCCCAGAAAAATAAACAAAGAACATCACAAATCCAAAAGAATTCGCAAAACAGCAACAGAAAATTCTCGCCTTTGGATAAAATAGGACGCACGTTTACGCGATTGTTTGAGAAAGAAGGGCACCTTCTGGGGCAAGGATAGCTCAATCCATCGAGGGCATTGAAATCCGAGGTCGTCGAGGAAGGGGACGCTCAAGCGAGGAAAGAGAGGCTGCATCGTCGCAAGAGATACGCGAAAAGCCAGGAAGGAGACGAAGAAGAGAATGGCGGCAACGACGGGAAGAGGGGATCCGGCCATGGAAAGGATGGAGGAAGCAGTCGAAAGCACCAATCGGGAGGAAGAATAGCGAGGATAATAATCTTTGCCCTGTCGGCTCTTGTTTTTAGATTTATTTGCTGTCTGTTATTTTGATCAGGATGTGGGTTTGTCTTCCTTGTGTAATGTGTTGGCTTGTTCTGCTTTCTGTTATTAGGATTTATTATTATATATTAGTAATTTTTTCTCATTATGAGTTTTTTCTAAACAGCGCTCCTTGTTTCCGTTCGTTTCAAATAATATCTCTAATTCAAAGAATATACGAAATATCTCTCAACAACTCTTTCCATCAAATTTTTTAATCAATTTTTTTCATCATTCTTAAACGGTTATTGTGCTTTCATTTAACTCATTTATAATATTTTTATTGAGATATTAAAAATATTAAAAATATTAAAAAATATTAAAAAATATTATAAATAACATCATATTTATGCCACTTCGATTGTTATTTTTAAACTATTATAAATATATATATTCAAGATGATTTATAATTTATTTTAATTTAATTTAACTTATTTATAGTGTTTCCAAACTGACTCTAGAATATTTTTATTATGATAATTAAAATATTATAACAGATTAAAAAAATTATAACGTATCAACATATTATAATAAACTAAAAAATACAATCAACTCTTTAATAGATAGTTTGGAAATTTCTCCGAATTAGGGGTGTCATTAGGAAAACATTAAAAGGGATGCTCATTGAAAATGTGTGTATACTGATAAAAAAAATCTAAATTGATAATATATATATATATATATATATATATATATATATATATATATATATATATATATACGCGAAGAGAAACATATTTTGGTTGCAAGATAACTAAAGGTTAGATAGTCTCTTTTGGCCTGTGCGTCTCCTGCCCTAAATTTGCCGCTCTTTCCCCAGCATCGTTCCCTTCCACCCACTTGCGGAGGCGAACGACGGAGAGACGACGACGACGGTAAGATCTTCTTCTCCTCCTCCTCTTGCTAAATATAGCTTGCATCCGCGATTTGTTAACGCTGTTGAGAAAGGAGAACGTTCTGATCGGTGTTGGCCGCTTTGGTCAGTCTTTTTCGTACTAAATTTGATGATGACCTGCCTCAATCTTGGGTAGTACCGGTGCTTTTCCTCCCTTGTATGCTGATCTTTAAGTGCCTTCACTTTAGTTTTTGTGTGTGGAATCCAGTAGCTTAATTGACATGAGATATTTCTGATATCAGCGAGTAATCCCCTCTTTTTTTGATATACGTCAGGGATTTACTCATGAAATTTGGTGTGTTTTGAAGTCCAAGAGGCGATAAGATCTGACAGCGGTCAGTTGTTCGCAGCCATGTCGGTCACGGCCGGTGTTAGCGATACGGTGATCGCCATCCGCGACAAGCTCCGGGGAAAGATCGGCCAGACCAAGGTCAAGAGGTACTGGCCCGGCAAAGCCCCAGAATGGGCCGACGACGTGGAGGAGGATGAAGACTTCAGGGCCTCCAAGTTGGCCGCTCTCGAGAAGGCCTTCCCTACTCGGGATGATGCTGATGTACCTCAGAAAGATGATCGCAGGCTGAGGCGTCTGGCTGAGAGCCGAACTGAGAACAAGGAAGAGGTGAGGGCCGATCACCGGCGGATCCGGCAAGCTGAGATAGTATTGACCACCGAGGAAGAAAAAAATAGGTTGGAGGGCTTGGAGTTGGAAGAGGAAGATGAGGACGCGATGGAGGAGAGGAGGCGCAAGATAAGAGAGAAATTGCTTCAGAGAGAACAGGAGGAGGCTGCTCTTCTCCCTGTAGAAGAGGAAGAAGAAGCAGAAGAGGAGGAGGAGGAATCCGAGTATGAGACAGACTCAGAGGAGGAACAAATGGGTATTGCCATGGTGAAGCCGGTTTTTATACCAAAGTCACAGCGAGATACTATTGCAGAGCGTGAGAGGCTTGAGGAGGAGGAACGACGCCTTGAGGAGCTAGTGAAGAAGAGATTAGATGAGAGAAAAGTTGAGACTAGGCAAATCGTGGTAGAGGAGATAAGGAAGGATGAGGAGATCCAGAAGAATTTGGAGGCTGAGGCGAACATATCAGATGTGGACACAGATGATGATATGAATGAGGCTGAGGAATATGAAGCTTGGAAGACTAGGGAGATTGCAAGGATTAAGAGAGAAAGAGAGGACAGAGAGGCAAGGTTGAAGGAAAAGGAAGAGATCGAGAAGGTTAGGAATATGACAGAGGAGGAAAGGAGGGAATGGGAGCGGAAGAATCCAAAGCCACTTTCTGCACCGAAGCAGAAGTGGAGGTTTATGCAGAAGTACTATCACAAGGGTGCTTTCTTCCAGTCTAATTCTGATGACCGTGCAGCAACAGCGGCTTCAGATGATATATTTAGGCGTGATTTCTCTGCACCAACTGGAGAAGATAAGATGGATAAGACCATATTGCCTAAGGTCATGCAAGTCAAGCACTTTGGACGTAGTGGAAGGACGAAATGGACTCATCTTGTCAATGAGGATACAACTGACTGGAATGCTCCGTGAGTATACCTTCAGCCTCGTAAATCAGCAATTTGTACACACACACACACATATATATATATTGTGGTGATAGCAACTAATGCTAGTTTTGATGTTTGTTATCATAAAGAAGAAATGACTTTGTCAAATTAAAATGTAAACTGAGAAAATTTAGGCCACAAGCCATGTCCTTTTTTTTGTCAAGAGTTGCTGGAGAAACCAAGAACAAAATCATTTTTTACTGCTTTTGACAATCTGTGAATAATCTAGTCATGACTCATGTTAGGAAGTTGGAACTTTTGGTCGAACATAGATATCCATGCCCTTGAGATGTACTTGGATTTAATATCTTTTATGATATTACAGGTGGAGTATGAATGGCCCTCTTCGATCAAAGTATAACGCAAAAATGGCAGGTATGAATGCACCAATTGAAAAACCAAAAGGAAGCAAGAAGTTGAAGGATTGGGAGATTAAGTAGCTTATTCTTCTTCTTGGTTATTTGTCTGGTTGATGCAAAGAAGGGATTTCACCCATGCTTTGTCTTGTAATGGTCTTTACGATGCAAGTTTTAACATGAAGTAAACCTTCATATATTATATTTTGTAGCATCAACTGCAGAATATGTTAAGATTTACTTGTTAATTTCTGAATTACGCATGTTTCTCATTGTCATTCCTTGGAATGAATATTGTTTGTCATATTCTACTGACTGTTGACTTTATGGATCTTTACAAGATGAACTTTGATTGTTTTTGGGCAAGTCAGCATCAAGAAAGGATCAATAGTTGATTGATAGGGATGTGGCAAATAAAGGACCCAGACTGATTCATTAAACAGGATTCATTTAGCCAGGAAATATATCGCTTTTGTGCTACAGAGTGATATATCGTAAGTTTGTATTTTTTTTTCCTTTTAAATTATCTTTAAAGTTAAGATGTTGACATTTGCTAAGTCCAACTCATCTTCAGGCAGCATGACCCGGCCAGTGAAAGTTATCTTTACTCTGCTTGATTGATTGTTGGTATTTTCAGTTCTCTGTGTTTTCTCTTGAAATATATCACTATTTTAAGGCAGGTCTGATATTTGTATCTTGACCCTGACTTTGATTGAATCAGTAGCAAGTTTCTCATGCCTTTGTTCTTAGTCTGGGCTATGCTTCCCTCTCTTATTCTTGTTCTAGTTATGGAAGTCATTGTCGGTTATTATATTATGCTTAGATGGCCTTAGTTTTTCTTTATTGGTCTTTTTGTCTCTCATTTTAACTTGAGTTAATAGGATTTTCATGAAGTGGGCGCATTTGCCATCACTCTGTTGATTGTACCTTCTGGTATCAATAATTAAGTAATATTTATATCATCTTTATTTATTGTATTTTTTTTTTGTTTCTTATACTCATACTATGTTGCAATGAAATTCATCATTTTTATTAAAATAAAACCATGTGGAGATCTGACATGGACTTAAAAGGTGTTAGGTCTGCTTGAAATACATTTTCTCTCTCGGTACTTTTTGTAAGTAGTTTTTCTTGGAGGATATCTTATCTACTATGTAGTTTTTTCCCACTTCATGTGATCCTCCTTAGTGTAATGGTAATATAACTTTCTTATATGCTAACTGGTAGACCGATTGATGATTTCATATCTAATAAGTTATTCTTTGAAACATGCATCTTTCTTTTATTGTCTCAGTTCTTCCGGATCATAGAATGATTATTCAGAATCATGAAATTTGTTGCTATATTAAGTTACTTTTTTCAAGATGGGCCTTGGTACGACGGTAAGATTGTTCTTTTGTGACATGGGAGATCAAGGTTTGAGTTATGGAAACATCCTCTTTAAATATTCAAAGTTGAGATTGTATATAATGACTCTCTTCAGACTCTGCATTGGTGGCCGCCTCCTGCATTGGGTACGCCCATTTATATTAAGTTACTTTTTTTGTTTAACAAATAAAAGCTGTTTATAGGGAGTTTTTCATGTCATTTTTAGGAACCTGTCGCCTATCTTTTCATAGTTATCGGTAGATAACAACTGTCAGGTACAAGATGCACTATCTGAATTTGGACCAATATTCCTGAAAAGCTGCATTTTTTTTATTTACTGATTTATGTTTTGGCTGATAATAAAAATATTCTTTGGGGTGGCATATGTATGCCATTGTATATGAGCACTTTTGACTTGTTTTGCCATAAATCTATTCAGATTTGTCTTTTCCAGGTGCCCACGAGCCATTCAAGTTCAATCACAGTTCTATTTGCAGATAGTATTGTTGCATACAGTAATTGTTTGTAAAAGAACCAATCAAAAGTGAAGTGGCTGGACCTTTTTTCAAATTTCAGACCCATTTACATCTGTTGTTTAAACTTTTATTAATCAGGATGTCATATATGATATTTATAAGAGGCTGAGCATGCATGGGGTGTACCTAAATCATTTATGTACTCGGGCTTGTTTTGCAGAAATTACTAGGCATTTTAGTTTCCTGTGAGGCAGCCAAGTTCAGGAACAGGTTGTCATATCAGGATTGTTGCTTGTGGTAATATCCCTGCTCTGCATATTTGAAGCAAAGTGTCTTCTATGGCAGTGCCATGATGCCTGTCTTGTAGCTTACCTGATGTTAATTCAACAGACCTAGTCAATTTCTCACTGCATGAATCAATATTCTTAGGTAAATTATTGACACAAATGCAGCATGAGTTGTTGAGCTTGTTCGTTCTCCATGTTTCACCCTAGTCATGGTCACTGGTTAAGATTGTAGTGGCATAAATGAATCTCTCTACTCAAACAAGATGGCCAAAACTTGATTCTGTTTCACTTTCACTCGAGAAAGTCTATTATGAGTTATCTAATATTTTTTAGTTTTAATAAGAGTCTTCCTTTTGGCAGGTGGAGAAGCAAAATAGCCCCATCTACCTCCATAAAGATGAGGTATGACCACTGAACCCTGGCTTATGGGTTTGTTTGCAAATCATATTTCCATTTTAGTCATGATTATTTTTCTAATTCTGAATTATATATGGTAGAAAAGTCACCCCTTCCCCACCAAAAGAAAAGGAAAAAAGAAAACAAAAATTGAAATATATTGCTACACATTATACACCCTATATGTGTGCCTTTTTTCTTTCAGCTCATTTTTCACTTTGGTGCTTCTTTCTATAAATCATCTTTTTCACTGTTTGTTGTTCTTATATAACTATTGAGGATTGATATAATGGTACAATATCAGTTTCGATAAACCATCAGACTCTTGTATAATGGTTAAAGATTCATTCTCTGTAATCTGAAGTAATTAATGTCGACTGAAAAAGTGAATAATTATTATACATCATTCTATGACCTTGCAATTGTGGGTATCTGATGCACTTTTATACTGACTACTCCACTTACAAGTTACATGATATAATTACATTTGGTAGATACAACAATACAATTTATCCGAAAACAGAAGTTACAGTTCAACCACCACACAATGTCATTGCTTAAACTCAATAAACAATTCTGCAACTATTTATTCTTTTTATTTTCGAAATCTTAGGAAATTGATTTAAGCACACTATAAGGCTTATCTCCAATACAACGGACTTGACGATCTTTGGGTAGCAAATCATGTGACAAATCTTAGGGAAAAGCACATGGAACAATATCTTTTAAATTTATACCCCCACGTGCTGCAAAGAAAAATAGACACCGGGTAATCCAAGGCCAAGAGGAACATTTATTTCCTTGTATACCAAATTCTAAAGGTTTATTGATGTCATGGTCTTATAATGTGAGTCAATCAATGTATAATTTAAAAAAAATTATTCTTGATCTAAATAGAAAATTTTATGTTCAACGAAATTAAAGAAGATACATATAAACGATTTCAAATAATCTCAAACATTATGATCTGTCATCCAATATGAAAGAACCAAGTTCTTTGCGCCCTCACTTTTATTGTTTCTTCAAGCAAATAAATCCATATTCCTTATTCCTACACTCACCCTGAAGAAAAATAGGCATATTATTGGGAAAAAGAAAGAAAACGGAGATGTTACGCAGTAGAGCCCCATTCAAAGAAGAGAGAAGGGCGGCCGCCACATTAATTCCTTCCACAGTTGTACTGCCCTTCACATCCCCCATATAAACTATACATAAATCGCGCTCTCCGTCTCGTCCCCTCCAAAGTATCGTTTCTTCCGCTCCCGAGAAGACTCACCCTGCACCCGCTGCGGTAAAAATCGATTTTTTGTACTGTTTGTTTAGAATTTATTTTTGTGAAGATAATCCTCCAGACTTTCCATCATTCATCCATGACTCACAATCTTTGGGAAGATAATCCCTCAGAGCTAAAAATCGATTCTTCTCCTATCCCGTTGGGAAGAGTTCTTCTTCCGCTCACGAGAAGGTTTCTTCCTGCTTCTTCTGTGGTAAACATCGAATCCTTGGACGATCTATTTCTATGTTTTTGGGAACATTGGTTTCGGAGAATTCCCGCTGCAACCATTCTTTTTTCGCTTTGACGTCCCATCCGTTGCGACTCTGGAATTATTGAAAGAGTTGACGGTGCGTTGCATCTGACTAGTTGTCCCCATAAAGGCCAATCTCTTTTTGCCTGCATCGATGGTTGTGGTTTACTTTTGCTCTCAGGATTGTTCTCGTTGGGCAGCGAAGAACGAACTCTTCTGAGGAGGATTAGATTTTGAAACCTTCTTTTAAAATTTTTCTTTGTGCTGCTGTTGCGGTCTTTGCTGGAATTTCTCTGGTGGGTGGCGCGTCTGGCGGGAATCTGGATGTTCTTTATTTCATACTTTTGTGTAAGATAGAAGAAACAGAAAATAACGCTTTTTTGGGTTAATTTAACTTGTTTCAAAATTGAGACGGTTCGAATATGCTGTTTGAGAAGAAAATTTTTAGCTGTAATGGATAAGCATCTTTTGACATCTATAAATAGCAAAGTGAGGATCGAGTCCCATCAACGTAAGAAGGGGGAAGCTCATATGTAAGAAGAGAAAGACTTGGAACAAGTGTGTGAAACTTGGAGTTTATAATTGGAGTATAGTATAGAAGTTCAAGAAAGGAAGAGCAATTTAGGACTGATAATTTTAAAAGAACTCAGTTAATTGCTTAATTATGCTTCTGATGAGTCTCATCTACAGCGTGCTTTGTTAAATTGGCTAATACACCTTTGGAAAGTAAGCTTTCTTACTTGTATGTTAAGACTTCTATATTAGCATTTTGGGTTTTTTATATCCATACAAGTGTCAGTTAAAAACCGTACAAGATGAACTAGTGCATAAGGCTCCTATGCAAGTGTGTCTAAAGATTTTATTTTTTATTTTTATTTATTATATAGTATTTTTAAAAGTGTTAGGCGACAAGAGTTGAGTGAAGCGATACATTTTAGAATATTAAAAATATAAAATATATAAAAAATATAAAATATAAAATATGGTAAGAGTTGTTAATGGTAGTTTTACGTATCAATTCAAAGGATTAACAATCTACTGTTATCAGTAGTTATGATAGTGCGCAGTAGGGACGGGAGAGGAGGAGTCACCAACGATGGGAGGTGGGGAGGGAGACGGCGGGGGTGATGAAGGAACCTTCGGACGATGGCAGTGGCAACGGAGGAAGTTGTGGACCTGTCCCTTGACAACCAAAGGAGCTACACACGAAAGATTAGGTGGTAAAGAGAGTTCTGCACAGGAAAAGGTAACGATGAAGGAGGTAGATTCAGACCTTTACGTCAGCAGCGGAAGAGGAAGCTTGAACCTTTTCGTCGGCTACAGAGGCTGCAATGGCGGATCCTAAGGTTTATCGAGTGAGTTGGCGGAGGGGAGGGGAGGGGAGGGGAGAGGGGTTGGTTTTGATGTTTACTATTGGACTTGGTTCAATCAAATCAACTAAGTCACTGTTGAATCAAACTAGAGTCCAAAATCTGGTTTGACTCGGATTCAATCAATCATGTAAATTGAAGTTTGCCCCCATCCTATTTAGTCAGCTAGGAAGAGAGAAACAAAAACTATTCTTATTTAGAACTTGGTCTAAGCATCCAAGTAGCATCATTTCCTTACACGTTGGCTTTAGTCATTGATACATCCTTGAACATTTTTATATATGTGGTCATGGTTGTATTCGCCTAAAATTGGACGATGAAACAACCAAACAGATAGAGTAATGTTGAAGTTATAATTAATGGATTATATACGGTTTATGTGGCTGCTTTTATGTAAGTGATGAGGTGACAACAACAAGCATATAGTATCCATTTCTCTACAAATGGTATATTTTAGGGAATATGTTTGTGTGACATACATGTGGGGGTAGAGTGGATGGTCCGGTTTGGGTTGGCTTGTGGAATGGCAATACTGGTAGTAGTGGTCCTTATAAAATATGTTGCTTTGCATGTGCATAATTTCATATTATTTATAGCTTTGCCTTTACGACCATTAACGTTGTATGTTATGCATGGATTACTGACCGCTTGACATGCTACCCTGTATTTGCATCATGTGTATGCGTGAGTCATGACTTGTGGCAGAGCTGAATGTGTCTGAAAGAACTGTAAGGTTTGACTGCCATGGACAGGCACAAGAATTGTTAGCTATTATTATTTCATCACACGCTTGATAACAAATTGTGTTTATACTAGGGGCTTTTGGACTCTGGTGGTATATAGTAATTATTTGTCAAATGCATACTATGTTTGCTGTTACATAAATCGTACGACTGTAAGTTATGAGGCTTGTCTGAATGAAAAATGATCTACGAGAGTTATCTAAATGTGCTTTTGAAATATATTTCTTGTCACTATTTTGTCCTTTATTAGGTTCTACTGCTATATATGAGTTTTAAATTAAGCTGAGTATTAATAATTTGGATAGATTCACCATATTAAGTTTCTTTTATAATATATGCTAATTACAGGTGTCCTACAAGCCAATCACGTGAGTGATGACACGTGTGACATGCTATGTGATTTTTTTACTTATGATTATTATTGACATATTCTCACATTATATTATCTATTGCATATATATTGTGATGTCCTTGATTTTGTGCAATGAGAGTCAGATCGTGATGAGATCACGATAATGAGATCGATTCACCTTTAAACACAGATCCTGAATAATCCCGGTTATAGGTTACTCGAGAGGGACATCGAGATAATCGGACAGACCGGTGTACTATATACCCGTCCATATGATGGAGGTGGCTGGTCTCATAGCCACTTGTGTGGAGACACTAAGGATATAGTACATGTGCTCATTGGAGAATGAGTTCGCTGATTGATCCGCTTATGGAATGCTATATGGTTGATGATACCTAATGTTAGACAGCGATTCCATAGTCCCAGTTGTATATTTGGTCCTTTGACCTGAGACACCAAGGATGTCTTGTATGAGTACTCTTTTTTTTTACACCAGACTTACAGGTTTGGAAAGTTTTAGATCTGGTACAGTTGGTTATCGGGATTGGTAGCCAACCTTACGAAGACAATTGAGTGTCAATAGAGAATCATCCACTCTCGGTATAACAAGAGGAATATTTCATATGTGTTTGCTTAGACAAATCCCTGCCTGACCAGGGTTATTCGGATTTAGAGAGAAAGAGTTCTCCGGTAGAATCCGATTAGAGCAAGACAAACTGATTCCATATATGACCTGACAGTTCTATGTTCAATATATAGTTTCTGGGATATTAGTTGGATGAGGGATTATAAATACACGGTAACTGTGGACAGACAGGTCCGATGAATTCGATCCCCCCTGTAACGTCTGGGGACTATGGCGTAGTGGCATAGTACGTCCATAGTCGATGAGTCGAGTGAATTATTATGAGGATAATAATTTACTATATCAGAAAGAGTTCTGATGGGAACGACTCACGGCCAACTTGGTATCGGGCCTAGAGGGTCACACACATATGGTGGATGCTTCAGCGAATAGAGAATTAGATGAAGATCCAATTAACCCCTATCCTCATTAGATGATATCCTATGCTGATGGGCTCCTTGCTTAAGGCTCAATTAGAGGCCTAAGGAGATTATTGGATAGAGATCCAATAATGCAAGGTTAATGGGAAAATGGATGAAGATCCAATACCCACTAAGGCAGGAGCCCTAGGGTTTTGGTGGCTTTCTATAAATAGGAGGGGAGACTTATGGTTGATAGGCTGCAGCTTTGGCCTCCCCCTCCTATTCTCCTCCCTCCTTCTGCACAAGAGTTGCGAGATCAGATTAGAAGAGTTTTGTTGCAGAGATCCATTGTGTGGATATCGCTTGAGAGGAGGACGCTTGACCTCCTTCATCCTCTTCATCCGGATATGGAATACAAGGATATACGATCTCCCTAGGTATAATCAATCTCTCACACATGATGTGGTTTTTCGGTTTTGCGTTTTTTCTCGCGACCCCAATCTTTTGCACGACGATTTGATCTGCGTGAGAAACCGGTTTTTGTTTTGATTTCCACTGCGCATGTGATGCACCCACTGAGGTTTCCCAACAATATATTGCTGTAGGATTCATAGTTTAAAATATTTGTTGGACTGATATGTATTATTTATCGATTTGACTGAGAATCGGTCGAACCATACAGCTCTATAACATTGGTATATGGAGCTGTACGGATCAGCATACCACTTGATATCTTGGTACCATAGCAGTCCTGATGACACATTTAAAACCTTCATAGGTTTATATCTCTTAATTACTTGATAGCCTCTATTTTGTCAAATTTGGTCAGCTTGGTTGATTACAAAACATCTGATTGCCATGAAAGATAGCAGCTCCAGTGACACTTCAAATTATTTGGGACGGGTTCGGCATCGTAAACACCCTAGTGAGGTTGGTTGCTACATTGGCTATATTCTGTCTAACTACTCTGGATTCCATAATATTCTGTAATACTTATAGTTGTACTTGTTAAGAAGTTTTAGGTTTCACTTCTGAAAAATTTCTGGTAATTTATATCACTGATGATCATTATTTATGCACTTCGATAGTCAACCTGTCATATGTTTTATGTTCTGGGTTGCTGTGAACAGAGGGTGATCTCGGTGTCCAGTGTGAGTAGAATGATATGCATCTTGCCATGACAACTATTTTCTGGGAAGAAATGCAAACATAGCCAATTACCGTTGGACACAATTGTTGATAATATATATCTTTCTCATTCAAATTGTTCTTTGTTCAATGGAGGCATAACCTAGTGTTGTATTACTGCGGTTATTAATGGAACATTAGATGACATTTTTCAGGTTTCTCCAGATGCAGATAAAGCAAACAGATCAAATTTGCTTGTTAATGACCGCAATAAATACAAATCAATGCTTATTCGTACTTACTCATCAGTGTGGATGATAGGGGTTTTCTCTTTTATAATCTATATGGGTCATCTTTATATATGGGCTCTAATAGTGGTCATCCAAATTTTTATGGCAAGAGAGCTGTTTAGCCTTCTTAGAAGATCCAATGAAGAAAGACAGCTTCCAGGATTTAGACTTTTGAATTGGTATAGCTCGCATCTTTTTCACTTCTCTTGCAATTTCATTGGTTAAAAAAGATCGTTAGTTGCCTGAACATTTTTTCTGCAAGAGTAATCTGATACCTTAGAGTTTGGGACTAATTGTATGTTATCTTTTGTGCTTCACCTTACAGGCATTTTTTCTTCACCGCAATGTTGTTTACTTATGGACGTTTTCTTACCCGGCAGCTCGTTAACACTGTGACTTCAGATAAATTGCTGTGCCAGCTCGTCAGTGGGCTTATCAAATATCAGATGTTTATTTGTTACTTCCTATATATTGCAGGTTATACTTTTCTTTTAAATTCTTTAGTGTGTATGATAGATATCATGTTAACAACCATTTGTTTAGATAACAACATTCATTTGCCATTTTATGTGCTTTATTGTCAAGACTCATGGTTTATGATACTGATCAGACTGATATGTGCTCGTTACTGATTGGTATACCATTTATTTATTTTATTATTTTCAATGATGTTGGATAGTACAAGTTGGTAGACCACTTGATATCTTAGTACCATATAGATTATAGAGTATGATGGCTTGTCAAATTTGGTATCAGAAGATTCAGAACCATTATCCAAAACATATTAAAACTTGTTGCACCTTTCTGTCCATTACTAATGATTTTTTCATACCAAACATTAGAAGGTCTTAATTTGTGAGGAAGCAGACAATTAAAATTGTTCTACATACAGAATATACAATTTCATAAGAAATATAGTATTGTTTAAGAATTATTAAGCATGCAGGATCACCCAATGATAGGGGAAAATATAAACAAGATGATGTGGCAGATGCAGCAATTCAAATTTCTCTCGTTTCTCTCTTTCAATATATCAATTTTGAAGATAATTCCAGAACTTTCAAGCGGAAGTTTGTTTGATGCTTCAAAATAAGAACATTATGTATGGCTTAAAGTGTTAAATTTGTATATTCAATACTCTTGCAAAATCCGTACAGTAAATTTTTTGTTTGTTTTGTTTCCAATTTGCAAGGTGACTATATAGAAGACAAAGCACCTTTTCAAGGCGTAAAAAACTGATCTTTAATCAATATTGTTAAGATAATTGAAACTTCTACAGTAATGAGTTCGATATGGTTAAATTTTGTCTGCAATTGGAAGCGATATGGATAAGTGGAACTGTGGATTTTTTGATACTGGGTCTTAATTATGTAGGCTGTTTTAACTCCCATACCAAAGGAGCTATCTGTTGTTGGACAATTGATTTTACATTGACTCTTCTTCTGTTGTTATGAATCTTTGGTAGCGAGACCATGTGGTACCTTCAATTAATAGCTCACATCTGCAACCTAACTGGCCTCTCTTCTATGAATCTCATGCATTTTATTTCTTATAATGCAAGTGTTTTGAATCTCGTAACTCTTGATAGAAGGATGATCAACATTTTTACATGGTGGCTTAGGCTTTGTATGGTTTATTCTCACACTGAAGAAGAAGATGTATAAGTATCAGTTCAGCCAGTTTGCATGGACACACATGATTCTTCTAATGGTTTTCATACAGTCAGCTTTCACTGTGGCAAACATATTCGAGGGTATCTTTTGGTAAACTTCTTATGTATCTGTTAATATTTTTCCATTTACTAGAAGTTGAGTCTTATTAGCCTCTTCTAAGTACTCCACTTTAAAGGCTTTGTCATTTTTCTTATTTAGGAAATCGTATGTCATTATTATCAAATTTTCTGGCTGTGGTTAAAGCTCTTGTTATGCTACATGATAAATAATTATCTGTTAACTCGAGTGCCTGGGGAATGAGGACTACATGGTTGTAGTTCATACTTCATTGTACTTGGATGTAATCAGAGTTGTCCATTTGGTGCAACTTGAGACATCAATATTGCATTCTCCTTCCTTTTCTTCATTTGGGAATCATGCAAAGCTCGAGAAATTGTGTTTCTCATTGTGAGTAACAAGAGTAGTTTCTTAGGATCTCACTAATAGGTGTCACTTTCTATATCTTTTCTGTAACTGCTTTGAACTGTCCTCCATGGGAATTCTCTCCTTGATACTTTGATGCGAAAGAGCAAACAGAGCAATGTTTGCTACATAATTTTCTGTTTAGATCTTTATGACCATCTTTTGACTGCTTTAGGATGGGAATAGTTACTCTGTTATTTGAACTATAATATACACAAATGTTTTTATGGTCAGCATGCTTTTAATTTTCTTCTGATTTGAAGTTTTGATATTTGTAATTATCTTAGGAAAGATGATTGTGGCCCTTTTACAGGTTTCTGTTACCAGCATCACTTATTATTATCAATGACATTGCTGCATATTTTGTTGGGTTCTTCTTTGGAAGAACACCATTGATCAAATTATCTCCTAAGAAAACTTGGGAGGGATTTATTGGGGCATCAGTCGCAACATTGCTCTCTGCCTTTGTGGTGAGCATCATACACTAATTACACATTATTCTCTAATCTCATCTGTGTTCTCTTTCTTTTTCTTTTTGTTACATAAGCATGTTTTAGTCCATATAGTACATATATATCTTCTAAGCTACTGTTGAGAACAACATTACAATATTCGATATGCAGTATATGGGGTTTTTTTGTCATAAACTTCCTGGATTCTGTTTTTTACCAGATCTTTTTTCTTTTCTTCAGTTCTCATTTGGCAGATGCAACATAAAAATTTAATGATGTTAGAACTAAAGATGGAAGAAAATAAAATGAAAGAGAGAAGACTGCAAGATAATTCTAAAAGAAGTAAAGAAAGGGAGAGGATTGGCCTCAATAAGAAGGGGAAAGAGGAAATATGAGAGGAGAGGAAAGAGGAACATGAGAGAGATGCTTCAGACATTTATTAGTGCAAAATTTTCTTTTACTAGGTAAAGGCACAAATTAGGGTAACGTTGGCTTATATGCTCCTAAATAATAGCTGATCAGTTTTATGTTCTCCTCAGCTCGATTAAAGGTCTTTTAACACACTAAACAAATAACAAGAAAATTTAGCACTTAGTATAACTGGAAGATACACTAATGATTCCATTAAGAAATTTTGAAGTTAAGAAATGAACCAGATACAAGATGCAGTAATCTGTTTCGCCTTTTTTCAGAACTAAATGGAGATCCATTTGGTCCTTTTTGAAACATTAGGTTCATGTCAGCAGAAAATGGATGCAGATGGCATCCATGTTGATGTGGAAGAAGTGAGAGAGAGGCTGCAACCGTGGCAAGTTTGGAGGAATAGGTAAAGATTATGTTTGCGACTACTGCTGCTGCTGCTGAACTATTGGAACTTGTGGAGTAAATTGCTGGTGATTTTGTTGCCACCTAGAAGCTAAATGAGTAGGATGGGGACCCAGACGAAGAGATGCCCCAGAAGACAGATTATCAGGAAGAGGCTTGCTCTTTCCTTGATCAGACACACTCAGATCCTACTATTGTAATAGCGCAGTCCTTAGAATAGGATTAGCTACTGAGATAGTCCTTGCTTTTCCAAGTAACTTTAGTCTCCCCTACTTTCCCTCAATCTCATAAAAGGAACCAGTAGCATTACTTGAAAATGGAGCTATCTATTGTGACTTGGAAGTAGACATTCTGAGTTAGGCTGAGTTCATTAGTTAGGCTCTTTATATCCTAGACCTTCAAATTGGTTTTATGTAACATTCAACTTGATCTTCTTTAGGAGCACCTTAAAATAGAATTCAGTACACCATTTTAAGATGTAGAACTCATTCTCGTACTATTTGTCAATTGAGCGGCAAGCAATTCTTGAGACACCTAGGTTATGTTTTCTTCGACCACCATATGCAGAGTTATACAATTAGTTTTTGTTCGTAAATGAAAAGATTGAATATGTTCATTCCTTAAATGTATATAAATATAAGCTTGAATTGAGATCCTAATGGTGTGCATGATTTTGTCTTGATAGTCTAGTTGCTGTTTGAAACTCACTCTTTCAAGTACTTTGAAATTTGAAAACCAGTGTTATACTACCTAAATGTTAAATGCATTAAAATGCCAACTTTTAAAATAATAGTAAGACATGGATGACATGTTTATAATAACTAAGTTTAAAATGATAAGCTTTTCAATTAAGATGGACTTGGTCTACAACCATGGTGTCCAGGCTATCATCTATGCTCTATGATAGGTCAATTGCCTAAGTTTCTATTGTTCTAATTAAGCTACGTTAATACTCTGCGATGTTAACCATGTGGACGTCTTGTCAAACTGTGATGCTAAACTTGCTTACAATGCCCACAAAACCTATTTTAGGCTCCTCTCAGGGTTGAAAAATAATGCCTTTATGCAAATATGGTGATCTGGTTGTACTAGTACATATCAGTTAGTACAGGTATAACATGTATCGGTACACTGGTATGTACCAATGTTTTGGAGAGGAAGAAAAGGAGAAGAGGAAGAGGTGGTGGAGGAAGAGGAGGGAAGAGGAAGGAAGGAAGAAGGAAGAAGTGGAGATGGTGGAGAAAGGGGAGGAAGTAGCAAGAGGAAGAGGAAGAGGAGAAGAGACGTACCATGGTTGTGTGCGATGAGGTTGTGACATGCGCAAGAAGCGATCAGTGTTATCACTAAGTTGTTTTCCATTTATATGGACGGGCTTGACCACCTAAAACGGGGGTGGGTCCGTGTATTGATTGCTTCATGCTCGAACCGGTTTGTACTGGTCTAAGCGAAACGTCATTAATTGTTTGTGAGGAAGTGTCACCAATCCTGTTGAAATATAGGATGAACCGTCAGCAATATTTCTCTAACATTAATTTGAGTATGATGAATGGAGGAATTGAAGTTTTACTCCTTGGTTATGAAGTTCAATTGCTTGATTAGAAAATATAAAGGAATGGGCCATCACTGTTATTCATCCAGAGCTCATTTGCAACTTACATGGATTCAAGTAAATCTTTGCAAGCTTTCAGATTATATGGATTATTTCACTACAACACGGCCATTAGTACAGAAGCCAGAAATTATCAATCTGCAATCACATGGTTTTCATCATCTGATCATTATAAAACACAAACAGCTTGGTCATTGACAGGTGAAACTGTCTTTTGTTTGTATTCTGTACCACCGATTATTGGAGATTAATTGAAAGCTAAAATATTTGAGGGTCAAATTTAATGGAAACATCAGCTAATTTTATAATAGCTTAATGACATCTTGGACAACTATCTACTTTCTTAGTAATCTGAGGGCTTGTTGTACTTGTAGATACACCCTTTCAGTATAAGAAATGATATCTTCAAATTTTTTTTCATAATGGTACTTTGATGTGGTTAACAACATGAAAGAAAATAATTGAAAATGAAGCATGTGTCCAGTTTTCGTTCCAAGGATTGACCACTTCTTGGGATTTGTCTTCTTTGTATTTTTCATTGTTTGCTGCAATGTTGCAAATTTGTAAATTTTCATATACAAGGGACAAATGGTATGTGGGTACTGGATATATGGAGGATATATCAATGGAGATAGACTTTGCAGTAAGCTGCTGAATTTTGGTCCTTTTACTATTTTTTAATTTTCTTTTGCAGTTAGCAAATATTATGGGTCATTTTCAGTGGCTTACATGTCCTAGAAAGGTAACTTACTGATGCTTTATATAATTTTCGGTTTGACTACAAGCTGGATGATGCTTTTTCTTTCCGTTCTAATGGTGGATAATTATAGGACTTGTCAATTGGATGGCTGCACTGTGATCCCGGCCCATTGTTTAGGCCAGAATATTTTTCACTACCTGCATTGATGCATCAGTGGGTAAAACTCAAACTAGAATATGCTTCTTTCTATGAACTAGTAAATTTCATTTCATTTAGTGTTTCATGCAGGAAAAAAATAATCTTTTTATGGTCATATCTATATTTATCTTTCTGCTTTCTTTGTTGTTGGCCCATGCAACTTATCTGCCTTGTATGAAGCTAAAGTTACTCATATTTGTTCAACAGTTCATGATTGTTGGTATAAATTTTTCGATGAGATGATGAAAATCTAATAAAGAACAAGTTCACTTATTATTGTAAACAAAATATGCACAGTTACATCTCCTATGATGACTATTCAATTGCATGATTTATATGTTGTCTCCAAGCTAAACTACTTGTTTGATTTACTAGCTAAGAAGAATTAATCAGCAAGTTTAGGAATTACATATGACTTTAATCATCTTTGAAATTCCTTTTCAGTATCTAAGAGAATCATAATGCTATGGTTTAATCACTGTTGTGAGACAAAATACTTTCCAAATTTCAACCTAATTGATAGCAATCAGTTGGTTTCCATCTTCATATGACTTTCTTCCTCTTATAATTAATATATACTTTCTGTTGAGCTTTTTCATTTACATTCAACTTTTCTTTCCTTCCTGTAGTCTCCTTGGAAAGAAGTGGCAATTTTGCCTGTGCAGTGGCATGCTTTAGCTTTTGGTCTATTTGCATCGATAATAGCACCATTTGGAGGATTCTTCGCAAGTGGCTTTAAAAGGGCCTTCAAACTTAAGGTGATACACAGTTGATTTAGAGCAAGTGTTGAAAAACTGGCAGACTCATTAGGCAATATAAATGTTTTCCAAACATTTCTAGGACTTCGGTGACAGCATTCCTGGACATGGTGGTATTACTGACAGAATGGACTGCCAAGTAAGTTGCTGGTCTTTGACATATTTATTGAACTCTTCTGCCTTACCCCGACAAGTAAACTGGTGGTTGGGTAGTTGCATTGCAAGAGAACTGCATCCCCCTCTGTCAGACATCATATGTGTTATATTTACATCCAAGCCAGTCTAACTAATTTATAGGCTGACCAATCAGCTTAGATGGTCATCTTTTTATACAACTGTGGTAGTGCAGTTTTTTTTTTTTTCAAATAATGCATTGCGAAAGTTTGAGTTGAGGATAACTGTCACCAGATACAAACTTCTGAAGTGTAATCTAGCACCCAACTTCATGAATCAACTAAGCTTACCAAATGCTGAGTACTTCAGATGTGAGAAGCGATTTTTGCGGAAGTTATTTGTTAATATTGAAGTAAATTTTCATTTTGTTTGAGGCTCCACCCATGCATCATACTTGTCATTGTTCTGCACATTTGCTGCGTAATCATCATCTAGTCATTAGTAGTATATTATAGTTAAAGCTTTTAAGTAATCCACTGGGTTCACCTGGTCTTTTTACTCAATTTATTTCCCACTTAACATCTAAGTGGTCTGTTCAATATTATCACTAAAACCAGTTTATTCTTTTTTAACATTGAGAACCATTAGTCTGACATTTTGGTTACTTATTTTATTTAAATATTTAGACAAGCTATAAGGGCTAGTTCTGTTTCTGTGAAGTAAATGTCTTCAGGATCTGAGATCCTTGCTCTTCTGCCATCGTAATGTCCCACCCTGACCAGCAATACTGTGTTGGATAGGTATTAATTGTGTTAATCTTAAACAACTTGTATTGTTGTTTGTTTGGAATATTTTTTCAATTTTTTATTGTTCATCCAAGATGGTATTAGTGGCTTTTATTAGCTGTAGGTCTCCTATATCTAACCTCAAGATTCTTTTGATTGCTGCTATAAGAAGTAAACATGAAATGCAGGAGTGAACAGGGATTTTATGACATGTTTCATTTCATGCTTGAAATGCTTCAAAAAAGAAGAATGTTATACTTAAAAAGCTCATGTGGTAAGAAGCCACAACCTGTGGCTTGAACAGTTAGCATGTCCTATTAAAAAAGCTCATGCTATACTTCAAATGCTATACTTAAAAAGCTCGTGCTATACTTCCTGCCTCCAATCTTGAGGCTTTCATATAGTGTGGAGAAGATATGCTTCAGATATGGCAAAGGCCTTATGGAATTTTGCTGTTTCTTTTTTTAATAGTTATTTGAGAGAACTAACATTTTGTGAAACAGATGTTTTATCTTTCTAATATCTTGTTTGGTATGTAAATTCAAAAGATGTATAATGATATGATGAAAAGATCTTGTTAAATCCGAATTGCAATTAAAGAGATAAACATAGTTAAGAAACTCACCTCTTTGAACTTGCCTTCCTTGTTTTATGTTGCCTTTTACTTGGTCTCCTTTTGAAACTTGAAACAAAATGACAACCATGGTCTAGAAGCGATGGTTCTTCAAGGGCATCGTGGTTGATTTTTGAACATTAAGTTGTTGCCCTTCTTTGTAATTACCATAGGTTCTGATAGTTCTTTCTTGTAGAGATCTGATTTGTTATTTCAGTTTGTATATCTGGTTGTAAACTTGTTTCCGAGATGCATTGTGTTGCAGATGGTTATGGCTGTGTTTGCATACATATACCATCAATCATTTGTCATGCCTCCGAGTTTCTCACTTGAGATGTTCTTGGACCAGGTATCGTGGTTCCATACATTCCTTTATTTGTTTTGCTTCCTGGTGTTCTATTGAGAATTTTTTGAACATTGTGCAGATATTAAGGAACCTTACCATTGAGGAGCAGCAGCTTCTATACGAGCAACTCGGGAATTTTTTTCAAGCAAGGCGATCGTTGCAAGCCTAGTTCCTTCTCTAATTAGCAACCGGCTTTATGTACATTATCCTTTTCATTGTTCACTCTCCAGATGGGTCTTAGAGTCAGTCAAGCATAGCCCTTTAAACTGCATCTCAATATTCTTTCTGCTTGGAAGCTCTATGTAGTGTTGAACTTCCCACACACCTCCGCAAAGTGTTCCCTCTCTTCCTAAGTACCACATCATTTAGTAGCTGAGCTGCACTCCTAGGATTTCAAAAGATTTCATATACTGGCATATTTCTCAGGATTGAAGGCTTTCAAACTGCTTAGAAATGTTATTATCTCATGTTAGCTTGCCCAAGTCCAGCATAATGTGATTCATTTGCCCATGTAACAACAACATTTTATCTTGCATATATGCTTCCATGTTACAGAAAGGTCATGTTGTTTCAAGTTAGGGAAAGTCCCATGTACCGAAGGTCATTAGTCTGAAATCTTTGATACGGCATCAAGGAGGATAAAAAACGAATGCTAAAACTTTCATCAGTGATGTATCATGTTTTTTCTTTCCTGCAGATTACTTTTGGATGCACAAAATCCTGTCTTCTTTTTTCTCTCTTGTCAAGGATGTGAACACCCAAGGCATTAATAGGGTGGCATGTGTTGTGTGTGGCTTTAGTCTGCTTTTGCCCTGTAATACTTTCCGTGCGCTCGAAGTGTACAATTTGAATCATTAAAATGTCATGTTTATGAAATGAGTGTTTCTTTGTCCTCCTCTAATAAGGTGGTCGATTGTTGTTTGATTTGTTTGATGGTTAACATCTTTCTTTTAAGCCCATTCTTATTGTTTTAACTCTTTTTGTTCCAGATTTTTTTTTTTTTTTTTTGTTCAAGTTAGTGTCAAAATCTAGTGTAAAAGTCTCTGATCTGTCAAAGTCCAGTACACAAGGGTCCTAACAATACGGGAGTATTTTTATCTTTAAATATTTAGATAAATATTTTTCGTGATTCCAACTTTGATTTATGAGGTTGAAAGAAAATAATTCTATCATTATGCCAAGTTCACCCTCAAAATCTCTAATTTATCAAATATACTAATATACAATATCAATCAATAGTTATATAAACAAAATCTTAACATGAAAGTCAAAAATGATTTCCTTTGTTTGACCAACCAACTCACTTGATTTAATTTATATCATATACTAATAGTGAATAGTGGTATATGAGATAAAGAAAATTTTAATTTTTTATATTAAATTTTAATTAAATATATATTTTTTATGGATTATAAATGTGACAAAATATAGTTGACTTTAAATAATTCTGATTTTTAAGATTTTATTGCTGCAGTAGTAAGGAGTTCTTTGGAGAGCTTAAGTGATAACTTTTAATCCACATATGCATGTCCAATATAACATTGATTAGCAAGATTGCTAATAATTAAATTATTAATTAGTAAAAATATAACAACTAATTAATTAATGGATTGTACTTCCATTAATATTTTACGTTTTGTTTATATTCAATATTATATAATAAAAAAATTATTTCACGCGTTTTTGGCCTTTTTCGTTGAGTTCGACTTAGAATTCAACGGTCAAAACCCGTCAATGGATTAGATTTAGGGTGGAACGAAGGCACGATTGAGGGCAACCGAGAAGAGCACGTAACGAGTTTGCTCGCTCGTAAGCCGAACCCTCAGCCAATCGCCTCGTGAACTGGGCGGGGAGAGAGAGAGACGGAGGCGCCACCGCCAATGGAACGGGGCGGCACCGTCCTCCAGTCCGCTCCCCGGACCGCTCGCCCTCCTTCCACCCCCTTTTGGCCTCTCTTCCCTCGCTCCCACAACCCCCCTCGATCGACTGGTTGCGGCGTCGCAAGGCTGCAACATGGGAGATGTACTCCATGGGTGGCCGAGCAGTTGAGGTTTGTCTCGAAGAAGAATTCCTGCTCTTCTTTGTTTGCGATTGGCTTTGAGTTTTTGTTGATTTTGTTTCCGGATTCGTAGTTTGCCAAAAGTTCGTTTCTTTTGGTTGCTTCTGTTTTCATGGGCTATTTTTGTCGAGGATAAAACCTAATGAGATATGGTGGTACAGACATGGCTAGTAGTTCAAAGAAACGTAGATCAAGTAGAAGCGCTCGATTGGTTTGTCATTTACCGTGCATAATTCAAGTGGCGGAGGAGAAAACTCACATTTTTACCTTCTTGGTTATCCCTCCGTTTGATCCAGGTCCTTGTTTTCCGACGTCCCTTCTGATTTAATTGCTCGCTCTTCGTTATTTTCAGTTGGCTTGAGTGTTGTTTTTGTGGTCGCAGAGTCATGATTTGGCCAGAGGCCATTTCTTTTGGTAGGTTCTGCTTCCGTGGACCCTTTTTTGTTGATGATGAGACCTAATTCGATATGATGATAAAGCACGATCATTAGAAGCACCATAGGTGGTTTTGATTTACTGTTGGTAATGAGGAACAACAGAAAGGATGCAAAGTATCTTCCTCATATGTCAAGAAATGGCATTTTGTTGAGTGGTTTTTGTTAATATACGTAACTTAAACAACCTGTTATAGATTCTCAAGAACATGCCTTTCTATTCTGGGCTAGAAAAGATGCAGAGATGGTCCATTGTACAGATTGAGTTGAAAGAATCTTGTTGATTTAAACAGTTATTATTCGGTTCTACTCTCTCTTGCTTGATCTTAATACCGAATAAACAAATTGTAGATGATTAATGTCAATAAGTTGGAGTCTGGTACATCTTAACGAAATGTTGGCTAAAGTAGTACACCCAACTAGCTAGCATGGTGGTAGTGTACCGGGGTTCCTTACCTTACATCAGGGTTTCGAATCCTCGCTGTGGTGCCTTGTCTACCCAGCTCCTTGCCCTCTGTGGTAGTATATCTTCCCAATGTGGGGTCTAATGTCTCTAGTTATGCCTACAAAAACAAAAGAATTAAGAATTTCTGCATTTGTATTTTAATTCTCTATGACCTTGTTTTGCAGGTATTGTTGTTGTTTGAATAAAAAGAGGTACTTGCTGGTGCATAAGGTTGTACAACATTCTATGGCAAGAGTTTTTAGCTCTGGTGGACCACAGGATACAAATTTAGGTAGTGAAGAAATGAGGAAAGATAAGTTTCTCATTGATTGTGGATCAGATCAAGAATGTGTGCTTGGTAGGTAAATTCCGACATTCGTATTTCTTATGTCTACTACTTTAGACAAATTCATCATCTCTGCATATATGAGAGGATATGAGACTTCACAGTATTGTATGTGTTCTTTTGTGATCCTTATTTAATTGGAGACTTATGTTATATTTAACTTTACATGATAAGATGAAGTAATATTTTTCACACATGTTGTACTTATTTATTTATGTATATTCTGGTTATTATCTTCTATTATCTGAGCTTGAATATGTGATGAATTGTTAAGTAACGAGGCATGCCAAACTTCATAATCCATTGCCCGGTCAGTTGCCATATGAGCCATGCCTTTTTTAATAAATTATTCCAGGATATGGCAAAATATCCTAGGATCATATCACTTGCATAGCAAGGCAGGGTGCTTTACTATGTTGCAGATAAGAATTTTCTTTAAACATAGTATCATTTAGATTTCTCTTGATTTTATAAGAATTTCTTGACTTGCAAAGAAATTCTTAAATCTCTTTTAAGGGCTTCAACTTTCCATTGATATGCTTCACTAAGTGACTTGCTTGGGCTCTCCACTATATGCAATCCTAGGTCTAACTTTGATATATTATTTTGAATTAGTATTTGTTCAAAAAATGACGTTCATCATTTGCACATTATGTGGGCTACAGAACCCCGATATTTGAAAATCCATCTCTAATGTGCAGTCTCAATTCCGTAGCATCTGAATGGTGCAATTTCTTCTTTCTTTATTCTTTAAATTAGCCATTTTCTTGCCAATGTATCATCTGTCTTTTCCAGTATGGTTTGAAGCTTATGCTTTATTTACCTTCAAGAAGTGCAGTCAGCATATATTGGACATTTCTTTTAGTTTCTTTGTATCATCTTGTAGGAGGTATAGTGGCCTTAGGCAAGTTTGATGCTCTTCATACTGGTCACCGGGAACTTGTCATACAAGCAGCAAAAGCTGGGACTCCTTTCCTCCTTTCTTTTGTTGGAATTGCAGAAGTACTTGGTTGGGAATCAAGGTGCACAACATTGCACGCTAATATTTGAAACGTTTATTACATTGCTTTTCTTCTCTTGGCTTATGTATTTGTAGTCCTCTTTGATGTGAACTCTGGAAAGTCTTCTTTTCGTTCCTAGGTTGTTCTGCAGAATGACTTGTATTCTTGATATTTTTCATTTCTATAAGATTATATCCTTAATAATTTTAAGAAAGCATTGCAACAAATTTTACTCTAATAATAAAACCAACTATCAGTTTGGTGCATCCTGGTAATTGAATCCGATGATTTATATCTATATCTGTATCTGTTACCAATTTCAGGAACTGGTCAGGTGGTCCACTGGGTAAAATTTGATTTGTATTGCCTGATATGACAAAAAAAAATTCCTACTTGTACTGACCTGTGCCTTCGTCAAATTAGTATATACCAGTCAGTATGTACCTATTCGACTGGTATTTGAGGAAATGTACTTCATAATACAAGTTGTTGCAATTTTATAAATCCTAGAATTGTTAGAAACCTGGGTGCATACTCTGATTTAGAAATACATATATTGGTTTTTGTAGCATGTGTGATCTGGCCAATGATTAGCAGAAACTCAAACTTCAGGGCCTCGAAGATTAGGTCCATGAAGTTTTTTTTCCGTTCTTTTTATGCATGCTTGACTCAAAACTACACTAGAATTACACCTTTTATTTTTAATCTAGTTTGGTATGGAGTTTCTAGACATTTTAATTTTTGAGAAACAAGCTGGAGTTCATTCCATCACCTTTTGGACTTGCTTGAGTTGTAAATCTATATTGACTAAAACCATGAGTTAAGCAACTATTCTTGGTATTGGATAACATCTCGTGTTCATTTCTTCATCTCTTTTAGCACGGTCTGGTCCTTTGTTAGACTGAGCTTTTAGCTTTTGTCCTTGAGTACGACTGTTATTTTCAGTTTCCAATTTATTCTCTGACTTGGTTTGGTATTGGAATCTGCATCATAACTGATGCACAACAGGATTTGTAGAATTGCAGTTACTTGTATGGCAAACAACACAGATGGTCTGTATCCAAAGGTGTTTTCCTATAGATCAGGATTCTGATCCCTTAGCAAAACAGATTATTTGCACCTCTCTCCTGCGAGTGTTTTGTAACACCCACACACATATATGTATGTATACAAAAGGAGCAAAAAGGAAAAAAAATGTGAGTCTACTCGGAAATCTGCTAATTTTAGATGTCTGCAATATGTTTTGAAGTTTTCTTGCATCTGCAACGCCTCTGTGTCAGGCTTGATTTTTCATTTATGCCCTCTTCCTTTGAGATGAGGTACCTATTACCTATTGTCCACATCAGGCCTAAGATGGATGATGACTTTTCATGTTCACAGTTCACACATTCATAAATGACTGTTGTCGTTCGTGAAGATCCCTGTTGGCCACTTTATGCTGCATTCCTTGGTGTGTAAAGCTTACCCTGTATTTACTCATAATCAAGGTTCGCAATCTCGTACCATACCGGCATATTGATCAGCTGTTGGTACTGTACATACTGAGCTGTACCGAGGTGTACCAACATATGGTATACTAATGTATCATATTGGTCCTCTATCAGATCGGTATTGATCGAGCATACTGAGTGGTATGATACGGTATTCCACACCTTGCTCATAATATCTTAAATGTGTGCGCCCAAATTCCAAGTTTGTGTTAAGTAAATTGAACCCAATAATAACTGCACTGTTAAAAGGGGAACAGTAAGCAGAAAAAATTGAAGTGTAGAATAATAGCCTTATAAGAATCACAATCATACAGTTAGCGAGGTATTCCAATGTCTTCCCTCCAGCCTCCTGTCACTGGGTTTCATTCATTTGCTTCTAAATGATATGTGATCTGAACTTATTAGTTTTTTTGCATTCTATTGATAAGTTACTTGCAAACTTGAAGCCACTTTGTCTCTACTTTGGGAAATTATAATCAATCTCAACTTTCTGCACAGGCCTCCTATAGTTGCACAATGTGACAGGAAGCGTGTACTCTCTTCCTGGGCTCCTTACTGTGGTAATGAAGTTCCCTTGGAATACCAGGTTCAATTTTCAATTGTCAGGCATCTTACCCCGCGGCAATTTGTTGAAAAGTTATCTAAGGAGCTAAAAGTAAGTGGAGTAGTCGCAGGTATAGCATAACCACTTTCTGGATTTAATGCTTGTCCACAATTACAGAATGATATGGTGATAATTTTGTTCATCATTGCAGGTGAGAATTACAGATTTGGTTACAAGGCATCTGGTGATGCATCGGAGTTGGTGAGACTCTGCAGAGAATATGGTTTGGCTGCATTTATTGTAAGCCCCGTTATGGACAAGAACCAAAGATCCTATAACGGTGCTTATAGAAGCATCAATTCAAGTGACAAAGGTCAGGTATCATCTACACGTGTTCGCCATGCTCTTGCCTTGGGCGATGTGGATTATGTAGCGGAACTTCTTGGTAGAAAGCACCGGCTTGTGCTGTCTTTGGATAAACAGTTTTGCTCACAGAAACGGATTTTGGTTCCCAGGTCATGCATGTTGAACCAGCCACCAAAGGATGGTGCATACTACAATTGCACCGTTCTTGTGGATGATAAGCTCATTGGACCTGCGAGTGTGGTCATTGATACTGAGAACATCAATATAGAGTTGGATGATGAGAGCTTGGAAGCACAAGATATCATCCTAGATCATCAGTTCATTGGTATAGAATTCGGATAGCTGATGCTCCTGCGGGACTTGAATGATCCTTGTAGATCTCGAAGACATTGTGTTCTTTTCATTTGATCAACAGATGTGGACACCCTATACAGCTCATCCCACAAGCAGCACCATTGTTCTGGATGGTGATTCATCGAGTGAACAAACAAGTTCTAGTTTGATGTGTTCATACCTAAATTAAGTTCTAGTTTTTTATTTATTCATGTCGAATTTACAAGGTACGTTCCGAAAAAAAAGAAAAAAAGATGAAAGTCGTGGGTCGTGGATGCTTCGTATTTTTATTTCTCTTTTAAGCAATGAAAGTATAAAAAAAAATTATCTAGGACTAGAAAAATTGAGCCAACATGATGCTACATTGTAAGCCTCATTCTTGTATTGCTTCAGGTAGCCAAGTGGATGTGATACTGCTCTGTTGTCTTCCATATGTATCCATATGCACCTTAGGACTTTTTGAATCGAGTCAACAACATTTGTTGTTAAGTGAAGATTATTGATGAGGATATTATATGTGTTTTTCTAAAATAAAAATTAATTATTCATCTTGAAATATGTGAAATAAAATAAGAGTTAGTAGAAAGATCATTATCTTACATTCGGGAGATCTTTCTACATGTCAAGTTGGTCAATATGTGAACTTCTTTGTTGGTATACAAGTAACATAAAGGATTAAGGGTTTTGTTGACACTTTTAGTTAAAATTATTATATTGATCAAAATATTTTGAACTGTCATGAATGAACAAAGAAGTTGAGTTACTAAGCTAAAAGATGACCTCACACTCTGTTAGTATATATATATATATATATGTTATATCTTTAAAGCTTTCCTGAATAACTCACATAAAACAAAAAATAAGAAGGAAAACCTTAGATATTATATATGTTAACTGAAAAAATAACTGATAAGAAATAGGAGTATATATATGTTATATTAAAATATATAATATTAAATATGCTTCGGATCCATGCACACGTAACACCTCCCCCCCCCACCCAAAAAAAATCTTATGTAAAAGTGAAATTGTTTTGGCGATATCACCAACTCACTGACTCTTCTTCTTGGCCACACAGACTCGATCCCCAAATCCAGAAACAAGCATCGCCATGTCACAATGTCTTCACGCTCTTCCTCCCAACCATGCCTTCCTCCCTCTCTTCCGCCCTTCCACTACCGCCGTTACCGTTGCCTCCCCTCTCCGACCTCCGCCCTGCTGCCGCTAACGCCACCGCCTCCTCCGTCTCATGGAACGCCCTCATTCGCGCCTGCGCCCGATCCCCCGACCGCAAGCACCTCGCCCTCGTGCTCTACCGCCGCATGCTCCCCACCGCTCGCCCGGACAACTTCACATTCCCCGCCGTCCTTACAGCCTGCGCCTTCCTCTCCGCCCTCCCCGAGGGTTTCCAGATCCACGCACAGCTCCTCAAGCTCGGGTTCGGCGGCAACCTCTACGTCCTCAATAGCCTTATCCACTTTTACGCCTCCTGTGGCCACATGCCCCTCGCCCGCAAGCTGTTCGACGGCATGTCATGTCGGTCGCGGGTCTCCTGGAACGTGGCCATCGACGGGCATGTCGGAAATGGGGAGTACGACGCGGCGCTCGCGCTGTTCAGGGCCATGCAGCACGAGTTCTCCCCCGACCAGTATACAATCCAGAGCGTGATCGGAGCCTGCGGGGGCGTCGCGGCTCTGTCGCTGGGGGTGTGGGCTCACGCGTTGGTGCTGAGGAAGTTTGACAGAATGGTCGCCGGTGACGTCTTGATTAACAATTCGCTGATCGATTTGTACGCGAAATGCGGCTCGATTGCGATGGCTGGACAAGTGTTCGAGCGAATGCCTGCCCGGGACCTGGCCTCCTGGAACGCAATGATATTGGGCTTCGCGATGCATGGACGCGTCGACGAGTGCTTCGATACCTTTGCTAGGTTGGCCAGCGAGAAGAAATTTATGCCGAACTCGATCACGTTCGTCGGCGTCTTGAGCGCCTGCAATCACGGCGGGCTGGTCAACGATGGCCGGAGGTATTTCGACTCGATGGTCCGGGAGTTCGGGATCGAGCCTCGGATCGAACACTACGGCTGCATGGTTGATCTTCTCGCTCGGGCAGGAGGCATAGGCGAGGCTCTGGACCTCGTATCGAGCATGCGTTGCAAGCCCGACGCAGTGATTTGGAGGAGTCTTCTCGACGCCTGCTGCAAGCAGAATGCAGGAGTAGAAGTCAGTGAATCAGTGGCGAGGCAGGCTCTGGAATCCGACAACGTCGATTCCAGCGGGGTCTACGTGCTCCTCTCCAGGGTTTACGCCTCGGCGAACAGATGGAACGACGTGGGTTCGGTTCGGCGGCTGATGAGCGACGAGGGGGTGAAGAAGGAGCCTGGATGCAGCTCGATCGAGACGGACGGCGCGGTGCATCAGTTCGTCGCCGGCGACACAAGCCATCCGCAATCGAACAGGATCTACGAGAAGCTGAATCAAGTGGAGCACAGGCTTGCGATGGTCGGCTACCGGCCGGACTCATCGCAAGCACCTTTGGTGGCTGAACTCGACAGCGTGAAGTGGGACTCGCTTCGCTTGCACAGCGAGCGGCTGGCCATCGCCTTCGGCCTGCTCGACGCGAAGCCCGGGGAGCCGATTCGGGTGCTGAAGAACTTGAGGGTCTGCAGAGATTGCCACACCATGATCAAGCTGATCTCGAGGGTGTACGGTGTGGAGATCGTGGTGAGAGATCGGATCAGATTTCATGAGTTCAAAGATGGTTCTTGTTCTTGCCGGGATTACTGGTGAGATTTGGAGGGGGGATGTAAATTTAGCGGACTGCGTATCTCCTCATATCATAGAATACTAATGAATTCGTGGACAATTCATAGATAAAAAATACCGCCTTTCATAAATAAAAAGAACTATTACTCACATAAAATTTAGGATTAATTTTTGAAAAAAAAAAATAATTTTGAAAAACATCCTTGGTAGCATGAAAATATCGTTTTATCTCTGCCTCTGCCTCTACCATATCTTCGTTGGATTCAAGTAATCGTCTCTTTTCTCTTCTTCTCCACTAGCTAGCTCTATCACCAATATTTCTCACACTAGAAAAGAGGAAACAATAGGACCATCATTCTTCTGTGAACCTTATTGACCCTATACTTGATCACCTCGTCTGCAATCCTCATTGTTGTCACCTTCCTCGCATGAGGGTTATGAGTTCAATATGATAAATGAGAGAGGAGGTGATTGACACTTATGTCATGGTCGATGGATAACTATCTTAGGTGCAAGGGATGATTGACACAACGGAGTCACATCTAGGGGCTAAGGTGATAGTTGACCAGAATAAAATGATCATTTTAAAAAATATTATATATATATTTTTAAATTGAGGTGTTATCTAGAATATTATCAAAGTTAAAGAAATTTTTTTCGAGAACTCGTCTTATAATTAACTCAAAAATATTTCTGATCAATTTCACCTTTTGATAAAATTTTTATGGCGTGGGATCCACTCATCATTTATCGGAGACGGTTATCGCTGGTTGCCACGTCAGTATGACATTTTCTGGTCATTCTTTTGCGGCAATTGAGTTGCGGATGCCAATGTAATGGTCCAAACTTGGAGCGCACGAAACAGAGGATTTCTCTATCCTTCGTCGGATCGAAATTAAACGGACGGATGCGTTCCATGGAGAACCGACCCACTAGAAACTCCCTGTTCTTTCTGGAATACCTTGCGCCCTATATATATATATATATATATGTGGGATATGATAACCGACCTTTCTTCTTCTATTGGTCGAGAAAGTAGACATCCCAATCTTTGTTCATCTCCTGATCGACGATGCCTCGACGAAGCTCTGGAAGTAACGCCCCTTGATCCGCCAAGTAGGACGTTGCCAATAAGATCATGTCTTGTTGTTCGCGGATTGTTGTTGTCGCTGGTTTTGAAATCATCGAGAGTAGGTGTTCTGGATTGTCTATCCGATCAAGTAACTGGCTGTCATTGTGATCATTTTGTGTTGTTCTGTTATTGATCTTGTCATGCGGAATGATCAACAGTTTTTTTATAAATGCGATTAAAAATCCTCAAGGTTTTGTGCTCGATTTTGCTTTTTATTGTTTTTTGTTTCACGCTACGATTTTTCGGATTTTCGTTCTCGCATCTTCTTCTTTATACCAATAGAAAAGATGTCCCATTAACTGGAGTTAATTGTGTTGATTTTGGTTGCGTACGACAAGCATGAAGAAGCGTCGCTTGACAATTATTGTTCCTAGGATTTGTCTCATGGGTCGCACCATGTGATCGAAATCCAAGAGATTTAACTCTAGTTATGAAAGACTCGAGTTAATTCTAATGGGAAGCATTGCCAATTTGATGTAGTATTTCTTGTGAAAATTGAAAACCAATGGCTTTGGCTTGTAACTTCAACCTGCTTGGGCATAATTACTACATCTAGCGTGTAAATTGTTGAATATTACATTCAGAAAGCCTATCAAACAAGTGCATATGAAAAGGGTTCGCCGAGCGTAACAGGGCCATCGGAAAATTCTAATTGGCTTTATCAGTATTGTTCTCGAGTCACAATAGTTGAATACTCCGCTGATGATTTTGTATGATGAAGTTGCAGTAAGTGATAAGAACACTCGACTGAGTGGATTGTCATTGAAGTTTTTGTTTCTTAAAAGCAAAAACCTGGTTATTTTCTGCTTGATGATTAATAATAGTTAGTCATCTGTATATAATGAATATTTTCTTGCTTGATATGCCTAAAAATAAAGAGGAACCTGGTTATTGTTGTTGGATAAGCCTTGCGATTTTTGTCAAAGTGGATCATGTGGGAGATTGGATGCTCATATTGTGAATATTTTTCTTTATTCTTTTTGGTGGAAATTTATCAGTTGGTCTAATGAGTTGTGAATTATTTGTGATGCATCTCTAGTTATTCAAAGTGTCTACGTTTTACGTTTTAATTTGTTATCCAGTATTGACTTTCTCTGCTCAATTTTAGGACGCGCTGCCCCTCGACCAGTAAGGAATCCGCCGCAGCCAGGTACTTGATCTGTCTCTATCCTCTTGAGATCTACCTAATGTTTTGAATATGATCTTTACATCTTTGTTGGAGTTTATGCTTTTAGTTACGAATGTAGCTGGATGGTGGTAAAAGTTTGATACATTAGAAGCAATGTATTTACATCATCACCTTGTACGGTTACTAGTTTACATAGGTTACTACATACATATATGCCATCTTAGTGCATTCAGTCATATTTGGGATCTCATCATATCCAAGTACCTGCTACTCACTTACTGTCTCCTTAATGATCGTTGCTTGCTATTATAAACTAGAATGTGAACCCTTTTCTTAGCAATGTTAAATTAAGTTCGAGCATTTCTTTTAATTGTATACACACACACACACATACTCTTTGTGGACTTGTTTGTGGTGCACCTAAGTCTATTTGTTGCATATTGCCAATAGTTAATGTTTTCTTTTGCTGCAGTTCGCTCTGCACCACCACCAGCTCCCGTTCAAGGAGGATCAGTTCTTGGAGGAATTGGTGCCACCATAGCAGATGGTTAGTAGCATTTGGCATATCTCTTTCATCAATTTTTTGCATTTGTGTTTAAGAAACATACTTTGTTGCTTCTATAGACTTAGCTTTTAGTTATTGTTCCGGTCTGTAGGCATTGCTTTTGGTACTGGAAGTGCCATTGCACACAGGGCGGTTGATTCTGTGCTTGGCCCTCGTACTATTCAACATGAGATGGTTGCCCCTCCAGCCCCAGCAGCTACTGCAGCTCCAGTGAGCAGTTCTATAGGTTCTGATGCTTGCAATACTCATTCCAAAGCCTTCCAAGATGTAAGTGCATCAATCTCTTTGATGTTTGCTGAGAATACCAAGTTTGATATTATGTAATATGGCTTCACTTATTATGGGCCATGGCTCTAGTAGTAAAATTTAAATGTTTACTTCATGTTGGATAGTAATAGTAGTGCTGTTTATTGTCTGCTATGCTGAATGTGAAGGGCAAATCCCTTGTTCTAATTAATGGGATGTGCTGTGAAACAGTGCATCAACAACTTTGGGAGTGATATCAGCAAATGTCAGTTCTACTTGGATATGCTGAACGAGTGTCGCCGAGGCTCTGGTGGTGTTGTTGCCATCTGATAGAGCGGAAACACCACTGCTTAAGTGGGACAGGAGTCTTCATAGATTCTGATACTCTTGCTGTGGAACATTGTGAAATCTTTTATGGAATAAGGTGGTTCATGACTGTTGTTCTTTGACAAATCTCGATAAATGAAAACATGATGAAAGACGTGAACTGTTTTGTATGGTTTCTTTTCAATAGTTTTGGATGATCTCTGTGCTGTTTAGGACTTGAATTTTTCATGCAGCATGAGCCGATGAATTAGACCTTATTCAATTTGGTTCTGTGACATAACTGGCTTCGCTGTGAAAATTGTTGGTCAACTCAGACTTAATATTTAATGTGCGCTGCTGATTGTAGTGCTTAGTTCATTGTTTTTAACATTAACATCTCGATTTTTTAATCCTACCCAGCTGGAACAATTTGTGCCAATTTGTTGGATAAGAGTGAGCAGTATTTGTGCCAATACCTGATATGCAATATATTTTTCCTCAATAACCTCTTTTATTTTCTTGCGGTCTCTTTCTCTTACAAGGTTTTATGAAACCTGATATGCAATATATTTATCCTCAATAACCTCTTTTATTTTCTTGCAGTCTCTTTCTCTTTCAAGGTTTTATGAAACCTGACAAACTAGTAATGCATCACTTGTTGAATCTTGGATTGCTAACATTCATCCTGATCATATGTAGGGTTTTGTCAATTTGTCTATATGTTCATAGACCATTTAGAGGCATTAACACAATGTATAAATATGTTGGTGAATGCATTGGTCTTACTAAAGAGCTAGACTTTTTTTTTTTTTTGTCATGAGTTGTCCGTTATGTATGTTTATGCTCATAAGCAGTTAACAGGAATGAAGTACAGATAAGTTCTGTAACTCTCTGTTGCATATATAGTGAGTGATACGAGGCCATTTTGATCTCGCTATTTTGTGACTTGTAAAAATGGAATGATGATTTTTTGTAGTTGGATATGATTAGAAAAGTTTTATTAAAGTAAGAAGTTACATGAACAAAATTACATAGCTGGTGGTGCCAAGCTGCTACTGCTATACATCCCAACCATCTTTTCTGCTGCCGAATCTCCATTTACTGGCTGCCAAATCTCCATATACCTCTGTAAACTTAGCAAGGCAGTCACTCCTCACCTCGTAGTGTGCCTGTGTGTTCCTGCTGATGGCTACCCCTGAGAACTTTGACGTGTCTACCGCCCATGAAGCCTTCACATACTCCACCGTCTTCCTCGACGAACTCGCATTTGCATACAGAAAATTCATAAGCACATCCTCGCAGTTGAAGTACTCATCCACTATCTTCCTTCCTATTCTCGCCTCTTGGCTCCAATACCTTCCGAATGCCACCTTATGATCCATGAACGCAGCTCCGGTCAGTATCATGTTGTAACCCCTTCGTCTTCGGGCGTACTTCTCGTCCCGATACCTCAATGGCCTTCCCTCCGCGAGCCGCGGGTAGAATCCTACAATACTCTCAGGGTGGTCTCGCCAGACCTTGAATCCACGCTCCACGTCGTCGCAGGGCATGATGATATCATCATCAAGCTCGAGAACCGCTAGTGTCTGTATCGATGGATCGACGTTGAATCTGTTGTTCAACGAGTTCCTCTTCTCCACTCGGATTCTGACCGGCACAGTGGAGTCGAACTCGCTGACATTTGGCGGCTGGCCTCGGTTCCACACCACTAGGATCTCGCGTACCGATGCGCATCTCGAGTAATGCTTCACGTACGTCTTCAAGTTCCAGAGGCGAGCATCATATGTCATCGTCAGAAGCGTGAATTGAGAGTAGTGCCCTTTTAGCTGGTACGCCTCCTCTGCACCGTTGCCTCCGTATACGTAATAGGTGCCAACACAAGTTAGCGTGACTACTGCCAGAAAGAAGAGAGATAGAACTGACCGGCCTGTACAGGTGTTGGGTCTTATTCCTCCCGATCCGAAGTGAGATGTCATTTTGCTCAAATGGCTGAACAACCATCCAAGCTTAGAATGGTGGAGTTGAGGATGGTGGCGTTGTGCCCCAATGAGACCGCTTCGCCTTGTTGATAACGGAAGACAGCGGCTCAATCGCAGATTGCACTTAATTGCGCTCAGCAGCACCCCCGATAGCATAACCAGTGCGATGGCAGCCCCGAAGGATGCGTAGCCTATAACAAGCCTGCGAACGGCATCACCTGAAGGCACTCGATCCCCGTCCATCACCGCCACCCACTGATCCGTCGTAAGCTGTTGCACGTCGAGGTGGTGGTAGCGAGCTCCGTTCCAAGCATTACGGCCTTTTCGGGGCTCGTCGATGCCAAGTGGGACTTCAACTTCCTCGTACTCATCTTTGGTGAGAACCTTGACTTTGAATAGACGAACACGCCGCCCGTATGTATCACCACAGTCTTGTCCCGGGCGATACAGCTCGCCGTCGTAGGTGAATGGCCTTCCCGCATTTCTAGCACCTAAGCTCTTGTCCATGTTGTGAACCGGGTTCTGCTGGTGTGGTGACCAAGGACCCAGGGGAGAGCTGCTGTGCCAGATTTCGAGCTCTCCATTCTTTTTGGCACCAGGAGCACTGAAATCTGACCCGAAAAGCCAAAAATGACTTCGGTGATTGATAATGAATGAATCTACGAGGGGCTTCCGAAGAATGACCATCTCCAATTGCCACCTTAGTGGAAATTCCACTGCCCGGTAGAGCCGGAGGTCCCCCTTCTTGCTGCCTTCCGGCATCATGTAGATCTGTGGAGCCAAGACATGTTCTTAGGAAGATTAACCATCAGGCTGAAGGATACAAAAATAATAATAATAATAATTGGCTCTCTGCTTGTTTCAAGAGTCGAAGGCAGAGGACGCTCTGACCTGGTCCTGGTAGCTGAAAACATATGGATAAGAGAGGTGCCACTCCTCATCCAAGACGATGCCCAAGTGGTGCCATGTCGCACCCTTGTCATTGCTGACAGCGACCCCAATGTCCCCTTGTAATGTGATAGGGTTCTTGGTTTCGAAGAACAAATATAGTACATCACCCTGAACAGAAGTTACAGAGCAGAACGATGTAGTTTAACAATTAGATGTTCTAATGTCCTCATGCATGTATGTTGGAAATGAATTCAGTCACTTAAGAATAATGAACAAAACATAGGGTTCAAGTAAATAGTTGTGTTACAAGTGATAAATATTTCCATACCTCAAGAAATGTAGAGTAAGCTACTATTTTGAACTCTTCTCTCTATTGCTCAAACTCATACTACTACTACTACTACATACACATGATAAGGTTATCTATCCTCTTGGTCAACCTTCTCCCTAACTCACTGACCTGGATGAAGAGAAAGGGATCAGCGACGAAGTTGCTAGGGAAGCCAGCATCCGACGCCGAAGCGCAAGTGACCACCGGATTCGCCACCGGCCATGCCGCGGTGCCGTTGCTCCACACGTTCCACTGCACGATCCCGCGGACCGCGAACACATCCCACAATCGAGAATCAGAAAAGTCAACCCAACGGAAGAGTCAAACCCAAAGGAGAGAGACGATGTAATTACGGATTCGATGGGTTGGAGGGAGAGGGGGGAGCTGCCGTAGAAGAGTCCGACGGACCAGGAGCCCTCGCCGTCGGGGCGGCAACCGACCGAGGAGGGGAGGAGGGGTTTGGGGAAGGGGGAGAAGGTGAGCCAGGCGAAGAGGGCGGCGGTGGAGCCGAGGAGGACGGCGGCGGAGGCGAGGAAGAGGAAGGTGTCGGAGCGCCACCTCCGCCCCGTACTCATCTCCTTCTTCCTGGTGGTCTTCTCCTTTCTACTACTCCCCGTCACCGTTACCGGTAGTAGTGACAAGCCGGAGTCATTTGCTCCGTCGACTAGTTTAGTATAGCTGTATCATATAGAGTGGTGGTGGTGGAGTCGTTGGAGTCGCCAGCATCGGAGAGGTTGCTTTGTTTGACTATTCCTCCCTTTACGTGTGATTTCTTCGTTGTACTTCGTGGACTCGGCGACGGGAATGGCAAGAGAGGAAGGCATGAGGAAACTGAAATGTGTGAGGGGACAAAAAAAAAAAAAAAGGGGGCCCCCACCACCTTGTTCTAGAACAGCATCAGGGTCCGCCATCCCGAATCTCAAAGCTTCCGATATATTCTTTGCAGAGGGAATGAGTCGATATAATATTATTCTTCTTCTTATTCTAATACGGGATTAAATCAATAAAAAAATTGAAGACGATGAACATTACAAAGATAGCACTTGAATTATTCATCGACTTCAATGCATTTTAAAATTAAAGATGCTAAGAACAGCATCGGTAGATCAAAAGAAGACTCTGTTAGGGATAATGAGAGAGGATGGAGAGGATGGAAATAGCACTTGCTGCATTACTTTTGACATCCATGTTATCACAATAAATAATAAGCGTAACACCGATGTTATCACAATAAATAATAAGCGTAGAAGCAGAGGGAATGTGAAGCTCCTTAAGCAAGTTGGTGATCCAATTAAGTTCGACAGCAACAGTGGTTATAGCACGATATTCAGCTTCAGTTGTAGACTGAGCAACTGTCCTTTATTTCTTAGAACTCTAACTGATTGGATTAACACCAAGAAAAATAATATACCATGATATAGACATTCTATCATCAATATTTTTGGCATAATTAGCATCGACAAAAGCATGAAGCTGAGAGGGAGAGTGTTTGCGAAGAAAAATGTCATAATCGATGGTCCCCTTAAGATAACGCAGAATACGTTTGATAGTAGTCCAGTACAAAGTAGATGGTCAATGCATAAATCATTTATTAAACGTAAAGGAGACATCTGGATGGGTAAGAGCTAGATATTGTAAGGAGCCAACTACCTACAGGTACTGAGTAGGGTTTGTAGCAGGATTACCATCACCTAACTTGAGTGATTCACTAGTAGATAGGGGAGTGGTAACCTCTTTTCCGTCCTGCATGTTCGTCTTGAATAACAAATCTTGAATGTACTTCTCTATGTGAGTGAGTTCATAAGACGTAAATGTAGCCTCAATACCGAGAAAATAACTCAGGTCACCAAGATCTTTAAGAGAGAATATGTTGGTCAATTGCTTGATAAACATATGAACTTCCATAGATTTATTACATGTGATAATAATATCATTTACATAGACTAGAAGATAGATGGTACTCCTATGTTGTTGGCGTAGAAAGAGGGAGACATCAGACTTAGAGTTGATGAAGCCAATTAAAGACAAAAATAGATCAAGTTCAGTATACCAGGCTCGTGGAGCCTGACAGAGTCCATAAATGACTTTTTAGAGTTTACAGACATGTCGTAGATATTAAAGATATATAAAGCTAAAAGGTTGCTCCATAAATATATCTTCAATGAGGGTCCCTTATAAAAAGGTATTGTTGACATCTAGTTAGTGTAAGCACCAGCCTTTGGATATCGCTAGACTTAGGATAAGCTAGATTGTAGTAGGTTTGACAATATGACTAAATGTCTCGGTGTAGTCAACACCGGGTTATTGATGAAATCTGTTGGCCATGGACATGCTTTATAGCAAGCAATTGAACCATCGGGGTTCCGCTTAATTCGAAATACCCACTTGCACCTGATAACCTCGCTCAATTCTATCTCACTCCCGCTGTTTCCACCAAGAATGTGTTTTTTCTCAAGGAACACAACTCTCTTGGCAATAAAGACCTTTTGGTCCTCGGGATGATATAAATACTATCCCAAAGTCTCCTTAGGGTATCCCACGAACATGCACCATTCTGTCCTTGATTCCAACTTGTCAGGGTTGTCTCTTCTAACATGGGTAAGACAGTCCCAAATCTTAACTATCTTAAGATCAGACTTCTTTCCTTTTCATATCTCATATAGTATAGAAACTATCGATTTTGATGGAAATATGTTCAGAAGGTTAAGTTGCGATCTCTAGGGCATATCCATAGAATGAGATACGTAGGTCAGCGAAACTCATCATGGATCGCACCATTTCTAACAGTGTGTGATTCCTCCTTTTGATAAACCATTTAGCTGAGGTGTATAAGAAGGTGTCCACAGTGATAGAATCCCATTGTCCCTAAGGAAATGGGTGAACCCTGTACTCAAGTACTCTCCTCCTCGATTTGATCGAATAGTCTTAATACTCTTTCAAATTTGGTTCTCCACCTTATGCTTATATTCCCAAAAATTTTTAAAGGTCTCCGACTTGTACTTCATCAAATACACGTGTCCATACCTAGAAAAATCATTAGTGAATGTAATGAAGTATGAGTAACCACTATAACCTGAGTCGACATGGGACCACATACATCACTATATATGAGTTACAATAACTTAGTGGCTCTCTCTCCAGTTCCATTAAAAGGAGAGTTAATCATCTTCTCACGAAGGCAATGTTCACAGGTTTCATATAACTCATAGTCAAATGGATCTAAGTATCCATTTTCAGCAACTTTTTAATTATTTCCTCATGTATATGACCTAACCTACAATGTCATAGGTATACATTATTCATTGTAGCAACTCTTGCTCCATTGCCCATTTTGAGGTCCATCTCGCCTCTAGCCAGTCTCCTAGGTCTTGCCAAAACTTATAACGAATTACAGATATGATAAGCACCCTCGGTATCTAATATCCATGTGTTATCATGAAAATCTGACAAGTAGAAATTAATCATGAATATACCTGAAGCTTCTCCAAGCTTCTATTTTGCCTTATCTGCAAGGTAGTCCTTATAGTTCCTCTTCCAATGCCCATCTTGACCGCATTGTCCTTTATCCTTTTTCGGATCTTTTTTGGCAACCTTTGTCTTACCCAATCTTCCTTTGCCCTTCCCCTTCTCAAGGGTCTTACTAGCCTTCTTTTTCTTATTGGTCTCACTAATATAAAGAACAAGCTTCTCTTCTTTGACGGTGCTCTTAGCTTCTCTCAACATATTAAGGAGCTCAGATAGAGTCACCTCAAGCTTGTTCATATTAAAAATCATGAACTGTGAAAAAGAATCCGATAGGGACTGAAGTATAAGATCAACACACAGGTTATCCTCTAGGACTATCTATATACTTCACAAAGCCAGTGATCTCATCCTCATTTGTCCTTTCCTCTAGCGTGGGCACAATCATGTTAAGGATAATTTTCTCCTCCGTGAGAATAATTCTCAAATTACGGAGCCTTTGGACCAATGAGGCAGTTGGCATCAAGTATGCCACATAGGAGTTTGTAAGCGATAAACAAGATATAACATAAATTAAATAACATGCAGATTTTATAAAAAAATACTAATTAAGATATGAGCTTCTATCTTAATATACTTCCACTATTTTCCTAGCGAATCACGCGATACCCTTGACACATAAGATGAAAGTCTATGGTAGACTTCTAGTAAGGATCGAGATCTAATTGGCATCTTAGTGCAATCTCGAGGGACTCGACCAACTACACTAAGCCTAAAAGGTAGACAACTCTTGTCAATCACAACTCCTTGAGATTCTCATCATGTTCGACCTCCGAATCATCATGATCTTAACTGCTCGACCAATCATGAAATTCAATTAAGTCATCACCATCGTTGCAAGATGAGTCTGATTCGATGGATATGCTCTCGACTGCTCGACCAAGTCATACCATGTCCACAGGTCACCGGTGACATATATATATCATAAGCAAGAACTTGATCACGTAGATAGGTGAGCCTCGAGTGACTCGACCAACTCAACCTATGTTGGGATTCAATTTCTTCCTATAACGATGAGAGACCACATGGGTAAATCCTATTATCTTGCGCTTACAGACTTAATATTATCGTAGGAGGGGTTTTTGTTTCATATCGATCTCCTAATATATCGTGTCACACACATATATATTTAATATATATCTACATCACATGCAAATATATGTATACATATATCTAGTAGGTGTATAACACATCACATATGCAAGCTACACCGAATGATCATGAGCCGTCACCTAATATGATTAAGCCTGAGTCAATGAGCCTAATCACTCACAATAGGATTTATATGCATCGACACATCTCTATGCCCTGTGATTGTTGATCTCGTTATCATCGGTTCCGTCGAATCGTCGCATTACCATGTGGTGTGATCTCCCGCCATGGTATCATAGGTCCCGCTATCACCTTCACGCTCCCGTTACGCCTCTTCATGTAATTACAAATAATCATAGGCACGCAGACCCGATAATAAATGAGAAAAAAAAAATGCTAGCATGCCCCAATAATAATAATAATAATAATAATCATAATTACACACATCACAACACATAGCTCATGATCATCCATCCACATCATATATCACATGTACATCACATCATATGTAGGATTACTAGATATATATAATAATTAATTAAACTATTTAATTAATTATTTTTAAAAAAAATTTAGACAAACTCAGAATTTTCAGAATTATCAAGGGTATTTTCATAATTATGGATTAGAGGACGGTCCTCAAAATTTTTAGAATTGTTGAGGGTATTTTTATAATTCTGGATGAGAGGACGGTCCTTAAAATTTCTAGAATTCATAGGGACATGATTATTCTTTTCTAAATAGGATGCCCTAACCCCTCTTGCCCCCTCTGCGCCGCTGCCGCTGCCCCTGTGTAGGCGACAGCTGCTCTTGCCCATCGGCAGCCGCTCTGCCAAGGGGCGGCCACCTCTGTGGGCGATGCGCTGCAAACAGCTACGCCCATGGGCGACACTTCAGCCCGCAGGCGCTGCCCCTGCTAGCTGTTGGCCTCCCTTGCGAGCTGGCCCTAGCCGCAGCTATTTGCCCCCCCTTGAAGGGGGCCGTGGCTGCAGCCTGGCCGTGGTTGGTCGCCCCTCCTTTGCACTGCCTTCACTACGAAAATATAGCAAGAATGCGTAGAATGATTCTACGCACGTAGTTTAAAACCAATCTTTCACATGAAAACCTTCACTCTGATACCATTATTGAAAACCCTCAACGAGTGCATCACATGCGTCACAAAAATCTAAATAAAAATTGGTTTTCCATGCAGATTAAATCATCGTACAAAAGATTGATATCGTGAGAAAAACACAAAAACTGATAAGACCGCGATGTGTGAGAGATTGATTTTACCTAAGGAGATCTTATATCCCTAGCGAATGAAGGAGGTCAAGCATCCTCCTCTCTAGCGGTATCCACATGATGGATCTCGGTAACGAAATTTCTCCAATTTAATCTCGTAACTTTTGCACAGAGGGAGGGAGGAGAATGAGGGGGGGGGGGGGGGGGAGGCTAAAGCTGCATGAAACTTATCAATCATGAGTCTCCTCTCCTATTTATAGAGAGTCACAAAAACCCTATGACTCATACCTTAGTGGGTATTGGATCTTCATCCAATTACCCACTAACCTTATATTATTGGATCTCTAACCAATAATCTCCTTAGGCCTCTAATTGGGCCTCAATCAAGGAGTCCATCAGTATAGGGTCTCATCTAATGAGAATAGAGGCTAATTGGATCTTCATCCAATCCTCTATTCATTGAAGCATCCACCATATGTGTGTGATCCTCTAGGCCCGATACCGAGCTGGTCATAAATCACTCCCATCAGAACTCCTTCTAATATAGTGAATTATTATCTCTATAATAATTCACTCGACTCATTGACTATGAACGTACTAGGCCACTACGCCATAGTCCCCAAATGGTACAGGGGAATCAAATCCATCGGACATATCTATCCACAGTTACCATATATCTATAATCCCTCATCTAACTAAAATCCTAAAGACTATATATTGGACATAGTATTGTCAGGTCACATGCGGAATCCGTCATAGTCTCGCTCTAATCAGATTCTCTTGGAGAATTCTTTCTCTCTTAATCTAAATGACCATGGACAGAGATTTGTTTGAGCAAGCACATATGATACCGAGAGTGGATGATCCTCTATTGATACTCAATTGCCTATGTAAGGTTGGCTACCAATCCTGATAACCAACGATACCGGATATGAAACTTTCCAAACTTGTAAATCTGGTATAATATTTCTTGACATCAATCACCACCTTTACCCACAATGGTTATATCCTGTAACTATAAATAGGCTCTTTAGGTTGGCTATGAGGCATCTGATCATTTTTGACTAATTATTCTCTGTGACCCAATGCTTAATCAAATCTTTAAAATATAAATCAACTTCAACATCAAAGAGGTGGGATACACCCCCAACATATTTATTATATGATTATGAGCCAGAGTTATGCCACTTACTTGAATCCAAGCCAGCACTTGAGTTTACAGTCTATTTAAAAAAAAAAAAATTGTAAAAGATAAATGATGAAAGCGAGTTTTGCAATAATCTTTTAAGGCCTTTATCAGTTAAGTTAATTGACACTTTCAAAAAAGATAAAAAGTTAAAAGAGAAGAAAGATAAAAGCAAGAAGAAAAAGTCAAGAAAAGAAAAGCTTCTTGAATTAAGTGATAATGTGATTGACTCCCAAAAACATGCAGAATATAAAAAAAATTGTGATTTGAAACCTCCTCAATTAGAAAAACTAGCAGGCTTACTGGGCCCACGTCCAGCCCATATTTTGCATCCGTTAAGAACTTTAATATGAGATCCACTTAAGGCCCATTATTCTAAATACCACATATTACCCACTCAATGCTATATTTTCAGGTCAAATTAATCATATTTCTATATTAAAAAAAAAATGCCAAAGGTAAAAAAGCAATCATCAAGATTTACTGAAAATATAATAATTCACATTAATATCCAAGAGAAGCAATTCGATACAAGTATCCCTCGGAGAGCAATATGCTGCACTATTTTCCTAGTTTCACAGTGAGTATACTTTCATAATAATAACCTCTTCAATGTGTGTGGGGTTTTCTTTCTTTCATAAAAATATATAGTATATTTTTAGGGCTCGAGTTTATTCAGTGCACTGAAAAGTTTGCACCAAATGAAATTGGAACCAAACAAAGTTGTCAAAACAATTTTGAGCGATTTTATAGTTCATCAAAATGGTTATGACTGAACTATCATTCAAAATCGTTGATCAAATATACTATCACAATTTAAGTAAATCAAACCCGAATTCTTGACACATCGAATGGCCATCTATCTGTTCGATCGTGATAGGAACTGTGTGCGATCTTCTCTTGGGAAACATGATCTTCTCATTTGATATTTTTCATCTTTAGCTCGTTCTTGAGCATTAGTTCTTCCTTGTACATGAGAGGATTATAACTCGAGAGGTTGGATCTCAGTTGACACATTCCTTTGCTCCACCTCGATACAATTTGTGGTGGCTTACTTATCACGAACAACATGAATCTGGAGGATGAGGCTTCTTCGGACGTGAAGGTTCTCCCTCCCATCGATGCCGTCGAGGCAATCGGAGTTTACTGCACTATAACCAACCCTAATTAAAAGGTTCTCCCATGGATGCTGCATGCAATGTATCTGGTTGGTTGTGGTGATGAATAAGTGGCAGCAATTGTTGTTGTCGTCCTTGTCGTTGTGTTTTGTTTGACTAAAACAAAGAAATATGTATCTGGTTGGTTATGGGTCCAATGGTTATCGAATGCTAATTGACCATATAATGTGATCCTTGAATCCAATCGGTGGTTGCATCCCTTGCACTCGTGTGTCACTTCACGTACAATATATCACATCGTGCAAGCTGTTCTTCTTCTGATATATATTATTAAAATAATTTTACATTATTATATTATTGGAAGTACAAATTATGCCATTTAATATTCTCGTAATTTTAAATATAAATTATTTGATTTCACTGGTAGTGATTGGACATGAGGTTTGGATGATAGGAAGAGCACTTCAGACAATATTTTGACCCCCGGATTAGGAGATATATCATGGAGTTCAAAAAAACAATCAACACCTACATTATCAACATCAAAAGTAGAATATATAGCAGTAATATCAACAGCTTGCCAATCACTATGGCTTAAAAGATTTCTCGAAGATCTTCCTCAAGAACAAAAAGAAGCACCTGAAATATTTTATGATAACAAAGCTACAATTGCATTCATGAAAAATCTAATATTTTTATAGAAGAATTAAGTATATAGAGATATGTTATTATTTCATCCGAGATCTTGTAGCAAGTGGAACAATGACAATGAAGCATTATGACACAGATAAACAAGTTGCATATATCATCACCAAGTCACTTCCAATTCAGAAATATATTTATTTTATGTCTTAAATCAATGTATATAACTATGAATCAAAGTGAAATATTGAAAAAATGATTCACATATAGTTTTCTAGGTAGTCATCATGTTTTAGGTAGTTAGTTCAAAGTAGTGTGGCTAATGATCTAGGAGTTATAGGGGCAATGTCACACTTACTCAAGAGTGACATGATGGGATAAAGTAGTTACCAAGAGGACCTTTAAATAGGACTATAATTTATTAAGCAAAATAGAGTGTGCACTTGAGAATGTATTATGAGTGTTATATGTCTTACCTCTTATTTAATACTATTTTGATTTTCTTGATTGAAAATATTATCTTTTAATTATATTATAATATTTTATTTTTATCATTTTTTTCGCTCCTCGATCCCAACACCAACTAATTAAATCATTATATCACAAGTCTCAAAAAAATAAATAGAAAGTAGAAAATTGAGTGGTCTATATTTAATCGTCGCATTATAAAGTGACAAAAGGAGAATTGAGGATCAAATGGCACACAAAATACATTGTCACCACACATATTTATGCAAGGTTGGAAAGAAGATTTCCCTTAACTGGTCAACGAGATCTTCTCATTCAGTTATAAAAATTTGTACAACTAACATGCCTCCGAAGGATCGAGCTCCTGTTAAGGACATCGATCTTGGATCGATGCAAGAAAAAGAGTTTGTAAGCCAAAGATTTTATGAGAGAGTTGGCTAGTTGATTAGCCATTTGGACATGAGAAACACGGAGATGCCGGCGGACAACTTGATCTCGCATGAAAATGGAAATCAATAGCAATATGCTTCATGCGAGAGTGGAAGATCGGATTGGCACAAAGGTAAGTAACACCGATGTTATCACAATAAATAATAAGCATAGAAGTAGAGGGAATGTGAAGCTCCTTAAGCAAGTTCGTGATCCAATTAAGTTCGGCAGCAACAGTGGTGATAGCATGATATTCAGCTTCAGTTATAGACTAAGCAACTGTCCTTTGTTTCTTAGAATTCTAGCTGATTGGATTAACACCAAGAAAAATAGTATACCATGATGTAGACATTCTATCATCAATATTTTCAGCCCAATCAACATCGACAAAAGCATGAAGCTGAGAGGGAGAGTGTTTGCGAAGAAAAATGTCATAATCGATGGTCCCCTTAAGATAACGTAGAATGCGTTTGACAGTAGTCCAGTACAAAGTAGATGGCCAATGCATAAATCATTTATTAACTATAAAGGAGACGTCTGGATAGGTAAGGGCTAGATATTGTAAGGAGCCAACTACCTACCGGTACTGAGTAGGGTTTGTAGCAGGATTACCATCACCTAACTTGAGTGATTCACTAGTAGATAGGGGAGTGGTAACCTTTTTTTCGTCCTGCATGTTCATCTTGAATAACAAATCTTGAATGTACTTCTCTATGAGAGAGAGTTCATAAGACGTAAATGTAGCCTCGACACCGAGAAAATAACTTAGGTCACCAAGATCTTTAAGAGAGAATATGTTGGTCAATTGCTTGATAAACACCTGAACCTCCATAGGTTTATTACATGTGACAATAATATCATCTACATAGACTAGAAGATAGATGGTACTCCCATGTTATTGGCGTAGAAAGGGGGAGACATCAGACTTAGAGTTGATGAAGTCAATTGAAGATAAAAATAGTATACCAGGCTCATGGAGCCTGACGGAGTCCATAAATGACTTTTTGGAGTTTACAGACATGTCGTAGATATTAAAGATATATAAAGCTAGAAGATTGCTCCATAAATACATCTTCAATGAGGGTCCCTTGTAAAAAGATATTGTTAACATCTAGTTAGCGTAAGCACTAGCCTTTGGATATCGCTAGACTTAGGATAAGCCAAATTGTAGTAGGTTTGACAATAGGACTAAATGTCTCGGTGTAGTCAACACCGAGTTATTGATGAAATCTATTGGCCATGGATGTGCTTTATGGCGAGCAATCGAACCATCAGGGTTCCGCTTAATTTGAAAGACCCACTTGCACCTGATAACCTCGCTCAATTCTTTCTCACTCCCACTATTTCCACCAAGAATGTGTTCCTTCTCAAGGAACACAACTGTCATGGCAATAAAGACCTTTTGGTCCTCGGGATGATAGAAATAATATCTCAAAGTCTCCTTAGGGTATCCCACGAACATGCACCATTATGTCCTTGATTCCAACTTGTCATGGTTGTGTCTTCTAACGTGGGTAAGACAGCCCCAAATCTTAACTATCTTAAGATCAGGCTTCTTTCCTTTTCATATCTCATATAGTATAGACACTACCGATTTTGATGGAACTATGTTCAGAAGGTTAAGTTGCGGTCTCTAGGGCGTATCCGTAGAATGAGATGGGTAGGTCAGTGAAACTCATCATGGATCGTACCATGTCTAATAGTGTGCAATTCCTCCTTTTGATACACTATTTAGCTGAGATGTATAAGGAGGTGTCCACTGTGATAGAATCTCATTATCCCTAAGGAAATGGGTGAACCCTGTACTCAAGTACTCTCCTCCTCGATTTGATCGAAGAGTCTTAATACTCTTTCAAATTTGGTTCTCCACCTTATACTTATATTCCCTAAATTTCTTAAAGGCTTCGGACTTGTACTTCATCAAGTACATGTGTCCATACCTAGAGAAATCATCAGTGAATGTAATGAAGTATGAGTAACCACTATAACCTGAGTCGACATGGGACCACATACATCACTATATATGAGTTCCAATAACTTAGTGCTCTCTCTCCAGTTCCACTAAAAGGAGAGTTGATCATCTTCTCACGAAGGCAATGTTCGCAAGTTGCATATAACTTATAGTCAAATGGATCTAAGTATCTATTTTTCACCAACTTTTGAATTCTTTCCTCATGTATATGACCTAGCCTACAATGTCATAGGTATGCATTATTCACCTTATCTCTTTTCCTCTTAGACATATTTATATTCATGATATGTGGATAAGTTTCTAACACATATAAGCCATTTATAAGGGTCCCTCTAGTGATGATCTAATCATCCATAATTATTGAATAACTATTATTCTCAAAAACTAATTTATATCCACTAATTGTCAAACAAGAGATGAAAATAATATTTTTGATAATGAAAGGGACAAAATAGCATGCATCTAATATAATAATAGCTCCACCAGGCAGATGTAGGATGACTTCCCTAACAGCAATTGCATCAACTCTTGCTCCATTACTCATTTTGAAGTCCATCTCGCCTCTAGCCAGTCTCCTAGGTCTTGCCAAAACTTATAATGAATTGCAGATATGATAAGCACCCTCGGTATCCAATACCCATGTGTTATCGTGAAAATCTGATAAGTAGAAATTGATCATGAATATACATGAAGCTTCTCCAAGCTTCTGTTTTGCCTTATCTGCAAGGTAGTCCTTATAGTTCCTCTTCCAATACTCATCTTGACCGCAATAGAAGAATTGTCTTTTGTCCTTTGTCATGTCTTTCTTGGCAACCTTTGTTTTACCCAGTCTTCCTTTGCCCTTCCCCTTCTCAGGGGTCTTACTAGCCTTCCTTTTCTTATTGGTCTTACCAATATAAAGAACTAGCTTCTCTTTTTTTATGGTGCTCTTAGCTTCCCTCAACATATTAAGGAGCTCAGATAAAGTCACCTCAAGCTTGTTCATATTAAAAATCATGAACTGTGAAAAGAAATCTGATAGGGACTAAAGTAATCTGATAGGGACTAAAGTATAAGATCAACATACAGGTTATCCTCTAGGACTATCTATATACTTCACAAAGCCAGTGATCTCATCCTCACTTGTCCTTTCCTTTGGCGTGGGCACAATCATGTTAAGGACATATACGATTTTCTTCTCCGTGAGAACAATTCTCAAATTGTGGAGCCTTTGGACCAAGGAGGCGGTTGGCATCAAGTATGCCACGAAGGAGTTTTCAAGCGACAAACAAGATATAGCATAAATTAAATAACATGCAGATTTTACAGAAAAATACTAATTAAGATATGAGCTTCTATCTTAATATACTCCCACTATTTTCCTAGCGAATCACGCGATACCCTCGACACATGAGATGAAAGTCTACGGTAGACTTCTAGTAGGGATCAGGATCTAATTGGCATCTTAGTGCAATCTTGAGGGACTCGACCAACTACACTAAACTCAAAAGGTAGACAACTCTTGTCAATCATAACTCCTTGTGATTCCCATCATGTTCGACCTCCGAATCATCATGGTCTTGACTGCTCGACCAATCATGAAGTTCAAATAAGTCATCACCATCGTTACAAGATGAGTCTGATTCGATGGATATGCTCTCGACCAAGTCATACCATGTCCTCAGGTCACCGGTGACATATATATGTCGTAGGCAAAAACTCGATCACGTAGATATGTGAGCCTTGAGTGACTCAACCAACTCAACCTATGTCGGGATTCAATTTCTTCCTATAACGATGAGAGGCCACGTGGGTCAATCTTATTATCTCACGCTTATAGACTTAATATTATCGTAGGAGGGATTTTTGTTTCATATCGATCTCTTAATATATCGTGTCACACACATATATATTTAATATATATCTACATCACATGCAAATATATATATACATACATCTAGTAGGTGTATAACACATCACATATGCAAGCCACACCGGATGATCATGAGCCGTCACCTAATATGATTAAGCCTGAGTCAATTGGCCTAATCAGTCACAATAATATCTATATATGCATCGACGCATCTCTATGCCCTGTGATTGTTGATCTCGTCATCATCGGTTCCATCGAATCGTCGCATTACCATATGGTGTGATCTTCCGCCATGCCCCAATAATAATAATAATAATAAATAAAAAAACAGAGGCTAGCATGCCCCAATAATAATAATAATAATAATCACAATTACACACATCACAACACATAGCTCATGATCATCCATCCACATCATATATCACATGTACATCACATCATATGTAGGATTACTAGATATATATAATAATTAATTAAACTATGAAGATAAACTCAAAATTTTTAGAATTATTAAGGGTATTTTTATAATTATGGATTAGAGGACGGTCCTCAAAAATTTCAAAATTGTTGAGGGTATTTTTATAATTCTGGATGAGAGGATAGTCCTTGAAATTTCTAGAATTCATAGGGGCAGGATTATTCTTTTCTAAAAAGGATGCCCTAACCCCTCTTGCCCCCTCTGCGCCGTCGCCGCTGCCCCTGCGTAGGCGGCAGCTGCCCTTGCCCATCGGCAGTCGCTCTGCCAAGGGGCGGCCACCTCTGTGGCCGGCGCCGCCGCCCCTGCTGGCAGTAGGGCTGGCCACGGGCGACAGCCACTTGCGGGCGTCCTACAGCTGGCCCCCCATTACGGGCGCCACGCTGCAAGAAGCTATGCCCACGGGCAGCACTTCTGCCCGCATGCGCTATCCCTGCTGGCTGCTGGCCTCCCTTGCGAGCTGGTCTTGGCCGCAGCCAATCACCCCCCCTTGAATGGGGCCTTGGCTGCAGCATGGCCGTAGGCGACCGATCCTACATGGGGGCTGGCCGTGGCTGGTCGCCCTTCCTTTGTGCTGCCTTTACTGCGAAAATGCAGCAAGAACGCATAGAACGATTCTATGCGATTCAATGTCATCATACGCAGTTTAAAACTAATCTTTCACACGAAAACCTTGCTATGATACCATTGTTGGGAAATCTTAACGAGTGCATCACATGCGCCACGAAAATCTAAACAAAAATTAGTTTCCCATGTAGATCAAATCGTCGTGCAAAAGATTAGGGTCGTGAGAAAAACACAAAAACTAATAAGACCGTGATGTGTGAGAGATTGATTTTACCTAGGGAGATCTTATATCCCTAGCGAATGAAAGAGGTCAAGCGTCATCCTCTCTAGCGGTATCCACACGATGGATCTCGGCAACGAAACTCCTCCAATTTGATCTCGCAACTCTTGCACAGAGGGAGGGAGGAGAATAGGCGGGGGAGGCTAAAGCTGCATGCAACTTATCAATCATGAGTCTCATCTCCTATTTATAGAGAGCCACCAAAACCCTAGGGCTCCTACCTTAGTGGGTATTGGATCTTCATCCAATTACCCACTACCCTTATATTATTGGATCTCTAACCAATAATCTCCTTAGGCCTCTAATTGGGCCTCAATCAAGGATCCAATCAGTATAAGGTCTTATCTAATGAGAATAGGGGCTAATTGGATCTCTATCTAATCCTCTATTCGTTGAAACATTCACCATATGTGTGTGACCCTCTAGGCCCGATACCGAGCTGGCCGTAAATCACTCACATCAGAACTCCTTCTGATATAGTGAATTATTATCTCTATAATAATTCACTCGACTCATCGACTATGAACGTACTAGGCTACTACGACATAGTCCTCAGACGGTACAGGGGGATCAAATCCATCAGACCTATCTGTCCACAGTTACCGTATATCTATAATCCCTCATCTAACTAAAATCCTAGAGACCATATATTGGACATGGTACTGTCAGGTCACATGTGGAATCCGTCATAGTCTCGTTCTAATCGGATTCTCCCGGAGAATTCTTTCTCTCTCAATTTGAATGACCTTGGACAGGGATTTGTCTAAGCAAGTACATATGATACCGAGAGTGGATGATCCTCTATTGACACTCAATTACCTTTGTAAGATTGACTACCAATCCCGATAACCAACGGTACCAGATCTGGAACTTTCCAAACCTGTAAGTCTAGCGGTAAAGAAAGGAGTATTCATACAAGACATCCTTGGTGTCTCAAGTCTAAGGACCAGATACACAACTAGGACTATGGAATCGTTGTCTGAATCCAATTAATCTCATTATATATCTTATGTAATTATTAAAGGGCCACATTAATCTTACATTCTCCTATTTGGCCCATTAATTGATAAGATATAAAAGAAATTTAAAATCAAAATAACTAAAATAAAATTTATTTAATAATAATTTTATATAATTATATTCTAAAATTTTTGAAAAGCATTTTATACATGGTCATGATTTTAAAAATAAGCCAATAAGTCTAATAAGCACCATAATACTCTATTCAGTCCAATTATCAATGCGAGTCATGGCGGTTGTATATTATTAATACCACACTTCCTTCTATATACTATAACACTGTTAGTCTTTCCTTATATAGTTTATAATGACCCATGTAATTTATCTTGTCAAGATAATCTTGTGATTGCATTTAACCATAATATGCTTAAACATGAACGTAAAAAGGATAACAGAAACAAATAACTCTAATTAAATATTTTGCAAAATAAATGTCAATAATAGGTTATAGAATCTCGCCACTGCGTTATTGTAGGTCAGTGTCCACAGATAGGTTCTGGCTCTTTGTTCTTCCAGCTGATCAAGGTTGTAGCGAAGCCCTTCCTCCGAGGCCCCCTCCTTGTAGTGTTCGACTTGGAGCGTTGGGAAGACCATCTCTGGAGGCAGTACTACTTCAGTCCTAAACATCAGGCTGTACGGTGACTCCCTCGTGGCGATCTGTATAGTCGTCTTAGATGCCCACAGGATGCTCGGGAGCTCATCAGCCCATGCTCCTTGCACGTTGTTGACCCTCTTCTTGAGGCCTTTGAGTCTCGCATGGTTGGTTACCTTAGCCAAGTCATTTGTCTATGAATGTGCTACTGAAAGAAACTTCAGGCGAATCCCGTAATCCACACATAAGTCCTTGAATATTCCATTGTTGAATTATGTTTCGTTGTATGTAATGATGGTTCTCATAATGCTAAAATGGGTGATGATGTTTTTCTAGACAAACTTTTCTATCTGTTTCTCGGCTAAGGATGCTAGTAGCTCGGCCTCCACTCATTTTGTGAAGTAGTGAATGGCTACAATGATGAATTTTCTTTGCCCCGCTGTTGGGGGAAGGGACCAAGTAGGTCCATCTCTCACTACACTAATGGCCAAGCACAATCAATGGGAGTTAGAGGTACTGCCAGTTGTCGGTGTACCCAAGCGTTCCGCTGACACTATTGGCACTTATGGATGTAATCTATTATGTCCTGGCGCATGATCAGCCAGTAGTAGCCCTGCTTGAGGATTTTTAGCACTAGAGTTCTACTGCCATCTGCTCCCGCATTTGCCCTCATGGATTTCGACCATCATGACCTCGGCTTCATTAGGTGCAAGGCACCGGAGGAGTGGCATGCTAAATGACCTCCTGTAGAGTCGCCCGTTCATCTCACAATAGCATGTATGAATACGCATCAAGCATCGGGCGGTTGTCGGGTTGCTCGAGAGTGTCCCCTGTGCTTTGTACCGAAGGATGTCGTTGATTCAGCTTGGGGCGTTCTCGGTGACAATGACATCTAGGTTTGGAATAGATCGAGTGGCTGTTGCATTGGCGCTCGGGGGTAGCCCCCTTTACCCTTTGTCGATGCTTTCTTAGCCAATGAGTCTACTCGGGTATTTTCTTCCCATGGGATCCTGCTTAGAATGAAAAGTTGGAAACCAACTGTTAGTCACCGCACTGCGGCAAGGTATTTTACCATTATTGGGTCGTGGGCTTCATAGTCACCTTCGATGTGCCCGACCACTAGTCGGGAGTCACTGTAGGCTTCAAGCTCCTTTACGCCTAGCTCCATAGCCAAGCGCAGGTCATATAGCAGGGCTTCATATTCTGCCTTGTTGTTGGTTGCCTTAAACTCGAGACGCAGTGCGCGTTCGTGTGATTATCCATCGGGTCCCTTCAATACAAGACTTGCACCGTCTCTCTCCACATTTGTCGATCAATCCACAAATGGGGTACATGGTAGTCGTTTGGCATCCTGAATATCGGCCAACCCCGGTGTTACCTCGGAGATGAAATCTACCAGGGCTTGTGCTTTGATTGTCATCTTGGGTACATACTAGATGTCAATCTCGCTAAGCTCGACTGACCATCGGAGCATGCATCCTGCGACATCAAAGTTAGCGAGAACATGGCAAAGAGGTTGTGGTCAATTACCACTTGTATCAGATGAGCTTGGAAGTATGGACACAGATTCTTAGCCGATTGTACTAGGACCAGGGCTAGTTTCTTAATTAATAGATATCATCCCTCAGGGTCGATTAGGACATGACTGATATAGTAAATGAGCTTCTGGACACCCTTATCTTTTCAGATGAGGACGGAGCTCACCGCCCCATTGGAGGCCATGAAATACAAGCTGAGAGGTTGATCGAGGCTTTCTGCAATGAGCCACGTTAATTGGGCAAGGTGTGCCTTCAGGTCCTCGAACATACTCTGACATTCTGAGTCCCACTGGAAGCCCTTATGACATTGTAGCACTCGAAAGAAATGGAGGCACTTGTCCCCAACTCGGGATAGGAACCAGTTAATGGCGGCGAGTCTCCCCTGTAAGGCGTTGTGTTTCTTTGATGGTTCAGGGAGGTTGCATTGTGATTATTACTTGGACCTTCTCAGAGTTAACATCTATCCCCCGTTGATGAATGATGAAGCTAAGAGACTTTCTTGAGCTCACTCCGAATATGCACTTAGCCTGGTTGAGACGTATCCCAAACTCTCGGAGAGTTTGAAATGTCTCGATGAGATCTTGTAAGTGACTTGTAGCGACTTTGGTTTTGACTTAGAGCAGAGCAGCCCAGTTATCCATGTCCGATACCTCTAGGGATGGACAGGCAGCATGGATGCATGCGTTAACCAAGTTGGTGCTGTCATTGCCAAGATCTTCGTCAAGTCGTCATTGCTGATATATTCTGTAGCACCGTAAACCAACCATTAGGACTGACTTATGATCGTTCTTATATATATCCTATAGAAACCATCAAACACGACACATGCCCTCTGACGTGGCTCCACAGGAATGCCTTCTAGTCACTCTTTGATCTTAGAAGTCTTTGGTCTATCCGTATAAAGATTAGTCAATGCAATCTCATCAACCCATCTTTCTATGATCTTAATATTAGTCTTTCCTCGTCGTGCTTAGGATGATCCACATCATGCTCTTATTTTTACCTTTCGCTCGATTAAATGAATAGGAATGCATCGAGCAACACATATGATCTAAGTCGAAACATCCCAAAGTGCACCCACAAATATTTCATAATTCATTTATAGATACGCGAAGGACGAAGCGATAACACTGACAACAACTGCTGCTTACTACACATATTCAAACTGCAACATGGTAAACCCCAATTGCACTCGCAGATCCATAGAAGCCGAAAGTCTTAATTACATATGTCTCGTTGTTGGTGCCAAGAGTAAGTTGTGTTAAGAAAGTAATACCAACCTTGAAGATATAATAATATCCTGAAATGGAGTTGAAGTATTCGCTAACATGAAGAACAAACTAGAACAGCAGCCAAAGATCTGATTAGAATACGATAGGAAAAATGATAATATGGAGTTCATCGTATGCTATTATTGTGTTCCATGAAATGATAACTAACCTCTTGTTTGCTTTGACAGTATATATAGCAAGACTGGAGAGTTGAAGTAGGAGATAATTTGACATTGGAGTTCATCCACATATATACCTCAATGGACTTGGCTGCTATTCCTCCCACTTTTAGGGTTTGGCGTGTTCCATTAATACGGTAGTCTATATCAAAGCCATATATCTCATCTCCATAGTAAATCTTGAATCGGGTAATGCAGTAGTGATTCCCGTTGTCCACGGCCAAACCCCTTCATTAATGTTACCCCACGGCCCCGCCTTCATCACATTGCCCTGAGTGCTGCCTTCATCCATGAAGAACACGAAATATGATCAACGTTATAATGAAACAGATCCTTAGAGAGAGAGAGAGAGAGAGGTCATGCATAAAGGCAAATTAAATGAACCTCAACGTTATACATGCCTTTGTCGAAGTTAAGATTGCACGCCATTCTCCAAGGGAGGGACGGGGGTTACATATATAGCTCTCGCGACCTTTATTATCATCTTGGAGACTCAAGATAAGATAAAGAACCTGCATACTATCACTCAAATGAATGGCTTGAGGCCCTGTTTTAATTTAAATACCACGTCAATAGTGAACCACCAATATGTTGGTCTTTCTTTAAGCTTAAGAAAAGTCAAAGTCTTTCTTCTTTATTCATGTGATAGGACAGATACACACCCATTGGCGTATCTCCACAAGATAACATTCATATTTTTAATCTTCAAAAAAAAAATTATAGGGCACAAGATGACAATTGTCTGCATATAATTTTCTTTCCTTAGTTGCTGATTTTGTCTAGGTTTTTAATTTAATGTTTCTATACCATGATTATCAAAACAAGAAAAAAAAAAAAACTCATCGGATCCATCATTTAGGCTCAAAATAAATTAAAATTTATTATCTTTTGGGTGGAATCGTCATAACATGGGATCGCTTCTTAGCAAAAATTATTTTAGTAGGATGATGGCTCGGTGGATTTGAAAAACATTATGTCACAACTCTTTGCATTTGGTCTAATGTTGCACGTAGAAGTCACCCATGAATGCTAGCTATGATACAGAGTAGGGAGGATGAAAAAGAGGCAATGAGTCCATACAACAAAGAGATCGATATAGAAGTAGGGACAATGCGAGCTTACAAAAAAGAATTAATTAGACCTCATAGATCGGGGAGGATATATATATATATATATATATATATATATATATATATATATATATATATATCCTTCACTGTGCATTCTTGTTGACCAATAGAGGCTTTCTCTAATTCCTTCTCCCGCTGTTATTCCGCTAATGATTTTGACTTATAATGTCTAATTGATCTGTTAAAAGGTTTCAGTACCACATTTTATGGCATGGCTATGATACTAAATTGGTAGGACTCCTTTTATTAAGGTATTTTTTTTTTCTCAAAGAATATATCTTTGGAGAGAAATTTGATAGAAAAAAAATTAAAAAGGAAGAGGAAGAACATAGAGAAGGAAAAAAAAAGAAAGAAAGAAACAAGATAAGAAAGATAGAAATCAATTTTTTTGAGTATTTATTAATAATTAGGTGCTCGCTGTACTTAGCATCACACAAGTTAAGAGACAACAAGTTAATTTGCGTCTGCCCTAGAAACAAGTAGTGCATTAATGTGAAAAGCTAAATGTCAATTATGAGTACAATCCCATGCGTCGCTTGTCATGCAGGTGGCTGTGTCAAATTTTACATATTATAGTTAAACAAGGCAATTAGGTAGACTGAATCATCCTACAAAATTGAGTATGCAGTGAAGATGGTGTTTATTACCGTTCATTGCTATAAGGTTTTTGGAGTGAAAAATAACCACAACGCACTGTCAAATATCAGGAAGCGAAGCAACTTCAAGATAGGTGCTTAGAGAAACCAAAGGCCACTGGTAACGGTGCAACTCTACAAGGATCGATCTGATCATAGCCAGCGTTCCTCCACGCTGTGAGATTTGGATGCGAATCGGAATACGTTACCCAACAAACAAGATTGATTTTAGTCGAACCATAGCAAAAAGAACACACAAACACATCATAATTTATTCAAAGAGACGAGTAGTACGATGACGACGACGATGATCACAAGGAGACGAACATCAGCTGCGGCTACTTATTTACTAGAGCATCCATGTAGCAGCAATATCCCTTCTGCATGGGAACGTTCATGGACTAGTTTTTACCCTAGTTTATCTCGTGACAGTAAATTCCAATTGCGTCAATAGCTGTGTTGCTTGCACGTCCATGAAACCCTACGATCTTGTAAGGAGGAGGAGAAGGAAGTGGTGGTGGCGCATAGGGGAAGGGCAAGTCTCCATCATGCTTCGTACCAAGAGGTACATGTCTGCCCTTGTTGGTGTCAAGAGTAAGCTGTTTTATGACAGTAACTTCTTTCCAAGCACCATAAAATCCTGAGATGGAGTTGAAGTACTCGTTCACCTCGAGAATGATCTTAAAAAAGAAATTAAAAAACAATGAAATAGTTAGAATCGTAAGAGGGAAACGGTCATTTGAAGCTCATATAACTTTTTATATAGTGAGTGATAAGCCGCGGTTTCCTCGTACATACGAACGTACCTGTTTCGATTCTCCTATTGTGCTTCCGACTGTCAGGGTTTCGGGTTGGTCATCGATGACGTAGCTTATAACCAACCCGTATATAGCATCTCCATAGTAAATCTTGATTTCGGTGATGCCTTTAGTTTCGGAAGTATCCCACGGACTGCCTTCATTCCCACCCCACGGCCCGTACTTGCCCGCTTCGCTCTGCATGCATGCGTGCATCCATTCATTCATCAGGAACACCAAATATAATCAGAATTATATATATATATATATATATATATATATATATATATATACAGAGAGAGAGAGAGAGAGAGAGAGAGAGCGAGAGCGAGAGAGAAGGGAAATCATGCAAATTGAGCTACTGATCACCATTTGCAGATAAGTAGGCACTCGTTTCGGAGAAGGTATGATTGCACGCTCTCCTCGGAAGGGTGGGGGGGGGATATATATAGCGCAAGCGCTCTCACCTCCATGAGATTCATGATGATATCGACCAAGTATTTGCTAAAGTCATTCTTTAATGTGCAGGAAGCATTCATTGACCCGTCGCCGCTAGAATGGCATGAGATCCCTGTTTTATCTTGAGCTCTTTCTTTCTTCAGTATGTAAAAGGCGCAGCTATCACAACTGACTGCATTGGCAATCTCCACAAGATAATATCGTATACGTCTTTCTTAAATTAAATCAAGATAGAGAAAAAAACATACAGAAGTGCTGTGACCTCCTATCAGTCGGTGGGATCCGAATTCTAATTACCACCCATGGTCACAAAGATAGGCGGATCCTGTAGATTGCACTTGTCTGTCGACCAATGCAAGTGCAGCGTCTTATGTTTGAACCTGCGCTTGGTCGATGCACACGGACAGTAGAAAAGCACAGGGGAAACCCTCTCGATCGCCATATGCAGATGCGCTATTTAGATACGCGTGCACTCCCATTTGCAGATGTTACTACTTCACACGACCCTCCTCCTATATAAGTCTTCCTCGGAGCAAATCCATGGTGCAGAAGAATTCAGCTTCGTACACCGTTGGGGGACTTGGCACCATGCATTATTAGCTGCTACGTTAAGGTTGATATGGTTAGTATCGTCTTTTTTGCCTTCTACGTGATACTTAGAGATCTTTAATATGAACAAGAATGACATACGATCTAGTTTTGATGTATATAAAAAAAAAAAAAAAACTCAATAGCTAGCACACATTCCCTTCGACATGTCTCCACTACAATTGATTTCAGGTCTTTCTTTAATCTCAAACTGAGTTGGGTTCTTTCATAAATCCTAAAATGATGATGATGACATGTGCCCTCACGTCAAGAACACCAAACTAATCCGTCTCGAAAATGATACGTCTTGGCTGTACCAAAATAATCAATAATGATTGACCGACTCATGCCGATCGGAGTAGGCCCCACTTGCTACGTTGAATGACCTGCGGGACCCAACTAGTGTGAGAAAGTGTTGATATACGCTCTAGTGTTTGGCCGTATTTAGTGGCCAGATAAAACAAAAAAATTAGAAAACTAGGAAACGGGAAAAGTCAATCGTAGTGGAGCCCGACGAATTTTCCTTTTTTTTTTTGTTCCAAAAATATTAAATTTGAATTATTAAGGTTGAGCCAACAAGTGTCGGTGGAGGTCAAAGAACACATTTTCTTTTTCCGTTTATGGCTATTAGAAAACCTTCTTCTTATAGTAGGCAATCAACTATCTATTGTACCAAAGAACAGGTGGACGTCCAACTATAAAGAACAAGTGGAATCTTTACAGTGGAAGAACGTGAATAAGGTTTTCCAATGACATCATTAATATAGACAACGAAAACCTAGTTCATGTTGGTTGGACATGAACTATCAACCTTCCTCGGATCCATGTTGGTTTCACACCATCACACATGGGATAAAATTGAAGTTTTAAGCCAACTAAATGATGTTGGAAAGACTAGAATAGAGTAACAAGTGCTAACACCTGAAACATTAAGTTGGTGGCGATGTATCTGATCCTCTAAGTAAAGGTTGAGAGTTCAAAATCTTATCTAATATTTCAAAAAATGTCAGTTAACTTAATTTATCAAGATCTTTACAGCTTATCGCAAGGTCCTAGGACCGAATCCCGTCTTTATTAATTTCCCTTTAAAAAAAAAAAAATTAAGTACTAGGGGTAGCTTGACCTACTTGGATGAATTTGTAAGTTTATTATAATGACGTATTTATTGTACTGTGTTTGGTCAAAGATGAATGTGTTATCAAAGTGGTTGGGGCACCATGGAAGCAGCGCCTGCATCATGTGGTGAATTCTAGAGGATTTTTTGATAAAAGGTTTAATCTCGTTGCTACATATATCCATACCTATGTTTGCTCTCCCTTATTACCATAACATGACGTTCTGGCTATCTTTCTTCTTGTCTTAGAGACTATTGTTAAGAAAATGGACTCGTATATGTAACATCAGTTAGTGAGCATGACTGGAGGATTTTTTTTTTTTAATGTAAATAAATACCATGTCAACTAGAGTAACAATCTACTTTTTCATGACAAGTTAATATTTCTTTAAGAAAAAGTTAAGGTCTTTTTTTTTTATTTAATCCAAACTAAGACGTCTATTAAAGTGATATATGTGCATACCTGTCCACATGTCTCATAATATAATGTTGATATTTTTCTTGAATGCTGAGAAGAGTTGGCACAAGATAACATGTGATTTTACTTTTTAAAAAAGTATTATGGTTTCTAAGGTTTAGCTAATGCTTAGCCTAAGACCACTACTAGTCGTATTGGACGTCGCATTTGGTTTGGTATTTAATAAGACAAATGACTTTTAGTTACCCTTGAACCCTATGGTATTTTTCTAATCTGAATAAACACCATGCCAGTTTGTACAATAATCTATGTTTTCATAACAAGTTGATCTTTCTTTAAGAAAAACTCAAGTCTTTCTTTATTTAATCCAAACCAGAATGAATATTAATCTAGTTATCTAATCCTCTTTCTAAAGGTTGAGAGTTCAAAATCTCATCTAATACGTTACAAATACAAGTTAACTTAACTGATAAAGAACTTTATAATTTATCACAAGGTCCTGGGATCATCCTTGCCACTTACAGTTTGAAAAAAGAAAAAAAAAACATGGAGTAACAAGTTCTAAGGGGTAGCTTGGCCTATATAGATGAACTTGTAAGCATATTATTGTCTTATTTATTGGCTGTGTTTGGTTAAAAATGAATGGGTTATCAAAGTGGTTGGGGCATCATGAAAGCGCCTACATCATGTGATGAATTCTATAGGTTTTCTTGACAAAAAGGTTTAATTTCACAGCTACATATATTCATTCATATGTATGTTTACGCTTCCATCTTTAGAGACTACCATAACATGACATCCTCGTTGCCTCTCTTATTATCTTTGAGACTATTGATAAGATAATGAACCTCCTCATAAAACATAGCATGACTTGGAGGTCTTTTTAAATCTACATAAATACAAAATCAATTAGTGTAATAAACTACATTTTCATAACAAGTTAATCTTTTTTTATTTAATCCCAACTAGGATGTCAATTAATGTGATGTAGACGTATACCCTCCCACGTCTTCATATGATACATTGATGTTTTTTTAATGCTAAAAAAGAGTATATAAGGTACAAGATAACATGTGATTTTATTGTTTAAACAAGCATAATCATGACATTATGGTTTCTAAAGTTGAGCTAATGCTTACTTAGCCTAATACCCATAATATTCGATGTTGCATTTGTTTTGGTATTATGATATATATATATATAGAGCTGCTTACATATCGGTGTCTGCAAATGGTGAGAAGCTCAAGTCGACAGAACTAACCATGAAGGCGAATTGAATAAACTGGCAATTAACATGTTCGAATAATTTTTTTTTATTCACTTGTCCACTCACAAGTCTCCTCCACAAAATAGCATTCCCTTATATGGGGATTACGGGTGTGACTGAGGGTGGTGAGATGACAAGGGGCGGCGCTAAGGGGCCTACTGGTTGAGACGGGAGTAGCCTCATCCACGGCTGGCGGCTCAATAAGCCATTGCTTGCTAATCTAGTGGATGACGGCTGACTCGAATAGAGCAATAATAATTCAATAAAAATTTTCCTTCTTCGACCCATGCAACCATGAAGCTAGGATGGAAATCTTCCTTGTAGATCAACCTAAGTTGATCGACCTAATATGATTTTTTTTTTCTTTAAAAATTAAACTTTAGTGAGGATAATAGAAATAAATGATATCGACTTGAATTCAGGTTTAATAATAGGATTCATATTCCTTGGTTAACTCAAAATTCTAGAATAAAACAATTATTAGCATTTGTTTGTCCGATATATTATTACATGTGTCAATAATAAATAATCAAAGTTATTTGATTATTCTTGATATATATTTTTCTTGATCACACCTCACATTCGTGATAATAATGGGCATGCATTTGTCATGTCATGACAAGTACTAAAAAGTTAGAGACGCTAAGAACTAAAACGGCAGGACGTGCTGGTCCTTTCTCATCACAAGAAGGAAGGAGACGAGGCGGCCGACCACCAAATCCACGTTTCCTTTTAAAAGGACGTTATCGACAAGGACAAGATGAAGATGGAGCTCGTGGTCGTCTCAAGCCAAATGAAGGAGATAGTGTTGCCGAAGCATGCTGCCACCGTATTCAAAGTTTATTATATGTACTCACCGACTCCCTCACAAGTCCTCGCACCTCGTTCCTAGAAAACAATTAATTGCACTGCATGAATGCATGCAATAAAAACACAGGAAGAGCAGATATATGCATGTTTCACGTTTACGTGGGATTTTAGGACGGTGGTGGTGGGGGTGCAATTCTTACTTGCTCTATCCATCAGCTCGTACTTATCCAAACCAAAATGGTGGGCTATAAATACCCTCATCCAATGCCCTTCCCAGCACCAAGTCCTGCAATAATAGCATCTTCTGCCGCCAAGGGAGTGAGTGTGCGCGTCCATTCATTATTCTCAGTTGCTGCTAATATGGTGAGTTAGTCTTCAAAATTCCATCCCTTTTCTGATTTCTTCAAGTACATCTGCTCTATACTACAACATGGATGGATGGATGGATGACATGCAGGGGAGAATGGTGAAGGTGGGGCCATGGGGTGGCAACGGAGTGGGATATGGGACAAGCCGACGACATTGCCAAACTTAAAATCTATTACGGAGATAACATTGTGGGGTTGGAGATTACCTACATTCTTAACGGTAATCTCCACCACCGGCGCTTCCAAGGAGGTATATCTGTACATCTATGTGTATACATGCACACTTATCAACTTCATGTCTTTGTCCAACCATATAAAGTGGTTCAACCAAAACCAAATTAATGTCTGGAAGCAACACGTTATTAGTTAATCAAACCAATTTCTCTTGAAAATATATTACAATATCAGATGTGTTTCAATTAGTCCTCCCGTTGTTTGTTTCACATTAAATCTTTGCTCGTTTTCGTAGATCATCCTCGAGGAGGACGAGTACTTCACTTCTATCTCCGGATACTTTCATGCATTATCCAATTACCAGGGACATGCAATTGTGATGTTGCTTACTCTTGATACTAACAAGGGTGCATCCATAAGTGTAGGCAACAAGATTGGCACTTCTTTCGCCCTTACTTTAGAGAAGGAAGGGGAGTATGATTCTGGGCTTCTTGGGGCGAGCTGGTACAGCCATTGACGCTATTGGAATCCACTGCTCATTGCCTAACTAAGTGTATGCACTGCCTCGTGTTCTGGTGCAATAAATAAGTAACGATACCTATTATGGCGCTTGCCATGATTGTCATCATCGTCGTTATCCTTGCCATTCGGTGTTACTTTGAATAAATAATGAAATATTTTCGAATCCATTTTGATATCTTATGGTTACTGGGTGTGCTTTTCATGATGGAATCCATGGCTCTAATTATTTAGTAACAATTAGGAAAATTAGTAAGCTTCTAAGTGAGTAATACACCGAAGAGATGAAGCGAACTACACATTCCGCAAGATCTCTTAGCACATGACGATGGGAGGAAGCCAACCGCGTATTACTTATCATTTCTCAACAACATTGGATGATGAAATGCTAGCAAAATAGAGTCTTTAGTATTTGATCGATCATTGTCATCATCGTTGTTATCATTGTGATTCGGTGTTGCATTTGAATAAATAATGAAATATGTAATATGCAATATGTTATACGAAAAAATGTTCATGCCAGGGCTGAAATCAAATAATATTAGATTGGTTTACGATATGTATCTTTCGATGTCATTTGAATTAGATCTCTTTCTGATCTGCGAAAGCACCATTCTCCGGATTTAAATATTACCATATGTCGATTCACAAAAGAGAACTAGAACATATATACAAACTCCTTCTTCTCTCTTCCTATTTGTTATATTACCATATGTCGATTCGCAAAAGAGAACTAGAACATATATAAAAACTCCTTCTTCTCTCTTCCTATTTGTTCACAGGACCATTAAGATTGATAGTTTTAGGGAGGATGAGAGATCAGCCATAATCTCTCAATTCTATTCCCCTCTACACCATAATACCCCGTACTATACTATATTAGGTTTAGCGGGGTCCTATCCATTTAAAGACGAGAGCAGAGAGTTTATGATAGGTTATTAGGAGAGTACTTCCATTAATGATATCCCCTAATTTTAATTTAATATGATTAATATTTATCATCAAAATTTAATTAATTACATTATCTATCTTATCCAATTATAAAGTGCCACATTATTATACTTATGATTCAGTGTTGCTTTGAATAAATAATGAAATGTGTTAGAATACACTTTGATATCTCATGATTACTTGGTGTGCTTTTCATGATGGAATCCATGGCTGGCTCTAATTATTTAGCAACAATTAGGTGAATTAGTAAGCTTCTAAATGAGTAATACAATGAAGAGATGAGAACTACTTCTTATTCCGTAAGATCTCTTCTTAGCACATGACAATGGGAGGATGCGAACCACGTACTACTTATCCTTTCTCAGCATATGACGATGAAATGCTAGCAAAACAGTATCTTTAGTATTTGATTGATAATTATTCTTGGACCATTGCAAAATATTGTTGTATTCTCCGAGGAACCATGTTTTGAATCTAAATCGGCTGCTAAGTATCTGTATGATTCGCTAAACAGTTGGATTCTGCGAGGAACCATGTTCAATCAATCCGTGTGCTATTATTCCTCAAGTGAAGTAGTCAACTTGAGAGAACGGTCTTGATGATGTGGTTTTTAGAACGCCTGTAAAGTGCCTAATAAACATTCGCTGATGCAATCTCATCAACCATCTTTAAATTTTTACAGACTATGGTTAACCAAGGCAATTAGGGAGACTGAATCATCTTACAAAATTGAGTATGCAGTGAAAAACAACCACAACATAGGACGAGTCCCCCCTCCCCCTATCAAATATCAGGAAGCGTTGCAACTTCAAGTTAGGTGCTTAGAGAAACCAAAGGCCACTGGTAACGGAGCAACTCTACAAGGATCGATCTAACCATAGCCAGCGTTCCTCCACGCTGTGAGATTTAGATGTCAATCGGGATACGGAACCCAACAAACAAGATTGATTTTAGTCGAACCATAGCAAAAAGAACACACAAACACATCATAATTTATTCAAAGAGACGAGTAGTACGATGACGACGACGATCACAAGGAGACGAACATCTGCTGCGGCTACTTATTTACTAGAGCATCCATGTAGCAGCAATATCCCTTCGGCATGAGAACATTCATGGACTAGTTTTTACCCTAGTTTATATCGTGGCAGTAAATTCCAAGTGCGTCAATAGCTGTGTTGCTTGCACCTCCATGAAACCCCACCATCTTGTAAGGAGGAGGAGGAGGAAGTGGTGGTGGTGAATGGGGGAAGGGCAAGTCTCCATCATGCTTCGTACCAAGAGGTACATGTCTGCCCTTGTTGGTGTCAAGAGTAAGCTGTTTTATGACAGTAACTTCTTTCCAAGCACCATAAAATCCTGAGATGGAGTTGAAGTACTCGTTCTCCTCGAGAATGATCTTAAAAGAAATTAAAAAACAATGAAATAGTTAGAATCCTAAGAGAGAACGGTCATTTGAAGCTCATATAACTTTTTATATAGTGAGTGATAAGCCGCGGTTTCCTCGTTCGTACGAACGTACCTGTTTCGATTCTCCTATTGTGCTTCCGACTGTCAGGGTTTCGGGTTGGTCATCGATGATGTAGGTTATAGCCAACCCGTATATAGCATCTCCATAGTAAATCTTGATTTCGGTGATGCCATTAGTTTCGGAAGTATCCCACGGACTCCCTTCATTCCCACCCCACGGCCCGTACTTGCCCGCTTCGCTCTGCATGCATGGGTGCATCAATTCATTCATCAGGAACACCAAATATAATCAAAATTATATTATTATATATATATATATATATATATATATATATATTGAGAGAGAGAGAGAGAGAGAGAGAGAGAGAGAGAGAGAGAGAGAGAGAGAAGGGAAATCATGCAAATTGAGCTGCTGATCACCATTTGCAGATAAGTAGGCAACTCGTTTCGGAGAAGGTATGATTGCACGCTCTCTCTCCTCGGAAGGGAGGGGGATATATATAGCCGCAAGCAATCGCACCTCCATGAGATTCATGATGACATCGACCAAGTTATGTGCTAAGGTCATTCTTTAATGTGCAGGAAGCATCGGACACGTATTCATTGACCCGTCGCCACTAGAATGGCATGAGATCCCTGTTTTATCTTCAGCTCTTTCTTTATTCAGTCTGTAAAAGGCACAGCTATCACAACCGATTGCATAAGCAATCTCCACAAGATAACATCGTATACGTCATACTTAAATTAAATAAAAATAGAGAAAAAGGAAAACATAGGCGGATTCTGTAGATTTCACTTGTCTGTCGACCAATGCAAGTGCAGCGTCTTATGTTTAAACGTGCGCTTGGATATGGTTAGTATCTTCTTTTTTGCCTTCTACGTGAGCGAGACCAGCCGAGGCAGCTTGATCTGTAATGCTTAGATATCTTTACTATGAACAAGAATGACATACGATCTAGTTTTTATGTAAAAAAAACACTCAATAGCTAGCACACATTCCCTTCGACGTGTCTCCACTACAATAGATTTCACGTCTTCCTTTAATCTCAAAATGAGTTGGGTTCTCCCATAAATCCTAATATTATAATGATGACATGTGCCCTCACGTCAAGCACACCAAAATAATCCGTCTCGAAAATGATACGTCTTGGCTGTACCAAAATAATGATGACCGACTCATGCAGATCGGAATAGGCCCCACTTGCAACGTTGAATGACCTGCGGGACCCAACTAGCGTGAGAACGTGTTTATTTACGCTTTAGTGTTTGACCGTATTTAGGTGGCCAGATAAAACAAAAAATTAGAAAACTAGGAGATGGGAAAAATCAATCGTAGTGGAGCACGATGAATTTTTCTTCTTTTTTTTTATTTTGTTCCAAAAATATTAGATTTGAATTATTAATGTTGAGCCAACAAGTGTGGGTGGACGTCAAAGAACACATTTTCTTTTTCCACTTATGGCTATTAGAAAACCTTTTTTTTATATATATAGCAGGAAATCAACTATATATTGTACCGAAGAACAGGGGGACTTCCAACTATTAAGGAGCAAGTGGAATCTTTACAATGGAAGAACGTGAATAAGGTTTTCCAATGCCATCATCATAGACAACGAAAACCTAGTTCATGTTGGTTGGACATGAAATATCAACCTTCCGAGTATCTATGTTGGTTGTACACCGTCACAAGATAACTAAATCATGTACAATCTTTTTAGATTATTATTATAATCTATATTTTCTCATAAATATGTTATATATATATATATATATATATATATATATATATATATATATATATATTGTGATGTCATTAGTTCTATGCAATGGAAAGCGGATCGTGATGGGATCACAATAATGAGACCGATTCACCTTTAAATATTGATCCTAAATAATCTCGATCATAGGTTACTCGAGAGGAACATCGAGAAAACCAGATAGACTTAGTGTACTATATACCTATCCATATGATGGAGACAGATGGTCTTGGGACACTAAGGGTATAGTGCAGGTGCTCATTATAGAATGAGTTTACTGATTGATCCGCTTACAAAATGTTGCATAGTTAATGATATCTAATGTCAGATAATGATTCAACAGTGTCAGTTATGTGTTTGGTCCTTAGACTTGAGACGCCAAGGGTGTCTTATTTGAGTACTCCTTTCTGAAAAATTTTAATTCTGGTATAATTGGTTATCAGGACTGATAGCCAACCTTATGAAGGTAATTGAGTATCAATAGAGAATCATCACTCTTAGTTTCACGAGAGGAATATCTCGTGTGTTATCGTTAGGTTAAATCCCTAACCATAGTCGTTCGGATTGAGAGAAGGAGAATCTGAGAGAACTACTAGACCTTTGACGTAAAATTCTGCCGCAACACCTTTTCATATACTTGATCTTGTCGAATTCTTCATATTCTCCCATAAAGTTTTTGTCGACATTACCTTTTCCTTACCAGTGGATTCCTATTCAGTTTTACTTGAATCCTTGTTACGAACTATGGAAAAAATTACATCTATCATGCTGAAATTTTTGGTTGAAAAATTCTGCTGATGTACCTTTTGTCGTTCTTCTTCTCGCTGTTGGGAAACCTCAATCACATGCATAGTGAAAATCAAAATAAAACAGGTTTCTGACACAGATCAAATCATCGTGTAAAGATTGGGTCACGAGAAAACCACAAAAATCGAAAAACCACATTATGTAAGAGATTGTTTTACATAGGGAGATCGTATATTCCAGATCCGGATGTAGAGTATGAATTCAAGAGTCTTCCTCTCTAACGATATCCACACGATGGATCTCTATAGGGAATCTTCTTCAATTTGATCTTGCAACTCTTACAAAGGGAGGGAGGAGAATATGAGGGGAGCCCAAGGCTGCAGCATATCAACTATCAGTCTCCCATCCTATTTATAAAGAGCTACTAAAATCCTAGGGGTCATACTTCAGTGGGTATTGAATCTTTATATAATAATCTACTAATCTTGTATTATTGAATCTCCATCCAATAATCTTCTTAGGCCTCTAATTGAGCCTTAAGCAAGGAGCTCATTATCAAAGGGTCTCGTCTAATGAGAATAGGGGCTCATTGGATCTTCATCCAATTCTCTATTCGCTGAAGCATCCACCATATTTGTGTGACCCTCTGGGCCAGATACTGAGCTGGCCGTGAGTCGCTCCCATCAGAACTCTTTCTGATATAGTGAATTATTATCTCATAATAATTCACTTGACTCATCGACTATGGACGTACTAGGCCTCTACGCCACATACCTCATACAGTACAGGGGTCTGTCCACAGTTACCGTGTATCTATAATCCATCATCCAACTAATATCTTAGAAATTATATGTTAGACATGGTAATGTCAGGTCACATATGAAATCAGTTTGTCTTACTCTAATCGGATTTAACTGGAGAATTTTTTCTCTCATAATCTGAATGACCCTGGCTAGGGATTTGTTTGAGCAAGCACATATGGGATATTCCTCTCATGATACTGAGAGTGGATGATCCTTTATTGACACTCAATTGCCTTCATAAGGTTAGCTACCAATCCCAATAACTAGTTATACCAGATCTGGAACTTTTTAAACCTGTAAGCCTGGTGTCAAAGAAAGGAGTACTCAAACAAGACATCCTTGGTGTCTCAAGTCTAAGAACCAGATATACAATTGGAACTATGAAATTATTGTCTGACATTAGGTATCATTAACCATACAACATTCTATAAGCGAATCAATCAGTAAACTCAGTCTCCAATGAGCACTTGTATTATATCCTTAGTGTCTCCATATAAGTGGCTATGAGACTAGTCACCTCCATCATATGGATGAGTATATAGTATAAGAATTTATCCGATTATCTTGATGTCCCTCTCGAGTAACCTATGATCGATATTGTTTAGGATCTATGTTTAAAGTTGAATTGATCTCATTATCATGATCTTATCATATCTGATTCTCATTACACAGAACCAAAGACATCACAATATATATATATATATATGCAATAGATAACATAATGTAAGAATATGCCAGTAACAATCTTAAGTAAAAATATCGCGCAGCGTGTCACACGTGCCATCACTCACGTGATTGGTTTGTAGGGCACCTATAACCAACACTCGCAACCCACCAAAACCCTACCAATCTTACTGCCACTAACTATGTTATCTTTAGAGCTCCCCTCTAGCCTTTAGGGTTTATGGTTTGAGGACGCGAGAGGTACAGGGGTAGGTTTTGAGGGTGCTTGAACTAACTAGCTATTGTTTAACCAAACAAGATTTAAAAGTCTAGTTCAGTTACTATGTTTTTGGACTAAGTGCCTCAGGCTCATTGCTTGGATTCAGGCGAGCACCCAAGTGACGCTTCACTAACAGCATTATGCTTCATTCTTTGAGTGTTACGTGGATGCCTAGTGGGGTTTAGAATTGGGTCGCTCAAACTGTAAGGAAATTTCTACATTCTAACTCTTGTAGGTGTAAGGGTTTTCATTTGGTTGCTTGGGACTATGTGATTCTTCCTAAGCAAGATTGGGGTTTAGGAATTAAGGACTTGACCTTGGATGGTAAATGTGTTCTCCTATACTTGAATAATTGTGATAGCCTTTTAAGTTTCGGTGGTGAGGGCTAAATATGGTTTGGTGGACAAGTGGAACATTAACTCCCATACTAATACCAATTGGTGTTGGAAAATGTTTTTGAATGCACATGAGTATCGCGGCTTTACGAAATTTGTTAGTAATTATACTTCTATTTATCTTATGGATGATCCTTGGATCTCACATGCCCGGTTAAAATATTTGCCTACATTAGTTAAAAATTTCTGCATTTGATTCTTCTATTGTGATTGCAAATTTTATTCGGGATGGAACTTGGGATGTTGATAAGCTATGGTTGCTTTTTGGGGAGGATTTAGTATCAAGAATATGCCAAGTAGATCTTTCTCCTTCGCCTTGTGATGATTCGTGATTTAAATGGGATTGTATCCATGAAATCTTCCTATGCTTTTCTCCTCTTTAACCTGAGCGGCTTTGTTATGTTGAGAATTGATTCATAGTAGTTACATAGGTAGTTAATATGTGAAGGAGTTGTAGAGGTAGTGGCCCATGATTAAGGATTTAGTGGGAAGTTACTAATCATAGGTGAGATAATGGAGTAAGAAAGTGGAGTGAGGTAGTTACTATTATGTCCTATAAATAGGACCTTAGTTCATGAAACAAGTGAGCAGAGAATGTGTACATTTGAAGATAATCTTGTAAGTGTTCTTGTTATTTTACGTCCTGTTTAAAACTATATTGTTTTCTTGATTGAAAACATTTGTCGTTAATTTGATCGTATTATTCTGTTTTATCATTTTCTTGTTTCTTCTTTCCCAACATTTGTGGTATCATAGGCTTGTTGTAATTTGAACTAGGCATTATGGCTTTTAATGGTAATTCTATGTCTCAACCTCTTATTCCCATCTTCTCGGGCAAATCCTATGAATTTTAGAGCATCAAGATGAATACTATGTTCAAGTCTCAAGATCTTTAGGACTTGATAGAGAATGGATATGCAGATCCAAATGAAGAAACTAGGCTGAGAGAGAATAAAAAGGACTCAAAGGCATTATTTTTCATTCAACAAGCTATACATAAGACAATCTTCTAAAGAATTATTGTAACGATAACCTCAAGACAAGCTTAATTGATACTTCAAAATGAATTTTAAGGATCATCAAGAGTGATTACGGTAAAACTTGAAACCTTTCATCATGAGTTTAAAATTTTGTTTATGAAAAATAATTAATCGGTGTAAGATTTTTCATTCTCAAGTGACTAAAATTGTTAATCAAATGAAATCCTATGGTGAACATCTTAATTATCATATAATTGTCACAAAAGTTTTGAGAAATTTAACTTCGAAATTTGATTATGTTGTTGCGGTAATTGAAGAGTCAAATGACTTATCTACTTATTCATTTGATGAACTAATGGGTTCCTTGCAAGCATATGAAGCAAGGTTAAATAGATTGCTTGAAAAAAGTGAAGAAAAAGTATTTAAGGTTAAGGGGGAGACTTCTACTTCAAAAGAAGATAAAAAAATCAACATAAAGATGACATGGCAGAGGAGGAATTCATGGTAGATGAAATGGAAGGGGAAGAGGAAGAGGACACTTTAATGGGCATGATGAAATACAATCAAACTATGATTAGAAAAATTATAAGAGTGGAATTCAATGTCACTATCGTAAAAAGTTTGGTCACATAAAGGTAGATTACTGGAAAAGAGAAAAGCAAACAAACTATGTGGAGGAAAATGAAGACAATAGTAAGTTGTTTATAACTCATTCACAAGTTAATGATATCTCAAATGATATTTGGATTTTGGATAGTAGATGTTCTAATCATATGTCAAGCGTAAGATCAATATTTCGAGATATGATGAGACTCACAAGTTGAAAGTTAAACTTGGAGATAGCAAGTAAATCCAAGTGGAGGGAAAATGAATAACTAAGGTGAAGACAAATCAAGGGAAGGTAAAGCACCTTGATAATATTTTCTATGTTCCTAGTTTATCACATAACTTGTTGAGTGTTTGACAATTGATAGATTTTAGATATTCAGTTATATTTAATGATGGTTCATGCACTATTAAAGATATGAAATATGGTTTAATTATAGCAAATGTTTGCATGACACAAAATAAGATGTTTCCAATTGATGTTTCAAATATTGAGAAACATGCTCTTATTGCAAATCAAAAGAATGAGACAAATTTATGGCATTTGAGATATGGACACCTTAACATTATGGGTTTAAGGTTATTAAATAAAAAAATAATTTACGGACCGCCAACAATTAATACATTTGATGTATATGAATGAAGCATTTATGGTAAATAAAGTAAGAAACCATTTCATATTGGAAAAGCATGGAGAGCATCTAATTATCTTAAATTAATTCATGCTATTTATGTAGACCTATAAATACAAAATTATTTGGTGAAAGTTGATATTTTTTATTATTTATTGATGATTATAGCCACATGAGTTGGGTATGTTTTCTGAAATTAAAATATGAAGCATTTGATAACTTTCAAAAATTTAAGGCACTTGTAGAAAGGCAAAGTAGTAGATGCAAAAAGACACTTCACACAGATAGATATGACGAATTTTTGTCTAATGAGTTTAATTTATTTTGTGAAGAAAATGATATTCACAGAGAATTAACAGCACCATATACACCAGAGCAAAATGGTGTAGCTGAACGTAAGAATCAAACTGTTATGGAAATGGTAATAAGTTTGCTTAAAGAAAAGCATCTTTTGAATCAGTTTTGAGCACAAGTAATTATAACAACATTTTATTTATTGAATATTTCACTGATAAAGGTTATTATAAATCGAACTCCTTTTGAGGCTTGGTATAGTATAAAGCCAAGTGTAAGACATCTAAGAATTTTTGGTTCTATTGGTTATGCTTTGGTAAATTCGTAAAATCATCATAAACTTGATGAAAAATCTAAAAAATACATCTTAATTGGTTATTTGTTATAATCCAAAGCATATCGATTATATAATCCTATTAGTGGCAAAAGTTATTATTAACAGAAAATTGTGTTTTATGAAAGAGCAAGTTAGAATTGGGAGATCAATGAAGGTGAAACATAAATTCATATTCCAACAGAACTAGTCACTCCACCGAATCAAGTGATAGATCCTGCTCCAACAAGTTCATCGTCAATCTCACCTAGTAGCAGTTCAAATTCAGCAAATGATTCCTCAAATGAAACCCCTCCAGGAAGGTTTAGATTACTAACAGAGATTTATGATTCAACATTTACTTTATTTATTTCAGATCCTATAAGTTTTGAGGAAGCAGTTGAAAAAGAGGAATGATGAAATACAATGAATGATGAAATACAATGAATGAGGAAATCAAGTCAATTGAAAAGAATGTAACTTGTTAGCTAATGGATCTACCGAAAGAAATGAAGACTATTTGATTGAAATGGGTGTTTAAAATAAGGTATAATGCATATGGAAGTATTTAAAAGTATAAGGCCTGACTTATAGCAAGTGGAGCCATAACATAAAGTATTGTGGCACGGATGAACAAGATGCATATATTCTCACTAAGTCACTTCCAGATTAGAAGCTTATTTATTTCATATTTTAAATCGATGTTTTAACTATGAATCAAGGGAGAGTGTTGAGAATTGATTCATGGTAGTTAAATATGTAGTTATTATGTGAAGGAGTTGTGGAGGTAGTGGCCCATGATTAAGGTTTTAGTGGGTACTTGCTAATCATGGGTGAGATAGTGGAGTAAGAAAGTGATGTGAGCTAGTTACTATTATCTCCTACAAATAGGACTTTAGCTCATGAAGCAAGTGAGCAGAAAGTGTGTGCATTTTGAGATAATCTTGTAAGTATTCTTGTTCTTTTACCACCTGTTTAATACTACGTCATTTTCCTGATTGAAAGTATTTTTTGTAAATTGGATCGTAGTGTTCTGTTTTTGTCGTTTCCTTACTCCTTCCTGATAGAACCCTAGGGTTCTATCATGGAGGATGAAGGTGGAGAGGGAGGTAATCGATCTCTTCGAGGGGATCGGGCCTCCTAGATTACTTCGAGGGGATCTGCCTCCTAGGGTTTTGCTTGTGGCTAAAACTAATACTTCTTCATTGATTGATCTCCATAAAAGAGTTTACAAACTTATTTATAGGGCTCTACCAAGAGTCCCACTAATCTTTGACTCTTAACCAACTTGATAAACTCTTAACTAAAAATAATAACTGACTCAATCCCAACTGAAGATAAAAATCACTCAATCCACTTGTAACTGACTTGATGTGATTCACCTAACGCATAACTGATTCTGGCTAACATGACTCAAGCTGAATAGATGGACCTGACTTAGCTAGGGTTCTAACAGACGCGCCCTCTTCAAATAAGCCTTATCCTGAAGGCTGAGCAGCATCAAACTTCGGGGGTACTTCGGTCCAAGATATTTATCACGTGTCACAATCTTTTGATCAATTAAATAAGGTCTCCACTTTGTGTAAGTAATAGGTCGACCTTCTGTAGCAGCTGTCATTGAAGTCTTGTGAGGAAGCCTCGCTATTTAATGGTTACTAGCAGTTGTGATCTTGATTCCATGTCTTCCTTTGATGATCACCTGCTTTCCATTAATAAAAAACTTCATAATTAGTTTAGAAAGATTCCAGGTAACATCACCTAAGGTTTACAGTTATTTAATTCCAATCACTATTTCGATGTCCTTCAGTGGTATCAGAAAGAATCTACCCATAGTTTTGGGTCCTATACCATTAGTTTGATTCTTGAGCACTTACTATTACAAGTTAGAATTTAACCATCAGCAACCTTGACTTCAAATCTGTCTGTCTTCAATTTGTAGGCCAATCGGTCAGCAAGCCTTCTGTCCCTGAAATTGTTAATGCTACCAGTATCGATTAAAACATTAACAGGCTGTTGTTTCAAAATTCCGTTGATTTTCATGGTTTGCGAGTTAGAGTAGTCTACTATTGCATGTACCGTATGTACGAAAGGTCTAATAGTGTTATCAGAATATGTACCTTCTCGATCAGAGTCCACGTCACATTCTCTGGTTCCTCTTTAATTGGTTCTATCATCAAAAGCTGGCCCTATTTACATCGATGTCCTTTACTCCATTTTTCATCATAATGCTATCATAACCCTTTTGCTGATCTTTCCTGGAGCTCTTCTCTTGTAAGTCTTGGAGAATTTGGAGTGGAGGGAGGTGAGGCTGTCGGCTTGCTTACTACTGCTTGATTTATACTTTTATTTTTGTCATTATCCCTATTGAGCTTTTCTTCGTGTATGCGAGCGAATGATATGACAGTCATCACGGTACGAGGTTGTCGAGCCTTAACTTCGCACCGAATCTCTAGATTGAGCCCTTCAATAAATGTTCCTAACAGTTATTTTTCGAACCAGTCTTGGGTTTGGTCTGAGAGGCGCTCAAATCTACTATGGTACTCTTGTACGGTAGAGGTATGATGGATTTTGGGAAGTTGTCCATCCATATTTTCGTACTCCGATGGTCCGAAGCGAATCAAAAGTCCTCTTTTGAATTACTCTCACGAGAGTTCTCCATGAGTATGCTCATACCAATCGTACCATTGGATCGTGTCTCTTTCAAGTTGAATGGAGGCGATCTCCACCTTGGATTTCTCCGGAGTCCTGTGAAAACGAAAAAATCTTTCAGCATGTGAAATCCAACAATCGGGTTTCCATCTTCCCATCTGGGGAACTCCACCCTCATGTGTGTGTATCCTGTGTCATACCTTTGATCATACTTTTCAGATCGACTCCCTTTGGAACTTTCACCATGTTGAGTTTTCTTGGGACTCTTTGATCGGCTTCTTCTAATTTCGTGAAGGAGCTCTTGAAATCTGTCTTCCATGCGAGCCTCGAAGGCTTTAAACCTTGCATCAAGTGCATCATCTGTAGTTATCGTGTATGATTGTAGATCAGTGATATTCAGTTCTTTTTTCTGCTGTCGAGTTAGGGGCATGAGTTTGCGTCGTAGGGGAGGGGCAACGGTTGCTGCAGAGGGAGTTTGCGCGACTAGAAGTGACGAGTGGTTGGCGGGTAGCAAGGGCTGTGACTGATGTTGTTGCCGATGGAGAAGAGTGGCTGGCGGTAGCGATTGAGGAGGAGAGCAAAGCAAGGGTGTGTTTTAAAGCGACAGCGACAGCGAGGGCAGCAACAACAAGAGAAAAGGTAGTGGTGTCGTGAGGAGAAGAGGGAAGGAACAAAGGTTGCCTCGGTGGCAGAGTGCAGCTGAGAAGGAGGTTGCGGCAGCTGCAATGGTAGAGGAAGGAAGGTGCGGGCGCTGCAAAGGGGGGCGGTTGTGGCTGCGGTTGTCCGGCGGTGATGAAGAAGAGGAGGAAAGGAAGAGCAACGTGAGCAAGGATGGCCAGCGGCGATGGTAGGGAGGAGAGACAACAACAATCGAGGAAAGGGGCAATGGCGACGTGGCTGGGCAGGGCGATGGTCGAGGGCTAGAGAGGGAGGCTGTGGAGTCAGCATGAGGAGTGCCCAGCGATGGTTGCAGCTAAGAGCAAGTGAGGCAACGGCTGAGGCGGTGCTGGAGGAGAAAGGGAGATGGTGGCCAGCGACAGGAGCAGGGAAGGAAGAAGGGGTGCGGCGTGAGGAGGGCAAGGCAGCGGTGAAGGTCAGTTGGAAGAGGCTGGACAGCTGCAGAGGGAGGAGAGGAAGAGGGATGGCAGCAGGTAGGTGGGGAGGAAGAAGGGGCAAGGTGTGGGGCCCTTCTTCTTCTTCTTCTTCTTCTTCTTCTTCCCTCTCTCTCTTTTCTTTCTCTCTTTTTTTTTTTTTTTTGAAGATGAGGAGAAAGGAGGGGTGGCTGCGGCTTCTTTTTCTTCTCTCTCTCTCTCTTTCTCTCTCTCTCTCTCTCTCTTTTTACAATAAGATGGTAGATATGACGACGATGACGATGACGAGAGGAGCGACCGCAGAATCACAATAGGAATGCTGAAGATCACTGTTCTGATACCAATTGATAGAACCCTAGGGTTCTATCGTGGATGAAGAAGGCGGAAATGAGGATAATCGATCTCTTCGAGGGAATCGACCTCTTAGAGTTTTGCCTATGGTTAAAACTAATACTTCTTTATTGATTGATCTTCATAAAAAAGTTTACAACCTTATTTATAGGGCTCTACCAAGAGTCCCACTAATATTTGACTCTTAACTAACTTAATAAACTCCTAACTGAAAATAATAACTGACTCAATCTCGCAGGAAGAGATGGATTCTCTGCAGAAGAACCACACATATGATTTGGTGCAACTACCAGAAGAAAGTAAAGCTTTGAAGAACAAGTGAGTTTTCAGGTTGAAGACTCAAGAATATTATTCTCAACCAAAGTATAAAGCTAGATTGGTTGTGAAAGTGAAGTTTTGCAGGGGTGTAGTAGCAATTCCAACATTTGTGGGGATATCTAGACAAATACGGAAAATAGGGGGTGTCCAGTGCAAAAAAAAACCCCAAAAATTTCTAAATTACCTTCAAACATCATTTGTGTTGGAAACAAAAAAAAAACTATGATGTTAATGGCAAGTAATGCTTTAAAATGGCAGGTTGATGACCATTTGTTTATATGTTTGTTTCTCGTATATTTCATTTAGTAAAAGATTTTAATTCTTTTTTCACTATCATTCCATATAAAAGCTTAAGATAATGTCTAAAACAACAGATAAAATATTATCTATATTTATGGTTTAGAACCCGACGGGAATGGCAATGCCAGTCCATTTGGGTCTCGATGCATGTCGATGGAAGCGTTATCTAATGGCTCACCCCATCCTCCGGAAATCATTGCCTAAACAAATATATCATTTATAGAGATAAGTCCTCGTAAAACGAGTATTATCTACTATGTATCACAATGTATTTAGTTTCTGAAGAATTAATCTTAATATGGTAACATCACTTAATGAATAAACCATATACGCCCTATCCAGCCGCACCGCTGCCGTCAAGGACGCCCTCCTCCACGAGGCTTCCCTTGACTCCTCCGGCCTCCTTGCCGACCATCTCCGTCGCCTCTTCCGCGAGGACACCGACCACTAGCCCCTCGTTCTTCTCCTTGGCGCCGCTCTGTCCCCTCAGGTCGATCTCGATTGTTCTCTCTGTTTGGGTTCTTTCTTGTTTCTTGCGGTTCTCTTTAACGGATACACCGATTGAATTTGCATGCCAAGAAATCTCTATTCGACAACTTCCTTCTCTAATTTGAAGCATACAGTAGCGATGTAATGCTTTCCGTTTCTGTAAATTTTAGAACTGGAAAGTTCTTACTTCTAGAACTGTGAAAAATTCTGTATCAATTTCTAAAAACAGGAAAACAAAAGTTTCTGAAGATAAAAATCACTTAATCTACTCATAACCGACTTGATGAGATTCACCCGACCTATAACTGATTCTGACTAACATGACTCAACTTAAATAGATGAATACTTAACTAATGTCATAACACTTCCCCGATCTGTTGGCTTGGGGGAATGATAGGCATCGTTTTAGGAAAGCTATCCTTAGTCTCTTGAGCATTGTTTCTTCTTTTGTCAATTCTTTTATCTCCTTACGGTGGCTGTTGGATCTAAAACTGTATCTTCTCTTCTATGTGGTGTGCGGATGAATGGATTGTTGAGGGATTACAACTGGGGGGTGAGCTGGGCTTACTGGTGAATCTGAAGGGCGCAACATGGCACAATCTATGCCTCCAAGGACGACCCTTCCACTACCATGGGCGTTGGATTAATTATTCGACGGTTCCATAAGATGGGCAACATGGCACAATCTATGTGATCGATTGTACTGATGTGTTGTTATCAGGATAATCGGGGAGTTATTAATATCATCATTGTAATGTTTTTGATTCCCTTACATTTCATGCAACTGACACGTGGAGGCACAGATCTTGTCACGAACAATCGATGTGAAGCAATTACAGTGGAATGTTAGGTGGAAGATCCTGCCAGATTGCATGAAACATCCAATGTCGCTCGTCCATCGGTGAGGTAGGCATGATACTTCGTATGCGCATATATGCACATAAAAAGATTCCCGACAACAATGCAAGTCCGAATTGGCCCATAGAGCAATACAAACCCATGCGAGGCCGAACCAGACCATGGAGCGCTACAACAATGCACAAGGCTGGATCAGCTCATAGAGAGCCACAACAACGGGCTTCGCCCAATTGGCCCAAAAGGTACTGACTTGAAGAAGAGACATCGGTGGATTCGGAATCAGCTCCCAGCTGGGACAACCAAGATCTTACTTAACTGTTTCTATATACAATTTTGAGTACATAGTTCTTCTGTATGTTTCTTCTCGTTACCTGCACATTCTTTCATCCTTTTATTTGCTCTTTCTCGTTCCCTTTTTACTCGATGAATCAGATAATAATAATACACTGGATGATTTTTGTCCAAACATATCATTGTAGACCCACAAGTGGTCTATGATTTATTTAACAATACTCAGAGGATAAGAACATCAACGACGAAAATGACGATGGCAACAACAACAAGGATGACGATGTGGACGACAACAATAAGGACGACAACTATGACTACAACTGCTGCTCCTTGTTTAGTATAGCTTATATGTAGCAGCAACCATTTACGGACTAGTGAGTGCATCATCCATATCTAGGAATCAGCCAACGAGCAGTACACTGCAATGGCTTCCACGGCGACAATCGGTTGACCAACAAGTCCACAGAAGCCCACAATGTGACCTCCCTCCTCTAAAGCGAGGGAGAAAGGACTGCCCGTCTCTTTGCCAGCGCTTACATTTCTGTTGTCATCGGTCGTAAGAGTAAGTTGCGTTATGAAAACCTCGGTTCCCAACATTGGTTTGAAGTATCCCGTGATGGAAGTGAAGTGTTCGTCCTCGTCGAGGCTAATCTACAAGCGATCATTAAAAGCCTCAGTTAGAATTGAAACCCCGAGGAAACAGAATTAAGAATTTGGAACACTTCTTCTAATGCTTTCTCTGTTCTCAGAAAAATAGCAATTAGATATAAGATGGTTTTCCTGGAAAGAGTGATGTGGTTTTATTCTAACATGCATAGAAACACAAGAAGAAAAAAAAAATTTGTACATGTACATGCGAGTTCATAGATGTTATATATACCTCTTTGGATGCGCGCTTTTTGTCTCCAATAACCACGGGGGGTTGGGTTTTACCACCCACGACGAAGGTTATTTCCAACCCGTATATTACATCTCCATGGTAAATCTTGACCTTGGTAAAGCGGTCAACACGACCTGTATCGAACGCATTCCCAGCGTTCCCACCCCACGTCCCCACCTTGACAACTTTAGCCTGCTTGCGTCCGTGCAATGAATGCGTCAAAACACCACCAGATACAATCACATATTGCTGCTATGTATAATATATATGCAGTCGAAAGAACTCAAGCATGAAGGCGAATTGAGCTTCTCACCATTTGCAGACACCGATGTGGAAGCACTCACTCCTTTCCAAGAAGATATGTTACGATTGCACGTCCTCCTCGGTGGAAAGCGATGGGAGTATTTATAATGAATGATAGCTGCCACCTATTACTGAGATTGATGATGAACATCCTACCTATTATAATTTCCCAAGCATGACTTGTGGTCTTTCTTTAATCTGAATGAAACAGCAATTAGCATGTCCCTAAAATAAAGATGTCCATTAATCCTTGGGTCACGCGAGCCACCCACTAAGTCTCCACAATGTATGTGCTTTTATTAATGCATGGCCATCAACTGTACTGTCGTTCCACAAGTACCACTTAATTCCCTTCAAACCAGACTTTGATTCGCCTATGGTCATCATCCATACTTAAGTACGTAAAAAAAAGACTTAAGTTCTTGTTTTAATTAATGCAACCAAACGTATGGTCATCCTCCATATTATCATTATACAAGTAGGACTTACGGTCTTTTTTTATTCTGAATAATATAAATTTTTTTTTTTTATTTTATTTGCGTACCCACACACAAATCTCCACGGCATTGCCTTCTTAAATATATGAATGGAAGAAAATGTATTGTCATCCGCCACTCTATCATTCCACAAATACTAGGACCTCAGGTCTTTTTCTAATCAGAATAAAATGTTAATTATCATGTCACTAAAAGAATCCACTCACGAGTCTGCACCAATTAGCATTCTTATTTTTCTGTCTGTATTTTTAATTAATGAACGAAAATGTACGGCCATCCTCCATACTATCTTTCCACAAGTAAGATCTAAGGTTTATCTTTAAATCTGAATAAAAATACCAATTTTAATATGTCCCAAAAAAAGATTGATTAATTTGGTCAATACTAGGATATGAAGAATTTGTTGTGAAAGAGATGATTTCATTTATCGAGGTAATGCATATTTATACATGAGAGATTTTTTCTATATCATGTACTTAAATCTGTGATTGATCCTCAAATCATAGCTTGTTTGAGGATTAGAACATATATTGAAAACAAAGTTATCATTCCATATTTAATAGCGTATACAATTTATACCGTTCCATATTTTATCATTTTATATTTGTCTATCTCATTATCTTTTATCATGCCCCCACAAGATCAAGCTTCTGTGAAGAATGTCAAATCTTGGACCAATAAAACTAAAATATCCTACGTGCGAGAGGCTTTGTGAGTGAGTCTTCTTGTTGGTTAGAAGTATAGACGTGAGAAACACGTAGTTGATGTTTGACAACTTAATCTCTAACAAAGTGGAAGTCGATGGCATTGTATTTCGTACATGAGTGAAACACCGAGTTGACGCATATGTACATGGCACTAACATTATCATAGTATGCTATACAAGTGGATTGGGAGGCGATGCCAAGTTTCCTTTTATGTGGCAGATTGGTAATCCAATTGAGTTTTGCAACGGTAGCAGTGATGCCTCATTATTCAACTTAAGTGGTAGATATTGCGAATGAGTTTTGTTTCTTGAAACTCCAACTGATCAAATTTGCTCCAAGGAAGATAATGTGCGCTAATGTAGATGCTCTATCATCAGTATTGCCTGCCTAATCAGCATCGATGATAGCATGAAGACAGAGTAATGAGCATTTATGAATGAGAAGTCCATAACCGAGAGTCCCTTTACGATATCACAAAACACATTTTAGTGCAAACTAATACAAATTGGAGGGCTGATACATGAATTGTGATAATTTGTTAACTACAAATGAAATTTCTTGATGTGTTTGAGATAAATACTATACGGAACAAAGTAATTATCGGTACTATGTGAGATCTGTAGTAGGGCTATCATTATATAATTTCAGTAACTTAATTGCGGAGAGTTGGTGACAACTTCTTTGGCATTATGCATATTCTTCATTGATAATATATCTCGAATGTACTTTTTTTGCGATAGAAAGAGTTCAGAAGATATAAACATTGCTTCCACTCCTAGAAAGTAGCTTAAGGTTTCTAAGTCTAAGTCTTTGATGGAGAATAGATTTACCAATTGCATAAGGAATTACTTGATTTCCAAGGAATGGTTGCTTGTGACAACATAGGCCAGTAGATGTATAATACAATTCTTTTGTTGTTGTAGGAATAAGGAGGTGTTGGACTTGGAGTTGTCGAAATCAATTGATATTAAAACTTAGCTTTGTTTAGTATATTAGGCACTTAGAGCTTAGTGAAGTCCATAAATAATTTGTTGTAATTTACAAATATGATCTAGATACTTAGGATGGATGAAGTCAAGGAGTTACTACATAAAGACATCTTTTGTTAAGGTCTAATATAAGAAAGTATTGTTGATATCTAATTATCGTATATGCTGGCCTCGAGTGATAGCCAAACTCAAGATGAGTCGAATTATCATTGTTTTAACAGTTGGATTGAATGTCTCTATGAAATCAACGCCTTGTCGTTGGTGAAACCCTTTGACCACTAGATGTGCTTTGTATCTGACAATGGGTTGTGTTGTCTAAGCTAAGCGGTATTATTAGGTTGTGATGAAGGTATAAGAATTGGTAAAGAATTAGTGACAAGTACTAGATCAGGCTGATGCACTTCAGTGTCACTTTACTGAGGAGAGGATATAGACATCATTTGTGGTGCCGAGGGTATTATTTTATCGGGTATTGCAAAGTCAATTGGTGGAGAGGTAGATGGAGCAGTTGCATATGTGGTAAGGTGCTACTTAACTAGAGTAATAAGGGAGTATAGGTTCAAAGGAGAATTACTATTTGATGTAGTGAGAGGTGCGCTTCAGGGGGTTTGAGGTGTACTCATATAAACCTAGTGATGGATGATTATTAGAGTGGCTCGCATTGCTAAAGGAGTAATGTTTCAGAAGGTATATGTAGACTCAATAAAAATTATATAACGTGATACAAAGACCTTTTGAGTTTGAGGATTATAGAACCAAACAACATTATATTCAAGGGAACAGCTAATGAAGATGCAATGCTTGGATTTTTGGTGTTAACTTGTGTAAAACATAGGGGCGTAGTAAGGGATAACATAAACAACCAAATACCTTAAATTTAAAAAATTTTAGGGCTTTATAAAATAGTTTTTCCAATGATAAAACTGGTGGCATAAAATTGGGGTGAGTATACAGTTAATGAGGTAGATTGCAATTTGAAAGGTTGTTGGCCAAAAAGTTAGTGGGATAGAGGCATAGTGTAGGAGGGTGAAACCAGTCTTAACTATATATCAGTGCTTTAATTTGGTAGAGACAACTAGTTGAGGTGTATATTGTATACCAAATGATGAGAGATAAGTTGTTAAAGTTTGGTATTCACCTCCACCATCAGAGTAAACTATTTTAATGATAGATCAGAAGAATTCTTAGCCAACATTCTAAAATAAATAAAAGATTATAGTGACTTCAAATTTATGTGTTAGAGGATATAACCATATATATTTATCAATATAATATATAAAAATGACATAAAATAAAAAATTATAAATGGAAATGATTGGAACAGGGCCCCATATATCAGTGCAATGATTTCAAACGATTTGGAGCAAGATATGGAATACGTTCCAAAAGGTAGTCTATAACTTTTATTACTGAGGCAAGCATTACAATGAGTTATAATTCTATTTGATTTGAGAGTTAGAAGGGATTACGAGAAATTAGCTATTGTTGAATGGAGGACGATGGGTGACTAAGGCGATGATGCAAAACATCGATTGGAGCAACAAATTGAAGCAAGTAATTAGTTATGACCTATTGAGAGTATGGACAATGAATTTTTTATAACTGAGAGGATGACCTATTAAGGTCAAATCATCTATAATGACTTTTAGATTTGACATATAATCAATAATAAATACCTCCCTATTTTGTTGTTTTTATTAGAGTAGATAAAAAAGATAGAATGCGAGTGCGATAGCGATTGATGAGGGTGGTTTATAATTAGATCATGCTTTTGTTGCAGTGGTGCATGAAGAGATTAGTGGTACTATGGAGCCAACAACTGAGACTTGAATAACTTGTGATCAGGATTTGCCATTGGACTGGGTTCTCATGATATTTGAATTTTTTTTTGTTGACAACTAAGAGAGCCATTGATGCAGCCTAATAGATTATATCTATAAACGAGATTGATCAATTATGCTTGCCAAGGTTCAAAGTTATTACCTTTGGAGAGCTTGAAGGGGACTAGAAATACTACACTGATAGATATAAATCCTGTAGGTTGAGATTAACTATTATTTTCGGATGAAGCAATGTTTGGAGCATCATATATAGAAGTGGAAGACATATTGAGAATATGTTGTAATCCAATAGGAAAATCTAGAATTAACTAATGGTCTAATTTGGATCCATCGATGGTGGAGATCTGATTTATTGGAGGAGATCATATCTAAGAAGTACACAGAGGGAGGATCTAATTTGAGATGTGAAAGAGAGGGCGATCTCGTCCGTTCTCTCCTGAGTCCTCTCGATGGCAAGTGCCGATGGCACAGTCAAATTTGTTGAAATATTGCTTGAAGTAAGAATGCTCTGATACAATGAAGAATTTATTATGAAATTGATTATTTCATTCATTGACATAATGTATATTTATACCAGTAGTGAGGGAGAGATTTTTCTTAATCATATGCTCGGATCATGCTCTCAGATATGTGATCGATCCTTAAATCTTAGATTGATTGAGGATTTAGCATGTAAGGAATACAGAGTTGTCATTCCATATTTGCCTAAATCATTATCTTTTATATCATATTATATTTATCATTTGCCTAGATTATGATATTCTATCTGAACCAAAGATCTTTCTTTAATCAGAATAAATATTAATCTGCATGTCCTAGAGAAAATAGATCCGATCACAAGTATGCACAAAATAGCATTTTGAAATATATATATATATATATATATATATATATATATATATATATATATATATATATATATATATATATATATATATATTAATTAATGCAAGAAAATGTATTGACATCCTCCATACTATCATTCCATAACTAGTATTTAAGATTTTTTAATTTGAATAAAATGCCAATAAACATTTCTTGAGAAACGATCTATTGATTCACATACATACTCATAAGTCTCCACAAAATAACATTGCCTTCATTGGGGATGGCGGTTATGACTAAGGGTGGTGGGATGACATAGGGTGTCAAGGGGCCTACCCATCCTTTCGATGAGAATTATGATCGTGACTATTATTAATCTTGTTATTATTGTTGTTTTTTTCCATTGCGAGCAGTGTTCTTCATACTGACTCCCCTTAGGTCGGGAAGAGTCGATCCTACAAGGGGACTCCCTCCTTACCGAGACAGGAGGAGCCCCATCCGTTGTTGCTAGTAGCAACTCATCTCCTTGCCGATGTTAACTAGGTGGGTGAGAGGTGCATTTGTCTGATCCGGGGGTCGGAAGAGGTTCGGGCCTCCGAGGTGGTGTGGTAGCGCTCCGCCCAACTTTGGCTTCCCAACGTTCAAGGTAAGATGGGTTTGACACCACTGGTTTGGTTTTCATACCAAGTCTGGCAATTGCTTGAAGGATATTGCCCTGGAGATCCATGTTTGTAAAAGAAAAGCAAGGTTAGCCTTGGCTACTGAAGGATAAAAGAAGATAGTTTCTAACACCATACCCCAAGGTGAAGAGCTGAGCCAACTAGTTGAGGTGATTCAAAGATCCAAATTAGCTACTACTTTGTAATCTAGAGGATGGCGGTGGACTCAGATAGGGTGAGAGCTATTTGGCATAAATGATCTTTCTCCAACATGAGCAACCTTGGAGCGATGTTGGAGAACTTCTTTGTAGACCAACCCAAGTTGATCGACTACCGATTCCTCGAAGAAATAAAGTAAAAAAGCTTTTTTTTCGACCCTTATTTAAGGTTAGAGCCCCTTTGGCTTTGTAGCCATGGTGAGCAGAGAGGAAGTGGGCTAAGCTTCCAAAGCACAAGCTATAGCACGCGAGCAATAAAGTCAGCTTCGGGGTGATGTGAAGCCTTTCTCATTCCCCGACTAACATTGAAAAATAGCGTCAAGAGTTTGTTGCTATCTAGCAAACCAGAACTTCCTATAGTAGAAGGCCTTAGATAAAATAGGATGAAAAGGAAAACTAAGTCCGACCTCTAGTACGTTAGTATTGGTGCAAAGGAGATGACATGACTCATAAGGTCAGTCACCGTGATAAACAGCCATAAGCTCAAACTCAATCAGAATGTGATAATCCTCCCAAATGTAACCCAAGGTGGAGGTAGACACGATCGAGTTAGATTCGAATGACTTCGTAGTAGGTGGCGAAACTCCATCGCTCGATGGATTTACTCTCATGTGGAAAGCCTCCTCAGGGGCAACCAACCCAACTACTTTTGCGGAAGAGTTTCTCACTGTTGACACCATGGGTAGTTATAGAAATGGTGAGCTATCAGAGTCTTGAGAGCTGGTAGGGAAAGCGGAGGTGGACAATGTATGGTGAGCTATCAGAGTGTTTGTACTAGAGGCCGAAGTTAAGGTTAGATTACCCGAAAGTGATTGTAGATGTGGTGAGTGATGAATGATTGGGCCACTATTTATAGGCGCCAAAGGTGACCCTTCCATTACCTTCTCGAATGATTACAGAAGATGGGCAACACGGCACAATCTACGTGATAGGAGGAAGATCCTACCAGATTGCATTAAACAATTGATGTTATGCATCCATCGGTGAGGTAGGTAGGATACTTCGTACATGCAATTGCACATACAAATTTCGGACAATTATAAGAGGTCGAATTGACCCATAGAGCATTACAACCGATAAGCCAGACTACAGAGTGATACAACAATGCGTAAGACCAAATTGGCCCATAGACCATTACAACTGTTGGGCAGAAGCCCATAGCTCAGAACCTCACTTATATTAACCTAAACCCTAGATTAGGTTAAAATGGTTGATACTAAGAGGGCAGCGACGGTTGAAAATGTGGGAGAGAGAAAGAAGACTGCAGATTAACAATAGAGACTAGAAAATAAGAGATACAGGAATGAAAATAAGACAAGGACATGAAAAGACTATTCTAAATCATTCATATCTCAGGTTAGATCCGTTTGCAATGGATTCTTACTGTGATCTCTTGAAAAAGTTTTGGATATTGTGCTTAGTATTATAGTCCTTGTATCCTTGTGATTCTCTTGTGGCTATTGCTTTGGGCTTGGGCAAGAAGTCTTGAGATCTGTATATTGATTATTTTGATAGTGGTTTTTACCCTTCGAGTTGAGGGGGTTTTCCACGTAAATCTTGATGTTCATCTGATTGTGATTTCTATTTGATTCCACTGTGTATGACGGTCTGCTATTATTTGTTCATATTCAAAGTTTATTCTTATTTTATTCTCATCAACTAGTATCAAAGGAGGGTTTTGTTGGCATTTAATCTTTTATATTTGAACATGGAGACCGATAATGTTTCTCACTTGATTAGTTTGAATGGAAACAATTGGATGATATAGAAATAAAAAATGGAAGGTCTCTTCTATTGCAAAAATTTGCATGGACCTTTGCAAGGGGAGTTGTCGATAACTATAACAGATGATGAGTGGATATGGTTAGATCGAAAAACTATTGGCTTTATTCGTCAGTGGATTGATGATAGTGTCTTTCACCATGTTTCTACTGAAAGTTTTGCTTACTTTATTTGGAAAAAGTTAGAAGGTCTTTATGAAAGAAAAATGGTTGACAACAAAGCTTTTCTGATCAGAAAACTTGTGAACCTGAAATATAAAGAAGGTACTTCTATTCCTGAGCATTTGAATGAAATGCAGAGTATTACTAACCAGTTATCCTCTATAAAAATATCTCTTGATGATGATTTGCAGGCATTGTTACTTCTCAATTCTTTGCCAGAAAGTTGGGGGGCACTGGTGGTTTCCCCCAGTAATTCTGCACCAAATGGTATTGTCACCTTGAGTCAAGTAACAAGCAGTTTATTGAATGAAGAGTTGAGGAGAAAGAATTCAGCTACTTCTCAGATTAATTCACAGGAACTTATCTCAAAGAATAGAGGAATGTCAAAGTCAAAGGATAGAAGTGGTTCACGCATAGGTAGAAGCAAGTCAAGATCAAGGAAAGATATTTTTTGCTATAATTGTGGTAAGAAATGACATTACAAGAATCAGTGCAAGCAACCTAAAAAGAACAAGAAAAAAGGAAAAGAAATAGAGCATACAGAGTCAAAAGATATTATCACAGCTAAATGCAAGGTAGTGATTATTTGATTTTGTCTACTTCTGACGATGTTTTTTCTTATGTGTGCTAAATCTCCAATGGATAATTGACACAGGTGCTTCTTATCATGCTACACTATAGAGGGAGTTCTTTGCTACTTATAGGTCTAGAAATTTTGGTTTTGTCAAGATGGGCAACTATGGTACAGCAAACATCATTGACATGAGAGATATTCATATAAAGACCAACCTTGGCTGCAAGTTAGTGCTTAAGGATGTGAGGCATGTGGTTGACTTAAGACTAAATTTAATTTCAGTTGGAACGCTGGATGATGAAGACTTTGATGTCAGATTTCATATAGGGTAGTAGAAGCTCAATAAGGGTTCTCTTATTGTAGCTATTGGGAAGAAATGTCATACATTGTACAGATTGCAGGCTAAAGTTTATGGTGAGCAGTTGAATGCTACAGAGAAAGACTTCAGTATGGAGTTATGACATAGGCGACTAGGACACATGAGCGAGAAGGGGCTGCAAGAACTTTTCAAGAGAGGTATTGCCAGACCTCAGAGGTACACGTTTGAACATTTGTATTGATTATTTGGCTGGTAAACAATATAGAGTTTGCTTTGTTAATCTTGCTTTATCTAGAAAAATGCATGTCTTGGACTGTGTCTATACAGATGCGTGTGGTCCTTTAAGGTCAAAAACTCATGGTGGATCTGTTAATGCTCCTAGTATCAGTGGCGCACTTTATTTTGTTACTTTTATAGATGACTTTACTAGGAAAGTTTGGGCTTATGCTTTAAAGACCAAAGATCAGATTATTAATGTCTTCAAGGAGTTTCACGCCAGAGTTGAAAGGGAGACAGAAAGGCAATTGAAATACATAAAATCAGATAATGGTGGTGAGTACACAGGATTATTTAGTGATTATTGCAGGTCACATGACATCCAGCATGAGTTGACAGTTCCTGGTACACCTCAGCATAATGCAATTGCAGAGAGGATGAATCACACCATCATGGAAAAGATCAGATGTATGCTTTCACAGGCCAAGCTACCCAAAAGGTTTTGGGATGAGGCTTTGAGGACTACAGTTGATGTAATCAACTTATCACCATATACAGCTCTAGATGGTGATGTTGCAGAGCATGTATGGTCAGGGAAAGATGTCTCCTATAGGCATTTAAGAGTGTTTGGTTGTCATGCATTTGCACATGTTCCAGATAATGAGAGGTCCAAGCTGGATGGTAAGATAAAAGAGTGTATTTTTCTTGGTTACTCACATGATCAGTTTGGTTACAGGCTTTGGGATCTAAAAAAGCATAAGGTGTTCAGAAGTAGAGATGTTGTCTTCTTTGATGATCAAACCATTGAGGATTTTAAGAAGGAGGCACCAGGTAAGACTTATGCCGAGGGATTAGTAAACTATAACTCGGTTAGTCCTCTAGTATATCAGGGTGATGGGGGAGATGTGCAGGAAGATGATGTAGTGCTAGATTTTGATCTACCTGCAGGACATGTTGAGTAGGAAAAAGAAAGAGAGAAAGTTCTCACAGAACCTCAGTTAAGAAGATCTTCTAGACCATGTCAACCTTCTAGGAGATAATCTACAAATAAGTATGTGATGCTTACTGATGCAGGTGAACTAGAGAGTTACCAGGAAGCAGTTGAAAGTTAGCAGAAAAGGAAGCGGTTTATTGTTTTGCAGGAAGAGATGAATTCTCTGCAGAAGAACCACACATATGATTTGGTGCAACTACTAGAGAGAAGTAAAGCCTTGAAGAACAAGTGAGTTTTCAGGTTGAAGACTCAAGAATATTATTCTCAACCAAAGTACAAAGCCAGATTGGTTGTAAAAGGCTTTGGTCAAAAGAAATGTATTTACTTTGAAGAGATTTTTTTCTCTTGTTGTTAAAATGTCTTCAATTTGTGTTGCTCTTGGTATTGCTACTAACCTAGACTTGGAGATTGAGCAGTTAGATGTGAAAACAACATTCCTTCATGGTGATTTAGAGGAGAAAATTTATAGAGCAATTGGAAGGCTTCAAAATCAAAGGTAAAGAAAATCTTGTCTATAAGTTGAAAAAGAGCTTGTATGGGCTGAAGCAAGCTCCAAGACATTGGTATAAAAAGTTTGATTCATTTATGATTGAAAAAGAATACAAAAGAACAGCTTCAGATCATTGTGTGTACATCAAACAGTTTAGCAAGAATTTTATTATTCTCTAACGTTATGTTGATGACATGCTTATCCTCAGGAAAGATATGTCTATGATTGACAGATTGAAGAAGGAACTAAGTGAATCTTTTGCAATGAAAGACATGGGGCCAACAAAACAAATACTGTGCATGTAGATTTCTCGTGACGGAAGAAAGAGGAAGATTTGGTTGTCACGGGAGAAATACATTGAGAAGGTATTGGATAGGTTTAGTATAAGTAATGCAAAGCCAGTTGGTTCTTCTCTTGCAGGTCACTTCAAGTTGTGCTCAGATCAGAGTCCGTCAAGTGATGAGGAGAAGGAGAAAATGCAAAAGGTTCCTTATGCTTTAGTAGTTGGAAGTTCAATGTACGTGATGGTAGGTACGAGACCGGATATCGCATATGTAGTGGGTGTTGCTAGTAGATTTCTTGTAAATCCAGGCAAAGAACATTGGGCAATAGTGAAGTGGATTTTTAGATGTCTCAGAGGAAGTTCTAAAGTTTGTTTAAGCTTTGGAGGTGGACCACCTATGTTGACAGGTTACACATATGCATATATGACAAGAGATATTGACACAAGAAAGTTCACATCAGGTTTTGTACTTACTTTTGCAAGGGGGGCTGTGTCATGACAGTCCAGATTGCAAAGGTGTATTGCTCTCTCCACCATAGAGTCAGAATATATTGCTGCTACAGAGGTTTGCAAAGAAATGTTATGGATGAAATGATTCTTATAAGAATTGGGGCTGAAACATAAAAACTATGTGATGTATTGTGACAGCCAGAGTGCCATCCATTTATGCAAGAACCCAACATTTCATTCAAAGTCAAAGCATATAGATGTCAGATATCACTAGATCAGAAATGTACTTGAAGAGAAGCAGTTACAGCTTTAGAAAATTCACACAGATGATAATGGGGCAGACATGTTGACACATACTTTACCGAAAGAGAGACATGAGATGTGCCGATAGTTGGTCGACATGACTTCACATTGAGACAACCTCTCTTATGGGTTGAAGGGGCAGGTTGTTGGGCAGATGGCCCAGATTCAGCCCATAATGGGCTTTAGTGAAGCCCACAGCCCAGAACCTCACTTATATTAACCTAAACCCTAGATTAGGTGGAAAGGGTTGAGATTAAGATGACAGCGACGGCTGAAAACGTGGGAGAGAGAAAGAAGACTGCAGATTGACAGTAGAGGTCAGAAATAAGAGATCTAGGAAAGGGAAGAAGACAAGGACATGAAAAGATTATTCTCAATCATTCATATCTCAGGTTAGATCAGTTTGTAGTGAATTCTTGCTATGATCTCTTAAGAAGGTTTTGGATATTGTGCTTAGTATTATAGTCCTTGTATCCCTATGATTCTCATGTGGTTGTTGCTTTGGGCTCGAGCAAGAAGCCTTGAGATCTGTATATTCATTATTTTGATAGTGGATTTTCTCTAGCTTGTCCGTGGGTTTTACCCTTCGAGTTGAGGGGGTTTTCCACGTATATATTGGTGTTTATCTGAGTGTGATTTCTATATGATTCCGCTATGTGTGACGGTCTGCTAGTATTTATTCATATACAAAATTTATTTCTATTTTATTCCCATCAACAATAAGGTGGTAGGCCCAATCAACACAAGGAGCGGTACAAAATGCAGAAGGGTGAATCAGCCTATAGATAGCCACAATACCGTGCTGTGCTAGGTCGAATCGATCTAAAAGTTTGTGATACACTCGGTGAAGTCCATAAAGTTTGAGTTGGGAGTGACTTGAAGAAGAGACATTGGTAGATTCTTTCTTCTTTGGACAAGCGATATCGGTAGGCCGAACCAGCTTGTCGCTCGGACAATTAAAAGATAACTTAATGGTTTGACTACATAGTTCTTCGATATGTTCCTTCTAGTTTCCTGCACATTCTTTCATCCTTTTATTTGCTCTTTCTCGTTCCCTTTTCACTCGCTGAATCAGATAGTAGTAATACACTGGATGATTTTTTTGTTTTGGTCCAAACATATCATAGAGTAGACCATAATTTATTTAAGAATACTGAGAGGACAATAACATCAACGACGAAAATGACGATGGCAACAACAATAGGGATGATGATGTGGACAACAACAATAAGGACGACACTGCTCCTTATTTAGTATAGCATATGTGTAGCAGCAACCCTTTACGGACGGACTAGTGAGTGCATCATCCATATCTAGGAATCAGCCAACGCGCAGTACACTGCAATGGCTTCCACGGCGACAATCGATTGACCAACAAGTCCAGAGAAGCCCACAATGTGACCTCCCTCCTCTAATGCGAGGGAGAAAGGATTGCCCGTCTCTTTGCCAGCACTTACATTTCTGTCCTTATCGGTCGTAAGAGTAAGTTGCGTTATGAAAACCTCGGTTCCCAACATTGGTTTGAAGTATCCCGTGATGGAAGTGAAGTGTTCGTCCTCGTCGAGGCTAATCTACAAGCGATCATTAAAAGCCTCAGTTAGAAATCGAAACCCTGAGGAAAAAGAAGTAAGAATTTGGAACACTTCTTCTAACATGCATAGAAAAATAGCAATTAGATATAAGATGGTTTTCCTGGAAAGAGTGATGTGGTTTTATTCTAACATGCATAGAAACACAAGAAAATAATAATAATAATAATTTTGTACATGTACATGCGAGTTCATATATGTTATGTATACATACCTCTTTGGATGCGCGCTTTTTGTCTCCAATAACCACGGGGGGTTGGGTTTTACCACCCACGACGAAGGTTATTTCCAACCCGTATATTACATCTCCATGGAAAACCTTGACCTTGGTAAAGCGGTCAACACGACCTGTATCGAACGCATTCCCAGTGTTCCCACCCCACGTCCCCACCTTGACAACTTTAGCCTGCTTGCGTCCGTGCATGAATGCGTCAAAACACCACCAGATACAATCACATATTGCTGCTATGTATAATATATATGCAGTCGAAAGAACTCAAGCATGAAGGCGAATTGAGCTTCTCACCATTTGCAGACACCGATGTGGAAGCACTCACTCCTTTCCAAGAAGATATGTTAGTCCTCCTCGGTGGAAAGCGATGGGAGTATTTATAATGAATGATAGCTGCCACCTATTACTGAGATTGATGATGAACATCCTACCTATTATAATTTCCCAAGCATGACTTGAGGTCTTTCTTTAATCTGAATGAAACAGCAATTAGCATGTCCCTAAAATAAAGGATGTCCCATTCAATCCTTGGGTCACGCGAGCACCCACTAAGTCTCCACAATGTATGTGCTTTTATTAATGCATGGCCATCAACTGTACTGTCGTTCCACAAGTACCACTTAATTCCCTTCAAACCAGACTTTGATTCGCCTATGGTCATCATCCATACTTAAGTACTTAAAAAAACAGACTTAAGTTCTTGTTTTAATTAATGCAAAAAGAAGTATGGTCATCCTCCATATTATCATTATACAAGTAGGACTTACGGTCTTTTTTTATTCTGAATAATATAAAATAAATTTTTTTTTTATTTGCGTACCCACACACAAATCTCCACGGCATTGCCTTCTTAAATATATGAATGGAAGAAAATGTATTGTCATCCGCCACTCTATCATTCCACAAATACTAGGACCTCAGGTCTTTTTCTAATCAGAATAAAATGTTAATTATTATGTCCCTAAAAAAGATCCACTCACAAGTCTGCACCAAATAGCATTCTTATATTTATGTCTGTATTTTAATTGAGCCACAAAAAAAAGTATGCCATCCTCCATAATATCATTCCACAAGTAAGATTCAAGGTTTCTTTTTAAATCTGAATATAAATACCAATTTTAATATGTCCCAGCAAAAGATTGATTAATTTGGTCAATACTAGGATATGAAGAATTTGTTGTGAAAGAGATTATTTCATTTATTGAGGTAATGCATATTTATACATGAGATATTTTTTCTTTATCGTGTACTTAAATCTGTGATTGATCCTCAATTCATAGCTTGTTTGAGGATTAGAACATATACTGAAAATAAAGTTATCATTCCATATTTAAAAACGTATACAATTTATGTCGTTCCATATTTTATCATTTTATATTTGTCTATCTCATTATCTTCTATCATGCCACCGCAAGATCGAGCTTCTGTGAAGAATGTCAAATCTTGGACCAATAAAACTGAAATATCCTACGTGCGAGAGGCTTTGTGAGTGAGTCTTCTTGTTGGTCAGAAGTATAGACGTGAGAAACACGTAGTTGATGTTTGACAACTTAATCTCTAACAAAGTGAAAGTCGATGGCATTGTATTTCGTATGTGAGTGAAACACCGAGTTGACGCATACGTACATGGCACTAACATTATCATAGTATGCTATACAAGTGGATTGGGAGGCGATGCCAAGTTTCCTTTTATGTGGCAAATTGGTAATCCAATTGAGTTTTGCAGTGGTAGCAGTGATGCCTCATTATTCAACTTAAGTGGTAGATATTGCGAATGAGTTTTGTTTCTTGAAACTCCAACTAATCAAATTTGCTCCAAGGAAGATAATGTGCGCTAATGTAGATGCTCTATCATCAGTGTTGCCTACCTAATCAGCATCGATGATAGCATAAAGACGGAGTGATGAGCGTTTATGAATGAGAAGTCCATAACCGAGAGTCCCTTTACGATATCACAAAACACATTTTTAGTGCAAACTAATACAAATTGGAGGGCTGATGCATGAATCGTGATAATTTGTTAACTACAAATGAAATTTCATGATGCGTTTGAGATAAATACTATAAATAATTATCGGTACTATGTGAGATCTGTAGTAGGGCTATCATCATATAATTTCAGTGACTTAATTGCGGAGAGTTGGTGACAACTTCTTTGGCATTATGCATATTCTTCATTGATAATATATCTCGAATGTACTTTTTTTGCGATAGAAAGAGTTCAGAAGATATAAACATTGATTCCACTCCTAAAAAGTAGCTTAAGGTTTCTAAGTCTAAGTCTTTGATGGAGAATCGATTTACCAATTGCATAAGGAATTACTTGATTTCCATGGAATGGTTGCTTGTGACAACATAGGCCACTAGATGTATAATACAATTCTTTTGTTGTTGTAGGAATAAGGAGGTGTTGGACTTGGAGTTGTCGAAATCAATTGATATTAAAACTTAGCTTTGTTTAGTATATTAGGCACTTAGAGCTTAGTGAAGTCCATAAATAATTTGTCATAATTTACAAATATGGTCTAGATACTTAGGATGGATGAAGTCAATGAGTTACTACATAAAGACATCTTTTGTTAAGGTCTAATATAAGAAAGTATTGTTAATATCTAATTATCGTATATGCTGGCCTCGAGTGATAGCCAAACTCCAAATGAGTCGAATTATCATTGTTTTAACAATTGTATTGAATGTCTCTATGAAATCAACGCCTTATTAGCCGTTGGTGAAACCCTTTAGCCACTAGATGTGCTTTGTATCTGACAATGGGTTGTGTTGTCTATGCTAAGCGGTATTATTAGGTTGTGATGAAGGTATAAGAATTGATAAAGAATTAGTGACAAGTACTAGATTAGGCTGATGCACTTCAGTGTCACTTTACTATGGAGAGGATAAAGACATTATTTGTGGTGCCGAGGGTATTGTTTTATCGGGTATTGCAAAGTCAGTTGGTGGAGAGGTAGATGGAGCAGTTGTATATGTGGTAAGGTGCTACTTAACTAGAGAAATAAGAGAGTATATGTTCAAAGGAGAATTGCTATTTGATGTAGTGAGAGGTGCGCTTGAGGGGGTTTGAGGTGTACTCATATAAACCTAGTGATGAATGATTATTGGAGTGGCTCGCATTGCTAAAGGAGTAATGTTTCAGAAGGTATATGTAGACTCAATAAAAATAATATAATGTGATACAAAGACCTTTTGAGTTTGAGGATCATAGAACCAAACAACATTATATTGAAGGGAATAGCTAATGAAGATGCAATGCTTGGATTTTTGGTGTTAACTTGTGTAAAAAATAGGGACGTAGTAAGGGATAACATAAACAACCAAATACCATAAGTTTAAAAAGTTTGGGGCTTTATAAAATAGTTTTTCCAATGATAAAACTGGTGGAATAAAATTGGGGTGAGTATTCAGTTAATGAGGTAGACTGTAATTTTAAAGGTTGTTGGCCAAAAAGTTAGTGGGATAGAGGCATAGTGTAGGAGGGTGAGACCAGTCTTAACTATATATCAGTGCTTTAATTTGGTAGAGACAACTAGTTGAGGTGTATATAATGGTGATTTAAGATATTGTATATCAAATGATGAGAGATAAGTTGTTAAAGTTTGGTATTCACCTCCTCCATCAGAGTAAACTGTTTTAATGATAGATCAGAAGAATTCTTAGCCAACTTTCTAAAATAAATAAAAGATAATAGTGACTTCAAATTTATGTGTTAGAGGATATAACCATATATATTTAGCGATGTAATATATAAAAATGACATAAAATATAAAATTATAAATGGAAGTGGTTGGAACAGGGCCCCATATATCAGTGCAATGATTTCAAACGGTTTGGAGCAAGATATGGAATACGTTCCAAAAAGTAGTCTATAACTTTTATTACTGAGGCAAACATTACAATGAGTTATAATTCTATTTGATTTGAGAGTTAGAAGGGATTACGATAAATTAGCTATTGTTGAATGGAGGATGATGGGTGACTAAGGCGACGATGCCAAACATCGATTGGAGCAACAAATTGAAGCGAGAGTAATTAGTTAGGTGTTTTGTTAAGCTTATAGCCTCTCATTGATATTGTATTTATTTTGATCTCAGACCAAGGATGCCCTCGCACTCAGATCCTCTATAAAAAATGAGTTAAAAAAGAATTTAATATATATGTTATTTTGTTTACATAATTAAGAGATAGAAATAATGTCTCTTTTGATATGAGGTGCACTCAAAGCATCATTGAGTGTAAAAGTGTTTGTATGTGAATTAGTGGAACTAGTATGAGTGATAGGAATTCCATTACCGTGCACTCAACAGTTTTTCGTATTCGTCTCCCAAGCTATTGAGAGTATGAACAATGAATTTTCTATAACTGAGAGGATGACCTATTAAGGTCAAATCATCTATAATGACTTTTAGATTTGACATATAATCAACAATAAATACCTCCCTATTGTGTTATTTTCATTAGAGTAGATAAAAAAGATAGCATGCGATGCGAGAGCGATTGAAGAGGGTGGTTTATAATTAGATCATGCTTTTGTTGCAGTGGTGCATGAAGAGATTAGTGGTACTATGGAGCCAACAACTGAGACTTGAATAATTTGTAGAATAAGATGATATTATTGTAGCTATAACTTGTGATCAGGATTTGCCATTGGACTGGGTTCTCATGATATTTGAATTTTTTTTTGTTGACAACTAAGAGAGCTATTGATGCAGCCTAATAGATCATATCTATAAAGGAGATTGGTCAATTATGCTTGCCAATATTCAAAGTTATTGCCGTTGGAGGGCTTGAAGGGGACTAAAAATACTACATTGATAGATATAAATCCTGTAGGTTGAGATTAACTATTGCTTTCGAATGATGCAATGTTTGGAGCATCATATATAGAAGTGGAAGACATATTGAGAATATGTTGTAATCCAATAAGGAAAATCTAGAATTAACTAATGGTCTAATTTGGATCCATCAATGGTGGAGATCTGATTTATTGGAGGAGATCAGATCTAAGAAGTACATAGAGGGAGGATCCAATTTGAGATGTGAAGGAGAGGGCGATCTCTTCCATTCTCTCCTGAGTCCTCTCGATCGCAAGTGCCGATGGCACAGTCGAATTTGTTGAAATATTGCTTGAAGTAAGAATGCTCTGATACAATGAAGAATTTATTATGAAATTGATTATTTCATTCATTGACATAATGTATATTTATACCAGTAGTGATGAAGAGATTGTTCTTAATCATATGCTCGGATCATGCTCTCAGATATGTGATCGATCCTCAAATCTTAGATTGATTGAGGATTTAACATGTAAGGAATACAGAGTTGTCATTCCATATTTGCCTAAATTATTATCTTTTATATCATATTATATTTATCATTTGCCTAGATTATGATCTTCTATCTGAACCAAAGATCTTTCTTTAATCAGAATAAAATATTAATTTGCATGTCCTAGAGAAAATAGATCTGATCACAAGTATGCACAGAATAGCATTTTGAAATATATATATATATATATATATATATATATATTAATTAATTAATGCAAGAAAATGTATTGACATCCTCCATACTTTCATTCCATAACTAGGATTTAAGATTTTTTAATCTGAATAAAATGCCAATTAACATGTCTTGAGTAAAGATCGATTGATTCACATACATACTCGTAAATCTCCACAAAATAACATTACCTTCGTTGGGGATGGCGGTTATGACTAAGGGTGGTGGGATGACATAGGGTGTCAAGGGGCCTGCCCATCCTTTCGACGAGAATTATGATTGTGACTGTTACTAATCTTGTTATTATTGTTGTTTTTTTTCCATTGCGAGCAGTGTTCTTCATACTGACTCCCCTTGGGTCGGGAAGAGTCGATCCTACAAGGGGACTCCCTCCTTACCGAGACAGGAGGAGCCCCATCCGTTGTTGCTGGTAGCAACTCATCTCCTTGCCAATGTTAAGTAGGTGGGTGAGAGGTGCATTTGTTTGATTCGGGGGTCGGAAGAGGTCCGGGCCTCCGAGGTGGAGTGGTAGCGCTCCGCCCAACTTTGGTTTTCCAACGGTGAAGGTAAGATGGGTTTGACACCACTGGTTTGGTTTTCATACCAAGTCTGGCAATTGCTTGAAGTATATTGCCTTGGAGATCCATGTTTGTAAAAGAAAAGCAAGGTTAGCCTTGGCTACTAAAAGATAAAAGAAGATAGTTTCTAACACCATACCCCAAGGTGAAGAGCCGAGCCAACTAGTTGAGGTGATTCAAAGATCCAAATTAGCTACTACTTCGTAATCTAGAGGATGGCGGTGGACTCAGATAGGGTGAGAGCTATTTGGCATAAATGATCTTTCTCCAACATGAGCAACCTTGGAGCGATGTTGGAGAACTTCTTGGTAGACTAACCCAAGTTGATCGACCACCAATTCCTCGAAGAAATAAAGTAAAAAAGCTTTTTTTTCGACCCTTATTTAAGGTTAGTCCCCTTTTGGCTTTGTAGCCATGGTGAGCAGAGAGGAAGTAGGCTAAGCTTCCAAAGCACAAGCTATAGCATGCGAGCAATAAAGTCAGCTTCGGGGTGATGTGACGCCTTTCTCATTCCCCGACTAACATTGAAAAATAGCGTCAATAGTTTGATGCCATCTAGGCAAACCAGAACTTCCTATAGCAGAAGGCCTTAGATAAAATAGGATGAAAAGGAAAACTAAGTCCGACCTCTAGTACGTTAGTATTGGTGCAAAGGAGATGACATGACTCATAAGGTCAGTCACTGTGATGAACAGCCATAAGCTCAAACTCAATCAGAATTTGATAATCCTCCCAAATGTAACCCAAGTTGGACGTAGACACGATCGAGTTAGATTCGAATGACTTCGTCGTAGTTGGCGAAACTCCATCACTCGATGGATTTACTCTAATGTGGATAGCCTCCTCAGGGGCAACCAACCCAACTTCTTTTGCGGAAGAGTTTCCCACTGTTGACACCATGGGTAGTTATAGAAATGGCGAGCCATCAGAGTCTCGAGAGCTGGTAGGGAAAGCGGAGGTGGACAACGTACGAACTTTCATTGAGTTTGTACTAGAGGCCGAAGTTAAGGTTAGATTGCCCCAAAGTGATTGTAGATGTGGTGAGTGATGAATGATTGGCCCACTATTTATAGGCGCCAAAGGTGACCCTTCCACTACCTTCTCGAATGATTACAGAAGATGGGCAACACGACACAATCTACGTGATCGATTATGGCATGTCATCATGAGGACAATCGGGGAGTTATTCATATCATCATTGTAATCGTCACAATTCCCCCCCAATTCACACAATCAACACGTGGAGGCCCATATCTTGTAATGTCTGCTTGATGTCGTCAAGTGATTACGATGGGATGATAGGAGGAAGATCCTACCAGATTGCATGAAACAATTGATGTTATGCATCCATCGGTGAGGTAGGTAGGATGCTTCGTACATGCATTTGCACATACAAATTTCGGACAATTGTAAGAGGTCGAATTGACCCATAGACCATTACAACCCATAAGCCAGACTACAGAGTGATACAACAATGCGTAAGACCAAATTGGCCCATAGACCATTACAACTGTTGGGCAGATGGCCCAGATTCATCCCATAATGGGCTGATAGGAGGAATATCCTACCAGATTGCATGAAACAATTGATGTTATGCATCCATCGGTGAGGTAGGTAGGATACTTCGTACATGCATTTGCACATACAAATTTCGAACAATTGTAAGAGGTCGAATTGACCCATAGAGCATTACAACCGATAAGCCAGACTACAGAGTGATACAACAATGCGTAAGACCAAATTGGCCCATAGACCATTACAACTGTTGGGTAGAAGCCCACAGCTCAGAACCTCACTTATATTAACCTAAACCCTAGATTAGGTGAAAATGGTTGATACTAAGACGGCAGCGACGGTTGAAAATGTGGGAGAGAGAAAAAAGACTGCAGATTGACAGTAGAGACTAGAAAATAAGAGATCCAGGAATGAAAAAAAGACAAGGACATGAAAAGACTATTCTCAATCATTCATATCTCACGTTAGATCCGTTTGCAGTGGATTCTTACTGTGATCTCTTGAAAAAGTTTTGGATATTGTGCTTAGTATTATAGTCCTTGTATCCTTGTGATTCTCTTGTGGCTATTGCTTTGGGCTTGGGCAAGAAGTCTTGAGATCTGTATATTGATTATTTTGATAGTGGATTTTCTCTAGCTTGTCCCGTGGTTTTTACCCTTCGAGTTGAGGGGGTTTTCCACGTAAATCTTGATGTTCATCTTATTGTGATTTCTATTTGATTCCACTGTGTATGACGGTCTGCTATTATTTGTTCATATATAAAGTTTATTCCTATTTTATTCACATCAACTAGTATCAGAGGAGGGTTTTGTTGGCATTTAATCTTTTATATTTGAACATGGAGACCGATAATGTTTCTCACATGATTAGTTTGAATAGAAACAATTGGATGATATGAAAATTAAAAATGGAAGATCTCTTGTATTGCAAAAATTTGCATGGACCTTTGCAAGGGGAGTTGCCGATAACTATAACAGATGATGAGTGGATATGGTTAGATCGAAAAACTATTGGCTTTATTCGTCAGTGGATTGATGATAGTATCTTTCACCATGTTTCTACTGAAAGTTTTGCTTACTCTGTTTGAAAAAAGTTAGAAGGTCTTTATGAAAGAAAAATGGTTGACAACAAAGCTTTTCTAATCTGAAAACTTATGAACCTGAAATATAAAGAAGGTGCTTCTATTCCTGAGCATTTGAATGAAATGCAGAGTATTACTAACCAGTTATCCTCTATAAAAATATCTCTTGATGATGAGTTACAGGCATTGTTACTTCTCAGTTCTTTGCTAGAAAGTTGGGGGGCACTGGTGGTTTCCCCCAGTAATTCTGCACCAAATGATATTGTCACCTTGAGTCAAGTAACAAACAGTTTATTGAATGAAGAGTTGAGGAGAAAGAATTCAGCTACTTCTCAGATTAATTCACAGGAACTTATCTCAAAGAATAGAGGAATGTCAAAGTTAAAGGATAGAAGTGGTTCACGCATAGGTAGAAGCAAGTCAAGATCAAGGAAAGATATTTTTTACTATAATTATGGTAAGAAATGACATTACAAGAATCAGTGCTAGCAACCTAAAAAGAACAAGAAAAAAGGAAAAGAAATAGAGCATACAGAGTCAAAAGAGATTATCACAGCTAAATGCAAGGTAGTGATTATTTGATTTTGTCTACTTCTGACGATGTTTTTTCTTGTGTGTGCTAGATCTCCAGTGGATAATTGACACAGCTGCTTCTTATCATGCTACAACATAGAGAGAGTTCTTTGCTACTTATAGGTCTAGAAATTTTGGTTTTGTCAAGATGGGCAATTATGGTACAACAAACATCATTGGCATGAGAGATATTCATATAAAGACCAACCTTGGCTGCAAGTTGGTGCTTAAGGATGTGAGGCATGTGGTTGACTTAAGACTAAATTTAATTTCAGTTGGAACGCTGGATGATAAAGACTTTGATGTCAGATTTCATAGAGGATAGTAGAAGCTCAATAAGGGTTCTCTTATTGTAGCTATTGGGAAGAAATGTCATACATTGTACAGATTGCAGGCTAAAGTTTATGGTGAGCAGTTGAATGCTATAGAGAAAGACTTCAGTATGGAGTTATGACATAGGCGACTAGGACACATGAGCGAGAAGGGGCTGCAAGAACTTTTCAAGAGAGGTATTGCCAGACCTCAGAGGTACACGTTTGAACCTTTGTATTGATTATTTGGCTGGTAAACAATATAGAGTTTGCTTTGTTAATCTTGCTTTATCTAGAAAAATGCATGTCTTGGACTGTGTCTATACAGATGCGTGTGGTCCTTTAAGGTCAAAAACTCATGGTGGATCTGTTAATGCTCCTAGTATCAGTGGCGCACTTTATTTTGTTACTTTTATAGATGACTTTACTAGGAAAGTTTGGGCTTATGCTTTAAAGACCAAAGATCAGATTATTAATGTCTTCAAGGAGTTTCACGCCAGAGTTGAAAGGGAGACAGAAAGGCAATTGAAATACATAAAATCAGATAATGGTGGTGAGTACACAGGATTATTTAGTGATTATTGTAGGTCACATGACATCCAGCATGAGTTGACAGTTCCTGGTACACCTCAGCATAATGCAATTGCAGAGAGGATGAATCACACCATCATGGAAAAGATCAGATGTATGCTTTCACAGGCCAAGCTACCCAAAAGGTTTTGGGATGAGGCTTTGAGGACTACAGTTGATGTAATCAACTTATCACCATGTACAGCTCTAGATGGTGATGTTGCAGAGCATGTATGGTCAGGGAAAGATGTCTCCTATAGGCATTTAAGAGTGTTTGGTTGTCATGCATTTGCACATGTTCCAGATAATGAGAGGTCCAAGCTGGATGGTAAGATAAAAGAGTGTATTTTTCTTGGTTACTCACATGATCAGTTTGGTTACAGGCTTTGGGATCTAAAAAAGCATAAGGTGTTCAGAAGTAGAGATGTTGTCTTCTTTGATGATCAAACCATTGAGGATTTTAAGAAGGAGGCACCAGGTAAGACTTATGCCGAGGGATTAGTAAACTATAACTCGGTTAGTCCTCTAGTATATCAGGGTGATGGGGGAGATGTGCAGGAAGATGATGTAGTGCTAGATTTTGATCTACCTGCAGGACATGTTGAGTAGGAAAAAGAAAGAGAGAAAGTTCTCACAGAACCTCAGTTAAGAAGATCTTCTAGACCATGTCAACCTTCTAGGAGATACTCTACAAATAAGTATGTGATGCTTACTGATGCAAGTGAACTAGAGAGTTACCAGGAAGCAGTTGAAAGTTAGCAGAAAAGGAAGTGGTTTATTGTTTTGCAGGAAGAGATGAATTCTCTGCAGAAGAACCACACATATGATTTGGTGCAACTACCAGAGAGAAGTAAAGCCTTGAAGAACAAGTGAGTTTTCAAGTTGAAGACTCAAGAATATTATTCTCAACCAAAGTACAAAGCCAGATTGGTTGTAAAAGGCTTTGGTCAAAAGAAATGTATTTAATTTGAAGAGATTTTTTTCTCTTGTTGTTAAAATGTCTTCTATTTGTGTTGCTCTTGGTATTGCTACTAACCTAGACTTGGAGATTGAGCAGTTAGATGTGAAAACAATATTCCTTCACGGTGATTTGGAGGAGAAAATTTATAGAGCAATTGGAAGGCTTCAAAATCAAAGGTAAAGAAAATATTGTCTATAAGTTGAAAAAGAGCTTGTATGGGCTGAAGCAAGCTCCAAGACAGTGGTATAAAAAGTTTGATTCATTTATGATTGAAAAGGAATACAAAAGAACAGCTTCAGATCATTGTGTGTACATCAAATAGTTTGGTGAGAATTTTATTATTCTCTAACGTTATGTTGATGACATGCTTATCCTCAGGAAAGATATGTCTATGATTGACAGATTGAAGAAGGAACTAAGTGAATCTTTTGCAATGAAAGACATGGGGCCAGCAAAACAAATACTGTGCATGTAGATTTCTCGTGACGGAAGAAAGAGGAAGATTTGGTTGTCACGGGAGAAATACATTGAGAAGGTATTTGATAGGTTCAGTATAAGTAATGCAAAGCCAGTTGGTTCTTCTCTTGCAGGTCACTTCAAGTTGTGCTCAGATCAGAGTCCGTCAAGTGATAAGGAGAAGGAGAAAATGCAAACGATTCCTTATGCTTTAGTAGTTGAAAGTTCAATGTACGCGATGGTAGGTACGAGACCGGACATCGCATATGCAGTCGGTGTTGCTAGCAAATTTCTTACAAATCCAAGCAAAGAGCATTGGGCAACAGTGAAGTAGATTTTTAGATATCTCAGAGAAAGTTCTAAAGTTTGTTTAAGCTTTGGAGGTGGACCACCTATGTTGACAGGTTACACAGATGCAGATATGACAAGAGATATTGACACAAGAAAGTTCACATTAAGTTTTGTACTTACTTTTGTAAGGGGGGCTGTGTCATGACAGTCCAGATTGCAAAGATGTATTGCTCTCTCCACCATAGAGTCAGAATATATTGCTGCTACAGAGGTTTGCAAAGAAATGTTATGGATGAAAGGATTCTTACAAGAATTGGGGCTGAAACAAAAAAACTATGTGATGTATTGTGACAGCCAGAGTGCCATCCATTTATGCAAGAACCCAACATTTCATTCAAAGTCAAAGCATATAGATGTCAGATATCACTAGATCAGAAATGTACTTGAAGAGAAGCAGTTACAGCTTTAGAAAATTCACACAGATGATAATGGGGCAGACATGTTGACACATACTTTACCGAAAGAGAGACATGAGATGTGCCGATAGTTGGTCGACATGACTTCACATTGAGACAACCTCTCTTATGGGTTGAAGGGGCAGGTTGTTGGGCAGATGGCCCAGATTCAGCCCATAATGGGCTTTAGTGAAGCCCACAGCCCAGAACCTCACTTATATTAACCTAAACCCTAGATTAGGTGGAAAGGGTTGAGATTAAGATGACAGCGACGGCTGAAAACGTGGGAGAGAGAAAGAAGACTGCAGATTGACAGTAGAGGTCAGAAATAAGAGATCTAGGAAAGGGAAGAAGACAAGGACATGAAAAGATTATTCTCAATCATTCATATCTCAGGTTAGATCAGTTTGTAGTGAATTCTTGCTATGATCTCTTAAGAAGGTTTTGGATATTGTGCTTAGTATTATAGTCCTTGTATCCCTATGATTCTCATGTGGTTGTTGCTTTGGGCTCGAGCAAGAAGCCTTGAGATCTGTATATTCATTATTTTGATAGTGGATTTTCTCTAGCTTGTCCGTGGGTTTTACCCTTCGAGTTGAGGGGGTTTTCCACGTATATATTGGTGTTCATCTGAGTGTGATTTCTATATGATTCCGCTATGTGTGACGGTCTGCTAGTATTTATTCATATACAAAATTTATTTCTATTTTATTCCCATCAACAATAAGGTGGTAGGCCCAATCAACACAAGGAGCGGTACAAAATGCAGAAGGGTGAATCAGCCTATAGATAGCCACAATACCGTGCTGTGCTAGGTCGAATCGATCTAAAAGTTTGTGATACACTCGGTGAAGTCCATAAAGTTTGAGTTGGGAGTGACTTAAAGAAGAGACATTGGTAGATTCTTTCTTCTTTGGACAAGCGATATCGGTAGGCCGAACCAGCTTGTCGCTCGGACAATTAAAAGATAACTTAATGGTTTGACTACATAGTTCTTCGATATGTTCCTTCTAGTTTCCTGCACATTCTTTCATCCTTTTATTTGCTCTTTCTCGTTCCCTTTTCACTCGCTGAATCAGATAGTAGTAATACACTGGATGATTTTTTTGTTTTGGTCCAAACATATCATAGAGTAGACCATAATTTATTTAAGAATACTGAGAGGACAATAACATCAACGACGAAAATGACGATGGCAACAACAATAGGGATGATGATGTGGACAACAACAATAAGGACGACACTGCTCCTTATTTAGTATAGCATATGTGTAGCAGCAACCCTTTACGGACGGACTAGTGAGTGCATCATCCATATCTAGGAATCAGCCAACGCGCAGTACACTGCAATGGCTTCCACGGCGACAATCGATTGACCAACAAGTCCAGAGAAGCCCACAATGTGACCTCCCTCCTCTAATGCGAGGGAGAAAGGATTGCCCGTCTCTTTGCCAGCACTTACATTTCTGTCCTTATCGGTCGTAAGAGTAAGTTGCGTTATGAAAACCTCGGTTCCCAACATTGGTTTGAAGTATCCCGTGATGGAAGTGAAGTGTTCGTCCTCGTCGAGGCTAATCTACAAGCGATCATTAAAAGCCTCAGTTAGAAATCGAAACCCTGAGGAAAAAGAAGTAAGAATTTGAAACACTTCTTCTAACATGCATAGAAAAATAGCAATTAGATATAAGATGGTTTTCCTGGAAAGAGTGATGTGGTTTTATTCTAACATGCATAGAAACACAAGAAAATAATAATAATAATAATTTTGTACATGTACATGCGAGTTCATATATGTTATGTATACATACCTCTTTGGATGCGCGCTTTTTGTCTCCAATAACCACGGGGGGTTGGGTTTTACCACCCACGACGAAGGTTATTTCCAACCCGTATATTACATCTCCATGGAAAACCTTGACCTTGGTAAAGCGGTCAACACGACCTGTATCGAACGCATTCCCAGTGTTCCCACCCCACGTCCCCACCTTGACAACTTTAGCCTGCTTGCGTCCGTGCATGAATGCGTCAAAACACCACCAGATACAATCACATATTGCTGCTATGTATAATATATATGCAGTCGAAAGAACTCAAGCATGAAGGCGAATTGAGCTTCTCACCATTTGCAGACACCGATGTGGAAGCACTCACTCCTTTCCAAGAAGATATGTTAGTCCTCCTCGGTGGAAAGCGATGGGAGTATTTATAATGAATGATAGCTGCCACCTATTACTGAGATTGATGATGAACATCCTACCTATTATAATTTCCCAAGCATGACTTGAGGTCTTTCTTTAATCTGAATGAAACAGCAATTAGCATGTCCCTAAAATAAAGGATGTCCCATTCAATCCTTGGGTCACGCGAGCACCCACTAAGTCTCCACAATGTATGTGCTTTTATTAATGCATGGCCATCAACTGTACTGTCGTTCCACAAGTACCACTTAATTCCCTTCAAACCAGACTTTGATTCGCCTATGGTCATCATCCATACTTAAGTACTTAAAAAAACAGACTTAAGTTCTTGTTTTAATTAATGCAAAAAGAAGTATGGTCATCCTCCATATTATCATTATACAAGTTAGACTTACGGTCTTTTTTTATTCTGAATAATATAAAATAAATTTTTTATTTATTTGCGTACCCACACACAAATCTCCACGGCATTGCCTTCTTAAATATATGAATGGAAGAAAATGTATTGTCATCCGCCACTCTATCATTCCACAAATACTAGGACCTCAGGTCTTTTTCTAATCAGAATAAAATGTTAATTATTATGTCCCTAAAAAAGATCCACTCACAAGTCTGCACCAAATAGCATTCTTATATTTATGTCTGTATTTTAATTGAGCCACAAAAAAAAGTATGCCATCCTCCATAATATCATTCCACAAGTAAGATTCAAGGTTTCTTTTTAAATCTGAATATAAATACCAATTTTAATATGTCCCAGCAAAAGATTGATTAATTTGGTCAATACTAGGATATGAAGAATTTGTTGTGAAAGAGATTATTTCATTTATTGAGGTAATGCATATTTATACATGAGATATTTTTTCTTTATCGTGTACTTAAATCTGTGATTGATCCTCAATTCATAGCTTGTTTGAGGATTAGAACATATACTGAAAATAAAGTTATCATTCCATATTTAAAAACGTATACAATTTATGTCGTTCCATATTTTATCATTTTATATTTGTCTATCTCATTATCTTCTATCATGCCCCCGCAAGATCGAGCTTCTGTGAAGAATGTCAAATCTTGGACCAATAAAACTGAAATATCCTACGTGCGAGAGGCTTTGTGAGTGAGTCTTCTTGTTGGTCAGAAGTATAGACGTGAGAAACACGTAGTTGATGTTTGACAACTTAATCTCTAACAAAGTGAAAGTCGATGGCATTGTATTTCGTATGTGAGTGAAACACCGAGTTGACACATACGTACATGGCACTAACATTATCATAGTATGCTATACAAGTGGATTGGGAGGCGATGCCAAGTTTCCTTTTATGTGGCAAATTGGTAATCCAATTGAGTTTTGCAGTGGTAGCAGTGATGCCTCATTATTCAACTTAAGTGGTAGATATTGCGAATGAGTTTTGTTTCTTGAAACTCCAACTAATCAAATTTGCTCCAAGGAAGATAATGTGCGCTAATGTAGATGCTCTATCATCAGTGTTGCCTACCTAATCAGCATCGATGATAGCATAAAGACGGAGTGATGAGCGTTTATGAATGAGAAGTCCATAACCGAGAGTCCCTTTACGATATCACAAAACACATTTTTAGTGCAAACTAATACAAATTGGAGGGCTGATGCATGAATCGTGATAATTTGTTAACTACAAATGAAATTTCATGATGCGTTTGAGATAAATACTATAAATAATTATCGGTACTATGTGAGATCTGTAGTAGGGCTATCATCATATAATTTCAGTGACTTAATTGCGGAGAGTTGGTGACAACTTCTTTGGCATTATGCATATTCTTCATTGATAATATATCTCGAATGTACTTTTTTTGCGATAGAAAGAGTTCAGAAGATATAAACATTGATTCCACTCCTAAAAAGTAGCTTAAGGTTTCTAAGTCTAAGTCTTTGATGGAGAATCGATTTACCAATTGCATAAGGAATTACTTGATTTCCATGGAATGGTTGCTTGTGACAACATAGGCCACTAGATGTATAATACAATTCTTTTGTTGTTGTAGGAATAAGGAGGTGTTGGACTTGGAGTTGTCGAAATCAATTGATATTAAAACTTAGCTTTGTTTAGTATATTAGGCACTTAGAGCTTAGTGAAGTCCATAAATAATTTGTCATAATTTACAAATATGGTCTAGATACTTAGGATGGATGAAGTCAATGAGTTACTACATAAAGACATCTTTTGTTAAGGTCTAATATAAGAAAGTATTGTTAATATCTAATTATCGTATATGCTGGCCTCGAGTGATAGCCAAACTCCAAATGAGTCGAATTATCATTGTTTTAACAATTGTATTGAATGTCTCTATGAAATCAACGCCTTATTAGCCGTTGGTGAAACCCTTTAGCCACTAGATGTGCTTTGTATCTGACAATGGGTTGTGTTGTCTATGCTAAGCGGTATTATTAGGTTGTGATGAAGGTATAAGAATTGATAAAGAATTAGTGACAAGTACTAGATTAGGCTGATGCACTTCAGTGTCACTTTACTATGGAGAGGATAAAGACATTATTTGTGGTGCCGAGGGTATTGTTTTATCGGGTATTGCAAAGTCAGTTGGTGGAGAGGTAGATGGAGCAGTTGTATATGTGGTAAGGTGCTACTTAACTAGAGAAATAAGAGAGTATATGTTCAAAGGAGAATTGCTATTTGATGTAGTGAGAGGTGCGCTTGAGGGGGTTTGAGGTGTACTCATATAAACCTAGTGATGAATGATTATTGGAGTGGCTCGCATTGCTAAAGGAGTAATGTTTCAGAAGGTATATGTAGACTCAATAAAAATAATATAATGTGATACAAAGACCTTTTGAGTTTGAGGATCATAGAACCAAACAACATTATATTGAAGGGAATAGCTAATGAAGATGCAATGCTTGGATTTTTGGTGTTAACTTGTGTAAAAAATAGGGACGTAGTAAGGGATAACATAAACAACCAAATACCATAAGTTTAAAAAGTTTGGGGCTTTATAAAATAGTTTTTCCAATGATAAAACTGGTGGAATAAAATTGGGGTGAGTATTCAGTTAATGAGGTAGACTGTAATTTTAAAGGTTGTTGGCCAAAAAGTTAGTGGGATAGAGGCATAGTGTAGGAGGGTGAGACCAGTCTTAACTATATATCAGTGCTTTAATTTGGTAGAGACAACTAGTTGAGGTGTATATAATGGTGATTTAAGATATTGTATATCAAATGATGAGAGATAAGTTGTTAAAGTTTGGTATTCACCTCCTCCATCAGAGTAAACTGTTTTAATGATAGATCAGAAGAATTCTTAGCCAACTTTCTAAAATAAATAAAAGATAATAGTGACTTCAAATTTATGTGTTAGAGGATATAACCATATATATTTAGCGATGTAATATATAAAAATGACATAAAATATAAAATTATAAATGGAAGTGGTTGGAACAGGGCCCCATATATCAGTGCAATGATTTCAAACGGTTTGGAGCAAGATATGGAATACGTTCCAAAAAGTAGTCTATAACTTTTATTACTGAGGCAAACATTACAATGAGTTATAATTCTATTTGATTTGAGAGTTAGAAGGGATTACGATAAATTAGCTATTGTTGAATGGAGGATGATGGGTGACTAAGGCGACGATGCCAAACATCGATTGGAGCAACAAATTGAAGCGAGAGTAATTAGTTAGGTGTTTTGTTAAGCTTATAGCCTCTCGTTGATATTGTATTTATTTTGATCTCAGACCAAGGATGCCCTCGCACTCAGATCCTCTATAAAAAATGAGTTAAAAAAGAATTTAATATATATGTTATTTTGTTTACATAATTAAGAGATAGAAATAATGTCTCTTTTGATATGAGGTGCACTCAAAGCATCATTGAGTGTAAAAGTGTTTGTATGTGAATTAGTGGAACTAGTATGAGTGATAGGAATTCCATTACCGTGCACTCAACAGTTTTTCGTATTCGTCTCCCAAGCTATTGAGAGTATGAACAATGAATTTTCTATAACTGAGAGGATGACCTATTAAGGTCAAATCATCTATAATGACTTTTAGATTTGACATATAATCAACAATAAATACCTCCCTATTGTGTTATTTTCATTAGAGTAGATAAAAAAGATAGCATGCGATGCGAGAGCGATTGAAGAGGGTGGTTTATAATTAGATCATGCTTTTGTTGCAGTGGTGCATGAAGAGATTAGTGGTACTATGGAGCCAACAACTGAGACTTGAATAATTTGTAGAATAAGATGATATTATTGTAGCCATAACTTGTGATCAGGATTTGCCATTGGACTGGGTTCTCATGATATTTGAATTTTTTTTTGTTGACAACTAAGAGAGCTATTGATGCAGCCTAATAGATCATATCTATAAAGGAGATTGGTCAATTATGCTTGCCAATATTCAAAGTTATTGCCTTTGGAGGGCTTGAAGGGGACTAAAAATACTACATTGATAGATATAAATCCTGTAGGTTGAGATTAACTATTGCTTTCGAATGATGCAATGTTTGGAGCATCATATATAGAAGTGGAAGACATATTGAGAATATGTTGTAATCCAATAAGGAAAATCTAGAATTAACTAATGGTCTAATTTGGATCCATCAATGGTGGAGATCTGATTTATTGGAGGAGATCAGATCTAAGAAGTACATAGAGGGAGGATCCAATTTGAGATGTGAAGGAGAGGGCGATCTCTTCCATTCTCTCCTGAGTCCTCTCGATCGCAAGTGCCGATGGCACAGTCGAATTTGTTGAAATATTGCTTGAAGTAAGAATGCTCTGATACAATGAAGAATTTATTATGAAATTGATTATTTCATTCATTGACATAATGTATATTTATACCAGTAGTGATGAAGAGATTGTTCTTAATCATATGCTCGGATCATGCTCTCAGATATGTGATCGATCCTCAAATCTTAGATTGATTGAGGATTTAACATGTAAGGAATACAGAGTTGTCATTCCATATTTGCCTAAATTATTATCTTTTATATCATATTATATTTATCATTTGCCTAGATTATGATCTTCTATCTGAACCAAAGATCTTTCTTTAATCAGAATAAAATATTAATTTGCATGTCCTAGAGAAAATAGATCTGATCACAAGTATGCACAGAATAGCATTTTGAAATATATATATATATATATATATATATATATATATATATATATATATATATATATATATATATATATATATATATATATATATATATATATATATATATATATATATATATATATATTAATTAATTAATGCAAGAAAATGTATTGACATCCTCCATACTTTCATTCCATAACTAGGATTTAAGATTTTTTAATCTGAATAAAATGCCAATTAACATGTCTTGAGTAAAGATCGATTGATTCACATACATACTCGTAAATCTCCACAAAATAACATTACCTTCGTTGGGGATGGCGGTTATGACTAAGGGTGGTGGGATGACATAGGGTGTCAAGGGGCCTGCCCATCCTTTCGACGAGAATTATGATTGTGACTGTTACTAATCTTGTTATTATTGTTGTTTTTTTTCCATTGCGAGCAGTGTTCTTCATACTGACTCCCCTTGGGTCGGGAAGAGTCGATCCTACAAGGGGACTCCCTCCTTACCGAGACAGGAGGAGCCCCATCCGTTGTTGCTGGTAGCAACTCATCTCCTTGCCAATGTTAAGTAGGTGGGTGAGAGGTGCATTTGTTTGATTCGGGGGTCGGAAGAGGTCCGGGCCTCCGAGGTGGAGTGGTAGCGCTCCGCCCAACTTTGGTTTTCCAACGGTGAAGGTAAGATGGGTTTGACACCACTGGTTTGGTTTTCATACCAAGTCTGGCAATTGCTTGAAGTATATTGCCTTGGAGATCCATGTTTGTAAAAGAAAAGCAAGGTTAGCCTTGGCTACTAAAAGATAAAAGAAGATAGTTTCTAACACCATACCCCAAGGTGAAGAGCCGAGCCAACTAGTTGAGGTGATTCAAAGATCCAAATTAGCTACTACTTCGTAATCTAGAGGATGGCGGTGGACTCAGATAGGGTGAGAGCTATTTGGCATAAATGATCTTTCTCCAACATGAGCAACCTTGGAGCGATGTTGGAGAACTTCTTGGTAGACTAACCCAAGTTGATCGACCACCAATTCCTCGAAGAAATAAAGTAAAAAAGCTTTTTTTTCGACCCTTATTTAAGGTTAGTCCCCTTTTGGCTTTGTAGCCATGGTGAGCAGAGAGGAAGTAGGCTAAGCTTCCAAAGCACAAGCTATAGCATGCGAGCAATAAAGTCAGCTTCGGGGTGATGTGACGCCTTTCTCATTCCCCGACTAACATTGAAAAATAGCGTCAATAGTTTGATGCCATCTAGGCAAACCAGAACTTCCTATAGCAGAAGGCCTTAGATAAAATAGGATGAAAAGGAAAACTAAGTCCGACCTCTAGTACGTTAGTATTGGTGCAAAGGAGATGACATGACTCATAAGGTCAGTCACTGTGATGAACAGCCATAAGCTCAAACTCAATCAGAATTTGATAATCCTCCCAAATGTAACCCAAGTTGGACGTAGACACGATCGAGTTAGATTCGAATGACTTCGTCGTAGTTGGCGAAACTCCATCACTCGATGGATTTACTCTAATGTGGATAGCCTCCTCAGGGGCAACCAACCCAACTTCTTTTGCGGAAGAGTTTCCCACTGTTGACACCATGGGTAGTTATAGAAATGGCGAGCCATCAGAGTCTCGAGAGCTGGTAGGGAAAGCGGAGGTGGACAACGTACGAACTTTCATTGAGTTTGTACTAGAGGCCGAAGTTAAGGTTAGATTGCCCCAAAGTGATTGTAGATGTGGTGAGTGATGAATGATTGGCCCACTATTTATAGGCGCCAAAGGTGACCCTTCCACTACCTTCTCGAATGATTACAGAAGATGGGCAACACGACACAATCTACGTGATCGATTATGGCATGTCATCATGAGGACAATCGGGGAGTTATTCATATCATCATTGTAATCGTCACAATTCCCCCCCAATTCACACAATCAACACGTGGAGGCCCATATCTTGTAATGTCTGCTTGATGTCGTCAAGTGATTACGATGGGATGATAGGAGGAAGATCCTACCAGATTGCATGAAACAATTGATGTTATGCATCCATCGGTGAGGTAGGTAGGATGCTTCGTACATGCATTTGCACATACAAATTTCGGACAATTGTAAGAGGTCGAATTGACCCATAGACCATTACAACCCATAAGCCAGACTACAGAGTGATACAACAATGCGTAAGACCAAATTGGCCCATAGACCATTACAACTGTTGGGCAGATGGCCCAGATTCATCCCATAATGGGCTGATAGGAGGAATATCCTACCAGATTGCATGAAACAATTGATGTTATGCATCCATCGGTGAGGTAGGTAGGATACTTCGTACATGCATTTGCACATACAAATTTCGAACAATTGTAAGAGGTCGAATTGACCCATAGAGCATTACAACCGATAAGCCAGACTACAGAGTGATACAACAATGCGTAAGACCAAATTGGCCCATAGACCATTACAACTGTTGGGTAGAAGCCCACAGCTCAGAACCTCACTTATATTAACCTAAACCCTAGATTAGGTGAAAATTGTTGATACTAAGACGGCAGCGACGGTTGAAAATGTGGGAGAGAGAAAAAAGACTGCAGATTGACAGTAGAGACTAGAAAATAAGAGATCCAGGAATGAAAAAAAGACAAGGACATGAAAAGACTATTCTCAATCATTCATATCTCACGTTAGATCCGTTTGCAGTGGATTCTTACTGTGATCTCTTGAAAAAGTTTTGGATATTGTGCTTAGTATTATAGTCCTTGTATCCTTGTGATTCTCTTGTGGCTATTGCTTTGGGCTTGGGCAAGAAGTCTTGAGATCTGTATATTGATTATTTTGATAGTGGATTTTCTCTAGCTTGTCCCGTGGTTTTTACCCTTCGAGTTGAGGGGGTTTTCCACGTAAATCTTGATGTTCATCTTATTGTGATTTCTATTTGATTCCACTGTGTATGACGGTCTGCTATTATTTGTTCATATATAAAGTTTATTCCTATTTTATTCACATCAACTAGTATCAGAGGAGGGTTTTGTTGGCATTTAATCTTTTATATTTGAACATGGAGACCGATAATGTTTCTCACATGATTAGTTTGAATAGAAACAATTGGATGATATGAAAATTAAAAATGGAAGATCTCTTGTATTGCAAAAATTTGCATGGACCTTTGCAAGGGGAGTTGCCGATAACTATAACAGATGATGAGTGGATATGGTTAGATCGAAAAACTATTGGCTTTATTCGTCAGTGGATTGATGATAGTATCTTTCACCATGTTTCTACTGAAAGTTTTGCTTACTCTGTTTGAAAAAAGTTAGAAGGTCTTTATGAAAGAAAAATGGTTGACAACAAAGCTTTTCTAATCTGAAAACTTGTGAACCTGAAATATAAAGAAGGTGCTTCTATTCCTGAGCATTTGAATGAAATGCAGAGTATTACTAACCAGTTATCCTCTATAAAAATATCTCTTGATGATGAGTTGCAGGCATTGTTACTTCTCAGTTCTTTGCTAGAAAGTTGGGGGGCACTGGTGGTTTCCCCCAGTAATTCTGCACCAAATGATATTGTCACCTTGAGTCAAGTAACAAACAGTTTATTGAATGAAGAGTTGAGGAGAAAGAATTCAGCTACTTCTCAGATTAATTCACAGGAACTTATCTCAAAGAATAGAGGAATGTCAAAGTTAAAGGATAGAAGTGGTTCACGCATAGGTAGAAGCAAGTCAAGATCAAGGAAAGATATTTTTTACTATAATTATGGTAAGAAATGACATTACAAGAATCAGTGCTAGCAACCTAAAAAGAACAAGAAAAAAGGAAAAGAAATAGAGCATACAGAGTCAAAAGAGATTATCACAGCTAAATGCAAGGTAGTGATTATTTGATTTTGTCTACTTCTGACGATGTTTTTTCTTGTGTGTGCTAGATCTCCAGTGGATAATTGACACAGCTGCTTCTTATCATGCTACAACATAGAGAGAGTTCTTTGCTACTTATAGGTCTAGAAATTTTGGTTTTGTCAAGATGGGCAATTATGGTACAACAAACATCATTGGCATGAGAGATATTCATATAAAGACCAACCTTGGCTGCAAGTTGGTGCTTAAGGATGTGAGGCATGTGGTTGACTTAAGACTAAATTTAATTTCAGTTGGAACGCTGGATGATAAAGACTTTGATGTCAGATTTCATAGAGGATAGTAGAAGCTCAATAAGGGTTCTCTTATTGTAGCTATTGGGAAGAAATGTCATACATTGTACAGATTGCAGGCTAAAGTTTATGGTGAGCAGTTGAATGCTACAGAGAAAGACTTCAGTATGGAGTTATGACATAGGCGACTAGGACACATGAGCGAGAAGGGGCTGCAAGAACTTTTCAAGAGAGGTATTGCCAGACCTCAGAGGTACACGTTTGAACCTTTGTATTGATTATTTGGCTGGTAAACAATATAGAGTTTGCTTTGTTAATCTTGCTTTATCTAGAAAAATGCATGTCTTGGACTGTGTCTATACAGATGCGTGTGGTCCTTTAAGGTCAAAAACTCATGGTGGATCTGTTAATGCTCCTAGTATCAGTGGCGCACTTTATTTTGTTACTTTTATAGATGACTTTACTAGGAAAGTTTGGGCTTATGCTTTAAAGACCAAAAATCAGATTATTAATGTCTTCAAGGAGTTTCACGCCAGAGTTGAAAGGGAGACAGAAAGGCAATTGAAATACATAAAATCAGATAATGGTGGTGAGTACACAGGATTATTTAGTGATTATTGCAGGTCACATGACATCCAGCATGAGTTGACAGTTCCTGGTACACCTCAGCATAATGCAATTGCAGAGAGGATGAATCACACCATCATGGAAAAGATCAGATGTATGCTTTCACAGGCCAAGCTACCCAAAAGGTTTTGGGATGAGGCTTTGAGGACTACAGTTGATGTAATCAACTTATCACCATATACAGCTCTAGATGGTGATGTTGCAGAGCATGTATGGTCAGGGAAAGATGTCTCCTATAGGCATTTAAGAGTGTTTGGTTGTCATGCATTTGCACATGTTCCAGATAATGAGAGGTCCAAGCTGGATGGTAAGATAAAAGAGTGTATTTTTCTTGGTTACTCACATGATCAGTTTGGTTACAGGCTTTGGGATCTAAAAAAGCATAAGGTGTTCAGAAGTAGAGATGTTGTCTTCTTTGATGATCAAACCATTGAGGATTTTAAGAAGGAGGCACCAGGTAAGACTTATGCCGAGGGATTAGTAAACTATAACTCGGTTAGGCCTCTAGTATATCAGGGTGATGGGGGAGATGTGCAGGAAGATGATGTAGTGCTAGATTTTGATCTACCTGCAGGACATGTTGAGTAGGAAAAAGAAAGAGAGAAAGTTCTCACAGAACCTCAGTTAAGAAGATCTTCTAGACCATGTCAACCTTCTAGGAGATACTCTACAAATAAGTATGTGATGCTTACTGATGCAAGTGAACTAGAGAGTTACCAGGAAGCAGTTGAAAGTTAGCAGAAAAGGAAGTGGTTTATTGTTTTGCAGGAAGAGATGAATTCTCTGCAGAAGAACCACACATATGATTTGGTGCAACTACTAGAGAGAAGTAAAGCCTTGAAGAACAAGTGAGTTTTCAAGTTGAAGACTCAAGAATATTATTCTCAACCAAAGTACAAAGCCAGATTGGTTGTAAAAGGCTTTGGTCAAAAGAAATGTATTTAATTGGAAGAGATTTTTTTCTCTTGTTGTTAAAATATCTTCTATTTGTGTTGCTCTTGGTATTGCTACTAACCTAGACTTGGAGATTGAGCAGTTAGATGTGAAAACAATATTCCTTCACGGTGATTTGGAGGAGAAAATTTATAGAGCAATTGGAAGGCTTCAAAATCAAAGGTAAAGAAAATATTGTCTATAAGTTGAAAAAGAGCTTGTATGGGCTGAAGCAAGCTCCAAGACAGTGGTATAAAAAGTTTGATTCATTTATGATTGAAAAGGAATACAAAAGAACAGCTTCAGATCATTGTGTGTACATCAAACAGTTTGATGAGAATTTTATTATTCTCTAACGTTATGTTGATGACATGCTTATCCTCAGGAAAGATATGTCTATGATTGACAGATTGAAGAAGGAACTAAGTGAATCTTTTGCAATGAAAGACATGGGGCCAGCAAAACAAATACTGTGCATGTAGATTTCTCGTGACGGAAGAAAGATGAAGATTTGGTTGTCACGGGAGAAATACATTGAGAAGGTATTTGATAGGTTCAGTATAAGTAATGCAAAGCCAGTTGGTTCTTCTCTTGCAGGTCACTTCAAGTTGTGCTCAGATCAGAGTCCGTCAAGTGATAAGGAGAAGGAGAAAATGCAAACGATTCCTTATGCTTTAGTAGTTGAAAGTTCAATGTACGCGATGGTAGGTACGAGACCGGACATCGTATATGCAGTCGGTGTTGCTAGCAAATTTCTTACAAATCCAAGCAAAGAGCATTGGGCAACAGTGAAGTAGATTTTTAAATATCTCAGAGAAAGTTCTAAAGTTTGTTTAAGCTTTGGAGGTGGACCACCTATGTTGACAGGTTACACAGATGCAGATATGACAAGAGATATTGACACAAGAAAGTTCACATTAAGTTTTGTACTTACTTTTGTAAGGGGGGCTGTGTCATGACAGTCCAGATTGCAAAGATGTATTGCTCTCTCCACCATAGAGTCAGAATATATTGCTGCTACAGAGGTTTGCAAAGAAATGTTATGGATGAAAGGATTCTTACAAGAATTGGGGCTGAAACAAAAAAACTATGTGATGTATTGTGACAGCCAGAGTGCCATCCATTTATGCAAGAACCCAACATTTCATTCAAAGTCAAAGCATATAGATGTCAGATATCACTAGATCATAAATGTACTTGAAGAGAAGCAGTTACAGCTTTAGAAAATTCACACAGATGATAATGGGGCAGACATGTTGACACATACTTTACCGAAAGAGAGACATGAGATGTGCCGATAGTTGGTCGACATGACTTCACATTGAGACAACCTCTCTTATGGGTTGAAGGGGCAGGTTGTTGGGCAGATGGCCCAGATTCAACCCATAATGGGCTTTAGTGAAGCCCACAGCCCAGAACCTCACTTATATTAACCTAAACCCTAGATTAGGTGGAAAGGGTTGAGATTAAGATGACAGCGACGACTGAAAACGTGGGAGAGAGAAAGAAGACTGCAGATTGACAGTAGAGGTCAGAAATAAGAGATCTAGGAAAGGGAAGAAGACAAGGACATGAAAAGATTATTCTCAATCATTCATATCTCAGGTTAGATCAGTTTGTAGTGAATTCTTGCTATGATCTCTTAAGAAGGTTTTGGATATTGTGCTTAGTATTATAGTCCTTGTATCCCTATGATTCTCATGTGGTTGTTGCTTTGGGCTCGAGCAAGAAGCCTTGAGATCTGTATATTCATTATTTTGATAGTGGATTTTCTCTAGCTTGTCCGTGGGTTTTACCCTTCGAGTTGAGGGGGTTTTCCACGTATATATTGGTGTTTATCTGAGTGTGATTTCTATATGATTCCGCTATGTGTGACGGTCTGCTAGTATTTATTCATATACAAAATTTATTTCTATTTTATTCCCATCAACAATAAGGTGGTAGGCCCAATCAACACAAGGAGCGGTACAAAATGCAGAAGGGTGAATCAGCCTATAGATAGCCACAATACCGTGCTGTGCTAGGTCGAATCGATCTAAAAGTTTGTGATACACTCGGTGAAGTCCATAAAGTTTGAGTTGGGAGTGACTTGAAGAAGAGACATTGGTAGATTCTTTCTTCTTTGGACAAGCGATATCGGTAGGCCGAACCAGCTTGTCGCTCGGACAATTAAAAGATAACTTAATGGTTTGACTACATAGTTCTTCGATATGTTCCTTCTAGTTTCCTGCACATTCTTTCATCCTTTTATTTGCTCTTTCTCGTTCCCTTTTCACTCGCTGAATCAGATAGTAGTAATACACTGGATGATTTTTTTGTTTTGGTCCAAACATATCATAGAGTAGACCATAATTTATTTAAGAATACTGAGAGGACAATAACATCAACGACGAAAATGACGATGGCAACAACAATAGGGATGATGATGTGGACAACAACAATAAGGACGACACTGCTCCTTATTTAGTATAGCATATGTGTAGCAGCAACCCTTTACGGACGGACTAGTGAGTGCATCATCCATATCTAGGAATCAGCCAACGCGCAGTACACTGCAATGGCTTCCACGGCGACAATCGATTGACCAACAAGTCCAGAGAAGCCCACAATGTGACCTCCCTCCTCTAATGCGAGGGAGAAAGGATTGCCCGTCTCTTTGCCAGCACTTACATTTCTGTCCTTATCGGTCGTAAGAGTAAGTTGCGTTATGAAAACCTCGGTTCCCAACATTGGTTTGAAGTATCCCGTGATGGAAGTGAAGTGTTCGTCCTCGTCGAGGCTAATCTACAAGCGATCATTAAAAGCCTCAGTTAGAATTGAAACCCCGAGGAAACAGAATTAAGAATTTGGAACACTTCTTCTAATGCTTTCTCTGTTCTCAGAAAAATAGCAATTAGATATAAGATGGTTTTCCTGGAAAGAGTGATGTGGTTTTATTCTAACATGCATAGAAACACAAGAAGAAAAAAAAAATTTGTACATGTACATGCGAGTTCATAGATGTTATATATACCTCTTTGGAAGCGCGCTTTTTGTCTCCAATAACCACGGGGGGTTGGGTTTTACCACCCACGACGAAGGTTATTTCCAACCCGTATATTACATCTCCATGGAAAACCTTGACCTTGGTAAAGCGGTCAACACGACCTGTATCGAACGCATTCCCAGTGTTCCCACCCCACGTCCCCACCTTGACAACTTTAGCCTGCTTGCGTCCGTGCATGAATGCGTCAAAACACCACCAGATACAATCACATATTGCTGCTATGTATAATATATATGCAGTCGAAAGAACTCAAGCATGAAGGCGAATTGAGCTTCTCACCATTTGCAGACACCGATGTGGAAGCACTCACTCCTTTCCAAGAAGATATGTTAGTCCTCCTCGGTGGAAAGCGATGGGAGTATTTATAATGAATGATAGCTGCCACCTATTACTGAGATTGATGATGAACATCCTACCTATTATAATTTCCCAAGCATGACTTGAGGTCTTTCTTTAATCTGAATGAAACAGCAATTAGCATGTCCCTAAAATAAAGGATGTCCCATTCAATCCTTGGGTCACGCGAGCACCCACTAAGTCTCCACAATGTATGTGCTTTTATTAATGCATGGCCATCAACTGTACTGTCGTTCCACAAGTACCACTTAATTCCCTTCAAACCAGACTTTGATTCGCCTATGGTCATCATCCATACTTAAGTACTTAAAAAAACAGACTTAAGTTCTTGTTTTAATTAATGCAAAAAGAAGTATGGTCATCCTCCATATTATCATTATACAAGTAGGACTTACGGTCTTTTTTTATTCTGAATAATATAAAATAAATTTTTTTTTTATTTGCGTACCCACACACAAATCTCCACGGCATTGCCTTCTTAAATATATGAATGGAAGAAAATGTATTGTCATCCGCCACTCTATCATTCCACAAATACTAGGACCTCAGGTCTTTTTCTAATCAGAATAAAATGTTAATTATTATGTCCCTAAAAAAGATCCACTCACAAGTCTGCACCAAATAGCATTCTTATATTTATGTCTGTATTTTAATTGAGCCACAAAAAAAAGTATGCCATCCTCCATAATATCATTCCACAAGTAAGATTCAAGGTTTCTTTTTAAATCTGAATATAAATACCAATTTTAATATGTCCCAGCAAAAGATCTATTAATTCTATATAAGTACCAGGACATGAATAATTTGTTTTGAGAGAGATGACTTCGTTTATTATTGAGGTAATGCATATTTATACAGGAAAGATTTTTCTTAATTATATACTTGAATATGTGAGTGATCATAGATTGATTGAGCATTATAACATATAATGAATGCAAAGTCATCATTTCATATTTGTGTATATCAGGATCTTCATTTTTAATTTGAATAAAATTACAAGTAGGACTTACGGACTTTATTTAATCTGAATGTTCTTAATTAGCATGTTCTTAAAAAAACTTTCGATTTGCGTACCCACACACAATTCTCCATGAAAGCCTTCTTAAATATATGAATGGAAGAAAATGTATTGTCATCTGCCATTCTATCGTTCCACAAATACTAGGACCTTAGGTCTTTCTTTAATCAGAATAAAATGTTAATTATCGTCTCCCTAGAAAAAGATCCACTCACAAGTCTGCACCAAATAGCATTCTTATTTATATGTCTGTATTTTAATTAATGCAATGAAAATGTATGCCCATCCTGCATACTATCATTCCACAAGTAGGATTTAAAGGTTTATTTTTTAATTTAAATAAAATACCAATTAACATGTCCCAACAAAAGATCGATTGATTCGTGTACCCACTCATAAGTCTCGCCAAAGTAACATTCCCTTTGGTGGGGATGGCAGTTGTGACTATGGGTGGTGGGATAACATGGGGTGTCGAGTGGTCTACCTATCCCTCTAACGGGAATCAAGATCGTGACTATCATAGCTCCTGTTATTGTTGTTCTTTCTATCTCGAGCATTGATCTTAGTGATGATCACCTCTTGCACTGAAAGAGTTGGTCCTTCATGGGAACTTTCTCCTTCCCGAGTCGAGAGGAGCACCATTCATCACTTATGGCAGCAACTCATCTCCTCATCGTGTTGGGAAACCCAGCGGAAACATCACATGCGCAAATCCATTTTCCATATAGATCAAATCGTCATGCGAAAATCGAAAATCACGATATGAGATAGATTGTTTATCTAGGGAGATCATATATTCCTGAAATCTCAGATCTAGATGGAGAGGATGAAAAAAGTCAAACGTACTCCTCTTTAGCAATATCTATACGATGATCATCATAGCAATGTTACTCCAATCACAACCAAAAGTGGAGACTTTGGACTCATGCAAGGAAGGGGTGACCAAAAGTGGAGCCTATCACAATTTGTGCCCCCTGCCACCTATTTATAAAGAGCCATAAAAAAACCATAGTGGACCTTTCCTTAATGAGTATTGGTTCTCTATCCAACTACCCACTAATATTATATTATTGGATCTCTATCCAATAATCTTAATTTGCCTCTAATTAGGACTCATGCAAGGAGTCCATCAATGTTAGGTCTCATCTGATGAGAATAGGGGCTAATTAGATAACTCATATCTAATCCTCTACTCGGTGAAACATCTATCATATGTGTGTAACCCTTTAGGCCCAATACCAAGTTGGCTGTGAGTCATACATGTTAGAACTCTTTTTGACTCAGTAACTTATTATCTCATAATAATTCACTCAACTCATCGACAATGGATATATTAGGCCACTATACCATAGTCCCCCAGATAGTACGAGGGATCTTATCCATTAGACCTGTCTATCCTTATGTATCATATATCTATAGTCCTTATCCATCTAATATCCCAAAGATCATATATTGGGCATTGTACTGTCAGACTATAAGCATAATCTGTCTGAGTCTTGCTCTAATCGGATTCTCTCGGAGAACTCCTTTTCTCTCAATCTGAATGATCCCGGAGGAAGTGTTTGAGCGATAACACATGAGATATTCCTCTCGTGATACCGAGAATGGATGATCCTATATTAATACTCAATTGCATTCGTAAAGTTTGCTATCAATCCCAATAGTTAGCTCTACCAGATCTGAAACTTTTCAAACCTGTAAGTTTGACATCAAAGAAAGGAGTACTCAGACAAGGCATCCTTGGTGTCTCAAGTCTAAGGACCAGACACACAACTAGGACTATGAAATCACTATATGATGATAGGTATAATTAAGCATTCAATATTTTGTAAGCGGATCAATCAGTAAACTCATTCTCCGATGAGAACATGTACTATATCCTTAGTGTCTCCACACAAGTAGCTATGAGACCAGCCACCTCCATTATATAGAAAGGAATATAGTACACCGGTCTATCTGTTATCTCGATGTCCCTCTCAAATAACTATGACAAAGATTATTTAGGGTCTATGTTTAAAGATGAATCGGTCTCATAATCATAATCTCATCATGATTCGATTCTCATTGCATAGAATCAAGGATATCATAATATGTATATTCAATAGATAATATAATACGAGAATATACCAAGACTAAGAATGATGTAAAAAGATTATGTAGTGTGTCAAACATGTCATCACTCATGTGATTGACTTGTAGGCAATCACCTATGTGTTTGATCCTCATCAGACCCTTGTGACGCTCAAATATAATCTGAGCTAACAGCTTTGTTAATGGATTTACAATGTTATCTTCGGATAGAACTCTTTTAATTATTATATCTTTTCAGGCTATGATCTCTCTTATTAAATGAAACCTCTTCAAAACAATTCTAATGAGACATGGGTTCCCTTACTAGAGCTATCGCCCTTTTATCATTACTATATATCAGAATCAAGTCCACATTGCTTGGTATGACTCTCAAATCCTTGATGAACTCTTTTATCCATACCCCTTCCTTTACTACTTCTATTATAACAATGCTCTCCACCTCTTTGGACGAGTCAGCAATAGTATCTTGCTTGGAACTCTTCTAGCTTACTGCTCTTTCATTCAGGGTGAAAATATACTCTGAGTTTGACTTGCTATCATCGATGTCAGACTAAAAACTCGAGTCTGTGTAGCCTCAATCTAGAGGCTACCTTATCTATATACTAGTAAAAGATCCTTAGTCATTCTCAAGTACTTAAGGATACTCTTTACTACCTTTCAATATTTCAAACCTGGATACGCTTGATACCTACTCGTGACACTCATAGCATGCGCTATACCACGCCTGGTACATAACATAACATACATGATAGACCCTATTGCTAAGGCATAGGATATTCAATCAGTGTTTGTCCTTTCTTCATGAGTCATTGAAGATATACTTCTAGAAAATGATATTCTATGTCTCATCGGTATGAGACTTCTCTTGAAAATTTTCATACAAACCTTTTGATAATGGAGTCTATATACCTTGACTAAGACAAGCCAAGTATCATCTTAGATCTATTTCTATAGATCTGGATCTCTAAAATATAAGATGTTTCCCCTAAGTCCTTCATAGAGAAATTTTTAGATAACCAAGCTTTTACTATGGAGAAAATTCCTATATCATTCTCAATGATTAGGATGTCATCCACATACAACATCAAGAATGTGATAGCACTATCACTTACCTTCTTAAACACACAAGGTTCATATTCATTCTTAATGAAGTCATAAGATTTAATCGCCTTATCAAATCTTACGTTCCAACTTCGAGAAGCTTGCTTCAATCCATAAATGGACCTGAGCAACCTGCACACTTTATCTGGCTCTCTCTGGATATAAATCCCTCTGATTGTATCATTTACACCTTCTCCTCAAGGTAGCCATGGAGGAATATGGTTTCATATCAATATGTCAGATCTCATAGTCATAGTGTGCTACAATGACCAAAAGAATTCTAATAAATTTTAGCTTAGTTATAGGTGAAAAGGTCTCGTCATAGTCAACTCCTTGCCTTTGGCGATATTCTTTTACCACTAACCTTTCCTTATACGTCTCTACCTTTTTATCTACTATGATCTTCTTCTTGAAGATCTATTTGCAATCGATGGGTTCGATATCCTCAAGTGCATCCACAAGGTTCCAAACCATGTTGGAGTACATAGAATCTATTTCAGAATTCGTGGCTTCTTATCACTTTTTGGAGTCTATACTCATAAGAGCTTCTTCGTAGGTCTGAGGATCAATATCCTGAGAGTCCTCATCATTGATATGTCTCACATATCTTCTAGGAGGGTGAGATACTCTACTAGACCTGTGAAAAATTAAACTTGTGTGTTAAGTACCTGAACAGACTCAGACTCTGGAATGGTGCTTGAGCTAAGTTCTACAACCTCATTTAACTCTATAGGTCTCCCATTATTTCAACCAAGAATGTGTTACTTCTTAAGGAACACATCTTCTGGTCCTCAAGATGAGAGAAATAATACCCCATAGTGTCCTTAGGGTATCCCACTAACTAGCGATATTTTGTCCTTGATTCCAACTTATCGAGGTTGTATTTTTTAATATGGACAGGACAGCCTCAAATCTTAACCACCTTAAGATCGGGGTTTTTTCCTATCTATATCTCATATGATGTAGAGATTATCAATTTTGATATAATTCTGTTCGAAAAGTATACTGTGGTCTCTATAGCATATCCTCAGAATGAGACGGGTAGGTTAATGAAACTCATCATGGACCGCACCATGTCTAAAAGCATATGATTCCTCCTTTTTGATATGCCATTGAGATGAGGTGTATAAGGTGTCCACTGGGATAGAATCTCATGGTCTTTGAGGAAATGAGTGAACTCTATACTTAAGTGCTCTCCTCCTCGATCTGATTAAAGAGTCTCTTAATACTCTTTACAGTCTAGTTCTCTACTTTATTCTTATACTCCCTGAATTTCTCAACGGACTTGTACTTCATTAAGTACACGTGTCTATACATAGAGAAATTGTTAGTGAATGTAATGACGTACGAGTAACCGCCTACAGCTTGAGTCAACATAGGACCGCATACATCACTTTATATGAGTTTCAGTAGCTAAGTGGCTCTCTCTCTAGTTCCACTAAAAGGAGAGTTGGTAATCTTACATGAAGGCAAGGTTCGAAAGCTACATACAACTCATAGTCGAATGGATCTAAATATCCATCTTTCAGCAACCTTTGAATCATTCCTTCATTGATATGACATAGCCTACAATGTCATATATATGCATTCTTCACCTTATATCATTTCCTCTTGAATGTATTTATATTCATAATATGTGAAAAAATGTCTAACACAAAAGTTATTTATCAAGGTCCCTCTAGCGATGATCTCATCATCCAAAAATATTGAACAACTATTGTTCTAAAAAAACTAATGTATATCTATTAATTATCAAACAAGAAATAAAAATAATATTTTTAATAATAGAGGGAACAAAATAGCATGCATCTAATGCAATGATAGCTCCACCAAGCAGATGTAGGGTGACATCCCCAATGGCAACTACAACAACTCTTGCTTCATTGCCCATCTTGAGGTTTATCTTGCCTTCGATTAATCTCTTAGGTCTTGTCAGAATATGCAACGAATTATAGATATGATAAGCACTCTCGATACCTAATAACCATGTGTTATCATGAAAATATGATAAGTGGAGACTGATCATAAATGTACCTGAAGCTTCTCCAAGCTTCTATTTTGCCTTGTTTGTAAGATAATCCTTATATTTTCTCTTCCAATGCTCGTCTTTACCGTAGTGGAAGCACTGTCCTTTGTCATTTATCGAGTTTTTCTTGACAACCTTTTCTTACTTGATCTTTCCTTGCCCTTACCCTTTTTAAGGGTCTTACTAGCTTTCTTTTTCTTCTTTGTCTCACCAAGCTTTTGTTTTGTCTTGTCTGCAAGATAATCCTTATAGTTCCTCTTCTAGTGCCCGTCTTTGCTACAATGGAAGCAATGCCCTTTGTCCTTTGTTGTGTCTTTCTTAAAATCCTTTCCCTTACCCAATATTTCCTTGCCCTTGCCTTTCTTAATGGTCATATTAGCATTCCCTTTCTTCTTGGTCTCACCAATATAGAGAAATGACTTCTTTATCTTGATGGCACTCTTAGCTTCCCTCAACATATCGAGCTTAGGGAGAATCACCTCAAACTTGCTCATGTTAAAATTTATGATTAAGTGAGAAAAGGAATCTAGCAAAGACTAAAGTATAGATCAACGCACAGGTTATACTCTTGGACTATTACTAGACCTGTGAGTTTCTTGATCCACTCTATCATTTTTATGACATGGTTATGAACTGATGTGCTTTTTGTCATCTTGGCATGGAAGAGACTTTTAGATATCTCATATCTTTGAGTTCTTTCCTATTTTTCAAACAGTTAGCGAAGATGAAGAAAATGAAATTGGCATCCATGCTCTCATGGTGCCTTTGTAAGTCGGGAGTCATGGAGGTTAATATATAACACTTTGCTAAAATGGAGTCGTCTATATACTTCAAATATCTAGCGATCTCATCCTCGCTTGCCCCTTCTTCTAGCGTGGGCACAATCGTATCAAGGACATACATGATTTTTTTATCGTAAGAACAATTCTTAAACTATGAAGCCAATCCATGGAGTTTAGACTAGTGAGGCGGTTGACATCAAATATGCCACATAGGTATACAAGCGATATGTTTCTGACAAACAAGATATAGTATAAATAATATGTAGATTTTGTGAAAAAAAAATTAAGATCGGACTTCTATCTTAATTTGCTTCCACTATTTTTTTTGGTAAATTACATGACACCCTCAGCACATAAAATAGAAGACTCTAACATACTTATAATTTAACTATTTAATTAATTATTTTCTTAGAATTTGAGATATGCTAGGAATTTCTAGAATTATTATGGGCATTTTTGGTATTATGGATAATAGGGCAAAACATAAAATTTCTCAAATTCCAAAGGATAAAACCACCTTTTTATCAAGAAATCCCTAACCCTTCTACACTATTCTTGTGGCGACAATCGTCGCCCCTACCCTTGGGCGGCTATCGCTGCCCTCGGGGCGATCGCCCTAGCAAGCGGGCAATGCTGCCTCGTGCGGCCCCCTGGCCCATAGGTGACCTGCCCGAGGGTGGCTACCCCCCTCCTTACTTCGTTGCGAATCACAACAAGAACACATAAAACATTTCTACGCGATTCAATCTCATCACACGTAGTTTAAAAGCTGATCTTTTGCACGAGGAACTTGACTTTAGTACATCAAATCGTTGTGCAAAAATTGATACATGAAAAACTACAAAAAATAAAAACTACAATATGTGAGAGATTGATTACCTAGGGAGATTGTATATCCCTAAAATCTCAGATCCAGATAGAAAGAATGAAGAAGGTCAAACGTCCTCCTCTTTAGCGATATCCACATGATGGATTATTTTAACGATGCTCCTCCATTTGCAACCAAAATCTTACAACTCTTTCGCATAAGTTGAGGGAGCGAGGAGAATAGGAGGGGGGCGACCAAAAGTACAGTCTATCACAATTTGTGCCCCCTACCTTATATTTATAGAGAGCCATCAAAAACCCTAGTAGACTTTGCCTTAGTGGGTATTGGATCTCCATCCAACTACCCACTAGTCTTAGGTTATTATATCTCTATCCAATAATCTCAATTGGTCGTTAATTGGGCCTCATGCAAGAAGCCCATCAATATTGGCTATCATCTGATGAGAACATTAGCTAATTGGATAACTCATATCCAATCTTCTACCCGTTGAACATCTACCATATGTGTGTGACCCTCTAGGCCTAAAACCGAGCTAGTCGGAAGTCCTGGATATTAGAACTCATTCTTGACTCATTGGTTATAGATGTACTAGGCCACTACGTTATAGTCCCTAGACGATATAGGAGATCTTATCCATTGGACCTATATATCCTTAGTTACCATGTATCTATAGTCCATCATCCATCCAATATCCTAGAGATTGAATATAGGACATGGTACTATCAGGCTACATACGAAATCTGTTTGAGTCTCACTCTAATCAAATTCTCCCGGAGAACTCCTTCTCTCACAATCCGACCGGCCTCGATTGAGGATTTGTTTGAGCAATAATACATGAGATATTTTTCTTGTGATACTGAGAGTGGATGATCCTCTATTGATATTCAATTATCTTTGTAAGGTTGGCTACCAATCCCGATAACCGATTGTACTAGATATGTAACTTTCTAAACTTATAATTCTGGCGTCAAAGAAATGAGTACTCAATCAAGACATCCTTGGTGTCTTAAGTCTATGGACTAGACATACAACTAGGACTATGGAATCATTGTCTGACGATATGTATCATTACCCATCCAACAGTCGGTAAGTGGATCAATCCATGAACTCATTCGTCAATAAGCATTTGTATTGTATCCTTAGTATCTCAACACAAGTTACTATGTGACCAACCGTCTCTATTATATAGTAAAAACAATAAAAGCAGACTAATAGATAGGAAAGGCGGGCTAGCAATCAATCCTAGTGGAGAGGCAAGTCGGACAGGAACGAACATAGGATGCAAGGAAGTAGCCACAGACTAATATGGAGTAGATATGGACTGAGAGTGACTTGTTTGGTTAATAGCTTCGTTTACGTTAAGGTCACTACAGCAGATAGAAGGGACAGTAGAGTGGGTCTGGTCTGGTTTAGAGCCCCGTTGCTTATTGGTGCAACATCTTAAATGAATTCTTTGACTAGTGTATCAGTTCAATTAACTGTTTGCGTTGACAGAGTGGTGTTGGTTCCGCAAGAGAAGTCATTGCTTCTTCTGTTGTGCCTGGGCCTAGACCTATCACTTGTTTCTTTTTTAGTGCCGAGGAAACCTTCATTCTTTCATTATTACTTTGGTGGGAATATTACAATGCTCATCTATACCTTATAGCATTAGCATCTTTCTCTTTTACTTGCACGTGAGGAGCGGGAGAGTTGTACTTACTGGTATAAGTCTGATATGAGCAACGAGGAATAAGAGCCAAGGGGAGTAAAGGTAAGAGAAGGGAGAGGCATACTCTTAACTAACAAACAGGGCTTGGAAGCTGATCTATTTTGAGCTTATTGATACTCTGGACTGTATTCACTTATTGCAAATATCCCCTTTCGAGCTTAGCAACCTCTCTCTCTCCTTGATTGAGGGGAACTTTCGCCAACACCTATTAACTGCTGATTCTCGGCTTCTTAATAGGATCAAAGTCGACTTTCATTACAGCTCACTTGAGACCTTAAAACCTCCTTAGCTACTACCAATACTAGAACCACCTATCTATTAGACTAAAGAAAGAAAAGAGGAAAATCCAATAGCGCCAGTTACATCCTTATTTTTAAGTAGTGAAAGCTTTATTAGCAGTAGTTAGGTTCTATACTTTTTGTTTGACTCTCATAAGTAATAGTTTGATTTGCAAGGGCAGTGTTAACCCCCTAGCTTAGTTACGAGAGCAAGTGTTGTTGGACCAAACATAAGATTAGAAGCGAGTAGGGGCATACTGAGTTACAGGAAGGGTGGAGTTACTTGGCTTGGTGGAAAGCAAGGCTTAAAGACATTAGTTACATATTGGGAGTTTAGAGGGGAAGAGCCAAAACCAGATTTCGAGTTGAGCGCATAAGTAGGAACAGATCTTCTTAGAGCGTGGAATTCGATTCAACTTATAATCTCTCTCGAGCACCAATGATGTAACAAAGTAAATACCCTCTTTCAACTGGAAAAATCAATACAATCATAAAGAACGCAAATAAGGCAATGTGGACTAAAGCGAGTAAGGACAGTCTTGTTAGCGGTAGGTTCCAATCTGTATTATACAAGTTAAAGCACTAGATTAAAAAAGCACCTGCTCGATTCTTTCCAGTATAAGTAAGTAGCAGCGGCAGGCTTGGCTTGGTTTGATGAGCTCGATTCTCATATGAGAAAACAGTAGTTCTAGCTCAATCCCGTGGTGTATTTCATTTATTACCTGTATCAGGTTCATTCCTTCTAGCGTCGATTGAAATCTGATAGTTATAAATATATGCCTTTCATTGAATTCTCTTTTTTGGTTCCAAAGCTCAGTAATAGACTAATACTAATATAAGCATACTACCGCGATTAATAAGAATGCAGAATAGCAATAAGGCTTTAACTCCAACAGTAAGAGTAGACAAGAGGCGCACCCCAATGTCCAGAGCGCTTTTTCCATTTCAATGGTATTATAAGAGGGCATAAGAAATCCACTAAGTCACACGAACCTCTCCTTAAGGCGGAGTCCCACTCCCGATAACGAATTCCCTCTTTTGCACCTACCTTGCACTCGTAATTACCTTTTGAAGCACCCATCCCAGAGCTGTCCAGCCTTGTTTTTTTGCACGTTCTTCAATTCTTATATGTCCGAGATCTCATATCTGTGTAAGTAACTCTTACACAGATTTGAGCTTAGATATTTAACTCAAATATGTAACTCCCTCCTCTTACTCTTGTATTTGAGCTTAGATATTTCACCCTTCATTCGGATTTCTCATTTCCCTATTCCTCCTAGCGGAAGAGGAGATTCAAGTTCTTAGGCACTCTACAAAAGAATAACACTGACACGAGGTAAGATCTATTCTCTTATATTCTCCTATACTCTATTGGCTTGTTCTAACATTAGCATATAAAATATTCTAGTACACTGGTCTATCCGGTTATCTCGATGTCCCGCTCAAGTAACCTATGACTAGGTTTATTTAGGGTCTTTGTTTAAAAGCAAATCGATCTCATCACAATCCGATTCCCATTACACAAAACAAAACCAAGGATATCAAAAAATATATATTCAATAGATAATGTAATGTGAGAATATACCAATAATAATAATGATGTAAAAAGATTATGCAACATGTCACACGTGTTATCACTCACATGATCGACTTGCAGGGCACATGTAACCAACACACCAATGTTGACTTAGAGGGGGTGGGTTACCTTTGTCCAACTCGAGAGCTGGAAGATGTTTGAACCTGAGAGATGGGGTGGTAGTGCTCCCGCCCAACTTTGGCTTCTCGATAATCATGGGAACATGGGTGTGACACCATAAGTTTGCTTTTCATCCCACGTCTAGCATTTGCTCACTATTTAGCCTACTATTTATAGGGGCGAAAGGCAACCCTTCCATGATCATGGGCGCCCGATCAATCCTCGATCGCTTCCGTGAGGTGGGCAACATGGCACAATCTGCGTGATCGATTGTAATGTGTGGACAATCCGAGAGTTTTTCATATCATCATTGTAATGTTTTTTATTCCCCAACAAAATTCATGAGAGGCCCAATTCTTGTCACGACTGCTCGATGTCAAGCAATTACCGTGGAATATTAGGTAGAAGATCCTGCCAGATTGCATGAAACAACCAATGTCACTCGTCCATCGGTGAGGTAGGCATGATACTTCGTATGTGCATATGCACATAAAAAAAATTCCCAATAGAGCAATACAACCCATGCGAAGCTGAATCGAGGATTAGAGTGTTACAATCCGGCCAAGGAGCGCTATAACAATGCAGAAGGCTGGATCAGCTCATAGAGAGCCACAACAACGAGCTTCGCCCAATTGACGAAAAAGATGTGGATTCACGCAAAGTTTGACTTGGTATATTATTGTAGAAAAATACCTCGGTTGATTCCAAATCAGCTTCTCCCTTGCACAACTAATATAGTTTGATATATTTCATCTAGTTACCTGCACATTCTTTCTTCTTTTTATTGCTCTTTCTCGTTCCCTTTTCACTTGACGAATCAGATAATGATTTTTGTCCAAACATATCATAGTAGACCCATGATGAAAATGACGATGGCAACAACAGTAAGGATGACGATGTGGCCAACAACAATAAGGACGACGACTATGATGACAACTGCTGCTCCTTGTTTAGTATAGCATATGTGTAGCAGCAACCCTTTACGGACTAGTGAGTGCATCATCCATATCTAGGAATCAGCCAACGCGCAGTAGGGAGACTGAATCATCGTACAAAGTTGAGTATGCAGTGAAAAACAACCCCACCATAGGACGAGTCCCCCCTGTCAAATATCAGGAAGCGAAGCAGGTGCTTAGAGAAACCAAAGGCCACTGGTAACGGTGCAACTCTACAAGGATCGATCTGATCATAGCCAGCGTTCCTCCACGCTGTGAGATTTGGATGTGAATCGGAATACGTTACCCAACAAACAAGATTGATTTTAGTCGAACCATAGCAAAAAGGACACAAAAACACATCATAATTTATTCAAAGATACATCTAGCGACGAGTACAACGACGACGATGATGATGATCACAAGGAGACGAACATCAGCTGCGGCTACTTATTTACTAGAGCATCCATGTAGCAGCAATATCCCTTCTGCATGGGAACATTCATGGACTAGTTTTTCTCGTGACAGTAAATTCCAATTGCGTCAATAGCTGTGTTGCTTGCACGACCATGAAACCCTACGATCTTGTAAGGAGGAGGAGGAGGAAGTGGTGGTGGTGCATAGGGGAAGGGCAAGTCTCCATCATGCTTCGTACCAAGAGGTACATGTCTGCCCTTGTTGGTGGCAAGAGTAAGCTGTTTTATGACAGTAACTTCTTTCCAAGCACCATAAAATCCTGAGATGGAGTTGAAGTACTCGTTCACCTCATCTTAAAAAAGAAATTAAAAAAACAATGAAATAGTTAGAATCGTAAGAGGGAAACGGTCATTTGAAGCTCATATAACTTTTTTATATAGTGAGTGATAAGCCGCGGTTTCCTCGTACATACGAACGTACCTGTTTCGATTCACCTATTGTGCTTCCGACTGTCAGGGTTTCGGGTTGGCCATCGATGACGTAGGTTATAACCAACCCGTATATAGCATCTCCATAGTAAATCTTGATTTCGGTGATGCCTTTAGTTTCGGAAATATCCCACGGACTCCCTTCATTCCCACCCCACGGCCCGTACTTGCCCGCTTCGCTCTGCATGCATGGGTGCATCCATTCATTCATCAGGAACACCAAATTTAATCAAAATTATATTATATATATATATATTGAGAGAGAGAGAGAGAGAGAGAGAGAGAGAGAGAGAGAAGGGAAATCATGCAAATTGAGCTGCTGATCACCATTTGCAGATAAGTAGGCACTCGTTTCGGAGAAGGTATGATTGCACGCTCTCCTCGGAAGGGAGGGGAATATATATAGCCGCAAGCGCTCGCACCTCCATGAGATTATGATGATATCGACCAAGTTATGTGCTAAGGTCATTCTTTAATGTGCAGGAAGCATTCATTGACCCGTCGCCGCTAGAATGGCATGAGATCCCTGATTTATCTTGAGCTCTTTCTTTCTTCAGTGTGTAAAAGGCACAGCTACCACAACCGACTGCATTATCAATCTCCACAAGATAACATCGTATACGTCTTTCTTAAATTAAATAAAAATAGAGAAAAGACATACAGAAGTGCTAAGGCCTCCTATCAGTCGGTGTTATACGACCAATGCAAGTGCAGCATCTTATGTTTGAACAAGAATGATCTGTAATGCTTAGATATTTCACTACACCGTTCGGGGACTTGGCACCATGCATTATTAGCTGCGATGTTAAGGTTGATATGGTTAATATCTTCTTTTTTGCCTTCTACGTGAGACAGACCAGCCGAGGCAGCTTGATCTTTAATACTTAGATATCTTTACTATGAACATGAATGACATACGATCTAGTTTTTATGTAAACAAAAAAAACAAAAAATCTCAATAGCTAGCACGCATTCCCTTCGACGTGTCTCCACTACAATTGATTCAGGTCTTTCTTTAATCTCAAAATGAGTTGGCTTCTTTCATAAATCCTAAAATGATGATGATGACATGTGCTCTCACGTCAAGCACACCAAAATAATCCGTCTCGAAAATGATACGTCTTGCCTGTACCAAAATAATCAATAATGATTGACCGACTCATGCCGATCGGAGTAGGCCCCACTTGCTACGTTGAATTGACCTGCGGGACCCAACTAGTGTGACAAAGTGTTTGATATACGCTTTAGTGTTTGGCCGTTTTTAGGTGGCCAGATAAAACAAAAAAAATAGAGATCTAGGAGATCCGAAAAGTCAATCGTAGTGCAGCACGATGAATTTTTTTTTTTTTTTTAATTTTGTTTCAAAAATATTAGATTTGAATTATTAAGGTTGAGCCAACAAGTGTGGGTGGAGATCAAAGAAAACTTTTTTTTTCATTTATGGCTGTTAGAGAACCTTTTTTTTATAGCAGGAAATCAACTATATATTGTACCCAAGAACAGGTGGACGTCCAACTATTGAGGAGCAAGTGGAATCTTTACAATGGAAGAACGTGAATAAGGTTTTCCAATGCCACCATTATAGACAATGAAAACCTAGTTCATGTTGGTTGGACGTGAACTATCAACCTTCCTCGGATCCATGTTGGTTGCATACCAACACACGATGGGGTAAATTGAAGTATCTAACTAAATCATGTTGGAAAGACTAAGAATAGAGTAACAAGTGCTAACACCTAAAACATTAATTTGGTGGTGATGTATCTGATGCTCTAAGACTAAGAATAGAGTAACAAGTGTTGTATAGTCTTTTTATATTATTATTATAATCTATATTTTTTTATAAATCTATTAAATATATATATTATGATGTCTTTGGTCTTATGCAATGAAAAGTATATCATGATAAGATCACGATAATGAGACTGATTCGTCTTTAAACACTAATCCTAAATAATCTCGATCATAGGTTACTCGAGAGGAACATCGAAAAAACCAGATAGACTTGGTGTACTGTATACTTATCTATATGATGGAGACAGATGGTTTAGGGGACAATAAGGGTACACTACAGGTGCTTATTATAGAATGAGTTTACTGATTGATCCGCTTACGAAATGTTGTATAGTTAATGATATCTAATGTTAGATAGTGATTCAACAATGTCAGTTACGTGTTTGGTCCTTAGATTTGATATACTAAGGATGCCTTATTTGAGTACTATTTTCTTTAACGCCGCAGTTACAGATCTTAAAAGTTTCAAATATGGTATAATTGGTTATCGAGATTGGTAGCCAACCTTATGAAGACAATTGAGTATCAATAGAGAATCATCCACTTTCAGTATCGTGAGAGGAATATATCGTATGTTATCGCTAGGTTAAATCCCTAATCAGGATCGTTCGGATTAAGAGAAGGAGAATCCGAGAGAATTCAATGTTGCATTTGGTTTGGTATTTACTACGATAAATAACTTTTTGTTACCCATGAATTTCATGATTTTTTTTAATCTAGATAAATTCCATGTCATTTAGTGTAATAATCTACATTTTTATAATAAGTTGGCCTATGTTTAAGAAAAACTCAAGGTCTTTCTTTATTTAATCTTAACCAATGTTAGGATCCTAGTTGAGTTGGGTCCAATCGATTGAGTCGAGTCCTTAGATTGGGTCTTGTTGGCCAGCCTAGACTTGACATTAGGTCGGTTAGGAGGAAATCTGAGTCAATTATAATAAATCAGTCCAAATCCTAGTAGGGTTAGGATTCGACTGAATTGGAGTCGGAGTTGGATTCGGGTTGGATCAACCAAGTCAATATTGTAATCAACCTAGTTGGCCGCCCACCTGATGAGGGGAAGTCATTTAGGGCTGAGAGAAGGCGACTAAGGTAAGAAAGAGAGAGTTTAATTTAGTTAGGACTCTCTCTAAGATTGATTAGGAGTTAAATTAGGAGTTCGACTCTTAGTTTACTTGGAGTAGGAGTTTCATTAGGAGTTGAGGGAAAGAGGAGTCTATTAGAAGTAGGAGTCATATTAGGAGTTAGAGTTTTGAGTCCCTATATAAACTCATGTAGTCACCCCTCTTTTCATCATCAATAGATCAATATTCTTTCAGCCTTGGTATAGAAAACCTAGGAGGGAGGAACCCCTATAGAGTTCCAATGAGACCGATCCCCTTTAGAGATCAACCCGAGCTTAGAATCCGTAAGGGTTCTAACACTCGGTATCATAGTAGCATTCTTGGCGTCTCAGTGTCTTTTATTAGCCACCCATCATCCTTTCGCAACTGCCCAAGCAATTCCCACAATTGCTTAGATCGTCATCGAATTTCGATGTCATCACTACTGCCACAGATCACCTTTTGATCTCCCTAAGAATTGCATCAGGTTCTGGTATTCTACCTTATTGTTACTGTAATTTAGTTATCTTCAATCCAAAAAACCCAAAAAGTTTTCATCGATTATGCTGCACAACTCTTCGTCGCAAAGTTGCTATCTTTTCGATGAAAGTTACACTGTAGAATTCAGTCACATACTATTGCCTGTTTTAATCTTGCTGTTATAACAAATCTTGTACGAGTTTTTTATGACAGCTTTGGTACTCCTTAACAACGGATTTTCTTTTGGTTTCGTGCAAAAATTGTTGATATAAACCGCTGATCTTTTACATCCAAACTATTGGACCTTTGACGTAAAATTCTACCGTACCACCTTTTCATATCCTTGATCTTGCCAAATTCTTTATTGTCATATTCTCCCATGAATTTTTTGTCGACATTACCTTTCCCTTACCAGTGAATTCTTATTGAGTTTTACTTGAATCATTGTTACGAACTACTGAAAAAAATTGCATCTATCATGCTGAAATTTTTCGACGAAAAATTTTGCTATTGTACCTTTTGTCGTTCTTATTCTTGCAACCCACCAAAACCCTAACAATCTTGCTGCCATCAACCATGTCATCTTTAGGGAACCCCTCTAGCCTTTAGGGTTTATGGTTTGAAGACGCGAGAGGTGCAAGAGTAGGTTTTGAGGGTGCAGTAAAAGAAAGTAGTAACTAGTTAGTTAAATCGGACTAACTAGCTATTGTTCAACCAAACCATATTTAAAATCTAGTTCAGTTATTATGTTTTTAGACCAGGCGCCTCGGGCTCATTGATTGAATTCAGGCAAGCACCCAATCGACGCTTCATTAATAATATTATGCTTCATTCTTTGAGTGTTACGTGGATGCCTAGTGGGGTTTAGAATTGGGTCGCTCAAACTGTAAGGAAATTTCTATGGTCTAACTCTTGTATGTGATTCTTCCTAAGCAAGATTGGGGTTTAGGAATTAAGGACTTGACCTTGCATGGTAAATGTGTTCTCCTATACTTGAATAATTGTGATAGCCTTTTTAAGTTTAGGTGGTGAGGGCTAAATATGGTTTGGTGGAACATTAACTCCCATGCTAATACCAATTGGTGTTGGAAAATATTTTTTGAATGCACATGAGTATCTTCTTGGTGGCTTTATGAAATTTGTTAGTAATTGTACTTCTATTTGTCTTATGGATGATCTTTGGATTTCACATGCCCGGTTAAAATGTTTGCCTACTTTGTTAAAATTTCTGCATTTGATTCTTCTATTGTGAATGCAAATTTTATTCGGGATGGAACTTGGGATGTTGATAAACTATGGTTGGTTTTTGGGGAGGATTTAGTATCGAGAATTTGCCAAGTAGATCTTTCTCCTTCGCCCTGTGATGATTCGTGATTTAAATGGGATTGTATCCGTGTATGCTTTTCTCCTATTTAACCTGAGCGGCTTTGTTGGCCGGGGGGAATGATGGCATCGTTTCTGGAAAGCTATTCTTAGTCTCTTGAGCATTGTTTTTTCTTTTGCCAATTCTTTTATCTCCTTATGGTAGCTGTTGGATTGAAAACTGCATCTGCTCTTCTATGTGGTGTACGGATGAATGGATTGTTGTGGGATTACAACTGGGGGTTGAGCTGGGGTTACTGGTGGATCTGAAGGGCGCATAAGGAGGCAGGCACTGTCTAATTACTTGAATAACTTGTAGAATACAGATGTTATTATTATAGCCATAACTTGTGATCATGATTTGTCATTGGATTGGGATCTCATGATATTTGAATTTTTTTTGATTGACAACTAAGGGAGCCATTGATGCAGCCTAATAGATCATATCTATAAACTAGATTGGTCAATTATGCTTGTCATGATTCAAAGTTATTATCTTTGGAGAGCTTGAAGGGGACTAGAAATACTACATTGATAGATATAAATCATGTAGGTTGAGATTAACTATTATTTTCGGATGAAGCAATGTTTGGAGCATCACATATAGAAGTGGAAGACATATTGAGAATATGTTGTAATCCAATAAGGAAAATCTAGAATTAACTAATGGTCTAATTTGGATCCATCGATGGTGGAGATCTGATTTATTGGAGGAGATCATATCTAAGAAGTACACAAAGGGAGGATCTAATTTGAGATGTGAAGGAGAGGGCGATCTCTTCCGTTCTCTCTTGAGTCCTCTCGATCGCAAGTGTCGATGGCACTGTAGAATTTGTTGAAATATTGCTTGAAGTAAGAATGCTATGATACAATGAAGAATTTATTATGACATTGATGATTTCATTCAAATATACTCTTTTGTCTTACCATCCAGCTTGGACCTCTCATTGTTTGGAACATGTGCAAATGCACGACAACCAAACACTCTTAAATGCCTATAGGAGACATCTTTCCCTGACCATACATGCTCTGCAACATCATCATCTAGAGCTGTACATTGTGATAAGTTGATTACATCAACTGCAGTCCTCAAAGTCTCATCCCAAAATCTTTTGGGTAGCTTGGCCTGTGAAAGTATACATCTGATATTTTTCATGATGGTGCGGTTCATCCTCTCTACAATTGCATTATGCTGAGGCGTACCAGGGACTGTCAACTCATGCTGGATGTCATGTGACCTACAATAATCATTAAACAATCTTGTGTACTCACCATCATTATCTGATCTTATACATTTCAATTATCTTTCTGTCTCCCTTTCAACTCTGGCATGAAACTCTTTGAAGACATTAATAACCTGATCTTTAGTCTTCAAAGCATAGGCCCAAACATTCCTAGAAAAGTCATCTATAAAAGTAACAAAATAAAGTGCACCACTGATACTAGGAATATTAACAAATCCACCAGGAGTTTTTATCCTCAAAGGACCACACACATCTGTATAGACACGATCCAAGGCATGTATTTTTCTTGATAAGGCAGGACTAACAAAGGAAACTCTATGTTGTTTACCAGCAAAACAATCAATACAATGGTTCAAACATGTACCTCTGAGGCATGACAATATCTCTCTCTTAGAAAGTTCTTGTAGCCCTTTCTCGCTCATGTGTCATAGTCGCTTATGCCACAACTCTATACTGAAGTCTTTCTCTGTAGCATTCAACTACTCACCACAAGCTTTAGCCTGCAATCTATACAATGTATAACATTTCTTCCCATTAGCTACAATAAGAGAACCCTTACTGAGCTTCCACTGCCCTTTGTGAAATCTGACATCAAAGTCTTCATCGTCTAGCCTTCCAACTGAAATTAAATTCAGTCTTAAGTCAATCACATGTCTCACATCCTTAAGCACCAACTTGCAACCAAGGTTGTCTTTATATGGATATCTCTCATGCCAATGATGTTTGCTGTGCCATAGTTGCCCATCTTGACAACACCAAAATTTCCAGACCTGTAAGTAGTAAAGAACTCCCTCCATGGTGTAGCATGATAAGAAGCACCTGTATCAATTATCCACTCGAGATCCTAGCACACACAAGAAAAAATATCATTGGAAGTAGACAAAATCAAATAATCACTACCTTGTACTGTAGTTGTGATATTATCTTTTGACTCTGTATGCTCCACTTCTTTCCCCCTTTTCTTGTTCTTCTTAGGTTGCTTGCACCGATTCTTGTAATGTCATTTCTCACCATAATTGTAGCAAACAATATATTTCCTTGATCTTGACTTGCTTCTACCCATGCGTGAACCACTTCTATCCTTTGACTTTGACCTTCCTCTGTTCTCTGAGACAAGTGCTTGTGAATTAATCTGAGAAGTTGCTGAATTCTTTCTCCTTAACTCCTCATTCAACAAACTGCTTGTTACTTGACTCATGGTGACCATATCATCTAGTGTCGAATTACTGAGGGAAACCATCAGTGTCTCCTAACTTTCTGGCAAAGAACTGAGAAGGAACAATGCCTGCAACTCATCATCAAGAGATATTTTCATAGAGGATAACTGGTTAGTAATACTCTAAATTTTATTCAAATGCTTAGGAATAGAAGTACCCTCTTTATATTTTAAGTTCATAAGTTTTCTGATCAGAAAAACTTTGTTACCAGCCGTTTTTCTTTCATAAAGACATTCTAACTTTTTCGAAAGAGAGTAAGTAGAACATTCAGTAGAAACATAGTCAAAGACACTATCATCTAGCCATTGTCAAATAAAGCCAACTGTTTTTCGATCTAACCTCTTCCACTCATCATCTGTTATAGATATGAGTTTTGCACTATCCCCTTACAAAGATCCATACAAATCTTTGCAATACAAGAGATCTTCCATTCTTGGTTTCTATATCATCTAATTGTTTCCATTTAAACTAATCATGCGAGAAATATTACTGGCCTCCATGTTCAAATACAAAAGATTAAATACCACCAAAACCCTACTCTGATACCAGTTGATGGGAATAAAACAAGAATAAACTTTATATACGAACAAATACTAGCAGACCGTCACACACAGCGGAATGAAACAAAAATCACAATAAGATAAACACCAAGATTTACGTGAAAAACCCCTTCAACTCAAAGGGTAAAAACCACGGGACAAGCCAGAGAAAATCGACTATCAAAATAATGAATATACAGATCTCAAGGCTTCTTGCCCAAGCCCAAACCAATAGCCACAAGAGAATCACAGGGATACAAGGACCATAATCCTAAGCACAATATCCAAAACCTTCCCAAGAGATCACAGTAAGAATCCACTACAAACTGATCTAACCTGAGATTTGAATGATTGAGAATAGTCTTTTCCTGCCATTGTCTTCTTTCCTTTCTTGGATCTCTTATTTTCTGGCCTCTACTGTCAATCTGAAGTCTTCTTTCTCTCACCCACGTTTTCAGCCACCGCTACTCTCTTAATCTCAACCCTAGCCACCTAATCTAGGTTTTAGGTTAATAGAAGTGAGGTTTTAGGCTGTGGGCTTCACTAAAGCCCATTATGGGCTGAATCTGGGCCATCTGCCCAATATGTGATGCTTACTGATGCAGGTGAACCAGAGAGTTACCAGGAAGCAGTTGAAAGTGAGCAGAAAAGGAAATGGTTTATTGCTATGCAGGAAGAGATGGATTCTCTGTAGAAGAACCACACATATGATTTGGTGCAACTACTAGAGGAAAATAAAGCATTGAAGAACAAGTGAGTTTTCAAGTTGAAGACTCAAGAATATTATTCTCAACCAAAGTACAAAGCCAGATTGGTTGTAAAAGGCTTTGGTCAAAAGAAAGATATTTACTTTGAAGAGATTTTTTTCTTTTGTTGTTAAAATATCTTCTATTCGTGTTGCTCTTGGTATTGCTGCTAACCTAGACTTGGAGATTGAGCAGTTAGATGTGAAAACAGCTTTCCTTCATGGTGATTTGGAGGAGGAAATTTATATAGACCAATCGGAAGGCTTCAAAATCACAGGTAAATAAAATCTTATCTATAAGTTGAAAAAGAGCTTGTATGGGCTGAAGCAAGCTCAAAGACAGTGGTATAAAAAGTTTGATTCATTTATGATTGAAAATGAATATAAAAGAACAGCTTCATATCATTGTGTGTACATCAAACAGTTTGGTGAGAATTTTATTATTCTCTTATGTTATGTTGATGACATGCTTATCCTCGGGAAAGATATGTCTATGATTGACAGATTGAAGAAAAAACTAAGTGAATCTTTTGCAATGAAAGACATGGGGCCAGCAAAACAAATACTGAGCATGCATATTTCTCGTGACAGAAGAAAGATGAAGATTTGGTTGTCACAAGAGAAATACATTGAGAAGGTATTGGATAGGTTCAGTATAAGTAATGTAAAGCCAGTTGGTTCTTCTCTTGCAGGTCACTTCAAGTTGTGCTCAGATCAGAGTCCCTCAAGTGATGAGGAGAAGGAGAAAATGCAAAAGGTTCCTTATGCTTCAGTAGTTGGAAGTTCAATGTACGCGATGGTATGTACGAGACCGGGCATCGCATATGCAGTGGGTGTTGCTAGTAGATTTCTTGCAAATCTAGGCAAAGAACATTGGGCAATAGTGAAGTGGATTTTTAGATATCTCAGAGGAAGTTCTAAAGTTTGTTTAAGCTTTGGAGGTGGACCACCTATGTTGACAGGTTACACAGATGCAGATATGAGAAGAGATATTGACACAAGAAAGTCCACATCAGATTTTGTACTTACTTTTGCAAGGGGAGCTGTGTCATGACAGTCCATATTGTAAATGTGTATTGCTCTCTCCGCCACAGAGGCAGAATATATTGCTGCTACAAAGGTTTGCAAAGAAATATTATGGATGAAAGGATTCTTATAAGAATTGGGGCTGAAACAGAAAAACTATATGATGTATTGTGACAGCCAGAGTGTCATCCATTTATGCAAGAACCCAATATTTCATTCAATGTCAAAGCATATAGATGTCATATATCACTGGATCAGAAATGTGCTTGAAGAGAAGCAATTACAACGTCAGAAAATTCAAACAGATGTATATCTTGGTGTTCAGTGATTTCTGTATGATTTCGCTGTGTGTGACGATCTACTAGTATTTATTCATATATAAAATTTATTCATATTTTATTCCCATCAACAATAAAATGGTAGGTCGAATCAACGAAAGGCACATAGTACAAAATGCACAAGGCTGAATCAGCCCATGGATACCCACAATACCGTGAAGTCCATAAAGTTTGAGTTGCGACTGAATTGAAGGAAGAAGAGACATTGGTAGATTCTTTCTTCTTTGGACAAGCGATATCGGTAGGCCGAACCAGCTTGTCGCTCGGACAATTAAAAGATAACTTAATGGTTTGAGTACATAGTTCTTCTATATGTTCCTTCTAGTTACCTGCACATTCTTTCATCCTTTTATTTGCTCTTTCTCGTTCCCTTTTCACTCGCTGAATCAGATAGTAATACACTGGATGATTTATTTTTTTTGGTCCAAACATATCATAGAGTAGACCATAATTTATTTAAGAATACTCAGAGGACAATAACATCAACGACGAAAATGACGATGGCAACAACAACAAGGATGACGATGTGGACGACAACAATTAGGACGACGGCTATGACGACAGCTGCTGCTCCTTATTTAGTATAGCATATGTGTAGCAGCAACCCTTTACGGACGGACTAGTGAGTGCATCATCCATATCTAGGAATCAGCCAACGCGCAGTACACTGCAATGGCTTCCACGGCGACAATCGATTGACCAACAAGTCCAGAGAAGCCCACAATGTGACCTCCCTCCTCTAATGCGAGGGAGAAAGGATTGCCCGTCTCTTTGCCAGCACTTACATTTCTGTCCTTATCGGTCGTAAGAGTAAGTTGCGTTATGAAAACCTCGGTTCCCAACATTGGTTTGAAGTATCCCGTGATGGAAGTGAAGTGTTCGTCCTCGTCGAGGCTAATCTACAAGCGATCATTAAAAGCCTCAGTTAGAAATTGAAACCCTGAGGAAAAAGAAGTAAGAATTTGGAACACTTCTTCTAACATGCATAGAAAAATAGCAATTAGATATAAGATGGTTTTCCTGGAAAAAGTGATGTGGTTTTATTCTAACATGCATAGAAACACAAGAAAATAATAATAATAATTTTGTACATGTACATGCGAGTTCATATATGTTATGTATACATACCTCTTTGGATGCGCGCTTTTTGTCTCCAATAACCACGGGGGGTTGGGTTTTACCACCCACGACGAAGGTTATTTCCAACCCGTATATTACATCTCCATGGTAAACCTTGACCTTGGTAAAGCGGTCAACACGACCTGTATCGAACGCATTCCCAGCGTTCCCACCCCACGTCCCCACCTTGACAACTTTAGCCTGCTTGCGTCCGTGCATGAATGCGTCAAAACACCACCAGATACAATCACATATTGCTGCTATGTATAATATATATGCAGTCGAAAGAACTCAAGCATGAAGGCGAATTGAGCTTCTCACCATTTGCAGACACCGATATGGAAGCACTCCTTTCCAAGAAGATATGTTACGATTGCACGTCCTCCTCGGTGGAAAGCGATGGGAGTATTTATAATGAATGATAGCTGCCACCTATTATAATTTCCCAAGCATGACTTGTGGTCTTTCTTTAATCTGAATGAAACAGCAATTAGCATGTCCCTAAAATAAAGATGTCCATTAATCCTTGGGTCACGCGAGCACCCACTAAGTCTCCACAATGTATGTGCTTTTATTAATGCATGGCCATCAACTGTACTGTCGTACCACTTAATTGACTTCAAGAACTTTTTTTTAATCAACATGTCCCTTCAAACCAGACTTTGATTCGCCTATGGTCATCATCCATACTTAAGTACTTAAAAAAACAGACTTAAGTTCTTGTTTTAATTAATGCAAAAAGAAGTATGGTCATCCTCCATATTATCATTATACAAGTAGGACCTGCGGTCTTTTTTTATTCTGAATAATATAAAATAAAATTTTTTTTTATTTGCGTACCCACACACAAATCTCCACGGCATTGCCTTCTTAAATATATGAATGGAAGAAAATGTATTGTCATCCGCCACTCTATCATTCCACAAATACTAGGACCTCAGGTCTTTTTCTAATCAGAATAAAATGTTAATTATTATGTCCCTAAAAAAGATCCACTGACAAGTCTGCACCAAATAGCAGTCTTATATTTATGTCTGTATTTTAATTGAGCCACAAAAAAAAGTATGCCATCCTCCATAATATCATTCCACAAGTAAGATTCAAGGTTTATTTTTAAATCTGAATAAAAATACCAATTTTAATATGTCCCAACAAAAGATCTATTAATTCTATATAAGTACCAGGACATGAATAATTTGTTTTGAGAGAGATGACTTCATTTATTATTGAGGTAATGCATATTTATACAGGAAAGATTTTTCTTAATCATATACTTGAATATGTGAGTGATCATAGATTGATTGAGCATTATAACATATAATGAATGCAATGTCATCATTTCATATTTGTGTATATCAGGATCTTCATTTTTAATTTGAATAAAATTACAAGTAGGACTTACGGACTTTATTTAATCTGAATAAACTATCAATTAGCATGTTCTTAAAAAAAACTTTCGATTTGCGTACCCACACACAATTCTCCATGAAAGCCTTCTTAAATATATGAATGGAAGAAAATGTATTGTCATCTGCCATTCTATCGTTCCACAAATACTAGGACCTTAGGTCTTTCTTTAATCAGAATAAAATGTTAATTATCGTCTCCCTAGAAAAAGATCCACTCACAAGTCTGCACCAAATAGCATTCTTATTTATATGTCTGTATTTTAATTAATGCAATGAAAATGTATGCCCATCCTGCATACTATCATTCCACAAGTAGGATTTAAAGGTTTATTTTTTAATTTAAATAAAATACCAATTAACATGTCCCAACAAAAGATCGATTGATTCGTGTACCCACTCATAAGTCTCGCCAAAGTAACATTCCCTTTGGTGGGGATGGCAGTTGTGACTATGGGTGGTGGGATAACATGGGGTGTCGAGTGGTCTACCTATCCCTCTAACGGGAATCAAGATCGTGACTGTCATAGCTCTTGTTATTGTTGTTCTTTCTATCTCGAGCATTGATCTTCGTGATGATCACCTCTTGCACTGAAAGAGTTGGTCCTTCATGGGAACTTTCTCCTTCCCGAGTCGAGAGGAGCACCATTCATCACTTATGGCAGCAACTCATCTCCTCATCGTGTTGGGAAACCCAGCGGAAACATCACATGCGCAAATCAATTTCCCATATAGATCAAATCGTCATGCGAAAATCGAAAATCACGATATGAGATAGATTGTTTATCTAGGGAGATCATATATTCCTAAAATCTCAGATCTAGATGGAGAGGATGAAAAAAGTCAAACGTACTCCTCTTTAGCAGTATCTATACGATGATCATCATAACGATGTTACTCCAATCGCAACCAAAAGTGGAGACTTTGGACTCATGCAAGGAAGGGGTGACCAAAAGTGGAGCCTATCACAATTTGTGCCCCCTGCCACCTATTTATAAAGAGCCATAAAAAAACTCTAGTGGACCTTTCCTTAATGAGTATTGGTTCTCTATCCAACTACCCACTAATATTATATTATTGGATCTCTATCCAATAATCTTAATTTGCCTCTAATTAGGACTCATGCAAGGAGCCCATCAATGTTAGGTCTCATCTGATGAGAATAGGGGCTAATTAGATAACTCATATCTAATCCTCTATTCGGTGAAACATCTACCATATATGTGTAACCCTTTAGGCCCAATACCGAGTTGGCTATGAGTCCTACATGTTAGAACTCTTTTTGACTCAGTAACTTATTATCTCATAATAATTCACTCAACTCATCGACAATGGATATATTAGGCCACTATACCATAGTCCCCCAAATAGTACGAGGGATCTTATCCATTAGACCTGTCTATCCTTAGGTATCATATATCTATAGTCCATATCCATCTAATATCCCAGAGATCATATATTGGGCATTGTACTGTCAGGCTATAAGCATAATCTGTCTGAGTCTCGCTCTAATCGGATTCTCTCGGAGAACTCCTTTTCTCTCAATCTGAATGATCCCGGAGGAAGTGTCTGAGCGATAACACATGAGATATTCCTCTCGTGATACCGAGAATGGATGATCCTATATTAATACTCAATTGCATTCGTAAAGTTTGCTATCAATCCCAATAGTTAGCTCTACCAGATCTGAAACTTTTCAAACCTGTAAGTTTGACATCAAAGAAAGGAGTACTCAGACAAGGCATCCTTGGTGTCTCAAGTCTAAGGACCAGACACACAACTAGGACTATGAAATCACTATATGATGATAGGTATAATTAAGCATTCAATATTTTGTAAGCGGATCAATCAGTAAACTCATTCTCCGATGAGAACATGTACTATATCCTTAGTGTCTCCACACAAGTAGCTATGAGACCAGCCACCTCCATTATATAGAAAGGAATATAGTAGTACACTAGTCTATCTGTTATCTCGATGTCCCTCTCAAATAACTATGACAAAGATTATTTAGGGTCTATGTTTAAAGATGAATCGGTCTCATAATCGTGATCTCATCATGATTCGATTCTCATTGCATAGAACCAAGGATATCATAATATGTATATTCAATAGATAATATAATACGAGAATATACCAAGACTAAGAATGATGTAAAAAGATTATGTAGTGTGTCAAACATGTCATCACTCATGTGATTGACTTGTGGCAATCACCTATGTGTTTGACTTGTAGGCAATCACCTATGTGTTTGATCCTCATCAGACCCTTGTGACGCTCAAATATAATCTGAGCTAACAGCTTTGTTAATGGATTTACAATGTTATCTTCGGATAGAACTCTTTTAATTATTATATCTTTTCAGGCTATGATCTCTCTTATTAAATGAAACCTCTTCAAAACAATTCTAATGAGACATGGGTTCCCTTACTAGAGCTATCGCCCTTTTATCATTACTATATATCAGAATCAAGTCCACATTGCTTGGTATGACTCTCAAATCCTTGATGAACTCTTTTATCCATACCCCTTCCTTTACTACTTCTATTATAACAATGCTCTCCGCCTCTTTGGACGAGTCAGCAATAGTATCTTGCTTGGAACTCTTCTAGCTTACTGCTCTTTCATTCAGGGTGAAAATATACTCTGAGTTTGACTTGCTATCATCGATGTCAGACTAAAAACTCGAGTCTGTGTAGCCTCAATCTAGAGGCTACCTTATCTATATACTAGTAAACGATCCTTAGTCATTCTCAAGTACTTAAGGATACTCTTTACTACCTTTCAATATTTCAAACCTGGATACGCTTGATACCTACTCGTGACACTCATAGCATGCGCTATACTATGTCTGGTACATAACATAACATACATGATAGACCCTATTGCTAAGGCATAGGATATTCAATCAGTGTTTGTCCTTTCTTCATGAGTCATTGAAGATATACTTCTAGAAAGTGATATTCTATGTCTCATCGGTATGAGACGTCTCTTGAAAATTTTCATACAAACCTTTTGATAATGGAGTCTATATACCTTGACTAAGACAAGCCAAGTATCATCTTAGATCTATTTCTATAGATCTGGATCTCTAAAATATAAGATGTTTCCCCTAAGTCCTTCATAGAGAAATTTTTAGATAACCAAGCTTTTACTATGGAGAAAATTCCTATATCATTCTCAATGATTAGGATGTCATCCACATACAACATCAAGAATGTGATAGCACTATCACTTACCTTCTTAAACACACAAGGTTCATATTCATTCTTAATGAAGTCATAAGATTTAATCGCCTTATCAAATCTTACGTTCCAACTTCGAGAAGCTTGCTTCAATCCATAAATGGACCTGAGCAACCTGCACACTTTATCTGGCTCTCTCTGGATATAAATCCCTCTGATTGTATCATTTACACCTTCTCCTCAAGGTAGCCATGGAGGAATATGGTTTCATATCAATATGTCAGATCTCATAGTCATAGTGTGCTGCAATGACAAAAAGAATTCTAATAAATTTTAGCTTAGTTATAGGTGAAAAGGTCTCGTCATAGTCAACTCCTTGCCTTTGGCGATATTCTTTTACCACTAACCTTTCCTTTTACGTCTCTACCTTTTCATCTACTATGATCTTCTTCTTGAAGATCTATTTGCAATCGATGGGTTCGATATCCTCAAGTGCATCCACAAGGTTCCAAACCATGTTAGAGTACATAGAATCTATTTCAGAATTCGTGGCTTCTTATCACTTTTTAGAGTCTATACTCATAAGAGCTTCTTCGTAGGTCTGAGGATCAATATCCTGAGAGTCCTCATCATTGATATGTCTCACATATCTTCTAGGAGGGTGAGATACTCTACTAGACCTGTGAAAAATTAAAACTTGTGTGTTAAGTACCTGAACAGACTCAGACTCTGGAATGGTGCTTGAGCTAAGTTCTACAACCTCATTTAACTCTATAGGTCTCCCATTGTTTCAACCAAGAATGTGTTACTTCTTAAGGAACACATCTTCTGGTCCTCAAGATGAGAGAAATAATACCCCACAGTGTCCTTAGGGTATCCCACTAACTAGCGATATTCTGTCCTTGATTCCAACTTATCGAGGTTGTATTTTTTAATATGGACAGGACAACCTAAAATCTTAACCACATTAAGATCGGGGTTTTTTCCTATCTATATTTTATATGATGTAGAGATTATCAATTTTGATATAATTCTGTTCGAAAAGTATACTGTGGTCTCTATAGCATATCCTCAGAATGGGACGGGTAGGTTAATGAAACTCATCATGGACCGCACCATGTCTAAAAGCATATGATTCCTCCTTTTTGATATGCCATTGAGATGAGGTGTATAAGGTGTCCACTGGGATAGAATCTCATGGTCTTTGAGGAAATGAGTGAACTCTATACTCAAGTGCTCTCCTCCTCGATCTGATCAAAGAGTCTCTTAATACTCTTTACAATCTAGTTCTCTACTTTATTCTTATACTCCCTGAATTTCTCAACGGACTTGTACTTCATCAAGTACACGTGTCTATACATAGAGAAATTGTTAGTGAATGTAATGACGTACGAGTAACCGCCTACAGCTTGAGTCAACATAGGACCGCATACATAACTTTATATGAGTTTCAGTAGCTAAGTGGCTCTCTCTCTAATCCCACTAAAAGGAGAGTTGGTAATCTTACATGAAGGCAAGGTTCGAAAGCTACATACAACTCATAGTCGAATGGATCTAAATATCCATCTTTCAGCAACCTTTGAATCCTTCCTTCATTGATATGACATAGCCTACAATGTCATATATATGCATTCTTCATCTTATATCATTTCCTCTTGAATGTATTTATATTCATAATATGTGAAAAAATGTCTAACACAAAAGTTATTTATCAAGGTCCCTCTAGCGATGATCTCATCATCCAAAAATATTGAACAACTATTGTTCTAAAAAAACTAATGTATATCTATTAATTATCAAACAAGAAATAAAAATAATATTTTTAATAATAGAGGGAACAAAATAGCATGCATCTAATGCAATGATAGCTCCACCAAGCAGATGTAGGGTGACATCCCCAATGGCAACTACAACAACTCTTGCTTCATTGCCCATCTTGAGGTTTATCTTGCCTTCGGCTAATCTCTTAGGTCTTGTCAGAATATGCAACGAATTATAGATATGATAAGCACTCTCGATACCTAATAACCATGTGTTATCATGAAAATATGATAAGTGGAGACTGATCATAAATGTACCTGAAGCTTCTCCAAGCTTCTATTTTACCTTGTTTGCAAGATAATCCTTATATTTTCTCTTCCAATGCTCGTCTTTACTGTAGTGGAAGCACTGTCCTTTGTCATTTATCGAGTCTTTCTTGACAACCTTTTCTTACTTGATCTTTCCTTGCCCTTACCCTTTTTAAGGGTCTTACTAGCTTTCTTTTTCTTCTTTGTCTCACCAAGCTTTTGTTTTGTCTTGTCTGCAAGATAATCCTTATAGTTTCTCTTCTAGTGCCCGTCTTTGCTACAATGGAAGCAATGTCCTTTGTCCTTTGTTGTGTCTTTCTTAAAATCCTTTCCCTTACCCAATCTTTCCTTGCCCTTGCCTTTCTTAATGGTCATATTAGCATTCCCTTTCTTCTTGGTCTCACCAATATAGAGAAATGACTTCTTTATCTTGATGGCACTCTTAGCTTCCCTCAACATATCGAGCTTAGGGAGAATCACCTCAAACTTGCTCATGTTAAAATTTATGATTAAGTGAGAAAAGGAATCTAGCAAAGACTAAAGTATAGATCAACGCACATGTTATACTCTTGGACTATTACTAGACCTGTGAGTTTTTTGATCCACTCTATCATTTTTATGACATGGTTCTGAACTGATGTGCTTTTTGTCATCTTGGCATGGAAGAGACTTTTAGATATCTCATATCTTTGAGTTCTTTCCTATTTTTCAAACAGTTAGCGAAGATGAAGAAAATGAAATTGGCATCCATGCTCTCATGGTGCCTTTGTAAGTCGGGAGTCATGGAGGTTAATATATAACACTTTGCTAAAATGGAGTCGTCTATATACTTCAAATATCTAGCGATCTCATCCTCGCTTGCCCCTTCTTCTAGCGTGGGCACAATCGTATCAAGGTTCTTAAGCTATGAAGCCAATCCATGTAGTTTAGACTAGTGAGGCGGTTGACATCAAATATGCCACATAGGTATACAAGCGATTTGTTTCTGACAAACAAGATATAGTATAAATAATATGTAGATTTTGTGAAAAAAAAAAATTAAGATCGGACTTCTATATTAATTTGCTTCCACTATTTTTTTTGGTAAATTACATGACACCCTCAACACATAAAATAGAAGACTCTAACATACTTCTAATTTAACTATTTAATTAATTATTTTCTTAGAATTCGAGATATGCTAGGAATTTCTAGAATTATTATGGGCATTTTTGGTATTATGGATAATAGGGCAAAACATGAAATTTCTCAAATTCCAAAGGATAAAACCACCTTTTTATCAAGAAATCCCTAACCCTTCTACACTATTCTTGTGGCGACGATCGTCGCCCCTACCCTTGGGCGGCTGTCGCTGCCCTCGGGGCGATCGCCCTTGCAAGCGGGCAACGCTGCCTCGTGCGGCCCCCTGGCCCACAGGTGACCTGCCCGAGGGTGGCTACCCCCCTCCTTACTAACTTCGCTGCGAATCACAACAAGAACACATAAAACATTTCTACGCGATTCAATCTCATCACACGTAGTTTAAAAGCTGATCTTTTGCACAAGGAACTTGACTTTAGTACATCAAATCGTTGTGCAAAAATTGATACATGAAAAACTACAAAAAATGAAAACTACAATATGTGAGAGATTGATTACCTAGGGAGATTGTATATCCCTAAAATCTCAGATCCAGATAGAAAGAATGAAGAAGGTCAAACGTCCTCCTCTTTAGCGATATCCACATGATGGATTATTTTAACGATGCTCCTCCATTTGCAACCAAAATCTTACAACTCTTTCGCATAAGTTGAGGGAGCGAGGAGAATAGGAGGGGGGGCGACCAAAAGTGCAGTCTATCACAATTTGTGCCCCCTACCTTATATTTATAGAGAGCCATCAAAAACCCTAGTAGACTTTGCCTTAGTGGGTATTGGATCTCCATCCAACTACCCACTAGTCTTAGGTTATTATATCTCTATCCAATAATCTCAATTGGTCGTTAATTGGGCCTCATGCAAGAAGCCCATCAATATTGGCTATCATCTGATGAGAACATTAGCTAATTGGATAACTCATATCCAATCTTCTACCCGTTGAACATCTACCATATGTGTGTGACCCTCTAGGCCTAAAACCGAGCTAGTCGTAAGTCCTGGATATTAGAACTCATTTTTGACTCATTGGTTATAGATGTACTAGGCCACTACGTTATAGTCCCTAGACGATATAGGAGATCTTATCCATTGGACCTATATATCCTTAGTTACCATGTATCTATAGTCCCTCATCCATCCAATATCCTAGAGATTGAATATAGGACATGGTACTATCAGGCTACATACGAAATCTGTCTGAGTCTCACTCTAATCAAATTCTCCAGGAGAACTCCTTCTCTCACAATCCGACCGGCCTCGATTGAGGATTTGTTCGAGCAATAATACATGAGATATTTTTCTTGTGATACTGAGAGTGGATGATCCTCTATTGATATTCAATTATCTTTGTAAGGTTGGCTACCAATCCCGATAACCGATTGTACCAGATATGTAACTTTCTAAACTTATAATTCTGACGTCAAAGAAATGAGTACTCAATCAAGACATCATTGGTGTCTTAAGTCTATGGACTAGACATACAACTAGGACTATGGAATCATTGTCTGACGATAGGTATCATTACCCATCCAACAGTCGGTAAGTGGATCAATCCATGAACTCATTCGTCAATGAGCATTTGTATTGTATCCTTAGTATCTCAACATAAGTTACTATGTGACCAACCGTCTCTATTATATAGTAAAAACAATAAAAGCAGACTAATAGATAGGAAAGGCGGGGTAGCAATCAATCCTAGTGGAGAGGCAAGTCGGACAGGAAGGAACATAGGATGCAAGGAAGTAGCCACAGACTAATATGGAGTAGATATGGACTGAGAGTGACTTGTTTGGTTAATAGCTTCGTTTACGTTAAGGTCACTACAGCAGATAGAAGGGACTAATATGGAGTAGATATGGACTGAGAGTGACTTGTTTGGTTAATAGCTTCGTTTACGTTAAGGTCACTACAGCAGATAGAAGGGACAGTCGAGTGGGTCTGGTCTGGTTTAGAGCCCCGTTGCTTATTGGTGCAACATCTTAAATGAATTCTTTGACTAGTGTATCAGTTCAATTAACTGTTTGCGTTGACAGAGTGGTGTTGGTTCCGCAAGAGAAGTCATTGCTTCTTCTGTTGTGCCTGGGCCTAGACCTATCACTTGTTTCTTGCTTAGTGCCGAGGAAACCTTCATTCTTTCATTATTACTTTGGTGGGAATATTACAATGCTCATCTATACCTTATAGCATTAGCATCTTTCTCTTTTACTTGCACGTGAGGAGCGGGAGAGTTGTACTTACTGGTATAAGTCTGATATGAGCAACGAGGAATAAGAGCCAAGGGGAGTAAAGGTAAGAGAAGGGAGAGGCATACTCTAACTAACAAACAGGGCTTGGAAGCTGATCTATTTTGAGCTTATTGATACTCTGGACTGTATTCACTTATTGCAAATATCCCCTTTCGAGCTTAGCAACCTCTCTCTCTCCTTGATTGAGGGGAACTTTCGCCAACACCTATTAACTGCTGATTCTCGGCTTCTTAATAGGATCAAAGTCGACTTTCATTACAGCTCACTTGAGACCTTAAAACCTCCTTAGCTACTACCAATACTAGAACCACCTATCTATTAGACTAAAGAAAGAAAAGAGGAAAATCCAATAGCGCCAGTTACATCCTTATTTTTAAGTAGTGAAAGCTTTATTAGCAGTAGTTAGGTTCTATACTTTTTGTTTGACTCTCATAAGTAATAGTTTGATTTGCAAGGGCTTAGTTACGAGAGCAAGTGTTGTTGGACCAAACATAAGATTAGAAGCGAGTAGGGGCATACTGAGTTACAGGAAGGGTGGAGTTACTTGGCTTGGTGGAAAGCAAGGCTTAAAGACATTAGTTACATATTGGGAGTTTAGAGGGGAAGAGCCAAAACCAGATTTCGAGTTGAGCGCATAAGTAGGAACAGATCTTCTTAGAGCGTGGAATTCGATTCAACTTATAATCTCTCTCGAGCACCAATGATGTAACAAAGTAAATACCCTCTTTCAACTGGAAAGAATCAATACAATCATAAAGAACGCAAATAAGGCAACTTATAATCTGTATTATACAAGTTAAAGCACTAGATTAAAAAAGCACCTGCTCGATTCTTTCCAGTATAAGTAAGTAGCAGCGGCAGGCTTGGCTTGGTTTGATGAGCTCGATTCTCATATGAGAAAACAGTAGTTCTAGCTCAATCCCGTGGTGTATTTCATTTATTACCTGTATCAGGTTCATTCCTTCTAGCGTCGATTGAAATCTGATAGTTATAAATATATGCCTTTCATTGAATTCTCTTTTTTGGTTCCAAAGCTCAGTAATAGACTAATACTAATATAAGCATACTACCGCGATTAATAAGAATGCAGAATAGCAATAAGGCTTTAACTCCAACAGTAAGAGTAGACAAGAGGCGCACCCCAATGTCCAGAGCGCTTTTTCCATTTCAATGGTATAAGAGGGCATAAGAAATCCACTAAGTCACACGAACCTCTCCTTAAGGCGGAGTCCCACTCCCGATAACGAATTCCCTCTTTTGCACCTACCTTGCACTCGTAATTACCTTTTGAAGCACCCATCCCAGAGCTGTCCAGCCTTGTTTTTTTGCACGTTCTTCAATTCTTATATGTCCGAGATCTCATATCTGTGTAAGTAACTCTTACACAGATTTGAGCTTAGATATTTAACTCAAATATGTAACTCCCTCCTCTTACTCTTGTATTTGAGCTTATATATTTCACCCTTCATTCGGATTTCTCATTTCCCTATTCCTCCTAGCGGAAGAGGAGATTCAAGTTCTTAGGCACTCTACAAAAGAATAACACTGACACGAGGTAAGATCTATTCTCTTATATTCTCCTATACTCTATTGGCTTGTTCTAACATTAGCATATAAAATATTCTAGTACACTGGTCTATCCGGTTATCTCGATGTCCCCCTCAAGTAACCAATGACTAGGTTTATTTAGGGTCTTTGTTTAAAAGCAAATCGATCTCATCACAATCCGATTCCCATTACATAAAACAAAACCAAGGATATCAAAAAATATATATTCAATAGATAATGTAATGTGAGAATATACCAATAATAATAATGATGTAAAAAGATTATGCAACATGTCACACGTGTTATCACTCACATGATCGACTTGCAGGGCACCTGTAACCAACACACCAATGTTGACTTAGAGGGGGTGGGTTACCTTTGTCCAACTCGAGAGCTGGAAGATGTTTGAACCTGAGAGATGGGGTGGTAGTGCTCCCGCCCAACTTTGGCTTCTCGATAATTATGGGAACATGGGTGTGACACCATAAGTTTGCTTTTCATCCCACGTCTAGCATTTGCTCACTATTTAGCCTACTATTTATAGGGGCGAAAGGCAACCCTTCCATGATCATGGGCGCCCGATCAATTCTCGATCGCTTCCGTGAGGTGGGCAACATGGCACAATCTGCGTGATCGATTGTAATGTGTGGACAATCCGAGAGTTTTTCATATCATCATTGTAATGTTTTTTATTCCCCAACAAAATTCATGAGAGGCCCAATTCTTGTCACGACTGCTCGATGTCAAGCAATTACCGTGGAATATTAGGTAGAAGATCCTGCCAGATTGCATGAAACAACCAATGTCACTCGTCCATCGGTGAGGTAGGCATGATACTTCGTATGTGCATATGCACATAAAAAAAATTCCCAATAGAGCAATACAACCCATGCGAAGCTGAATCGATGCTTAGAGTGTTACAATCCGGCCAAGGAGCGCTATAACAATGCAGAAGGCTGGATCAGCTCATAGAGAGCCACAACAACGAGCTTCGCCCAATTGACGAAAAAGATGTGGATTCACGCAAAGTTTGACTTGGTATATTATTGTAGAAAAATACCTCGGTTGATTCCAAATCAGCTTCTCCCTTGCACAACTAATATAGTTTGATATATTTCATCTAGTTACCTGCACATTCTTTCTTCTTTTTATTGCTCTTTCTCGTTCCCTTTTCGCTTGACGAATCAGATAATGATTTTTGTCCAAACATATCATAGTAGACCCATGATGAAAATGACGATGGCAACAACAGTAAGGATGACGATGTGGACAACAACAATAAGGACGACGACTATGATGACAACTGCTGCTCCTTGTTTAGTATAGCATTATGTGTAGCAGCAACCCTTTACGGACTAGTGAGTGCATCATCCATATCTAGGAATCAATCAGCCAACGCGCAGTAGGGAGACTGAATCATCGTACAAAGTTGAAAAACAACCCCAACATAGGACGAGTCCCCCCTGTCAAATATCAGGAAGCGAAGCAGGTGCTTAGAGAAACCAAAGGCCACTGGTAACGGTGCAACTCTACAAGGATCGATCTGATCATAGCCAGCGTTCCTCCACGCTGTGAGATTTGGATGTGAATCGGAATACGTTACCCAACAAACAAGATTGATTTTAGTCGAACCATAGCAAAAAGGACACAAAAACACATCATAATTTATTCAAAGATACATCTAGCGACGAGTACAACAACGACGATGATGATGATCACAAGGAGACGAACATCAGCTGCGGCTACTTATTTACTAGAGCATCCATGTAGCAGCAATATCCCTTCTGCATGGGAACATTCATGGACTAGTTTTTCTCGTGACAGTAAATTCCAATTGCGTCAATAGCTGTGTTGCTTGCACGTCCATGAAACCCTACGATCTTGTAAGGAGGAGGAGGAGGAAGTGGTGGTGGCGCATAGGGGAAGGGCAAGTCTCCATCATGCTTCGTACCAAGAGGTACATGTCTGCCCTTGTTGGTGGCAAGAGTAAGCTGTTTTATGACAGTAACTTCTTTCCAAGCACCATAAAATCCTGAGATGGAGTTGAAGTACTCGTTCACCTCGAGAATGATCTTAAAAAATAAATTAAAAAAACAATGAAATAGTTAGAATCGTAAGAGGGAAACGGTCATTTGAAGCTCATATAACTTTTTTATATAGTGAGTGATAAGCCGCGGTTTCCTCGTACATACGAACGTACCTGTTTCGATTCACCTATTGTGCTTCCGACTGTCAGGGTTTCGGGTTGGCCATCGATGACGTAGGTTATAACCAACCCGTATATAGCATCTCCATAGTAAATCTTGATTTCGGTGATGCCTTTAGTTTCGGAAATATCCCACGGACTCCCTTCATTCCCACCCCACGGCCCGTACTTGCCCGCTTCGCTCTGCATGCATGGGTGCATCCATTCATTCATCAGGAACACCAAATTTAATCAAAATTATATTATTATATATATATATATATATATATTGAGAGAGAGAGAGAGAGAGAGAGAGAAGGGAAATCATGCAAATTGAGCTGCTGATCACCATTTGCAGATAAGTAGGCACTCGTTTCGGAGAAGGTATGATTGCACGCTCTCCTCGGAAGGGAGGGGAATATATATAGCCGCAAGCGCTCGCACCTCCATGAGATTATGATGATATCGACCAAGTTATGTGCTAAGGTCATTCTTTAATGTGCAGGAAGCATTCATTGACCCGTCGCCGCTAGAATGGCATGAGATCCCTGATTTATCTTGAGCTCTTTCTTTCTTCAGTGTGTAAAAGGCACAGCTACCACAACCGACTGCATTATCAATCTCCACAAGATAACATCGTATACGTCTTTCTTAAATTAAATAAAAATAGAGAAAAGACATACAGAAGTGCTAAGGCCTCCTATCAGTCGGTGTTATACGACCAATGCAAGTGCAGCATCTTATGTTTGAACAAGAATGATCTGTAATGCTTAGATATTTCAATACACCGTTCGGGGACTTGGCACCATGCATTATTAGCTGCGATGTTAAGGTTGATATGGTTAATATCTTCTTTTTTGCCTTCTACGTGAGACAGACCAGCCGAGGCAGCTTGATCTTTAATACTTAGATATCTTTACTATGAACATGAATGACATACGATCTAGTTTTTATGTAAACAAAAAAAACAAAAAATCTCAATAGCTAGCACGCATTCCCTTCGACGTGTCTCCACTACAATTGATTCAGGTCTTTCTTTAATCTCAAAATGAGTTGGCTTCTTTCATAAATCCTAAAATGATGATGATGACATGTGCTCTCTCGTCAAGCACACCAAAATAATCCGTCTCGAAAATGATACGTCTTGCCTGTACCAAAATAATCAATAATGATTGACCGACTCATGCCGATCGGAGTAGGCCCCACTTGCTACGTTGAATTGACCTGCGGGACCCAACTAGTGTGAGAAGGTGTTTGATATACGCTTTAGTGTTTGGCCGTTTTTAGGTGGCCAGATAAAACAATAAAAATAGAGATCTAGGAGATCCGAAAAGTCAATCGTAGTGCAGCACGATGAATTTTTTTTTTTTTTTTTTTAAATTTTGTTTCAAAAATATTAGATTTGAATTATTAAGGTTGAGCCAACAAGTGTGGGTGGAGATCAAAGAAAACTTTTTTTTCATTTATGGCTGTTAGAGAACCTTTTTTTTATAGCAGGAAATCAACTATATATTGTACCCAAGAACAGGTGGACGTCCAACTATTGAGGAGCAAGTGGAATCTTTACAATGGAAGAACGTGAATAAGGTTTTCCAATGCCACCATTATAGACAATGAAAACCTAGTTCATGTTGGTTGGACGTGAACTATCAACCTTCCTCGGATCCATGTTGGTTGCATACCAACACACGATGGGGTAAATTGAAGTATCTAACTAAATCATGTTGGAAAGACTAAGAATAGAGTAACAAGTGCTAACACCTAAAACATTAATTTGATGGTGATGTATCTGATCCTCTAAGACTAAGAATAGAGTAACAAGTGTTGTATAGTCTTTTTATATTATTATTATAATCTATATTTTTTTTATAAATCTATTAAATATATATATTATGATGTCTGACAGATCTTAAAAGTTTCAAATATGGTATATATATATATATATATATATATATATATCTTAATTAATGCAAGAAAATGTATTGACATCCTCCATACTATCATTCCATAACTAGGATTTAAGATTTTTTAATCTGAATAAAATGCCAATTAACATGTCTTGAGAAAAGATCTATTGATTCACATACATACTCATAAGTCTCCACAAAATAACATTGCCTTCATTGGGGATGGCGGTTATGACTAAGGGTGGTGGGATGACATAGGGTGTCAAGGGGTCTACCCATCCTTTCGACGAGAATTATGATCGTGACTGTTATTAATCTTGTTATTATTGTTGTTTTTTTTCCATTGCGAGCAGTGTTCTTCATACTGACTCCCCTTGGGTCGGGAAGAGTCGATCCTACAAGGGGTCTCCCTCCTTACCGAGATAGGAGGAGCCCCATCTGTTGTTGCTGGTAGCAACTCATCTCCTTGCCGATGTTAACTAGGTGGGTGAGAGGTGCATTTGTCTGATCTGGGGGTCGGAAGAGGTTCAGGCCTCCGAGGTGGAGTGGTAGCGCTCCGCCCAACTTTGGCTTCCCAACGCTCAAGGTAAGATGGGTTTGACACCACTGGTTTGGTTTTCATAACAAGTCTGGCAATTGCTTGAAGGATATTGCCCTGGAGATCCATATTTGTAAAAGAAAAGCAAGGTTAGCCTTGGCTACTGAAGGATAAAAGAAGGTAGTTTCTAACACCATACCCCAAGGTGAAAAGCTGAGCCAACTAGTTGAGGTGATTCAAAGATCCAAATTAGCTACTACTTTGTAATCTAGAGGATGGCGGTGGACTCGGATAGGGTGAGAGCTATTTGGCATAAATGATCTTTCTCCAACATGAGCAACCTTGGAGCGATGTTGGAGAACTTCTTGGTAGACTAACCCAAGTTGATCGACCACCGATTCCTCGAAGAAATAAAGTAAAAAAGCTTTTTTTTCGACCCTTATTTAAGGTTAGAGCCCCTTTGGCTTTGTAGCCATGGTGAGCAGAGAGGAAGTAGGCTAAGCTTCCAAAGCACAAGCTATAGCACGCGAGCAATAAAGTCAGCTTCGGGGTGATGTGAAGCCTTTCTTATTCCCCGACTAACATTGAAAAATAGCGTCAAGAAACCAGAACTTCCTATAGTAAAAGGCCTTAGATAAAATAGGATGAAAAGGAAAACTAAGTCCGACCTCTAGTACGTTAGTATTGGTGCAAAGGAGATGACATGACTCATAAGGTCAGTCACCGTGATGAATAGCCATAAGCTCAAACTCAATCAGAATGTGATAATCCTCCCAAATGAAACCCAAGCTGGAGGTAGACACGAACGAGTTAGATTCGAATGACTTCGTAGTAGGTGGCGAAACTCCATCGCTCGATGGATTTACTCTCATGTGGATAGCCTCCTCAGGGGCAACCAACCCAACTTCTTTTGCGGAAGAGTTTCCCACTGTTGACACCATGGGTAGTTATAGAAATGGTGAGCCATCAGAGTCTTGAGAGCTGGTAGGGAAAGCGGAGGTGGACAATGTATGGACTTTCGTTGAGTTTGTACTAGAGGCCGAAGTTAAGGTTAGATTGCCCGAAAGTGATTGTAGATGTGGTGAGTGATGAATGATTGGCCCACTATTTATAGGCGCCAAAGGTGACCCTTCCACTACCTTCGCAAATGATTACAGAAGATGGGCAACACGACACAATCTACGTGATTGATTATGGCATGTCATCATGAGGACATCGGGGAGTTATTCATATCATCATTGTAATCTTCACAATTCCCCCCCCCAATTCACACAATCAACACGTGGAGGCTCAGATCTTGTAATGTCTGCTTGATGTCGTCAAGTGATTACGATGGGATGATAGGAGGAAGATCCTACCAGATTGCATGAAACAATTGATGTTATGCATCCATCGGTGAGGTAGGTAGGATACTTCGTACATGCATTTGCACATACAAATTTCGGACAATTGTAAGAGGTCAAATTGACCCATAGAGCATTACAACCCATAAGCCAGACTACAGAGTGATACAATAATGCGTAAGACCAAATTGGCCCATAGACCATTACAACTGTTGGGCAGATGGCCTAGATTCATCCTATAATAGGCTTTAGTGAAGCCCACAGCTCAGAACCTCACTTATATTAACCTAAACTCTAGATTAGGTGGAAAGAGTTGATATTAAGAAGGCAGCGACAGTTGAAAATGTGGGAGAGAGAAAGAAGACTGCAGATTGATAGTAGAGACTAGAAAATAAGAGATCCATGAATGGAAAGAAGACAAGGACATGAAAAGACTATTATCAATCATTCATATCTCAGGTTAGATCCGTTTGCAGCGGATTCTTACTGTGATCTCTTGAAAAAGTTTTGGATATTGTACTTAGTATTATAGTCCTTGTATCCTTGTGATTCTCTTGTGGCTATTTCCTTAGGCTTGGGCAAGAAGTCTTGAGATCTGTATATTGATTATTTTGATAGTGAATTTTCTCTGGCTTGTCCCGTGGTTTTCACCCTTCAAGTTGAGGGGGTTTTTCATGTAAATCTTGATGTTCATCTGATTCTGATTTCTATTTTATTCCACTATGTATGACGGTCTGCTATTATTTGTTCATATATAAAGTTTATTCCTATTTTATTCTCATCAACTAGTATCAGAGCAGGGTTTTATTGGTATTTAATCTTTTATATTTGAACATGGAGACCGGTAATGTTTCTCGTATGATTAGTTTGAATGGAAACAATTGGATGATATGGAAATAAAAAATGAAAGATCTCTTGTATTGTAAAAATTTGTATGGACCTTTGCAAGGGGATAGTGCAACGCCCATAACTATAACAGATGATGAGTGGATGTGGTTAGGTCGAAAAACGATTGGCTTTATTCGTCAGTGGATTGATGATAGTGTCTTTCACCATGTTTCTACTGAAAGTTTTGCTTACTTTGTTTGGAAAAAGTTAGAAGGTCTTTATGAAAGAAAAATGACTGACAACAAAGCTTTTCTGATCAGAAAACTTGTGAACTTGAAATATAAAGAGGGTACTTCTATTCCTGAGCATTTGAATGAAATGCATAGTATTACTAACCAGTTATCCTCTATGAAAATATCTCTTGACGATGAGTTGCATGCATTGTTACTTCTCAGTTCTTTGCCAGAAAGTTGGGAGACACTGGTAGTTTCCCTCAGTAATTCTGCACCAAATGATATTGTCACTATGAGTTAAGTAACAAGCAGTTTATTGAATTAAGAGTTGAGGAGAAAGAATTCAGCTACTTCTCAGATTAATTCATAGGAACTTGTCTTAGAGAATAGAGGAATGTCAAAGTCAAAGGATAGAAGTGGCTCACGCATAGGTAGAAGCAAGTCAAGATCAAGGAAATATATTTTTTACTATAATTATGGTAAGAAATGACATTACAAGAATCAGTGCAAGCAACCTAAAAAGAACAGAAAAAAGAAAAAGAAATGGAGCATACAGAGTCAAAAGAGATTATCACAGCTACAATGCAAGATAGTGATTATTTGATTTTGTCTACTTCTAATGATATTTTTTCTTGTGTGTGCTAGGATCTCGAGTGGATAATTGACACATGTGCTTCTTATTATGCTACACCATAGAGGGAGTTCTTTGCTACTTACAGGTCTAGAAGTTTTAGTTTTGTCAAGATGGGCAACTATGGTACAACAAACATCATTGGCATGAGAGATATTCATATAAAGACCAACATTGACTACAAGTTAGTGCTTAAGGATGTGAGACATGTGGTTGACTTAAGACTGAATTTAATTTCAGTTGGAACGCTGGACGATGAAGACTTTGATGTTAGATTTCATAGAGGGTAGTAGAAGCTCAATAAGGGTTCTCTTATTGTAGCTATTGGGAAGAAATGTCATACATTGTACAGATTGCAGGCTAAAGTTTGTGGTGAGCAGTTGAATGCTACAGAGAAAGACTTCAGTATGAAGTTATGGCATAGGCGACTAGGACACATGAGCGAGAAGGGGCTGCAAGAACTTTTCAAGAGAGAGGTATTGCCAGACCTTAGAGGTACACGTTTGAACCTTTATATTGATTATTTGGCTGGTAAACAACATAGAGTTTGCTTTGTTAATCTTACCTTATCTAGAAAAATACATGTCTTGGACCGTGTCTATATAGATGCGTGTGGTCCTTTAAGGTCAAAAACTCATGGTGGATCTGTTAATGCTCCTAGTATCAGTGGCGCACTTTATTTTTTTACTTTTATAGATGACTTTTCTAGGAAAGTTTGGGCCTATGCTTTGAAGACCAAAGATCAGGTTATTAATGTCTTCAAGGAGTTTCATGCTAGAGTTGAAAGGGAGACAGAAAGACAATTGAAATACATAAAATTAGATAATGGTGGTGAGTACACATGATTATTTAATGATTATTACAGGTCAGCAATGGTGGTGAATCTTTTGCAATGAAAGACATGGGGCCAGCAAAACAAATACTGGGCATGCAGATTTCTCGTGACAGAAGAAAGAGGAAGATTTGGTTGTCACAAGAGAAATACATTGAGAAGGTATTGGATAGGTTCAGTATAAGTAATGTAAAGCCAGTTGGTTCTTCTCTTGCAGGTCACTTCAAGTTATGCTCAGATCAGAATCCCTCAAGTGATGAGGAGAAGGAGAAAATACAAAAGGTTCCTTATGCTTCAGTAGTTGGATTATTAAGGTTGAGCCAACAAGTGTGGGTGGAGATCAAAGAAAACTTTTTTTTCATTTATGGCTATTAGAGAACCTTTTTTTTATAGCAGGAAATCAACTATATATTGTACCCAAGAACAGGTGGACCTCCAACTATCGAGGAGCAAGTGGAATCTTTACAATGGAAGAACGTAAATAAGGTTTTCCAATGCCACCATTATAGACAATGAAAACCTAGTTCATGTTGGTTGGACGTGAACTATCAACCTTCCTCGGATCCATGTTGGTTGCATACCAACACACGATGGGGTAAATTGAAGTATCTAACTAAATCATGTTGGAAAGACTAAGAATAGAGTAACAAGTGCTAACACCTAAAACATTAATTTGGTGGTGATGTATCTGATCCTCTAAGACTAAGAATAGAGTAACAAGTGTTGTATAGTCTTTTTAGATTATTATTATAATCTATATTTTTTATAAATCTATTAAATATATATATTATGATGTCTTTGGTCTTATGCAATGAAAAGTAGATCATGATAAGATCACGATAATCAGATTGATTCGTCTTTAAACACTGATCCTAAATAATCTCGATCATAGGTTACTCGAGAGGAACATCGAAAAAACCAGATAGACTTGGTATATTGTATACTTATCTATATGATGGAGACAGATGGTTTAGGGGACAATAAGGGTATACTACAGGTGCTCATTATAGAATGAGTTTACTGATTGATCCGCTTACGAAATGTTGTATAGTTAATAATATCTAATGTTAGATAGTGATTCAACAATGCCAGTTACGTGTTTGTCCTTAGATTTGAGATACTATGGATGCCTTATTTGAGTACTCTTTTTTTTAACGCCGTAGTTACATATCTTAAAAGTTTCAAATATGGTATAATTGGTTATCGGGATTGGTAGCCAACCTCGTGAAGACAATTGAGTATCAATAGAGAATCATCCACTTTCAGTATCGTGAGAGGAATATCTCGTATGTTATCGCTAGGTTAAATCCCTAATCAGGATCGTTCGGATTGAGAGAAGGAGAATCTGAGAGAATTCAATGTTGCATTTGGTTTGGTATTTACTACGATAAATAACTTTTTGTTACCCATGAATTTCATGATTTTTTTAAATCTAGATAAATTCCATGTCATTTAGTGTAATAATCTACATTTTCATAATAAGTTGGCCTATGTTTAAGAAAAACTCAAGGTTTTTCTTTATTTAATCTTAACCAATGTTAGGATCCTAGTTGAGTCGGGTCTAGTCGATTGAGTCGAGTCCTTAGATTGGGTCTTGTTGGCCAGCCTAGACTTGACATTAGGTCGGCTAGGAGGAAATCTGAGTCAATTATAATAAATCAGTCCAAATCCTAGTAGGGTTAGGATTCGACTGAATTGGAGTCGGAGTTGGATTCGGGTTGGATCAACCAAGTCAATATTGTAATCAACCTAGTTGGCCGCCTACCCTGATGAGGGGAAGTCATTTAGGGCTGAGAGAAGGCGACTAAGGTAAGAAAGGGAGAGTTTAATTTAGTTAGGGCTCTCTCTAAGATTGATTAGGAGTTAAATTAGGAGTTCGACTCTTAGTTTACTTGGAGTAGGAGTTTCATTAGGAGTTGAGGGAAAGAGGAGTCTATTAGAAGTAGGAGTCCTATTAGGAGTTAGAGTTTTGAGTCCCTATATAAACTCATGTAGTCACCCCTCTTTTCATCATCAATAGATCAATATTCTTTCAGCCTTGGTATAGAAAACCTAAGAGGGAGGAACCTCTATAGAGTTCCAATGAGGCCGATCCCCTTTAGAGATCAACTCGAGCTTAGAATCCGTAAGGGTTCTAACACTCGGTATCATAGTAGCATTCTTGGCGTCTTAATGTCTTTTATTAGCCACCCATCATCCTTTCGCAACTGCCCAAGCAATTCCCACAATTGCTTAGATCATCATCGAATTCCGATGTCATCACTACTGCCACAGATCACCTTTTGATCTCCCTAAGAATTGCATCAGGTTCTGGTATTCTACCTTATTGTTACTGCAATTTAGTTATCTTCAATCCAAAAAACCCAAAAAGTTTTCATCGATTATGCTGCACAACTCTTCGTCGCAAAGTTACTATCTTTTCGATGAAAGTTACACTGTAGAATTCCGTCACATACTACTGCCTGTTTTAATCTTGCTGCTATAACCAATCTTGTACGAGTTTTTTATAACAGCTTTGGTACTCCTTAACAACGGATTTTCTTTTGGTTTCGTGCAAAAATTGTTGATATAAACTGCTGATCTTTTACATCCAAACCGTTGGACCTTTGACGTAAAATTCTACCGTACCACCTTTTCATATCCTTGATCTTGCCAAATTCTTTATTGTCATATTCTCCCATGAATTTTTTGTCGACATTACCTTTCCCTTACCAGTGAATTCTTATTGAGTTTTACTTGAATCATTGTTACGAACTACTGAAAAAAATTACATCTATCATGTTGAAATTTTTCTACGAAAAATTTTGTTGTTGTACCTTTTGTCGTTCTTATTCTCGCAACCCACCAAAACCCTACCAATCTTGCTGCCATCAACCATGTCATCTTTTGGGAACCCCTCTAGCCTTTAGGGTTTATGGTTTGAAGACGCGAGAGATGCAAGAGTAGGTTTTGAGGGTGCAGTAAAAGAAAGTAGTAACTAGTTAGTTCAATCGAACTAACTAGCTATTGTTCAACCAAACCAGATTTAAAATCTAGTTCAGTTATTATGTTTTTGGACCAGGCGCCTCGGGCTCATTGATTGAATTCAGGCAAGCACCCAATCGACGCTTCATTAATAATATTATGCTTCTAGTGGGGTCTAGAATTGGGTCGCTCAAACTGTAAGGAAATTTCTATGGTCTAACTCTTGTATGTGATTCTTCCTAAGCAAGATTGGGGTTTAGGAATTAAGGACTTGACCTTGCATGGTAAATGTGTTCTCCTATACTTGAATAATTGTGATAGCCTTTTTAAGTTTAGGTGGTGAGGGCTAAATATGGTTTGGTGGAACATTAACTCCCATGCTAATACCAATTGGTGTTTGAAAATATTTTTTGAATGGACATGAGTATCTTCTTGGTGGCTTTATGAAATTTGTTAGTAATTGTACTTCTATTTGTCTTATGGATGATCCTTGGATTTCACATGCCCGGTTAAAATGTTTGCCTACTTTGGTTAAAATTTCTGCATTTGATTCTTCTATTGTGAATGCAAATTTTATTCGGGATGGAACTTGGGATGTTGATAAACTATGGTTGGTTTTTGGGGAGGATTTAGTATCGAGAATTTGCCAAGTATATCTTTCTCCTTCGCCCTGTGATGATTCGTGATTTAAATGGGATTGTATCCATGAAATCTTCCTATGCTTTTCTCCTATTTAACCTGAGCGGCTTTGTTGGCCGGGGGGAATGATGACATCGTTTCTGGAAAGCTATTCTTAGTCTTTTAAGCATTGTTTTTTCTTTTGTGAATTCTTTTATCTCCTTATGGTAGCTGTTGGATCGAAAACTGCATCTGCTCTTCTACGTGGTGTACGGATGAATGGATTGTTGTGGGATTACAACTGGGGGTTGAGCTGGGGTTACTGGTGGATCTGAAGGGCGCATAAGGAGGCAGACACTGTCTAATTACTTGAATAACTTGTAGAATAAAGATGTTATTATTAACTTGTGATCAGGATTTGTCATTGGATTGGGATCTCATGATATTTGAAATTTTTTTTATTGACAACTAAGAGAACCATTGATGTAGCCTAATAGATTATACCTAATAGAGTCATGATTCAAAGTTATTATCTTTGGAGAACTTGAAGGGGACTAGAAATACTACATTGATAGATATAAATCCTGTAGGTTGAGATTAACTATTGTTTTCGGATGAAACAATGTTTGGAGCATCATATATAGAAGTGGAAGACATATTGAGAATATGTTGTAATCCAATAAGGAAAATCTAGAATTAACTAATGGTCTAATTTGGATCCATCGATGGTGGAGATCTAATTTATTGGAGGAGATCATATCTAAGAAGTACACAGAGGGAGGATCTAATTTGAGATGTGAAGGAGAGGGCGATCTCTTCCGTTCTCTCTTGAGTCCTCTCGATCGCAAGTATCGATGGCACTGTAGAATTTGTTGAAATATTGCTTGAAGTAAGAATGCTCTGATACAATGAAGAATTTATTATGAAATTGATGATTTCATTCAAATATACTCTTTTGTCTTATCATCCAGCTTGGACCTCTCATTGTTTAGAATATGTGCAAATGCATGACAACTAAACACTCTTAAATGCCTATAGGAGACATCTTTCCCTGACCATACATGCTCTGCAACATCACCATCTAGAGCTGTACATGGTGATAAGTTGATTACATCAACTGCAGTCCTCAAAGTCCCATCCCAAAATCTTTTGGGTAGCTTGGCCTGTGAAAGTATACATCTGATATTTTTCATGATGGTGTGGTTCATCCTCTCTGCAATTGCATTATGCTGAGACGTACCAGGGATTGTCAACTCATGCTAGATGTCATGTGACCTGCAATAATCATTAAAACAATCCTGTGTACTCACCACCATTATCTGATCTTATACATTTCAATTGTCTTTCTGTCTCCCTTTCAACTCTGGCATGAAACTCTTTGAAGACATTAATAACCTGATATTTAGTCTTCAAAGCATAGGCCCAAACATTCCTAGAAAAGTTATCTATAAAAGTAACAAAATAAAGTGCACCACTGATACTAGGAATATTAACAAATCCACCATGAGTTTTTATCCTCAAAGGACCACACACATATGTATAGACACGATCCAAGGCATGCATTTTTCTTGATAAGGTAAGACTAACAAAGGAAACTCTATGTTGTTTACCAGCCAAACAATCAATACAAGGGTTCAAACATGTACCTCTGAGGCATGGCAATACCTCTCTCTTAGAAAGTTCTTGCAGCCCTTTCTCGCTCATGTGTCATAGTCGCCTATGCCACAACTCTATACTGAAGTCTTTCTCTGTAGCATTCAACTACTCACAACACGCTTTAGCCTGCAATCTATACAATGTATGACATTTCTTCCCATTAGCTACAATAAGAGAACCCTTACTGAGCTTCCACTGCCTTTTGTGAAATCTGGCATCAAAGTCTTCGTCGTCCAACCTTCCAACTGAAATTAAATTCAGTCTTAAGTCAATCACATGTCTCACATCCTTAAGCACCAACTTGCAACCAAGGTTGGTCTTTATATGGATATCTCTCATGCCAATGATGTTTGCTGTGCCATAGTTGTCCATCTTGACAACACCAAAATTTTCAGACCTGTAAGTAGTAAAGAACTCCCTCCATGGTGTAGCATGATAAGAAGCACCTATATCAATTATCCACTCGAGATCCTGGCACACACAAGAAAAAATATCATTGGAAGTAGACAAAATCAAATAATCACTACCTTGTACTGTAACTGTGATATTATCTTTTGACTCTGTATGCTCCACTTCTTTCCCCCTTTTCTTGTTCTTCTTAGGTTGCTTGCACCGATTCTTGTAATGTCATTTCTCACCACAATTATAGCAAACAATATCTTTCCTTGATCTTGACTTGCTTCTACCTACGCGTGAACCACTTCTATCCTTTGACTTTGACCTTCTTCTGTTCTCTGAGACAAGTGCTTGTGAATTAATCTGAGAAGTTGCTGAATTCTTTCTCCTTAACTCCTCATTCAACAAACTGTTTGTTACTTGACTCATGGTGACCATATCATCTAGTGCCGAATTACTGAGGGAAACCATCAGTGTCTCCCAACTTTCTGGCAAAGAACTGAGAAGGAACAATGCCTGCAACTCATCATCAAGAGATATTTTCATAGAGGATAACTGGTTAGTAATACTCTGCATTTTATTCAAATGCTCAGGAATAGAAGTACCCTCTTTATATTTCAAGTTCATAAGTTTTCTGATCAGAAAAGCTTTGTTGCCAGCCGTTTTTCTTTCATAAAGACATTCTAACTTTTTCCAAAGAGAGTAAGTAGAATATTCAGTAGAAACATAGTGAAAGACACTATCATCTAGCCATTGTCAAATAAAGCCAACTGTTTTTCGATATAACCTCTTCCACTCATCATCTGTTATTATAGATATGAGTTTTGCACTATCCCCTTGCAAAGATCCATACAAATCTTTGCAATACAAGAGATCTTCTATTCTTGGTTTCTATATCATCCAATTGTTTCCATTTAAACTAATCATGCGAGAAATATTACCGGCCTCCATGTTCAAATACAAAAGATTAAATACCACCAAAACCCTGCTTTGATACCAGTTGATGAGAATAAAACAAGAATAAACTTTATATACGAACAAATACTAGCAGACCGTCACACACAGCGGAATGAAACAGAAATCACAATCAGATGAACACCAAGATTTACGTGAAAAATCCCTTCAACTCAAAGGGTAAAAACCACGGGACAAGCTAGAGAAAATCCACTATCAAAATAATAAATATACAGATCTCAAGGCTTCTTGCCCAAGCCCAAAGCAATAGCTACAAGAGAATCATAGGGATACAAGGAACATAATCCTAAGCACAATATCCAAAACCTTCCCAAGAGATCACAGTAAGAATCCACTGTAAACTGATCTAACCTGAGATTTGAATGATTGAGAATAGTTTTTTCTTGCCCTTGTCTTCTTTCCTTTCATGGATCTCTTGTTTTTTGGCTTCTACTGTCAATCTGAAGTCTTCTTTCTCTCACCCACGTTTTCAGCCACCGCTGCTCTCTTAATCTCAACCCTAGCCACCTAATCTAGGTTTTAGGTTAATATAAGTGAGGTTTTGGGCTGTGGGCTTCACTAAAGCCCATTATGGGCTGAATCTGGGCCATCTGCCCAACATGTGATGCTTATTGATGCAGGTGAACCAGAGAGTTACCAGGAAGTAGTTGAAAGTGAGCAGAAAAGAAAATGGTTTATTGCTATGCAGGAAGAGATGGATTCTCTGCAGAAGAACCACACATATGATTTGGTGCAACTACCAGAGGAAAATAAAGCATTGAAGAACAAGTGAGTTTTCAAGTTGAAGACTCAAGAATATTATTCTCAACCAAAGTACAAAGCCAGATTGGTTGTAAAAGGCTTTGGTCAAAAGAAAGATATTTACTTTGAAGAGATTTTTTTCTCTTGTTGTTAAAATATATTATATTCGTGTTGCTCTTGGTATTGCTGCTAACCTAGACTTGGAGATTGAGTAGTTAGATGTGAAAACAGCTTTTCTTCATGGTGATTTGGAGGAAAAAATTTATATAGACCAATCGGAAGGCTTCAAAATCACAGGTAAAGAAAATATTGTCTATGAGTTGAAAAAGAGCTTGTATGGGCTGAAGCAAGCTCAAAGACAGTGATATAAAAAGTTTGATTCATTTATGATTGAAAATGAATACAAAAGAATAGCTTCAGATCATTGTGTGTACATCAGACAATTTGGTGAGAATTTTATTATTCTCTTATGTTATGTTGATGACATGCTTATCCTCGGGAAAGATATGTCTATGATTGACAGATTAAAGAAGAAACTAAGTGAATCTTTTGCAATGAAAGACATGGGGCCAGCAAAACAAATACTAGGCATGCAGATTTCTTGTGACAAAAGAAAGAGGAAGATTTGGTTGTCACAAGAGAAATACATCGAGAAGGTATTGGATAGGTTCAGTATAAGTAATGTAAAGCCAGTTGGATCTTCTCTTGCATGTCACTTCAAGTTGTGCTCAGATCAGAGTCCCTCAAGTGATGAGGAGAAGGAGAAAATGCAAACGGTTCCTTATGCTTCAGTAGTTGGAAGTTCAATGTACGCGATGATATGTACGAGACCGGGCATCGCATATGCAGTGGGTGTTGCTAGCAGATTTTTTACAAATCTAGGCAAAGAACATTGGGCAATAGTGAAGTGGATTTTTAGATATCTCAGAGGAAGTTCTAAAGTTTGTTTAAGCTTTGGAGGTGGACCACCAATGTTGACAGGTTACACAGATGCAGATATGGGAAGAGATATTGACACAAGAAAGTCCACATCAGGTTTTGTATTTACTTTTGTAAGGGGAGCTGTGTCATGACAGTCTAGATTGTAAATGTGTATTGCTCTCTCCACCACAGAGGCAGAATATATTGCTGCTACAGAGGTTTGCAAAGAAATGTTATGGATGAAAGGATTCTTATAAGAATTGGGGCTGAAACAGAAAAACTATGTGATGTATTGTGACAGCCAGAGTGCCATCCATTTATGCAAGAACCCAACATTTCATTCAATGTCAAAGCATATAGATGTCATATATCACTGGATCAGAAATGTGCTTGAAGAGAAGCAATTACAGTGTCAGAAAATTCACACAGATGATAATGGGGCAGACATGTTGACAAAGACTTTACCGAAAGAGAGATATGAGATGTGCCGATAGTTGATCGACATGGCTTCACATTGAGAAGTCATGAGACAGCCTCTCTTATGGGCTGAAGGGGCAGGTTGTTGGGCAGATGGCCCAGATTCAGCCCATAATAGGCTTTAGTGAAGCTCACAGCCCAGAACCTCACTTATATTAACCTAAACCCTAGATTATGTGGAAATGGTTGAGATTAAGATGACAGCGACGACTGAAAACGTGGGAGAGAGAAAGAAGACTGCAGATTGACAGTAGAGGTAGAAAACAAGAGATCCAGGAAAGGGAAGAAGAAAAGGACAGGAAAAGACTATTCTTAATCATTAATATCTCAGGTTAGATTAGTTTACAGTAGATTATTACTGTAATCTCTTAAGAAGGTTTTGAATATTGTGCTTAATATTATAGTCCTTGTATCCATATGATTCTCTTGTGGATGTTATTTTGGGCTTGGGCAAGAAGCCTTGAGATTTGTATATTCATTATTTTGATAGTGGATTTTCTCTGGCTTGTATAGTGATTTTTACCCTTCGAGTTGAGGGCGTTTTCCATGTATATCTTGGTGTTCAGTGATTTCTGTATGATTCCGCTGTGTGTGACGATCTACTAATATTTGTTCATATACAAAATTTATTTATATTTTATTCTCATCAACAACAAGATGGTAGGCCGAATCAACGAAAGGCACATAGTACAAAATGCACAAGGCTGAATCAGCCCATGGATACCCACAATACCGTGAAGTCCATAAAGTTTGAGTTGCGACTGAATTGAAGGAAGAAGAGACATTGGTAGATTCTATCTTCTTTGGACAAGCGATATCGGTAGGCCGAACCAGCTTGTCGCTCGGACAATTAAAAGATAACTTAATGGTTTGAGTACATAGTTCTTCTATATGTTCCTTCTAGTTACCTGCACATTCTTTCATCCTTTTATTTGCTCTTTCTCGTTCCCTTTTCACTCGCTGAATCAGATAGTAATACACTGGATGATTTATTTTTTTTGGTCCAAACATATCATAGAGTAGACCATAATTTATTTAAGAATACTCAGAGGACAATAACATCAACGACGAAAATGACGATGGCAACAACAACAAGGATGACGATGTGGACGACAACAATTAGGACGACGGCTATGACGACAGCTGCTGCTCCTTATTTAGTATAGCATATGTGTAGCAGCAACCCTTTACGGACGGACTAGTGAGTGCATCATCCATATCTAGGAATCAGCCAACGCGCAGTACACTGCAATGGCTTCCACGGCGACAATCGATTGACCAACAAGTCCAGAGAAGCCCACAATGTGACCTCCCTCCTCTAATGCGAGGGAGAAAGGATTGCCCGTCTCTTTGCCAGCACTTACATTTCTGTCCTTATCGGTCGTAAGAGTAAGTTGCGTTATGAAAACCTCGGTTCCCAACATTGGTTTGAAGTATCCCGTGATGGAAGTGAAGTGTTCGTCCTCGTCGAGGCTAATCTACAAGCGATCATTAAAAGCCTCAGTTAGAATTGAAACCCCGAGGAAACAGAATTAAGAATTTGGAACACTTCTTCTAATGCTTTCTCTGTTCTCAGAAAAATAGCAATTAGATATAAGATGGTTTTCCTGGAAAGAGTGATGTGGTTTTATTCTAACATGCATAGAAACACAAGAAGAAAAAAAAAATTTGTACATGTACATGCGAGTTCATAGATGTTATATATACCTCTTTGGAAGCGCGCTTTTTGTCTCCAATAACCACGGGGGGTTGGGTTTTACCACCCACGACGAAGGTTATTTCCAACCCGTATATTACATCTCCATGGAAAACCTTGACCTTGGTAAAGCGGTCAACACGACCTGTATCGAACGCATTCCCAGCGTTCCCACCCCACGTCCCCACCTTGACAACTTTAGCCTGCTTGCGTCCGTGCATGAATGCGTCAAAACACCACCAGATACAATCACATATTGCTGCTATGTATAATATATATGCAGTCGAAAGAACTCAAGCATGAAGGCGAATTGAGCTTCTCACCATTTGCAGACACCGATGTGGAAGCACTCACTCCTTTCCAAGAAGATATGTTACGATTGCACGTCCTCCTCGGTGGAAAGCGATGGGAGTATTTATAATGAATGATAGCTGCCACCTATTACTGAGATTGATGATGAACATCCTACCTATTATAATTTCCCAAGCATGACTTGAGGTCTTTCTTTAGTCTGAATGAAACAGCAATTAGCATGTCCCTAAAATAAAGGATGTCCCATTCAATCCTTGGGTCACGCGAGCACCCACTAAGTCTCCACAATGTATGTGCTTTTATTAATGCATGGCCATCAACTATACTGTCGTTCCACAAGTACCACTTAATTCCCTTCAAACCAGACTTTGATTCGCCTATGGTCATCATCCATACTTAAGTACTTAAAAAAACAGACTTAAGTTCTTGTTTTAATTAATGCAACCAAACGTAGGGTCATCCTCCATATTATCATTATACAAGTAGGACCTGCGGTCTTTTTTTATTCTGAATAATATAAAATAATTTTTTTTTTATTTGCGTACCCACACACAAATCTCCACGGCATTGCCTTCTTAAATATATGAATGGAAGAAAATGTATTGTCATCCGCCACTCTATCATTCCACAAATACTAGGACCTCAGGTCTTTTTCTAATCAGAATAAAATGTTAATTATCATGTCACTAAAAAAATCCACTCACGAGTCTGCACCAATTAGCATTCTTATTTTTCTCTCTGTATTTTAATTGAGCCACAAAAAAAAGTATGCCATCCTCCATACTATCTTTCCACAAGTAAGATTCAAGGTTTATTTTTAAATCTGAATAAAAATACCAATTTTAATATGTCCCAAAAAAAGATCTATTAATTTGGTCAATACTAGGATATGAAGAATTTGTTGTGAAAGAGATTATTTCATTTATTGAGGCAATGCATATTTATACATGAGAGATTTTTTCTATATCATGTACTTAAATCTGTGATTGATCCTCAAATCGTAGCTTGTTTGTGGATTAGAACATATATTGAAAACAAAGTTATCATTCCATATTTAAAAGCGTATACAATTTATACCGTTCCATATTTTATCATTTTATATTTGTCTATCTCATTATCTTCTATCATGCCCCCGCAAGATCGAGCTTCTGTGAAGAATGTCAAATCTTGGACCAATAAAACTGAAATATCCTACATGCGAGAGGCTTTGTGAGGAGTCTTCTTGTTGGTCAGAAGTATAGACGTGAGAAACACATAGTTGATGTTTGACAACTTAATCTCTAACAAAGTGAAAGTCGATGGCATTGTATTTCATACGTGAGTGGAACACCGAGTTGACGCATACGTACATGGCATTAACATTATCATAGTATGGTATACATGTGGATTGGGAGGCGATGCCAAGTTTCCTTTTATGTGGCAGATTGGTAATCCAATTGAGTTTTGCAATGGTAGCAGTGATGCCTCATTATTCAACTTAAGTGGTAGATATTGCGAATGAGTTTTGTTTCTTGAAACTCCAACTGATCAAATTTGCTCCAAGGAAGATAATGTGCGCTAATGTAGATGTTCTATCATCAGTGTTGCCTGCCTAATCAGCATCGATGATAGCATGAAAACGAAGTGATGAGTGTTTATGAATGAGAAGTCCATAACCGAGAGTCCCTTTACGATATCACAAAACACATTTTAGTGCAAACTAATACAAATATAGAAATACTACATTGATAGATATAAATCCTGTAAGTTGAGATTAACTATTATTTTCGGATGAAGCAATGTTTGGAGCATCATATATAGAAGTGGAAGACATATTGAGAATATGTTGTAATTCAATAAGGAAAATCTAGAATTAACTAATGGTCTAATTTGGATCCATCGATGGTGGAGATCATATCTAAGAAGTCACAGAGGGAGGATCTAATTTGAGATGTGAAAGAGAGGGCGATCTTTTCCGTTCTCTCCTGAGTCCTCTCGATCGCAAGTGCCGATGGCACAGTCGAATTTGTTGAAATATTGGTTGAAGTAAGAATGCTCTGATACAATGAAGAATTTATTATGAAATTGATTATTTCATTCATTGACATAATGTATATTTATACCAGTAGTGAGGGAGAGATTTTTCTTAATCATATTCTCGAATCATGCTCTCAGATATGTGATCGATCCTCAAATCTTTGATTGATTGAGGATTTAGCATGTAAGGAATACAGAGTTGTCATTCCATATTTGCCTAAATCATTATCTTTTATATCATATTATATTTATCATTTGCCTAGATTATGATCTTCTATCTATCTGAACCAAAGATCTTTCTTTAATCAGAATAAATATTAATCTGCATGTCCTAGAGAAAATAGATCTGATCATAAGTATGCACAAAATAGCATTTTGAAATATATATATATATATATATATATATATATATATATATATATATATATATATATATATATATATATATATATGAATGCAAGAAAATGTATTGACATCCTCCATACTATCATTCCATAACTAGGATTTAAGATTTTTTAATCTGAATAAAATGCCAATTAACATGTCTTGAGAAAAGATCTATTGATTCACATACATACTCATAAGTCTCCACAAAATAACATTGCCTTCATTGGGGATGGCGGTTATGACTAAGGGTGGTGGGATGACATAGGGTGTCAAGGGGCCTACCCATCCTTTCGATGAGAATTATGGTCCTTACTGTTATTAATCTTGTTATTATTGTTGTTTTTTTTTCCATTGCGAGCAGTGTTCTTCATAATGACTCCCCTTGGGTCGGGAAGAGTCGATCCTACAAGGGGACTCCCTCCTTGCCGAGACAGGAGGAGACCCATCCGTTGTTGCTGGTAGCAACTCATCTCCTTGCCGATGTTAACTAGGTAGGTGAGAGGTGCATTTGTCTGATCCGGGGGTCGGAAGAGGTTCGGGCTTCCGAGGTGGAGTGGTAGCGCTCCGCCCAACTTTGGCTTCCCAACGCTCAAGGTAAGATGGGTTTGACACCACTGGTTTGATTTTCATACCAAGTCTGGCAATTGCTTGAAGGATATTGCCCTGGAGATCCATGTTTGTAAAAGAAAAGCAAGGTTAGCCTTGGCTACTGAAGGATAAAAGAAGATAGTTTCTAACACTATACCCCAAGGTGAAGAGCTGAGCCAACTAGTTGAGGTGATTCAAAGATCCAAATTAGCTACTACTTTGTAATCTAGATGATCTTTCTCGGATAGGGTGAGAGCTATTTGGCATAAATGATCTTTCTCCAACATGAGCAACCTTGGAGCGATGTTGGAGAACTTCTTGGTAGACTAACCCAAGTTGATCGACCACCTATTCCTCGAAGAAATAAAGTAAAAAAGCTTTTTTTTCGACCCTTATTTAAGGTTAGAGCCCCTTTGGCTTTGTAGCCATGGTGAGCAGAGAGGAAGTAGGCTAAGCTTCATTAGCACAAGTTATAGCACACGAGCAATAAAGTCAGCTTCGGGATGATGTGAAGCCTTTCTCATTCCCCGACTAACATTGAAAAATAGCGTCAAGAGTTTGTTGCCATCTAGGCAAACCAAAACTTCCTATAGTAGAAGGCCTTAGATAAAATAGGATGAAAAGGAAAACTAAGTCCGACCTCTAGTACGTTAGTATTGGTGCAAAGGAGATGACATGACTCATAAGGTGAGTCACCGTGATGAACAACCATAAGCTCAAACTCAATCAGAATGTGATAATCCTCCCAAATGTAACCCAAGCTGGAGGTAGACACGATCGAGTTAGATTCGAATGACTTCGTAGTAGGTGGCGAAACTCCATCGCTCGATGGATTTACTCTCATGTGGATAGCCTCCTCAGGGGCAACCAACCCAACTTCTTTTGCGGAAGAGTTTCCCACTATTGACACCATGGGTAGTTATAGAAATGGTGAGCCATCAGAGTCTTGAGAGCTGGTAGGGAAAGCGAAGGTGGACAATGTATGGACTTTCGTTGAGTTTGTACTAGAGGCCGAAGTTAAGGTTAGATTGCCCGAAAGTGATTGTAGGTGTGGTGAGTGATGAATGATTGGCCCACTATTTATAGGCGCCAAAGGTGACCCTTCCATTACCTTCTCGAATGATTACAGAAGATGGGCAACACGACACAATCTACGTGATCGATTATGGCATGTCATCATGAGGACAATCGGGGAGTTATTCATATCATCATTGTAATCTTCACAATTCCCCCCCAATTCACACAATCGACACGTGGAGGCCCAGATGTTGTAATGCCTGCTTGATGTCAAGTGATTACGATGGGATGATAGGAGGAAGATCCTACCAGATTGCATGAAACAATTGATGTTATGCATCCATCGGTGAGGTAGGTAGGATACTTCGTACATGCATTTGCACATACAAATTTCGGACAATTGTAAGAGGTCAAATTGACCCATTGAGCATTACAACCCATAAGCCAGACTACAGAGTGATACAACAATGCGTAAGACCAAATTGGCCCATAGACCATTACAACTGTTGGGCAGATGGCCCAGATTCATCCCATAATAGGCTTTAGTGAAGCCCACAGCTCAGAACCTCACTTATATTAACCTAAACCCTAGATTAGGTGGAAAGGGTTGATATTAAGAGGGCAGCGACAGTTGAAAATGTGGGAGAGAGAAAAAAGACCGTAGATTGACAGTAGAGACTAGAAAATAAGAGATCCAGGAATGGAAAGAAGACAAGGACATGAAAAGACTATTCTCAATCATTCATATCTCAGGTTAGATCCGTTTGCAGTGAATTCTTACTATGATCTCTTGAAAAGGTTTTGGATATTGTGCTTAGTATTATAGTCCTTAAATCCTTGTGATTCTCTTGTGGCTATTGCTTTGGGCTTGGGCAAGAAGTCTTGAGATCTGTATATTGATTATTTTGATAGTGGATTTTCTCTGGCTTGTCCCGTGGTTTTTACCCTTCGAGTTAAGGGGGTTTTCCACGTAAATCTTGATGTTCATCTGATTGTGATTTCTATTTGATTCCACTGTGTATGACGATCTGCTATTATTTGTTCATATACAAAGTTTATTCCTGTTTTATTCTCATCAACTAGTATCAGAGCAGGGTTTTGTTTGTATTTAATCTTTTATATTTGAACATTGAGACCAATAATATTTCTCGCATGATTAGTTTGAATGGAAACAATTAGATGATATGGAAATAAAAAATAGAAGATCTCTTGTATTGCAAAAATTTGCATGGACCTTTACAAGGGGAGTTGCCCATAACTATAACAGATGATGAGTGGATGTGGTTAGATCAAAAAACTGTTGGCTTTATTTGTCAGTGGATTGATGTTAGTATCTTTCACCATGTTTCTATTGAAAGTTATGCTTACTCTGTTTGGAAAAAGTTAGAAGGTCTTTATGAAAGAAAAATGGCTGACAACAAAGCTTTTCTGATCAGAAAACTTATGAACCTGAAATATAAAGAAGGTACTTCTATTCCTGAGCATTTGAATGAAATGCAGAATATTACTAACCAGTTATCCTCTATGAAAATATCTCTTGATGATGAGTTACAGGTATTGTTACTTCTCAGTTCTTTGCCAGAAAGTTGGGAGACACTGGTGGTTTCCCTCAGTAATTCTGCACCAAATGGTATTGTCACCATGAGTCAAGTAACAAGCAGTTCATTGAATGAAGAGTTGAGGAGAAAGAATTCAGCTACTTCTCAGATTAATTCACAGGAACTTGTCTTAGAGAATAGAGGAATGTCAAAGTCAAATGATAGAAGTGGTTCACGCATAGGTAGAAGCAAGTCAAGATCAATGAAGGATATTTTTTGCTATAATTATGGTAAGAAATGACATTACAAGAATCAGTGCAAGCAACCTAAAAAGAACAAGAAAAAAGGAAAAGAAATAGAGCATACAGAGTCAAAAGAGATTATCACAGCTACATTGCAAGGTAGTGATTATTTGATTTTGTCGACTTCTGACGATGTTTTTTCTTGTGTGTGCTAAGATCTCGAGTGGATAATTGACACAGGTGCTTCTTATCATGCTACACCACAGAGGGAGTTCTTTGCTACTTATAGGTCTAAAAATTTTGGTTTTGTCAAGATGGGCAACTATGGTGCAACAAACATCATTGGCATGAGAGATATTCATATAAAGACCAACCTTGGCTGCAAGTTAGTGCTTAAGGATGTGAGGCATGTGGTTGACTTAAGACTGAATTTAATTTCAGTTGGAACGCTGGATGATGAAGACTTTGATGTCAAATTTCATAGAGGGTAGTAGAAGCTCAATAAGGGTTCTCTTATTGTAGCTATTGGGAAGAAATGTCATACATTGTACAGATTGCAGGCTAAAGTTTGTGGTGAGTAGTTGAATGCTACAGAGAAGGACTTCAGTATGGAGTTATGACATAGGCGACTGGGACATATGAGCGAGAAGGGGCTGCAAAAACTTTTCAAAAGAGAGGTATTGCCAGACCTCAGAGATACACGTTTGAACCTTTGTATTGATTATTTGGCTGGTAAACAACATAGAGTTTGCTTTGTTAATCTTGCCTTATCTAGAAAAATGCATGTCTTGGACCGTGTCTATACAGATGCGTGTGGTCCTTTAAGGTCAAAAACTCCTGGTAGATCTGTTAATGCTCCTAGTATCAGTGGCGAACTTTATTTTGTTACTTTTATAGATGACTTTTCTAGGAAAGTTTGGGCCTATGCTTTGAAGACCAAAGATCAGGTTATTAATGTCTTCAAGGAGTTTCATGCCAGAGTGAAAGGGAGACAGAAAGGTAATTGAAATACATAAAATCAGATAATGGTGGTGAGTACACAGGATTATTTAATGATTATTGTAGGTCACATGACATCCAGTATGAGTTGATAGTTCCTGATACACCTCAGCATAATGCAACTGCAGAGAGGATGAACTACACCATCATGGAAAAGATCAGATGTATGCTTTCACAGGCCAAGCTACCCAAAAGGTTTTGGGATGAGGCTTTGAGGACTACAGTTGATGTAATCAACTTATCACCATGTACAGCTCTAGATGGTGATGTTGCAGAGCATGTATGGTCATGGGACATTTAAGAGTGTTTGATTGTCATGCATTTGCACATGTTCCAGATAATGAGAGGTCCAAGCTGGATGGTAAGATAAAAGAGTGTATTTTTCTTGGTTACTCACATGATCAGTTTGGTTACAGGCTTTGGGATCCAAAAAAGCATAAGGTGTTCAGAAGTATAGATGTTGTCTTCTTTGAGGATCAAACCATTGAGGATTTATAGAAGGAAACACCAGCTAAGACTTCTACCGAGAGATTTGTAAACTGTGACTCAGTTATTCCTCTAGTATATCAGGGTGATGGGGGAGATGTGCAGGAAGATGGTGTAGAGCCAGATTTTGATCTACCTGCAGGACATGTTGAGCAGGAAGAAGAAAGAGAGCAAGTTCCCACATAACCTCAGTTAAGAAGATCTTCTAGACCATGTCAACCTTCTAGGAGATACTCTACAGATGAGTATGTGATGCTTACTGATGCAGGTAAACCAGAGAGTTACCAGGAAGCAGTTGAAAGTTAGCAGAAAAGAAAGTGGTTTATTGCTATGCAGGAAGAGATGGATTCTCTGCAGAAGAACCACACATATGATTTGGTGCAACTACCAGAGGGACGTAAAGCCTTGAAGAACAAGTGGGTTTTCAGGTTGAAGACTCAAGAATATTATTCTCAACCAAAGTACAAAGCCAGATTGGTTGTAAAAGGCTTTGGTCAAAAGAAAGGTATTTACTTTGAAGAGATTTTTTTCTCTTGTTGTTAAAATATCTTCTATTCGTGTTGCTCTTGGTATTGCTGCTAACCTAAACTTGGAGATTGAGTAGTTAGATGTGAAAACAGCTTTCCTTCATGGTGGTTTGGAGGAGGAAATTTATATAGACCAATCGGAAGGCTTCAAAATCACAGGTAAAGAAAATCTTGTCTATAAGTTGAAAAAGAGCTTGTATGGGCTGAAGCAAGCTCAAAGACAGTGGTATAAAAAGTTTGATTCATTTATGATTGAAAATGAATACAAAAGAACAGCTTTAGATCATTGTGAGTACATCAAACAGTTTGGTGAGAATTTTATTATTCTCTTATGTTATGTTGATGACATGCTTATCCTCGGGAAAGATATGTCTATGATTGACATATTGAAGAAGAAACTAAGTGAATCTTTTGCAATGAAAGACATGGGGCCAACAAAACAAATACTGGGCAAGCAGATTTCTCGTGACAGAAGAAAGAGGAAGATTTGGTTGTCACAAGAGAAATACATTGAGAAGTTATTGGATAGGTTCAGTATAAGTAATGTAAAGCCAGTTGGTTCTTCTCTTGCGGGTTACTTCAAGTTGTGCTCAGATCAGAGTCCCTCAAGTGATGAGAAGGAGAAAATGCAAAAGGTTCCTTATGCTTCAGTAGTTGGAAGTTCAATGTACGCGATGATATGTACAAGACCGGACATCACATATGCAGTGGGTGTTGCTAGCAGATTTCTTGCAAATCTAGGCAAAGAACATTGGGCAATAGTGAAGTGGATTTTTAGATATCTCAGAGGAAGTTCTAAAGTTTGTTTAAGCTTTGGAGGTGGACCACCTATGTTGACAGGTTACACAGATGCAGATATGGAAAGAGATATTGACACAAGAAAGTCCACATCAGGTTTTGTACTTACTTTTGCAAGGGGAGCTGTGTCATGGCAGTCCAGATTGTAAATGTGTATTGCTCTCTCCACCACAGAGGCAGAATATATTGCTGCTACAGAGGTTTGCAAAGAAATGTTATGGATGAAAGGATTCTTAGAAGAATTGGGGCTGAAATAGAAAAACTATATGATGTATTGTGACAGCCAGAGTTCCATCCATTTATGCAAGAACCCAACATTTCATTCAAAGTCAAAGCATATAGATGTCAGATATCACTGGATCAGAAATGTGCTTGAAGAGAAGCAGTTACAGCTTCAGAAAATTCACACAGATGATAATGAGACAGACATGTTGACAAAGAATTTATCGAAAGAGAGACATGAGATGTGTCGATAGTTGGTCGACATGGCTTCACATTGAGAAGTCATGAGACAGTCTCTCTTATGGGCAGAAGGGGCAGGTTGTTGGGCAGATGGCCCAGATTCATCCCATAATGAGCTTTAGTGAAGCCCACAGCCCAGAACCTCACTTATATTAACCTAAACCCTAGATTAGGTGGAAAGGGTTGAGATTAAGAGGGCAACGAAGGCTGAAAATATGGGAGAGAGAAAGAAGACTGCAGATTGACAGTAGAGGCAGAAAATAAGAGATCTAGGAAAGGGAAGAAGAAAAGGACAGGAAAAGACTATTCTCAATCATTAATATCTCAGGTTAGATTAGTTTGCAGTGGATTATTACTGTGATCTCTTAAGAAGGTTTTGGATATTGTGCTTAGTATTATAGTCCTTGTATCCATGTGATTCTCTTGTGGATGTTGTTTTGGGCTTGGGCAAGAAGCCTTGAGATTTGTATATTCATTATTTTGATAGTGGATTTTCTCTAGCTTGTCTAGTGATTTTTACCTTTCGAGTTGAGGGCGTTTTCCATGTATATCTTGGTGTTCAGTGATTTCTATATGATTTCACTGTGTGTGACGGTCTACTAGTATTTATTCATATACAAATTTATTCATATTTTATTCTCATCAACAACAAGATGATAGGCCGAATCAACGCAAGGCACATAGTACAAAATGCACAGGGCTGAATCAGCCCATGGATACCCACAATACCGTGAAGTCCATAAAGTTTGAGTTGGGACTGAATTGAAGGAGACATTGGTAGATTCTTTCTTCTTTGGACAAGCGATATCAGTAGGCCGAACCAGCTTGTCGCTCGGACAATTAAAAGATAACTTAATGGTTTGAGTACATAGTTCTTCTATATGTTCCTTCTAGTTACCTGCACATTCTTTCATCCTTTTATTTGCTCTTTCTCGTTCCCTTTTCACTCGCTGAATCAGATAGTAATACACTGGATGATTTTTTTTTTTTTGGTCCAAACATATCATAGAGTAGACCATAATTTATTTAAGAATACTGAGAGGACAATAACATCAACGACGAAAATGACGATGGCAACAACAATAGGGATGATGATGTGGACAACAACAATAAGGACGACACTGCTCCTTATTTAGTATAGCATATGTGTAGCAGCAACCCTTTACGGACGGACTAGTGAGTGCATCATCCATATCTAGGAATCAGCCAACGCGCAGTACACTGCAATGGCTTCCACGGCGACAATCGATTGACCAACAAGTCCAGAGAAGCCCACAATGTGACCTCCCTCCTCTAATGCGAGGGAGAAAGGATTGCCCGTCTCTTTGCCAGCACTTACATTTCTGTCCTTATCGGTCGTAAGAGTAAGTTGCGTTATGAAAACCTCGGTTCCCAACATTGGTTTGAAGTATCCCGTGATGGAAGTGAAGTGTTCGTCCTCGTCGAGGCTAATCTACAAGCGATCATTAAAAGCCTCAGTTAGAATTGAAACCCCGAGGAAACAGAATTAAGAATTTGGAACACTTCTTCTAATGCTTTCTCTGTTCTCAGAAAAATAGCAATTAGATATAAGATGGTTTTCCTGGAAAGAGTGATGTGGTTTTATTCTAACATGCATAGAAACACAAGAAGAAAAAAAAAATTTGTACATGTACATGCGAGTTCATAGATGTTATATATACCTCTTTGGAAGCGCGCTTTTTGTCTCCAATAACCACGGGGGGTTGGGTTTTACCACCCACGACGAAGGTTATTTCCAACCCGTATATTACATCTCCATGGAAAACCTTGACCTTGGTAAAGCGGTCAACACGACCTGTATCGAACGCATTCCCAGTGTTCCCACCCCACGTCCCCACCTTGACAACTTTAGCCTGCTTGCGTCCGTGCATGAATGCGTCAAAACACCACCAGATACAATCACATATTGCTGCTATGTATAATATATATGCAGTCGAAAGAACTCAAGCATGAAGGCGAATTGAGCTTCTCACCATTTGCAGACACCGATGTGGAAGCACTCACTCCTTTCCAAGAAGATATGTTACGATTGCACGTCCTCCTCGGTGGAAAGCGATGGGAGTATTTATAATGAATGATAGCTGCCACCTATTACTGAGATTGATGATGAACATCCTACCTATTATAATTTCCCAAGCATGACTTGAGGTCTTTCTTTAATCTGAATGAAACAGCAATTAGCATGTCCCTAAAATAAAGGATGTCCCATTCAATCCTTGGGTCACGCGAGCACCCACTAAGTCTCCACAATGTATGTGCTTTTATTAATGCATGGCCATCAACTGTACTGTCGTTCCACAAGTACCACTTAATTCCCTTCAAACCAGACTTTGATTCGCCTATGGTCATCATCCATACTTAAGTACTTAAAAAAACAGACTTAAGTTCTTGTTTTAATTAATGCAACCAAACGTAGGGTCATCCTCCATATTATCATTATACAAGTAGGACCTGCGGTCTTTTTTTATTCTGAATAATATAAAATAATTTTTTTTTTATTTGCGTACCCACACACAAATCTCCACGGCATTGCCTTCTTAAATATATGAATGGAAGAAAATGTATTGTCATCCGCCACTCTATCATTCCACAAATACTAGGACCTCAGGTCTTTTTCTAATCAGAATAAAATGTTAATTATCATGTCACTAAAAAAATCCACTCACGAGTCTGCACCAATTAGCATTCTTATTTTTCTCTCTGTATTTTAATTGAGCCACAAAAAAAAGTATGCCATCCTCCATAATATCATTCCACAAGTAAGATTCAAGGTTTCTTTTTAAATCTGAATAAAAATACCAATTTTAATATGTCCCAAAAAAAGATCTATTAATTTGGTCAATACTAGGATATGAAGAATTTGTTGTGAAAGAGATTATTTCATTTATTGAGGTAATGCATATTTATACATGAGAGATTTTTTCTATATCATGTACTCGTAGCTTGTTTGAGGATTAGAACATATATTGAAAACAAAGTTATCATTCCATATTTAAAAGCGTATACAATTTATACCGTTCCATATTTTATCATTTTATATTTGTCTATCTCATTATCTTCTATAATGCCCCCGCAAGATTGAACTTCTGTGAAAAATGTCAATCTTGGACCAATAAAACTGAAATATCCTACGTGCGAGAGGCTTTTTGAGTGAGTCTTCTTGTTGGTCAGAAGTATAGACATGAGAAACACGTAGTTGATGTTTGACAACTTAATCTCTAACAAAGTGAAAGTCGATGACATTGTATTTCATACGTGAGTGGAACACCGAGTTGACGCATACGTACATGGCACTAACATTATCATAGTATGCTATACAAGTGGATTGGGAGGCGATGCCAAGTTTCCTTTTATGTGGCAGATTGGTAATCCAATTGAGTTTTGCGGTGGTAGCAGTGATGCCTCATTATTCAACTTAAGTGGTAGATATTGCGAATGAGTTTTGTTTCTTGAAACTCCAACTGATCAAATTTGCTCCAAGGAAGATAATGTGTGCTAATGTAGATGTTCTATCATCAGTGTTGCCTACCTAATCAGCATCGATGATAGCATGAAGACGAAGTGATGAGTGTTTATGAATGAGAAGTCCATAACCGAGAGTCCCTTTATGATATCACAAAACACATTTTAGTGCAAACTAATACAAATTGGAGGGCTGATGCATGAATTGTGATAATTTGTTAACTACAAATGAAATTTCTTGATGTGTTTGAGATAAATATTATAAGGAACAAAGTAATTATTGGTACTATGTGAGATCTATAGTAGGGCTATCATCATATAATTTGAGTGACTTAATTGCCGAGAGTTGGGTGACAACTTCTTTAGCATTCTGCATATTCATCATTGATAATATATCTCGAATGTACTTCTTTTGAGATAGAAAGAGTTCAGAAGATATAAACATTGCTTCCACTCCTAGAAAGTAGCTTAAGGTTTCTAAGTCTAAGTCTTTGATGGAGAATAGATTTACCAATTGCATAAGGAATTACTTGATTTCCATGGAATGGTTGCTTGTGACAACATAGGCTAGTAGATGTATAATACAATTCTTTTGTTGTTGTAGGAATAAGGAGGTGTTGGACTTGGAGTTGTCGAAATCAATTGATATTAAAACTTAGCTTTGTTTGGTATATTAGGCACTTAGAGCTTAGTGAAGTCCATAAATAATTTGTCTTAATTTACAAATATGATCTAGATACTTAGGATGGATGAAGTCAAGGAATTGCTACATAAAGACATCTTTTGTTAAGGTCTAATATAAGAAAGTATTGTTAATATCTAATTATGGTATGAGTGATAGCCAAACTCCAAATGAGTCGAATTATCATTGTTTTAACAATTGGATTGAATGTCTCTATGAAATCAACGCCTAGCCATTGGTGAAACCCTTTAGCCACTAGATGTGCTTTGTATTTGACAATGGGTTATGTTGTCTAAGCTAAGCGGTATTATTAGGTTGTGATGAAGGTATAAGAATTGGTAAAGAATTAGTGACAAGTACTAGATTAGGCTGATGCACTTCAGTGTCACTTTACTGAGGAGAGGATAAAGACATCATTTGTGGTGTCGAGGGTTTTATTTTATCGGGTATTGCAAAGTTAGTTGGTGGAGAGGTAGATGGAACAGTTGCATATGTGGTAAGGTGCTACTTAACTAGAGAAATAAGGGAGTATATGTTCAAAGGAGAATTACTATTTGATGTAGCGAGAGGTGCGCTTGAGGGGGTTTGAGGTGTACTCATATAAACCTAGTGATGGATTATTGGAGTGGCTCGCATTGCTAAAGGAGTAATGTTTCAGAAGGTATATGTAGACTTAATAAAAATAATATAACGTGATACAAAGACCTTTTGAGTTTGAGGATCACAGAACCAAACAACATTATATTCAAGGGAATAGCTAATGAAGATGCAATGCTTGGATTTTTGGTGTTAACTTGTGTAAAACATAGGGGCGTAGTAAGGGATAACATAAACAACCAAATACCATAAGTTTAAAAAATTTGGGGCTTTATAAAATAGTTTTTCCAATGATAAAACTAGTTGCATAAAATTGGGGTGAGTATACAGTTAATGAGGTAGACTGCAATTTGAAAGGTCGTTGGCCAAAAAGTTAGTGGGATAAAGGCATAGTGTAGGAGGGTGAGACAAGTCTTAACTATATATCAGTGCTTTAATTTGGTAAAGACAACTAGTTGAGGTGTATATAATTGTGATTTAAGATATTGTATACCAAATGATGAGAGATAAGTTGTTAAAGTTTGGTATTCACCTCCACCATCAGAGTAAACTGTTTTAATGATAGACTAGAAGAATTCTTAGCCAACTTTCTAAAATAAATAAAAGATTACAGTGACTTCAAATTTATGTGTTAGAGGATATAACTATATATATTTAGCGATGTAATATATAAAAATGACATAAAATATAAAATTATAAATGGAAATGATTGGAACAGGGCCCCATATATCAGTGCAATGATTTCAAACGGTTTGGAGCAAGATACGGAATACGTTCTAAAAGGTAGTCTATAACTTTTATTACTGAGGCAATCATTACAATGAGTTATAATTCTATTTGATTTGAGAGTTAGAAGGGATTACGAGAAATTAACTATTGTTGAATGGAGGACGACGAGTGACTAAGGCGACGATGCAAAACATCGATTGGAGCAACAAATTGAAGCAAGAGTAATTAGTTATGTGTTTTGTTAAGTTGATGGCTGCTCGTTGATATTGTCTTTATTTTGATCTTGGACCAAGGATGCCCCCGTACTCAGATCCTTTATAAGAAATGAGTTAAAAAAGAATTTAATATATATGTTATTTTTTTTACATAATTAAGAGATAAAAATAAGGTCTCTTTTGATATGAGGTGCACTCAAAACATCATTGAGTGTAGAAGTGTTTGTATGTGAATTAGTGGAACTAGTATGAGCGATAGGAATTCCATCACCGTGCACTCAACAATTCTTCGTATTCGTCTCCTAGGATATTGAGAGTATGGACAATGAATTTTTTATAACTGAGAGGATGACCTATTAAGGTCAAATCATCTATAGTGACTTTTATATTTGACATATAATCAACAATAAATACCTCCCTATTGTGTTGTTTTCATTAGAGTAGATAAAAAAGATATCATGCGAGTGGGAGAGTGATTGAAGAGGGTGGTTTATAATTAGATCATGCTTTTGTTGCAGTGGTGCATGAAGAGATTCGTGGTACTATGGAGCCAACAACTGAGACTTGAATAACTTGTAGAATAAGATATTATTTGTAGTCATAACTTGTGATCAGGATTTGCCATTAGACTGGATTCTAATGATATTTAAATTTTTTTTGGTTAACAACTAAGAGAGCCATTGATGCAGCCTAATAGATCATATCTATAAAGGAGATTGGTCAATTATGCTTGCCAAGATTCATAGTTATTGCCTTTGGAGAGCTTGAAGGGGACTAGAAATACTACATCGATAGATATAAATCCTATAGGTTGAGATTAACTATTGAAAATATGTTGTAATCCAATAAGGAAAATCTAGAATTAACTAATGGTCTAATTTGGATGCATCGATGGTGGAGATCTGATTTATTAGAGGAGATCAGATCTGAGAAGTACACAGAGGGAGGATCTAATTTGAGATGTGAAGGAGAGGGTGATCTCTTCCATTCTCTCATGAGTCCTCTTGATCGCAAGTGTCGATGGCACAATCGAATTTATTGAAATGTTGCTTGAAGTAAGAAAGCTATGATACAATGAAGGATTTATTATGAAATTGATGATTTCATTCATTGAGATAATGTATATATATACAAGTAGTGAGGGAGAGATTTTTCTTAATCATGCTCTTAGATATGTGATCGATCCTCAAATCTTAGATTGATCGAGGATTTAACATGTATGGAATACAAAGTTGTCATTCCATATTTGCCTAAATCATTATCTTTTATATCATATTATATTTGTCATTTGCCTAGATCATGATCTTCTATCAGAACCAAAGTTATTTCTTTAACAGAATAAAATATTAATTGTCATGTCCTAGAGAAAATAGATCTAATCACAAGTCTGCACAAAATAGCATTTTGAATATATATATATATATATATTTATGTGTGTGTGTGTTATATATATGTGTGTGTGTATTTTAATTAATATGAGAAAATGTATTACCATCCTCCATACTATCATTCCATAACTAGGATTTAAGATTTTTTAATCTGAATAAAATGCCAATTTAATGTCCTGAGATTGATTCACATACCTACTCATAAGTCTCTACAAAATAACATGCCCTTTGCCGGGGATGGCGGATATGACTGACGGTGGTGGGATGACATGGGGTGTCAAGGGGCCTGCCCATCCCTTCGACGAGAATTATGATCGTGATTGTTGCTAATCTTGTTATTATTGTTTTTTTTCCATTGCGAGCAGTGTTCTTCATACTGACTCCCCTTGGGTCGGGAAGAGTCGATCCTACAAGGGGACTCCCTCCTTACCGAGACAAGAGGAGCCCTATCCATTGTTGACAGTAGCAACTCATCTCCTTGCCGATGTTAACTAGGTGGGTGTGAGGTGCATTTGTCTAATCCAGGGGTCGGAAGAGGATCGGGCCTTCGAGGTGGAGTGGTAGCTCTCCGCCCAACTTTGGCTTCCCAACGCTCAAGGTAAGATGGGTTTGACACCACTGGTTTGGTTTTAATACCAAGCTTGGCAATTGCTTGAAGGATATTGCCTTGGAGATCCATGTTTGCAAATGGTTGCTTATGACAACATAGTGTTGGGAAACCTCAGTGGGAGTATCACATGCACAACGACAAAAAAAACTAGTTTTCCATGTAGATCAAATTATCATGCAAAAGATTGAGGTCACGAGAAAAACGTAAAATCAAAAAACCGCATCATGTGTGAGAGATTGATTACCTAGGGAAATCGTATATCCCTGTATTCCAGATCCGGATGAAGAGGATGAAGGAGGTCAAGCATCCTCCTCTCTAGCGATATCCATACGATGGATCTCTATAGCAAAACTCTTCCAATCTGATCTTGCAACTCTTGCATAGAGGGAGGGAGGGGAATAGGAGGGGGAGGCCAAAGTTGCGTCCTATCAGCTATGAGTTTCCCTCTTATTTATAGAGAGCCGCCAAAAAATCTTAGGGCTCCTGCCTTAGTGGGTATTAGATCTCCATCTAATACCCACTAACCTTGCATTATTGGATCTCTATCCAATAATCTCCTTGGGCCTCAATCAAAGAGCCCATCAGTATAAGGTCTCATCTAATGAGAATAGGGGCTAATTGGATCTCCATCTAATCCTATATTCGTTGAAGCATCCACCATATATGTGTGACCCTCTTGGCCTGATATCGAGCTGGCTGTGAGTCACTCCTATCAGAAATCCTCCTTATATAGTGAATTATTATCCCTCATAATAATTCACTCGACTCATCGACTATGGACATACTAGACCACTAGTCCATAGTCCCTAAACAGTACAGGGGGATCAAATTCATCGGACCTGTCTGTCCACAGTTACCGTGTATCTATAATCCCTCATCCAACTAATATCTCAGAGATCGTATATTGGACATGGTAATATCATGTCACATACGGAATCAATTTATCTAGCTCTAATCGGATTCTATCATAGAACTATTTCTCTCTCAATCCGAATGACCCTGGCTAGGGATTTGTCTGAGCAAGCACATATGAGATATTCCTCTCGTGATACCGAGAGTGTATGATCCTCTATTGATAATCAATTGCCTTCGTAAGGTTGGCTACCAATCCCGATAACCAATTATACCAGATCTGGAGCTTTCCAAACCTGTAAGTCTGGCGTCAAAGAAAAGAGTACTCATACAAGGCATCCTTGGTGTCTCAAGTCCAAGGACCAGATACGCAACTGGGACTATAGAATCGCTGTCTGACATTAGGTATCATTAAGCATACAACATTCCATAAGCGGATCAATCAGTGAACTCATTCTCCAATGAGCACCTATATTATATCCTTAGCGTCTCCACATAAGTGGCTATGAGCCAGCCGCCTCCATCATATGGACGGGTATATAGTACACCGGTCTATCCGGTTATCTCGATGTCCCTCTCGAGCAACCTATGTTTGAGATTATTTAGGATCCGTGTTTAAAGGTGAATCGATCTTATTATCGTGATCTCATCATGATCCGACTCCCATTGCATAGAACAAAGGATATCACAGTATATATGCTACATATAATATAATATGAGATTATGCCAATATTAATCATAAGTAAAAAGATCGCACAGTGTGTCAAGCGTGCCATCACTCACGTGATTGACTTGCAGGGTACTTGTAACCAGCAATCTCTCACTTGACCTAAAGTCAATCACCTATGTGTCTGATCCCATCAGACCCCTTCGACGCTCAAATACAATTTGAGCCAACGGCTTCGATAGTGGATCTGCAATGTTATCTTCGGATGAAACTCTTTCTATTGCTATATCTTTTGGGTCATGATCGCTCTAATCAGATGGAACCTCCTCAGAACAATTCTGATGAGACATGGGTTCCCTTGCTAGAGTTATCCCCCTGTTGTTGTCGCAATATATGGGAATCAGCTCCACGCTGCTTGGTACAACTCCCATATCATGATGAACTTCTTCATCCATACCCTTTCTTTCATTGCTTTTGCTATAGCAATGCATTCCGCCTTTGTGGTCAAGTTAGCAGTAGTATGTTGCTTGGAACTCTTTCAACTTACTGCTCCTCCATTCAGGGTGAAAACAAATCCTAAATTCGACTTGCTATCATTAATGCCGGACTAAAAACTTGAGTTCGTGTAGCCCTCAACCTGGGGGTTACCTTCTCCGTATACCAGTAAAAGATCCTTAGTGCTTCTCAAGTACTTAAGGATACACTTTATTGCCTTCCAGTGTTCTAAACCTGGATCTGCCTGATACCTACTCGTGACACTCAGAATATGCGTTATATCAAGCCTGATACATAGCATAGCATACATGATAGACCCTACAACTGAGACATAGGGTATCTCATCCATGTTTGCCCTTTTTTCAGGAGTCTTTGGGGACATACTCCTAGAAAGTGATATTCCATGTCTCATCGGTATGAGACATCTCTTGAAATTCTTCATGCCAAATCTTTTGACAATAGAGTTTATGTACCTAGATTGGGACAAGCCAAGCATCATCTTTGATCTATCTATATAGAGCTGGATCCCCAAAATATAGGATGCTTCCCCTAAGTCTATCATGGAGAAGTTTCTGGATAGCCGAGCCTTTACTGTGGAGAGCATTCCTACATCATTCTCAATTATTAGGATGTCATCCATATACAATACCAAGAAGGTGGTAGCACTCCCACTTACCTTCCTATATACACAAGGTTCATCTTCGTTCTTAACGAAGTCATAAGATCTGATCATCTCATCAAATCTTATGTTCCAACTTCAGGAAGCTTGCTTTAGTCCATAAATGGACTTGAGCAACCTGCACACTTCATCTAGACTCTCTGGATATGAATCCCTCTGGTTGTATCATATACACCTCCTCCTTGAGATTGCCATTAAGGAATATTATTTTGACATCCATCTGCCAGATCTCATAGCCATAGTGTGCTACAATGGCCAAAAGAATTCTGATGGACTTAAGCATGACTATAAGTGAAAAGGTTTCGTCATAGTCAACTCCTTGTCTTTGACGATATCTTTTAGCTATTAGCCTTGTCTTATAGGTCTCTACCTTTCCAATCTACTCTGATCTTTTTTTTGAAGATCTACTTGCAACTGATGAGTACTATACCCTCAGGTGCATCCATAAGGTTCCAAACCTTGTTAGAGTACATGGAATCCATCTTAGAATTTATCGCTTCTTGCCACTTCCCGGAGTCTATACTCATAATAGCCTCCTCGTAGGTCTGAGGATCAACATCCGAGAGTCCTCTCCATTGATATGTCCCACATATCTTTCAGGAGAGTGAGATACTCTGCTAGACCTACACAAAGTTAGAATTTATGTGTTATGTACTTGAATAGACTCGGGCTCTGGAATGGTGCTTGAGCTAGGTTCTCTAACCTCACTCAATTCTATCTTACTCCCACTGTTTCCACCAAGAATGTGTTCCTTCTCAAGGAACACTGATCTCTTGGCAACAAAGACATTTTGGTCCTCGGGATGATAGAAATAATACCCCAAAGTCTCTTTAGGGTATCTCACGAACGTGCACCGTTCCATCCTTGATTCTAACCTGTCATGGTTGTATCTTTTAACATGGGTAGGACAGCCCCAAATCTTAACTACCTTAAGATCGGATTTCTTTCCTTTCCATATCTCATATTGTGTAGATACTATCAATTTTGATGGAACACTCAGAAGGTAAGTTGCGGTCTCTATGGCGTATCCCAAGAATGAGACAGGTAGGTCAGTAAAACTCATCATTGAGCTGAGGTGTATAAGGAGGTGTCCACTGGGATAGAATTCTATTGTCCCTAAGGAAATGGGTGAACTCCATACTAAAGTACTCTCCTCCTCAATCTGATCGAAGAGTCTTAATACTCTTTCTAATTTGGTTCTCCACCTCATTTTATATTTTCTGAATTTCTCAAAGGCCTTAGACTTGTACTTCATCAAGTACACGTGTCAATACCTAGAGAAATTATTAGTGAATGTAATAAAGTATGAGTAACCACCTATAGCCTGAGTTGTCATGGGACCACATACATCACTATGTATGAGTTTGAATAACTCGGTGGCTCTCTCTCCAGTTCCACTAAAAGGAGAGTTAGTCATCTTTCCACGAAGGCAAAGTTCACAAGTTGCATATGACTCATAGTCAAATGGATCTAGTATCAATCTTTCAGCAACTTTTGAATCCTTCCCTCATGTATGTGACCTAGCCTACAATACCAAAGGTATGCATTATTCACCTTATCTTTTTTTCTCTTAGATATATTTATATTCATGATGTGTGGAGAAGTGTCTAACACATATAAGTCATTTATCAATGTCCCTCTAGTGATGATCACATCATCCATAATTATTGAACAATTATTATTCTCAAAAACTAATTTATATCCACTAATTGTCAAACAAGAGATGAAAATAATATTTTTGATAATAGAGGGAACAAAATAGCATGCATCTAATGCAATAATAGCTCCATCAGGTAGATATAGGATGATCTCCCTAATAACAATTGCAGCAACTCTTGCTTCATTGCTCATCAGGTTCATCTCGCCTCTGGCCAATCTTCTAGGTCTTGCCAGAACCTACAATGAATTACAGATATGATAAGCACTTTCAGTATCCAATACCCATGTGTTATCATGAAAATCTGACAAGTGGAGACTGATCATGAATATACCTGAAGCTTCTATTTTACCTTATTTGCAAGGTAGTCCTTACAGTTCCTCTTCTAATGCCCATCTTGGCCGTAGTGGAATTACTGTCCTTGGTCCTTTGTCGAGTTTTTCTTAACAATCTCTACCTTACCCAGTCTTCCTTTGCCCTTACCCTTCTTAAGGGTCTTACTGGACTTCCTTTTCTGCTTGGTCTCACCAATATATAGAACTGGTTTCTCCTTCTTGATGATACTCTCAGCTTCCCTTAACATATTGAGGAGCTCAGGGAGAGTCACCTCAAACTTGCTCATATTAAAATTCATGATGAAGTGAGAAAAAGAATCTAGTATGGACTGAAGTATAAGATCAACACACAGGTTATCCTCTGGGACTATCTATATACTTCACAAAGCGAGCGATCTCCTCCTTGCTTATCCTTCCCTCCAGCGTGGGCATAATCATGTTAAGGACATATAGGATTTTCTCCTCCGTGAAAATAATTCTCAAATTATGAAGCCTTTAGACCAATGAGGTGGTTGGCATCAAGTATGCCACGTAGGGGGTTTGCAAGCGACAAACAAGATATAGCATAAATTAAATAACATGCAGATTTTGTAGAAAATACTAATTAAGATATGAACTTCTATCTTAATGTACTTCCACTATTTTCCTATCGAATCACGCGACACCCTCGACACGTGAGACGAAAGTCTCCGGCAGACTCCTAGTGGAGATCGAGATCCAATCGGCATCTTAATGCAACCTCGAGGAACTCGACTAATTACACTAAGCCCAAAAGGTAGACAACTCTTGTCAATCATAACTTATTATGATTCCTGTCATGTTCGACCTCTGAATCATCATGGTCTCGAGGGACTCGACCAATCATGATGTTTAGTTAAGTCATCACCATCGTTACAAGATGAGTCTGATTCGATGATATGCCCTCGAGGGACTCGACCAAGCATACCATGTCCTCAGTCATCGGTGACATCTCTATGTCGTAGGCAAGATCTCAATCGCATAGATAGGTGAGCCTCGAGGGACTCGACCAAGTACACTAAACCCAAAAGGTAAGCAACTCTTGCCAATCACAACTCCTTGTGATTCTCGTCATGTTCGGCATCTGAATCATCATGGTCTCGATTGCTCGACCAACCATAAAATTTAGTTAATTCATCATCATCATTACAAGATGAGTCTGATTCGATGGATATGCTCTCGATTGCTCGACCAAGCCATACAATGACCTCAGGTCACCAGTGACATCTATATGTCGTAGGCAAGAATTCGATCACATAGATAGGTGAGCCTTAAGTGACTCGACCAACTCAACTTATGTCGTGATTTAATATCTTCCTATAATGATGGAAGGCCACGTGGGCCAATCTTATTGCCTCATATGCGCAGCGAAAATCAAAATAAAAACTAGTTTCCCACGCAGATCAAATCGTCGTGCAAAAGATTCGGGTCATGAGAAAAACCGTAAAAATTAGAAAACCATGATGTGTGAGAGATTGATTTTACCTAGGGAGATTGTATATCCCTATATTCCAAATCTGGATGGAGAAGATGAAGGAGGTCAGGCGTCCTCCTCTCTAACGGTATCCACACAATGGATCTCTGCAGCGGAACTCCTTCGATCTGATCTCGCAACTCTTGCGCATAGGAAGGGAGAAGAATAAGAGGCGGTGGCTAAAGTTGTAGCCTATCAACCATGAGTCTCCCCTCCTATTTATAGATAGCCACCAAAAACCCTAGGGCTCCTGCCTTAGTGGGTATTGGATCTCCATCCAATAACCCACTAACCTTGCATTATTGGATCTCTATCCAATAATCTCCTTAGGCCTCTAATTGGGCCTTAAGCAAGGAGCTCATCAGCATAGGGTCTCATCTAATGAGAATAAGGACTAATTGGATCTCCATCTAATCCTCTATTCGTTGAAGCATCCACCATATGTGTGTGACTCTCTAGGCCCGATACTGAGTTGGCCATGAGTCACTCCCATCAGAACTCCTTCTGATAAAATAAATTATTATCCTCATAATAATTTACTCGACTCATCAACTATGGACGTACTAGGCCACTACGCTATAGTTCCCAAACGGTATAGGGGGATCAAATCCATCATACCTATCTGTCCACAATTACCATGTATCTATAATTTCTCATCCAACTAATATCCCAAAGACTGTATATTGGACATGGTACTATCAGGTAACATACGAAATCAGTTGTCTTACTCTAATCAGATTCTACCGAAGAACTCTTTCTCTCTCAGTCCGAACGACCCTGGCCAGGGATTTATCTGAGCAAGCACATATGAGATATTCCTCTCGTGATACCAAGAGTGGATGATCATCTATTGACACTCAATTATCTTGATAAGGTTAGCTACCAATCCCGATAACCAGTTGTACCATATCTAGAACTTTCTAAACCTGTAAGTCTAGCATCAAAGAAAGGAGTACTCATACAAGGCATCATTGGTGTCTCAAGTCAATGAACTAGATACACAACTGGGACTATGGAATCAATGTCTGAGATTAAGTATCATCAACCATACAGTATTCCATAAGCAGATCAATCAGTGAACTCATTCTCCAATGAGCACATGTACTATATCCTTAGTGTCTCCACACAAGTGGCTATGAGACCAGCCACCTCTATCATATGGATGGGTATATAGTACATCGGTTAGTCTAGTTATCTCGATGACCCTCTCAAGTAACTTATGATCGGGATTATTTAGTATCCGTGAATTGATCTCATTATCATGATCTCATCACGATCTGATTCTCATTGCATAGAGCCAAGAATGTCACAATATATATATATATATATATATATATATATATATATATATATATATATATATATACAACAGATAATATAATATGAGAATATATCAATATTAATCATAAGTAAAAAGATCATGTAATGTGTCACACGTGCCATCACTCATGTGATTGGCTTGTATGGCACCTGTAACTAGTAGTTTGGCCTCTGAAACATCATAGTCTCGACTGCTCGACCAATCATGAAGTTCAGTTAAGTCATCACCATCATTACAAGATGAGTCTGATTCGATAGATATGCTCTTGACTGCTCGACCAAGTCATATCATGTCCTCAAGTCACCGGAGACATCTATATGTCATAGGCAAGAACTCGATCACGTAGATAGGTGAGCCTCGAGTGACTCGACCAACTCAACCTATATCGTGATTCAATTTCTTCCTATAACAATGAAAGGTCATGTGGGCCAATCTTATTGCCTCACATGAGCAGCGAAAATCAAAATAAAAACTGGCTTCCCACGTAGATCAAATCGTCGTGCAAAAGATTCGGGTCGCGAGAAAAATCATAAAAATAAAAAAATCACGATACGTGAGAGATTGATTTTACCTAGGAAGATTTTATATCCCTATATTCAAGATCCGGATGGAGAAGTTGAAGGAGGTCAAGTGTCCTCCTCTCTAGCGGTATCCACACAATGGATCTCTGCAGCGAAACTCCTCTAATCTGATCTCGCAACTCTTGCGCAGAGGGAGGGAGAAGAATAGGAGGTGGTGGCTAAAGCTGCAACCTATCAACCATGAGTCTCCCCTCCTATTTATAGAGAGCCACCAAAAACCCTAGGGCTCCTGCCATAGTGGGTATTGGATCTCCATCCAATAACCTACTAACCTTGCATTATTGGATATTCATCCAATAATCTCCTTAGGCCTCTACTTGGGCCTTAAGTAAGGAGCTCATCAGCATAGGGTCTCATCTAATAAAAATAAGGGCTAATTGGATCTCCATCCAATCCTCTATTCGCTGAAGCATCCACCATATGTGTGTGACCCTCTAGGCCCGATACTGAGCTGGCTTTGAGTCACTCCCATCAGAACTCCTTCTGATATAATAAATTATTATCCCCATAATAATTCACTCGACTCATCGACTATGGATGTATTAGGCCACTACGCCATAGTCCCCAAACGGTATAGGGGGATCAAATCCATCGGACCTGTCTGTCCACAATTACCATGTATCTATAATTTCTCATCGAACTAATATCTCAGATATCATATATTGGATATGGTACTATCAGGTCACATATAGAATCAGTTTGTCTTGCTCTAATCGAATTCTACCGAAGAACTGTTTCTCTCTCAATCCGAATAACCCTGGCCAAGGATTTATTTGAACAAGCACATATAAGATATTCCTCTCATGATACCGAGAGTGGATGATCTTCTTTTGACATTCAATTGCCTTCATATGGTTGGCTACCAATCCCGATAACTAGTTGTACCATATCTGAAACTTTCTAAACCTGTAAGTCTGGCGTCAAAGAAATGAGTACTCATACAAGACATCATTGGTGTCTCAAGTCAAAGGACCAGATACATAACTTGGACAATCGAATCACTATCAGAGGACCTGGCCATGGCCGACCGCCCCCTTTTCCTTGCTGCTTTCACTGCAAAAATGCAGCAAGAACATGTAGAATAATTCTGCTTGATTCAATCTCATCACACATAGTTTAAAACCAATCTTTTACACGAAAACCTTGGCTTTGATACCACTGTTAGGAAACATCAGCGGGAGCATCACATGCATAGGAAAAATCAAAACAAAAAAAAATTGGTTTCCCACACAGATCAAATCATCATGCAAAAGATTAAGGTCGCGAGAAAAATGTAAAACAAAAAAACTGCATCATGTGTGAGATTGATTACCTAGGGAGATCGTATATCCCTATATTCCATATCCGGATGGAGAAAATGAAGGAGGTCAAGTGTCCTCCTATCTAGCGGTATCCATACGATGGATCTCTACAACAAAACTCCTCTAATCTGATCTTGCAACTCTTGCGTAGAGTGATGGAGGAGAATAGGAGGGGGAGGCCAAAGCTACAGCCTATCAACCATAAGTTTCCCCTCCTATTTATAAAGAGCCACCAAAAAACTCTATGGCTCTTGCCTTAGTGGGTATTTGATCTCCATCCAATTACCTACTAACCTTGCATTATTGGATCTATATCCAATAATCTCCTTGGGCCTCACTCAATCAAAGAGCCTATCAGCATAGGATCTCATCTAATAAGAATACGGGCTAATTGGATCTCCATACAATCCTATATTCGGTGAAGCATCCGTCATATGTGCGTGACCCTATAGGCCCAATACCAAGCTGGCTGTGAGTCACTCCCATTAGAACTCCTTCTAATATAGTGAATTATTATCCTTATAATAATTCACTCGACTCATCGACTATGGACGTATTAGGCCACTACGCCATAGTCCTCAGACGGTACAGGGGGATCAAATCCATCGGATCTATCTGTCCACAGTTACCGTGTATCCATAATCCCTCATCCAACTAATATCTCAGAGATCGTATATTTGACATGGTACTATCAGGTCACATATAGAATCAGTTTATCTTGCTTTAATCGGATTCTATCAAAGAACTCTTTCTCTCTCAATTCGAATGACCCTAACTAGGGATTTATCTGAGCAAGCACATATGAGATATTTCTCTCGTGATACCGAGAGTGGATGATCTTCTATTGACACTCAATTACCTTCGTAAGGTTGACTATCAATCTCGATAACTAGTTGTACCAGATTTAGAGCTTTCAAACCTATAAGTTCGATGTCAAAGAAATAAGTACTCATACAAGGCATCCTTGGTGTCTCAATTCAAAGGACCAGATACACAACTGGGACTATAAAATCACTGTCTTACATTAAGTATCTTTAACCATACAGTATTTCATAAGCGGATTAATCAGTAAATTCATTCTCCAATGAGCACATGTACTATATCCTTAGTGTCTCCACACAAGTGGCTATGAGACCAGCAACCTCTATCATATAGACAGGTATATAGTATATCGATCTGTCTAGTTATCTCGATGTCCCTCTCGAGCAACATATGACTGAAATTATTTAGGATCCGTGTTTAAAGGTGAATTGATCTCATTATCATGATCTCATCATGATCCGACTCTCATTGCACAGAACCAAGGACATCACAGTATATATGCTACAGATAATATAATGTGAGAATATGTCAATATTAATCATATGCAAAAAGATCGTACAATATGCCACACGTGTCATCACTCACGATTTGCAGGGCACCTATAACTAGCACATAGGCTAGTAGATGTATAACACAATTCTTTTGTTGTTGAAGGAATAATGAGGTGTTGGACTTGGAGTTTATGAAATCAAATGATATTAAAACTAAGCTTTTTTTAGTATACTAGGCACTTAGAGCTTAGTGAAGTCCATAAATAATTTGTCATAATTTACAAATATGATCTAGATACTTAGGATAGATGAAATCAAGGAGTTGCTACATAAAGACATCTTTTGTTAAGATTTGATGTAAGAAAGTATTATTAATATCTAATTATCATATATGTCAGCCTCGAGTGATATCCAAACTCGGATGAGTTGAATTATCATTGTTTTAACAATTGGACTGAATGTCTCTATGAAATTAACACCTAGCCGTTGGTGAAACCCTTTAGCCACAAGATGTGCTTTGTATCTGACAATGGGCTATGTTGTCTATGCTAAGCGATATTCCTAGGTCGTGATGAATGTATAAGAATTGGTAAGGAATTAGTGACATGCACTAGATCAAGCTGATGCACTTCAGTGTCACTTTACTGAGGAGAGGATAAAGACATCATTTGTGGTGCCGAGGGTATTGTTTTATCGGGTATTGCAAAGTCAGTTGGTGGAGAGGTAGATGGAGCAGTTGCATATGTGGTAAGGTGTTACTTAACTAGAGTAATAAGGGAGTATAGGTTTAAAGGAGAATTACGATTTGATATAGTGAAAGGTGCGCTTGAGGGGGTTTGAGGTGTACTCATATAAACCTAATGATGGATGATTATTGGAGTGGCTCACATTGCTAAAGGAGCAAGGTTTCAGAAGGTATATGTAGACTCAATAAAAATAATATAACGTGATACAAAGACCTTTTGAGTTTGAGGATCATAGAACCAAACAACATTATATTCAAGGGAATAGCTAATGAAGATGCAATGCTAGGATTTTTGATGTTAACTTGTGTAAAACATAGGGGCGTATTAAGGGATAACATAAACAACCAAATACTTTAAGTTTAAAAAAAGTTTGGGGCTTTATAAAATAGTTTTTCCAATGATAAAACTGGTGGTATAAAATTGGGGTGAGTATACAGTTAATAAGATAGACTGCAATTTGAAAGGTTTTTGGCCAAAAAGTTAGTGGGATATAAGCATAGTGTAGGAGGGCGAGACCAATCTTAACTATATATCAGTACTTTGATTTGGTAGAGACAACTAGTTGAGGTGTATATAATGATGATTTAAGATATTATATACGAAATGATGAGAGATAAGTTGTTAAAGTTTGGTATTCACCTTCTCCATCAAAGTAAACTATTTTAATGATATATTAGAAGAATTCTTAGCCAACTTTCTAAAACGAATAAAGACTATAATGACTTCAAATTTATGTGTTAGAGGATATAACCATATATATTTAGTGATGTAATATATAAAAATGACATAAAATACAAAATTATAAATGGAAGTGGTTGGAACAAGGCCCCATATATCTGTGCAATGATTTCAAATGGTTTGGAGCAAGATATGAAATACGTTCCAAAAGGTAGTCTATAATTTTTATTACTTAGGCAAGTATTACAATGAGTTATAATTCTATTTGATTTGAGAGTTAGAAGGGATTACGAGAAATTAGCTATTGTTGAATGGAGGACGACGGGTGACTAAGGCGATGATGCTAAACATCGATTGGAGCAACAATTCAAGCAAGAGTAATTAGTTAGGTGTTTTGTTAAGTTGATGGTCGCTCGTTGATATTGTCTTTATTTTGATCTTGGACCACGGAGGCCCCTGTACTCAGATCCTTTATAAGAAATGAGTTAAAAAAGAATTTAATATATATGTTATTTTGTTTACATAATTAAGAGATAGAAATAAGGTCTCTTTTGATATCTGGTGCACTCAAAACATCATTGAGTATAAAAGTGTTTGTATGTGAATTAGTGGAACTAGTATGAGTGATAGGAATTCTATTACCGTGCACTCAACAGTTCTTCGTATTCGTCTCCCAGGCTATTGAGAGTATGAACAATGAATTTTTTATAACTGATAGGATGACCTATTAAGGTCAAATCATCTATAATGACTTTTAGATTTGACATATAATTAGCAATAAATACCTCCCTATTGTGTTGTTTTCATTATACTAGATAAAAAAGATAGCATGCGAGTACGAAATCAATTGAAAAGGATGGTTTATAATTAGATCATGCATTTGTTGTAGTGTTGCATGAAGAGATTACTGGTACTATGGAGCCAACAACTGAGATTTGAATAACTTCTAGAATAAGATGATATTATTATAGCCATAACTTGTGATCAAGATTTGCCATTGGGCTGGGTTCTCATGATATTTGAATTTTTTTTTGTTGACAACTATGAGAGCCATTGATGCAGCCTAATAGATCATATATATAAAGGAGATTAGTCAATTATGCTTGCCAAGATTCATAGTTATTGTCTTTAGAGAGCTTGAAGGGGACGAGAAATACTACAACTATAGATATAAAACCTATAGGTTGAGATTAACTATTGTTTTCGGATGAAGCAATGTTTGGAGCATCATATAGAAGTGGAAGTCATATTGAGAATATGTTGTAATCCAATAAGGAAAATCTAGAATTAACTAATGGTCTAATTTGGATGCATCGATGGTGGAGATCTGATTTGTTGGAGGAGATCAGATCTGAGAAGTACACATAGGGAGGATCTAATTTGAGATGTGAAGGAGAGGGCGATCTCTTCTGTTCTCTCCTGAGTCCTCTCGATCGCAAGTGTCGTTGGCACAGTCAAATTTGTTGAAATATTGCTTGAAGTAAGAATGCTCCGATACAATGAAGAATTTATTATGAAATTGATGATTTCGTTCGTTGAGATAATGTATATTTATACAAGTAGTGAGGGAGAGATTTTTCTTAATCATATGCTTGAATCAAGCTCTCATATATGTGATCGATCCTCAAATCTTAGATTGATTGAGGATTTAACATGTAAGGAATACAAAGTTCTCATTCCATATTTGCCTAAATCATTATCTTTTATATCATATTATATTTATCATTTGCCAAGATCATGATCTTCAATCTGAACCAACGGTCTTTCTTTAATCAGAATAAAATATTAATTGTCATGTCCTAGAGAAAATAGATCTAATCACACGTCTGCACAAAATAGTATTTTGAATATATATATATATATATATGTGTGTGTGTGTGTGTGTGTGTGTGTGTATTTTAATTAATGCAAGAAAATGTATTACCATCCTCCATACTATCATTCCATAACTAGGATTTAAGAATTTCTAATCTGAATAAAATGCTAATTAAATGTCCTGAGAAAAGATCGATTGATTCACATACCTACTCATAAGTCTCCACAAAATAACATTCCCTTCGTTGGGGATGGCAGTTATAACTGAGGGTGGTGGGATGACATGGGGTGTCAAGGGGCCTGCCCATCCCTTCGACGAGAATTATGATCGTGATTTGTTGCTAATCTTGTTATTATTGTTGGTTTTTTCCATTACGAGCAGTGTTCTTCATACTGACTCCCCTTGGGTCGAGAAGAGTCGATCCTACAAGGGGACTCCCTCCTTACTGAGACAAGAGGAGCCCCATCTATTGTTGCTGGTAGCAACTCATCTCATTGCCGATGTTAATTAGGTGGCAGTGTTCTTCATACTGACTCCCCCTGGGTCGGGAAGAGTCGATCCTACAAGGGGACTCCCTCCTTACCGAGACAAGAGGAGCCCCATCTGTTGTTGTTGGTAGCAACTCATCTCCTTGTCGATGTTAACTAGGTGGGTGTGAGGTGCATTTGTTTGATATGAGGGTCAGAAGAGGTTCGGGCCTTCGAGGTGGAGTGGTAGCGCTTCGCCCAACTTTGGCTTCTCAACGCTCAAGGTAAGATGGGTTTGACACCACTGGTTTGGTTTTCATACCAAGTTTGACAATTGATTGAAGGATGTTGCCTTGGAGATCCATTTTTGTAAAAGAAAATCAAGGTTTGCCTTGGCTACTAAAGGATAAAAGAAGATAGTTTCTAACACTATACCCCAAGGTGAGGAGCTGAGCCAACAAGTTGAGGTGATTCAAAGATCCAAATTAGCTACTACTTCTTAATCTAGAGGATGGCGGTGGACTTGGATAGGGTGAGAGCTATTTGGCAGAAATGATCTTTCTCCAACTTGAGCAACCTTGGAGCGATGTTGGAAAACTTCTTGGTAAACTAACCCAAGTTGATCGACCACCTATTCCTCGAAGAAATAAAGTAAAAAACTTTTTTTCCAACCCTTATTTAAGGTTAGAGCCCCTTTGGCTTTGTAGCCATGGTGTGCAAAGAGGAAGTAGGCTAAGCTTCCAAAGCACAAGCTATAGCACGCGAGCAATAAAGTCAGCTTCGGGGTGATGTGAAGCATTTCTCATTCCTCGACTAACATTGAAAAATAGCGTCAATAGTTTGATGCCATCTAGGCAAACCAGAACTTCCTATAGCAGATGGCCTTAGATAAAATAGGATGAAAAGGAAAACTAAGTCTGACCTCTAGTACGTTAGTATTGGTGCAAAGAAGATGACATGACTCATAAGGTCAGTCACTGTGATGAACAGCCATAAGCTCAAACTCAATCAGAATGTGATATTCCTCCCAAATGTAACCCAAGCTGGAGGTAGACACGATCAAGTTAGATTCGAATAACTTCGTCGTAGGTGGTGAAACTCCATCGCTCGATGGATTTGCTCTCATGTGGATAGCCTCCTCAGGGGCAACCAATCCAACTTCTTTTACGGAAGAGATTCCCACTGTTGACACGATGGGTAGTTATAGAAATGGTAAGCCATCAGAGTCTCAAGAGCTAGTAGGGAAAGCAGAGGTGGACGACATATGAACTTTCGTTGAGTTTGTACTAGAGGCCAAAGTCAAGGTTAGATTGCCCCAAAGTGATTGTAGATGTGGTGAGCGATGAATGATTGGCCCACTATTTATAGGCACCAAAGGTGACCCTTCCACTACCTTCTTGAATGATTACAGAAGATGAGCAACACGACACAATCTACATGATTGATTGTGGCATGTCATCATCAGGACAATCGGGGAGTTATTCATATCATCATTGTAATCTCCCCCCCCCCCCCCCCCCCCCAATTCACGCAATCAACACATGGAGGCCCAGATCTTGTAATGCCTGCTTGATGTCGTCAAGTGATTACGATGGGATGATAGGAGGAAGATCCTACCAAATTGCATGAAATAATCGATGTTACACATCCATTGGTGAGATAGGTAGGATACTGGTCTTATAATGTTTGCTTGAAATAATTGATGTTATGCCCGTTGACGCTAGTCTTATAAAGTTTCTTGGTCTTTGACATTCATCATTGTCTTGGTACTTTGAATTTGCTTCTATATTCTCCATCTCCTCAACCCCTTCTTATGATCATGTGCTCTCCCTCCATGAGAGCAAGGAATCAATGACTCATCAAATACTACAATATCAATTGTAATGAAACATATGCAGCTGCGTGAAATCCCTTTGCATGTAGAAGATACTACTGCATGCAGAAGGGATGCATGGTGGAACTTAAAGATGGCCGAGAAGTATGTAACCTGCTACGTAAACTACGTCTTCCTTAGAACAAAATCTTGGTGCAGATGAGCTCTCTGTTAGCATAAAAACTATAATTATGTAAACTATTATGCAGAAAACTATTATGTCAGGATTGAAATCAAATAATACTAGATCTTTTTACGATACGTACCTTTAGATGCCATTTGATTAAGATCCAATTAGATATTCAAAAGCATCGCTTATCGGATTTGAATAATATCGAGATATCAATCTGTAAGGAGAACTAGAATGGATCTAGACCCCTTCGCTCTTCCTATCCTTTCACAGGACCACTATAATTGATGGTTTAGGGAGATCAAGAGAATAACTGTAATCTCTTTCTCTTATACAGCGTATTGCGGCTTACACACACCACGACTGTTCTCTTTTAGGTTTAGAGGAGGTCCTGTCCTTTTATAGGCGAGAGCAGAGGGTCTAGGGTAAGTTATTAGGAGAGTTTCTTCCATCAAGGGCATCCCCTAAAATATCCTGATATAATATTAACTTTATTTAATATTAGCTAATATCTTTTATCAGAATCTAATTAATTCATAATATATCTTATTCAATTATAAAAGACCACATAATCTTACATTCTCCCACTTAACCCATTAATTGATAAGATATAAAAGATACAAAATCAAAATAAACAAAAAAAAATTATTTGAAAATAATTTTATATAATTGGATTTTGAAAATTTTGAAAAGCATTTTATACATGGCCATGATTTTTTAAAAATAAGCATAATAATATTATATTCAGTCCAACTATCAATGTCAGTCATAGCGGTTGTATGTCATCAATACCACACTTCCTTCTATGTACTACAACACTGTTAGTCTTTCTTTATATAGTCTATAATGACCCCTGTAATTTATCTTGTCAAGACAATCTTGTTTCTTGCATTCAACCATAATATGCATAAATATAGACACAAACATGATAGCAGAAATAAATAATTTTAATTATGTAAAAAAATATCAATAATAGCATCCACTTAAACATGCATCACCATATCCTTTATGGCTTGCTCACAAGCCTCATTCTAAGAACATGTTCTTTAAATATTTTGCTCTGTAAAACTTTAGTAAATGGATCAACAATCATCATAATGGTGCTCAAATTTTCAATTGACACTTATTGTTTCTGGACTCTTTCTCTAACCACCAAGTACTTTATCTCAATATGCTTGGAACCACTAGAGTACTTGTCATTCTTAGAGAAGAAAACTGCTGCAGTATTATCATAAAATATCTTCAGCGGCTTAGCAATTGAGTCGACCACACTAAGTCCTAAGATAAAATTCCGCAGCCATAAAGCTTGATTAGTGACCTCAAAGCATGCCACAAATTCAACTTCCGTCATAGATGATGGATGCAATAAGTGATTGTTTTACATTTTTCCAATAAATTACCCCACCAGCCAATATAAACACAAATCCTGAAGTGGATTTCCTATTGAGGCAATTTGCAACATCAGCATCTGAATATCCCGTCACTTCAAGCTGATCTGATTTTCTATATGTAAGCATATAATCTTTTGTCCCTTGCAGATATCTCATTACTTTCTTTGTAGTTTTCCAATGTTCCATTCCTGGGTTACTCTGGTATCTACCCAGCATTGTCACTGCAAAACTGATATCTGGCCTTGTACAGGTTTGATTATATAATAGACATCCAATTGCGCACCCATAAAGAATATTCTTCATTTGATCCCTTTCTAAGTCATTTTTCGGACACTGGTTTTGGCTGAATTTTTCACCTCTAGTAATAGATGTATCATTGGCTTTGCAAAGCTGCATATTAAACCTCTCCAAGATACGATTAATATAACATTTCTAAGACAGTCCTAACAAACCTTGAGATATGTCCTTGAATATCTCAATGCCAATAACATAGGATGCCTCATTCATATCAATCATCTTAAAGTTCTTGTTAAGAAATATCTTAGTTTCGTGCAACAAACCAAGATCATTACTGGTAAGCAATATATCATCCATATATAAGATCACTATAATAAACTTACTCCTACTAACCTTAAGATATATACATTAATCAACAGTATTTTACTTAAATCCAAAGGAAGTAATGGTACCATGAAACTTTATATATCATTGTCTGGAAGCTTGTTTAAGGCCATAAATGGATTTCTTAAGTTTGCAAGCCCAACTTTTCTTTTCCTTTTCTATGTATCCTTCAGGTTGTTCCATATAGATTTTCTCATCTAGATCCCCATTCAGAAATGATATTTTCACATCCATCTGATGCAACTCAAGATCATAATAAGCAACTAATGTCATGATGATCATTAATAAGTTCTTTCGAGAAACTGGAGAAAAGATCTCATGGTAGTCAATGCCTTCTTTCTGAGAAAAACCTTTGGCTACAAGTCTGGCTTTATATTGTTCGATATTGCTCACCGAGTCATATTTATCTTAAAGACTCATCTACAACCGAGTCTTTTACAATTAGTGGGCAATTCAATGAGTTCCTAGACACCATTCTGATCCATTGATTTTAACTCATCTTTCATTGCATCATACCATTTTTCATAATCATTACTTTCTATGGCTTAAAACAATAAGGGGTCTCTTTTCATTCCTATATCAAAATCTGATTCTTGCAGATATACCACATAATCATCAGAAATAGCATGTTTCCTTTTTCTTTGAGATCTTCTCAAATCTTTCAATTATGATTGTTCTACAAGACTATCAGCGATAACATCAACATCATGTGAGAATTCATAAATGTTATTTTGTTGTTCACCCTCATCAATTCTCTCATTAATTTGAGGAACAATAATTTCTCGAATATGAGATAATACAGGAAAAGAAGCTTGAATCTCCTCAATACCAAAAGTAATCCTTCGAGACTTTTGACTCCTACTTATTTCATCATTTTCTAAGAATTTTGTATTACCAGATTCTACTATACTCATATTATGATTAGGGCAATAAAATATGTATCCCTTGGATCTTTCTAGGTAACCAATAAAATATCCAAAAATTATTCTTGGATCTAATTTTTTTTCATGTGGATTGAATACTCTTATCTCTGCAGGACACCCCCAAATATGTAAATGTCTCAAACTGGGTTTCCTGCCAGTCCATAACTGAAATGGAGTTGATGAAACTTACTTACTAGGAACCCTATTTATGATGTACATAGTTATCCTAAGAGTATCACCCCACATTAACTCAGGTATAGAGGAATAACTCATCATGCTCCTAACAATATCCATAAGAGTACGATTTCACCTTTTAGTAACACCGTTCTGCTATGGCACACCTAGTAATGCATACTGAGCATAAATACCTCGTTGTTCTAGGAATCTAGCAAAATGACCAATATTCTGACCAAATTCATCATATCTGTCATAAAATTCACCACCCCTATCAGATCTGACAATTTTAACTTTCCTATATAATTATCTCTCAACATCATTTATGTACACTTCAAGAATGTCAACGGCCTAAGACTTTTCATGTATTAGATAAACATAGTCATATCTGGATAAGTCATCTATAAATATGATGAAGTACATTTCTCCACTAAAACAAGAAATATGGAGTAGTCCGTAGATATCAATATGAATAATTTCAAGAAGTTATTTACTTCTTATGGCATTTTTTTTATATGCTTAGTTTGCTTTCCTTTAATGCACTCTATGCAAATATCAAAATCAGTGAAGTCTAATTTTTTTAAAATATTATCCTTCACTAATTTTTCAATTCTTTCCTTGGAAATATGCCTCAAATGTCTATGCCACAATATAGAAGATCTTTCATTACTAGAATTGCGTTTCATTCCAATACTTGATTGCAGGGTCAATAATATATTTGCAAACTCAAGATTCAAATTAATTCTGTACAAGCCATCACATAGAATTCGAAAACCAACTTTTATTGAATCATAAAATATATTGAGTTTACCATTACCAAAAGAAACATAATATCCTAACTTATCAATTCTAGACAGAGAAACTAAATTTCTAGAAATTATAGGAACAAAACATGTATCTTTAAGATCCATCTAGGCGTAAGCGATAAGTCCCCACTAATATCACTTTTGCTTTGAGATGATTTTCCATAATTATAAATCTTTCATGTTCTTTTGGTTTCCGGATTGAAAGGAATCTCTGCATATTATTACTAACATGAGTTGAAGCGCTAGAATCAATCCACCATATATTAGAAGGAACTTCTATAATGTTTGATTCAAAACATATAAAAGGTTGAATTTATACCTTTCTTTTCGAACCAAGTCCTATGTTTAATGCAGTCCTTCTTTACATGTCCTTTCTTGCCACAAAAGAAGCATTTTATTGTAATAGCTTTCTTTTCAATGGTCTGTCTAATACTTCCAGACCCGATAAATTTCTTCGATAGATGATGCTTTGATTTTCTTTTCTTGTTACTAACTCATTGAGTAGTTGTTAGTACATTATATGAACTTTCCTATCTTAATCTTAATTCTTCCTGAACATACATACTAGTTAACTCATTCAAGTCTCACTTATCCTTATTTGTATTATAGTGAATCTTGAATGGGCCAAACTGAGAAGGAAGATAATTAAAAATGAACTGCACAAGGAAAGATTCATCAACATTCATTCCCAATGCCTTAAGTTTTACAGCTTTGTCAGCCATATTGAGTATGTGATCCTGAATTCCTTGAGTACCATCATACTGAGCTGTAGTCAGTTCTTTCATTAATGTGACAACCAATGACTTATCAGCAGATTTAAATTTATCTTCAATAACCTTCATCAATGGTCTGTCTAATACTTTCAGACCCGACAAATTTCTTTGATGGATGATGCTTTGATTTTCTTTTCTTGTTACTAACTCATTGAGTAGTTGTTAGTACATTATATGAACTTTCCTACCTTAATCTTAATTCTTCTTGAACATACATACTAGTTAACTCATTCAAGTCTCACTTATCCTTATTTGTATTGTAGTGAATCTTGAATAGGCTTGAGAAGCAAGAGAATTAAGAATGAACTGCATAAGGAAAGATTCATCAACATTCATTCTCAACGCCTTAATTTTTATAGCTTTGTCAGCCATATTGAGGATATGATCCTGAATTCCTCGTCGGTTCTTTCATTAATATGCCAGCCAATGACTTATCAGCAGATTTAAATCTATCTTCAATTACTTTTAAATATTCATGTGCACTAATTGCAACTGGTAATGAAGTCTTTATATTATTTATAATTGTTATCCTTATAAACATTAAACTGAGCCTATCATATCTTTCTCAAGCCTTCATTTCATTGACTTGTTCCATGGTACTTTTATCAGTTAATTCTGTGGATTTTTCAACAAGCAATGTCAAATCAAGATCTAATATGCCCAATGTAAATTACACATGCTCTAACCATTATAAATAATTTGATCCAGATAGTACAGGGACACTAGAAGCATGAGAATGTATGGACGGGAATACCACTGCAGAATATAAAATAACATTAATGCTTTGAGTTTACCAAAATATGATGAACTATTGATATCATCAATATTTAACTTTTGGGTAAAAATATTGACATATCTAGTGTGCACTCAAGATCATTTATGGAGGACTGATACTATCCTTGTGGAATAGTTTTGCTACCTTTAGGTATATAATTATAAACTGCAAGGATATCCAAAATAGTATCATCTTACCCATCACATAATTATTTGAAATAGATTATCCTTTGAAATTATCTAAATCTCCTAATTATGCATGTAATTTTGAACATTATTTCTTTAATGTCATTGAGGACTTGGTCCTTAATGTAATTTTATAAATCATTAATCTAGGCCACTTTGGTGACTACAAGACCAATGTAATAATATAAAATATAAATTAAATTATCCTATGAATAATAAGACTTTAATTATATTTCATATCCTATAAGCCTACCATCCCAAGCTACTTTGGCAGCTACCGGTCAAGCATAAATTAAGGAGATAAATTATAAATAATATTCATCAAGTTTATTAGAACTAATTTATGCTGAAATAATTCAATAATATAATAACAACTATAATAATTATCGAATAATTAATCAGCAGGAAAAAAACTCATATGATAACTGTAATCATGATAATACATAAATCATATTTTCATGAGAAAATAAATATTATTTCACAATTCCCAATGCATGTGAATAACTGAATAAATATCCAAAAACTAATAATTAGATTTAACACATATAATTAATAATTCATATGAAAAAACTATAAATAAATAATAATTTATAATTTTTTAATTAAACTAATTAATTTTATTTAATTGGAGAAGCCCATAAGTCCAATTAAATAAATTGATCAAAATAAAATGTAATTAATGAATAATCAAAATATAATCATGATTAACTTTTTTTTAGATTATATATTGATCAATTTTATAATTGAGAAAATAAACCATAATTTTTTAATTTTATAATGGTAGAACGGTAATTCTAAAAGGATATAAAAAGAATTACATAATTTATAAAGGGCATAAATGTTATAGGATTAATAAAACACATAAAGGGTAAAACTGTAAATAATCATATTCGATCGATGGATAAAAACTATAATTTCGATGAATGGCAAAATCGTGATTTCTGCTAAAGGCAAAACTGTAATTTTAGTTTAATGACAAAACTATGATTTCTGCTAAAAGTAAAAACTGTAATTTCAGTAGAATGGTAAAACTGTGATTTCTGCTAAAAGGTAAAACTATAATTTCAACAGAATTATAAAACTATAATTTTAACTTAATGGCAAAACTATAATTTTCTTTTTAAGAAAAACCCTAACCCTAATTCCTTCCCTACTGCCATCGTCGCCGCTTGTGCGGCCGCTAGCACACGCATTCTGTGTGCTGCCGATCGCTGGGACGCAGTCGCTGGCATGCGGGGGCTACCGCTGCTGGCGTGTGAGGCCGCCGCTTGCCCGCGCGGCTGCTACCACCACGGCTGCGGTCAACCGCTTATGGCAAACCCGCACGCGGCCGCCGCTTGATGCGGCTATCACCTACGCGTGACCGACCCAACGTCCTGCTTGGGTCGTCGGCAACGTGGCAGACGTTGTCTCTGCCCTATGCGCACACGCTGCTTAGTGCAGCGTTACCGCAGGCAGATTCGACCAAAAACGCATTAAGATTGATGCATCTTTTCTACGCAACAACCATCAACATCGTTCGCAAGCAAACGATTGAATTTAACAGATAGGAATATAGATCGATCAGATATCAGATCAACGCATCATAAATAAAAAATAATAGATCTAATATTTTTTATCTCAAAACCTAGGCTCTGATACCAATTGTTAGCATAAAAACTATAATTATACAAACTATTATGCTAGGATTGAAATCAAATAATACTAGATCTGTTTACTATACGTACCTTTAGATGTCATCTGATTAAGATCCAATTAGATCTTCAAGAGCACCGCTTGCCGGATCTGAATAATGATGAGATATCTAATTGATGGTTTAGGGAGATCAAGATAATAACCGTAATCTCTTTCTCTTATACAGCGTATTGCGGCTTACGCACACACCACGACTGTTCTCCTTTAGGTTTAGAGGAGATCATGTCATTTTATAGGCGAGAGCAAAAGGTCTAAGGTAAATTATTAGAAGAGTACATTCCATCAAGAACATTCCCTAAAATATCCCAATATAATATAAATTTTATTTAATATTAACTAATATTTTTTATCAAAATTTAATTAATCCATAATATATTTTATTCAATTATAAAAGGTCATCGGGTGCATCAACGCAATATTGACTTGCGTTCTTTCTTGAATCTTAAAAACAAAAATGAATAATAGTAGAAACAATTAGTTCCTTTGTCTTGGCCCAGCGACCAAAAACGGCAGCCCGGCCTGCTGTTGGTCGGCGTCCGCTACCTCGAAGTGACCGCCGCTCCAAGAACGTGAAAGCGAGAGGACCGACGGATGCTACGTGTTGGATTGGCGCCCACTCGCAACCGGGTCCCACATGGGGACGGAAATGGCGTATCTTAGATCACGTATCTATCAATCAAATATAATATTCATTTCTGATGATATTTTTGCGGGTGTCCCGTCCCCACTGTAAAATTTGCTCCAGTAGGTTTTCCTATGAGGTCAGCTTTTGGTTTCAACAAAGATGGTTCATTTGATTGCATTCTTAAAGCATTCGAATTCATGGTCCCAATTGAGAGGTGGATGAATCACTCGTACGCATGCCAGTGTGGTGACGGATGAGAATCGATTTGTTGGGCACTGTGAATGGCAGTTGTTTGTCAACTTATTTGCAGAAGACGAACATGGCGGCGCTTCAAGCTCATTAAGCTTATACATCTCCGTTTTCTCATCCCATGCTTTCAAGCAGAAAATTCAATTCTCACACCTATATGTATGTATATAACAATGATTCAAAAGCCAAACTGAATGAAGAAAATTTCAGTAACTACAACTCTGTAGTGGTTATAAAAGAATGAAGCAACACGAACAATGAGATATGGAGAATCAATATACAATAATGAGGTCAGGGACCGATGGGGCAAGGTCCGCCATTGTTGCTAGACCCATTGCTGCAGCCCGAAGCATGAGAAGAGTCACGGGGGCCTTGCGGTAAGGATTGGAACATGGCATCCACGTTGTTCGCCGCCTTCCTGTGTCGCATTAGGCTCCGTGCTTCCGCCGGGGACGGGAAGCTGAAGAGCAACAAGATGAAGACGATCATGGCGGCCATCACTTTGAACAGCTTTCTGCTGTCACACCTCATTGCTGCTGTCTCTCTATGTATATATATATATAGAGAGAGAGAGAGAGAGACAGAAACTGCCCCCGGTATAATGCAGTCCAAAATGTCTCAAAAGTATTTGACCCGTCACTCTTACTAATTCCATTAAAGAAGCAACGAGGTAGGTAGAGTATTCTTTGCAGTGCCTGATTTGAATTGGTCTTCCCATTGGCTTTCCCTGGGGTTGACCTCCATCAACCATAGCAAAATTTTGGAGTTTTTTTCTTTGACCCAAAATTTGGACTGCACGAAACTCTCGAAAATTCAACAATGTGATATACAATCAAAAAATGGCTTTTTTCCATCCCTTGCATAAAGATAAATAGATGTTCTTGAATGAATATTCAGTTCTTGGCATGGCTGCAGTAGCAGTTTCTTTCCTGACATCCTTAGCAGTCATTTATAAATGTTATTTCAAATTCCTTATGCTACAGATGAGGAGAGCCAAAAAATATATATACTTCTTATGTATTTGTCATCGAATGCAGATGAGAAGTAGCAGCTGCTACCATGAGTTTGGTGGGACAACTTAATTCTTTTCTTCAGATATGGAGGCTTATTTAGATTCATTCCTTATATGATGTCCATTGTTCTCTCTCTGTCCTTTAATGTTCGGATAATACGCACGATATTAAAATACAGTTTGCAGTTGCATGCTGTCACCATGAAACAAAACATTTGCCACAAGAAAACCTTTTGAGATATCATGTTGTATTTCTGACAGTTGATGATTTTTCCTTAGAACTCTTCTAGTTCAGTTAATAAAATCTATTACAGCTAACATGCTTCCATAAGATCGAGCTCCTATCAACGATATCGATCTTAGATATATGCAAGAAAAATAATTTACGGGCCAGAGACTTCGTTAGGGAGTCGGCGAACTAATCAGCCGTGTGGACATGGGAATCACGAGTTGCTGGCGGATGACTTGATCTCGCACAAAATGAAAGTCAATAGCAACATATTTCATGCGGGAGTGAAAGATTTGATTGACACAAAGGTAAGTAGCACCCATATTATCACAATAAATAATAGGCGTAGAATCAGAGTAAATTTAAAGTTCTTTAAGCAAGTTGGTGATCCAATTATGTTCGACAGCAGTAGTGGCAATAGCATGATATTCAGCTTCAGTAGTAGACCTGGCAACTGTCTTTTGTTTCTTAGAACTTCAGCTAATCGGATTAGTACCAAGAAAAATAATGTATCCTGGTATAGATGTTCTATCATCTACATTTTCGGCCCAATCAGCATCAGCAAAAGCATGAAGCTAAGAGGGAGAGTGATTGCGAAGAAAAATACTATGATCGATGGTCCCCTTAAGATAACGCAAAATACGTTTGATAATAGTCCAGTGCAAAGTAGACGGTCGATGCATAAATTGGGATAATTTATTAACTGCAAAGGAAACATTTGGATGAGTAAGAGCGAGATATTGTAAGGAGTCAACCACCTACCGATACTGAGTAGGGTCTATAGCAAAACTACCATCACATAACTTCAGTTATTCGCTGGTAGATAGAGAAGTGGTAACCTCGTTTGCACCCTGCATGTTCGTCTTTAAAAGCAAATCATGAATGTATTTTCTCTGTGAAAGAAAGAGGCCAGAAGATATAAATGTAGCCTTAACACCAAGAAAATAATTCAGGTTACTAAGATCTTTAAGAGATAATCTGTCAGCCAATTACTTAATAAACGCCTGAACCTCTATAGAGTTATCGCCTGTGATAGTAATATCGTCCATATAGACTAGAAGATAAATGGTACACCCATGCCGTTGACGTAGAAATAGGGAGACATCATATTTAGAGTTGATGAAGCCGATAGAAGATAATTATATATCATGTTCAGTATACCAAGCTCGTGGAGCCTGACGAAGTCTATAAATACTCTTTTGGAGTTTACAGACATGTCGTGGATATTAAGGATGTATAAAGCCTGAAGGTTGCTCCATGAAGATATCTTCAGTGAGAATCCCTTGTAAAAAAGTATTGTTAACATTTAATTGGCGTAAGCACTAGCCTTTGGATATTGTCAAACTTAGGATAAGCCGAATTATAGTAGGTTTGACAACAGGACTAAATGTCTCGGTGTAGTCAACACCAGGTCATTGATGAAATCCTTTGGCCACAAGTCATGCCTTATAGCGAGTAATCGAACCATCGGGGTTTCGCTTAATTCGAAAAACTCACTTGCACCCAATAATATTTTTTATAGAGTGAGAAGGGATAAGGGTCCATGTAGCATTATGAAGGAGAGCATCATACTCCTCACACATGACTTTACACCAATGTGGAGATTTTTGGGCCTGAGTAAAGGATGTTGGTTCAATAGAGTCGATGGGAGGTTTGGTGCTAGCATGTAAGTCAAGAATATGACGTGGTTTAAAGATACCACTCCTAGAACGAGTTTGCATTGGATGCTGGGAGGCTATAATAATATTAGGGGCTAAGGGCTGAGGGTTATTAGCAATTGAGTCAAGCGAAAGGACGGTAGAAGTACCCTGGCAAGGGGAGGACAAAGGCTGTGATTCTAGAGGTAATTGCACAGGAAGAGAAGGAACCTGTGGAACAGAAGTAACAACAGAGTGTGGATCTGATGGAGACACATGGGAGGATGAAGATGTGTCATAGGAATCCAATAGGACGGCAGATTGCCCGTGATCTCGAAATGGAAAGATAAACTCCACAAAAGTAACATGTCTAGAAACAAAAACTTTAGCAGTGTGTGAGTCATAACACCGGAAGATATTATGTTCAAGAGAGTATCCAATGAAAATACAAAGGCAAGATCAAGGCTACATTTTATGAGAATTGTAGGAACATAACCATGGATAATATAGATAGCCAAATACTTTTAATGTTTACAGGTTGGGGCATTTTTGAAATAGCTTTTCAAATGGTGATTGATATTTTAGGATAGGAGTAGGCATACGATTAATGAGGTAGACAGCAATTTAAAAAGAGACGGACCAAAAGTTAAATGGCATGGAAGCTTGATGGAGCATTGTTAGACCAGTTGAGGAGTATATGGAGGGGATTTAAGATGTTAAATACCGCAAGCGGATAGATAATATGCAAGGGCCTGATATTCACTCTCACTATCAGGATAGATAATTTTAATAGCAGTCTGAAAGTAGTTCTCGATTAAGCTCTTAAAGTTGGAGAAGACAATAGCGACATCAGACTTTTGACAAAGAGGATATAACTATGTGTATTTTATAAAATAATCTACAAAGACAACATAGAATCTAAACTTGTCAAATGAGACAACTGACGCAGGACCCCTAACATCAGTATAAACAACTCAAACGGTATAGAGCAGGAAATAGAGGATGAACCAAAAGGTAGTTGATGACTCTTATTGCTAAGGCAAGCATCACAATGAGTAATAACATTACTAGATTTAAAAACGGTAATAGAATAACAAGAAAGTAATTTTTGTTGAATAGAGGTCGAGGGATGACCAAGACGTCGATGCCATATGTCGACTGGAGCAGCAGTGGAAGAGTTAGCAGTAGGTCGAGTGAGATACAAGGCTGATGGCCATTTATAGATGTTGTCTTTATTCAGACCATGAACCAAGGATGCCCCCTTGCTCAAGTATTTAGCAAGAAAATAATCAGGAAAGAATTCAATATAAGCATGATTTTATTGGCAAAATTGAGAGACAAAAATAAGGTTTCTTTAAATGTGGGGTGCACACAAAATATCATCAAGTGTGAAAGAAGTGGTATGTGAATTAAGCTTCGTAGAACCAGTATGAGTAATATGAATTCTTTTACCGTCACCGATGACGATATCTTCATTTCCGCGATACATGTTGTGGATCGACAGGTTCTGAAGATCGGAGGTGATATAGTGGGAAGCACCAGACTCCATAATCCAATTGGACTGACTATCAGACGAAGTAGTCATAATATTTGCTTGAGGCCAAATTGACAGAGTTAGGAGACGAGGTTGAGACCGACAAATTTTTACAGAGAGACTGATTTTGTCACACAACTGGTAGACAATCAATTGCTAAAACATAGGAGGATGACATGACTAGAAGGAAGCACACTCTGACGATGGTTGAAATATGGAGAAGGAAGTGATAGAGTTTTACGGATAGAAGTGAGAGGAAAGTTACCACACATTTTGATGCATAAGAAATAATTTCTTAGAATGTCAACACTATCTTTATTATATATTATCTTGATTTCTAATAAAATGTTTATCAAATTTCTATAAAACAAAAAAAAACATTTCTTTTCCTAGATTGGCTCCACTAATCTCCAACGATATGTAGATGTTTAGTAGTATGACCATGTAAATATATATGTGTATTTATATATATATTCTCTCTCTCTCTATATATATATATATTTCCTTTCTGCAGAGTCAATGAAGAAAAAGTAACAGCTGAGGTGATGGTTGGATATTGCCACGGGTACGTCCACACTTCAATCTCAATCATCCACCACATAGTTTCTTTACCTTGAAAAAGTCAACCCAGGATGGATAAAGTCAAATTCAACCATCCAACTGTTGTAGGACAACCGAAAGTTCACGTGTACACACTAATTTATCACATTCAATTACATATGAATTTAATCATCACAAGGTCACTCACATCAAAAGCTGCAAATTGAGTTCTTATGAGTGCTTTCTTATGTCTGTGCTAATGAATCAACGCCAAACCGAATGAACAACTCTCATCTACAATTCTCTCTTTCTTTTGCATGCAACATGGATATAAACATGGAGGAATGAAAGGTAAAGATCATGATGGAGGAAGCTGCAATGGTCAGCTCAGCCACCGGTATCTGGGCAAGGTCCGCCGTTGTTGCCAGAGGCATTGCTGCACCCTGAGGCCTGAGAAGTTCCGCCGGAGCCTTTCTGTAAGGATTGGAGCATGACGTGCACATCCACCGGCTCCCTTGATGGCATCAAGCTCCGTGCTTCCGCCGGGGATTGGAAGCAGAAGAAGAGCAGCAAGCAGATCATGGCTATTGCTTTGAACAGGTTTCTGCCGCTAAAATAACTCATTGCTGATGAAATGGGGCGAATGAGGAAATTTGATTGCATTGATGAGCGAGGAAGGAGATGTGTATATATAGAAGCTGCTCCTGGTGTGCAGTCCAAACCTCCCAAAGTATTTGACCCGTCACTTTTACTTCCATTGAGGAAGCCGCGAGGTAATGAACTCTCTGCTTTGTCTGAATTAAACTGGTCTTCCTCTTGGACTTAGAATGGCACTTGGAAGAGCATTTAGCTTTCCAAGTTGATACTTGGACCTAGAATTCTGACACTTGACTATTCTCAAACATAGGAACATTGCGTCGTCTTTTGTTGAACGAGAAGTTGGGGAAACCTGATGAAACACGAAAGATCATCCTGTTTGTGAATTTGACGGTATGGCATATCAATGATCCAAGTTCTTGATTCAGCTCTTGCAAGCTCTACCTTTGGCAATTGTTCTTTTCTGTTTTACATTCTCAGCAGTCATTTATTATCGCTTGCATTCATTGTTACAGTTATCATTGCTAAATTGTGCTGAGATGAGAACCAGTAGGTTTATGTGCATGAGTGAAGTTTATTAGCATTTCATGGGCAGGCAATTTTGTTGTTTTTTTTTTTTTTTCCTTTCTTCCACAGGTTTATATTTTAGCAGAGACAACAGTTTCCTTGTGTTTCATTTTATCTTTTAGTTGAGCTAATATCATATCCTCTGATTAATTTCAGTAATCAAGAATTCATATAGCTGGAATAAATAACCAAGTCATCAATTTCCATGAGGAGGACCAGCAGTAAAGAAAAGAAATGAGAACAGTTCTGACCTGCTTCAGATATGAGCTGAAATTATTTGCTATTTAGTTCAGATGATAAAACCAAAAAGTCAGCTTTTAAGGTGACTCAAAAGAATGAAGTTTATGAAGGTGTCAGGTGGCTGCCAAGGACTGGTCATAATATGTTCATAATAACTTGTGATGGTAGGAGTTTTTCACACTACAATTTCCTAGTAAGAGTTATTGACTCATTTGTAAAATTCAGTAACATGAATGGCCTGTTGAAATTTTAGTGAGATATCTGAAGATATTAACTTGGAAATGCATTACAATTAATTACACACCATTTTGGCTTTTTGTGTCCTTAACTTCAAATGCAAGTTGCATATGTTGAAGATTTTGTGAAGGAAACCTCTTTTTTTACACTCAGCAGAATCTGGCCCCTATAATTTATTCCAAAAGGCAAATGCAGATCAATAGGAACTAATCACTGTAACATATATATAAGCCATGAAACCAGCACTTGAATACAAATTTCTGGTGCTAGAAATCAACTACCTTTTTACTGCAGTAAAAAGAGAGAATGTGAGACACAAGGAAGAGAGATGCTGGGTGAAAAAGAGAGAGAGAGAGAGAGAGAGGAGACAGTAAAAGATGCTGCTATCAGTGACTACTAGTCCAGGCTAAGGACATGCCATAGTTGCATGCAGACATTGCTTTACAGGCATTGGGTTGAAAGATTCCAATCCTATCTCTTTCTTTTACTTGTCCCCTCATCTTTTACTTTCACCTGTCTCACTCGAGTGAGATGTGAAGGTGACATGTAAATAAAGCAAGGAAAAAAAAAAAAAAAGGACAAGCTCTTGTGACCCAATTTTAGATCCATCTCTGACAGAATCATTAAACATCTGAGCACCAATCTGCATCAAACATGTCCCTCTGCTGTTTGTTAATTTATGATCCACAACATGCATCCATCACTCTTGCCTTTTTCAGTGGAGATATTATGTATTTTCTTCAGTCCTATACCATCAAAAACATCATGGATGATATGATTTACATATTATTGTGCTGATATTTTTATAGTGTATCACTGCATGCAACCTTCCCTCCAACATTGTGGAGGACAAGAGTATCTGTGGCTTTTGTTCTTAGATTGTGAAGGACACAGGACCACACCCAAACATAGCCTAAAGCACACAAAAATTGAATCAAGCAGTACTGTTCTAAGTCACTGCCACATCAATAGTCATTTGCATCCATCATAACACACATCAATAAACTCACTACACTACCAACCGAGCCATCCTTCCCTATCAAACCTTACGACCAAAGTGTTGGAATCCATCAGGGCAAGAATTCCGACCGTCCGGTTCGGCTGCCGGTCCGAATGACCCAACGACCGTATGGTAATTTCTTATTCACATAATAATAATTAGTGATGCCTCAAAAGTATTTAGTCATAGAAATAATCTTTTTATTAATAAAATAATAATATTGTCTTAATTCATTCTTTTTTTTTAAATAAATGTTATTAAGCTATCTTATACTCGGCTGTCTCGAGAGCATCTTATTCCGGTCATCGCCGGTGAGCTCACCGCCCACCTCTGTCGACTTCGCCACTCGCATGTACCTGCATCAATTTGCATGTACAACCTCGGGTTTCATACATTTATTTACATGTATTGATTGACCTTGTAATAATACATAGGCACCGATACATGCTGAACCATTTGATCTGTCTGTCTGTGTCTGTCGATCGTTAAAATATGCTTCAGATTCGGTGAATGTTTGCAAGATTCGTGGCGTGATCATATAATATTTTCGGAGTCAACAAAAATAAGGATATAATATTTAGTACCTGTTAAAGGACTTTATTGCAAGTTTGTGTTGGGAGAGGAGAGGAGAGGAGAGGAGAGGAAAGGGTGTGTGCAGCCCCAAAAGTGGTGAGTGGAACTTGTGACAGCAACCACACGGGAGGGAAGGGGAGGGGAGGGGGGGGGGGAACAGCTCCAAGAAACCCAAAGCCCAAGAGCTCACCACCTGCCCTCTTATTTCCTGTTTCTGTCTCTCTCCGCTCTCTCTCTCTCGCATACATCAGCCAAAAAGAGGAGCAAGTCTGGGACTCCCTTGAAGGAAGGAAGAGTGGCCTGAGAGAGAGATGCAGCAACACCTCATGCAGATGCAGCCCATGATGGCAGCCTATGCCTCCCCAAATCAAGTCACCACTGATATCATCCAGCAGGTGCTCCCCCCGCCTCCCTCTTCCTCCTCCTCCTCCTCAACCAAGCCTTCTTTGTCACCCGTTCCTTGGTTCATTTGCCTCTTAGCTCCTCTGCCCTTGGTTTCTCAATATACTAGTTGTTAATCTGGTTCTTGTTTCTCGTTGGGACTTCTTGGTTTCCTGGTCGGGCTTATGGTCCTTTGAGGGTCCACTTGGAGATGAAAGGTTTCTTTTATGTCTTTTTTTTATCATTCTTTTGGATTCTTGAGCTGGTTTTGGGCAACAAGCTCGTCACTTTTTAATGTTCTATGTTGCATTGAGAAAACGGTGTCACTTTTTCTTGGTTGCTTGGTTTAGCATGTCTATTTAGGCGTTGGAACGGAGTTCATGGGTGTTTTGAGCAACGTTTAGCCAGAAAGTTGTGGTCTTTCATCGTGAACAGGGGAATGGTTTTCTCTTCCTCTTGGTTGCTTGGCTGAGCAGTCTTGTTCTGCTGCATTTCAATGTTGAGGCAGCCAAATGTCGTTCTCATTCTTATTGTTCGGTTGTAGAGTTTATATGGGTTTCTTGTGCTTCTTTTGAGTGCCTTTTGTGCAGGGTTTATTCGATGGCTTACTGACTGTTGCCTTTGCTAATCCTTCTCTTTTTCATTTTCCTTCGTTGGTGTTATTTGTGTTTGATGGTGGAGAGTCCGTGTGATTTATGGACGACCGGAGTTCACATATTCAAGTAAAAGTGTATCATTAGTATTAGTGTTTTGTGGGCGAATGTGATCTCCCGAAGTCCATGTTTGTTTGGTGGTTCATCATTCAATATTCCTTTTCCCAATTATTCTTTATACACTTGATTAAGCTTTTTGTGCCTGTTAATTTCTCAGCCTTGAATTTTTTTTTCCCTCGATTCTGCCTTTTCCTGCTGAGACCTATGATTCTTCTGTATGATGTATATATAGATAGATAGTCTGAGTCTTGAACATTGTCTTGTCTTCTCCATATCCTTCGTACATGCTTTGTGACCTGCACTAATCGTTTTTTGTGTCTCAATCTTGCTTCTTGCACTCTTTCACTCTCATTAAATTTTCTTCATGTTCATGCCTTCGAGTCCTATGTCAAACTTGGGTGAAGAGGGTGACGGAAGCAAATATTAATTTAGCTGCAGAGGATAATATCATAAGTATTATGCATCATCTATTACAAGGGCAGAACCGGGATCTACAGTATATAGATTATCTTATAAGGCAACGAAAAGAGAGATGCAATCTTAAATGTTGATAGCTAATGAGAATAAAAATTAATCTCGTTCAAAGGTTCACAAATTTGCTTGCTTCTGCTTGGTCTATCTATGGTTCAGTATTGATTTAAGGGTTACTTCTGTAAGTAAAGTTAACAAAATTGAGTTGGGTTCTTCAGAGAGCCTAATAGAAGATGAGGTGATGAACTGGGGACCCATGCTTGCGATGCAAATGTGAGGTGGGATCATGGATGTACATATTGCCCAAGTGAAGGGGTCAAACTGATGGAAGAAGAGGTGGAACCAGCGGAACCAACTAGTGGAAGACGAAAACTGATGAAAGATAAAAGAGGATGGAGTGAGGTCCCACATCCTCGCATTGCCCAAACGAAAGGTTACGTTTGCTGAAGCGATAGGACAGGTGGGTTCTATGTGATACACCCTTTGGCCAAACCAGTGTGGCAATTTGAGCTTGTTCTCCCCTGCCCTCTGGTCATCTTTTCGATTATATATAGGGTAGGCTTGTGTTAGCTCTGTATATGCAATCGTGAATGCTAGTTTATTCTTCATATTAACAAAGTGTGTTCATATGATGAGCAAGAGGATGGTCGATAAGAATTGGAGGACCTCCATCCTTTATCATATTGACTGGATACATCATTGAACTATAAAGATTACATCTCGTAGATAATGCCTTCGATGTATTTTAAGTGTACTTTATACTTTACGACTCATTATGCGTATCACTACCATACAAGCACAAACGTTTGGTTATCATGGGTTGTTGGATCAACCTCTCATCAATACATATTGTTGAAATTTGGCACATAATCATTGACATGCACATGTTGATCCACTCCCCTGGTGTGACGTTGAACTCAATTTTGGAAAAAGTTACATCGCTTGAACCTTTTATAGTTATCCATAAAATGAAAATTCCCTACAATTCCATGGAGTTTAGATATGCTAGAGGAAATTTAGTTATGTCAAGAACTTTAAATATGAGCCTGTATGTGCAGAATTATTCAGTTTCTATCAGTGTGTCAATTAATGTTTCTTTGTAAGTCTTATCCAAGTATGTTGTGCTGGTTTTGGTTTCTGACTTGCCAGAGGTTAAATTCAGTTTTGGCCATCTGTGGCAATTTAAGTGGTTTCAGCTATTTCTGCACAATTTTACTTTGTTTTCTTCGCAAAAGGAAATTTTACCTGTTCATTAAATATATAGGTCTCTTCCAAGCCCTTTATATTTTGGGTTTTTTGAATTGGTGCAAATAATCAACTAGAGCCATTGCTGATATATTGATAGGTTTATGTGTTAGGTTTATCATCAACTAGAGCCATCAACTAGGTTTATTTTCTTTCTTTTTTATTTTAATTAAAGTAGTGAGCTAGTCAAGAAATGGTTTCTGTTAGTCTTTCTATATTCTTGACATTTGTCAATTTGATAGCCTTAACAGAGGGTGAGGCCAGGCTTCTTTTATTGCACATTCATATGTTGTTTTTGAAAATAAATTAGATGATGTTAAGACACCAATATATCCTTCTGAGCTATGTAGTTTTATTTTGTTCAGGAAGGGAAATATAATGTTATCTTTTTTGAATGCCTATTAAAAAGAACAATTTCAAAATGTGCTGTATATGATGATTGCTATGATCACTACCCAACATACAGTTGATAATAAGGTCAACTTAGAAAGGAAGAAAAGCTGAAAATATGATATACGCCTAAAAGGATATAAAAAATGTAAAGCGAATTGTATAATATAGAAATATATAGCATATGCATATGAATATGTGTATAAATACACATATAACATCATCTATTCAATTTAGAGTAACCTTGAAATAGCATAAACTCCTGCACGTGTCTACCTTAATTACCTATTTAAGTATTAGTTAGTTCATTCCAAGGTTCGTCATACCGGTCCATACCGACGTATCGAGATTTGGCTAGTATGGTACGGTATGTCAGTACAGCTCGGTATGCTTGGGCATACCGAGCGGTACAAAATAAATAATATTTTAATGATTAAAAAAATATTATTTTTTTAATACCAAAAAAATTAGAAAAAAAAGTTAGGTTAGGGTTTGTAAGATAGAAATTGGTATAGATTCAACAAAATCAATGTAAATTAGACAAAAATAATATTACATATCTTTTTCGAGCTTTGAGGAACCGTTTTGAGAAAGTGAGAGTTTGAGAAAGAGTGAGTGTGTGAAGTGAAATGGGAGAAGGGTGAGTTCAAATAGAGTTAGAAAGAGTTTTTCGACCGTTATAGACCCTGTAACGATCGATTTTGACCTTTTGCAGGGTCTGTAACAATCGATTTTGACTATTATGAGGTCTGTAACGGTCGATTTTGACTATTACGGGGTCTGTAACGGTCGATTTTGACCGTTACAGGATCTGTAACGTTGAGTTCGACCGTTGCAGGGTCTGTAACGGTCAATTTTGATCGTTACAGGGTTTGTAATGGTCGATTTTGATCGTTATAGGGTCTGTAACGGTCGATTTTGATCGTTACAGGGTTTGTAACGGTCGATTTTGATCGTTACAGGGTTTGTAGTTCGTACCGCCCAGTACAGGGCAGTCCGCGTACCGGTAAACCATCGGACCGGTATGTACCGCCCATACCGGCCGGTACAGGGCGGTACGGAAAACCTTGGGTCATTCAACTAAAGCCATTTTTTTAAGTTTTTTTTGCTAACAAGCCATGCATTACTTAGCTTTTGCTAGATATGTCTTTTGAATTAAAGAGGAAAACAGGGTGACCATTGTTTCATCACTAAATGAAAGGGGTCCTATTATATTGGAAATAATGGAGAACCTCTCACAACTAAAGAGGCAGTAGATGATCATAGGAGGGGACATGGTCCCCCTTTCTTCTTACATGGCTCCACCCCCTGAGACCATTGGTCATCTGGTTGTGTATTCATTTGAGCTGACTTTCTATACGGTTTTAGTTGGAAGTTATTTTCCGATGATAATGATGGCCTTTTTGTCACCTTATTTTACTTTCTTTTTTCAGTTGACATTGCCTTCAACAGTGGGAAAAGTTCATGTAGCAAAACCCAAATAGTTCAATCCTTGTGACTTATTGTTGTATCAGTGGCATTAAACACCTATTAAATCTTGATGTGCTAATACCTCTTCAAATTGCAGTACTTGGATGAGAATAAGCAGTTGATTCTGGCTATTTTGGACAACCAAAATGCAGGGAAAGCTGATGAATGTGCTGAGTAAGTCCAATCTGATATATATGCACTAGAGATGGTCATTGTGGCATTTTTCATATTAAAATCTTGTGATGTAGTATCATTGCTTGGTAAATAAATCTTATATGCACATAAGTGAATCATGATCGTGAAAACTCTAATACTCTATTGCCTACCACAGGAATCAAGCCAAGCTTCAAAGAAATCTCATGTACCTTGCTGCCATAGCTGATAGCCAACAACAAGTTCCTACCATTGCACAGGTAAGGCTGACATTTTATTCTGGATTTCTTCTTTCCAACTTTTGTGGATACCACAGAATAGAAAACCATTAGAATCTTTGATAAAATTTTGATGAAATTGTTGGTTTGATGTCTCATTTCTTTCTGATGAGTGTTAATATCTTGTCTTTTGCAAACAAGTCGATGTTCTATTGTATAAATTTCTCAATTCTTAGCCAAAAACCATTTCTTTGGCCATCTAATAAATTGAGAGATAAAAGTCCAAAAATATTGTTTTGGTTGATTCAACTTTGATCTTTGTATTTCTCTGAAGAAAAGCGACCCACTTGATAGTTACTTTTTAAAACTATACATTGGTCCAATTGAATTGTTTCTTCCTCCATGCTTTGCAGTTAGAAATTAGCATATGACTTTATTTATCTGTGTAGGGAGGATGCTTCAGCCTAGGGTCAGCCACAGTAATGACACCTGCGGTGTTGCCTGTGCAACACCATTTTAAAGCCTCTGTACATCCCTGTACGCTTTTGGACTTATATTCGTGAGACAGCAAAAGGTGCAGGGATAGTATGTAGCAAGTATCGTGTGCAAACATTCTTGAATTTTTTTGGCTGTGCTGAATTTTGATGGTGTTCAGTTTTTTTAAGAGGCCAGTGAAGAAAATGTTGTGTATAAATGTATTCAAAAGACAATTCCTTATGGATTCCAGCCATTAATAAAAATCCAACAGTTGACAACCCTTGTGCTCAGATCAGTTGTGTGATTCGGATCTAATGACAGAACCAAATAGTGCCCATTATATACCAATAACTGAAGGTCTCTAACCTAACCCATTCCTGTATGAAACAGCAGTCGGCTCCCAAAGAGCCACCTTGCTGAAAGTGTGTAGTCCCTAAAGCACAGTTTAATACTGTAATTTGTAGCTCTCATGTTATATATACTAGCTGACCTACCCTTAGTGAAGGTAATCTTTTGAAGTTATTACCTTGGTTTTTTGTTCTTTTGACATATAGCAGGTTTCTCAGATGATGAAAAATCATCCTAGGAAAGTTGTAATTAGAATTCACTAATACAGTTTCATTTTAGTCCTTATGTCAGGTCAGTTTGGATTTACCAATCTCATCATTTATCTTTAATGCCAACAGTTTCCGCCAAGTACTGTCATGCAATCAGCCCCTCGCCATGTTCAATACCAGCAAGCCCAGCAGATGACACCTCAGTCACTTCTGGCAGCACGATCATCAATGCTGTATGCGCAGTCACCGATATCCGCCTTACAGCAGCAGCAGCAGCAGCAGCAGGCAGCACTGCATACCCAGCTTGGAGTGAGCCCTGGAGGGAACAGCGGGTTCAACATGCTTCACGGCGAGGCCAGTGTAGGAGGTAACGGACCACCAGCAGCTGGAGTGTTCTCCGACTTTGGCCGCAGCAGCTCAGCGAAGCAAGAAACTGGGATTGCATTAACGACTGAAGGACGTGGGAGCAACTCAGGGAGGCAAAACGGAGATGGCACGGAGCCTCTTTACCTGAAGGGCTCGGAAGAGGAAGCAAACTAGTATGTAGCTGTTCTGGCATCATCAATCAACTTGTTGTGTTGAAACTTCTTATTATTAAGTGTTGACTTATGACTGCCATTCCTGAGCGACCCCTTGTAGTGGTGGACGTTGACCGTGATGTGGCCAATACCCATCAGATTTTCCACTTGACTCCATCAGAACTACAATTAGCATGTCAAGGAAGCAGTAGATGTTTTGCTTGTACTGACTCTACAGTATTAGTAAATAGTAGTAGTTCTGGCCGTGTCAATGCTTCTGCTTCGATCGATCTATTTAGATTTGTTGCATCTTAGCATAAATTCCACTGCACGTAGATTTAGCAGCATCTCCTGAGAAAGAATATTCTTTTACAAAGCAATGATACAGAAGCAGCTCCTGTCGAGACCAAACAAAATCCTGTTGTGCAGCAGAACCTTGGAAAGGACAGTGATGAACTTGTCACTTTGATAGTTCTGAGACTCCTACTGATATACGCAGCTCTCCATGATGTCGTGTTGAATTTATTTATTTGTATTCTTCCACAATTTAACTATTAATTACTCTGAATCGACTGACTGGAAAAAAATATATGTTCTTTCACCTATCTAAATATTTGCAGATTGATTGTGCATAACTCCAAACGAATAAAAATTTATTTATTCGTTTTTTCCCTTTTGTCTTTAATGAACTCCAAATTGCTGCAAGTAAGTAGATCACCACAAAAAACACACCCGTATTTTCTCACCGCAAAATAAATAAATTGCAAGAAGTTGATGGAAGGGAAAGGAGAAGGTATGGTCTCAAATAATTCTAGTGTCTCACAATATTTGTTCAGAAGAAATCCATAGTTATCTCAGAGTTACTCGCACGCAACCAACAAAGCATGAAAATTGGCAATTGGATGCATGTAACTTTATTCTCCAGATTTAATGGATAATGACATGGTTCGGTAAGCACGGCAGCATACACAACAGACTCGATAAATTCGAGTCTTTACATCAATACTGCACCATACAAGTTGTCTTCTGTGAAGGTGTTCTGTAAAAAGGTTCAGTCTAGGGATAGTTTTGCTAGGGTAAGAGCTAATACCTTCACTCCGTTTGCAATGTCCTCCATTGATGCATACTCTTCCGGCTTATGGCTGTAACCTGCAACCGCAACCATTGATGATGATTAGATGCACGGTGCGGTATTCCAACTTGAATAGAATGTAAACTAAGCCAAATTCAGAATGTTCTGAAAAAAGAAAATTGCTATTGGCACGATACACAAGTACTTATCGAGGAACATAATACCTACCATCTGCTGAATATTTCTTATGAGTGTAATATTTGCACCTTCAACTTGCTACTTATATCAAATATCAGCATTTCCTATTGCGATACTGAACAACAGAAACATCATAAAGTGATGTTAGGGAGTGCATACCTTTGTAGCATGGAATGAAGATCATGCCCATGGGAGATATTCTGCATTTCATGCCATAGCACAGGTGTTAGCATGTGTTTGGAACATAGAGACTGCTCACAGTGGTTCAGTTTATTTACCTGGCCATGAAGAGAGAATCATGGTAGGCTCTACTAATCATCAATTTATGACTCAGGTTCAGATGTTGTGAAGCAGCTTCCATTGCACCGATTATTGATTCATCACAAACCGCAGGTGGATCCTGATTAACTACTGTGAACTGTGATAGATTAACTCCTCGGTCCGTAGCAATTTTAGAAGCAGAATGTTGAATTTTCTCAATCACAGTATTCCTTCGCTTTTCATCAATGTCTCGTGTGTCTGTACAAAATGTCGGGACATGATTTTTAATGTATATCAGCAAAGCTTAGCATGTTAAAGATGGAATATGAAAAAAAAATTGTGATTAGCATCGGATTTAAGCATGACCATGTAAGCATATATCAGAAACATAATTTAGTGGATGACATGGAATGCCATCAACATGATCTGAAGAAACATATAACCTATGACCAAGGTGGCATGCCAACACAAAAGCATAGTTTTTTCAATTAATGGTCCAAAAGCAGATTGAAAAGCAGAAAACTCCTTCAGATATTCTGATTTCAGTTTACATTTATTTGCAAATAACATATTTCCTCCATATCTTTACAAAAACAAAGGAAAAAAGAAACAATTAAAATGTTTGACACTATCCAAAATCATCAAATTGATTTAATTGAAACCAGTGAATCAGAAGATATATTTTAAATATTGTCAACAAAAGATATCTGCAATGAGTCACAAGAGTGACATACCAATCTCTAGATGTGATCTGCTCGGAATGCTATTGATAGCTCCAGGGTGCAGCTCCAGGATACCTTGCAGAAACAGAAAACATTGCAATGACAAGCCATCTTATTCTAAAGAACACATTTCTCAAACTAATTTCTTAAGATGACATTGCAATTATTGCATAATACTAAGGAAGAATGACAAATGTAACCATGCTGGAGGTGTATACCTACAGTACCAACAGTATCGATGGATCCAGATGCTAGAACATGTTTCTCAACAGCAAGTGCCAACTCTGCTGCTGCCAATCCTGCATCACTTCTGTTAACTGATTGGAATTAAGAAATTATTCCATATGATGAAACAATTAAATATATAATTTAAAGTGTCAGATAAACTTATATTAATAAATGCAAAGAAACATAAGTATTTCTTTCAGGATAACATGAATCTCCAACTTTAACAAGACATTTAAATAAACAAGAATTCTTTTCAAAGTTTATCAACAAAGAGTTTTATGTATATTAAAAGATATTATGAATATTTTAAAAATTTACAGATAATTTAGACATTATATATATCAAGGTAATCCATTTTGAATCGTACCGGCATAACGAGCTGAGCTTGGTAAGGTGCGGTACTTAAATACTGAGCGGTATGCTCTAGCATACCGCTCGGTATATATATATATATATATATATATATATATATATATAATAAAATAAAAAAGGGGTGACGTCGCTTCGTTTCTTCTCCCCACGCGATTGAGAAGCCTCGGCAATATCGTCGAGGCTTCTTCTCCCCATGCAAATGAGAAGTCACCGATGACGACGAGGCGACATTCGTTCGACGAGCAGCGAGAGAGGGTGGCGACGGATCGAGATGTCGAAGGAGAGCAGCACCAGATCTCCAGGTTATTTCTTTTCTTCTCCCTCTTCTTCCTTCTCCCTCGGTCGATACTGACCGGTGGCAAGCGGCGATGGTCGAAATCAAGGGGGAAACAAACCCAATCAATGGTACTGTGCGGTAGCGAGCAGTTCACGTACCGATCTACTGGCAAACCGATATGTATCGCCCAGTATGGGCGGTACCATTCGGTATTGCCAACCTTGATATATATAAGGAGAAAGGACAATATTTTATGTTCAAGAATATGTTCAAGTAAAAAAAAAAGAGGCTTGTGTATGAGTCCCACCATTTGCAGCATCATAGGAGTTGCCTACCGAGGCACTAAGGCTCATCCTCGAATCAAAGTAAATAGATAGACTTTACTTAAGAGTGAAAACACATTGAGGAAACCACAAATTCTATGAATGATGCATAACTAGAATATGATGCTCTCTTCAATACTTCTAGCACAATAGACTGAGAGCACAAGATATTATAGTTGTTATCCCTTCGTAACATATGAAAGCACTGTTGCATAGGAATCCATGTTGCATCTATTTGACATAAAAAATATATTGAATAGTAGGAAAACCATAAATGATTAACGAGGCAAGAGATGTCCATAGATTTCTGTGATGACCAACTGAGAACCACATATTCTTTGTGCAGGCATCTAAACTGACTCTAGAAAGAAACTCAACTGGTCTATCATGTACCATTACTGTTACAGTTCTTAACTGCAAATTGTCACAACATATGGAAAATATGAGATCAACTAGACAAACAAGTGAAAAAAAGTAAATCTTCCACAATGGAAATTACCCTTCATATTGTGACAAGAATTCTTTACTGCCTTTCAAAAGATGAAGTTCTAAAGTGAAGGAAATCCAACAAATTAACCTACTCTTCTGATATCAGTACATCTGAGGCTTATGACAAGCCAGTTTAAGCTAGGAAATAATCTGGCCAGTGTGGCTACCAGAAACCAAAATGCATGATCATTCTTGGCATATTTACACAACTCAAATGTGCATATACTAATAACTTAAGAAATATTTACTTAAGTCTAAACTTGTATCAAACTTATCCCAGAGCTTGAAGTTAGTCACTCAAGAGCATAAATTCTTTGACTAATTTGTGGGTGTTTTTGGAGATCTAAAAGTACTTGAGTATCTAATCCCTTGCCTGTTTCATAGTGATCACCAAATGGAGAGAAGATGAACCGGATTCATAAGCAATTTACTAATTTCAGATTGATTTAACAATGATTTCAGATGGAATAAAATGTATATTAACTCCTAATGCAAATTTAAGCATCTCTGCTGCCTGGATAGAAAAGAACAGTTAACCACAAATATAAATGTTTATTGATTAGAAAGTAAGGGTTCCATAAATATGTCGCCTATGCAAACCTTGCTGGCATTAGGACAGCTCCAGCATGACCTCCATTTCCTTCAAAGTCTACCTTGATACTTGCAGGAGCAGCAATTGCAGTAACAATGCCAATTGAAACACCTGAGGTCAGCAAAATAGATTGTCAGATTGAGTTAACATGTCAGAAGCATGTACTCAATAAAACAAAAACTCCTGCCTTCTTCTTCCAGAATTGGCCCTTGCTCTATGTGCAATTCCAGAAAAGCAGAATAGCTCTCTTTTGTCAAGGATACATTTGGCAGGTCTTCTTGACATATATTATAGCCAGCACTTTTTGCAGCATCAAAGAAAGAAATGTTTTGACCATCAACTGCTTGTTTAAGTGCATCTGCAGCTGCCTCACTCCCAGCCAATAATCGGCTGCAAGTTTTATAGTGCAATATAAGAGAAAAGTACTATCTCTTAAACAGAAATTTTGCATGTTTGACTTATGAATGCAAGTCATGAAGAAGCCAAACAGGAATAGCTATATTGCCCGGTAACAATAAGCAATATCAAATGAGTGTAAATAGTACATAAAGCATAATAAGTTTATAACTAGACAATGTCTTCCAACTACCAGAAAATTAAAGTCTAGACCTTCCCAAGCAGCTAATTCCAAAACGTGTAGGTTCCTCGGAGGTGAACATAATAACTTCCAGGGATCTCCTTGGTTGGAAATTGGATCTGCAAAACAATTCTTGAGAACATTAAGAATGGAAAGAAAAACATTCTAGTATATTACAGAACGGAATATTAAAAACCTTTTCAGTGTATTTATTGCTTCCAGGGCACCCAAAACACCGACCACTCCATCATATTTTCCGGAAAATGGAATGGCATCAATGTGAGAACCAGTAGCAACAGCTGGAAGTTCTGCCTCATAACCATTCCTGTCAAAATTGGATGAAGTTATCATAAATGATTAAACTAGAGAGATGCCCAATAGGACAGATCATATATATAGGAAAAATGTAATTTTTGAAGGCAATTTTTTTTTTGAGTTAAAGTAGCAGAATAAGCCTGAATGTCAAACGTGTTCCAATTCAAAGAACTCCTAACAACAACAGCTCAATACAACCAAAGGTTATTTGTTCAGTATGCCTTAACAATAATCAATACAGGATTTGATAACACATCTCAAACCCTGTCTCCAAGTGAATCTTTGGCAGCACAAAGACTAAGAATTGTCTTGGTAATTTGATATATACTGAAAAAGAATTCTTCAGTATAAATGACTGAAAAGGATGCTTTTTCAACTCACCATCTACCAAAAATGTTGCCCACGGCATCCTCGCGTACAGATAAAGCAGCTTCTTTCATCAGGCTCTTTATGTAGCTGCACATAAAATTCAAAGTGGCATTGTAAAATAACTAGAACTAAAAGAAGAAAAGAATGTGTTCTCTCATGCATGTTTGTATAAAACTACCCTAAAATGCATCTGTTCTAGTTGAAAGCCATATGAGCATGGATATCTGTAGAAAAGAGAAAGAAAGAAAGTTTTTATTATTCAAAATATATAGAAGCAAAACCATTAGTGACAAATCTCAACATTTCATGTCTTGAGAGCTTTTCTTTCATTCAGATGCCATGCAAAAAACTGAAAGTTCTAGAATGGAACTCGAGATTTAATGTTCCAACAGAAAAAGTCAGATACAAGAGCTGAACAGTATATAACTAGAAGTAGAAAGGACATCATGAACGAAAGAGGCATAATTCTTAATATATCTAACTCTCATGTCATTGTAGTAGTTAAACAAACAACAAATAATGGAACACCACACACCAATGAATTCAAACTCGGATGCTAACCATTCCAAAACAAAAGAGAACTGCCAAGTTTTCGAGAGATACCTTCTAGCAAGCACATCCTTCTCGCTGTACAAAATGCGAGTCACCGATGGCGCAGGTGTATCCGAAAAGGCTGCCAATTCATCTATCTGCAGATTCCCCAGCATCCAAGAACATCACAAACTCACTTCAGACACTTCCAGATGCCAATATTGCAAATTTTAAAACCCCAAGCACAAAATCTCAGAAAAAGAATAAGAAAAGAGAAACAAATGAAAAAGTAACTTCTAAAAGAGTATTTTTCAATTATGTATTCCTCGTAGCGCAGGCCATTCCTACCAGCCTTGGAAAAGAAAGCAAATGAAACAGCATTCATCTAGCAAGAACAGAAAGAGAATAAAAAGGAGAATTTTTCTTTTTCACTTTGTGCAGGAAAACCCTACCAGCCTCCTAAGAGAAAACAAGTAAAACAACACTCGTCTACCAAGAACATAAAGAGAGTAAGAAAAACCCTACCTTCCTCAACAAAGAAAAGCAAATGAAACATCACTCATCTAAAAAAGAACACAGAGATGGTGAGAGAAAAAAAAAAAAAAAGGCGTCTTTTTCGTTATGTTTCTTTCCTTTTTCAAGTGTAGAGGCAATCTCACCTGCCTCTGCAAGCCCACCGCATCCACCGAGAGGGACGACGGGGAAAGAGAGAGGACGGAAGGGTGGGGATGAATGGGGTACCCGGAGAACTCCTCCATGGTCCGCCTCGTGGCGTCTTCATGATTGGCATCGGAAATGGCTGAGAGGAAGGAGACGAGGAGGAAGAGGAAGAGAAAGGGGAGAGGAAGAATTGGGGACATCTCCTCGTTCCGGGATGGATAGCGAAGCTAGAGGAGCAATCGAGCGGAGCTAAGGGATGCGTCGCCTCTTTGACAGATACGACGAGAATGGCATCACCGCGATGAGTCATAAGCGACTTGTGTTGGGAATATGAAATGAATAATTAATACTCATAATGCTTGTGCCTGTCTTTTGTTGCATTTGGTGAGCAAAAGACTAAAATATGAATCCTTCTCAATTTCTGCAACAACGGAATACTTTTGTACTTATCCATCAAAATTTTAGATTCGTTATCATTTGATTGTTAGTTGAAACCCTAAATAGAAACAAAGAATAGTTTTTAAAAAATTATTTTTTATATTTTAATCTATATTATTTATTTATTAATTAAATTCTTTAGATTATCCGTAGAAAGGATTTTTTTTTTTTAATTCATTCCATTTCATGATGTGATATGATTTTGAATAATGAACTGGGACGATCTCAATAAAATTTTATTTTTCAATATTTTTTTATTTATTTCAATCTTAAGAAAAATGATAACTAGAGGGAAATGAGTGAACATTATTTGTTCAATTGGTTGTTTAATTATGTTTACTGTTTAGTAAAAAAATATTATTATGTTAAAAATAGTGGGTTAATTATAAATTTGACTGATACTTAACTATGTTTAATACCTATACTTTAAAAGTTACATTCATATATTTTCTATATTTATGAAAATAAAATATTTAATCTCATTTCTCTTACCATTGACTCTACTCTATTTATGAATGATATCGCACATGTTATCACGTGCAAAAATGATATTAAAATAATAATAAAAGGGTGATTTTGATTCTCATTATCTAAATATATTTGTATCATAGAATAATAACTTATGTGAAAGCATTGCTATCCTCTCTTTGACTTTGTTCTTCCCTTTAACTTATGTATCCTTCAAACGGTCTACCCAACGACGACATTGGTAGCAATCCTTATCTCTTCTATTGTTCTTTTTTTTTTCTACACTATCCTCTCCTTTGATTTTGCTATCCTCCCGAATGTCTTACCCAATCAGGACATTGGTGATGATCCTCATCTCATACACCCTCATATTTCTTCTGCTTCGTTATCCTACCTAATGCCTTCGGCTTTGTGCAAGATCGATAGCTCTCTGCTGACGATGAGAATAAAAATTACCTTTCTATCCCTTTTTGAATATTATTTTTATGTGTGACATAATATGTGGTATCTTCTATCAGGAGAGTCGATGTCGTGAGAAGAAACGAGATTAAATATTTTAATTTCTTAAATATGAGGATGTTAATATAATTTTTTAAAATATAAAGATCATAATACTAAATATAATTAATTAAATATATATATATATATATAATTACTCCTAAAAAATAATTTGATATCAGTGATGAAAACATCATGGAGATTCGTTCCCCTTGACAAGGATACTCGTGTATCTGAATTTTTTATGAAGCCTTTGTGAATAGGCACCATTAATTCTTCCAATAAAGTTTAAAAAAAGCTACTCCATTCAACATAAGACTTAGTGCAGATGGTGAGGAGTGATGTCAGAACACTGACAAGTTGATCCAAAAGCTTCAATTCAGATTATTATTATTCGTGGACTCCTCCACAAGCATGTTCACATCTTTCCCAAAAGAATCCACCAGATATGGCTTCCCGCTGATCTCACCATAATTTTCATGTTGTCCAACAGAGAAAGGTGGTGATGATGCATACAGGCAACAAGTTTTCTGTGGGTTTCTACTCTGCATGATTATTAAGAACAGTACGTGCTCATCCATCATCATTAATTGGAATAAGGAAAAGGTAGAAGACACTGCAAGCCAAGCAAGATACCTGTGATTTTGCTTTGTGTTCATGTCAGGATAGGATGGAATAACAGCATTAATTCAGCAAAGCAAAGGCTGGAAGAAGAATCATAGATAAGAACCATGTTCATGGTACTGATAAAGAGCTCTAACACAAGAAAGACATGTCATCCCAAGGAACAACATCAAAAGAGATCTCATGGAAGTTTCAGGAGTGCATACTAAAAGCACTTCATCATAGACATACAGACCACTAGACAGAGAAATCACAAGTACCCAAAATAGAACCTATCCTTAGGTTATATCAGAGGTCTGGTGGCCCAACATGTAGGCATGATCCATTAGAGAGACACTGAAGGAAGGACTACCAAGTGGACAGGATGGAATGAAGTGAATTGTAGCAACAAAGACTCCTACAACTACATTCCAAGCCTGCACAATGCCCACCTATGACTTTACAAGTTTTCTTTTGTTTCTTCAATTCTACTTTGAACACTTCACCATTCAAAATTTCAAATCAGACAGATTCAGGCCTTTTTCCAGATGAAATGCTTTCTCATTTCTTAAGTAACATTTATACATGGACCTTTGGGGAAATCTGCTTGTAACCCCCATCTCACTGAAAGATGCTGGCTCATCCTCAACCGCTCAAGGAGGCAGTAGTGCAATCACGCAGAAAATACAACGGTACACAAGATGTTCAGCAGAGAGGTTGATCCTGAAGAAATCCACCGGGCCTCTATGTCTGAGCAGACTGGGTAAGCAACCCGGCATGGTTGTGCTCCCCCTCATAAGTGACAATGAGCATTGACGGGTCTTCCAAGCACCTTTCAACTTGTTTCCTTGCCGGGCAGCCCCTTATGCTGCTACATTTGTAGTATGCCCTGCATTATTTTTCATGAATTCACTGTTTTTTGGGATATAATCCAATAGCAAAAATATCAAGACTAGGATGTCTAGCATACTCAGATAGTAAAATACAGGTTGAGAAATTAATCAAAGAAATTTATAAGTAAGTTTTATAAAAGATAAACTTTGCCTCTTTCAACTTGTTTCCTACTTGAATTGCCTGAATAGAAGCCAAAACAAAGCTGATAATAGCCTGAACAAGCAATTCTTGCCCCCAAAAAATGGCAGAGGGAACAATATTGGTAAAAAAGAAGAGTGTGCATACTTTGCACATGAGCATAATCTAATCTACTTTGAACACTTGAAGAACATAAATGACAAATTGAGTTTGAAGAGAATGCTTGAGCTAATTTAAGCTCAATTTATTAGTTCTGACAAGTGATAGCCAACTTGGTAGTAGGGGAGGGAACAATTGGAATCCAGTGAAAATTATCACAATGGTGTACTTAAGTTGTTAGATGTGCTGCACAAAGCAAATAAATTAAACCAACAGAAGCAGAGACTCATATATAGAATCTAGAAATAACAAAGTGTATAATCTCAGATAAATTGACAAACGATACCTAGGATGAGGAGAGCCCTTGATTGGCTTTTGCCCATATTTCCTCCATGAGTACTCATCAGGAGGAGTATCTGCTGGTTTATTACTGATAGCAGGAACTTTAACGGATCTCTTCACTCTCAACTTCCTACAGATAATACAAGTGATGATGAAAGGAAGGACATCAGTTCCAAAATGTAGATAACATCCACAATCTCACCTTCTTTTTGAGCAATGACACCGCTGACTTGTTGCACATTTGCCATCGCCATCCACCCCTCTACATATGCACCTCCTCTTAGGAGGAGGGTGCACGGATGATGCAGCAAGTCCACCAGTTGGATGGAATGATTTCCCATCCAAGCTGGCAACACTCCTATCCATACTCAGCGATGACAAGAAGGACCTAGTCGATGACAAGGATGGTATGCAGTTAGAGCTCTCAAATTTGAGATTTATGGCACTATGGCTCCTCGTACACATGTCAGGCTGAAACTTGTGATGATGCAGCTGAAACCTTTGATCATTCTCCTGCTGGCACTGAAGGAATTGGTGCTGACTTGATGATGCAGCCTGTGGCCCAAATTGGCTCCCGAGAAAGCTCCCTTGGGTGATTTGTAGTGTGTTTTTAGCACTTGAATCTAATACTTGTATATCGTTCTCTATGATATTTCTTGGGAGGAGTTGGAGTGGGTTGGAAGCAAGGTCTATTTGCAATACTGAATGATTGTCTGAGAAGATTTTATGATTGGAAGGGTATTGGACTTTGTGCACCATCCTAACTCTTCCATGGCCAATACTGTTGCTGAGCAAAGACACCAATCTCCTAAATCTTGAAACAGCTTCCTTTGTTTCAGCTAACAGGTCTTGAGACAGGACCTGATCTTGAGGCTGGGAGAGAAAGCTCAGGATCCTGTGGCAGCTCTCTACTGCAGCTCTATTAGCTTTCTCCACCTCCTCCATATCAAAACCACAGCTCCCAAATCATCCTAAAAGTCCCATATTTTTAAGCACCAGAGGCATCTGAAAAGTCCCAAATGATGTTTCGTCAAAAGGATCTAAAAAATTCTACAGCCTAAAAATTTCTTATAAGATAGAATAAATTTTGATGGTCTTCCCACAAGACAGAACTAAAAATGACTAATTTATTCCAGAAACGTTCCTAAAAAGAACTTTGATTTTAACCCTAATAGTTCAAATGAAATGAAGGCATGTCGTATCAAACAAACAACCACCTAAAGACCTCTAACTAAGAACAGACCCAAAAAAGAACATCAAGATGATATTTTGATCATCGAGTCGAGCTCAAAACACACACTTTAAATAGTTTAACGATCAAAAAACAAATCCAGTGGGAAATATCAATTCCACCATGGGAAGGAAACAAAAAGGATAGAAGGTGAGATGGGAGAACTGACCTTGGCGAAGAACCCTAGATTGTGGGTGATGTTGGTCTTCCCATGCCATCCGTGGAATTGAAGGGTGTGCAAGGAAAACAACAACGACCGCGCTGGAATTCTTCTCCTCTTCACCCCTTCTTTTCATTTTAATACTCGAAGCCAGATGGAAAAAGGAGCACCAGAGGCCAAAACAGAAACAAAAATTTTCCAAGAAAATTTTATGCAGCTTAGCCCCCTGTTTCTATCGAAATTTCTGAAATGATTCCTATATTTTTAAGATTTAAAAGGTGCCGACTTTGATTGCATCTTCCAATTGCACCCTTTTGTTATGTAAAATACTGAATTGACCACCCCCTGCGTCTGAATCGATGCTCACTGATTCCTTTGCAAACAAAACACAACAGTTCCTCACCCCCACCTGTACCCGTTCAGCAATTAGATACGACTTGTGGAGCCCACGTTTGATAGACTATGTACTTCAAGGTATGTCTCCCAGTTGGCTATAATTCTTGAAGCTGTTTCTCGAAGTTAAAAAAAAAAAAAAAGTTAAAAGTTCAAAAACAATCTGATAAATCTGAGATTAAAAAAAAAATTGTAGTTCCACTAAAAAGATATTAATACAATCATGTTAATAATATATTTAAGTAAAATTTTAGATTTTTTTTTACCTAATAATCAATCATATTGATGATCGGATAAATAAAGAGATTATTTTGCATGACACTTTTTTTTTATTCTTCACAAATTGATCATCTTCCAAAAAAAAAAAACTCAGTTAAGAATGTCTACCCTCTACCCTAACTAGATGATATGAGAGTATCTATCCTAAATGAGCCTTTGAACCACAACAATATCTACTTTTTTTACCTTCTCATATGTAAAAGAATCCATTGATTCCTCCTGACATCCTAATCTGAATGAAGTAAAGAGGTATTTTCTCATTGAAGTAACACTTTACTGATCAAAAGTCAAAAATTGCGGCTATATCAATATTATCCTGACGTTGCTGCATCACCCATTGCAAGTTCATCCCAAAGCCTATGGATGCTGATGCCAGAAAATTCCTGTCATATGCTAAAAATGAGAGTTCCATCATTAGATCTCGGAACGTGAAAGTTCTCCAGATCGGAAAACCCACCATTTGCAAAAGAATAATTTCTAAATGAGATCCATAAGTGTCGCTGTTTCTGAAATTTTTGGACTGTATATGAACTCACTTCAACACACATCAGTATATAATTGTTCTTTGTTCTACAGGCAAAATATGCTCGTCAACTATTACGAGAACAAGAAAAAGGACACCAGCAAGAATTATAATCGAATAGGTCAAGAATCATGACGCATTCTGCACAGAGCAAGTTAGGCACCGGTGTCTTTCTTCTGCTCGAGCAGTCTTCATGGCTCTTTCCACCTTGTCTTTTGCCACCTTCCACACACAATCAAACCAGTCAATTCTCGTGGAAGATTCTGTGTGTCCCTAAAAAATCTACTGTAATATCATATTATTGCATGACAGGTTCGTAAGACGAGTTATGTCTGAATTGTACGTACTTGATGATGCTTGGACGACATAATTGTTATATCTTGGCAAGTTAAAAAGTCTTCTTTTCCCAGATTTTGAGAACTGCGTGTACCTTTGAATCAATGGCCACTTCCACAGATAAATCCCTGTTGGAGGAGGTGGACCGGATGGCGGGTGGCCTTCAACCCCACGCGCTTCAAACGCCGGAGCACAGAGATCATAGAATCCATCGACGACGAACTGTTCTTGACGTCCGCTTTGATCGACAAGACCGCCGCTTCCGTGACACTCGCCGATACCATCAGCTCAAGCTCTCTGCTGCGCTTCCGTAGCTTTTTCCAACGCCTGCTGCTGCTCCTCCTTCAACCCCTCCACTGCCGCCGATTGAACTATAGAAATCTTGTCCCCATCACAACGTTGCGATGGCCAAATCACTCTCGCTTTGCACGCCAAACATGGGAGAGGAATTGCGACCTTTGACGTCCACGAGAGCATGGAATGGAGCTCGGCGTTGTTGTTGGGAAAGAAAGAGCAAGGGAACTATAAAAATAGAATCATATCATGCAATTAAATAAAAATGTTTTCAATAAAAAAAATAACTTAGTATTAAATATAATATAATGGAACACTTATAACATGATCACACTCTACTAATCTTACTTCATAAACTATAGTCTTATTTATAAAACTTAAGAGTAACTATCTCACCCTATTATCTCATATATTATTAGTCACTATCCCCCAACTAACTCCTAAATTATAGGTCACTACCTTCACAACTCCTAAAACATGTTAACTAATTAGGTAATCAGTATGAATCAGTTGTCAATACTCCCATTTGATTCATGATTACATACACCAATTTGAGACATGAAATAAATATGATTCTAAACTCAAAGTGACTTAGTGAGTATATCTATAACTTGTTCATTTATGCCACGGTACTTTATTATTATGGCTCCACTTATTACAAGTTCTCGGATAAAATGATAGCGTATCTCAATATGCTTCATTCTTCCTTGAAATTTTGGATTCTTCGTCATTGCAATTATGGCTTTGTTGTCACAAAATATTTTACTTGCTTCTGTTTGTTCTTAATGAAGATCTTCAAAAAATCTTATAAGTCATATGACTTAACAAGCTATTGATGTTGCAACTACATATTTTGATTTTCATGTCGATAACACAATTGGTGCTTGCTTCTTTTAACTCCAAGATATAGCTCCTAATTCAAGACTAAAAATAATGCTTGAAGTATTCTTTCTATCATCTAAAACTCCTTCATAATCACTATTAGTAAAACCAAATAATTTATATTTAAAATTAGGAGAACACCAAATGCCATAATATATAGTTCCGTAGAATTCCTTTAAACAACTCCGAGATAATGTTTACTTGGGCTATGCATAAACCTAGACACTTCACCAATAGAGAAAATAATATCTAGTCAAGTATGAGTTAGATAGATTAAACCTCCAACCAAACATCTATAGTATCTTGCATTTATCAAACATGTATCATCTTCAAGTTTCAATTTCTCATTTACATTTATGGGTTTCACTGCAACTTTGTAATTAACCATGTTAGATTTTTTGAGTATATCAATTACATACTTTCTTTGTGAAAAATAAAAATTTAGTTTGATCCTTTCTTCACCTTCAACCTAAGAAAATATTGCAATAGACCTAGATCTAACATTTCAAACTTATTTATATTTTTTAAATTCTATCACAAATGAGTTAAATGAACTCATATGTATAATATCATCAATATAAAGGCAAATCATAAGAATATTATTTTTACCTTCTTTTTTTAGGTAAAGGGTAGGTTCATTATCGCTCCTTTTAAATCTATTTTGATGAAAATAATAATTAATTTTATTATATCATGCTCTTGGAGCTTGTTTAAGCCCATAAAGAGCTTTCTTTAGCTAATATATTTTTTCTTCATATCCTTTAACTAAAAAACCTTTAGGTTGAGTAACAAAAATCTCTTCTTACAAATCTCCATTTAAAAATATAGATTTCATATAAAATTGATAAACATGCCAACTCAAGTGAGTAGCTAAAGCCAAGAAAGTTCTTACGATTTTAAATCTAGCAATTAGAGAAAATTATCATCAAAATCAATACCTTATTGTTGCAAATATCCTTTTGCTACAAGCCCGAGTCTTATGATTTTGGATACTTCCATCTGCATTATACTTTATTTTGAACACTCATTTCAATCCAATAGGTTCCTTTTATTTCGGTAGATCTATTAACTCGTAAGTTTCATTCTTTTCAATTGACTTAATTTCCTCCTTCATTACCTTTTATCATTCCTCTTTTTTCAACTGCTTCCTCAAAACTTATAGGATCTAAAATAAACAAAGAAAATGTTGAATCATAAATTTTCATTAGTGATGTAAATCTTATTGGAGGGGTTTTATCTGAGGAATCATTAGACGAATTTGAACTACTACTGGGTGAGGTTGACGATAAACTTGTTGGAGTAGAATCTATCACTTAATTCTGTGGAGAGGCTAGTTCTACTGGAATACGAATTTATGTTTCACCTTCATTGATCTCTCAAATATAATATTTATGTTAATAATAACTTTGTCACTAATAGGATTATATAATTGATATGCTTTGAATTGTGTAGAATAACTAATTAAGATATATTTTTCAGATTTTTCATCAAACTTATAATGGTTTTATATATTTACAATATATAAGCAATATAATAAAAAATTCTTAGATGGCTTACACTTGTCTTTATACCATACTAAGCCTCAAAAAGAGTTTGATTAATAACAGTCATTGTCGGTGAAATATTCAACAAATAAATGATTGTTGCAAGGCCCCAAACTGATTTGAAAGATGTTTTCCTTTAAGCAAACTTCTTATCATTTCGATGACAGTTTGATTTTTACGTTCAGCTATACTATTTTGTTTTGGTGTATAAGGTGTTGTCAATTCCCTACTAATACTATTTTATTTACAAAAAAAATTAAACTTATTAGATAAAAATTCACCATCTCTATCTGTTTGAAGTGTCTTTATACATCTACTATTTTATCTTTTTATAAGTACCATGAATTTTTGAAAGTTATCAAATGCTTCAAATTTCAATTCCAGAAAATATACCCGACTCATGCGACTATAGTCATCAGTAAATAACAAAAAATATTGACTTCCACCAAATGATATTGTATTCATAGGTCCACATAAGTCAGCATGAATTAATTCAATACAATTAGATGCTCTCCATGATTTTTCAATAGAAAATGGTTTCTTACTTTAATTGTCATAAAACATCCTTCACATACATTAAGTGTATTAATTTTGAGCAATCTATAAACTATTTTTTTTATTTAATAACCTTAAACCCTTAATTTAAGGTATCCATATCTCAAATCTCATAAATTTGACTCATTCTTTTGATTTACAATCGGAGCATATTTTTTAATATTTGAAACATCAATTGGAAACATCTTATTTTGTGTAATACAAACATTTACTATAATCAAACCAGATTTTATATCTTTAATAATACATGAACCATCATCAACTATAACTGAATATTCATCATTAATCAATTGTATTCAATAAGTTACGTGATAAACTATGAATAAAGAAAATGTTATCAAATTATTTTACCTTTTATTGATTTATCTTTACCCCAATTGTTTCTTTTTCTTTTACTTGGATTTGATTCCTATCTCCAAGTGTAACTTTCAACTTGTGAGCCTCATTAATATCTCTAAATATTGATCTTATATCTGACATATGATTAGAGCATCCACTATTTAAGAATTAAATATCATTTGAGATATCATTAACTTGTGAATGAGTTATAAATAACTTACTATTATCTTCATTTCCTTTTACATAGCTTACTTGCTTTTCTCTTTTCCAGTAATCTACCTTTATATGGCCAAACCTTTTATAATAGTGACATTGAATTTCACTCTTGTAGTTTTTTCTATTATAGTTTGATTGTTTTTGTTTATCATGTCCATAAAAGTATTTTCTTTCTATTTCTCTTTCATTTCCTCTACCAGGAAATCCTCCTCTACCACATTCTCTTCCTATTGAATTTTTGTATTCTTTTGAAGTAGAAGACTCCCCCCCTTAACCTGAAATAATTTTTCTTCATTTTTTTCAAGTGACATATTCAACCTTGCTTTACGTGCTTGTAAGAATCTCAATAGTTCATCAAATAAAAAAGTAGATAAGTCCTTTTACTCTTCAATTATGGTAATAACATGATCAAATTTAAAAGTTAAACTTCTTATAACTTTTTCAACAATTATATGATTATGAAGATATTCACCATAAGATTTCATTTGACTAACAATTTCAGTCACTCGAGAAAGAAAATCTTGTATTGATTCATTACTTTTCAAAATCAAAATTTTAAACTTACAATAAAGGGTTTGAAGTTTTACCGTAATTACTCTCGATGAGTTCTGAAATTCATTTTGAAGTATCAACCAAGCTTACTTTGAGGTTGTCGCTGTTGTAATTCTTTCATGCACAACTTTTGAATAAAGACCAATACATTTGAGTCATTCTTTCTATTCTCTCTCAGCCTAGTTTCTTCATTTGGATTTGTATATTCATTCTCTATTAAGTCTCAAAGATCTTGAGATTTGAATAGAGTCTTCATCTTGATACTCCAAAATTTATAGTATTTGCCCGAGAAGGTGGGAATAAGGGGTTGAGATATAGAATTATCATTGAAAGCCATAATACCCAGTTAAGATTGAAACACAGTTGTGATACCACAAATGTTGGGAAAGGAGGAGCAAATAAATGATAAAAATATAATATTATAATATAAATTAAACGAGAATGCTTTCAATTAGGAAAACGCTGTGGCATTAAATAGGAGGTAACATAACACTTACAAGATGATCTTCAAATGCATACAGTATGCTTACCTTACTCCATAAACTATGGTCATATTTATATGACCTAAGAGTAACTATCTCACCTCACTTTCTCACCCCGCTATCTTACTGTCTCACCTATGATTAGCAATTACCCCTACTAACTCATAATATAGGCCACTAATTCCGTAACTCCTAAACATGAGCCACTACTCCTAAAATATGTTAACTAATTAGGTAACTATTATAAATCAATTCTCAATAAACGCAGCCCAAGCTCAGCTTCTCCCCTTCTCCCCCTCTCCCTCATAATGTATTGAAGCCTCCTGTTCCTTCCCACCCTCTCGTCGGAGTTCCCCAGCCTGAGAGCCATCTCCATTCTCCCCTTCTCCCCCTCTCCCTCATCATGTATTGAAACCTCCTGTTCCTTCCCACCCTCTCGTCGGAGTTCCCCAGCCTGAGAGCCATCTCCATGGATCCCAAAAATCGGTTTACTCTTCGGTGGATGTTATCGATGTATCCGAAGCACTGGAAGGAGGGAGTAGTGCCTTCTGATGCGTACTCGTCGAAAGTTGATGGAGGCGGACGCTTCGCCGACATTGATGGAACAAGGATGGGTTCGAGGAGGTGGAAGGGATAATGTGGCGACGATGGTGAAAAGGCCCAATCGAGGTGATGTCTTAGTGCGTTTCCTCGTGGGAGGAGAAGGCGTCGTCCATGGTGGTTTCCCGGGCTTTCTTTGGGCTCCACTTCTCCTTCTCTTTTGTTGCTTGATTTAAGTTATGGGTCGAAGGTGTGTGAAAAGTCAACGGGACATCTGTTTGACAGAGACCCATTTGACCAATGAGCGTTCCCATTTCTCATGCAGATCTATTGGCTAAGACGATTATTTTTTGACACTATTCTGTGAGCTTGATGGATTTGATTGGATTTATGACAGCAAACCGCATGTTTTGAAGTAATCGACGTTTAAATTGCATCACTATTTTCATATTTCAGTTGGCGAAGACAGTATGACTCGCCTCATTCTATGATTCGAGAGAGTGATAAATAGAGTATTAAGTGCTTCGATTATGAAAATTTATGCGATTTAGTCATTTTGAATTTGACAATCCATGTTGTGTGACATGATTTTAGGATGGGTTGTGAGAGGTCATATTTTATACAAACATAATTAATATAATTCTTTAAAGAAAAAATAAATTATGCTTATGATCTTTTGATCAATAAAGAATATACTTTCGGATTGGATTTCCCACTAAATTTGAATTTATTTCTCCTTTTCTGCTAAGCTCACCACTTCAATTCATGAACAATTGGCATTTTTTCTTCACGAGTTTTCTTTTCAGGTATTTTTTTTCAATCATAAAAAATAGTCATCGAGCATGTAATTATTACATAACATATACAAGTTTAATTCATAATTTCTTGAATAACGCTTGCCTTAAAGATATATATACCTCCACATTCGTTGGCCTAACCCTACCAATCAACATCACTTTCTATTTCCACATCAGATGAGTTTAGAATCTTAATTTTCTGCAATTTAATGCAAGTCTCTCTCTCTCTCTCTCTCTCTCTCTCTCTCTCTCTCTCTCTCACACACACACACACACACACACACTAAAATCGAGAAGGAAAAGATCAATAGACGTTGACCAGTTCAAATTTATAATGCAGGCTTCTGACGAGTTTTGACTGGGTTCTTGATTTCAAGTCGGCGGACGCGACAGAGTTGACGAAGCAACAGTGTGCACGTTGATGAAACCAGGATGGGTCAACGCTTCCATGGCGTCAAGTCAAAGCCCATTCCCTCGTGCTGGCGTTAAAGATCGAAGGAGGACAAAAAGATCTCCATCGAACATGTCGCCGAAATATGCAAAATGTTCAATTCTGAAAACATCGGACTCGAAACAAACATATGATCAAGATAATTGCAGATAATTGTCAAATCTTTTATTCTCATTTGTTTGACCACATTAAGGCCATATCAAACCTCAAGCAAGTGGCTAACCTGCAGCTATCAACTTAAAGTGAAGAGTAAAACATCCAAATTCGGATCGAGTTTTAAGCCATTGATGATAAAAATTCAAAACTCATATGAGTTGGATAATAAAGAAATAAGCTGGCAACATGTAACATGAGATGATGATGTTGAGAGAGAGAGAGAGAGAGAGAGCAATTATGAAAAGGTAAAATAAAGAGAAAGAGTCATCTCGATATTTTTCAAAAGAGATTAAGAAATCTAAAAAATAAAAAGGCAATATGATCAAATTAATAACAAGGACTACCTAAGGATCAAATTTTTAATTATTATTATTTTTTCCTTCCATTCTAATCTTTTGATTATTGAGCCATGATATTTGCATTCTTTATCATGAGCCTTGTGACTGGCCTCTAAGCTTTAGCTGTCAACTTATCCCAGTTGGGATACACACCTACTTTAATCCCTGGGGACAATGTAATGAATGCATCCTTTGTCAGATCAATCTCTTTTCTGTGCCTGATCTGAAAAGATGGATAATTTATCTTCTTGCTTTCAGAGACCCACTAATTACTTAATCAGTGGGCACCAACAACACAGCCAACAACTACTAATTTATATGAGCTAAAAGAATAGTAAGTAATCTGTGCAGCCAGCACTAAGGAAACAGGTGCCCCCCCATCATCATCCACATGCCTTTGCTCCCTCTTCCAGATGGTTGTGCATTGTTTAAAGGGAGAAGCAGACACTGGGAATCTCATCATTCAGGTTCCTTCTCCAATTCAAGGAACAAACCCACACACTACTCACAGAAGTAACCTGTGGAGCAGTTTATTAAACACACCATTAACAGACAACCCAGACACAGCAATCTTGAAGTAGATAGCATTGCTTTGTGTCCATACACAAAAAGATAACAAAGCAAACAGGAAAATTGTAATTAAAAGGCATATATATATATATATATATCTAATATATATGTAAGCACAATACACATGCAGATCCCCATGCTTTGACCCAAATCCACCAAGTTGTTTCCTCTTGTTGTTGCTGCTGCTGATGGCATTTTACTTGAACAAGAAAGAAGAGGCGTTCAGCTTCTGCTCTTGCATTTCTCCATGGCTCTTGGTGCTGTCATTAGGAGAGACTTGGATATTGTAACAATGTAGTATCTTGCCAAAGAAAACCATTCAATAATTTTTATTTTTTTATTTACCAAAAAACTATGTATGTCTAACGAAAAAGATGAGGAAATTAGTGTCCACTTCTCTTGACGGTGAATAATAACTAGGTAAAGATACTGACCAAGTCCAATGGCTTCTGATCCCTTCATTATCCGCAGACGCTTGCATGAGTCCACGAACATCCTGGATTTGTTTGAGATGGGGTTAGTGATGCAATTTTGCAAGAACAAATGAATAAAGACGGAGATATCAGTGGCAGTATTCTCAAGGAAACCTACTCCCATGGAACATCTCCCACAAGCATCCAGTCTCCATCCTTGTCTTCATAGGTGGGCACGTACTCAGATCCATTCAGCAGATCCATCACCTCGCTCTCGTTCATGAAATCCCTCCCACTCATCCCTTGAGAGCCACAGTTTCCTGATCTCGTAAAAGACCGAATTTAAAATTAGCTTGCGTAAGAAATTATTTGAGTGCAGCTTATGTTAATTACTGATGCAGTAATCTGGACTTTAAACTGTAGACAGTACTGAGCTGTAAGCTCCAGCACGCAGAAATATTCGACACCAAAAATTAGTTGGCTCGCATGAATCCTGTGTTCTGGTGTGGCTACGAACTTGCCGATCATGAAGTACAGTACCAGTGCATGTTACGTAGATCAGGTATAGTATAGCCTGCATAGTTAATCTCTGGTTGTTACTTACCACCGGTGAAGGAGCTGAACATCTTTTGCAAGGCCATGGAGAGCTCCTGGTAGCTCCGGTACATCTTCAGGTCCACCTTGCGTAGGTACGGCGCCCCGTCCATGCTAACCTTCACGAAGGCGGCCGAGGTGCCGGATTTCTCGCCCTCCTCCTTGCCTCCCTTGACGGAGTGGACAGAGAGAACGTTCTTCCTGAATGATCGGACTGGTGGCCAGCCCACAACTTGTGCCCTGATGTTAAACATGTGTGACGATATTGATCATTTCTTAGATCGATACAAGCAGTTAATTCTCTCACCCTATATCATCATCCTATGTTCTGATTTTGTTTTCCTTATTTGTAGACAGATCAACATGATGTCTCCTTTCTCTCAAGATCTAAAAAACTGACGATTTCTTTTTGTATATAGAAAGTTTTCCAGATGCAAATGATCACCAGGAAGGGAAAAGAATATTGTGCACTGTATTCTCCATATCTTATTTGACTGATCACAAGCAAGAAACAACATTTGTTTGAGGATCAAGTGATAGAAAGAGAGAGAGAGAGAGAGAGAGAGAGAGAGAGAGAAAAGGGAGGCCATTTATTATATTCTCTGTAGAAAAAAAAATCCTTAAGACAACATACTTAATATGCTTCTGCGCTGCGTTAATGGAAATTATGTGCAAAGGATAAAAAATACTACACAAAATTGCAGCTTTCTTTTTGTTGTCTGTGAAGCAAAATCTATATAGATCTGTTCACCACAACACTCTTATGAAAGCAAGAACATATCTGCAGACGTAGAACATGTAGCAGGAAAGGTGATGGGGAGACGTACTTGGGAGCAGGTGGCTTCTCAGGGTCACTGCCACCGGAAACGACGTTCTTATGGCTGAGGGATCGCTTCATTGTCTCGGCAGCCTCCACCGCAGCTTCCTCCGCGTCGGCCGGGGTCTGAAGCTGAAGCTTCAGATCGATAGTCTCGGCAAACCCCCTCTTCCCACAGTTCTTTCCTGCCTCCGCTTCGCCTCCCCCACCGCCGGGCAACCCCAGCCGCAGCTCCGTCTCCTCCAACCCCAGTCCACTCCCCATTCTCCCACGATCTCTCGCACTCCAATTTTCTTCTTCTCTTGTTTGGTTTCAACACCAAGAAACGAAGCAAGCTAGCAGAGATGCACGTTAAATATATAATCTTGGCTTTGCGGCATCTGAATTGGATCTCGAGCGCGTTCAAAATGCTTCTGGTACCCATTTAGGTTCTCCCTTCGATCTACCATTCTCGTAATTGGAATAACAAACGTAGGCCCCGCTGTCGAATCGAATCACGCAAAGGTAAAACCCGACAAGCGAGTGCGAAGCCGATGATAAAAAGGGGTCATGTTGACGTACTCGCTTAGGTAAGCCTGGGTTTCACACCAGAGCTCACGGTGGACGTCGGCGGCGTCATTGGCGGTGGGGTCGGGTAAAGTAGGCAAAATACATTGGGTGGGTCAGGTTCGGGGTGCATGTGCGGAGATTCTTAGGCTGCGGGGCCCATGTGAGGCTGTTCATAACATGTCGCGGCGGGAGACGGAGGCGGTCGCGTCCAACCCGCGCGCATGTGACTCGTGTCTCGCCTAATTTGGTCAAAGTCAAAATAATTAGAAAAACCATTTCTCCTGATCTGGTCCAATTCAGGATGTGAAAGGAGGAAACGTTGCATTATTAATCCAATTGCTTAGCAATGGAGGGAAGTACAGACATGAAGGCAGGCACTTCTGGAGAGAGAGAGAGAGAGAGAGAGAGATTATAATGGCATCAGATGAGGAGAGTTCTTAATTTGGCTGTAGACAATGTCATGTGGGTGCTGCTGGTTTACTGATACTGGGATTAGCCATCCAAGTTCATGATATAGACCAGGGAACAACACAGCTTTATTATAGTTAGGAGTTGACTTCAGTGAATAGTGTTTGTTATATACTGATTTATTTTCTTAAAAAATAGTGAAGGTGGTATCGCAGTGCTTAATGTGGAAATCGATGCTTGTGCATGATTAGATAACCAGCAGCACACACAGATAAAAAGATTTGCAAGAGAACATAGAGATTTGACCTATCCTCTTCCTGAAGCTGTGTAACAAAACGAACGGTATGAGAGGAGAACCCTGGATCAAGAAGGCCGTTCATAAATCTTCCTTTGGCAATTCCTTCTTCTCTTCACAAACATAGGTAACATTTCTGCATAGAATGCAACTGGGAAGAGTGTAGAATAGCATGCCAAACTTCTGAAAGCAGCAACTAAAGAGTTTATGTTTCTTCGCATGCATGGGTCATCATAATCTGCAGCAAGAGCATGTGCAGAGAGACTCGGTGATGCTGAGAAGGATGTTGGCTCTGTGTTTGGAATGCCAAGGGAGAGGAGCAAAAGAAATGAGGCAGTGAGGTGCATGTTATATAGCTCGCCTGCTAAAAGTAACCCAAACATTGCCTTCTCATTTATATGATACAGCAGAGAGAATGGCACGTCGATGTTGCTCTCTCTCCTTCCTTTGTTGGCTCCTTTATCAAGCCTAGGGTTTGGCACAAGGTCTGGAAGAATATATCTTCTGTTATACTAGGGTTTCAGTTGTTCTAACTCCTGAAAACTCTTCATGGATAAGCAAATCCAACTTAAATATTAATGTCGCTTCTGTAACTTTGATCAGAAAACAATGCCTTCTTCATCTTTGTTTTGATGTTGAACAGCACACTTGCATGAAGTTACTTATGTACCTCTACTTGTTCTTCTGGTGTAGGGGGAAAAAAAGTTAGAGATGATATGTAACTGTAAATTTTTTTTTGTCAAATAGTAGAAATAATGTATTACTAGTTCAAGATTAAATCAAATAGAAAAAAAATCAAGATGGAAGTAAAAAAAAAAAAGTAAAATTATTTTAAAATTCTAAAAAATAATATTTTATAGGATTTTAAACTACTCTTTGACTTCAACCTTATAGGCCTAAACACTTAGATTTTAGATAGATATACATATGTAAATGTCATTGATTTATAGGAGTAGAATAATAATTTAAATCAAGAAACACTTATTTCTAAAACTCTATCTAATCAATTTATTTAAAAGATAAATGATAAGAATCTAAAATCTTTCAAAATATAATATTTTAAATCTTAACACTCTTCATTAAAATATACTTTTGTAGATAAATCTCAACTTGCTTCCAAGATCTTCAAACACTTCTTTAGAGAGAGATTTGGTAAAAGATATCTAAGATATTATCTTTGCTCTTGATCTCCATAACCTCAATAACTCTTTGAAGCACATTTTCTTATTATTATTTCTTACTACACCATGAGGTAGAAGCAAAACTATATAAAAAAAATATAGTCAGAATTGGATATACAATTATCCAAATTCAAGATGCATGTCCTTATAGAATAATCTCAAATTTAAAGTAAAAATTATATATTTTGAAATTCTCTTTGCTACATCAGCTCCCCTAAGACTTTTCATTTCAAACTAGAGAGAAAAATCTCTATGAAGTTCTAAAATATCTATTTTGTCATTATCTGATGATCATTTCATCCATATATAGAAGAATAATAATATGTAGGGTTCCTTGATTTTTAATAAATAAGCTAGAATTTGAATAAGAAGAAAAAATATTCAAAGAATTATAAATATTGATTAATTTTTTCATATCATGCTTTGGGAGCTTGCTTTGACCCATAAAAGGCTTTCTTGAGCTTGCAAATATAATTTAGTTTAGAAATAAAACTATACCCTAATGGCTATTCTATATAAATGTCATTGCCAATTTCACCATATTATCTTGGCCATAGGACTAAAGGTTCCTCATAATCTTCTCCATATTTTTTTAAAAATCGATATGCTCCAACTCTTTAACACATTTAACTTTATCATAACAAGTAGACTCAAGATTATCAATTGAATTTAGAAAAAAATAATAACAATGCTTATATTGTCTCCATCTCCGTAACGTATAGGTTTGATAATTATTCTTTTTGAAATTCTCAATACTTTAATTTTATCTTTATGAATATCATTACTCCTCATATTATTTTACTCCACCATTAGTGATAGAGAAATAATAGGAGTAGATATAAATGAGGAAAAAGATGAGCCAAAATTCATAGGAGCACTAAATGGCACCACAAGTTTTGAACATATATCACTTTGACTGTTGTGATCTATATTTTAAAAAAAGATTGTTTGTGGAGGATAATAAAAAAAATTCATCAAACACAATATCTCGAGATATCATATACCTATGTATTATCTATATATTTTTAATCTTTTTTCCTCTTATTATAGTCAATAAAGATATATTTATTGGCCTTAGTATCATGCTTGATTCTTTTTTAAGTCTAGTATATGAACATAGCAGGAAGAACTAAATATTTTAAAATATTTGATATTTGATTTTTACCGAGCATAAGCTCCTAAAGAGACTTCAGATTGATTGAACAAAGAGGAGATTGATTATTTGATTGAAGCCAACACTTATAAGTCTCCATAAGATGTAAAATATTTCATTCTACCACACCATTTTATTATGGTATATTTGCATATGAGTTCCTTTTTAATGTTACCCTCTTTGTAAAAGAAAAATAATTTATCCATTGAATCTCAAATTTTGATAATAAAATAAATTGATGGGTTATCGATCTAACATGTGTTGTTAGAGTTGATTGATGTAAGATTAACTATGATAGATTATAATTAGAAGATTGACAAAGTCAAGTCCAAGCATCAGATCAGATCGAGGTTCGAACTATGCGGTCGGGCACTCGCCTGGAATGCGTCGGGAGCTCGCTGAGGGTATTGGGAGCTTGCTAGGATGGCGCAAGGGAGTTTGCTGGAAGAAGACCGAGACTCACTGAAATATTGTCAGGGGTAGCCGAAAGACTTGCCGAGAATTGGGAAGGTCTTGAAGTGGATATGTTGGCCATTTTGATTATAATTAACTAGTCGTAGTTAGCATCGTGCAAGTTTAACCACGACGGTGAAAAGAAATTACAGATCAGACATAGACCCAGGATCAAGCTTAGGCATTGAGCCAAGGAATAGACAATGTGATGGGTGCTCGCTAAGAGTTCGCTACGACTTCGCCGAAGGTATCGGGAAGATCGCTAGGAACATGCCGGGAGATCGCCGGAGGACGACCGTTAGACTCGCCACTTTGTCACGGACAAAAATGTAAACAAGGTATTCAATGAGATGCTCATGTTTGTCTGTGTCCTTCGGTTTATGTACATACCTTGTACAACAAGTAGCGGGCTTGCAGTAGGCTTGACAGCCCTAGTTTGGTTTGTAAATACGAGTGTGTCTCATAAGCACTTGTGGGGACTTCGATCTATAATGGACTATTATCCTTTGTGTGTAACCTTTCTGAGTTTGTAATATCCATGAGTGTAATTTGTATTGATTTTATAAAGTGTTTGCTTGAGCATTTGCTTGTGGATCCTGTTGGAATTACTTCTTCTGGCTTGTTTTCTCTTTTGTAAGTCTAAGGGACCCTAGGAGATCTCGAGGAAGGTTGATCTTTGCGGACAGACACGCATGAGTGTCGTACGACTTAGGCAAAATCAGCTAAGCCCGTGATATTGTGGTATCAGAGCGGGACAAGCACACGTAGAAACACTCGTCATACAAACGTAGGGGACCTAGCTGGGCTATATGAAGGACAACCAACACGTGTAATCATTTGGGGGAAACAGACATTGAGATGTAGGGAAAGGAGTTGCTCAGAGGAGCGGGCATCCAGGTTTGGCATTCAGAGGAATGACTAACCCCTTTGCGCGAGAGGCATCACGAGGACAAGCAAGCGAAGAAGAATGTGTAGCGCATAAAGATTGGGATGGTTGAGTTCAAGCTACGGCTCGACGTTGGCAACCAAACTTGATGGTGCTCAAGGCAAGTAGGGCGTTTGGTGAAAGATGAGACCGTGCAAAGTGGGAGGTGTTGCGCAATGACCGAAAGAGTTATGCAAAGCTCACAAAAGTGAGGGGAATTGCTAACTTGAAGGATTCGGTACTCATGCAGGTCTTATATACAGACGACAGAGTGTTCGTGGCCATCCCAAGGCGTGATCGAAACTCGACACCATGGAGCATTAGAACTTTCTCTTCGACATGGAAAGGATACGTCTGTAGGTGATTGAAATATGCAACAAGTACAGCACATCGCTAGACCTTGAAGGGTATAATGTGGACTGTATTGACGAAGAGTCATAATCTAGCAAGTGCATTTGTGGGGGCAGAACAAGACACAAGTTGTTCAGTAAGATAGAGTAGTCCAAAGGGGATAGTGGTCTCCGAAACTTCCAGTGAGAAGAATGTAAAGAGGAAAGTTGCTCCAACAGGACCATATCCAGTAGGGATAAGTTCTAGTTCTCTAGATGAAGAATCATGTGCAACGGACCGCACATCTTGAGGAAGAGTTCTTCAAGGCTATATCTTCACAAAGTTCAATGGATCGAACGAGTGGCGTGGAGTTTTCGCATGATCTCGAATGAAGTAATGCATTTCGAGATCAAGTAGGGGAGCAATCTAAGGCAACATCATATGAAGGCACACTTAGAGTCGATGTGACAATCGAACTCAACAGAGAGCTGACCCGTGGAATGGTGGAAGCGAGGGCCACTATCAACTCAATGCAAATCGAGGAGCAGAGCGACTTGGGTGGAACTTGGTGAAGTATCCAAGCCGCTTGAAGAGAGTCGACATAGAAGATGAAACATGGAGTGGAGGCACAGAACTTTCCTCAGACAGAGGCCAAAGGCATGAACTCTTGTAGAGGCAAGAGTGAGATTATGTCGTTCTATGGGTTCTTCATTCTGATGGGGCAAACTTCTCTTGCATGGTGCAGAGACGATGGGAGCTTCGAGTCACATGCACCTTACCTCAGAGATGAATATAACAGTGTAACTAATGTGATTCAACTTGTGGAGGTGAAGTTGAGATCATGAGATCTTAGCACGGGGAAAGAGGACGTAGAGGTGGGTACTCTTGAAGAATATGCCACAGTATTGCCATTCGAGTTGTCAGGAACAAATAGTGCATAGTGGAGATTGTGCTGGTAGGGGATAGAGGCTCAGGATCCAAACAATGGTGCACCAATTCTAGCGAAGTTAAGGGACTTCAGGAGCTACTAGACGACGAACTATCCTAGAGCTATGCTTCGTCCAAGTGTAGCCCAAGAGTTGGGGGGGGGGGGGGGGTGCGGGGGATAAATGTGAATTGCTAAGGGAGCGAACAAAAAATCAGAGATGGCGGAGGCCTTACGATGTGTTGGCAGAGGCCACACATGAAGAAGTCGTAATCCGAGTTCATCACACGAGAATCTGTATACAATAGAGATGTCACCAGGAGGCGACATGGTGCAACGGATCGTGATGGAATAGTTCATGGCAATGCAATACAGGTGATTGTGTCCCATGAGGGATATGATCATACAGAGGTATAATCATGAGCTATTGGGAGCTCTATTTTAGTGTATGACACGATAAGAAGAAGGGCTATGGATTTAAGGAATGAATGTTATGGTACCGCAGACGCTGGTCTTTATATGTGCATCGAAGCTTGCATTGGATGAAAGCCTTAGTCATCAGCATATGAGGGCTATATATCACTAAGAAATAAGTCCAAGTGCAAGTACCAGTGAGTCCCATAGAGGGGGACGTGATCATGTGAATGGTCAAGAGCTCCACTTCGGTGAACAATGCAATGACAAGAAGGGCTGTGGATTCAAGGGGTGAATATCATGGTACCGCAGAGGCGGGTCTTCCATGTGTGCGCAATGAAGCTTGCATCAGATGAAAGCCTTGGTCATCAACATATGGGGGTTGTGTACCACCGAGGGAGAAGTCAGATTGCAAGTACCAGTGAGTCTCATGGATGGTACTTGATTATACATAGGTATGGTTAGAGTGACTGAAGAGTTGGATTGCTTCAGTTCTCACATTCGCTTAAGGGTGCCCGACAAGTCAGAGGATAAGGCCAAGTAAGCGAACGTTGCAACCAAGGAAGCTAAAGAGAATAGAATCGATGCGAGCCCTGCAATAAGATAGCAGAGGTCATGCATGAGAGTTACAATCTGTCTTTTCTATTGACCAAGAAGAACTGCTAGGAGGAAATAGTGGTGTTAAAGCATATGGTCGAAAGGGGCAAGGGGTCCAGTGGGGCTCAGCTACCCAAAAGCAAAGCGTCGATTAGAAAGGAGGTAGACTCGTAGGAGCACCACAACGCAGAAGCGGATCTACCGATCGCGAAGGAAGGGATGCAGATGCAAGACAACGGATAGTAGGGTCATGGGCTTAGCAGCGCCATGGTACTGTAGAGGTGGGACTTCCGTGGAGTCATCGATCCCTTGATCTCATGGAAGGAGAGCATTGGTCGTAAAAGGGGCCGAGGAGATGGAGAATGCAAAGGCAAACTCCAAGTACCAAGACAGGGCAGAAGGACAAAGGCTAAGAAACTTTATAAGACTAGTGTCAATGGACTTCTCATTAAGATAGCCGAAAGCAGGGACTTTGGGTTGATACAGGAGTGCTCGACCAAGGAACGAAGTAGGTAGTACGCGATACTATACATTTTCTACTAAGAGGAGTAGACGACAAAGGTGATGGAGAAGACGATACAATCCCAGAGGCGACCAGATCTATCAAAGACTTACTCCAAGTTAGGGGACTCCACGTTATGGTAAACTTTTTGTTCTTTTTGAGCAAAACTTCTTACATTCCAGAAGTTCAATGGCAGTGGGAAGGCGAATTACAGTAGCTAACTCAACACAAGGAGTGCAAACAATTCTAGTGCTTCAGAAGTGTGAGCAAAGAGCGGACGAATGTTAATAATCAGCTCAATACATGAAGTATAAACTCGAGGAGGCAGGCGAAATCGAGTAATCTTTACATTCTCAAATCAAGAGAATGGACGAAACTGAGTACCCCAATTCTCTTAACTCGAGAAGGTGAACGAAGCCAAGTAACCTTACCTTCTCAACTATTAAGAGAATGGGTGAAGTCGAGTATCTCAATTCTCTTACTTATCTAGTAGAGGAGTTCTGTATAAGTTCAGTGACCCTTCAAAGAAAGCTTATGGAAGACAATAGTTATCAAATCCTCACCATTGATGATCAGTACTACTGAGAGTAGATTATCCGCTTCATTTCCCAATTAAATGTAAATCGAAAGCGGGAGTGATGTGAACCTACTTGAAAGTGACAACTAAACATGGAAAAAGGATCAATGGGCAAACATTGTGGAGGAATGACCTCAAAAATCTTAAAGTCTGTGAGGTGATGCTCGTCAAAGTTCCAATAAGCATCCACCAAGTTCAAGCAACATGAGTATACTACGATACTGGCGCATAATAAGATAAATATTTTCCTTCATCAGAAGGATCTGCGAGAACCAATAAGGATCAGCACAACTCAGCCAACCCCACACCAGATTCAGTCATTGGTGAGTTGAAGCAGCATGACGGATTAGAGTTCAACTACTCAACAACAGCGACGGAGAGCGGTTGGGAGCCAAAGGGGTGTGTTGCAGCCAAAGGGGTGTGTTGCATCCAAAGCAGAAGATTGAAGATTCAGCAAAATGCGAGGAGATGCAACATCTACAGTGGCTTCGACGAGGACATCGAAGGAATAAGTGGGGGAGAATGTCACGGATAATAATGTAAACAAGGTGTTCGATAAAATGCTCATGTTTGTCCGTGTCCTTCGGTTTGTGTACATACTTTGTACAGCAAGTAGCAGGCTTGCAGTAGGCTTGGCTGCCCTAGTTTGGTTTGCTTTGTGATCGATTTTGACTTGTAAATATGAGTGTGTCTTGTAAGCACTTGTGGGGACTTCGGTCTGTAAATGACTGTTATCCTTTGTGTAACCTTTTTGAGTTTGTAATTCCATAGGTATAATTTGTATTGGCTTTATAAAGTGTTTGCTTGAGCAATTGCTTGTGGATTCTGTTGGAATTGCTTATTCTGGCTCGTTTTCTCTTTTATATGTCTAAGGGACCCTAAGAGATCTTGGGAAAAGTTGACCTTTGCGGACAAACACGTATAGGTGCCGCACGGCTTGGGCAAAATCAACTAAGTCCGTGACAACTTGGAATGCCAGAGATTGTCGAATTACAAGAGTAAGGTCAAAAGCTTGGTGGTCATGTTTTGATCGTAATCTTTAAGTCATCAAGTTAAGTTTAAGTCCTAAATGAGTATGATCTGGAAGGAATCCAATTAAACTCAAATTGGTAACTAGGTCCACTATAGGGTTTTGTTGAGCTTAATTAGTTGACTAAAGAATTGGTCAACATTAAGTTCAAGCCGAAATTTGAAAAGTGAAGGGAATCAATTTTTTTGGAGATTTCGACAGGTAAACCATCGGTGAGCGATGATTGGACCACCCGTACCCTAGAAACAGGGTGACTATCAATGCTGTCAGCGGTTGAACCACTCGTACTTAGTTTTCGGGCAGTTGAACCACCTATGATAGGTAAGTAAATCGCTCGTACCAGGATTTCGAGCGACTAAATCGCCTGTACCTAGATTTTTCAGATACGTTTGATTTTTGGCTCCAAATTTTAAGGCCATTTGGGGCATATATATACTCCAAATTTTATTGCATTCCAAACAATAATTTTGGAGATAAAATTCTATAAAAAACTTATGTGAGTTGTAAGAAAAAGAAAAAGGGTAAGGGAGTGATCAAAAAATTGTAATCTTGTCTCTCTTGTAAAAAAAATGTAAGGGTTTGGTCTTCATCCAAAGAGGATCAGTAGTGGACACCAGTATGCTTCAAGGAGGAGGACTCAGGAGTGGACGTAGGTTCGTTAGCGCCAAACCACTATAAAACTTATGAATTCTTCTTTTGATTTCATTGCTTACTAATTTTGTATTGACACTTCTTATTTAATTTATTTTTTGAAACTAAGGTTTTCATGTCAATCACTTCAATTACAACATTACTTATATTTGGGATTTCCTTATTCTTTCTTAATTAATTTAAAAAAATTTAATATTATGAGAATTTATATTTACACTAATTCAATTGATCTTAGCACTGTTATTATCGCTGCCTAACCACTTAAGTGTCCTTTCAAGAATACTTACAACTGTTAACTTATACTCTTAAAATTTTAAAATTTTTAGGTTTTCTTTGTTAAGTAAACTTCAAGAATATTTTTAAGATTGGGTCCATCATATCATTATGAATAAGCTTTAATAAAAAATTACGTCTAGAAAGTAATTTATCAAAATATTGCTAGTGTGGTTTGCCATATTTACAACCTTCATAAATTTCATTATTACTAGAAGTTGTACCATTAGGAAGATCATTAACTAGATTTTTCTGCATGATAATCTTTAATTTTTAAAAAATTATATGACTAGCATATCAGATTAATACACCATCATTTGTACTCCTCATTCTATCAAAATAAAAATTAGATACTGATAAAATATATAAATCTTTGATCTTTTTATCAATATGTACTACATCCACATTTAATTCTTTTATATTATAAAAAAAACTTGACTTTATTAGGACCAAAAAGAACATAATTTCTAGCATTAACTGTATTTTTAATAGATTTTTTTCTTAGTATTTGGATTATGATATAAACTCTTCAATGTAATAAGATTATTATCTTTATGTGAGATTATAATAATACCTTTCTTTTTCACTTGGTGAACAGTTTTGTCGGTCATGATATATATTTTGTTACATTTATATTAACAAAAATTGGTACAATGACCAGTAAGATGATGATGATCACATTCTAAATCAACAATCCAATTATGTTCGAAGTTGATAGATTAATTAGCCATAAAATATTTACATTGATCTTCATCACTAGCATTAGAACAATCTTCTTTTATTTGTAATATTTTTCTATAATCTTAATACAATAATTTTTCTTGATATGACATAACTTGTAACACCTATAACACTTATTCTTTCGATTTATATTATTGTTTTTTTTTGTCTCTTTATCTTTATGATTATCCTTTTTATTATTTGTAAAAAAAACATCTTTATCTTCCCCTAAAGAATAAGATTCTATCATTTTATGAGCTAAAGATTACTGAGAAGTAAGAATATTTTCAAACTCTATTAAGGATAAATGTTGAACCCATATTTGAATGGATGTAACTTAAGAAATATATTCTATTTGAAGATAATGAATAATATAATATTTCTTTTGTACATCATAAATAAGCTCATATAGATATGATATTTCTGAATATAAATTTTTAATCTTTAAGAAATACTAATTCCCCTATAAGATATGAGACTCCAAACAAGCCTTCATTAGACTGATTAAGAAGATTAGTACTAGACCCACTAACTTGACTATTATAATTCATAATAATAAAAAATATTATCTTTTTCACCAAAAAAAAAAAAGGAGATGTTGAAATAGAGATTAACACTATTGTAGTTCTAAAACCATGTAAAGAAAGAAAGAGATCAATGCAAGTATATATTTTTTTTTCACAAATAATAGTAACAAGGTACTTACTATCAGCCCACGATCAAACCAAATTAAAGAAGAAAAAATTAAGAGAAAAGTTATATCGAACTTCACAAGAATAAAAACGATGTTGAACTACTCATTGAGTTCCTCAAACTTAAGACTAAGATGGATTCACATATATAGATATCATTTATTTATAGGTGCAGAATAGTAATTTAAACTAAGAGACCTTTATTTCTAAGACTCTTATCTAAATAATTTATTTTAAAAGATAAAAATAAAAAAAATCAGGTTTTTTTAGAAAACAATAAATACTTTAAATCATAACAGTTCTCAGGTAGCCTATGCTACTTCTGTGCATATCAATTAGTTGACGTGGTAATCATGTTTATCTTCTTTGGACGTTTAATTTTTTTTTTTTTTTTTTTTTTGGGATTCATTGGTGAGGTCGCAATTAAAGCTGATAATATTACCAGCGAGCTGAATCCGTAAGATATTCTTACTATTTTATACAGAAAAAGATGATGAGTTAATCATGATTATTTTCTAGGCAACAAAGTTAAGAACAGAGATTTCGAAAACATCCAAGTTTTTTTTTTTTTTTTTTATGTTGGAAATTAGAGTTCTTATTTAGTTTTCTGGTCTCACATATCAGGAGAAGAGAAAAGACATAACAAAAAGATGTACGAAAATGAAGGATCAATTTGAATTGGAAAGTAGAAAATTAGTTATATTTATTGTCTCTTCGTATGTCAGGAAAAGACATAATAAAAAAGATGTACGAAAATTTAGGATCACTGTGTTGGGAAATAGACTTTTAGATTTCCTGTCTCTTATATCAAGAGAAGACAAAATTAAAAAAAAAAAGATGTATGAAAACGAAAGATCAATTGAATAGGATAGGATCACTGACTTTGTTTGGTTTTATTTATTTCATACGTCAAGAAAACGACATAATGGAAATATGTCTATGTCTCTTGTATCAGGAAAAAAGTTATAATTAAAAGATGTATAAAAATGAAGAATCATTTGAATAGGATCGATCGATCACTTTGAAAATGTTTGATGAGACTAACCACTTTTCCTTTTTTTTTTCCTCCTCTCCTTTATGTGAAGTTAACCACTTGCTTTTCTTTTTCTTTTTTTTGTTCATGCTCTCTTTTTTATTCTTCAAAGTACAGAAAGAAAAAAAAAAGGGAAGGGAATATGTTTATTTTTATAAAGAAAGGAATTCCTTCGGCAAAATCTAAAAAACTCTATTTATGGTGGAGAGAACATTTGAGTAAGCTTATACTGAAGAAGAATAATCTTAAGATCAACTCACTATTCCTATGCACTGACCAGGTGAGTTGACTAATGATCCAAGTCTCAACTTTAAGGTTTTAATGGTAAGTAAGATAGAGGAAACACGTTGTGTTTGACTGTTTAAAAGCATATGTTGAGTTGCACACTGTGACTACTGACTGACTCTTTCTTATTATTATTATTATTATTATTATTATTATTATTATTATTATTATTATTATTCCTCCAACCAATTGAAAGGAAAGATTAGACCTCCATTTATGGGTTCACCAACCAATCTTGACCAACCGATACAAGCACGAGTTCAATGCATTGTTGGTTTGTGTATTTGATTTAGTTTATTATTATTATTATTTTTTGTTGGAATCTTGTAAATGCCATTACTTTACTGGATGGAAAAAATTAAAAATGAAAAGTTTCATCTGCTTCTCCTTTTCCTATTTTGATTCCCAATTAATATTTTCATTGGATAAAAAGAAACATGTTACATAGAGAATTTAATTAAAAACTTGATCCAAGTTATTTATATGGCTATATTTTGATCTTGTGTGCCAAAGATAATAAATATATCAACCCTGATTCTGAAACTCGTGTTTCCTTTTTTTTTTTTTTTTTTTGAGAATCGAAATGGAATCACATATCATTTTTCAAGTGAGACATATATTTTTTTATTAAATATAAAGAGTGATTCAAAATCTTTGTGGCTGATTTACTATATATTCAAAGTTATCACAAGAAATATATCTCTTTAATCGATAGTAAAAAGAGTATTATATTTTTTTTACCAAACAGATCTTAATATAGATTATCAATCTTTTGGGTCTAATATCATGTCAAAAAAAAAAAAAAAGCTAGCCTAATAGACTAATTAATCTATCAATTTTTTTTGGTCCAAATTATTTATTAAAATACTTAAGTTAAAATTGATGATGATTGATGTACTAAATTTTTATAAGTCAATTTCAATCTTATTCAAGATGTACTAAATGTTATTCTCATAAAATGATTGATGTACTAAATTTTTATAAGTCAATTTCAATCTTATTCAGGGTGTACTAAATGTTTCTCTCATCAAAGAGTTTGATGTTGTTGTGACATAACACAATAATAGGTCCAAATAAGTATACTGACTTTTATGTATAAATAATAGCTCAATTTTTGTGTGGCTTCCTCGTATACATCATTTTAATTGGAGTACACGTTTCTCGTCTCCTCAAATTTTATTATTTAAGGTCGTATTTGTCCTTCAGAATTGTAAACTTTTGATGATTGTGATTGATGAACTAAATAAATCAAAAAAAAAAAAAAAAAAAAAAAAAAAGGGTGAGGTCGCAATTAAACCTGATAATATATATACCAGCGAGCATGAATCCCAAAGATGTTCTTACTATTTTTATTTTATACAGAAAATGATGTGATTATTTTTCTAAGCAACAACGTTAAGAGGATGTACTAAATGTTCACTCTCATAATACAAATTATTGATGTACTAAATTTTTATAAGTCAATTTCAATCTTATAAAATGATTGATGTACTAAATTTTTATAAATGATTGATATTTCGAAAAGATCCAAGTCTTTTATGTTGGAAATTAGAGTTCTTATTTAGTTGTCTTGTCTCATTATATCAGGAAAAGACATAATAAAAAGGTGTACGAGGAACCAATTAAGTTTTTGGTTTTCAATTTCAATTCGAATCATAGGTTTTCTTCTTTTTTTTATTTTTTTTACTTTTACTTTGTAATTAAAAAGACTTCAAATATATATAATTTTTATTTTTAGGTTTTGATCTTAATGTCATTTTCATGTGATGATGAGTGTAATTAAATATGAAATTGATCAAATCATCCATCGATGCTGCGATGATGATGGGTAGAACTATTTATTTATTATTCCTAATTAAAAAGACTTCAAAATATCAATATATATAATTTTTATTTTTAGGTTTTCAAGTCAATCCAATAATATGTGATTCTCATCTTATAATTAATTATAGTGTATTTGTCGATGATCGATCGTTCCAAATATCAAAACAAATAGAAACACATCCATCGAACTTTTTTTTTTATTATTATTATTAATCTAAAACTCTTCACTCAATTTTTTATTAGAATCAAATCAAACCAAATCGAATAAAAAGCATGGCTATTTATGGATTCTCATAATAATAACTGTGGCCACCATTGCGTCGAATAAGTCTCGGCAGATGCATCCATCCATAAAACCAATCGAAATGGATTGAGAATGGTCCCACAGACGCCTCGCCGATCTCAACAAAAAAAAAAAACAAAAAAAAAAAAACACACGTTTCACGCTGCAGATGGGCCCCACATCTACTCCTCCATTGCATCCGAACCTATCTAGGATATCCTAAATATAGGTGGTCAAAAGTGGATTCTAATCTAAAATTTATAAAAAAATTTGAACTAGTTATATTAATTGACTCTCTCAATTATACTAGATAAAATTTTAAATCTTCAATCTTTTCTTTGATAAATAGATGTGATAATTAATCATCAATTCAGTGGTTAGGATGTATATATGATAGAGATAATTTTGGCCAATATTAGCTCATACGTTACGAAAATTGACACCTAAACTAACCTCCACATCATCAGCCCTCGAATAATATCATGGTGCGTCCCAAAATGTCTCACATCATAATAATTATCCTATCTTATCAACAACAACAGAGGCCATAATGATCATAATAATTATCCTATCTTATCAACAACAACAACAGAGGCCATAATGATAAGATCGTTAGGTTGATCTTATCTCGGGCCAACCAATAAGTAGACTCATAGACCAGTAACCCCCGATGTCGACTTAGCATAGGGGGAAATCGATATCTACTATATCTTTACACGCTCTCTATACCGTCCTCTCCCCTCTATTGACTTTAAGCATCAAAGAAACCACGTCAAGTAACCCCCGATGTCGACTTAGCATAGGACACTCGGATGACTTAGTCTTTGAAGGAGGAACCCTATAGCTTGAAGTATCCCAGTATACTTACTTACTCGTCCGGAGTCGTCGGATACCCAACAATGGAACGAACTTCGATTGGATAGCCTATGCCACCTTACCCTTGAAAAGACACCAAAATAAACTTAATATTTTTTTTTATAATTAATCGACTCATTAATCAACTGTATTCATGACATCATCCACTTTCATAAAAAAAAAATACAAAAAAAGAGAGAGTCACCGGCTGTCTTTTTCACCTCGTCAAATCAGAAAACTTCAACGTCAGTTTGCATAGAGACGATTCGAACGTTCATCTTCTTCTTCTTCATCTTCATCTTCTTCCTCCGTTCACTTTGAGCATGTGAATATCGAGGTGGTTGAGCTCTTTCGAAGCCCTTATAAACGGCGATGAGATTGCTTGGGGAGAGTTCAGATCAGCCTTGTGTTCCGACGCTTGAACGGCCATGGCATCATCCGCTACCGTGGTGGCTGTGGCTCCCACCAACTCCTGCTGCTTCCATGTTTCTTCAGCAAAACCCACCAGATTCCACTCCATTCGGATGAACCAGCCTCCAAAATCTTGTCTTAGGATTAGAGCTTATGCGCTGGGAATCTCTGAAACCTTCTCCGATTTAAGAAGACAAGGAAGAGTGAGCTCTATCTATTGTCTTTCTTGCCTTGGGGTTGTGCATTCTGCTGCTATCTTTTTTTTTCTCTTTAAGTTTCTTCCCCTTTCATTTTTCTCTCGACTAAGATGATGATTTATTTAGCTAGCTTCAAGTAGGACTGGTTCAGAGGAAGCATTAATCTGCTCCTTTTGCCCAAGAAATTATGAACATCACAGAAAAAAAAAAAAAAAACAGCTGTCATTACGATTACTTAATCATCTTTAACAAGCTATGTTATCTCTGCTTAGGTTGCATTTATACCATACATCACTGCTGGTGATCCTGATCTATCAACAACAGCAGAAGCCCTGAAGCTACTGGACTGTTGTGGTGCTGATATAATCGAGTTGGGGTTGCCATACAATAATCCTGTGTTGGATGGTCCTGTGATACAGGTAGGTTCTTGATTCCTTTTTTTTTTTTTTTTTTTTTTCTGATTATTTCTTTGATACATATTTTGCCAAAGCAAGGCTTCTATCTAATAAAGATTCATGTTTCCTTTTTTATTTTTTCCTCCTTCCGTAGGCATCAAACAAAAGAGCCTTGGCTAGCAAGACAAACATGGAAGCAGTCATCTCCATGTTAAAGGAGGTAAGAAAGACATCCTCAGAAACAGCATCCTGCCGCTAATCCATCGCTCTGTTGCTTTGTTACCTCTCTCTCTCTCTCTCTCTCTCTCTCTCTCTCTCTCTCTCTCTCTCTCTCTAATATATCTTACGACAATCTTAACTGATTGTTAGAGTAGAGTTGGGTTTGGTTTCAACATTATCTATCACCTTCTGATCTGCCTCGCTTTTGAAAGAAAAAAAAAAAAAGAAATCTACTTGGAAAATGTAAAGCTTGTTTGGGTCTTAGTTCCTCGACAACTAAGTTATTATAAAGTTCAAATGGAGTCAGCAAACAATTTGGGGTTGCTTATGGTCCAATCTTCTTCAATATAAATGTGTGATCAAAATTTATGCAGGTAGTTCCACAAATCTCTTGTCCGATTGTGATGTTCTCATATTACAATCTGCTACTGGCACACAGAAGCGAATGGTTCTTGTCTGCATTAGAAGATGCTGGTGTCCAAGGTAACGCATGACTTGTTCAGATGCTCAAGCTTCAACTTCTCTCCTCCGACTTCAAAATATACCTCACATTCTGAAATTTTTGACTGTTCTGTGTTTCTTCATATTTGTATGAAGAGCACAAAGATTTGTTGTTACTTCAAATGTTCTTATGTATGAAGAGAGAAGAACAATATTGGTCATATATATGGTAAGAAAAAAAAATGTTAAATGTGTACTCTCTCTGCAGGGCTTATTGTGCCAGACCTTCCATTGGAAGAGAGTGCTAATCTGAGGAGAGAAGCTGCCAAGAAAAAAGTTGACATGGTAGGCTTATTCAAGCTAAACATAGGCTTTGTTCCCTCTACTTGATGATTTATTATATATCTTTTGAGGGATAAATTAAGGAGCTTCTTCACATTTTATTGGTTCTTCTGTATGTTTAGGATTTATAAATTATGATCAACTTGGTCGTATTAGATTACTAAGCGAAATTATGATTTGGTGATCTTTGTATCTGCTTCCGTTCAAAGGTTTTGCTCACCACACCTACCACCACAAAAAGGAGAATGAAGGCCATTTCTGATGCTTCAGAAGGATTCATATACCTCGTAAGCATTCTTCTTATCTGCAAGTATTTATGACATCATTTCCGATGCTTTTATCTCTTCTATGTACTTACCATCCAGATTCTCTATGTATTCAATTAATTACCCAAGACAAGAGAGAGAATAATCAAGTTGAACAAAATATAGAATCAGGATAGTTCTCTAATGTCTTACTTTGCCTATTTTTACGACATGGTTTGGCTCCTCCTCCCTTCCCTCTCTATATATTCAATCACACAGGTAAGTTCGGTTGGAGTGACTGGTGCAAGAGACACTGTGAATACACAAGTCCAGTGTCTTCTCAAGGAAATCAAAGAGGTGAGCTCCTAATTATCTACTACATAAATCTTTTTAGGAAGAAATAAATCTTCTTCAAAATCTAAGCCACAGATAACCTGTTTATCTTTGTTCCATGTTCTCGCACAGAAAACTGCAAAGCCTGTTGCGGTTGGCTTTGGCATATCAAAACCAGAGCATGTTAAGCAGGTCAGTAGCACAATTGATGTGCTCCTGTCAAGCCTTGTTTCCGAGATTAACACCAGCCAAAAAAATACTAGTGCAGCTTTCATTATGGGGTGCCGATGGTGTCATCGTCGGAAGCGCAATTGTGAAGCTGTTAGGGGAAGCTAGTTCCAGGGAAGAAGGATTAAAGCGTGTGGAATCCTTTGTGGCATCTTTAACAGCAGCACTTCCTCATGGGGATCATCGACTTGGAGAAGAACATGTTTCTTCCTTCATCTTGCAACAGAGGAGAAAACTGTGGCAACGACCGTGATCTGCATGCATCTTCATAATCTCTACGTCGGCATCGCTGAGGAAGTCAGAAACTAGTCCACCTTCTCATCATCCACTTACTTGTGGTCACTGCACATTGATGAATTAAGTGCTGATCTTGTGCAAGTAGTAGATAGAGTTTTCTTAGATCTTGATCTTTTGTACTCTTTTTTTTTTTTTGTTAATACATATGCGGTCAAAATAACATATGTGGTTTCATGCTTGGTGTAACTTGTGGGTTATGGACTCAATTTTTTTTTTCAACGTTTCACCATCAGCAAAAATAGAATCATATCAAAACAAAAGTCATGTCTCCTCTAAATGCACTTTACTTTCGAGATCGGAATAGTATATATGTTGTCACCCATCCAGATAACAAAATAGTATCATCATGCATGCCACCAAAATATATATATATATAAAATTTTGTAAGACCTTCAACTCACGATAGAGCCACCAGCCACTTGATTTCTGCTTGTCACTTGCAATAAATTTGGATGATGTAGTCTCTAATGCCCAAAAACCAATGACTAGATAGTTACAAGTCAATTGAATAGGCAGTCATGGTTTGAACCAATGAACAATATGTTTGGAGAATATTAGTACGAAAAAATTCAGACCCGTCCATTTGAACTGTCATACAACTTTGTTTCCCACCTTTGGAGAACAAGAGAAAGCCCAGTAATTAGTACCAGAAAAAAATAGGAAAATGTAGCTTTTACTTTTCCTTCTAACAAACTGGATTCATCACTTATAGATTGGAGTAAAAACTATACATAAATGGAAGTAAATTCTGGCTACCGTCCCAGTCACTCAGGCCAATCTCACTGTGATGCCCAAACTAAATGATGTATATAAAGCAAATGATTGACTTAATGAACAAATATCGATAAGAAAAGGCATTGTGACATGAGCCCGTGGAACCCAAAACAAGATAAGTCCCTGAAAGAACATGAGTCAATCAATGACACCAGCCCTAGGTCAGTTCCAGTTTTTCTCTTAAGCCTGGTTCTGCTCGTTGTTGACAGAGGATTCGGGATCCCATGTAGAATCCCACTGTGCAGACATGCAAGAGTTTTGTCCACCCCCGCAGATCTTTTTCTGAAGGTGCTCAAGGCTGGCCACTCGTTGCATCGAGGCTGTTCTTCCTATCTTTCCTCCGCCTACAGCACCATGGACAACATCAGCTGGGGTAACCGAAGCAATCTCTGAAAGGCATGGTTTCATCCTCCTGTCATGTGTCTGTGCCTGGAAAAAATGTTCCTTGTCATCACGGATCGGAACAGAAACATCAGATGGGCTCCCAGAGAAGGGTATGCTGTGTGCTGACATGTCGGATATGGTTGGGTTCAAAGGACTTATGCCAGTTAACCTCTTTACACTGTCCTCTGCCATCTTCACCTGAATATATGAACGAGATCAGACGCATTAACACGATCAAGTTTTAATATCAGAGCACATGCCAAAATCTGTCAATTATCAAGAAAGTCTAAGGAACTAATTGTGATCTCTTTCTAATGAGAGCAACTGTTACCTCTTCAATTGGTCATTGCTTAATGACTTGTACAAAGAGGCTTTTAATTGATTTGTCCCCACAAAAAAAAAAAAGAAAAAAAAAAAAAGAAACAGAAATAGAAAGATACCTGCACCATTCTGATGATTTGAAGCAGTCAGTATCTATACAGCGTCACAAAATATTACTAGTTTTATGATAACCAGAAAAGGTGATCAGTGATCATCAGTTGAAGCCAGTTCTGAGTTAGCAACAATGGTTGAACAATTTTGCAAGACATTGCTTCACAAGCACTGCCAGTGGTGTAAGAACAAAAAACATTCTCCTCCACAGCATTTTCCCGTCTTATCTTTCCAAGTGAAATGTGTCTTCCAAGTGTGATACAGTTATTATTACCTACTGAAAAGATTGGTCGGAAACATTACGGATCAACATTCTATATGAACAGAGGCTTTCCGACTTATGTCCATTGTACCCCTACTGCCAGTCTACACAACCCAACAAAATATACATTTAAACTAGTCAGTTGAGGGTGGTTCAGAAGGTGGATGGATTACCATGTCATCTTGCCTATACTGTCCATGTGCAGTTAGCCCATTCAGCGGGAAATATCAAGTATTTGCTTTGACTCCAGGAAATTGACTTCTCATTGCATAGAATCTCATGAAAGGCTGCATAACTTTCCCTCAAGAGTGTGAAAGATTGCATAATTATCTTAGAGCAGGTACCAATAGACTCATATTATCGATGCATATGCAGTTTAAAACAAAGCAAACATGAAAGAATATTTGCAGATTCTAGAGGAAGAAGATTATACATTCGCAAGTGAGAGAACTGTTTATTACCTTAGCTCTTAAAGTCTCCACATCGGCTTTGAGTACCCTATTGTCGACAGCAGCTTCATTGTACTTCTGGTTGATATCAGCAAGTCGCTTTAACAGTGAAGAGTTCTCAACCCTTAACTGTGCAACCTATTCCAAATTATGTCAAAAAAAGTTTTAAAAGACTCCATTGCCATCTAAAAATAAAAGAGAAACAATCAACGAGAGGATACCTGTGCTTCAAGCTCACTCAAATGTGCTTGCTTTCTCCTTCTCGACCGTCTTGCTGATTCTCGGTTTGAGATCATCCTGAGAATGAGAAGAAAAATGAGTAGCAGAAAGACCAGATGGGTAGGGCCTTTACAGCATATAGTTGAGATCCAACAATGCTAGAATTTATCTGTCTTCCCGTTAAACAAAATGCAGAACAGATTACATGGAGATAATCCCACAACATATAATTCCAAAATAAAAATGGTACCAAATAAGTGGAAAAAGAAATATTTTTGAACAAACATGAAGACAAATTAGCAAAATTGCATCTCATTTCAAAAGGAAAAAAGTGTATGGGTTTAGACATTAGCTTTCCTCATCATGGCACAGTGATCAAGTATGATTCAAACATCTCTCTACAAACAATAATATTTAATAAAGGCATAGTCAATTACGTCTGCAAAATTCAGTGTTCATTTATAAGATATGACAGAGAATTAATGGAATTTCACACAGATGACCATAAATGTTGATGCCTATGAAACATGGATATGGATATTGCCAACGATATGACATGATACGGATAGCTGACAAGCCTTATAAAATTAAGATGCGATGGACACAACAGTTAACACATCAGTTCTCTATAATATAATGTTATAATTTATAGTTTGTAATGTATCTAAATAATCATATAAATGATTTATAAGAAGCACACCAAGCATTTACATAAATGGAAAACATTCACGAAAGTACCAAAAACATACAAAGCATCAAGACGGAAGTCAAGCTACCCGCATGTTGCAAATATTCAATATGACATGAATTCTTATATAAATAACACACATTAATATTGACACAAAGAAATGTAGATGGTTTAGATGTCCTGGTGTGTTTCGAAATATCTAACACACATTTAAAAATTAAAAGTATCCAACAAGTTTACCAAATAATGACTTCCATTAAGCATTTGAAACCTGTGTTCCTTCTGTTGCATGCAAAGTGTAATGATCTCAAAAAAGTTTTTCAATCAGAACCATAATCAACTAGTCATGAGTTTCTAAAGTTCTACTTTCTTTATGATAGAAGTAACAGTAGAAGACAGCAATATCATGAAATGATGTCCGAGTAACTGGGTATGACAAGGAAAAACTTTTCAATTCCACCGACTGATTGCATTAGTGATTATATGAGAAGATTCAAGGAAACAAACAGAAAAAAATAGATATTTTGCTGAAAGGTTGCAGCCGAACTTGGATAAGTTGATCAAGCCAAAGAAAATCATATCAGAAAATCAGATATGATCCCAAGAACATGCTAGAGAGAGAACAGAGGATAGAGAGTGTCTAACAAAACTGCTCTCTTTCTAGGTTCTATTGCTATTCAGAGAACCCAAGACAGTGCTCTCCATAAAGAACTGCTTAAATGGGTTCAATCACACAAACAACAGCACATGGCAAGCCTCCAATTATCAACTATGATACAGTTCAAAGATAATTGAAGTCTCGAGTTATTTTATATTTGGTTTCATATGTTCTTTGTTATCTTTATAGTATTATTTGGATAATAAGCTAGAAGTCTTATAACATCTTTGTTTAGTCAGAAGAAGATGCTTGGTTATCATAGAAAAATTTATTTGAAGGGAGTTCTGTCTGTAAAATTTTACAAGACATTATCTGCAAGATCCAGTTCCGACAAATTTTCCTAGAACAGACTGGTGGTCTATAAAGAGGGATCAAGGTGGCAAATGCATCCTACAAAATAATTTAATGGTGACTTCCTGAAATATATCCTATGCTGTCTTTCCTGAGATTTTCATCTGTTTTTATTAATTTACTGCACTATATTTTCTTTCTCTTTTTCTTTTCTGCTTTTATGTTGTGGAGTTGCAATAACTTATTTGTACATCAATCATGTCAAACAAAGAAAATAAAATTATTAGTCTGATCATGAAACATCTTCATGATTGAAGCCTACCTTGTTACTCAACATTGCCTTGGAGGTGTTTGGGTACATGGATAAATAATCAATGAAAAATAATTTAACTATCAACAATAACAACTGTAAACAATTCTCTGCCCACAAATAGCCAAGATAAAAGACACTAAGTTGAGAAATTCAACATGAACTCAACGTTTCTAAGGCAGACTTTTTAACCGCATGACTAACGTATGTAAAACTAGCATCATTTTGGCAACCAAGGTGCATTAGATATATGGGCTTATGCACCAGTAGCAAGTTATCAATGCCACATGAATCCTTTCCAGCTCAAGTCATATCATGTCATGTCCCTTTAACTATGTCAGCCTTAAACACACTGGAAGCTTGCCCTTTAGGCTTATGCCTCTCCTCTTATAACTTACAGGTCTGAGACAACCCAATTAATACAGTTTGTATAATGAAAAGCAAGTTTCAGAACACAAACAGTTTCCTATCTACATAGCAACATATAATAGGAGTGTTGTCTGAGCTATAATGCTTTCATTTTACCTCCTTAAACGTTTTTCATCGGCAGGGTCCATATTTTCCCTAGTTTCTGCTTCCCCATCAGCTTCATCTTCATCCGAGTACTCTCTTGAGGATCCACTAGTTGTTGGCCTCCCTTGAACACCTGAATTCTGCATAACAGGTAAAGCTGGAAATCCACTTGTTGCACCACCTGCCTTATCTTGCACCTTCGAACCATTTCCTAATCATGCAACAGTAAATGCAAAAGTAGCAAAAACAGCATCCCAAGTCACACGATGGAGCTATGCAACCAATATGGCCAATATATTTGGTAAGACAACAATTGTACTTTTAGAGTGCAATCGTATCTCACAACAGGGAAACATGTCTACTTAACAGATAATAGAACTGAAAAGAAAAAAGGAACAATGTCGGAGATGGAGTTATTATTCATCGTATCCAATTTAAAATTCCAAACTTATTGTATTAAGATATCAATTTCATAACTAACCATGTTAGTCACATGAACCATAGAATGTGCACTTGCAAACATAAAGAAGGTATTAGGTAATTTCTGCTACTCCAGCCCTCTGTGGGTTCAGATATGAATACACTAAAACAATACAGAAGCCATCTGATAACTTCTCTACTCCATCCCTCCATTAGTCTGATAAAATAAGACTTCAAAGCATCTTCTAAAATTCTTCATATAGGTCAGTGAATTATCGTGACAAGGATTACTCTCTAAATAATTATACTATTTAGAAAATTAATCCAATGAACCAGCAAGAAGTTATACATGAGAATTATATGATAATATTGCTCTACTGGTGCTTCTATTAGTCAGCTTTTATAGCAATTTTTGTAGAAATTGCATATTATCATTAAGCACAACTCGAAAAAAATTTAACTTCAAAGACATATAACATTATACTATTTGTAACAATTGCATATACTAAACAATCTAAAAGCAACAGTTACATATAGCATACCCTTCCCAGGTGCTTGAGATCCCTGCTGTGAAGCATCGGAAGCAGGTGAACTGGTGTCAACTATAGGAGCAGACTCTTGAGGATTTACACTAGAACCCTGTAAAATTGAGAAAATTAGTTTAAAAAAGGAAAATTATATGAATGTTGAAATTTCATTGAGATACAAATCTGTAGCTGAATTTTTTTTCCAAATGAATATAATAGGAAAGATTCTTAGACAACAGATAGTACTTCAAACAATATTTGCAATACCATATCGTACCACTCAGTATGCTTGATACATACCAGTCCGATAGAGGAGTGCTACACTCGGTACCTTAGTGCACCATGTGTCGGTATGCTCGGTACAGCTTGATACGTACCGTATTGATAGCAGATCGATACGCTGGTACGATACGAGATTGCGAACCTTGATTTGCAAAATAAAAACTGACCTATGGCAGCAAAAACTGGAGCATTGAAAAAAAGGTGGTTTTGATGAGACATCTTAAGGCAACAATAGGAACCAAAGACCAGTGATTGTTGTACCGCACGAAACAGTATGGTACGGGCGATAGGTACTGGTCTGGGTGTGAACCGATATACGAACCACTCCCATTTCGGACGATCTGATTAAAATACTAAAAAAATCAAAATGTGGTGGGCCCCAATCTATTTCATTGTTAAAAAAGAACAAAAATTACAGCTCGCAAATGCGAGCCGACTTCTCGTGTACTATATATACCACAGCCTTCACCGTTGCCGCTTCGCCACTGCAATGCTGCAGCATCGCTGCCTATTTGCCACTGTCGCTTCTGCTTTGACACTATCGTTGCTTCCCAAGTACACTGCCACTACAGCATTTCTCCTCTTCTTCCTTTCTCCTTCTTCCTCCATTGTTCCTCCACCGCTCCTCTTCACCCTCTTTTTCTTCCTCATCAAAACACTGATATGCACCAGCATACCGTGGGCCAATGCACCAGTACAAACCGATATGTACCATTCTAACAGATTACCAAAATGGGTTTCATACACAAAAAGGCAACCTTGCTAAAGACAACTACATGACCAGACGGTTGAGGAAGAAAAGATGAAATAAGTACCCTTGCACCATTGTTGCAGCTTTCCCTGTTTATAAGAACCTCAACTTGTCATACTATTATCATAAATTCTATGGAAATATTTAAGTACTAATCATTTCTAGCAACATCAAGGTAAGTCACATTAAACGGCTGTCCCTAGCTTTGCTCATTGAAACTAGGCTCATGGTTTGATTTTAGTAGTTTTTATTATAGTTTCAGCATGTTCCTAGGAGTTTCAACTTCAGCAGTTTGGGTATAGTTCAAAACTTTTGTGGGTGTTAACTTTTTGGTAAATCAAGATGAAAAAAAAAACAAATAATTGAAAGTAAAAAAAAAATCTTTTCTAAAATCCAGAAAATAGTTCCGCTGAATTTTGGTTGAACTATTAAAAGTTAAGTGCTATGACCAATGTAAACATATTTTACATCAAGGATAGATTTGGGCATTGTAACATTTACAAAAACAAAAGATGATACAGGTAAAAATTAGAGAAAATGGGAAGCAATAAAGAAGCCAACAAACAAGAACTTAAAAGAACCTAGAATGGAGCATCAACTCCAGGGTGGGATTCAGTTCGATTTCACAAGCAAGTGCCTTATGACATCAATGAGATTTGTCATCAAGAAATCACAAACTCGGGCTTATCCGCTCTGCTTTATTCTTTGGGATGAACCCTAAAAGGCACCTTGAGGAAAGGAATGACCTCACTTTTGTGAAGTCCTCTCTAACTCTCTAACTAATGTGAGACTAAATATGCTCTCATCAAAAGTATAAAGTGTAGAGTCATAGGTCTATTAAACCTACATGGACTATCATCTGATGAGGTCCATCACTAGACCATGACTGGTGCAAACACTCTCACTCGCAAGGAACTATCCTCTCCGGATGATCACTAAAAAATACTTAAATATCTAATCATATGTGGTACTAAATGTGGTTTTGTCAAAGTCCCTCAATAAGGGCATGACAAGCCTCGCGAACTTACATAAGCCACCATCTTATGAGGTCCATCACCAGGCCATTGCCGACTTGGGCTGAGTGGAGCGCAAGGTTGTATCCATTTTGAGATGGATCTCGCATGGTTGTATCCATTTTGAGATGGATTTCGCATGGTTTTGCTCTTCCACTATGATCCCTGAAAGGTGCCTCTGATAGAGTAGTCTTTACCTCTTTTCAAGACCTTGATTCTCCCACTCCCAAAGATGTGGGAATAGATGTGATCTCACCAACATATAAGATGCAGAACTAGATTTGACCTTGCCAATTTTCCATTTTGCACTCTCAAAAAATTTGAGGAAGTAATAAGTTTGCCCAGGCTCAGAAAAGGTACTGACTTGTAAGGGCTGAACATTAGTTAATGGCGAAATGTTTCAGCTCTGAAATTCAAAAATAAAAGTGGTTATTAAATCTTTAACAAAAAACTGCAATGAAAGATTTAATATGACTAGGATTTGACAAACCTAGGAAAATCATGAACAGAAGAAGATTGGGGTAAGTGTACAAAAGCTAGTAAAAAAGGGATGTTTTTGTTACAACTTAGGGTACCAAATCCACCTTGGAGGAAACATACTTATTGTTTATTATGATATTTTTCAGGCCTACTTTCTCTTCATAGTGATAAAAAGTCATAAAATATTTTTTACAAGGAACAGAAAGAAAATGGGTTCTCTTATTATATTCTCTTCTCCAAGCATGCTCGAATGGAAACAATCTGTATCAGGGCTTCTTTCAATGGTCCAGATTTTCTCCCATTCTGAATGCATCTTAATTACAAATACCCTATTGTATTTTTCATGACATCTTATTAGAGGCAGACTGTCCGTTCTTGCAAAGCACCTTTCAGTCAACAATTACCGATCATGTATGCCTGAGTTCTAATTAAATATCACCTTTTACAAGATTGTTTGCCTTTCCATATATGATGATTCATCTCATTTGTGATGAAATCTCAACCATTAGAACCTTATCCTTTTGAATAGAATGATGTTATTGAGCAGATAAGAAACCATTATAAAATATATATAAAAGAGATGCCAAGCTAAGCACTTATGCTTAGCCAAAAATACAAAGATCGCATCCAAAATCCTCGAGAGCCACAGTTGAGCATTCTTTAATTGATTCCCAATATATAACCAAAAGGGGCCCAAATCTGGATAAACTGCGGATTCTTACACAGAAACCTCACAGGACAGTCCAAAAGGAATAAAAATCAAGTTTCACATTAACAGCTTAAGAAACTAGATCAAATTTCTGAGATCTTCAAATTTCTATTCTCACTCGAATCATTTCGATTTGATTTATGATTTTTCTTTTTATTTCAGAAAAACATGAAAGTTTGACTTTTAAAAAGCTCACAATCTCCCTTTGTGTACAGCTCTTGTTACCAAGTTGAGGACTAGAACACAAAGGACGAAATGGCACTTAAAGTCTTTTTTGAACTTCAAATGTTTGCTAAGGAAAGAACTAAGAAAACAGAGAGGGCTTTAATGCGAATCAAGAGGGCAATATAGTCACCGAAAAATAATTTATGAAGATAAACAAGAATAGGAACAAGTTCCACCAACAGAAAGAGCCAACCTTAAGCACGCATCTTATTTCCATTAAGATATAATTTTGATCCCCCCCACGAGGGAAAAACTCAAGCAAGTCAAGCAGTTGAGATATCAAACAGGGCATGGCGTGTACCCGCGACATGGCGACGGCGGCGCAGTACATATCCAGTTTCTGCTTTAGCATCGCGGCGTACGCCACGGGATCGACCCCAGCCGGCGGCGGATCGGACGGTCGGACGGTGGCAGCGGGGTTCCCCTCGACCTTCGCCGACGTCGTCTCTCTCGCCCCCGCTCTCCCCCCATCTTCCCTCACACCGCCACCACTATCAGCGTTGGGAATGGGAAGGCCGGAGGCGGCGGCGGCTACCTTCTCCTCCGCCACCTCCAGAAACTTCTCGAAGTACCACTCCGAAGCGCTCCGATTCATCCCACCGCCTCCGTTCTCAGCCGGCGGATCCGTGCCAGGCCAGAAAGGATCAGGAATCTCCTCCACGGAGAAGACCCTCTCCATGATCTTCCACTCCAACCTTTTCCACAATATCGTTATATTACCTAACACGGAGATCTCGACAGACTTAATTACAGAAATCAAAGACACAGTATCAGGAGGAGGAGGAGGAGGAGGAGGAGACAGATGGAGACGACGAAAGAAGGAAAATGCTTTAGGTTTCTTCCTTCCCTCTCTTCTCTTTTCGGTCAAAAACCAAGCCGCTCGTGGGCGTTTTAATATATTAAGAGACGGCGAAGAGGTTCTATTTATTTATTTATTTATTTATATAGAAAAACATAATACATTTGCCTTTACAATTCTAGTAAACCAATATGTCCATTTTTATTAAGATTTTTAATATATATATATATATATATATGAAAATATATAAATTAAATAAATATAATGATAAAATTTGTACACACCATTTAAAAGTTTATCATAAGATTCTGAGTTCAAATTGTATCTATTTTATTTTTTATAAAAAATTATAGATATCCTATCATTAATTAGTATTTCTTTTTTACTCTTTTGTGGCTAATATTATTTAATTTGAAATAAAAATACAAGTACCAAAATATTATAAATATATTGAACAATTAATGTTTAAATGATATTTAACTTCAAATTTAACTAAAACAGTATACGCATGTTGAATTTTAGGCTTCCCAAGACAAATATTTACGTATAATATACACATATCAAGTTTGTATTTATACAAAAATAACCAACTTTTAAGGGATATATTTATTTATTATTTTTTACAATGTGCTATCTGTGTTAGGTGGCGACATTTAGCTTCCCATGTGCAAGCAATCTCTTCCGGATGTGATCACCTGTCTCGGTCGACGCGAGGAACAGCGAAGATAACTCACAGAGCACAACGGGTCCCCACCACCGAGAGACAACTTCCTCCTTGAGGTCGCTGCTTATGCGACAGAAATCTTATTCCCTGTCCGGTTCGAGACAAGGGATGTGTCCTGCAACGATAGGGATTTATGGCACATTATTTTTTGAAATTTATGGTTGATAGAAAATTATGTCCTAAGTTCGTTTTGTCAACATGTGATACACTTTTTTTATTACTTTGTCAAGATTAAGCTAATATATGCACATTTAGGATAAGGTAGCTCGTCATTTTCAAATTTGTATGCATGTACCGAAAAATCGAATCGACTCATTAAAATTTTTATTTTGAAGGATGAATGATGAAGATAAAATTTAAATCTAAAATCTTACAAGAATTATCAAGATTTTCACTAACTAACTTTTTAACTCAATAGAACTAAGTTAAGTTTAAATTAGTTTAAAGTGTATTCATCTAATTCTTTAAATCAACTTAATCCTGTGCTGCTGCGAATTAATAATAAGTTAGATAAATATCGATCTTTTAATAATATATGGTAATTCAGAGATATAATAGCAATTCATTAATTTGGGAGGGTGAACCTGAAAATATCACTGGTTTTGGAGGGTTTATATGTGCCAATCAATCACACTATCCAATATATGACCAATCATGAGACACAATGAGATTTGGGTTCCGCGAGAATAATTGAATTCTGTATTTATTCTTCTAAATTTAATGTATATATATTTATAATATTTAAAACTTTCATATGTGTGTCATTGTTCTTAATTATATTCCGTTTAAAAATATTAGAGATACTCTATATGTTTATTTAAAATAAATGTAGTCATAATAATCTGAATTTTCATGGTGAATATTAACGCAATGTGAAATCGAAATTGATAAGGGTGCATAGGCTATTTCAAAAATTAGAAAGGATGCATATGTGAAAATTCTAATTGGAAAACTGATGCAACGGATAACGATGGAACTTTTTTGTGATGATAGTTATTTCGTTTATGTTATACACGCACAATTTATATATATTATATGAATGATTGATTTGATGAGATTGCGTGCGGGGCAGTTAAAAGGCAAAATGGTCCCACCACTAAATCCAACGTGAAGTTGACACGTGAGCATTTATTCCCATTGGGCGTCACAGGGGGAGACAGTAGAGGCCCCACAGTCTCTCTCACACCGTCGCACTTGACGACTCCGTCGAGTCTTCCCGCGGTCAAATCATGCATGCACTCTGCCGAACCCTTTCTCGAATAATTATTTGTAAACTGCTGGTTTGAATCGGTCTGTAACTTTTACATGTGTTTATTTCCCTTGTGTAATTTGAGATGATATGATATTATTATTTTTGATATTTAAGTTTATTTATACGTGACAAGACGACCCTAACGACAACGTGTGGCAATAGATGATATGGATATGGTGGATGTGGGGCTCCAAGTTGGATGAGATGAAAATTATGTGTGTGGATACGTTGGCATCATGACTACCCGCACATATCATGGGCCCCCCATCATTCCACATGCATAATGATTAGGGATGCAAAGTTTGTTGCCAATGTATCATATGGCTTTGGAATGACAAATAACAACGAAAACAATCAACCGCAACAATGTGCTTATCGCTTGCACCAAACATGTACATGGAGAAAATTTGTAAATGGTGTATGTATGTATACTATATATAATACAGGGAATTGTACGGTTCCTATGTGATATATATATATATATATATATATATGGGCTGAGCGCTATCACGGTACAAGGGACGGGTGGGTAGATCACGGTCGGCCGACCCATGAAACTTTCTAAGGCTGTCGTGGCATCTTAGATGTGGAACCAAGCGACGTAGTCTCTGATAGGTGACATCACCCATGATATCCTTTCAAGGGTGATTCACTCGCGTTAAAGAGCATAGTGACATTTCGCTCGAATCAGTATAGTACAGCACGAATCTTGAAGCGCAATCTGTAATTTGGAGCAAAATCGACTTTTAGACGCACGCATCTTGAAGCGAAATCGGGTCTTGCACGAATGTTGAAGCGAGGTGGACGTGGAATGCCGCTCGCCGTGACCGATAAGCAAGGAGAAGAGAGGGAAGGGTGAGGAGAAGAGGGAAGCAGAGGGATCGGGATGTCATCGTTGGGGGCATCGGGTGGGTGGCTGTTGGAGCTTGGCAAGTTCGCGGCGTACCTGACAGTCCCCGCCGCCGTCACCTTCGCCATCGCCACAGACTCGAAAACCACCCTCTACAAGCTCATGGGCTTCGTACGCTCTTTTTTCCTCTCCTTCCTCCTCTGACTCCATCGATCCAATTTTAATTGTTTATGGTAGAGTTATAACCTGATTAAGCTCGCGGACCTCGTACTCCCCCTCTCCCACTCGTCGCTTGGTCCCTCGTACCAACCCGTACCATCATAAGGAAGGGTTTTGCCTTCGACTTTGTTAGGGTTTGTAAAGAGACGTTTCAGATATCGAGAGAAGGAAAAGAAAGACGCTTTTTTTTAGAACCAAGAAGAAATGGCAAAGAAGACGTATAGGGTGTGAGGGATTTGGACTCTAGCAGGTTCCTTGCTTGACCTGCACCTTAATCGCTGAATCCCCGATTGAAGTGAATCGAGTGCAGGGTGTTAGGGTCCTGAGGTGCGGGTAAATTGTCCCATCATCATGGCCTCGCCTCAAAGCAAGTTGTCTTACACATTTTTCAGTCGAAATCATTTGAGCTAAGAAACTACGAACCCTTGCCACAACATTTTCTTCCGGCTATGCTTGTCTACAATTACTTGATGCGTGCACCGTTCTCATAATTTTTTGAGTATTTTTATACATTCTTAGATTCAAAATCAAGACTAATTTTTGGATTATTTATGTTCTTCTTTTTACCTTTTTTTCTCTTAGATTTTTCATGTAGCTTCTCTAGGTGAAGGTACTATATGTTGCAGCATACAAGAAGTTGGCATGATTGCATATCCTGTCCCAAATTGTTGAATTTTTATGAAATTCTGACTTATTGATTTTTTAAGCATAACTCCATTTCCGAATGGAATCTGATTCTGTCTATTGATACAGATTTCTAAGACCTACTAAATGTTGATTTTGTGATTTCTGGATTTCATTAAACTAAGAATTAACCGTACTTATCTCAACTAGTTGTTGGGAATGTAAACTTTATTTTGGGTTGGGAATGAGTGCCAACTTCTTAATTGTGCTTGGATAATTTATATGACCAAAGTTTATATCACTGAAGTAGTTGCGGGAGTAAATCGTTATTGTAGTTATTCAATGGAAAGTTTCATACTTCAGAACGGAAACGTACTGTAGTAAGGTCGGACCATTATGTTAAGTTTAGATGATGTTTAGAAGTATTTTTAATCAATGCCAAGATATTGTAAGGTGAGCTTGGTAAGTCAAAAGTATAATTTGTGAAATCAGTATAAACTGTCATGCCGAGATTGCACCATGGATTAATATTTCTTCATGATCAATACAGAAATGGCATGCTAATTGTGATCTTTATGCAGTGTTCTTATGTGGTTTATCCGCCTGAGGATCCTCGCCCTCCATCACTAGAGGAACTCAGACAGATGGCTCTAGAAATCAGACAGAAGAGCAACAACCAATGAATATTCCACAGTGCAAATTTAGAACAAGAGGAGAAGTAATGTGCTGTTGATAAGTCGCTCCACTATTGATCAATAAGCTGCTTGTTTGCTAGCAAAAGGGTGCTGTTAATTTTGTGGCTTAAAACTGCAAAAAAAATATTTCTTAAGAAGGAATTGCTGCAAGCCTCCAATCCCTAGCTTGTTATATTTTGGAGCTTATCTGTAGTTTCTCACAATCTTCTGCAGTGTATTGATGACCAAAATAATAGAATTCTGTTCAATCATAAATTGCATTGGTGGCATGTGGAAATAGTTTGGCTGAGGGAAGAGGATATGAATACAGAGGATGGTTAGGAAGTTGTTAGAGAACAGGTTGAGATATATAACCATGATTTCCTGGAGCTCCCTTTGAAATGTTGTTTCACTGTCAATTATCCCAAATTAATGTGAGTTAAATAGGAACATAGCCTTTTATATCAACATGATCTTGTTTTAGAATAGATGATGTATTGAGGTTGTCTGATCACCCATGTAGCAAGCAAGCAAGCAACCCTGTTATGATATCAATACACATACTTCAGGATCCATGATACCATTATGAAAGTTAAAACACAAGTATTAGTAGTACCTAGCAATTGAGTCATTTAAATTATTTAGGCTAGTTAATGAGTCAGTTTGCTCACTCTGTGATGAAGAAGTAATAGTGTCTTGCACCAAAAGACAGTCCATTTGTTCATGGAGCATTGCAGATCCCAATCTGGCACAAAGGTTGTGTTACCCAAAAGAAAAAGAATTGTACCTCAAGATGGGGCAATGATCAAACATGAAGCTTTATGGGACATTCATCAATTGGAACTTAATGGCACCATCCATTCAGATGTGTGTGTTGGGTTTCTCCATCTTGCATTGTTGGAATTTGAACTATTTGGCACATACATTTAACTCATGCAATTTTGTTGTTGCTTTTTGGGATTTTATTTTTGATATGGATCTTGTGGACATGGGATATCATATCTTTTATTTCACTAGATGTAATGAGGTATGAAATTATTCATGCTATTAGGGAACTACCAAATCTTGCAAACTTTGCCTTGAGCCTCTGAACTCTACTATTCTGGTCAATAAAAATGTTAACAGGGATCAATACGAAAGCTTTTTACCCAAAAGGTGTGACCCATCAAATCTATTTTTTTTTTTTCATTTTCTTAATCAAATTATGAGATAGTGATAACTTGATACAATAAAAAAAAAAAATCTTTTGATTTATTGGTTTACTCTAAACTGTGGCCAAAACAACCCATCTCATAAGCAAAACAATAATTAACACAATTATTATTCAAAATCCCTAAGATGATATATATGCATTGCAGATTACTCCTTGTAATTAGTTACGTTTTACCATCTCATTTGTTACACTTTCAAAACTTGTATAGAGATTTTTATATTTATGAAAGTATAACATTCCATCTCACATTATCAATTCTACTGATAAAAATATCGTACACACTCAACATCAAAATAATGTGATACTTATTTAGGGGTAAAAGAGTCAACATCGTGAGAAGAATCGAGACTAAATGTTTTCTTTTCATATGTATAGAAATTCTAATATAATTTTTAAAAATATAAGGATTAGTTTATTATAGAGATAATTTATAATTAGTTTAAAAATAAATAAATAAAATTAATATATATATATATATATGCGTGTGTATATATATAACAAAAAAAGAAAAAGGGAAAGAATTTATAGTGATATATAATTGAACTATGAGATAATGACAACCTAAGGTGATAAAAAGAAGGCTTTTTCCCCCTTTATTGTCTTTTCTTCTGATCGTGACGAAAACTGCCCATCCCATGAACAAATAGCACGCAGTTTTCCCCAAGAATACGCGGTCCCGGCTCCAAAAATACGCATCACAATCCGCTCCCGACTGCCTTCGGTCGGTCTCCGATCGTTCTCTTCGATATTGTTCAATTATTTTCGGGTGTTGAGCATACAAGAACGTGCAAAAGATCCGATCGTTGTGTGCCTTTTGGTTGGAATCGAGACGCTGCTCTTTTTCCCTGCTCGAAATCTTAAATTGAAGGTTGGCTTGGCGAAAAAATCGTGATTTTATTTGATTTCGCGTTTGTGATTATTATATTTTCGATCATTTTATGCTGGGAGCTGCTAAAGATCTTTTATTGGGTGGTCTTTAAGCTTTTTGTGGTGTCTTCTTTCTTGTTGGATGGACTTGTATTGATTTCTTGTGGTAGTTAATTGCTAGCTCACGCCCGCCTCTTCTCATCCGTTTCTTGTTGGGGTCTTCTTTGGTGAATAGAGTTTGGGTATTTCTAACTATTAGTTATTTATGTGTTGTTTTGTCATCTTGCAATTGAGTTCTCCGAGAATGATTTACATCTCCTGTTCATCTTGTTGCAATCTTGTTTTGGCTTATAAAAAATACTTGCTTACAGCTAATTTTCATTTATTCCAAGATTTGAGTTCCAATATAGATATTTAGTTGTCAGATCTGTTTTTTATGAAGTTTATTACGTCGATCTGCTTGGACGAGTTGATTCATTTTGTGCACTTTTCATCAGGTTAGAAAAGAATATTTCTCAAAGCATCGGTGAGCACTATGCTTTTAACCTACATTCTGCATCTGGAAATTCCTCAGATACCAATGGTTTGGACAGAATAATTGATTTTATTGGTTGCCACCTTTTTGATTGTTATAATAGGGTCAAGAAAGTTTAGGCATGTAGGATACCAGAATCATGAAGTTCAAAAAAGGGAATAAGGTAGAGGTTTTGAGAAGAAAAGACGAGCAGTGTAGTTCTTGGTTTCCTGCTAGAATTTCATATGTACATGGATACGAGTATACTGTAAGTTATGAGCTATTTCTGACTTCCGATGAGAAGCCTGTGGTAGAAACAGTACATGAGGAAGATGTTAGGCCATGCCCACCGCCACTGAATCACAAAGCACATTGGGTTGTTGGTGACGAAGCTGAGGTCCTTGATGTCTGTTCCTGGAGGGTTGGGAAGGTTGTCAAAGTTCTTGAAAATAATCGCGTAATAATCAAACTCTATGACTCGATCCAACTTAAAGAACATTATTTGTCTGATTTAAGAGTACCACAAGCTTGGCAGAACAACAAATGGATTATGACTGACAAGGTAAAAGGCTGATGCTTCGTTTCCCAGTCTCCTTTTTCATTCCCAGTTTTCTGCTTTAACTGTTGTAACTGTCTCCTTGGTCCTTTTGGTATGATTTTGTTATGGTTACAGTTTTGGTTTAAATGGCTGCAAAGTTTTATGCTGAGATTGCTGAAAGATTCTTCTTTCATTTGTCAATTGCTATAGTTTGTTTGGGTGAGTTCAACTCTTAAGTTGTGCTGGAAATTTTGTACGATATGTTGTATTGCTTATCTTTTCTATTCTCTCGAGTCATTTGGATTAAATTATCTTCATGTCACGCTATTTATTGCTGATCATATATCCATAGCTGCCTCTCTTTCTTTCACACACACACACACACACACACATTTTTTTTTTCTAGCCATATTAAATCACAATGTTGTGCACAATATCCAGGACAAATGTGTTAAGAACTATCCTTATATACATTGTGTTCCATTCAGCAAGGTTTGCATTTAAAATTTTATCTTTGGCTTTTTTTTGTTGCTCGCTTGTTCATATTCACAGCACAATTCTACTCTAGTACCATAGGTATGCTTTCCTGGTTCTTGTTGCTTTAATTAATCATTAGCTAGATCTTGTCAGTTCATAGTAATGCATAAAGCAGTCATTTTCTTGGTCAGTAGCTTCTTATAGATTATTTATGTGCTTGAAGCTTCCTGCTTGTATGACACAAGAAGGTGGTGACAAAATCATGTTTAATTGCTTAATGCTGGAAGAAAATTGAAGGCAAAACTTCATGGTGATCCTCAAAGGTATTAATCATGTCATGTATCAACATTCTCCTAGTTTATGATATGATAATAGAGTCATTAGTCAAAAGCTCTTATGTGGAGTAAACAAATGTTGATCCACTGATTATTGCTTACTTCTGAAAGATAATGTTAATTCATGTGTGGTACAAGTGCCAATTATGGCACTGAAGAAGTTGATGATCACTTGTATATCGGTTATTGTTAAACTGTAGTCTTTTCTGGCACCTGTTATGCTTAATGCTATTTTGTAACTTTCTGCAAGCTGCATCAGATTATGTTATGCTTAAATTTCATACTAAACATAAAATTATTTTTCTTAAGTTTGATGTTATGCCTTATTCAATATGTAACTTTTTGGAGACCTCAAGAAATGTCTTGCTATACTCTTTTAAGTAGAGTCTTACATAAGTTCATCCATCACGAGTGGAATGAACAATTCAGACAGTTATTATGAAATTATGAAAAATAATAATAAAAAAAACATGACTTGGGATTCCTTGTTTTGATGCTTCTTATTACTGCAGATGATTTACTTCTTACAATTTTTAGATGTATCTTGTAGATATCTGATTAATGATTCTTGCCCCTTCAGCAAATTTTAGGGAAGCAAATTGGCTATGATTACATCCAACCTAACTCTGATACTGCAAGAAATTTGGTTTGTGGTTCAAGTCAAGTCATTGGCAAACAAGGCTCAACTGGATGGAGATCTAAGCGAAAGGATGTAGGCTGCAGTTCTCCTATTAGATCTGCAAAGAGGAATCTGAACACCCAATGTGACTTCTCACCTGTTGATTTGGTTAGAGAAAGAGGCTGGAAAAGGAAATCCAGCACTGACAGATCTCATAAGTTGACTAAAAGAGCACCGTCTAAGAAGGTAGAAGTAGTTTCTTTCTCGAAAGATAATGTTACTAAAAATTTCCTCCATAAATCCAGTAAAGACAGACTAGCTATGTGGCCTCAGATAAATGCTGATGAGGGGTATATATACAATCATGCCCTGAATTCATCTTCGATACCTTTGGCAGTTAGTGAAGACAATGATGGATGCTCTGTTGCTAGTTGTAGTGGTAAAGAGTATCCAGGTCATACTTTTCAAAACCTCAAAAAACACTCTGAGGATACTGCATTTGATAGTTTGGGTGATGCCATGTCGTCATGTCCATTTGGAGGAGGCAAAGAGTACGAAACTGAATTTGGAGAGGAATTGACTGCTAATGTCCATGAACTAGAGCTATATGCATACCAATCTACTGTGAAAGCTTTGCATGCCTCTGGTCCATTGAGTTGGGAGCAGGAATCACTACTAACAAATCTTCGTCTCTCACTCAATATCTCTAATGAAGAGCATTTGCTTCACTTGAGGCACCTATTATCTGCTTAAGTTCTTTGTTCAGCATCATATGGTTCTTAAGGTATATGTCTTAACCTTCTGCGGAGCTCGTCTCGAGAATTAGCATTTACATAGTTCCGATCTGTTATTAAGAAAGGAATTGATAACATTAGCCAACAAGAATGCTGGAGTTTCTTTAAAGCATTTCTTCTAGTCTCATTTTTGTAATATATATGTAAATCTTGTTTAATGCATTAAGCACTTCTTTTTTGCAATAGCTGAACATTTTCTGATTTTAAACAGAATCAATGCGGTTGTAATTATGAAACAAGGGCAGTTGTGGTGATTCTGATGTTTATTTTTTCAGCTGAATTATATTGATTTTTTTCTGCTACAAGAGTTTCATCAAAATGTATGGTTGAATATGCCAGTATTGAATGAAGAAATTGCATTTTGAGGGTTATTTGGAGGATTTTAGACTGTTCAGAAGCAGTTATGTCTAGTATCTGTTGGAAAGTTTAATACTGTTCGCCGCATAATTATGAAACCATAATTGTACTCCTGTGAATCTCTTATTTTGTTTAAGAATCTGAATCTGGTATATATCTTTTACATTTTGCAAATTTTTTGTATCATCTCTTGTGATATGGTTAAACCTCGGTGCCCAGCTTTCTTAGTCAATTGTAGCGGCTGCCTTGCATGTAAAAGGTAAGACTTTGTAGCCACAATAATGCCTTCATTTTTATTATTTGTTATGCATTCAACATCTTTTGCATGCACCATCTTTGTTGTTCATGCATGATTGTTTATGGATCATTTGGTGCTTTAGAACAGTGTGGTGAAGAAAAATCAGAAAAGGGCACAGTGAAAAATGAGTTCTCAATGACTTATAATAATTTCATTTTAGTTTTTCAACTTTGCCAGCAAACTTTCCAAAATGTGCTGTTAGTTTGGAGACAAGAATTAAAATGGACTGCTTGCACTTGACTTACAAGTCAAAGAAATGTGCTGCAAATATTATCAGACAGCATTGGCCTTTGTGGACAGTGGCATCAACTCCTGACTGTTGATCCTAATTATTGATCATAATTCATGTATTATCTATGTAATGCTCACTCTGTTGATGCTACATCAAGCCAAGAATCTTCTCTTTATTTTTTGAGAGAGAAACTTTTTGCATCTTGTTACATCAGCATCCAGAACACAACTTTGTGGTCTGTTTGGAAAATTAAAGCATGAAAAATTGAACACAACATAGTCATGCTGTTCAAACCTCTCAAAATAGTGTGTTTTTTAGATTGATGCATCTGCTCAAAAAATACACGCTCTGGTGATATATTATGTTGACATACTGGTTTACCAGATGGATTCTTGCATACAGCTCCCATGATATCTCTCTCAAATGGATTTAAGCCAAACACAGTAGACATTATTTTCAGCAACAATGCTTGGTTGTGTGGCATAAAAAAAAGACTACTGCATTAAAACAGATACTGATGCATCTTTAAGATTCCATAACAATTTGATGTAGTTTATTCCAAAATGAAAAGCATGAACTGAAGAAACCAACTTGATACAACTCTAAACAGCCCAAATGAGAAATGAAGATTGCCAAAATGCTAAGTTTATTATTATTGTTATGTTTATTGTGGTAATTCATTTAGCAACACCATCACTGACTTGGAAACTCTTTGTGCTGTCAATTGAGCACCACAAAAATTGAAACCCAGGAAAAGTGGTAAAGGCACACTTAGAACACTACAGGGAGAAAAATGTGACTCTTTAAGAGGCTGAGAGTCTGAAGACGAATTGAATCGGTCCAAGATCTCAAGACAAAATAAAAATAAAAATGTTACAAACATGAAGCTGCAAAGTACATAATACTAATGCTCAATCTTGAAACAGATTTGTATTTCCAACATATCATCCTTTGACATCGTATTGACAGTGTAAACAACAAAAGTTCCTGTTACCTCCCCTTTCAATTTGAATCAGAGAATCCAGCATCTGCAACCTTGCGTATCTTGAAGTCCCTCGAACCAGCGGTCCCAAGATGTGTTTGCAGGTCCTGTTGTTCTGCAGAAAAAAAGAGGGTTGGACACTACGCATTGCTTCTTGTTTTTTCTTTTCAGCATAGATACGAGAGAGAGAGAAAGGTTTGTTGATTACACTGGGAGTAGAGGGTCTGGAGTGCTCTCTACTTTGAGCAGAAAACTGCTTGGAAATCAAACTATGACATCAGTCACTAAGAAAGTAATATGATTTACACAATATTTGAGTTGCATTTTCATACATACTCTTGCAATCCTGCAGACGGTTTCTCTGTTTTCTCAAGCTGTTGGAGCTCTTCCTATTCAGAATCAATTTCAGTAAAAGGGTTAAAAAGCGGGAAAATACATTCAAGAGAAAAAAGGTGCAATTTCTATGAATTTTTGGACTATTCCAATGCCGATATGAATAAAATAGGTGAATGGAGGGAGAAATAAACCATTAATAGGACCCAGCTGTTATCACAAAATTGGAAAACTAGACGAAATCAGATTCAAACATTGGTACATATGATGCAAGCATATTGTATTCAAGTAATTTGCTTGTAACATAATTTCTAACTGGTGATGAGATGTTCTGCTACTTTATGCAAAGTTTGTGTCTAGATATAGAGTATGATGCCAATGCAAACTCAACATACTAACCTTTATCCGCCATGCATATAACTAACTAATGACATGTAGTACTACTATCTATGTTACATATGTGCATGGATGGAATAGTAACCTAATCTAACGATGCGTCGTAGTGATGTTTATCAATTACAACTAAGGATGCTCAAGAGAATTTAACTACTAACCAAGTAAATCTAATCATAATAGCAGAATTTTTGTGAAGCCATCAAGTTGATTAGCACAGAAATAGCACATTTGGGTTTTTTGATTCCTTTATTATGGCTCAACTTAAACATGTCTTCATAATTTACAGTTTTTCCTCACACCATGGACTCTGAGAGATCTATCAACTTCAGAACAGTTTGAAAAAGGAAAAAAAAAAAACAACATAAAAGGCTGTAACTTCATTTGTGATTGGTGCAAAATTATTTGGGTAACTTTCCAGACATCATAGGAAGGTGGTGGATGCCCTCGATTTTTGTCTGTCAAGTTTATACTTTAGACTAATACAAGATGGTGGCTTCCAGTGAATAGATTTTCAAAACTGGAAATAAAAGAGAGAAGTAACAACTTAAGAAACAGAAGAAATATAGATAGATAGATAGATTTAGCACCCTTCAACCATGAAAATTGTACTCCTTTTGCAATGGCATACTCTATGCAAAGTTGCAAACAACTTACAATTAAGTCCTACTCTTCTCATCAGGATATTGTACTAATAAGACATCTAGGTCAAGCACATAACTGACCAACAAGCATAATATGATTTGAACCCTTTGGAGAAACCAATCTGCTGTCAACTGAAAATATAAAGATGAAACATAAAAGTAACGTAGATTGAAGACTCACGCCAACCTAATTTAGCCCGAACTTGACCAAATATAGAAAAGATTTAAATCCAAGTAAAACATATATGCGTGCACTCAGGAGATGAGGCAGTTTAGCAACCGGGTGAACAAACAGGGTTAGCTAGGTTAGAACGAATTAAGCAACCCGGAAAAGACATTCTGTCCATTTGACAGCTTAAAAGTAGTAGCAAACTTTTCAAGCAATTGTTTAATGATAAGGCACAAAGATGATTAAGGAATATCATCATATTATGATGAACAAGTATCAAATAGAAGTCAATTGTGGTGCAAGATCTCACATATATAACATATGGTTTAGTCAATCTGCCTGCAATGTGCATATATTTGATTGCATCATGGACTTGGATGATTCCTCAACTATATATCTTATCAATGTATAGGTTGGTTAATTTAACTCATTTTCACATATAAGCATTTCCTTCCTTGTAATGAAGCGTAATTGAAGGGTTCTTTGATGTTAATTTTCTTTGGTGGAGACTACTATTGTTTGCTCATCTTTATATATCACTCACAATGTTTCATGTAAGAAAAATCTGATAAACCACATGCAACCTTCCTGTGGCACTTGTGCTTTGAACATCAAACCAAAACAATACTACTAAAAAGCACATGAGAACTCAGGTTCAAGCTCATCTGAACCAAGTCTGAAGATTTTGAAGAAAAGATCCTATTCGTGTACCAGTACATATTAAATGATGATTGCTATGCAGAGCAGCGTTCAAATAGATCACCAAAAAGTATGTTCAGAACTCCAAACAAAATTGTATTACCAGCAAAAGATTAGAATTCTTTTTCTGCATCAGTGCGTGTGTGTTTGCAGATAATCGACCGCTTTTAGTTCCAAGGACTCAAATTTGCTAACCAAAATTTGTGAACTCTAAAGCAATGATCAAATCTTTCCAGTGGGCTCACACAGAACTACGGGATGACATCCACGGTCATCCAATCCCACCTCCAAAACGAACCTTTAAGCGGAAAGTGGAACTTCTAAAGTTATCCACAACGCTTAAAACAGGATAAAAAAAAAAAAAAAAACTTTCTTTTTAATTTTCTTCGGTATTATTTCTTTTCCACTAGGGAATTGGGAACCAAGAATAGGTAGGGAGGGAGGGAGGGAGGGAGCGAGGGAGAGTGAGTTTACTTCCAGGAATCGAGATTCTTGCTCCAATCGCTTGACCTCCGCCGACATCCGGTGCTTCCCTCTGGTGTCCGACGGCGCAGAGGCGCTTCGACCGACTACGGGGGCCGCTTCCGCCCGGTTCGCCTGCATTCCAATCGTCAAATAGCTGATCACACCTACTCCTCCTCGTTGTCCAAATGGACGCAGAAATCGAGGGCAGGAACAGGGACGGCAGCGGATCTCTAAGGGTCCACCGTGTCTCCTCCTACTCCTCCCCCTTGGGCTTCACATCCCTCCATGGCATCGACGGATCGAAAAATTTTCTATAGGAAAAAAGATCTCTCTTTGGCTCTCGAATGATGCGTGAAGGACCAGCTCGCCTCGATCTGTCTCGATGCCTTCCGGAAGAACAAAAATATTATTTGTTCCGTACTCACGTTCTTAACTGCGCCTTTTGATTTGAACAGTCGCTTGCACCTTATGTGGGACCCATGTGACTCAGCACCTCCTTCACATGTAGGTAAGACGGGTGCCTCGTAAACACGTAGAGGAAGTATTACTCTTGAAAGAGAAATTACAAGGCAAAGTTTGCATATATATATATATATATATTATTTCTATATTTATGTTTTAATTTATATAAAAAATTTACCTATATTAACTCGATTTTTGACATATTTTTTAGCATTGTTTGTGTGAAGAATGGGAGTCATTGCATATGTCTCATATTTCCAAATCAATTATATGAGGTATTTGTGGGCATTTACAGAGATGATGATAGCATGCAGAGGTAGGGCAGGACTCGTAATAGCAGAAGAATTGAAGAGGCTACATTTAACATAACCATGTGAAAATTAAGTTCAAACAAATACTTTAAAGATTTAAAACTCCTAAGAAAATAAGTTTTTATATCAAAAAAATATGTCAGAAACTAGTAAAAAAAATATCTTAAAAGAGTCGAGCTAATTACGAGATACACTACTGTAATTAGCTATTTTTAGCATCTCGATCTTTATACTTCCAAAGATTATCTTGAGATCCTCGAAATTAAAATATATAATTTTTTTTTTCTCGTACCATCAATTTTATTGACGAAAATATTATACATACTCAGTAATAAATCAAAGTAAGGTAGAGCTAGTATATATTTAATGATAAATCCTGTGATATTTATATCAGTAAAATTGACGATGTAAGAAGAAATGATATTAAATATTTCACTTTGGTAAGTATAGGAATCTCGATGTAATTTTTGAAAAAATAAAGATAAAAATAATAAAGATAACTAATTATATGAAGTAATATATAATTAGTCCACAAGAGTATGAAGTAGCTTCATAACTTCATTTAAATTGAATGAATAAGCCAAAAAAAAAAAACACATGAGAGAAAGATGACATTTTCAAGCTTGTTAGAGCTAGCCCTTAAGAAGCATAGTTTACCACAACTATATATATATATATATATATATAGAGAGAGAGAGAGAGAGAGAGAGAGAGAGAGAGAGAGAGAGAGAGAGAGAGAGAGAAGAACAGTTGTTATGATGGAGGACAAAAAGCTGACAAATATGTTAGAATAGGTTACATAAACAATGTTGAAGGTAACTAATACAGTAATACAATATCCATCCCTATACTAAAAAAAAAAAAAAAGTAGGGTTTTAGATAGACTTTGGAGTGCATGTGCTCCAGGGTGGAGCGTTGACCTAACTGGTCAAGCGCAAAACTTTGTTATCATGCAATATGCAGAGACAAGAAGTTGGTGATGACTGATCAAAGTTGGTGTGGTGAACATTAAACACAAGACAAGAAGACTTGGCTTTTGATTTGGCATGGATACTAGTATTGTATGTGTGCATGTTTGAATTATTTCTAAGGCTAGTGGTGTATACAGAAGTAGTCACATCTAAGAAACTTCTTTTGGCCACATGGTTGGTGCATGAGACAAAGTGTATCTATGATGCATTCCAGACAAGAAGAGGTTGGTTGGGGTAACATGATCCTTAGATCTTCCTGAAAAAGAATTTGTCTTCTCCTAGATTGAGTCAATTAAGTTCAGACCATTTGATTTCCTTAATTAAAGATTTTGAATATTATATTTATATATATATATATATATATATATAGAGAGAGAGAGAGAGAGAGAGAGAAAAAAAAAAAACTTATTTAATGGCCTTGTATATGGAACTTATGACTTGTGTATTTTGTTGATGTTGTTTTACTTTGTCTGTACAAGAATTTTACTTCTCCTGCAAAACAGCTGTTCCACCACTATCATCACACTATTATACATTTGATGAATGAGGCACTAGATAGAACAGACAATTCACATGAACAAGAAGGGACCAAATTACATTTTGTTTGCACACAAGCAACAAAATCCTTTAGAGCTCAGCTCAGTAGATCAACTTGCTATGTTCTCAAACATTAGTTAGGATGTGCAGGGACATCAGGACCTGGAGACTCAGCAGGCACACTGGATTCTCATAATAAATCACAATTATATCAGGGCAAGGGTTCATAACAGCAGGCACAGTGATGACAATTATATCAGCCTGCACCATCAAAACATCTTCTTAACTTGTACTATCTTCTCAGTTGTACACAAGTAACTCATCCTCTATTCACTCAGGAAAGGGATATCAGGGTCCAAGTTCCATGGACTCCCAAGCAACTGCATCTGAAACTTTTGAAGACTCATGACAATGAACTTTGTCAACAGGAAATGATGGTAAAAAGGCCATGATAATATTGAAATCCATAATACATGCATTGTTCGAAGAGAATCAGCAGCTAATCTCAACCTAAATTGTCAGCCTATCGAGCTAGAGCTATCTCACATCACAAAACCGATGCAGGAATTTTGAGACCTAGTGTCAAAAGTATGATACAGGAGGCCAAAGACATGGGAGTTACGGTATAGTTTCTTTGAAGCTCTTTGTTAACCAAATAGCAGTTTCTCGAGGGGAGACCTTCTCAGGACCAAATGGCTTCAATAAAACCCCTAACTCTTCATATCTCTCCTGTTGCAGCAACTGAGCACTGAATTCGAGCAATCCTTCTAAGGCCTCTGCACGCTGCTGGTAGGATGAGGTGTCAAACCTCCGTTGCCTTGATTCTGATGATCCTCGGCTTGAAGCATCTGCAGCTGTTGGATTTCGATCAGAAGAATCACTCCCATTGTCGCCTTCAGTTCGGAAGATTTGGATGGTACATTTGTCTTTGGTGATTGAACGGTCTCCAGAGTTCGGAGTGGCTGAGAAAGAGCCATGAGCTGAAGAGAGCTTACGGAAAGATAATAGGGGGTCTTCAGATGAGGCTAATGGGAACTCTGCAATTCTATCTATTCGAGGGGAGTTGACTGACACATCAGGGGATTCCACTCGATGGAGAATGTCGAGATTGTATTTAGGACGGGCTTCAAATGTAGGTAAAGGAAGAGACGCTCTTCGAGTGGTCTGACCAGTTCTCTCTGCTGGAATTCTTGACGCAAGCTGTGTCAGAAGTATAATTAGCTGTTGCGAGTACAGTTAATAAATAAAATTGTATAACTAAAAATTGTGCAATATAAACACTAGGATGACATATTTATCCAAGAAATTTAGTCATGTGATTTAAAGCATTTCAGCCTGCAAAAACATTAAACAGATTACAGAGAGCAGATATGTAACCACAACTGCTGATGGTGAACTTAATCTAAATAGAATGAGGAAAATAAAATCTTTCATCAAAATTGATCAAACAACATGAAAAATGTTAAATCTTATAATTCCTTGAATAGCAACCAAAAAACTCATGTTGTTACATTCCCCCATGAGAATAATATGTTAATGCAATTTATTGTTGCTATGAGATCTTCTTGTGTGGCCACTTTTTATTGCTCATGTCCTTTTGTACTCCGGTGTTTGTGGGATATTATGGACCTTTGCTACAAATGGTAAAGGGTATTGTGTTCAGAGCCAGCTTTGCTCTTGTTGGCCCCTATTGTTGCTAAGAGATCTTCTGTGCAACGACAGATGTTACTACAATCACAATAAGAAACGAATATTCTATATTTTAAAAGCTCAAAGTGAAAATACTCTAGTAAAGTAGCATATGATCATTATGTTTAATGATTAATAAACATATGAATGAGCAGGAGTTTTTACGGTCATACCGGTTCACTCTTTGGTCCAGGGTGCAATGCCTTTGAGGACTCTACTTGCATCCTCGGAGTTGTGAAGGTTTTAGTAGCATATCTTGGGGTCTTCAGGGTACTTGAGCACTTCTCATGGATTCCCTTGTCAATAATGCTCTCCTCAACTTGACTGCTGCCAATTGAAAGATGCTTTATTCTTTGGTTCAGATAAATGGGGAAATCTTTAACAGTTTGAGTTGAACTTAGGGAGTCCTGCTCCACAGTCTTGTTCAGTTTCAAGATCCTCTCATTGCCTAAAGAATTTCTTTTTTCCCTGTTCCTGAAAATGGAATTGTCTTCATCATCTTGAAATCTAATTTTTCTGATGTGATTGCTTGTAACTTGGTGGAGAGGAAGCATATTCCGTGTAGGGCTAGACTTTAGATTGACTTGAAGCACATAAGGTTGAAGATGTGGATGCTTGAGTAGTTCTGCAGCCTGTTGACATGAACAGTCACATGAACTCTATTGGTCTCAAAAGTACTATGGTAATGAAACTACTTACAGAATCATAAATACTAAAGAAGATTTCAGAACTCGAATATACTGCTAATCTATGTACGTACGCTTGGCCTATGTTCCGGGCTTTTTCTTAGCATGCTTCTAATAAGTCCCCTACTGCACACAGTAATCAAGTTATCTCACAATCGCAATCTTTGGATTTAATATGTGGAAGAAGAAACAGAAAATAATAAACAGGGCATACAATGCACCAGAGTATGAACTTGGTAAAGGAGCCACTATGGACTTGTTAATTTTGTTTATCAAAGCCTGCATATCCTGTATAACAATGAACCTTAGGTAAATCTCAAGGTAAGAGACAATGTTAACAAAAAAATATAACATAAATTGGATGATATGTTTTAAAATAAAAAAAAGAACAAACAATCACCACTCATGCTTTTCAGTATTTAAATAAGACAACAGTTTAAGGTCATGCATTACTTGCAACTACAATCAGATTGATGTTGATGCTACAACATTTATCATGAAGCAAAAAAAATGCAAAGTTGGGTGATTGTTGATGCAGCAAATAAAGGATGAAGGATAAGGTGGGTAGTGAAGAAATTAGATAACATGAAATGCAAAGGCTTGGAATTTTTTAATATTTTATAAATTTGAATTATCAAAATGCACAGAAGTATATATTGGTATTAAAACTAACAGATGGCAGGGGGTGATATCTTAATTTACTGTCTGGATCAAATTTAACATCCTAAAGGGTGATATAATAACAAATCGTATCCTTTTAGAAAAAATTAAACAATGTTCCTGTGTATATTTAATCATGTATATTCATAACCATATACGTCCTAAATAACCTGGTACTAGCCTACTAGGTTTTCGTATCATGTATCGAAGCAGTACTAATTTTCCGATTGAATTTTGTAAAAGGCCAACTCAGTACATATCACTGTGAGAAGATATATCACCTGTACTGAACAAGAGAGCATGAGACTCACAATATGAAGTTTTGTCCATCTTTCTTTTTATTTGAAGAAATGGAAAATGCATGCTCTTTTATGACCACTAGAAGGAATTGTCATCAATTGTAATATAGCTAACTAACAGGAAACAATTATTTAGCAAAGCCCAAGGGTTTGACACTATAGATTATTTAATAGAAACTTAAGAAGACGGAACAGTTTGTACAGCAACAGACAAAATCAAATCGCACAACACTGTCCGTGATAGCAGGGTCGAAGATATATCACCTGTACTGAACAAGAGAGCATGAGACTCACAACATGAAGTTTTGTCCATCTTTCTTTTTATTTGAAGAAATGGAAAATGCATGCTCTTGTATGACCACTAGAAGGAACTAACTAACAGGAAATAATTATTTAGCAAAGCCCAAGGGTTTGACACTAAAGATTATTTAATAGAAACTTAAGAAGAAAGAACAGTTTTATAAGCAACAGACAAAATCAAATTGCACAACACTGTCCATGATAGCAGAGTCGAAGGTTCTTCTGACATCTAACTAAATCCCACGGCCCAGTCAATACAGATGACAATATTAAAGCAATTTATTTGCAAATTGATCTTCACATTTGCTGAGACTTACAAAAGCTTTGAAAGCAGGCTTTAAAGCAGTCATCTCGTAGATACAGCAGCCTGGATAATTAAGAAATTTATGTAAAATGCTAATTAGAGTGGGGATGCTGAAAATGGCACCTCTGTAACCCAAGCATGAGAGACCTTACCTAGAGACCAGATATCAGACTTAGAACCATAAGGTATGTCCGCAAGAAGTTCTGGGCACATATAACAAGGAGTTCCAACAACCTGTATCAGGAACCAACAGCTCTCAGATATAATCAATGATATAAAACTTTTAAATGCAGTGTTTTAGCACTCACAGAACATGCCAGATCATCTGAGTTTAAAATTTTAGCAAGCCCAAAGTCACCTGAAGAATGACTCAGTTTTAAAATATCATGTCAGCATAATGAAGATAGTAGATCAACTTAGAAAGAAATTACCAAGACGTATGCTTTGATCTCTTGTAAGAAATATGTTTGAACACTGTAAAACAGCATTGCAGAATATTTAGTAAACATAAACTTCAAATTTATTCTACTATTACATAAAGAGAATACCCATTAGTATTCACAACACAACTTACCTTAACATCACGATGAAGTATATGATTCTTATGTAAGTAATCAAGTGCCATAAGGAGTTGGACTAGCCACTTGCAAAGCTTCTGCTTGCAGTTGACAAAAAATATTGAGGATGGATACAAACATATGCAGAAAGGAAACATTTATTTTACAGAAGTATACTAGACTGTTGTCTATATAAACAACCTCCTCAGGAAAAAGATGCCCACTGGCCTTCTTTATAACTTCAGCCCTGTGATAAGATCTAAATGTCACCAGAAATGAATTTACAAAATACAGATTGAACTTAAAAACAGAACTTACATATCACCTCCCTCACAGTAACCTATTACGATGCATACATAGCAGCCCTGAAAGAAAGCAAAATAAGCAAAGCCATCACAAGATAATAAACCACATAGAAAGACAGTAAATCATCAACATCAACAAAAAAATTGAATATCATCCGACCAATATATTGAACTTGGAAAATAGAACTATATCAGTTGAAATTGGAAAAGGGCTATAAAAAGAAGATATATTATGCAATCACAAGCTTTAGGTTTGAATTCTCAAAATACAGTAATAACTAGATTTCCTGGTGTGATTATCATTAAATGGTACTTAAAATCTTCAAACATCATTTACTGTATATTTTATGGAAAAAAGCAAGAATACATAACTCTAATAAATTTAGCTATAAATTTCTGTTTAAACATGTATAACGCAGGTGCTCCTTGAGGAGCATATACAACATCAAGTGCATTACATCATAATTGTATCACCAATTTTTTGTTAAACAGTTCCGTCAACAGAACAAAGCCTCAAGTGCCTCAGGCACTACAATTATTTAGAAATATTTTTTTTTTTATCATTGCCTGCCTTTTATGGGATTTTAGAGCCAACAAGGTTAAAGCATGGGATTGGAGATGTGACTGTAGGACCATCAGTTCTTTCTCATCCAACTTCCTTGCCTAACCAATCTGCTGCTTGTATCCATGGATAAGCAATGTGTAGGAAAATTAAGAGTCCAGTTAGATAATATAGCAGCAGCATGCAAACTCTGCCAATTTTTTTGAACATTCTTGATTGAGTAGCATGGAGTGGTCCACTTGATTGAGTAGAAGGAAGCCCAGGTGTGGATTTGGTGCAATCAGCGGATTGGAGTCACTGAAGAAGCACTTAGTTCACTCCTGTTCATTAATTAAGCATCATGAAGCTTCCAAGCATATCATGATGCAAGAGTATAATACTATGAAACGAGATCTGATAGGAAACATAGATCATCCTTAGAAAATTAATTTAGCTGACATTTTCATGGTCTCAAGGATTGCCAAATCAAATGTACTGTATCAAGTAAAGAGATATTTCTATTAAGATATGCAAAAAAAGTACAAAAAACAGATTCTGTATTAACAGATCTTCCAGATGAAACGGAAATTTACAAACCTTTTCAACCCAGGAATCTTTGTATTCCACAATAAATGGATTTCTTACTTTAGAAATAAGCTCCATCTGCAAAAAGGAGGAAGACAAATGAAGGACTGCTCACCAACTTTTCACAACTCATGTAGCATCAAACTAAAGAGAAACTGAAGAATTTTCACCACACAGAAAGCATAACAAGCATTTGAAATAACCATCATCATCATCTGATCTAAGGCCTTCTTTTTCCCATCAGATATGGGGTCAGCTATAGTGCGCAATTCTAACTCAAGTAGGGCCCACGAAAGAATTGAGTGGACTTTGTGACCAGCCAGCCATCAACCGGCAGTCAACATATCAAAAAGTGACGTTGAATTCCCAGAAAAGCAAGAGTAGGGGGAAAAGGAACTTTGCCATGATGCGAAACTGAATTGGAAAAGGAAATAAATGTCCCATCCCAGAGATTAAAGACACTAAAACATGGAGAATGCAGATTGTCATAATTTTTAACAGGGAAAAAGGAGCCAAAGATGAAAAATGGATAAAAATAATCAATCAGCTGCAAAAAAAAATGCTAAACATAGATCAAGTAAAGAAGCTCACCTCCTGGTGGGCAGACCGACGGGTCCGATCAGTCTGCCGAGCTAGACGGATCTTTTTTAAGACATACCTGCAACAACCCAATGCGGGGAAGAGTTGTACTTACTCAGTGAATGGAGTAAATTTGAGAAGAAAGGAGAGGAGATACAGCACAAAAGAGCTGGAATGGCCAAAGATCGGTTCATTGGCTTTCCACACCTTTTGTTCTCAACTTTGTGCCGCACCAGTAGAGCAGACCCGAAAGCGCCCTTCCCTATCTGCTCCAAAACCTCATACTGCTCCATTTTAGGACCCTCCCTCGCTCGCCCGACCTTTCTCCAGATACGATTCTGCACAATCCACAACATAGAAAAGCTCAAACCTTTCCTTTCAACATCAAAACCAAACATCCGAGAAACCCGCAGTTCGTGCTCCACGTGTTATCTAAGAACAGATGGTGGAAACCCAAATGCAGATCACTCTTCTTCCCTTTTTTTTTTTTTTCTTCCTTCAATTAAGTAATCAAACACACCTCAAGAACGAGAGACAGATAGGGAGTTGCCCAAACCAAAATGCATCTAGAAAGGAGCCAAAAATCGGAACTTTAACAAAGGTTTTACCTTGAATTAGATCAAGGTTGCTCCGGATTCAAGCCGGAGAGATCTTGATAGAAGAAGAACGCAGAACCGGCTGGCTATGCAGCGAACTGCACTGCTTCGGAGCGGATCGAGCTAGATCTCAGTCAAAAACTCGCATTTGTAGTTCATACATATCTTGGAAGTCCACTGTCCCTTCTTCTTCATCGACATCATCGATCGCATCGTCTGCTTCTCCTTCTTCGCCCCATTCGAGACTCGAGTTACATTGAAAAATACTAGAGAGAGAGAGGCGGCAAAGTGGGCTTAAAAAGAGGATTCGATCGCGTACTTCGATGTCTCTCTCTCTCTCTCTCTCTCTCTCTGCTTTGTTTCCTTTTTCTTGCCCCTTTCTTTTCAGTGTAACAGCAGAAGCCAGAGGGGTCTCTCGACAGAGGGGTGAGTAAACAGTGTCGAGTAGTGTCGGAGAACGCCAAGAAGAAGAGCCCCCACATGCACGTAGTCATACGGGTACGGAATCCGACCAACCACAGGATACCACGACTTCAAACGTTACTGGGTCCCACTTTTCGTGGACTACGCGGCCGGTTGCGGTGGGTCTCTTTCCCTGTGTCGTGCCGTGGAGTCACGCGCACAAGCTGTTGGTGGACGGGGAAGAAAGGGCGATGACCCTCCTGCGGGTCGACACCTACGGCGTACCGAAATTTACCAATCATGGATCGCCACGACATCCATCTCAGCGGGTCCAACTTAAGTGGACCACGTGGCCTCTTCAAATTGGGTCTCTTCTGGTGTGGCGTTCGTCCTCACCAGTCTTTCTCCTACCGGCCGATCTGTACCTCGACATCTACCCGTTTCGTGATGCTCGATTATTCGTGGGTCGTACAGAAAGGCCTCGATCACAGTGCGGGTGAGCAATGGGTACGATTCAATCGGGTACAAGAAGTCTTTCTTCATATGCGATCTAGCACAATCCTTTTTCCTACACCCTCGTTTGACACCCGTTTCGACTACCCGCCTTCTGGTGTGGTATGTCGTAGGGGGCCCAGAGCAAGGCCGCGGGGTGCCGACAATAACAGCGAAGGAACACACCGGCAGGCACGCAGCCAATGGTTAGAAAACTGAGACGAACATTAAAAAAAAAAAAAAATGGCAGACACGTCACTTCACTGTTTTAGTCTGTCTACTGCCTAAGCTATGGTATGGCAGGCAAAAGAGTGGGGTTTTCTTTTTTTATTTCTATTCCATATTTTATCTAATTTATTTAATTCTTCTTTTTGTCTTGTTGCAGCTTGTTATTATATGCCTCCTCTTTATAAAGTTCTTGAAGGGATGGTTTTGTTTGTAAGCATTTGGATCAACAGAACTCCATACATGTAGAAAAAAGCACACACACACTCTCTCTGGGGGGAGGGAGGAACCAATGGTGGAGCCCACCTTAAGAAATAGGAGAACACCTGCATAAGAAAATAAAGATGCTGTGAAAATTCTAACCTTGAACATTCAAATCAGAGCAATCTTGTATGATATTAATAGTTTCATATTTGGCAAAGTTTATATATTTGTGTACCCAACCAAGTCTATGAGTTGCATGTTTATTTCTCTAGATTTAATATTAATATATGTGTTATGCAAGACCAAAAAATTTCCATAAAAATTGACTATGATTTGACTATCACATTAGATATGCTGAAATTCTAATGGTATTTTAGATACTTTATTATTTTCTCTAATTTAAATTAATTCAGTGACTAAAAATGCTATTTGTAGAGTTATATGTGCTTATTTCCAAACCTCACAATGGTAGATATGCTAAAACTTTCACATTTCATGTAAATAAATATGTAATCTTAGGAATATAGATCTAAGGTGATGATGATAGAATGGCAATTCTACAAGATCAGCTCTCCCTGGTGATGCTAGAATGACTGATTCATCATCATCTTCGTCTTCCTCCAGTCCAATATAAACAACAACAACAGCCTGATAAAATACAGTCATATTTCCAGTGGAAAACTACGGAATCTTGTACCAAGTCATCACGGTTGATGTGCTCTCTTTTTTTTTTTTTTTTCTTGTAGAACTTATCTACAGTTCTTCTTTTGACCACCATTGCTGTGAACTGTTTGTGTTTTTACTGCACGCTACGTGAAAAAGCTTGCCATGAACTGACAAAGTCGCTGCATGCCAATAATCTCCATTGTGAGTGCAGCGATTTCTTCACACTTTTACTTTTGTTTTACTTTTGTGTTCCTTGACTGTAATGCTTTTCCATTCCATGAAGCTGAAGAAAGTGCTCGTACACTATCACCATCCGGAGCGCAGTAACTTCTTCAGACCTTGTGCTGTCTACTTTGCTAATCCTCGAAGTACATGTACGAGGTGAGACTGAGAAGAAGCAACACCTTCAAGCTTTTGCTTTGCTTACTTCCTTTTTACTGTGACAGTGCCAAAGTTGTCGGCTTGCGTGCTTGATGTGGTCGATGGAACACTGCCACAGTCCTTCGACCTGATGATACATGAAGGTGCTCTTCCTGTCCCCGGTGAATCGAACCCCTCCCCTTGTGTGAGTGATCCTCATCAGTGAGTAGCAGATTCTTGACCATATACAATGACCACAAATAGTACTCCAGTTATTATATGTTGGGATGAACATTCCATGGAGATCAGTAATGTGTTCATCTGATGGGATCATTCAATCTTGGAGTGGTCCATCATCAGGATGAAAGATATGATACTAATTAATGCTAACCATGTGTTTTGTTGCTGAAGCTAGCATGCATTCTCCTGTCTTACCATGCCTAAGCAATGTCTTAGAAGATGTGTGGAGTCTCTTTGGTTGTTTCTGCTGCTGCTTTCTTGTTTCTTCTGCGTGCCTTACAACCGAGGATAATGAAGGTGGATAGCTAGCTTGCTTTGAGGAAAAAGTTGGAAGTCCAGGCCAGTTTGTAGGGTTGGTTGTTGTTCATGACCCTGCATGCATCCATCCATGCTAGTTTGTTTATCTTCTGCCTCTTACAACTAAGGAACAGAGGTGCATCATAAATTTCTCCCCATGGGAAGAATGAGAGAGAAGTTATCCTTTTTCTTCTTCTTTTTTCGGTCACGGAAAGCTGCAAAGCTATGCTAGTATTTTGGGTGTTGCATGCATGAGAGTTAGCAATGATGGTTATGAGCCCAAGGCAATCTACTTGCCCTCTTTCACAAGGTAGAACAAGATCATCAATGCTACTTATTAGTGTTGCCAGTGATGTTGAATGAGACATTTCATTGCTACTACTGTAACTTCAATACTTAAAAACCCAACTTTCTTTGCTTGTTTCTGCTGCTTCTTTCTGGGTTTATCTGCATTACAACCAAGAAATGAAGGTGGAAGAATAAGATAGCTATGCGTTTTGTCAAAGCTCTGTTGATTTGATAGGTGCCTCATACATCACAGTCATGAGGTTCTCAAGTTGCATGGAGTTGGTTTTGTGTTACGAGTGGAAAGAAGCCTACTTATCTTCCTTCTCGAGAAAGAACAAGATGCTAAATTAGATGCAAGATTCTGTACCACACAAGTTACAAACAAGAAACACAGTGGTCTGCGCTCACCAAGCCTGAGCATTTCAGCTCATCCATGTGGTTATTGTCTGTCTGCTATCCTCTCAACTTGATTCCTTGTCTGCAAACATGTTCAGTTGTTATCTACTTCATCCACTAATAAAAGCTATACAGGAATCACAGAACAAACAAAACCAGTGTTCTCCTTTCTGAAATCATCATCAATAGAACTGAGTACTGTTGAGGAACAGACCAAAGACAATCTTAGCGGATCATGGTACGGATCTGAAACTGCAGGCAATAATTTAATTTTTCACATGAGTTTAAAGATCTCCATCTGCTTCCTCTCATAACTCTTGTTCCGTTCTGAAAAGAAGTTTTTAACGCAAGAGAACAGCAGATCCCAAGACACTCATTGGATCTCTCCTTCACCTGAGGGGGGAGAAGGTCTCTCCTGGAGAGTGTCATCGTAACAACTAGGTGATCTTTCAATCGCTGGTTCGATTGCGATATGATCCAAAACATGACAAATAATTATGCTTCTGGTCAACTGTGGGGCGACAACGATATCAACGGTGTCGTTTTGGCTTGTCGGTGACACGATGATTTGTCGGTGTGGATGCCATGTGTCGCCCTCTCAGGATGAGGCCCACTAACACGTGAATCTAAAAGATGCAATGCGTTTTCTCAATTTGCGGCGGCTTAACAACAACAACAACAGTATCATTGCTTGCAGATATCGTATTCTGTCCTAAATGGTGAGATCTATTTGTTGTTGTTATTGGTTGGGTTGGCTTTTGTTTAAAGTTCAAGAGCCTTGTAAAATACAACAGTATCATTGTATGGTTTATAACATCAATCCAATCATAATCACTCAGATTGGAAAAGAACAACCTTAACATATCAGCTGACTGCAGATAGAGTTGAAAAAAATTTACAAGTAGTTTTAGAAAGCAATTATTGCAAACAGCTATGACTAACATAACAAAATTAGCAACAGCCTACAAATACTATCCAATGGAAATGAAACTTAGCAAGTGGACTGTTCATGCAAGTTACATAGCAAAGCAACAGCAGCCAAGTAATGCATGCAGATTAGGCCTACCATATACAACCTCTTAATAAATTAGTCGATCATCACCAATAAGACATTGTATCTAAAGCCACCATAAAACATAATTTTACATCATGCAGCATATAAACTGATAAAAGCGGCTTGAGAGATCGTAGTTAGTCACTAGTTGTTGGCCTCATACAGCCACAAGACGAGCTTTCCTTCTGTCTTCGGCTGTTTTTCCTTCCATAGATATATTCTCTCAGACGAATCGCTGATCTTCTTTTAGCAACTTTTGCTCTCTTGTTTGCATGTTCTTCCTCAAATTTCAGCAACCTGAATTGAATGTTTGGCATCTCCAGTTCCAGCCTTCCAATTTTCTCAGACACCTTCCTGGCCCAATCGGAAATTTGCTTCTGTCTTTTGCTCCCATTATCTTTTTCCGTGGTTTGATCATGAAGGGATGCAGATAAGACTTCCACTTTGCTTGTCAACTTGCTGTTCACTTCAATGAGTTGTATTATGGATCCCTCGGCCTCCTTCAACTGTATGTTGATGCCATTGAACTCGGATCTAGTCAGGCGGCTGACCTTTAGAGATCTTTCCATATTCTTCTGCAGTTCATGTAAGCTTGCTTCGAGAATCACCAACCTCTGAGCATCAGAAAAAAGTCTTTCTATGACCCTTTTGTTCCATTCCTGGTGGGTTGCAGAATTTTTGGGTTGCTCTAGCTTGTCAACATCCAATTCTTTCTCGGCTTCCAGTTCACCTGAAGTGTACTCACCCTCATTTTCTTCAATCTGGTTATCTGTCGTACTGTTCTCAGTTATCATGGGACTTTTCTTCTTCCAGCTGTCGTACCCTTCAGCAGCTCCCCACAGTTGAAGCATCCGATCCATGGTTTCATCAGTTTCTCTAGGCTCACCATTCTCATATGATGAAGAATTCAAAACAAAATCAAGTTGTATATCTTTCAGTATTTGTTCATACTTTGATTTAGTGGTCCGTTTGTGCCGGTTTCCCTTCGATTTTAGGCCTTCAATTTCTTTCCATGCAACCTCCAAACTAGCATCTGAATCAAATCGTTCCAGCTCCAGAATACTTCCAGTATTCATCATCACCTCCTGGAGCACTTTAACCTTGTCGTGCAAACATTTTAGTCTTAAAAGTCCTGTAGGTTTTGTCACATTATAATCTTGAGATGTTTCTTCATTGTTTGTGGTGCAAGGAAAAGGATCAACCTGATCATCCTGAATGCATCACGTAGTTAGCTCATGTTTTATTTTCTGTAAATATTCTAAATTAGATATTTGTTGGGTTCTATGCAAAGTCATATATAACAAGGAAATTTGAAACAACTTCTGACTAGATTATGAAACCAAGATAAATCCATTGAACAAGACAAAATAAGTTCTAGGCTTTCTAGATCTTTAAATGAAATCTTTTGACCTTCTTTTTTAATGAGCTCCAATATACAGTGTGGTGAGTTTGGTTAAATGCAACTCAGGTTTTTCAATTCAACAGGAATCATATAATTTCTAATTTTGTATATTTTATGGGGAAAAGAGTACCTCAATTTCCTGATTGATTGATGTTGAATGGCGCCTTGCAAGGGAAAGGGTAAGCTCTTCCAGGATAGCAATATCGTCATACAAAGATGCCAAATAGATTGCATATTCGTTCAAGTCAGCCCTCAGTCCTCTGTTTTCTTCTTCGAGAACATAGATCTTTTTCTCCGACTCATTGACAGTAAATTTTCTTGGTGTGATTTCCTTGTGTAGAACTTCCCTTTGTGTTATGCCATGACTCTCAAGGTTCTCACATATTTTTATCAACTCAAGTACCGTTTCTTTAAACACTACTGCATTGATTGTTTCAAACTGAATGTCTTGCAATAATGATGTAATTACTACATTGGAGGATTTGAGCTCATCTATTTTTTTCCACACTTCAGAAGTCAAATTTTTATTTCTGTTTCTGAGCTCCTCGAGATCTTTCTGCAGTGTACTAACTTCATATTTCAACACCTCATTTTCTTGATGATAACACTCAATCTGATTTTCCTTACAAGCAGAGTCATCCAGCAAGATGGAAATATTGTTCTCTATTTCTTCTCTGGCCTCAGTTTCGTTAATATCCAACATAAGATCAATAGGTTTCTTACAAACTTCTGGGTTCGCATCTTGTGCTCTTTTCAGGCTCTTTGTCTTTGACAAGCAATCACTTGTATTTGTTTGTAGGTTGAGTCGTTTGCAGAGACTTCTAGAATTGTCCATTAGCAAACTTCTGCATTCATTTAAGCTAGCAAATGATATTTTGAGATGTGTGTTTTCAACTTCCAGCACTAATATTTTTCCATTGATTGATCTGATCTCCTGTTCAAGCTTGTTTTTCACCTTGTAAAGATATTCTCTTTCATTACTTAGTAGCTGTAGTCCAAACAATCTCTCTGAATCAATACTCTTAAACATTACAAATAGGCAGTCCAAGGCCATAAACTCTGAAAGGATAACATTGTTCTCCTCTTCCAAGTCATGAAGGTTGTTAGATATCAGATTGTTTTCCTCAAGCATCTTAGATATTTCAATTTGTAACATGCTCTGAGCCTCTTGTAAATATGTTGACTCTCTGAAAAGCACATCCACTTCGGTCCTCAGTGCTTCTTCCCTTTGGTTGCTAGTCTGCATCTCCTTTGTCAGTTGTTTGTTCATTTCAAATAATTCATCATTCTTGCATTTTAGCAGTGTAAACTCCTCTAGTCTTATTTTGCATTCTCTATCAAGTAAAGTCTTTTCGGCTCTAAGGTCTTCAACGTACTTCCCGAGCTGTTCAAGAAGGGTGACCACAACCGATTTTTCAAGAAGCAGATGTTGCTTTTCATCCTGAGCCTCAGAAATAGTATGCAGCATCCGTCTAATTTCATCGAAAACAAGTTGTAGAAGTCCTTCATCTTTGATAACATCTAACGAAATGTACTGCAGATTGATCTTAAGTGATTTTGCAATCAGATGAATCCATTCCCTAAGTTTCTCATTATGCTTTGTAAAAGATTTTATGTTTTTCTCTTTAGTCAGGCATTTCTGCTCAAGTTCCAGAATATGTTTTTCTGCACACCTTAATGCCTCTTGATGTTTCTGAGATCCTACTGAAAGAAGCAAATTCTCCTCTTTTATATCACACAAACATCTTTGCAATATGAAAATCTCAATCTGAGCATTCATGATTTTGTAATTTTCCATTTCAAAGTCCTCCTCCCTCTCCTGACCTCCTTCCTGAAGAACATATATCAAATTTGCCAACATACTCAACTGACTAGTGCTGGATTGAATAAGGGTGCTGTGTTCTTCCTTTTCTAGTCGCAATAACTCCTGAAGCTCTGCCACACAATCAAGTTTTGAATCTTTCTCCATATCTAGAGTCAAGCTTCTGTTTTCTAAGTCACGATACCTGCCATCCAAGTTCTCCAGACTCTGTTGAATGCTCTGCAACTGATGCAAACAATAATTGAACATTAAATCTGGGTAAAAATATGAAAGAGCACAAGTATGAAGCTTGATATGGTTACAGACTAGTTGAGTAGAGTAGCAAAGGTATATGTACCTAAATCAACTAATTAGGAGTCTCAAGGTAGAAACAGAAATGAAAGTTGGTCGTGTTACCTGAGATATGAGAGTAGTTTTTTCAGAAAGAAGACAAGATTTTTCATCATTAAGTGATTTGCAGGAATCCTCAATATTTTTCAAATTTTCTCTCAAAACTTCAAGTTCAACATTCATATCAGATAGGGTGTTCTCCAAGAAAGTATTTTTCTTTAAAAGTTTCTCCATATTTTGAGCAGCAATCTCCATGTGCGAGATAAGTGCAGCCTTTTCAGCTAGATGGACAGAAAACATGCGCCGGAGATGGTCAGAGGATTCTTCTAATTCTGTTGTTTTTATTCTTAATCTTTCTAGTTCACCATTTGCATCCAACAGCGAAGCTTCCAGTACAGCATTGTCCTTTGTCGTTGTTTGCATATGGTCTAGCTTTTCTAGATACAGAGTTCTTTCATCTTCAGTTTTTTTTATTGCCTCTTTCAAGTCAAGATTTCTCTTTCTCAAGTCCTTTATCAATGACTGAAGGGATTCTTTGCATAAATTGACTGCTTGTATTTCCTCTATCAGTGCATTGTACTTCTGTTCCATATCATTTCTATCTTTTTTAAGACGACAGAGCTCCAGCTGAAGAGCTTCCTTTTCCTCTATATGGAGATCAGCTTCATCTTCAAGTTTCCTTTTCATATCAATCAGGGAAATAATCTCATCCTGAAGATCCATTATTTTCAGAGCGGATGAAAGCTTTTGTTCGTTCAGCCTGTCATTTTCCTCACTAATCGTCTGGAGTTCTTCCTCCACATTCTTGAGCTTTTCAGCTCCACTTTTATTCTCCAGTTTCAGATGCCTCATCTCTTCCTGAGATCTGGTATGTCGCTCTTCAATAGACTGGCAAGTGATTTCAGCATCCACATTTCTTTGTTGTTCATCTTGTAAAGAGATGTAGAGAATCTCCAGCTCCTGTCCCTTCTTGTTAAGCGCCTCCTGTTGTGCTATTATTTTCTGATTTAGAACATCAAGTTCCAATTGTAAAGATAGATTAGCCTTCTCCAATACAAGATTTCGCTCTTCAGCAATGTTCAAACATGAAGCCGCTGTAAGCATCTCATCATTAAGCTTCTTAAGGTCTGTTTTGGTACGTGAGGTTTCATCTTCCAGGAAAGATACCTTTACCAGGGATTCTTCGTATCGAGTCAGGGCATCTTCTTTTTCAGATTTTACCTTAAAGCACATCTCTTTTAGGAGTTGAACTTCATTTTCATTTTTTTCGGCACGTGCTGATTCTGAAGTGACTTGCTTCTTCAGATCCTGGTTTTCGTTAAATAACCTGGAAATTTCTTTCTGAAGTAATTTATATTCTGAACTTTTTCCTTCCCTCCCTCCAGCAAAATTTTCATTATTTGTATTCGTCACAAATATTTCATTGAACTGCTTCAAACAAACTTCGGTTGATGTTACCTCAGTTTCACCAGAATAAACTTCATTCAATTTCAACACTTCACCGGGCAAGCCAAAAACATCATGTTGTATTCTATCTCTGTTAAAGCTTTCCTCAGACGTTTCAGGATTATCCATCCCTGTATCTGATACAAGATATCCACATGGAGGCTCATCACAGAATTCGAGTGGGATTTCGTCAGGAAAAGCTTCTGCTATAGTTCGGCGAGCCTGATGAAGTGCCCCGGTCGCATGATCGTATCTTTCTGCTAAAGCACGGTATGCTCGGTAAAATTCCTCCACAAGTTTTATTAGCTCAGGACGTTTCTTATAATACATTTCTGCTCTTTTTGCGAAGGAATCAGCATCTTCTTCAATGAGCCTGATCATTGCTTTGATCTTGTTGTCCATATCTGCTAGGTAAGCGTACATGCATGATTATTAGAAAGCATCATCAGTAAGTACTTATGGATACCAAGCCAACTATGATTATTCTTTACAAAGAAAAAGTCTAAGAACATAAGGGACTCTCTTGTCTTGAAGCATCAACTAAAACCAGTAATGTAGCAAATATCGAATCTAAACTTCATGATAGCACTTCATATAATCACAATCATCAGTTCAATCTTTGCGCCTCTGAGATTTTGCTTGTCCTTCTAGACACTAGCAAGTATGGCTGCTTTCTTGCTGAGATTGGCTTATTGTTGAGTTACTTCTCAGAAGTGAAATGAACATCAACATGGAAGTTGTAAAAGCTCTGTGGTTGATGGTATACAGGTGCTCTTTTGAGAAATTCACTCGAGAAAATTTGAAACAAAATAAATACTATGTAAAACCTAAAGAGACAAAACGAATAGCTTGTAACACACTTTTCAATTGAATCTTAATACAGAAACTTTTACTAGATTATGGATTTCCACAACCATGACCAACGACTAATTGCAAAAGTTATGGAAAGGGTGAAAACTGATGCAAACATTTTCCTTGCAGAGTCTTTTGAAGATATAAGAAGATCAATAAGCCCATCTACTTGTTGTTATTTATTTGTGTATCCATATTTTTAATACATAATTAAGAATATCGATTCAGCACACCAAGGTCATGTGTGCTGAAATAAGTGCTCCTAGATTGTTAACTTGCGATGAAAAGCTGGATCATCCGATGCTAGGCTGGTTGCAAGCTTACTTAACAACCTTGTGGCTCAATCACACCCTTGGAAGAAGAAAATCGATTACGCTTTTTACCGGTGGACTTGGCATATTTATGCAAAATGCACAATGCATGATTACCGCTAACTACACATCCATTTTGAAGCCCCCAGTGCAGGACAAGCAAATGCAATCGTTTATTAGATTCTGAAGGTTTGCAAACTGCCACAAATATGCAGCACTCAGCACCTCAGGCACAAACTAAACCTGACAATGCCGTTAATGCTTATATGCAGAGGTCAAACAAAGTGAAATCTATAATGAAGAACTTGTTGTAAGATATCAAATGAATAAACTTGTCCCAGGAACAAAACACAGATGCGATAGATACACATACCAGTGAGATTATCCTGAAGCCATTTAGACTGCTTCGGGCTGATATGACTATCCCACCACCATGAATACAAGCGTCTAGATTCAGCATGAGATAGTGTTGCCATGATTTTGGATTAAAATGCCACTAGTATCTGCTTCTATCCCAAAAGACACTGTTTTTTTGGGCCGAAACACAGAACAAGAGCTGCACAATGTCACCAGACAGAAAATTACTGGTTTCATCAAATTTGATGACCCAAAAGAAGAGACCTCTGAACTAGTGTTTCAGACTTGGAGATGCTTGGTTCCCCTTGGTTAAACATAAAGGAGATGAACTAAAAACAAGAAAACAAAATGGTACCAGCTACAGATCCTCACAGTGGAGCATAGAGAATACCTCTTCAATCACATAACAGATCCAGAAAAATTGATGCTACATGTGACCCATTAGCACCAGCCACATTCTAAACAAGAACAAAGGCATAGATAGATCAATACAATACAGATGACAGAGACAAACAAAGATGGAAAAAGATGATGATAATGATGAAGAAGATGATGATGTTTTCCTCACCTTGATGTTGAGAGAGTAGCAATCAACCTTCCAGGTCTACAGCAAAATCTACAAAAAAAAAAAAACATTTGTGAAGAAAATGATGACAAAGTTTAAGGAATCAAACAAGCTTATGTGATAGATTTACTACCTACACAACGATCATGATGTATGACTGCAACCTGGTACAAATTGATTCATGGGAAACTACGCATATATCATGAAAAATCTGATTAAAGGGGAAAAAAATGGCAGATTAAAATGCCAAATAGTTCGTACCGCAACCAAACTAAAGAAATCAAAAGAACGTTTTTTTCTCCCTAAGAAATATTGAAATTTTTTGGGAAATGATCTGCGACCTTTTGACGGCGGTCCTCGTTGAACTGAGAAACGAAGCCAAAAACATGAAAGATGAACCGATCGCCAAAGAGAAACCACAAGATCACATTTCCTGCCAACTACCAGTCAATCGAACCATTCGGAACGTTAAAAGTGGGTCTTCTGGGAACAACTCGCTGACACCGTGAAAAAGATTGATCTTTTGGACTCAACAAGCAGCTGTGCTGAAAGATCCAGCTGCTTTTCCATCCACTCTCACCCCATCTGCCCTTTCTCTTTCCCCTCTGCTCTCCTCTTTCCCTTCTTCTCCTTCAAGTTGCTCCTGTGTTAGATTCTTTTGGTCTGGCAAGAGGAATGAGAGGGCAAGCAAAGCACAGAAAAACCAAAAAGGATACAAGAAAATTGAGTACAAGACAAAAACAAGGATGGAAACAAGAATTAAGGAAATGGGACTGATTTTTTGATGCCAAGTTGGTAGATCTGTGGCAATCAGGACTGAGATTACAGCTAAGAATAGTGCAGTGAATCAAGGAATGTCTTCCAATCACCTCATCACAAGTATCTATTTCCATTCTTTGTAGTACTACAGCACATGCATGCATCACCCACCAAAGATTTTGTATATTTGAGTGCATTAAATGCATTTGCATACAATATATTAATATATGGTGTCTGGTACACTGCTCTTGCTGACTTCTGTCCTTGGCTTGATTTTACAGCAATGATAAGAGTGAGGTGTGGCTGTTGACTGTGACAATTTTTGTTCAAATTATATTAAGAAATTTTTATGATTCATTTGATACATCTCTAGGACTTCAATTTTTAACTGAGCCACTTTTTGCATGATGCTGATGATTGATTACATACTGCTACTCTCATAGTACTAACTATATGATGTATTTTTCTCTACCAGAGTATGGATACCAAGGCACTTAATTATAAGTAGGGGGGGAGTAGCTCCACAGTAGGGTGTTCTTGCTGTCTTTTGTCATTTGCTTTAATGATCAGTTTGGTGTGGTTGGTGATTGTGATGAATTTTGCATGTATAAGAAAATTTCAAGATTTCTTTCTGCATCTTTAAGACTTCAATATTTTAGGAAGGTTTTTCTTGTTGATATGGATAATAATACACATGTTGGAATCTAAAAGCTCTCCAGCCTAATTGAAGCAACTGAAGAGAAGTTTAAGATTCCTTGGCTTGGAATTCTATGGGCCATAATTTCCTAGTGAGGTGCTTTTGCTTAGCATTAATGATTATTTCTTGATAATAAACACAAATGTTCAGTTTTATAAGCTCAGTCAAACTGTGATAAATGTATCTGTTTTATCTCTAAGATTGTAATAAGATTCCTTTGTTATATTTCTAAGACTCCTACTTTGCAGTGAGGCAAGTTCTTGCTTGATTTTGGATGAAATCATAAAAGTATTATAAACTTATGTCATATAATTGCATTGTAGGAAGCTTTATCTGCCACCATCATCATCATATTCAGTTGGCAAGTTGCATAAATACAAATTAATTATGCTCATATAAATTGGCAATAAATAGCACTGTATTTTTTTTTTTTTCCCCCCATGCAAGGTCCAGCATATTTTAAATGGTTCCTGTGCACTGTCATAACAAGGTAAATGGAACATCTTATATTTGAGTTAAATTGTTTTATTACTCTGATATCCATTTTGGATCACATAATTTTATGTTTGGATATTCAACTTATTACTAGAAATGATGTGGTCAAGTTCTTCAAGAGGATGGTAATAGGATTTGAAAGTGATGATTGGCACCAAAAAAATAATCAGCAATTGTCTGAACCATCTCTATGTATTTTTGGTCAATGGAAGAAAGAACAAGACAAAATGTTCTATTAATTCTCATACTATTTTTCAGTCATTAATGTTGTTTCTCCTACCTTGTCATGGAACTGGAAATCAATCTTTTTACACCAACAAAATTGCCAGGAAATCTGACAACTCATAACATTCACATTTATGGTCAACACCTGCACTAAATGCACAGGTTTTCAGCTACATATACATTGAAAGTTTTCCATGATTATTTAATCAGTGATGGATTTTTACAGTAGAAGTGATAAAGATGCAAAAGGCAAAAAGACCAACAAAAGAAGTGATTGTTTAATATCTAAAGGAACAAAATTTTCTGTAGAAAAATAATAATATTTTCTATGGTTAAATTGCAAAAAATATATTTTTTTTTTCTGGCAAACCTAACATGGCAAGCTAATAATAAACATCCAATTGCTGTTGTTCCCTTGTCTTTTATTTGAACAAGTGCAATCAATGTCAACAGGAGTCCCCCTCCAATCTACTATATTGTTTGCTTGCTTGGCGTACCTTCAACAACGCTATAATATATTATTATCCAGCAGATCATATAGTCAAACATAAAGAAAAAATAAACACAGTTTCATTCTCATGCAACATAAAAAAAGTCATGTAGTCTATGTCAATCAATTCATATTGATGATTAAGACGCTTTGTAGTGGCATGTTATATATATATATATATAGCATTTATGAATGGACGATTTTGGTAGAAAATATTTACATTTTAGGTATTTTTTAAACAGTATCTTTCATTAATGATTTCTCTCAAATAATGTCATTAATTTAGAGTTTTTAAATTTTCCCTCGAAAAATTTTTTGCTAAAATTTCTTACAATTTTTTTATGAATTTTAAATTATTGTCATGTTTTCATTTGGCTTGTTACAGTATTTTTTAAGTAGTGTTTATAATATTTTTATTGAGGTAATAACAATACTATAAATATTATTAAAAATTAAAAGTGACATCATATTATGTTTTTTTTTTATTGTCATTTCTCGTAGACCATTATGATACCATATTTTTATTATTCGTAGTTGATTTGGTTGAGGTTAGAAGAAGCTCATTTGGATCATTTATAATGTTTTTAACTATGTTTTATAATATTTTTTATTATGATGATTAAAATACTATAATAAATTAATGTTTTTATTTTTATTTAAATTATCTTGTTCATAGACTATTATTAATATTTATTTGAATTATAGTATGATATATTAAATTATTTCTAGTATAGTTTGATTCTATTTGATTCATTTTATAATATTTTTATTTTGACGGTAAAAAACATTATAACTTACCAAAAATACTATAACAAGCGAAAAAAAAAGGAATAATTTAGGTATTTTTTTTTTAACTAGGATGCTGCTTGAAATAAAAATAAAAATATGATATCGAATAAGAAATATTTTCTATAAAAATCATCCTTTATGGACCAATGCAGCTGTAGAAAGACTTGAAAATATTTTTTTTTTTTCATGATTTAAATGTTTTCATTTAATTAAACGTAATATATAATACAAATACTAGTAGAAAATATTTATATGACAAACCCAAAAAAATTAAGATATCATCATGATTCATAATAATTACATTACTGTTCACAAAAAAAGAGTCCAAAAAAAAAAAATTGGAAAAAATGGGGAGAGAAGGGAAACAAAACATGGGACCAGCGCCAACCCACAGCAGTCTTCTCTCTGTGTGTGTCTCTTTCCCTTCTTTCTTTCACACTTTTTGTAATGTACTGAAACATTATTGCTTTCCATACTCCATAAAACCATTGGAGTTGTCGATGATAACATAAAGGATATGATATGATAGGATGTGATATATAACATCTGCATTTACAAAGAATAAGTGGAGATGAGTGAGAAACTATTGGCATTTGGTCCCATCTCTTCTGTAACATATTCTTCTTTTAAATATTATAAATGATATTTGAAAGTATTCAAATTGAATCTAAGTAAAAAATAGATGGAACTTTTGATGGTTTGGAAACCAAGTATTCAAATTGAATCTAAGTAAAAAAAAATAGATGGAACTTTTATCAGTATTTTACTTTTAAATATTATAAATGATATTAATTTATGAGTGTTCTCTTTATTAATTTGATTAATCGATTTGAATATAATTGATTTTTTTATCTTTAACATGCCTAAACATTTATGTCAGTTGGGAGCATCTAGATCAATAAGATGCACTCATTTTATGTATCATTCATTATCTTTATTATTTTTGAAACTCTATGATACTAACAAATTTGACTGTAATTAACTAATATGTTGCAATGGAAGAAGACTTTTTAGTTGCTTTACTGTCAACTTTTCATATTTATGTTGTTTGATTTAGAATGAATGATATTTGTGATATAAATTTTTTTTTAAGAATATCAATCGAATTGGATTAAATTTTTGATTCGATTCAATTAAAAAATATATATTTTAAATTATTTAAAATTAAAATTTGATTCAATTAAATAGGTTCCAAATGATTTTGATTTGGAGTATCTTACTTTAATCAAATTGAATCATTTTTTTGATACGGTGATAAAAAAACATGAGAACCGATAAAAATACTGTAACAAGCTGAATATTTTTAAAATTAGAGATACTAGTTAAAGAAAAATGTAGAATAGGATACCGATTAAGAAATATTTAAAATGTAAATTTATTTTCTATGGAAATCATGCTTAACGAATCCATGTAGCTATCTATAGAAAGAAGACTTGAAAAATATTTTACTACAGCTATGTTCCTTTTCCTTTATTTTAAATTTCATGATTTAAATTTTTATAACATAAAAAAAATCCTAGTATAAAAAAAAATATTCATATGACAAACCCAAAAAAAAATTAATATATCATGATTCATTATTATTATTATACTACTGTTCACACAAAAAAAAGTCCAAAATGCAAAAAAAAAAAAAACATGGGACCCTCTCTTTGTCTCTCTTTCCATTTTTTTTTTGTGATGTACTGAAACAGCTACAGGAAATGGAGGTGTGGGGAAACAAATGAGCCAAACATTATTGCTTTCCATATTGCATAAAACCATTGGAGTTGTTGATGACAACAACAAGGATATGATATGATATGATATGATAGGATGTGATATAACATCTGCAATTACAAAGAATACAATATAGCAGATTCTTTTTTTCCAATGGAGTTTGGATTCTTTTTGTTCGATTTGGAAACCAAATGTTCATATTGAATTGGATCTGAATTAAATTTTAGTTGAATCGATTCAATTTCAATAGTTTAATTTTAAATACTATAAATGTGCAGTGTCTAAAATTCAAAATTATAACTAACATATAAATACAATATATAATATATATATGATATCCTCGTTTAATTTGTGATTTATATGTATCGTAAATATAATAAATGATATTGTAATATTATTTATTTTTAAAAATTAAAGTAAATAATTTCTAGAAATATCATTTTTAGTGTTATACGAACATGCATAAGCCTTCATATTTACGTTAAGTATATATAATGTATGCTAACAGATTTAAGTTATGATAATAAGTATACCTGTAGTGACTAAAAGTGATGATCTAATTTTAATGAGTACGAACATAATTAAAATAAAAAATTTAAATTTTATACCTCATGTATATGAATAATAATAAGCTCCTTAGCCATAAATGAAGTAATAAAAATATTAAATAAAGACATAAATAAAAAAGGGGTGTTATACTAAATATTAAGATATGTAAGTAAGATTGAAAAATGAGTTCAAATCAAAAATAGTATTTTTATCAAATCAAATTAAACTCAATCAAAGTTACTATAATATTAAAATTATATTACTAAAAAATAAAATTGAAGCCTAATAGGATTGAACCTTAGATCCTAAGCACCTCTAACTTAATTTTGAGCTAATCCTCTTTAGATATGTAATGATCATTTCTTTTTTTATTTAGTTATTCTATAGCAACTTTTCTCATAGAGGCCATGAAAACCCAACTCTTAAGGAATATTAAGGTAAGAAAAACTTAATTTTTCTCATGCTATACCTAAGATTCCAATTTTATAAATTATAGACTAATATTTTTAACTACTTTTGAGTCACCTAGACTTTGAATTTATCCTAGATTTTTTTTAGTACTACCTTAATCTAAGACTAGTTTATATAATTATTGCTCTCCCAATCTAAGGTATTCAGAATTTTTTATTTTAAAAATATTATATTCGAGTTGAATTAACCTCCTTTAGGATATGATTAAGCTTTAGACTTTTGATATATTCTAAGAGATTCTCCGAGGGTTTTATAAGATTTAGAATTGAGTGAATATTACATTTATACACTAATATATGCGGTTTACAAATTCAAACAGTATCAACCTAGTTTTAGCATAACAGAGTAAATGCTGGTTGTTAAATTAGGAGGATAGTTTGGCCTCATAATAATTCTATTTTAAGTTAAATTTTGGTATGTACTTAGTTTTATATCTCTCTTAGTTCCATAATTCAAGATTATTCGGTTAGCTATAATAGTAAAATAAAATTTCTTCATAGAATTATGATTTGATTGATACTTACTAGTTCTTTTGTTTACAAAGTGAATTATTAGAAAATTCTATAGTGGAATATAGATAATTTTTTAGATTAGTATATTTTATTTTATGAGGGATTTTATCAAAAAAAATTTATGGATTATTATAATAAATTATTATAAATCAATAATCCAATATATATGATTTTTAATTAAGATATCTCATGACCTTATACTCCCAAGTTGACAGGTATATCACTTCATATCATACTTGATTATTAAGGAACATGATCTTTTATTGACATCTTTATTTCTGAGTTCAAATCGGTAAGTATAAGTTTACTTCACTATAAAAATAGTGATAGTATAAATTATCATATGCATAATGTATTTTGAAAAGCATATTTTTGAGCTATAAATATAAATGGACATATCTTATTAGCATAAAAATTTATGAATTACGATGAAAATATATTGTATGCATGCATATATATAATGATGTCCAGTGCATGAATACATATGTTTTCTATGACATGCAGTGTGAGAATAAATGAATATGTTATGTTATGACATGTAATACACGTATATATTATGATGTTAAGTATAGAAGTACATGTATGTATTATGACATGCATGTGCTTACGCATGTATGTATGAAATGTGAGAGTGCACGTATGTATTATGATGTTAAGTATAAAAGTACATGTATGCATTATGACATGCATGTGCTTATGCATATATATTATGATGATATGTAATGTGGGAGTACAAATATATGTCATGATATAGAAAAATATTATGATGATATATAATGTGAAAGTGCATATATATATATATATATATATATATATGTCATGATATGGGACATTGAAGTTTATGAATTTGTTATGTTTTCTACATGTGCATATAAAACTATAAAGACATGATGTATGCTCATCATGTTAAGGTTATGTTTCATACATGTGCATATAAACATTTTGAATTATTTTGACACAAAATTTTACCTCTTTATTGTGTATATACTATGTTAAGGTTATGTTTGCTATAAAAAAATTTAATAAGATGAGGTATTTATTATTAATTATCTTATAATTATGATTTTAAAATATGAGATACATGATATGATATGATGTATGCTCATCTAAATAAAACTATAAATACTTATAGTTACTGAATGATTATTCACTATAGATCATATTTTATAAATAATAATATTAGTATCTTAACTAAATAATTAGGTAGGAAAGTGAGTACGTGTAATCCTATGTCAGCATAGATATGGACAATGTATTATGGGTATTGTCTTATAAATTTTGGATATGTCATATTCATATTTTCTTTTGGTTAAACATTATAATTATATAATTATGTCAAAAACATTATGTATAGTAATAATGAGGATTGAAATATGACATCTTACTTTAATCATGCATGAAGAATACATGTGCAACTAGGAGTCGGGTATTATAAAATGATTCTAATTTGAGAGGGGATTGATTCTTCATTAGTTTGATTAATTGATTAGAACCGTAAGCAATAGTTTTTAAATTCATATTTTTCATCTTTCTAATTGTATCATTAACATCTATCTATCTAATGCCGGTTGGGGCAGCTTGATCAATAAGATGTATTCATCAAGTATCATTCATTATATTTATTACTTTTGAAGCACTAACAATAGATTATAATGGATTAATATGTTGTAATGGAAGATGTTCAATTGCTATACTCTCAACTTTGTTGAAGATTGTTGTTGATACGAGTTTTTTTTTTTTTCTCTCTCTTCTATATTTAATATTGTTTTTTAAAAATAGAATGATATATTTTTTTTATGAGAATGTCAGTTTAATTGGATCAAAATTTTGGTTCGATTTAATTAAATTGAATCGGTTCACCAAATCGAATTAAATTGAATCGGTTCACCAAATCCGAACCCAAGCCCAAACCCGAAGTTGCACCCGACCCGGCCCACATTGCCTTGTTCCCCAAGTCTCCGATTTGGGCAACTCGATTGCCTTGTGTCGCTATTAATTAAGCCTTCTTCGCCTCTTTCACCGACTACAGCGAGAGAGAGAGAGAGAGATCGAGAAGAAATGGAGTGCGTGTTCGGGATGGTAGGCGACGGCTTCGCGTTGGTGGCGGCGGACACTTCCGCGGTTCACAGCATCCTCGTCCACAAGTCCAACGAGGACAAGGTCATGATCCTCGACTCCCATAAGCTCCTCGGCGCCTCCGGCGAGGCCGGCGACCGGTCCGTTCCCTTCCCCTTAATCTTTCATTTGTTTTTCTCCTCTCGCTCTTCGTCGGTCCATTTCATCTGATTCGCCGGCCGACGGCCGTGATCTGTGTGGCAGGGTGCAGTTCACCGAGTACATCCAGAAGAACGTCCACGTCTACGAGTTCCGGAATGGCATCCCGCTTACCACCGCCGCCACTGCCAACTTCACCCGCTGCGAGCTTGCCCTCGCCCTCCGCAAGGTCCGTCCTTCTTGCCCCGTGTGCCCTCCTTCTAGGGTTTCCATTCGATATATCGATCCTTGATCTGTCGTTTGCGACGCGATGCGCAACTTTTCCTTTTTCTTTTTCTATTCAGGGAAAACAGAATCAACGAAATTTCCTTCTTCTTTCTTTTTTGTACGTAGATTGTTGATTGGTAGAACAGTGTGGCTGGCCATTGAAATTGAAGCCAATTAAGTGATTTGAGCGACCAAATCAGTGATGAGATTGTGATATTCTCGGTCTTTTAGTGTCAGCTATCTTTCTTATTTATTCCTCTTAAGATTATTTGTGATTTACATGACTAGGGTGATGATATATATAATTGGGGAGGTTGTTCTATAGATACGTGTGATCGAGGTGCTTAAGTTTTGTGAAATGCAAGTGATCATTTTGGAGTTGAGATTCTATTAGCTAGAAAAGAATTAGATCATTAGGCCATTAACCCACCTGCAGCACAAAGTTGTGGGTTTGTTTGAAGCCAGACCGCGGAGAAACTGCATCCAGAGGAGCTTAGTGGTCATGAGTTTGAAGTAGAAGTTGTCAAAATCATCAACTAAAATGGGAAAACCTTTTCAGAGTTTCAAGTTAATTACCGGCATTTTCCATAAAATCTGAGCTTTAAATCAGTGGATGAAAGAAAAAGTAAAGATATATTTACTTGATGTTAAATTTGTGCATTATATTTAAGCACAATGCACACAGCTTGCTTCTAAAAGAGGTTAGTGTCATGAGTTATAACCAAAACCTCACTCCATCAACCAAAATGTAATAATCCCTTTCAGAGTTTCAAGTTAACCAATAATTTTGCCTTAGCGCATTTGAGCTTTCATCAAAATTGGAAACTAAAAATAGGACTGCTCAAGTCACTCAGCATCTGCCAAATCTCAAACAAGCTAGATATCTGAGGTAACCTCTGCTGCAGCTTAACATTGGCATGCAAAAACATCCCTTATTTACAATGTTGAACCTTCATTGTAACCCATGCAAGAGTCTCTTAATTTTACAAATTTCTTTTTCACCACAAAACACTTTTACGAGTTTGCTTTTTTTTTTTTTTGTTATCTGAATCGCCTTTGCTCAATCTCTTTGACCGTTGGTGGCTGCAAAATTGCTAGATACCTGTGAGACATGGAAGTCGTCAATGGATTTGTCAGCATAAGGAGGTCTCTTCATTAAGCCATAGAGTCGTACAAGTTTGTGTTAATTTTACCAGGTTTAAGAAGTTTTTGGTGTGACATTAGTAAATCAGTGTCATCAAAATGTGGCTTCCTAAGTAGTAATATCTTAACAATTTATTTTCTCCAATATGTGTATCCCTCTCTTGTTTAGCATAGTTTTTGTTCACACTATATATTGTTTTAGATAGACAATGGTAGTTATCTTGCTTCTTCTTTTGATATGAAAAGTTATTCTTTCCTGTATAATTATTACATAACTATGCACGCTACATGCTTATAACTGGACTTGAATCTTCAACCACTTAACTGCATATGAAATTCACTAGAGATAATTATTCTGGTACTCGATACGTGAGTAATTTTCTCATTAGTGTGTAGTATGTAATGATGAGTTTGTACATATCACATCTTGTAAGTACCGATCTCTTGTTCTAGAAAATCTGATTTTGTAATTATTTCAATTGTTTTATAATCAGTTTTTTTTTTTTTTTTTGGATTGGATGTCATGAATTTTAAGCCATATCGTCTTCTTGGTTTCCCAGAATCCATATTTTGTTAATATTTTGCTGGCTGGATATGACAAGAATATTGGCCCGTCTCTCTACTATATCGATTACATTGCTACTCTCCACAAAGTTGACAAGGGCGCATTTGGTTATGGATCCTATTTTTCGTTATCGATGATGGACCGACATTACAAGAGCGGGATGTCATTAGAGGAAGCTATCGACTTAGTCGACAAGTGTATCATTGAAATCCGATCCAGACTGGTTGTTGCTCCGCCGAACTTTGTGATCAAGATCGTCGACAAGGATGGGGCTAGAGAATATGCTTGGCGTGAGTCAATCAAAGATGCAGCAGGTGTTTCTGCGGCCTGAGATGGTTACTATGTTTCCTCAGGAGGACTGTATGGCTGATGAGATGGTGGATGCCGAGTTGTGGTCCGGACATGATTCGATGTGGTCTTAGTTTTGAATGCTCTTATCAAACCCGTACTTTTTTTCACAATCGCAAATCCCTACTATCTTGAAGCAAAGGGCGAGTTACTTGTGACGAAAGTATTTTTAGTCAAAAATAATTTGGTCATTTGCTTTTGAGTGTTGCTGAATTATCTTAATGTTTCATGGCATCCTTTATTGACAACTTGCTGAATTATTTCCCACTGCCTACTTCTTATCAGCGATGGTCAACCAGTAATTCCAGTGAGTTGGTTTTGACTTTAATAAACAGTATATGTTTGAACTTTTTCAATGTGATTGATTCATGTTGTCTTTTGACCTCGGAAGTCCTTCCACAGCAAAACATAATCTTCACTTGGCTGGCCATGAGAGTGATAGCTCGGACTGATCGGATTAATGTGATCTCATAATATAAGGATTGTATTGATAACACATCCTTATCGTTCTTCGTTTTAAGGACGTAGTTTGATAGGTCCCTTCAGCGGTATCTATGCGACATAGTTGACCAACTTCTCCTAATCGGCTGTTCATTGGAGAATAAATATAAATGTCGAGAAATTTATTCATTCAGATAAGCAATCTTGTAGGAGATCTGTTTCTAACGTGGGGCTCACAAAGTATAAGAGAGAAAGGTTTTAAAGGTTGGACTCAGGTTCTACATTGAGGTAAAGTATCATCCATCTCATTTAATATAAGAAAAAGAATGTGTTGTTGATCTGCTCGCTGAAAGAGACCATTAAAGGTTTTTTAAGTTCCTAAAGATATTTTCCTGCAAATTAATCTCTCCCCATCACAAGCTGTGCTATGTTTTCTTTTATTTTATATATATATTTATTTATTTAACTACATACAATCCTCTGTGTTTTCTTTCATTATATTTAATTATGTACAATACGTTCTTATATGGGGATAAGAAGCTGCAATTTATAATTTCTGCCGTAGTCCCCACCTTTCATATGTCACTGACTCAAAATAATCCAATATATATATATATATATATATATATATATTAAAATGATAAGAAATTTCAAAGGGGAGTTGAGAAACTATTTCTCAGTACAAGCCTTATTATTAAACTGGAAAGAAAAAAAAAATCATAAGTAAAACTTACACATACTATCAATTCAATTCAAAATCTTAAATCACTCCGTTCTGTTGGTGTTCCATGTTAACTTATCATCAATTTGACTCTGTTGCGCATCATGAATTCTAAAATCTCAAGAAGTTTGATGTGATGATGACCAACATCCTCCTAAACTAAACCCAAAAAAAAAAAAAAAAAAAAACTTCTACTTTGGCTTGATTCATTGGGGAGAAAAAAACTTCTACGTTGTGCTCTTTCCATCTCACCATGAACAAATGAAGATAGTTTGATTCTTGAGGTAAACATTACTGCAGCAGGTGGGGAGGGGGGGGGGGGGGGGGGGGTAATGGCAAAGGAGATGCTTTCTCTCTTAGTGACATCAGCAACTCCTTTCTTTTCTTAGGTAAATGGAACATGGTCAATGATTTGCAAGTAGAAGCAATCATTCTTCCTCACTGTGGAACCTAAATGGGCACTGATTGATGCAACAATGGGGCTCTTGTTACCTTATTTTATGATCAACCTGGCCTTTGCATCATGATAATTTCAAGACCCACTTGGATACTTTGATTACCAAATCTAAATGGGGGCAGCAGCATTTAAGATTTTGTTCCTCAGATCTTTTCAGCATTGTTTGTGGTAGTCATACACAAGTTTCAAAATTATTTCCAATAAATTATTGGAGCCCATTTTACAGACATGAAGAGAAAGGAACAATTCAGTGCAGAGTGTCCAGAAAAAGGGTGTCAGCAAGTAAAGGTAAATAAAAGGCTGAAAGTTTTGATGAAGAGTGAGTCACACGGAATCTGGTAATTGGAACATAAATAATTTGTATCAGAAACTAGATAGAGTTCTCATCACTCATCAGACACAAAGGTCAGCCAGCCATTCGATTCAAATGCAACACCTGCAGATGTATCGAAACATTCATGTAGTCCTCGGAATGTGTCTGCTTCATTGAGCAAGCAAACCCTCTTTTACATTGCAGAGAAGCATCACAACCAAAGGAAACAAACAAAGAAGAGAGATGAAATGAAAAAGGAACTTCTCAGCCACGAGAAGCTTAAGGCTACTCAGTAGAACAACGCTGAGTTCTCCTCTACTACTTGAGATGAGTCACCCATCCATCCTTCCATATTTCTTTGGAGATGCCACTGCAGGTGGCTTGGAGTACTCTCCGGACCTCCTCCTCAGCATCTGTCTCACGCCATCAGCCACCCCAACTGCTGGATTCGACGTAGATTGACTGCAGAAGAACATGTGATCCCTTATAGCCTCCTCCACTGCATTGCTCTTCCTCCTCCCCCTGTTTGACTCATCTCTCACCACCTCAGCGCAGAGTCCACACAGCCATTTGCCGTCGAAGCTGGCCTTCACTCTTCTAATGTAGTCCTCGGTGCAGTCCTCTTGCAGCCCGCAGCACTCGCACTTGACTGACTCAACCTCCATGGCTGGTTACTCTTTTGCTTTCTTTGGAGGGGAACTTAGTTTGTGAATTAAGGTGTTGAAGTGAAAAAGTACTGATAGCTAGTGAGTGGGTGCTGTTGGAAGGGAAGGCTTAACGTTGGAGAAAATTTTATAGCTGGAAGAAATATAAAGCTTAAAATTGCACCATGTTTTTATGGTGGGACATGAGACCTTATCCTTGCATTAAAGACAGGAGATGGAATTGGATTTAGGGAACTGTACCTAAAAGTCACTACTCTTCTTGCACTTCTGTAGGGCAATCTATTTGAACCACTGTTTCAGTTTCCCAAAGGTTGGTTGACTTGCGTAACAAGTACACCAACTGCCTCATAAATTGGCCAAGTTATGACTAGAATTTTTCTTTCCTCCCTTTGTGTCTTTTGTATCAAAGAAAAGGGTGTTGTATCCTTTTAATACATTTCAAAAGAAAACTCTTGCCACAATGGACTAGATAGTGCCAAGACATTAGATTTTTGTGTCTTTTGTATCAAAGAAAAGGGTGTTGTATCCTTTTAATACATTTCAAAAGAAATATCTGGCCACAATGGACTAGATAGTGCCAAGACATTAGATTTTTGTGTCTTCTGTATCAAAGAAAAGGGTGTTGTATCCTTTTAATACATTTCACAAGAAAACTCTTGCCACAATAGACCAGATAAGGCCAAGAGATAGATTTTATGATTAAGCGTCATAACTGCGGTCTAACTTGGCAACAGAGTAAGGGTGCAATCATTTAGTTTAATGATCTGCACAGTGGTTTATTTCAACAGAACCGGAATGGTTTTGTTAGATTGGCTATTCAGACTCAGAAAAAATTCTCTTGATGATGACAGAAAACCAATGGCTGCAATTATCAATTTGGCTATCTGCATTTCCAGTCAATGAATGCTTGGGATCGTTAATTGGTCGGTCTTATGCTGGAGATGAGCCAAATGACAAATCAGAGTTAGTAGTGACTCTACAGATTTTTCTGTCATGTAGAATTCAAAAGCCCAAAAGCAACATGTTTATACCAAGAGATGTGACTTTTATTCATTATAATTTGTATGATAAAATTCTACACAGGAACTCTAAATAAGAACCAGAAGAAACAAGTCTTTAATGAGCTCTAGCATCTACCTAAACGATCCTTCATATGTACCATTGATGCATTATAGCAACTTATCAAAAGGCCATCTGGACCTGCTTCATTCTCCTGATAGTGTCTGCATATAATCGATATAATGGAAATGAGAATTTATTAAAATATCATAAGAGATAAACTTTGGCGGGAAAGGGAAAAAATAACAAGGAATTTAGAAGATCTTTCATGAACTGAAAAATGAACATAACCATGAGGCAGAAAAAAAGAGAAATCCATTAGTGAGACATTCTAGATATGTTTCCAATAAACTGTAAGAAAAGTCTTGGTCATGGGTATTGAAATGATGATGGCAACCATGTTTTTGACTAATCAGTTCACCAAACTGCATACACACAATGCATCAATCCGCAAATGCACCACAGAAGCATGTGTGCATATAAAAGATGCAGCAGTTAGGGTCAAAGACCGCTCCAGCAATGCTGGAAAAACTAATATTGACTTATCATGGAAGCAAAAACACAAAATAACTAAAATTATCTGCTGATGTTGATGATTTTGGATTATACGTAACCATCTCTGCATACTTGTTTTGAGTATCTTCACCAATTGCGTAGCAATAAACATTTGAAAGTATTTCAAGATGCTTCATCGAACAAAATATTTAAGTATAGCTAACAGCATTACTGACATAAGGTTCCATTTCTACCAGTGGCTATGAATCATCTGTTTAAACAGTTTCAAGCAAGACCAAATTCTGTGTTTGGCCTAGTGGATTATCATGAGGCCGAGATTGTTTCGAGTCACACCAGTTTTCTATTTTAATGTGAGCATGCACATATTGGATTGCAACAATCTTCCATACCGTCGATCTCTTCATGAATTCTCTAAGGACTGGATAGATACTCCCAAATGCAGTGTATATGTCATCTCTCACCTAAAATCAGATCAAATATCATGAATAAAGGTTTAGATATTTATAATGCAAGGTTACATTTGAATTTTAGAATTGAGAACATCACCTTAGCACCAGTGAGAACAATCTTGCCGGAAACAAAAATGAGAAGCACAACCTTTGGTAGTTTCATCCGATAGATCAGACCAGGAAAGAGCTCCGGTTCATACTGTTAATAGGCAACAAGCAGCTGCTCTCAGAAAAAGGGGCCCATAATGTGTACGACTATAAGTGCAATAAGGAAGCAAATGTTACAAAACTCTGTTGGTTCATCATATTTGATATAGTATCAACCTCAGGAGGGCAATTACATATATTCATACTGGAATTAGTTTAATAGATGCAGCATCCTGATTTTGACCGACCTACTAATTTAGATTGATTAATAACCCATGAGCATGGTATCTGGGCCTAAAGTGGGAATAGTATAATGTGTTTGCACTATGAAACCAAAGAAAAGTGGAACGGAGAAGAAGAAATCTTATGAAGATACAACTGAAATAAATTGTTCTTGAGCGTATAAAAGAATGTACTTACAGTACAGAAAGTGTTATGAGAATAGGCAAGGCCCTCAAGCCTTATGGGAAATTTTACGTCGCATGAACCAACAATGTTCTGGATCTTGAAATTCTATATGCCACAACGAAAAACAATAGAAATCTAAGGAGATAAAAGACGATGAATATAAAAAAGAAGAGAGGGGGAAGGTAGAAAACACCAGGAACTTAAATTACATTACTAAATACCTCAAATTTAACTGGGAAACCAATCTTCTGGATGATACGAGCATACTGAAAACCAGAAGTGATAATGTCAGTGAGTTTAATGAAAATAATCTAACACTACTCTTTGCACAGGATACAAACCAGCTACTAAACTCGGTAATTCATACTGTAAGAATAAGGTCCAATTTTGAGAATGAATAATATCATCAAAGTAATCACATACCTTCCGTGCTGCAAGGTTTGATTGCTGCTCACTCTTTGCTCCTGCACAAACCTGACAAAAAAAAGCAAAAACTTCATTGTAATCCTCATCATAGATCACAAGCACCAATGGTTTATCAAAGGAAAAAAATAAGATCATGAAAGACGATAGATTCTTTAACTGAAAATAGTAACATGAGTTTCCAATATCACTCGGAGATGTTACACTGGAGCAAATTTTATTTAGTTTATCCAATTGTATATTAAGCAAATTTAAGATTTGAAATAATCTGAATCTGAGAATACTCGAGGCAATGTCAACATAATAAGAACTAGGCATAATTTTTTAAAGTTACGTTAACCCAAGAAAAGCTCATTCCTTGACAGTTATATCAACAAAAACAAGATAAAAAATGAAAACCCAAGGCAAATTCTAGGAAAAACTCTGTTAAAAAGGTATGGCCACAAATCATAATTAAATCCTATAATTCAGAGATTAGCACTCAAGGGATACAAAAAAAGCCTATAATCATAAACCTTCAGATATCCAATTTTTTACAAGGTTATAAACCTTAAGACAACAGAAATTACACAATATAAGACAAAAATACAAGAAAAACAAGAACTGTGTATTGCAGATGCCACTCGATAAAATTAGCATGACATTGTTTTGTCACTTGTCTATGATGCATAAGGGAAGCACTTTTTTAGAGAGGTCATGATTTAAATGTATTTAAACATAAAATTGCAGCTTTCATTTTACCAAACGATTGAAGGTTCGAAACCTCATCCAACAAAAGTAACATTGTTATTCTACTACTTATCCTATTTTTTTATGCCATTTAAGCCAAACATAAATATGATACAAATATTTCACAAGGGCACAGGACCAGGCTATCTTTGTGTTTTAACAGAAACTTTGTTATTTTCCTGTTGAAACTCCAGATTTGAGAATTTGGCGGCATGATAATATCCTTACCAAACAAAGAGCAAAAGCAGCTAAAGAGTTCTTGCATAATGCTTTTTTTTTTTTAACTTGCATAAAGCTTAAGAATTCTACCTACCAACAGAAATAAGCAACAAGAGCAACAATTATGATAGCATAACGTCATGGCATAAACCATTATAATAAAAAAAGACTACAACCAAAGAGAACAAATAAGGCAAGAAAAAAGTGAAATGTATGTGCATAATAAGTTCCACTTACCATTTTTCCAGATGCAAATACCAAAGCTGTGGTTTTCGGATCTCTTATTCTCATAATGACTGCAGCAAAACGCTAAAATAACACAAAAACGAAAAGAAAATTCAAACAGCAAATCTTAGCAAAAATCAAATTTACAAATACATTAATAAGCTAAAGGTAAAAACAGTGATGCTCAAATTAAAAGAAACCAAGGGATGGTCACAAACATATAAGAATCTACACATAAGTTCTATGAAATTATCACTCAAATAATGGGCCAAAAGATCACAGAAAGGATGTCAAGAGATTTGCTCTAAACTCTATCAAGTAATTTTTGTCAACTAAGATTATTTGTGCCATATAAAGATCATTAAACTTGAAATCTTGAGATCATTATTAATTAAGTCAAGTTTTGTTTAACAGTCATAGTCAAGTATATGCATCTCAAACTGACATGAACTCTACACAATGCAAATATGTTTCTGGATTTTACAACATTATATAAGACTCAAAAGTTTGAAGCTTGTTTACTAGATGTAGAGATTCTTAATCAATCGGCCAAATCACAAGCAAAGAATTTAGGAATCTTGTTTTCAGTATGCTTTCCTTTAAAAGACAAAAAAAAAACCCAGCTAGGATCAAGAAACATGGGTGAAGCAACCAGTAAATTACAAAATGAAAAATAATATGCTTCATGATTTTAAACAAATTTTTTTCTGCATACCTTGGGATTGTACTCTGCATTCCGAGCCTGAATAGCTATGGCTGGAAGGTCCAACCGACAGTCCAAATTTACTGTCGAAACAATATTCCTAAAAAAAGACCAACGAATCATATAGGAACAGCTCGTGGACATCTAGTAAAATAATTATGCAGTAAAGATAACAGAATATTTGCAAATTGTTCATATTAATATCGGGCGTCAGACACTACTGCTAAGTTCTTGAGGTCCGTGTAACCCATGATTCATAAACTTTGATATTTTCAAAACATATGAAACTTTTTCTTTAGCAATCAAATTATAGTACTAACTAAATAATTTTCACTGGAAAAAGATGGAAGCGAGGAACTTACTGAAGTCTGGGAACAATCCCAGACGGATGCAGAGAGAGATCAACGGGCTGGCTTTCCTCCAAGCTCTGATCAACCATATTCTCCAATTCCAAAAACCTACTTTCTCCTCTGAGATCACACTTGTGCTTCAAAACTCTCAAAAAAACCTTCAAATTCTCCACTAAAACGACCTAATCCAATCGGAATTCCTCAAAATATGCCTCCAATAGTAACAGCGTGTCTGATATTTGCGAAGGAATACGGATGTTCCAACAATCGGAAGCAGATCCCGTAGACAATCTCGAAGAATCTATTTCCTCGCTCCAAGAACGTACTTCTTGCGCAAATCCACTGGGGAAACCGAAAAGAGAAGATTAATTTGTTGAAGCGGAAGAGACGAATAGGGTTTTGATTTCGTCTCGCGGAGGGTAGCCGAGGCGAGAAAAGCGCGCGGCGGTTTTGTAGTTTATGGGGGGGTGGGGTTTGGTATCTATACACCTTTGACCGCCGCCAACCCGCTAGATTTCGGGTCGAAGACTTATTGGAGGATCCGTTAAGCTATAATATTATTCTTATTCCATTGCGGGTCGGATCTCTGATCCGGGAATCCAACAGTTAACCGAGTCCTCTTCTTACTTTGATTACGTCTCAAGATTCTATCGGTAATCTAATTCCATTACCTTAACGAAATAAGAATAAAAACATCTATTGATATTTTTTATTTTATTTCTTTATATATTAATGATGGGAAGAAGAAAACGATACGGATAGTTTTTGTGAAATAAAAAAAAAAGAACATCTCAAGAATTTTGTTTGAATTACTTTTAATAAATAAATAATATACTGTAACAAAACAAATAAAGATAAAGATAAAGATAATATATTAAATACAAATAGATAATATGAATAAAATTTTACCTGATTTCAGATTCGAATAAAAGAAACAATGATCTTAAATTATTTATTATGTACTGCTTTTGCCCATTCTGCACAACAACAACAAGTGTTGTATACTGAACCAAAAGAGATGTACGTCTTTTCGACGCAACAGTCACTGTATGAAACACAAAGTTACTGTACACATACGGAGAAAAAGGATCGGATAAGAAATATAAAATAATTCGAGGTAAAAAAAGCAAAGGAAATGCCAAGAATCTATGGATGTTTCTGAACTAAACTGTGAAGAATTTTTGCTGCAGGAAGCTTCTATGTTTCTTCCACCAAACGCAATCCCCCTTACTACCATACCGAACAAACACGAGGTTTGGTACTTCAAATTTGAGGAGCAGATGGGAAGAAGAAGCAGCAGCAAAAACCCCCAGGTTAAATTGTTTTCTTGTGCATAGCATTCCAAAAGAGATCCAAGTGATCAGTTCACTGTCGTGAATAGATTTCAGAATGCAGTTCGCTATTTGCAGTGGTTGCAACAGGCAGAAAGAAAATTTAGGATCGGGACTACATGTATCTTCTTTTTATCGGGTTCTTTTTTGGTATCCATCATTCATTAAACATCGTTGTTCTTGAATTCGTCATCTTGATAGATCAGTACATCGCTTGAACATGAACATATCTCTCCGTGTGTTGGATCACAAAAGACGAGGAGTACCGAAGCACACAGCCGATCATGGTTCCGAGTGCATTCAGAAGATACGCAACACCTCATGACTTGGGACATTGCAGCCGTAAGCCAGACTGCAAGAAACACTGTGAACTGGTAAGCCCTCTGCGCTGCAGAAACAACTATCGGTGGCCATGGCATTTAGATCCTGTTATACGAATCAGCAGAAGAAAGGGACGAGCTACAATGGTTGCCAATGGCATTCATTATGTGATCCAAGCAAGACAAGTTGGTTTCTGCAGCATCCACGAAAGAGACGATCTTTTCTGAGAGCCCAGGAAAACACATTCCTTTGCGAGACCTGCTTAATTAGGAATGTGAACTTTGTGTACTGCAGAGATTTCTTTTACTGTGAGTGCATTGATGTGAATGGTAGAAGATATTATTATAAGAATAAATACTTTGGTAAAAGATGAAGTGGGCCTCATTCCAGTTTCATATATCAGTCAAAACAATCAACTATGACCGTGAGGGGGGTAAGTAACAACAAATCAGCATATAGAAATGGTCACTCTTATCTAAGTTTGGCTTTCTTTAGGTGACGGGATATCAAGGCTTTATAGTTCATGCATGACAGGCCTTCATCATACAAGCAGTTCATTTACCTTTGTGCAGCGAAGAAGACAATTTATAAAGTTGGATAAGGGAGAGAGAGAGAGCCAGGCAACAAGATTCCCTGCCATTTCTTGTTGTTTTGCCTGGTAGATATCATCCATCTTAATAACTGTATCATGGTTGAGGGTTTTTTTACGCCAAAGGGATTTCGGCGTGCATGCATGAATTTTCAAACTCTGCAGCCTGCAAAATTCCAATCCGCTGACGATGACGACGAAAACGACGACGAGGAGCAACGCGAATCCGTGGCGTGTTCTCTTCACAGGCAGATGCTATGAGACAAGAGAATAGCGGCAGTGTGCGTGACGTTAGGGCCTCCCCCCTCACACGTCTCAATCGATTAGCACACTTGTGTCCAAGCAATGCTGTCCCACTCTTTTCGCCCCATCCTATCTTGTCATTTGTCGCAAATAAACAAAGTACATTATTATTGTTCTGATCTTTGTGTTTCACTACTGAAAACTGATGTTTTACGCACACACACACACACACACACAGAGTATAAGCTGTGTGCTTGTTTCATCTGCAGCAAACAAGCAACACAAGTGTTACAGCAACTCTACTATGATCTTTACATTAAAGTGATGCATTGTGATGTTATGTGATTGATTTCTTCTACCACGCACAGAGAGGGAGAGAGAGAGAGAGAAAAAAAAAGAAAAGAGTATAAGGTGTTGAGGTGAGCAAAACCAAAAGTCTAACATCTCCTACATCATCAAGTCGAGTACATTGGAAGAACACCCGGAGAGAGAACCCATCATCGGATGCTTAAACTTGCACCAGCACAAGGCTTTGGGAGAGCCTGAGAGATAAAAAACAGAAATAGATGACCAAAAGGCCAACTCCCACCATCTTATCCAGCTTCATCCCCTTCCTCGGCAGCATCACCAGAGCCCACAGCAAGCCCCCAATCATGAACCCCAGGATCTCGAACAGCGCACTGCCCACTGGGATCACAAACGAATCTGGGTGCACCGTCCAAGCTGACACCACCAGCGACAGCCCTAACCCTGCCAATGTGTTGAAGATGGGCCCCGCGTAGCAGCCGGACATCGCAATCTGGGCCCCGTCCTGACCCCCGGTCGTGGCCATTGCCACGTTGGCTATCAGGTCTCCGATGGAGTTCCCCCATGCCAGCACCGTCAACCCCAGGATTCCAGGACTCACTCCGAAGATGAAACCCAGGGACACCAGCAGTCCTACCAACTCCTCGGCGATGATGTACGTCCAGAGAACACTCATCAGGAACCCCCCTGCCAACCAAGGTAACAAGAACTTCTTTGGAGGGCTCTCCTTCATGGTGGTGTGGAGTGCAATGAGCCCCACAACTATTCCCACCGAGCCTCCATAGAGATAGATGGTGAAGCTCTCTTTGGACCCTCTCTTGGAGTTCCACAGTGCTGCCACAAACACCGGCGCCAGTGTGGCTGAAGTCACTGCGTACGTCCTTGACCACCTCTCCTCTGATACATCTGGTATGGTTAGCCTCCTCGGAAGGTAGAGAGGCATGTCCACGAGGTAGAGGAAGCACTTCAGGTATTGCGACGCCGTGGAGTTGAGTATCAGGGATCTTGCCGAGTCCTGTCGCTCCTCCTCTTCTCCTCCCTCGGGCCACGCCTCCTTCGCCGCGGTCACCGGATCGTTGAGCTCCTCCTTCTCGAGGATGGGCATGGCGAGGTCTTCGTACTTCTCGCCGCAGAAGTGCGTCACTGACACGACGGAGACGTAGACGAAGTACAGGGACGTGAAGGCCATTGCACCCCAGATGTTGATCCTGCCAACCAGCAGGATGGCGAAGAGAGACGACAGCACGACGACGAAGAAGCACACGTCGCGGATGAAGCTCGAGCGATCGATGCGCACCGCCGCGGCGCGGGGGGACGACCCGGCACAGAGGTTGATGATGCCGACGACGACGCATGACACGAAGAAGGCGCCGCCCAGGACGCTGCTGAGCCCCACCTCGCCGGAGCCCGAGCGGAACGAGACAATGCTGGCAAGCACATCAGGCGAGCCGTTCCCCAGCGACAAGAGCGTCACGCCGGCAATGGTCGGAGACAGGTTAAGCACCCTCGACAGGTTCTCCACCGAGGAGCAGAAGTACTGCGAGGCCGTGTTGCCCAGCAAGTAGAACAGAATCAGAAGCCACAGAGCCAGCAGCACATAACCCAACGGAGGGTGACCGCCGCAAAGGCAGTAGTAAAGCTGGAGGTAGTTGACGTAGCCCTGAGACATGCAGGGGTGATGGCTCTTGATGTAGAGGCACTTGGAATGATGGTCTTTTAGTTTGTGAAGCCCGGCGCAGCCAGGTGGCTTGGCGGTCTGGGTGCTCGTGACATGGAAGGAGGTGGTGGGAGAACGGATATGGGATGTCAAGAAGAAGCACAAGAGGAGGAGGAAGGATGTGTTGATGAAGGCCTTCAAGTTATCTGAGAGCACAAATGCCATCAGAACACGCTTCCTTGTTTCCAAAAGATGAGGAGAAAGGCTTTTATATCCTCAGGTGAGTCGAAAGATCATTGGCGGAGTCAAGAGGAAGAAAGGATCTTCTTTGTTTACCTCCAAGGCATCACCCGAGGTGCATGAAAAGCTTCGGATTCTTGAAGCTTTATAGCCTGAGTTCATTGCGCAGCAAAAGCATTACAGCGCAAGGTACAGAATTATTATAAAACACTACGTGAAGAACGAGAGGATCAAATGTGTCACCAGGTTCAGAGACCAAGTTGCAGATGAGTCCACATTCGAGCACTTGTTAGCCATCGAGCGGCAGCTACACGGATCTGCAATGTGCTCGGATCGGCCATTTGTGGGCAGTGCTGTAGCTTGTTCCGGGGCCGTGCTGCCGAGTGCAGGAAGAGTGTGAGGGTGAATGGAGTCATGTTACACGTGAGAGTCGCTTGTTTCCTCCCCCGTCGATTGTTAAAACGTTGTGTTTTATGTGGACAGAACAGATATGTGATGCTTCCAGGAACTTGCCTACACCTGAAACCCTTCAATATTTAGGAGAACAAATAAGAAAGAGAGCTACATTACATAATGAACACAGCAGTTCCATAAATGGCTTATTGCTAATGTTGCCACAACATGACAATAATGTGGTACAAGCATCAGCAGAAGGTTGGCATCATGCACCACTGTATCCCATAAAAGTGCCAACTTAGTGCTACATCGATGTCAGCATCGCTCAATTTTTTCTGAAATTTGCAGACCGTTGTTTAGCTCCAATACTGCTGCTTGAAGCCAAGAGAACTGTGAGGAACAGTGAGACCGTTCACAGATTCGGTTTTGTTATTTTAGATTAGAAATGATTTAACAGTGCCGATTTAGGATTGATCACGAGATTAAGTCCAACGAGATGCAGGAAATCTTTTTTGATGGCTTCAGGATATGGAGGAATCCAGTTTTCTGCATCGACATCTGTTTTGTAGACTCAGGAACAAAGGTTTCTTCTCATGGTGGATTCCATGAAACTTTGATGGTGTTTTCTTAGGCCACAAGTTCTTTTTTTTCTACAGGCATCTTCAGAGAATATGAAACATAAAGAATGAATCCTTATTCGATACTCATCACTTGTATATACTCATTCAGATTAGATGTTTTAATGTTCTTTTGTGCTTGTGTTGTTAGAGAACATGGGAAGGGGAGCATTGTCAGAGATGCAGAATGATTTCATCAATTTAGAGCTGATGCTTGTTCTTGTTGGTGATTACTAGTGAAATTGGTACTTCCAAGTTGCATCAACATATATGTGATCCATCTTTCACATGAATGAATACTCAAATGGTTGCTGATTTCAGCTTCTCCAGGCCTTCATTTTTCTCCTCAGGAACTGGTTCTGAGACACTGTGAAAGGAAGTCAAAAAAATGGCAGTTGAGAGGGTGAATTTTAAAAGATATGTATGACAAACTGATAGCTTTTTTTTTTTTCTTCTTTCTCTGGCATGTACATGCCATTGGAGAACAAGAAGAAAGCTCCTATTATACAATATCTGAAGTCCTGTTGTTCCTAATGATTAATATCCATGTGGACTTTCAGACCATTGCAAGTTTGTGCTCATCATGCAGACCTTTTATTTTGTGTTTCTTCCACAGAACTCCAAATTTCTAATTGGCCATCTTCACCCTGATTCTAGATTCAGAGACTTGTCCTCATTGTTCAGAATAAGCTTTTGTTTTGGTGTTTCCCCCCACCTTTTTTTTTTGTCTGAATGGCTGCAGCTTTAATGTTATCAGACCTACAGTTTGATTGTTTCAGAATGTTGACATCTCTTTGCCCACTACTTGATCTGCTGCAAACAAGAGCACAATATGTCCAATTATATACTCCAATTTGCTTGCAATTAATTACATATCTAATGTGCCAGGAGACTTGACTCGAATTGCAGAATGATGTTGGAGTTCTTCTCATGCTGTTGTTCCCTCTGTGGCTATCCAGGAAGATTTGTCAGTGCAGGTGTTCTTCACAGTAAGAGAGATTACTTCCTCTTCTCAAATCCAAAAGAAAAAAGTTTTGTCCTTGTTCATTTTGATCCAAATCACCACTTAAATTTGTAGTAAGTTTGGATTTATATATCAAACTAAAGTTCTTGCTCTAATCCAAAGACATGTAGTGAAATAAACAACAGCAAGAAAAGGCACCATCCAACAATCAATCTCTGATGGCTTGGCTTCACAATCCTGGGTTTACAGGATTTTTTTCATATCATTTGGCTTCCCTTTATGAAATTATTTCATGTTCTAGCTCGATTATTTTCTACCAATCTCTTATAGTTTGGCTTCTTATTCTTAAGCTCACCTCTAATGATTCAGCTTCATAGATTGGATTCTTATCACTAAGATGATACCTGAGGATGAACTTTTTATTCACATGAATGTTGTTTTATAAATTGGCTTCTTCCTATGAGTTCAAATTATTCATTGTCTTTTTTCACAAAATTATTTTAGTCTGCGGCAATGAGTAGAAGAACAAAATTATTCTTAACTCATCATCTCTTTAACCTGCTGATGAGGAAGTAGAAGTAACAAAGAGATGAGAGCCCAAAAATTAGATTGCTCAGTTGCAGAAATAGCAAAAATGTTGTATGCAAATAAATAATCCCTATTTCACCACCATGGCATACTTGCTTTTCCGAACACTGGAACTAATGAAATCTAAAATAATGGCCAGAAGATATGTGGATTGGACCTAACTAAAGCATACCTAATAGAAACTCAAAAAAAGAAACAATTTGGATCTTCTTTTTTATGTACTTCTGATCCTGTTTGATTGAATCTGATCACCATTTGGATTGAGAAATAACATGAGTCCTACCTACTACATAACAAGGTTGAGAGTTTATTCTCATGGGAAGAAAACTCAGCAAAAATAGAGCAGCAATTTTGGAGCAGGAGGTAGAACTCTCCACCAGATCTTTGCAGATAGAAAGACCAAAGATAGAACTCTCCTCCAGATCTTTGCAAATAGAAAGACCTTCAACAATTTTGATCATGCACAGGAATCAGATCTAGCTTAGTTCATAGGAGTTCTCTGAGCTGCCTGACCTGAACATGACACCTTTGTTTGGAGTAATCAGGGCAAGAATATATGTGAAATTGGAGATAATTGATTTTTATGTAATTGTTATTGAAAGTAGCTCAAATATATACAGAGATCAACTTTTCTAGGCTGTCAATAGTAGCAGCATGTTAGCTGAGAAGTCCCATTGCATGCAGAGAGCTCTCCAGTGGTCAACATGATCTACAGGGAAAACAAAACTTTTCTTATCCAGAAGCTTCTTTTATAGTCAACACCAAAACAAATGATGAGATCACAAGAGCTTCTTTTCCAGTCAACGCTTCACTACATGCTCACAATCCTCGCCATGGAATGATGAATATGAAAGACAAAAACAAAACCTTGATCTCACATCCTTCTTTGCAGAGATTTCTTTCTAATATTCACAGGAGGAACATAAGCAAGATTAGAAACTCGGAATAGTATGATCTCAGGTATTCCTTTATCTTTTCCTCTAATCGACTCGCATTGTTTTATGCTATTCGGACAAACTAAATCAACTTGAACTAGCCTAATCCGAAATCAATTCTTTTCTCTAGGAGGCCCCAGCCCAGCATCATCAGCACTTGACAACCCAGGATGAGGAACTAAGGTTTGGTGCATAAACTTTATCAAAGAAGGATCTCAGATTTAAAGCATAGAGTTAAGGAGTCAAACCAAACTGCGTTAATTAACTTATCATGTCAGGAATCTTGGTCTGTTGTGGATCTGGGAGATGGAAATGGATGCAAAAGATATGATATGTATTACTCTGCACTTATATTCCACCTATGGCTTCTTCTTTATGCAGCAGAAATTTCTTTTGGGCTAAGATAGCTGGACACTTGATTCACACAATTGGATGGCAAAGAAGAAGAAGAAGAAGATGTATGTAGGTAATAGTTTCTTTTGAGATCAAAATACAAGAATAAGAAAAGCTTGTGCAGAATGGATGACACTCTTAAATGAGCGAGCCATCATCTATCTTGCAGAACTGACCTTTCTTGGAAGCAGCAGACTGGGCTGTTTAATTTTCTAGTTAATGTGATCCATCTGTGCCATGAACTTGCTGCTGCTCTCTTCTTCTCTGCCTGCAGGGCTCAGAAGAAGGAAGACACACGAGGGAGGTCCCATGCTCGACTCTTCTTTCGAGTGCAGTGTGGGTAGAAAGGTAGAAGAAAGATGGGTTTGCTTCTCGACCGTACTCTGCTTGAGTTCCTCATCGGTATGGGGATGTCATCTTTATTTAAGCAAAAGGACTTCAACCCACCCACCCCACCCATTATGTCTCGACATGGCTCATTCAATGCACCATGTAACCCCACCAACGGTCAACAAATTCAAATAATAAAATAATAATAATTTCCATCATTTTACGCAATCAACGGTCAATAGCGGTACCAAAGATTCATCTTATATTTCTTGCTAAGGAATATAAAAATAGCAATAATGTAATCACAAGCATATCATAGGGGTAGCCGGGTTGGGAACTATGGATCCGCATCAGTTTCTTGTCGGATCTTCTAGAGGATCCGGTCCGACAGTGGCGGCAGGCGCCGGAAGAAGTTGAACCCGGCCGACGGCATGTCCCCGCGGAACCTCGGGTGGCGCAGGTAGTAGAAGCCGGCGAACAGCAGGAGCACCCGGAACGGCACCGTGTACAGCACCATCGACGACAGGACGCAGAAGGCGGCGAAGATGCCGGTGGCGCGCGGGTCGCGCCACCCGAGCAGGGCCTCCACCCGCTCCCCTTGTGCCGCCACGTCCCCCAGCAGCGTCTGCGCCCGCCCCGCCAGCGCCCGCAGCCTGTCGTACCGCAGCCGGACCAAGTCCGCCGGCCGCGACGACGGGAACACGTCGAACTCCTCGTCCAGCTCGTCCGGCCCCACCGCGTCCACCTGTGACAGCCGAGGGTCCATCCCGGCGGGCCCCCGCGGACGGGCGCGGTACCGCCACACCAGCACCAGGAAGAGGTAGAGCGCCGCCGTGGGGAGGATGACCTGCGGGCAGAGCACCGCGGCGGCCAGCAGCACGTGAACCAGCGCCGTGGTCGGGGGGTGCGACCAGGTGCGAACCCCGTGGACCCACCGCGCCGCCGCGGCCGCTCGAGTGAGGCCGCCCACCACGCGCGCCCAGTTGGCCCGGCTCCGGCGCACGCTCCACGTGTGGGCGTCTGTGTCGAGCATGTGGTGCACCACCTCGGGGCCGAGCGGGGGCTCGGAGCGGGAGAGCCGGGCGGCGACGAGGCGCATCGCGGTGTGCCTCAGCGCGTCCTGCTGCGCCGGGGCCAGCGGGCGGATGTAGTGCATGCGCGGGAGCATCGGGCTGCCGTACGTCTGCAGCAGGCTGAGCCACGACGGACAGCTGAATCGGATCGCCAGCTCGATCTCGCCCATCTTCTTCGCCCCGGCCGGCTGGACCGCGGTCAGCGCATAGGAGTTCACGTAGACTCGGTTCGTGTCCAGGGTCGAGAGCCGGATACGGACCTTCCCGATGCGGGCATCCTTGGCCGGCGGTTTACTGCTGCCGCTCTCGCCCGCCTCGGCCTGCCGGAAGCGGGAGTTGTCGAAGACGCCGATGGTAAGGACGGTGCAGGGGTCGAACACGTCCCACGCGTACTGCTCGTTCCACCGCGGATTGAACTGGTCGAGGATGGTCCGTGTGCGCGCCCATTTGGGCCCGTATTTGAGCACCACGTAGGCGTCGGTGGACCCGCTTGCTCCGCCCTGCGTCGCCGGCTTCATGGGAACCAGGTTGGTGGCCCCGCGGACGCCCACCTCGAATAGGCCGACCGGGGGCTTGGAGAGCTGCTTGGAGGCCGCGCGGACATCGCTGGCCACGTGTGCGGCTTCGTCCAGCACGTGGTAGCCGCCCTCCAGGCAGACGCGCACGTGAAGCCGGCCGACGTACGGGCGGCCCTCCTCATCGCCGGCAAGATTGAGCCACCGGGCCGGCGGCTCCGCGCGGTCGTCCAGTCGGCGGTGGATGGAGGAGAGTGGGACCTTGGCGTGGCCAACCGGCTGGCCGGCAGTTGCATCCTCGAGGACGACGGTCAGGAAGGGCTCGAACGGCTCCGCGGCGACGAAGACGAGGTCCTCGTTCCAGGTCGGGTTGGCCGAGCTGGAGCTGGTGACGAGTGGGGCACGACCGGTCCTGAAGACCTGCCCGCAGAGCTGGCCCTTGACGAGGAGCTCAGGTCCCGCGGCGCCAACCGATCGGGGCGACTTGGTGTCGGGGACGGGATGGAGGTGGAGGTCCTGCGTCTGGATCACCGTTAGCCGGAGGTACCACAGTTTGGGAGACAGGTAGGCCTTAGAGCGGGTGTGCACGTTGAGGCCGCCGGAATCCGATTGCCATGCCTCCTGGAACGCCTCGTCGACCTGCGTCCCGACCCATACGGCGAGCATGACGTCATTCCCCGGTGCCGCCGTTGGTTCCGGCGTGGAGGCCTCGAGGGTATACCATTGGGGCGCCAGGGGGGAGTCCGGCGGCGACCGCTTCGGGATTTCCTGGAGGTCAAAACAGACGGAGCCGAGGCTCACGTCTTCGGCGGGCTTGTCCCCTTCCTTCTTCTCTTCGTGCACGGACACCTCGAGGGCCGTGGAGTTGAGGTTGTCCTTGTGGAAGGCGAAGACCTGATCCCAGTCCGCTGACCTGACGATCCGGGTGCGCACGCTGTGGCTGCCGATGACCACCTGCGCATAGACGGGCCGGTCTTCCGCGCCGCCGTGCTTCGCCTTCAGGACGCGGACGAAGAGGTAGGCCACGCGGTCCACGAGGTCGTACGAGCTGGAGGGGCGCTCGCCGACGAAAGGGCGGATTTCGAGGTCGCTGAGGCCCGATGGGTGCGAGTCCTTGGCCGGGGTAGCCGGCGGCGTCGGCGCCGGCAAAGGTGGTGCCTTCTGCTTGTCCTCCTTGGGTTTACCGTCATCGGTGCTGGCCGGGGCGGCCTCCGTGGGCTTCGTCTTCTCGGGTTGTTTCTTCTTCTCCTCCTCCTTGGAAACAGGGGCGGCCTTCTCCTCTGTTTTGGTCTCCTCTGGCTTCTTTGCCTCATCCGTTTTCTTTGCTTCCTCGGGCTTCTTCTTCTCTTCCGCGGCCGGTTTCTTGTCCTCGGCAACCGGCGGTGCCTCGGGCTTGGCCTCGGTAGCCGGAGCCTCATCAGCGGCCGGGGGAGGAGCCTCGTCAATGTAACTCACGCGGAGGCCGAGCTCACCTTTCACCTGGGAGAAGACGCTCCTCTTCTCCAAGGCGTAGTAGATGAGGGCCTCAGAACCGGCCTTGGCGAAGCTGGTTCCTGAGATCTTGACCTTCCCGAGGAAGGTGTTCCGCTTGCCGGTCTTCTTGTCGTTGTAGACGTTGAGCTCCAGCGTCTCGGCGGCCATTGACTCGGGGTCGTGCACTAGGAACTCTAGCTTCTCGTCCCATTGGGGGTTGAGGTCCCGGAGCCTCGTCTTGGTCCGCCGCCGCTGCCCATCGAAGTCGACCATCACGTAGGCGCTGGCCGTACCTTGCCCGTCCTTGGGCATCAGGTTCCGCGCATTGCACACCTCCACCACCAGTCTCCGGCTACCTCCCTCCGCCATTCTCCTCCAGTATCAACCTCACCACCACCTCCGATATCAACCGCCTCGCTATCACGTTTCTTCTTCTCCAAAAATCTCAGCTTTCCTTCGAGATTCCCACACCTTCTTCTCCAAACGGAAAGAAGCAGAGAGCGACACCGAGAGAGAGAGGGAGAGAGAGTGAGCTTTTTGATGGAATCCGACCGTTTCTGTGCGAGCGAGTGGAGCGGAGAGAACACGCGGAGATTAAAAAGAGCGCGGAAGGGTGCCACGTCAGGTGAAACACACGTCAGATAAGTATCGCATCCACGTGGAGACATCTCGGAGTGCGGAGCAGCCGACAAGTCGTGTCAGACCGTGGGATCCAAACGAAAAGTGATCCCAGATCCCATCCAATTAAAATCCCCTGTTCCTGCCCTGGTATTACGGTTCTGCCACTGCGGCTCAACGGTCGCGAGAGCACGTGTAACGTGTCCAGTATAGCAAGGGCACCGATGTAATTTAGGACAAGAAGTCAGGGAAGATGCCTGCCCGAGCGAGAGAGAGAGAGAGAATGCGTTGCATGAATGGCTTTTTGGCTTCCTTCAGTTGGTTGGCTTATATGTGAGCTCAGATAGAGAGAGAGAGAAGCAGGTGAACATTAAAACGAAAGAAGCAGGTGAATATTGAAACTTCGTTTTTTTTTTGGTGCTGAGAGAGAGAGAGAGAGAGGTGGGTGATGGCCATTCTGAATGCTGTCTGTAAATATGAACGTTGGCTTGGTTATGGTATACATTAAATTCTTCACCGTAAAGAGTTGCATGCAGGACTAGTAGCAAAATACTAAAACTCATACCACCCTGTCCCATTTGTTTCTTTCAGGTCATCAAATGTATTCCTATCACCTTACAAGCCAAGAACAGCACTGAAGCTGAACTCCGGCAGAGGTGATGTTGCAGGGCTGCTGCTGCAGTGGAGGTTTAATACATGGGGAATACAAAAGAATGACCTCAACGGCTGATTCAACGACAGGTTGGTCGGAGTGCACTTAGTAGCCAGATTGAGATCGAGAAAGTTTCAAAAGACTGGTGGAATGCTGAAAGTAATAAATTCTTTCTACCATTTAACCACCAGAACATCTGCAGCTAGCTTCTTATTATGCTCGATTCAGCATGAAGAAAGGTTATCCGGTGAAGAACCTGTTTCTCATGATAGATTCCACAGTGAGCTTTTGGCTAAACCTCCACTTCACCTGTTGTGTAAGAACAAGCCATGAGAGATTAATGCTTGTATATGTTGTTATCCTTTCTCGTTTTCATTTCTTCTCGGTGTTCTCCATGGCCTTCTCATTGCCTTTGTAAATGTTGTTGGATGATTTGTTGTGTCCGAAGAGTTTGCACGACGTGATCCAGCCTACACGCACAGAACCAGCTCACTGTGGAATCAGAGGCTAAAACATCCAACAAGAGACTCAAACAACACACAAAATAGAGGCTAAAACATCAAGAATCAGAACAACAGAAATAACATCCAGAATCAGAACAAGTAAAAACATCACTTGTGGACCACCACGGCTAATTTTTCTCATTTGCCGTGGGTTTAGATACGGATGAGACTGAGAGCTCGTTGTAGGAGGGAAAAGCGGAGTGATAGGTCTCCGTTATCTGTGACCTTTCCAAAGCTAAAAAGTGGTTTTGTGTACTCTAAAGAAAAAAACGCCATAACTCCGTCGGAGTTGTGGATATTTAGCGTCCTCGAATCGGGGTCATTAGTAACCTAAACTAAGGCCACAACGCTGCTCCAAAACCCTGTTTCGGACGGTTAGCGTCATTATCTCTCTCGACTTCGTTCACTCTAAATAAATTAACACAACTGTATACTTCAAAGAAAACTCCTATTTAATAGTCTAAAAAAACATGTCCATAACTCCGCTTTTCCCTCATAAAACGTGTTTATCAGTCTCGTCCAAGCCCTTGGACGAGGCTGAGAACTCGCTGGAGAGTGGTCAAGACTGATAGCACTTGGGCGAGGCTAAGAGCTCACTGTAGAATGATCGGGACTGAAAGTCCTTGGACGAGGCTAAGAGCTCGTTGTAGAATGATCGAGACTGAAAGCCCTTGGACGAGACTGAGAGCTCGCTATAGAATGCTCAGGATTGAAAGCCCTTGGACGAGACTGATAACTTGATGGAGAGTGGTCGGGACTAAAAGCCCTAAGGCGAGACTGAGAGCTCGCTGTAGAATGATCGGGATTGAAAGCCTTTGCGCGAGGCTGAGAGCTCGCTGTAGAATGATCGAAACTAAAAGCCCTTAGATGAGACTGAAAGCTCGCGATAGAATGGTTAGGACTGAAACCCCTTGGGCGAGACTTAGAGGTCTATAGAATGGTTGAGATTGAAAGCCCTTGGACGAGACTGAGAGCTCATTGTAGAATAATTGGGACTGAAAGCTCTTGGGCGAGACTGAGAGCTCGCTGTAGAATGATCGAGACTGAAAGCCCTTGGGCGAGACTGAGAGCTCGATGTATCACGCTATTGCTTGAAACACGCTTCTTCATATTGGGCAATCGAGGATGCTACGCAACAGGCTTTCTAGCGGGGAGATTTTTCCTTGGGATTGATGACGATTCGTTCGCCAATTAAGACTCTTCAGAGGGTGATGCGTGGCTTATGTAGTATCTCATCGAGCGCGAGCCTAAAGTGTCATGATGAGCTATCCCATTTTTTGGGCAGGTGAAGCGCCAACGATGCTGAGGTGAGGTATTAATCCTCTCTGGTTCCTTCGTAGTCTCCTGTTATCCCTTTTGTGGCTTTCGTCTTTCGTGTTGCTGAGAAACCCTGTTGCCTCCGGCACCGGCTACGTCGATGCTTCCTGCCTTCAACCCCTTTTTTTTCTCCGTGACAGTTTCTCAAGCAGGTCAGATGTCTTCCGTCTCCTCCCAATCCAAGTCTCATTCAGTCAAAATTTCAGCCCGTAGGTCTAGGGTTTTAGGTCATCCCTCCAGGGACTCTAGGTTAACCACCATTCTTTCATCGTTCGGGGGTGCGGCCCCTGCCGACTCCGGGACCGTGGAGGCCTTGGCGACGATGAAGTCGTGTTTTAACATTAATTCGACTGTGATGGCTCGCCGGTTGGTCGAGGTTAGGAAACACTATTATGTTCCTCCATAATATAAACTTTGTGTTCCTTTGCTGGGCCAACGTCCTGATGAAGCCTTTTCGAGTAGTTTCAGTCTGTCGACCGATACCCTCGAAGCACGCCTGAGGTTCCTGTTGCACCCTATGATCGAGGCGTGCTGTGAAGGGTGGCAGATATCGCCTTCCGAGATGGCGCCCAACTCGTGGCGCTATTTGGTGGCCTTTTTGTGGGAGTGTTATGGGTCGAGCATAACGGCGATCCAAGACTTGCTCATGGCCCATTTTCGCTTAAGTCAGGGATTGGCCAGGTATTACCTGACCGCCCGTAGCGGGTTTCGAGTGGGGGGTGCACCTTTCAGCAACAAAGGTTGGAAGTTGAGATTTTTCTTTATTTCTGATCGTCGTTGATGAAGCTTCCCGATTTAGTGGACATCTCGGACGGTGAACAACTCAGTCCCGACACTTTCAACCGATGAGGCCAAACTGGTTGAGGTCCTCTGGGGGATCCTTTTTGCTTCCAGGGGGGTGAAGTGTTAGGATCAATTGGCACTAAGAGGGGGATGAATTAGTGCAAGTGTAAATATCCAGTTTAGATGAAATCTTTTCAGTTAAACCAAAATAAGAAATCTGTAGCTTTTCGTTCTTAGTGAAACGAGTGATTAAAAGAAAGTTGCTAAGTTAATAAGGAAATCAAACAGATAAGTAACGTTTGAAGGAAAGAACTTGTCTTGAAAACTTTACTTTTAAAGAATTGAGTTAAATCGGAAGCATAAATACAACAAATATGTAAGCAAAAAACCACTCATAATTTTTATAGTGGTTCAGCGCCAAAGGGCTACGTCCACTCCCGAGTCCTCCTTCTTGAGGCACACCAACATCCACTATTGATTTTCTTTGGGTGAAGACCAAACCCTTACACTTGAGCTTACAAGGAAGACAAGATTTATAACTCTAAGATATCCCTTACCTCTTTTCTTTTTCTTACACTTCACACAAGTTTTTCATATAATTTTTTTCTTAGAAGTGTTGAATGGAATGCAAGAATACTTGAGGTATTTATGGGCCCCAAGTTGCTTCAGATTTTTAGAGCCAAAAATCAAATGTATTTGGAAAATCTGGGTACGGGCGATTCACCTGCTGACCTGGGCGGCTCAGCCACCCAAACACCTGGGTACAGGCGGTTTACCCACCGACCCTGGGCGGGTATACCACCTAGCCTTGGCGGTTCAACCATCGTCAGTCACTCAAAAACCTAGGCGATAGCGGTACACCCGTTGGAATTTTTGAAAAAGTTGTTCCCTCTACTTTGCAAATTTCGACTTGACCCTGATGTTGACCAACCCTTTGGTCAACCAACTGAGCTCAACCTAAGCTCAATCAAACCCCAATAGTAGACCCGGTTGTGTTATTGAGTAGATTTTGATTCTATTCAAATCTAACTCAATTAGGAATCAAACCCTAACTATGACTCAATAATTACAACACTTAATGACCAATCAAGATAATCAAGACCTAACTCCCGCCAATCCGGCAACCTTCAGCATTCTTGCAGCAAGTCTTCCAGCCTTCTTTCGACGATCTCCTGACGTATTCCCAGTGAGCTTCCCTTCGGCGAATCTCCTAGCGAACTTCGGCGAGATCCCACTATATCGTACGAACCCCGGCCCAATGCTCAAGCTTAATTTTGGCCCATCATCTGGTTATAGCTTCATTACTCGTGTCATAGTTAGTCATGCACGATGCTAATTATGACTTAATTAAATACAATCATAATTGTCAAACATCCATTACAAGACCATCCGAACTCCTGGTAAGCTCTTCGGCTACCCCCGATAATCTTTCGACGAGTCTCGATCTTCTTCCGGCGAACTCCCTTGTGCCATCCTGGTAAACTCCCGATACCCTCAGCGAGCTCCCAACGCACTCCTAGCGAGTTCCCAACCGCATCGACCCGATGCATGGACTTGACCTTGGCCAATCCTGGTTGTAATAATCATTATGTCATAATTAATCATGCATCAATCAATTCTAACAATCCTGTTAGATCAATAACCCATCAATTGATTTCATCATAAAAAATTGAGATAAAACATGAAGGACATGAACGAGGCATGGCTGGCCGAGGTGGGTTTCACCCAGCTCCCTAGGGTATATTCCTCCTTTTTATTCAACGTATCGAGTTTTTTTCTAATTGTACCTTTTGTCGTGAAGAGATGTTCAACATTGGAAAGATAAAGTCTAGCGATGGGGCGGGTAGTGGGTCGACGACTCTATCGATGATAAGCGCGTCCGCCGCTGTAGGGGTCATCATCACCATGGCCGAGAAGCATCTTGGTACCAACATGGGGACCAGCCTGAGGAAGCATAGCAAGAGGGCGGCTCCTGAGGAACCTGTGGACGCCTCTAGGAGCACCACTAAGGCTCTTGCCGAGAAAGGAATGGAGCTGATCGGTAGGGGGAAGGAGCCGGCAGAGGTCGAGGAAGTCTCCGAGCAGGGATACTCCATCAGAGCTATGTGAGGTGGAGGACCAGGTAGGGGCGAACAGATATTTCACGTCCATCATGACGCGACTGAAAATCAACGAGGGTGAGGACCCATTGGCACTAAGGTGGTCGTCGATCTCCGGGTCGACCTGGGTGTGGACCAAGGGTCCGTTGGCTGGGGAGTATCTACGGGGGGCTCTTCACCCCATTCTGGCGAAGCAACTGTATGAGTACTCCTCTTAGGAGCTTATGAATAGGGCTGCCAAGTCAGTCGTTTGGGTAAGTAGCCCTTCTCTATTTTCTCCCCTCTTTTCTTTCTCTTCTTTTTTTTCTTTGAGTTTTGTCTCCCTTTCCCTTGCAGAGGCTTCACTTTGCGAGCGCCCTTATCGATCAGGTTCATGATGCAGGTTAGTTGGTTCAGCACCAGCACCGGAGAATCTTGACACTTTGGGCCGCCAATAAAGAACTTAAGCTCGGGGCTAACCAAGATTTGGTCGCGGTCGCTGAGCACCGGGCGAAGGAGCTAGAGGAGACCATAAGAAGTTGTAGACTGAGCTAGAGTTCCTTAAGAACTAGCAGAAGGGCCTCAAGCAGGAGGTCAACATCCTGCGCTCCAGCTAGGATGGGGCCCGGGATGATCGAGCCCGCCTAGAGGGAGATGTGCTGTCACTGATCGAGGGGGCGACCTTCCTTGAAGCTGAGCTAAAGGTCGAGGGGCCGAAGTGGTGGCCGCCTACAAGGCGTCTCGAGGGTTCGAGTCGAGCCCCGACAAGATGGGATAGGTCAGCTACAAGTTCGGGTATCGGGTGGCACTCGAACGGCTATGGGGGAAGCATCCAGAGATAAAGGTTGAACAGGACCTGTTCGCCAAGTGTCCTGAGGATGGCAATGTGATGATGGACCTCAACTAGTCTTTCAACGACAGTGCCCCCTCGGAGAAGTAGTTGACCCAGTAATAGCTTTCCTTTTGTATGTCGAGTTTCGAAGCCCAGTTTTGTATCGATCGTGTGACCATCTATGCATTTTCTGTTCATCAATAAAATTGTTTTTTGGATATCTTCATTGTCTGAATTGCACTAAGGAGCTTTGAGTCTTTAGTCTGTCATTTATACATATAACTTTTTCAAGTTTGATAAATATTAGGTCCAAGGGAGGACCTCCTCATCCAATGCCACTAGAGTATAAGTCCCATCTCGGATAACTCACACGATGCGATAAGGCCCCTCTCATCTTGGGGCAAGTTTTCTATGGGAGTGCCCGGGATTGCTGACCTCGGCTTTCCTAAGAACCAAGTCTCCCATGTCGATTGGTCAGGGCCGGACCCTTCGATTGTAGAGTCGGGCAACGACACTAGTAGTGTAGAGTCTTTAAGTGCGCTTTGGCTTGACGCTCCTATAGCAGATCAAGCTTCTCCCTGAGGCCTACCTTTGATACTACAAGTGTGAAGTTTTTGATCCTCAAGGTCAGGAATACCACCTCAGGCGACAGGATGACTTCGATGTCGAAGGCTAGATTGTAGGGTGACTCTCTCGTCGGGGTCTTCGAGGTGGTTCACAGGACCATGGGACACTTGGGAGCTCATCAACCCAAGCAGTCTGGGAGCCAGTCACTCTCCTCCTTGGTCCTTTGAGTATGCTCATGTTGGTTACCTCAGCTAGTCTGTTAGCCTATAGGTGAGCCACTGAGCTAAACTTTAGTCATATTCGGTAACTTTGGCAGAAGGTCTTTAACTTAAGGTTGTTGAATTGCGTCACATTATCTGTGACTATGGCCCTCGGGATGTCGAACCTCGTAATGATGTTCCTCCATATAAAACCCTCCACCTGTTTTTCACTGGTTGAGGCTAAAGGCTTGGCCTCGACCCATTTGGTAAAATAATCTATCCCGACAATCAAGAACTTTCGTTATCCTATGGCTGGTAGGAACGAACCGAGAAGATCCATTCCCCATTATGTGAAAGGCCAAGCGTAGTAGGTCGGGGAGAGTGGCAAGGCTGGCTAGTGAGGGACGCGGGCATGCTTATGGCATTTCACGCACTTCTGAACATAGGCCACTGCGTCTGCTCATAGGGTCGGCTAGTAGTACCTAACGCGAAGGACCTTAAAAGCCAGGGTGCATCCTCCGATATGTTTGCCGCATATCCCCTCATGAACCTCGGTGAGCACCATGTTAGCTTCGAATCTTGATAAGCACCGTAGTAGGGGTTGATTGAAAGATATTCTGTATAGGCACTCATTGATAATGTCATACCATGCTTCAGCCCTCTTGACCCGACAAATGGCCTCTTTGTTTGTCGAGAGTGTCGCATCTTTTTTGTAGCGTAGTATTTCCTCCCTGTAGTTCGGGGGAGTGACCGGTGTTGCCTTCTCGATTATGGTGACCGTTGGTCGGTGGACGCTAGCCATAGCTAACGGCTCGCCACTCGGGGTATCAGCGGAGGCTAACTTTGCCAAGGCGTTGGCCCTAGAGTTCTCAATGCGAGGGATTTGAGAGATATTGGAATACTTCGTTATACCGATCAGTCAATGAGCCACGGTGAGATACCGAGCCATGTTCAGTTCTCGAGCCTCGAAACTTTCGCTAACTTGGCCAGCAAATAATTAAGAGTCGATTAATACCTCCAAGTGCTCTGCTTGCAGCTCGATCACCAAGTGCTCTTAATCAGGGGGTATTGCTCCTCGGGGCCCTATAGGACATGGCAGGAGTAGTAGACAGGCTGCTAGTTGTTTCCATCGAGCTTGACCAGGACCAAGCTGATGGCCTGCTCTGAAGCGACAAGGTATAGTTCGAGCTGGTCACCCGGACTAACCGAAGACATTCTTGGTAGGATCAAGAGGTGGGCCTTCAGCTCCTAGAAGGCATGCTCACACTCGGGGCCCTAGTTGAAGTCTTTGTTCTGTTTCAATGGCTGTAGGATAGGGTAACTCCTGTCGCCAACCCGAGATATGAACAGTTTGATCACGGCCAACCTTTCGACAAGGCGCTGAACCTCTTTGACGGTCTGGGTGATTTCATATCGATGATGGCTCTTATCTTCTCAGGGTTTACATCTATCTCCTGCTGGTGAATGATGAAGTCGAGGAATTTTTCTGATGCCACGCTGAAGACGCACTTGGCGGGGGTCCGAAATGTCTTGGTGATATCCGCGATGTGCACCTGCACTTGCTTACTTTTAACAATCATATCATCCACATAGACCTCCATGTTTCGGCTGAGCTGATCCTTGAATAGTTGGTTGACCAATCTCTGGTAGGTAATGCCAGCGTTCTTTAGTCTGAGTGACATCACTTTCTAATAGTAGGTGCCCTAATGCATGATAAAGACGGCCTTCTCCTAATCCTGAGGGGTCATTTGGATCTGGTTGTATCTTGAGAATGCATCCATGAAGGAAAGAAGTTCATATCCCGAGGTGGAGTCGACCAGCTGATCAATCCTTGGCAAGGGGTAGTAGTCCTTCGGGCAAGCCCGGTTGAGATCGATGTAGTCAAAACACATGTGCCAACTTCTATTAGCTTTTTTCACGAGAACTATATTGGATAGCCAAGTCAGGTATCTAACTTCCACTATGAACCTAGCCTCTAACAACCGATCTACTTCCTCTTCAATGGTCTTCTGTCAGTCGAGGGTGAATTTCCTCGGCCTTTGTTGTACCAGGCGAGCTCTCGGGGTGGTGCTTAGTAAGTGATGGCTATTTCCGGACAGATGCTTGGCATGTCACTTGGTTACCAAGCGAAGACATATGCGTTGTGCCCGAGGAAGTCTATAAGCTAGACGCGTCAGTCCTTAGGGAGGGTCGACCCGACCCAGACCGTCTTCTTTGGATGGTCTCCTTCCAAGGGCACCTCCAGTATTTGCTAAGTGGGCTCGGGTCAAACGTCTGTCCTGCCAGGCTCCCATGGGTTAGGAATCAGAATTTCCCTCCTGCCTTTTTTGGGGATGGTCGTTGCTGCCAAGTAGCATCGTCTTGACTCCCATGGGTCGCTCCTGACCTCCCCGGCCCTAGCGTTAGTTGGAAACTTCATGCTCCAGTGGTATGTGGAGACGACCGCCATTAGTTTGTTGAATGTTGGTTGACCAATGATTACGTTGTATGCTGAGGGGAGCTCGACCACCATGAAAGAAACCATGAGGGTCTTGGTCATTAGCTCATCACCAAAAGTCATATGGAGGGTCACAACACCTGTACGGGCTATCACGCCGTTAGTGAACCTTGTCAAAGTTGTGAAGTCATGGGGGTAAGGTCCCTGTTAGTTATACCGAGCTTCCGAAAGGTGTCGAGGTAGAGTATGTCAGCAGAGCTACCTGTATCTATCATGATGCACTTGACGCGGACGTTTGCAATGCAGGCCCAGATCACCAGGGCATCGTCGTGATCTAGATATTCGCTTTCTGACTTGAAGGTGATCTCAGGGTTACACTACGCTCTGAGTCTTTTCTGAACTTCTACTCGGGCATAAGCTTTCCTCACCGAAAAGCTATCTCCACCTGTTGCTGGATCGCCCATAATGACGTATATTTATCTTTCCACGGGGCCTTTTGGGCGGAGTGATGGCTCACGTGGTTTTCTCACGAATCGATGGAGGTGACCACGATGGATAAGGTCCTCGATCTGGTTCTTCAAGTCGTAGCACTCCTCGGTGTCATGATCGTAGTTGCAGTGGAAGCAGCAATAGCGCCCGCGGTCACGTTTCTCGGCTCGAATCATCATCAGATTAGTGGTTTTTAGGAGTCCTTTCTCTAGTATCTCGAGGAAGACCTCAGTTTAGGTAGAGTTCGATGGAGTGTTGGGGAGCCGGGGAATGGTCTGCTATGCTCTTTCCGTCCTCTTTCTTGTGCTGGTTATAGGTGCTCTGCAAGCCAATCACGTGAGTGATGGCACGTGTGACACGCTATATGATCTTTTTACTTATGATTAATATTGACATATTTTCACATTATCCGTTACATATATATTATGATGTCCTTGGTTCTGTGCAATAGGAGTTGAATCGTGATGAGATCACAATAATGAGATCTATTCACCTTTAAACACATATTCTAAATAATCCCGGTCATAGGTTACTCAAAAGGGACATTGAGATAACCGGACAGATCGGTGTACTATATACCCGTCCATATAATGGAGGTGGCTGGTCTCATAGCCACTTGTGTGGAGACATTAATGATATAGTACAGGTGCCCATTGGAGAATGAGTTCACTTATTGATCCGCTTATGGAATGCTATATGGCTAATGATACTTAATGTCAGACAACGATTAAATAGCCTCAGTTGTGTATCTGGTCCTTAGACTTCAGACACCAAGGATGTCTTGTATGAGTACTCCTTTCTTTGACGCCAGACTTACAAGTTTGGAAAGTTCCATATATGGTACAACTGGTTATCGAGATCGGTAGCCAACCTTACGAAGGCAATTGAGTGTCAATAGAGGATCATCCACTCTCGATATCATGAGAGGAATATCCCGCATGTGCTTGCTCAGACAAATCCCTGGCCAAGGTCATTCGGATTGAGAGAGGAGTTCTTCGGTAGAATCCGAATAGAACAAGATAAACTGATTCCGTATGTGACCTGATAGTACCATGTCCAATATACGGTCTCTGGGATATTATTTGGATGAGGGATTATAGATACATGGTAACTGTAGACAGACAGGCCCGATGGATTTGATTCCTCCTGTACCGTCTGGGGACTATGGCATAGAGGCCTAGTATGTCCATAGTCGATGAGTCGAGTGAATTACTTTGGGGATAATAATTCACTATATCAGAAGGAGTTCTGATGAGAGTGACTCACGGCCAGCTCGGTATCGGGCCTAGAGGGTCATACATATGATGGATACTTCAGCAAATAGAGGATTGGATGAAGATCCAATTAGCCCCTATTCTCATTAGATGAGACCCTAAGCTGATGAGCTCATTGATTAACGCCCAGTTAGAGGCCTAAGGATATTATTGGATAGAGATCCAATAATACTAATCTTACCCACTAAGGAAGTAGCCCTAGGGTTTTGTTGGCTCTCTATAAATAGGAGGGGAGACTCATGGTTGATAGGTAGCAACTTTAGCCACAACCTCATATTCTCCTCCCTCACTCTGAGCAAGAGTTGCAAGATCAGATTGAAGGAGTTTCGCTACAAGATCCATCGTGTGGATACCGCTAGAGAGGAGGACGTTTGACCTCCTTCATCTTCTCCATCTAGATCTAGAATACATGGATATATGATCTCCCTAGGTAAAATCAATCTCTCACATCGCAGTTTTATCGGTTTTGCATTTTTCTCGCGACCCCAATCTTTTGCATGATAATTTGATCTACATAGGAAACTGGTATTTTGTTTTGATTTTCGTTGCGCATGTGATGCCCCCGCTGAGGTTTCCCAACAGTGGTATCAAAGCCAAGATTTTCGTGCGAAAGATTGGTTTTAAACTGCGTGTGATGAGATTGAATCACGTAGAACTGTTCTATGCGCTTGTTGCAGCGATTGGCAGCGAAAGTAGGCGCTGCCTGTGGGGGAGGGGCGACCATATGCATGTTGTCTGCATGCAGAGGTGGTTGGCCATGGCCTGGCTACCTGCAAGGGGCGGCCAGCTACGGCCAGGCCCCCTACAAGGGACGGCCACCCGCGGGCACGGCTGGCTGCGGCCAACCCTGACGCCAGCAGGGGCGGCGACGTCGGTCGCAAGGGTGGCTGCCCCTTAGCAGGGCGACTGTCGGCCGCAAAGGGCAGCCGTCGCCTGCGCAGGGGCAGCGACGACGCAGTGACGGTGAAGGAGGGCTAGGGCATCCTTTTGAAAAAAAGATGGTTATGCCCCTCTGAATTTAAGAAATTTCTTCTCTATCCCCTTTATACATAATTGCTTAAATGCCCTCAACAATTCTGAAAATTTCGAGGACTGTCCTCGTATATAGAATTTTGAAAATACCCTTGACAATTTTAGAAATTCTGAGGATTGTCCTCTCATCTAGAATTATGAAAATACCCTTGATAATTCTAAAAATTCCAAGCATATCCTAATTTTAAAAAATAATTAATTAAATAGTTTAATTAATTATATATATATATATCTAGTAATCCTACATATGATGTGATGTACATATGATGTATAATGTGAATGGATGATCATGAGCCATGTGTTGTGATGTATGTAATTATGATTATTATTATTATTGGGATCTACGAGCTTACGTTTTTCTCGTTTATTGTCGGGCCTACGTGCTTGTGATTATTTGTAATTACATGAAGAGGCGCAGTGGGAGCGTGGAGGTTATAGCGGGACCCACGATACCGTGGCGGGAGATCACGACGCATAGTGATGCGATGATCCAACGGAACCGATGATGACGAGATTAACAATCACAAGGCATTAAGATATGCCAATGCACACATAGATCCTATTATGATTGATTAGGCTCATTTGCTCAGGCTTAATCATATTAGGTGATGGCTCATGATCATCCGATGTGGTTTGCATGTGTGATGTGTTATACACCTACTAGATATATGTATATATATATTTACATACGATGTAGATATATATTAAATATATATGTGTATGACATGACATATTAGGAGATCGATAGAAAACAAAAAACCCCTCCTACAATAATATTAAGTCGGTAAGCGTGAGGCAATAAGATTGACCCACGTGACCTTCCATCGTTATAGGAAGAAATTGAATCCCGGTATAGGTTGAGTTGGTCGAGTCACTCGAGGCTCACCTATCTATGTGATCGAGTTCTTGCCTATGACATATATATGTCACCGGTGACCAGAGGACATGGTATGACTTGGTCGAGTAGTCGAGAGCATATCCATCGAATTAGACTCATCTTGTAACGATGGTGATGACTTAACTGAACTTCATGGTTGGTCGAGCAGTCAAAACCATGATGATTCAGAGGCCGAACATGACGGGAATCACAAGGAGTTGTCTACCTTTTGGACTTAGTATAGTTGGTTAAGTCCCTCGAGATTACACTAAGATGCCAATTGGATCCCGATCCCCACTAAGAGTCTGCCGGAGACTTTCATCTCACGTGTCGAGGGTGTCGTGTGATTCGCTAGGAAAATAGTGGGAGTATATTAAGATAGAAGTTCATATCTTAATTAGTATTTTCTATAAAATCTGCATGTTATTTATTTTCGCTATATCTTGTTTGTCGCTTGCAAAACCCCTATGTGACATACTTGATGCCAACCGCCTCATTGGTCCAAAGGCTCCGTAATTTGAGAATTATTCTCACGAAGAAGAAAATCCTAAATGTCCTTAACATGATTGTGCCCACACCGGAGGAAAGAACAAGCGAGGATGAGATTACTCGCTTTATGAAGTATATAGATAGTCCTCTAACCTAAGAGGATAACCTATGTATGATCTTATACTTCAGTCCCTATCAAATTTCTTTTTATAGTTTATTATTAACTTTAATATGAACAAGCTTGAGGTGATTATATCTCAGCTCCTCAATATGTGGAGGGAACCTGAGAGCACAATCAAGAAAGAGAAGCTAGTTCTCTATATTGGTGAGACCAATAAGAAAAGGAAGGCTAGTAAGTCCCTTAAGAAGGGCAAGGGCAAAGAAAGACCGGGTAACGCAAAGGTTGCCTAGAAAGACCCGACAAAGGATAAAGGACAATACTTCCACTACGACCAGGACGAGCATTGGAAGAAGAAATGTAAGGACTACCTTGCAGAGAAGACGAAACAGAAGCTTAAAGAAGCTTCGGGTATATTCATAATCAGTCTTCACTTGTCAGATTTTCATGATAACACATGAGTATTGGATATCGGGAGTGTTTATCATATCTGTAATTTATTGTATTTTCTGGCAAGACCTAAAAGATTGACTAGAGGTGAGATGGACCTCAAGATAAGCAATAGAGCAAGAGTTGTTACAGTTGCTATTGGGGAGGTCACCCTACATCTGCCTAGTGGAGTGACTCACGGCCAGCTCAGTATCGGGCCTAGAGGGTCACACACATATGGTAGATGCTTCAGCGAATAGAGGATTGGATGAACATCCAATTAGCCTCTATTCTCATTAGATGAGACCCTATGTTGATGGACTCCTTGATTAAGACTCAATTATAGGCCTAAGGAGATTATGAGATAGAGATCCAATAATGCAAGGTTAGTGGGTTATTGGATGGATATCTAATACCCACTAAGAAGAAGCCCTAAGGTTTTATTGGCTCTCTATAAATAGGAGGGGAGACTCATGATTGATAGGTTGCAGCTTTAACGACCACCTCATATTCTCCTCCTTCCCTTTGAGCAAGAGTTGCAAGATCAGATTGGAGGAGTTTCGCTGTAGAGATCCATCATGTGGATACTGCTAGAGAGGATACTTGACCTCCTTCATCTTCTCCATCTGGATCTGGAATACAGGGATATATGATCTCCCTAGGTAAAATTAATCTCTCACACATCGTGATTTTTTAATTTTTATGATTTTTCTCGCGACCCAAATCTTTTGCACGATAATTTGATCTGCGTGGGAAACCAGTTTTTATTTTGATTTTCGCTATGCATGTGATGCACCCGCTGAGGTTTCCCAACAATGGTATCAGAGCCATGATTTTCATGCGAAAGATTGGTTTTAAACTGCATGTGATGAGATTGAATCGCGTAGAATCGTTCTACGCGTTCTTGTTGCGTTTTCGAAGCGAAGGCAACGAGGAGGAGGGACAACAGGGCATGGCCCGACCACCTACAAGGGGGCGACCGACTGCAGCCAAGGCCCCCCTGCAAAGGGGCGGTTGCTTGCAGGCACGGTCGGCTGTAGCCAAGGCCCCCCCTGCAAAGGGGCAGCCGGCTGTAGTCAGGCCCCCTGCAAGGGGCGGTCACCCGCAGGGGTATCAGCCGCCCGTGGGCACGATCGACTGCGGCCAGGTCGCAAGGGGGCGGCCAGCCCTGCCGCTTGTGCAGGGGCAGCGGCGGCGGTGACGCAGAGGGGGGCAAAGAGAGGGCTAGGGCATCCTTTTGAGAAAAGGATTATCCCGCCCCTCTGAATTTTGAAAATTCTGAGGATTATCCTCATGTATAAAATTTTGAAAATACCCTTGATAATTCTAAAAATTTTGAGGACTGTCCTCTCATCCAGAATTATGAAAATGCCCTTGACAATTTTGGAAATTTTGAGCATATCCTAATTTTTAGAAAAATAATTAATTAAATAGTTTAATTAATTATTATATATATCTAGTAATCCTACATATGATGTGATGTACATGTGATGCATGATGTGGATGGATGATCATGAGACATGTGTTATGATGTGTGTAATTGTGATTATTATTATTATTGAGGCCTGCGTGCTTGCGTTTTTCTTATTTATTGTTGGGCCTGCATACCTGTAATTATTTGTAATTACATGGAGAGGCGCAGCGGGAGCGTGGAAGTGATAGCGGGACCCATGATGTCGTGGCGGGAGATTATGACGCATGATGATGTGACGATCCGATGGAACCGATGATGACGAGATCAACAATCACAGGGCATGGAGATGCGTCAATGCATACATAGATCATATTGTGAGTGATTAGGCCCATTGGCTCGGGCTTAATCATATTAGGTGACGGCTCATGATCATCTAGTGTGGCTTGCATATGTGATGTCTTATACACCTACTAGATATATGTATATATATATATATATTTGAATGCGATGTAGATATATATTAAATATGTATGTGTGTGACACGATATATTAGAAGACCGATACGAAACAAAAACCCCTCCTACGATAATATTAAGTCGGTAAGCGTGAGGTAATAAGATTGACCCACGTGGCATTCTATTGTTATAGGAAGAAATTGAATCACGACATAGGTTGAGTTGGTCGAGTCCCTCAAGGCTCACCTATCTATGTGATCGAGTTCTTACCTACGACATAGAGATGTCACCGGTGACCTGAGGACATGGTATGCTTGGTCGAGTCCATCGAGGGCATATCATCAAATCAGACTCATCTTATAACGATGGTGATGACTTAACTGAATATCATGGTTGGTCGAGTCCCTCGAGACCATGATGATTCGGAGGCCGAACGTGGGAATCACAAGGAGTTGTGATTGACAAGAGTTGCCTACCTTTTGGGCTTAATCCCTCCGAGCAAGAGTTGTAAGATCAGATTGAAGGAGTTTCGCTATAGAGATCCATCGTGAGGATACCGCTATAGAGGAGGACATTTGACCTCCTTCATCTTCTTCATCCAGATCTGGAATACAGGGATATACGATCTCCCTAGGTAAAATCAATCTCACACATCGCGGTTTTTAAGTTTTTACGGTTTTTCTCGCGACTCAAATCTTTTGCATGATGATTTAATCTGCGTGGGAAACCAGTTTTTGTTTTGATTTTTGCTGTGCATGTGATGCGCCCGCTGAGGTTTCCCAACACTAGGAAGTGTGGTTAGGTTATGCTTGGAGCCGAGAGAGTTCCTCAGGAGGTTGCGTTGCCAAGTGATGGCTTTCTGGTGATTGAGTTATCCTTATCAGGACCGCGGGAGCCACTAGGGGTAGCGAGCTTGGTGGTTGGGCGAGTTGCATGATGTAAGGAATGATAGCTTGGAGCATTTCTGCTATGGCCTGAACTTGGTTGGTGAGCTCCTGGAAAGTCTCGGGGGTCATCGTCGGGCCCCCATGGTTGAGCGGGGGCGAAGTTAGCCTAGGGTCATTGAATCAGCGCCAATATCGTCCCGGGGCATTAGAAGATTAGTTCTCATCTCTGAATAAGGGAATCAGAGGTTAGGATTGAGGGGCTATCCCCGAAGTATGTTGTGTAATGGAAGAGACGTCTTCCTCGAGGTTGTCGGATGTTGAGCGTTCCTGAGACATCAGGCCCTCCTTCTAGAGCCAAAATGTTGCTAGATGATTCGTCGTGTCTGAGGAGTCTGCATGACGTGGTCCAGCCTGCACGCGCAGAACTAGCTTAGCAAGACGCTAAGCTCGGGGAGGACAGGAGGAGATTGCTCGGCTTGGGGTGTTGCGATCGTCAGGGGGCTTCTTCCTCGTCCTGTGGTTGGGTTCCTGCAAGAAAAGACCTTCGTCGGGAGGGGGGGAGCCACCCAACAAGGTCACTCCGATGGCTAAGTTAGCACTGTGGATGAGAGTGTCTCCGGTGCCTTTCTCTGGCGCTGAAACTTTCTTTTCTGTATTGCAAGTGTGGAGTTTGTCCCCTTCTTTTTTCCCGCGGGGTGGCTTGTTCGGATGCGACCGATCGTACCTTTACTATTAATGTTTGCAGTGCCCCTTGTTGGGATATTTAATATCACGGTCGTTCATCGATAGCTATCCGTACCATAGATGAGCATGTCACGTGTGATTCTTGTTCTATCGCGGCATGATCTCTCCTACTCCCGAGATCTGATGGTGATCACACGATGCCCAATGATGCAGTGTGTCGAGTTTTTGCCTCTGCTACGACGCATCACCCGCATGCGGTAGGTTGACCATCCCTGTGCCAAGTCAACTGTCCTAGCTTCAGGTTAGTTCCACCCCGACCACATCGGCCGGACATCGGGTTTGGTGAAGCAGTGACATAGAAAAAGAGAATGCACATCTTTCATGCTACAGTCGTTGCGGCAAAGCATGCATCAATGTTTGATCTTTGTCTTTCACCATGTTAATTTGAGAACCACGATGAGATTGATAATAGAAAGAATTTATAGGTAAAATTTGTAATGAAATTTTTTATTTAGAAATTAAATTTTATTTTCTTACTTACCATTGTAATTTAGAAAATATTAATTTTTATTTCTTTGCTTGTTATTGTAATTTAAGAAATAACTATTAAGTATTTCAAATGATGTCATATTTATTAATATATTAAATAAAAACAAATATTAAAAAAATACGAAAATAATTTTTTTTTTCATTCGTCTGTCGCTAAACCAAGTCTAGTAAAGTGAGAAACAAGAAGTCACATTGAGTAGAAAGAGGTAGGTTTGTCTATTTACTTTCGATGTTAAAATTTTATTTTTAGGATTAGAATATGTTGTATAAAGTTCAAAAATATTTCTGATCATTTAGATGTTTCAAATTTTATTATTAGAATAAAATATATTTATTATATATATATATATATATATATATATATCCCTTTTAAGGTTTAGAATTTTATTATTTGATTAGATTATGTTTAAATTATTGATGTCATATGTATTGAATGTATGCTTTCCTAGATTTTGTATTTGAATTAATACTATTTTTTATTTATCTTTCTATTATTTTTAATATATTATTATATTATAATATATTATTGTTAATAAATATATACTGTCATAATTGGAGGTTAAAAAAATTGGATAATAATTAGATTGAAATAGTCCACAGGTTATGTCTAATCAATTTGACCTAGTGGTTAGGCCTAGCCAACATGTCAAATCCAATCAATGTTTTTTCAAGTTAATATTATTATATTATTTCATAAATCAAGAACTAATTTTGACTTAGGATTAGATGAATAAATAAATTATAATAATTATTTATAAGTTATTAATAAAAAATATTTAACTCTGGATATACTCGTGCAAAAGTTATTGTAATTATTTTAAATTTTTAATAGAAAATTTTATTCTCCATTGGTCTTAGGTGACACTATTACACAATATTAGATAGGTTATGGTGACAAGTGTATACAACAAATTCTCATAAAAAAGAGTTTGAATTCTGGTTAGGTTTTTGAACTTCTAATATGAACACTAATACAAAAAATTATTAATACATAGAGCCAGATATGGAACGCATGGTGTCAAAGCTCTTTAGTTCAATGTTATTTGAACATCTATGGATAATTATATATCATTTTTTATTATGAACTAAAAATGAACAAAAATATTGATCATTAATAATGTTTTAGAATATGATAGGGTATATTTTGGCCTGTGCAACGTATACTTCTACGTCGACTTCCAAAAGTTAGGTAAGACACAATTGACTCAGTTCAGATCAAGGTCTCGGAAAGGAGTACTGTCCCGGACCACCGCTCAAGGGGTTAGGCTCAGGCCGTATCACCTGCCTCCACTGTGAGGTTTTCTTCTGTATGTCCCCTACACAGTATGAGGACCCATTTCAACTCAGACAATGACCTATGGAAGGATCGTGCCTCCTGCAATACATAATAAAAGCAACTCGCATAATAGTAGAAATTGACAGATAGGTCGGGGGTTTAGCCATCGACTAATATACGGCGCCGACCTACCACCAACACGCATTAACCCACTTTATACGACTTCTACTTCCCTAGGTAGTATAAAAGGTGCGTAGATAAATGAGCAAAAAAAACTTTCTTACACACTAGACATACTACAGAGATTATTCACCTAGCTGACTTAACCGTCCGAGGGGTCGAGTCGACGTGGCACCTCGCCCCCCCACCCCCGACCATGGCCTTAGTGTAGGCGTCGACTAATCACAAGGGCAAGATCTCGACCGATCACAATGACTTTCTACCCCTATTATTAACATCGTTCGAGCGAGATCCCGACCGATCATAAGGGTTTTAAGTCAATGTTATCAACATCGTTCAAGCAAGATCCCGACCGATCACAAGGGTTTTCAACCCTTGTTATCAACATCGTTCGGGCAAGATCCCGACCGATCACAAGGACATTCAGCTCCGTTATCAACATTATTCGAGCGAGATCTTGATCAATCACAAGAGCTTCCAGCTCCTGTTATCAGAATCGCTCGAGCAAGATCTTAACTGATCATAAGGGTTTTCAGCCCCTATTATCAACATCGTTCGTGCAAGATCCCAATCAATTATAGGGGCTTTCAGCCCATGTTATCAGCATTGCTCGGGCAAGATCCCAACCGATCATAAGGGCTTTCAGCCCTTGTTATCGGCATCGCTCCGGCAAGATTTCAACCGATTACAAGGGTTTTTAGGCCATGTTATCAGCATTACGCAAGCGAGATCCCAACTGATCACAAGGGCTTTCAGCCCCCTCACAGGGATCTCAATCCCGAATAAATTTTTAAGAAATTTCGAGCTTTCATAGGGATTTCAGTCCCGAACACAGGGCTCTCAGTCACAAACAAATTCTCAAGAGCTTCTGAGCTCTCACAAGGCTTTCACTTCCGAACACAAAGCTCTCAGTCTCGAATAAATTCTTAAGAGCTTCTGAGCTCTCAAAGAGCTTTCAGTTCCGAACAAAAGACTTTTAGTCCCGAGCAGGTTCTCGAGAGCTCCTGAGCTCTCGAAGCGATCTCAGTCATGAATAAATTCTCAAGAGCTTCCGATCTCTCATAGAGTTTTTAGTCCCGAACATAGGGCTCTTAGTCCCAGCAGATTCTCAAGAGCTCCTGAGCTCTCGAAGGGTTCAAAGTCTATAACAAATTCTCAAGAGCTTCCAAGTACTCACAGGGCTTTTAGTCCCGAACAAAGGGTTCATCGGGCTCTAAGTCCCGAGCTGGTTCTCAAGAGCTCCCGAGCTCTCAAAAAGCTCAAAGTCCTGAACAGATTCTTAAGAGCTTCCGAGCTCTCAAAGGGCTCTCACCCATAATACGGAAACGAATGGCTCCCAAGCTTCCAGCTCCCAATCGATTTCAAACCCCAGACCACTCTCAAAGGAATTATGATTTTGAACAACCTATGAAGGGCTATCTATGCCAGACTAACAAAAGTCATCGTTTACGAACATAACCCCCACCTGGTCATTCATACTGACTACAAGTCTCAATCGACTATGCCCACTTCAGATTTTGATCAATCTCACCGGTTTTGATTTTGACCCAAAAGACAATACTCCCAAAACAAAATTTGTGAAGCATGCAAAGCCCCAACCACGAGTCATGCACCTCGGTTCTCCCAAGGCGTGAATCCCTTTCGGAGGGGGAGAGAATGATAAGGAATATTTTGGCCTGTCCAACGTATACTTTCACATCGTCTTCCAAAAGCCAACTAAGACACAACCGACTCAGCTCAGATCAATGTCTCAGAAAGGAGCACTGCCCCGAACCACCGCTCGAGAGGCTAGGCCTAGGTCGCATCACTTGCCTCCATAGCGAGGTTTCCTTTCGTACGTCTCCTACACAGTAGAAGAACCCATTTCAATTCAAACAACGACCCATGGAAGAATCATGCCTATTGCAGATACGCAATAAAAGCAACTCGAACAATAGTGAGAATTAACAGACAGGTCGAGGGTTCAGCCATCAACTAGCGTACGACACCAACCTACAACCCATGCGCATTAACTCACTTTGTACGACTTCTGCCTTCATAGATAGTATAAAAGTTGCTTAGGAAAATGAACATAAAAAACTTTCTTACACACTAGACATACTACACAAACGATTCACCTAGTTGACTTAACCGTCGGAGGGGCTGAGTCAGCGCGACACCTCACCCCCCCATCACGACCTTGGTGCAAGCGTCGACGACCGAAGAACTAGTTGAGGAGTGGAAGGACGCACTTGTAAAGAGGAAAGCTTCGTCCACGGAGGCCAACCATACAAGGTCCCTTAATTGAGGATAAGCAATCCCCCATCCCCCCAGAACATCGTAATGACTCCGGTAGGTTGTAGCTCCACCAATGACCAAAAAAGTTGACTCTAGTATAAAGCGACTACTTGGGTTCCTGACCTATCAGTCGACATCCCGAGGAGCTCGTGCATCCCTTGAGTGCCAGCGAAGAATCCTCGAGCGTTCATGTGTACGCGGACAGAACTAAGCCAAGGCGACACCTCAGCCTTGGTACATAAAATGTATAACATAATGTACATTTCTTGACCATAGGTTCAATCATGCTTTATATTGATGTCATATGTATGGTTCTTATTTTGCTGTATTAGTGTGGTTTTGCATCAATCAAATGTATGGCGAATACATGTGATGTGGGAGTGCGTCAATTGAACGCTTGAGGTGCATTTGAACATTCTAATATCCGAGTCGAGCTCATCATGTCACATTTGTATACGGTAAAATACACGTACATGACGTACTCACATTTGTAACTACATACTTACCTCTACAAATAAGTCAATTTAGCTAGAAAATTGTAATAAGTGATTAACTACTGTGTATCATGGTATATTAAGTGAATATATATATATATATATATATATATATATATATATATATATATATATATATATATATATATATATACACATATATTTATTTATAGTTTAATCCATGTCATCCTTGATTACTTATTGGGAGGGACATTGATCCTAATATGTATTTACAGAAGAAGGGGAACATAAATAATCTATCTTATCTATTTCAGTAAAAAATAATTATATTTTTAAAAATATTTAAGACATATAAATATAATAAAATTTTTCTTAAGTCTCGAATATTTATTCGATGGTAACATTTCAGATCCATTAATCAAGAATTGATGGTTTAAAATTTTATTTCATATATTTAGAATGCGCTAACAATATCTTATTGTTGAATCATATCATTATCGCTCATTATATATAATTTAAATTAATCTAAAAAATAATAAATATGACTTATCAAGATTTATTTATTTATTAATACAATAGGATGCTCCTATTTTTTATCATATAATTTTTAATTATTATTTTGCTCTTAAAAAAGTAAAATCACTGGTCTAAATATTGTAGCTTGTTGTTGGTTGAGACACAATTAATTAAGAGAAATAATTTTAGAATGCCAACAAGTACCCCCAAAAAATCCGTACAAGAATTCAAAAAATTGAGAAATAAAAACTTATAAAACTTTAACGAAATGGAAAGACATTTATTTATTTTACTTATTTATATGCCTAATATTCTGTTGGTTTATTCTGACGATTTCGTCTGCATAATTAGCACGCAGTGGCATCGCTTTGCCTCCCCGCCCGGCGACGGCCACTCTCGGGCTCCGCCCGCTTCCCCCATCTGTCTTCCTCTCTCCTGCAAACCCACCCTCCCCCTTTCCTTCTAAATTCTAGGGCTTCTTTGACGCTTCCTCACCCATGGGGTAACGTTGGCTCTCCTCTTGAACCCCTTCTATTTTGTGCTTTTGTTCTCGCCATGCGATTCATCTCCGATTTGCAGTAACTAGTGGCCTCTTTTCTTCGATGTTTCCGTTTACTTTCGATGAAATCCCTGTTTCTTTTGGAGGAAGGAGATGTTTTTGTGGTTTGTTTTGTTTTGTCATGGTGGGTGATTTTTTGGGTATTCAGTCGACAGCCGGAAGTTCTATGGGCGCAGCGCTCTGATAAGATCTACCTGACGGTTTCCCTACCGGATGCGAGAAATGTTTCTGTGGAGAGCAAGCCTCATGGGGCGTTTCGGTTCTCAGCCGTCGGGGCACAAGACGAGCACTTCGATTTCAGCCTCGAGCTCTACGATGCTGTAGTTCCCGAGGCAAGCTTTTTTTTCTCTCTCTCTCTTCTAGTTTCTTGTTTTTCATGGAACGCGGGGTTGATTGTCAGTTACTCTTATGCTTGTCAATTTATTTTTGTTTTAAGCATGCGAGTCATTTGGATGACCACTAAATTTGTGTTAGGTGATATTAGTTTCCTTAGATGTACATTTATTACTGTTGTATATGCTAAAATGAGCTTGTTGGTCAATGTGCTATAGTACATTGCAAGATTTGAATCCGTATATTTTTATAATATATGTTGGGGGAAGATGATGCTGGTCAAACAGAGCTGTAGGTGTTAGATAAGTTCTTTGGCACCCAAAAAAAGAAAAGGATGAAGCTTGGGGTTTGTCTTGTGATTTAATATTATTATTTGTTGTTTCCAAACATTTTCTTTGGTTGCTGATCTAGCTTGGGAACACACTAATCTCATTTAGGAACACAGGCTAACTGGATCATAAAAGCTAGAGACTCAAGTTCTTGGGTTATCTAAGTTTGATGCAATCAGGGTATTCAAATTTGTAAAAGTGTTTGATGAGGTCAGATTTGGTTGTCTTGGTTACTAGGATCGCAAGAACCCAGTTAGACCTTTTTTCTTAAGTAGACATTATGAAGCAAACTGAGGAGCTGACATGGGTAAACAAAATTTCTTAATTGATCTGAAGTGCTCCACCTAAGATATGTATGTATTCAAATGAGTTTTGCAAAACAAAAGAATGATGTGAATGTGTCCGGTGGGGTTTTTGGTTGAATCAAGCCACTTACTGGAGAATCATCGAAAGAGCACATTTAGAGCGCTAGAACCAAGAGACGTAGAGACAGGTAATAGCTCTTTTTCTGATGCCTCCTCTGTTCATGGGTATTCCTTTCATACTCAAGTCAAGTTTTGATATCAATTGTCACGATTCAATACGAACAATTGACCTGTTAATTTATTGTGTCTGATCCACTAGTCCAAAATGCATGTCATAGATTAATAGGACATCCACAACCCTTATAAACTACTCCAAATCTGTATCTATATCTGACGTGAGACTAAACTTGCATGATGGATTGGCTCAGTTAGATAACTATCAATTTAAACTCAAGTTAACTTCATCGTGTCTCAAGACCATTGATTCAAAATACTTAATCCCCCAAGTTAATAGTAATACACACATGAGGTCCTTATAAGTCCATCTAGATATTTGCCTACTTCCAATGTAAGACTAAACCGGGTGTTGTATAGCCTGTTAAACTGGATATTTGTTTCCTTGTTAATGCTGTTGTATCGTGATGCAGAAGCATGAAATCTGGAAAACAAATAAAATAGTTATGATCTTATCATGGCAGAATTGCAAAATTGGACTGCTGGTTTACTTGAATTATCAAACTCTTTTTTAATTTTTGTATGTCGTAGTATCTTCTTTTTGGTCTTTATGCTTATCAATTTTTTCAAAATTTTGTTATCAGGCTAGTAAAATAAATATTGGGATGAGGAACATAATTTGCTCAATCAAGAAGGAGAAAAAAGGTTGGTGGAAGCGGCTGCTAAAGTCAGAGGAAAAACCTGCTCCATATATCAAAGTTGATTGGAATAAATGGTGTGATGAAGACGAGGAAGAGTCTGACATTTGTAAGTACTTCTCTAAAGAAGTAAAAAACCAATTTCTTTGCCTACTTCAATTCCAACTGTTTGGTGGCTGGACTGTTCGTACGGGTTAAAAATTTCTTTAGTCTCTGTTACACATATGGACTGATGTATGTCATATCATGCCTCAGAGGTATAAATCTGTAACATCTATGATCAAATATTCACCAGTATGTGGAGTTCTGTTAACAACATCAGAACTTGACATAGATTTCAATATATAAGGACTCAGTTGCTATTCGTCAAAATTATCCATACTTGTATCTCAGGAAATTTTTTTGTGGATACAAAAAGCCGAGAAAATGTACAACAACCTCGTCTCTATTGGAACTAAGAAGTTCCCTTTGCTGAACTTTGATATGTCTTGGTCTATGTAGCTTCATTGAAAGCCCTATCAGAGTATAATTTTTTGAGTTTCCCTGAATAGATATTGTGGAAAAGCAACTAGAGCAAATAATAAAGATGTCAACTGCATTTGCAGTTTTAGTCGAGTTATCACAAATTTTGCATATTGTTTGTTATTCTGACGTGTAGCGCTTGCTGAGCCTCTATAGTTGTATGATCTAGCAAGCTGCATGACTCTGATGAGTACATTTCCAATCTTGCTGCTTGAGTTCTGTATAACTAGATGCCTGAGAATGGCGACTATCAAAAAATTAATTAAATAAAAAATATATTTGAGGCCTGGCACAGTTCTAAAACGAAATTTTCTTCTCACAGAATATATGTTTTTTGTTGAATGATGTTAAACACTGCATGGTTGCTTATCCTGTAGGTGGATGTATTAGATAGTTGATTTGGACTCAATCAATTAGTTTTGAGTGAAAAAGGTTTTTTATTACTTAGTATGGTGAAAGCAATCATTTTTCACTTACATGCACAGATCTATCTTCAGTTGTTTTATTTTTTAGTTAGCATCAAACCTTAGAAGAATTGGGTGACTAAGTAATTATATATATATATATATATATATATATATATATATATATATATATATATATATATATATATATAATCATAGACATAAGTTCATATCTGTGTGTCAATATGAGCAAAACTTCCTTTATATGCAGGTATGGGTTTTATCCAGTTATGGAGAGTGTACTGTAACTATCTCATGAATTTATTGTCAGAAGAAAAAAATTAATGTAATTATTATTTGTTAGATTGTTCCAAAATATGTCATGTTGGGGTGACATTCTAGAGATTATTGCACAAAAAATAATTGGAATTTGGAACTACCAAATGGCCTACACTGATGGTAGTCTCATGTACTAGGTCATTTTATTTATATAATAGAGTCATTAAGGAATGATAAAGAACTACTTAAGGCTTGTTAGAACACTGTTACCATGAAAAATAGCCATCGAAATGCTCATGAAGAGTTTGATTAGAACCCTTTAAAAGTACAAAATCACCTTTAGAAAGTATCAACCAAGCCTAGACATGCGCACATTTAACTGAATGTAAACATTACCAAGTTCTCCCTACTTAGTCTAGAGTGCATCATAATGAAGAATCAGCTAATGTATTCCAGGGCTAAACAAAGTGAAGTTGCAAGTATATGTACTAGAACTTTTTTTTATTATGACTTATCTTCACATCATAATGGAAACTTATTATTTAGAAGCCCATTGTACAGATAGAGGCATTGTTATCATATCTAGCTGGTGCTTTCTTTTTGCCATATAATATTTTATTTGACTGATATCCATTTCTGTACAGCTGACTCACTTGTCTCTGATGATGAAAACAATGGGGTATGGTTGCTAATTTTCACCCCCCTTCCCTTTTTTTGTTTCTCTTGTTTGTGCTGTTTCGAAATGAATTATGATGTATTTAACTGCTTTCACTCACTATTGTTGATTAGGTTACTGGCACGGATGATGAGGGCAGTGATGATGATAGCGGCTTGCTCTGTAAGAGTTTATACACGTTTTCTTAATGATGTTTTGCCTCTGGCAAGTACATGTAAATTTGCAGTGCCAATTATATAGAATAGGGGGTTTGTCCACGCAAATTTTCAGGTCCTTTAGGTGGTGCCTGCCTGACTATAAGTTTCATTGACGCTTTTGGAACTTGGTTAGGTCTTGCTGGTATATGTTGAATGTATCAGCCGGTGTTACTTTTCCTCTACTTGGTCATGGACATAAAAATTCGTATCAGATCTTTATTAGTCTAATATGTTCATTTAGGCTCACCTGCAATTTCTGAAACATGTTTCCTTGATTGCAGATCTACCTGACCTAGAAAAGGCCAGTGGAAAGTGATAGCAACTTGATGACTGGTGATTGAGATCGACTCTTATCACTTGAGTGACAGGTGTAAAGAAGAAGAATTATGCCTATATTTCGCCACCTCAGTATTTTGCGCACCACCTTAGATAATCACTCCTGCGGCGTCATGGATTTGTCACAACTTTGTCAACAGATTCTTATTGATCCTAATCTTACTGTTACTTCTCCGGATGACCATTATTAGTGCTTATTCGAGGGCTTTGCATCCATAATGCCCCTCCATTAGACCAACTTAGCATGAGTTGCACACTGGTTTTATATTGGTAAAGAAAACTTGGCTTCTGAGCTGTGGAAAAGTGTTGGCTACCAGAATGCTATCTCAAGATATGAAATTTTTGAGGTAAGATTCATGATGTGGATACCCTTCACTGCTCTCGATCAGTGAGTGCTGGATTGGGTGCCAATGTTTAAGCCTTTGAATTGTTGTGATGTGTTTTCCAGTCTTGACCATATAATAAATTGAATAAAAGCTCAAAGAGCAAAGATAAATAGATCTTAGGACATAGACATTGAAGATATTATAATCGAGGAACTTAAATCTGACACCTAACCATATTCACATTTTAATAAGCGAATATGTAAATGCATAAAAATATCATATTATCTCAAAATTTGTAGCAAGAAGAACAAATATAATTTCGAGTATCGAATGAACTCGATAAATACTTAAAAATTATAACAAATTTAAGTATTTTCCGATCAATTCACCTCTTAGATTTCAAACCACACACAAAGACTTTGTCTTGTTTCTATTTTATTTTGTGCTACCTGCCTTGTGATTGGACATGCCGCGGGTGCGAAGACGTAAGACTGGTAAGTCGTCGGGTGGATAATAACTTCGTGTTGTTAAAGTTGGCAGTCTGCTGACCTGTTTGGGCGGTCGAGACGGCGGCCCATATGGGACTCACGTCACCGTATCAAATTATATCCTTGCCATCTCTTGCTTCTCCACTTCCCCACCGCCAATTCCCCACCGCCGGCCGGAGACTGCAGCGCCGCTGCCGTGGGTGCTGAACCACCGGGAATGACCTGTTCGACGCCGGATGGTCCGCCGCTCACCCCCATGAAGTAGATTCTACCCTCTCTTTCTCCGTGCATTCCTGCTGGCGGTTTTCACGGGAGATCCGTCCCCGGTGATGGTTCGGAACGGAACAAGAACGAAAAGGCCGGAGATGAGATGAGGGCGGGAATAGGAAGAGCGACCTGGATCTAGGTTTCGGTCTCGGTGTAATCGCTTGCTTTGAGATTTGCGAAAGGTCCCTCGTTTCATCATCGGAGAGCGGGAAAAAACCCCACCTTTCGAAAGCCACACGGAAAAGAAATCATAAACCCTAACCCGAAGCAGGCAGGTCTTCGGAGTGGCCTCTCCCCGTGTACCTTATGGAGATAGATCCGAACTTTTCCTCGCTGCTTCGGACCCTAAGGGTGGACGACCCATGGGTTCCTCCCAAGACGTGGGAATCGATCCCCTCCGAGAGCGGCAGCGTTCGATCCGCTGATTCTTGCGGCCAATCACAAGATCCGATATACGAATCTTCTTTAATTTCTGTGAGTCAATTCTTGGGCAATTATAATTCCCTATTGGCCATTCTTCCATTTGTGTTTTTCGGAATATGTCTGACACTAGGATAAAGACTCTGCATATTTTTAAAAAGAAATCTTTTTGAGGGCTATTCATGGGGGTCTGTTGAAAAATGGATCTATTAACTGCCAATCAAATGATAAAATGAGATTGATTGCATTTTGGTTTTGGAAGAAAAGAAACAATTGCAGAAGTACAAAATTATGTTGATGTTGGGATGGATGAATGCAGAAAGTGCGCAGCTGAAAGATTACTATTGATGGGATTATGGAACCTTGGCACACTGAAGAAGGTTCAGGGGAAACAAAAACAGAATAATGCTAAAAGCTTTCGAATGTGTCTAGCTATGAGAGAGGGACATTTGATTGGTTGTCTTGAACGTGTGCAGTAAAAACGATTGGGTTTTACTAGGTGAAAAACCACATATCAATGCTAAAGGGAGTAATATTTATTTTTCTTTATCTTCACCAATTGCCCATTAGATGCTATGGAAATTTTTGAAGATTTGATAAAGAAAGATAGCCTGTTATTGATCTTGAAGATTGATTTTTCAGTCATCTTCTAGGATGGGATGTTTCCTGTGCTATGGACTTTGCAGATTTACAAATATAAAACCTTTGGTTTTGTTTACTAAATTACTAGCATATATCTACTAAATAACTAGTGTTTATGAATTGTAAATTTGATGTTCCCATATGTACTATATCCTTTACCTTTCAGCACACTATATTGCCAAATGTGTAATAATATTATCCTCTTTTATCATTTTCTCTGCAGGAGGCTAATTTGGTTCATCTGGTTGTAAATGCATTGCTAGGCGTAAAGTCATCCATAATGGAAATTGATAAGCTCGCAGCAATATTCTCTTCAAGTCCAGCTGATAGAACTTTTCATAGAGTCCCTACTTTATGGTGTCGATCATTGAGCACCAGTGCTTTGGGAAAGATTCTTAAATGTATAAGCCACTCAGGTCTTGTTGTATACTTACTCCAGAAGTTTGTTAACTTTTATCAGTGTGCAAATCGAGATGTACAACAAAGTGAACACAAGGGAGAGGGAAGTGCTAGTCTAGAAGACACCAATTTTTTAGAAGATCTTCTAGGGTCACCCCCAAATAGGAAGGTTGTTAATATGAATGAAATCTGGATGCAACCACCTTATAGTTTGACTAACCAAGCTTTTGCTGTAGCTGTTAAAAAAGTTCTACAAGGATACTTTGGTGCCTTGAATACTATTCAAGCATCTGTTAAGTTGAGGCGCTCAGCAATGACGTTTGAGAAATCTGTTCACATTCCTGATGGATCACGTGGATACACAAAAAATTCTCAATCAGGAATTACTCTTCTGGAAGTTTTTCTACACACCAGTGAATTGAGAACACAAATTGAATCCCTGGGAAACATCTGTTTTCCCACGTTTGCTGATCTTGCTGTATCTAGAGAGGCTTTGACAGCTGAGACCAACATAGAATTTCATAACTTCCCAAGAGGAGTAGATTTACTCTCATATTTGTATCTTCAGCTACGTGTAAGCCTATCAAAACTTTTGCTTCATCTCAATATTTTCTATTACTTTATTTGTAGTCTGCATAGGTTTTATCTTATTTCCTTACTTGATTAGTATCCTTTACTAATATGTTGTGATGCCTGTATAATTATTTTCACTTGAGATATTTGTATCAAGAGCCTAGAGTATGTAATTTTTCATTTATATAACATTGGCCAGGATGACTTATGATATATTTCCTATGTCATGAACTTTCATTTTCATTGTATTGCAAAGCCAATGCCAATTTAAAGTCTTGAAAAGGCGTTACCTTCTTTACATTTTGAATTAAGTTTTTTAATTTTTAATAAAGGAATATTTTCTGACATTCACATAGAAATTCAAAGTCTGAATAACAGGCCAAACTTATTGTCAGACAAGTGCATACTAAAAGTTATTATTGTCGATCAATTTGGTTTTAATGGTTTAATAGCTAAATGTTTAGATTTTAGGAATGTTTGTCGTGCATATTCTTTGTGTTTTTCTCTTTAGTCAAAAGGCTTGTTCATATAAAGCACTTCCTTTTTTCCTAACAGAGAGTTATTAGTCTGCATAAGTACCATATTTAATCCATCTTATGTACTTATATAATATGAGAAATGCAACTCATCTATACATGAATCTGATAGAAGGATATGAATTTTCAACAGTGCCACATCTTGACTACCTCTCCCCCCTCTCCAAAATCCTCTCTCTGATGCTTCCATGGTGGTAAATTATGTTTGTCATTATCCTCAGGCACCTGTTTTTAGTCTTTCCACCATCTGCTACATCCCTGAACTTGCTGTATTTAACGAAGTAAAAGTACATGCATGAACCTATTTCTTGTCCATATTATGCCAGCTATTGTAACTTGGAAAAATGCTTTGTACGTGCACTCCACCTGGAAGTGTATGATCACTTAACTTGTAAATACTCTGAAATCATAACTGTTAAATCACTAGCAGGGAGCCCTCTAGCCATACAATTGCTCTTTTATGCATCTGAATATGCATAATATTGCAGCTATAAAGAGGCTACACTGATCAGAGGAACTTGGAGCTTCTTAATTAGCTTTCTTGTGACATTTTGTTGCTTTTTGTAGGATAAGAAATTATAATGCATTTCTGCTATTTATAACTTTCTCTTGGCTTTGTTGTGTGTCTGAATATTTGCCATATGAACTAGACAGTATTCTTGGCCATTGTTTTACTTGAATATGAAGTAAAGACCTAGTAGATGGCATATTATAGATGGCATATTACATGAATATGAACTAGACTGTATTCTTTTCTTGCGAACTTTGCGCACATAGTCCTTTGAAGCTAACTCTCAAAATTAAATTAAAATTCATTGTAAGGCTGACAAATTTCTCTTTTTCTTGTTTTCAAAAGAATGCTGATCCTATTCATCATGCACTTCTCAAGCATCTCTTTGTTGGTTCATGTGAACCCTACTGTGGCTTCATCAAATCATGGATTTTTCGAGCAAGCATTGATGATCCTTACAGAGAGTTTTTTGTGCACAAGTCAACAAAATCTAATGCTACAAGTGAATCTGTTGATAAGTTATTTCTGACAGAAATCAAGGTACTTTCTTCCTGTTTATTTTCAGCCACAACATGAGATTTTCACATAATATACCTTTTCTTAGGTGACATATGTTCACGTCACCTATATCTGCATATATATATATATATTATATTATATGTGTGTGTGTGTGTGTACACACACACCCACAACTTTTTCCTAAATACTGATGTTTGTGTTCAGCTTAGTTTATTTATTTTATTTCCGTTTGAGGTTAAAAATTTCAGGAGCAAATTGGCATCTCAGTTCCTTGCTTTCTGAAAGATGTTCATCGTCCCCTTGTCCGAGCTGGGCTGCAACTTCAAGTTCTTGTCAAGTTTCTGAGCTTATTTAATTTTGATTTTGTTGGAAGAAGAGCTAATTCAAATTGCAATTTGGCAAATATTGAGGAAATTCTTCCTTATTGGGTTGGCATGTCAACTGATTCAGCATTCCTCTCAAACTCATTAACATTCTGCAAGCAGAGAATTGAAGCCTTGATTTGTCAGAGACAAAATATGTACCAGATGATGCTCGAAAAGCTTCAAGTATTTTTCTCAAAATTTGACATTAGAAACGAGAGGATGAATCACATGGTATGAGCGGTGATATTTGCCTGTGAAAAATTATTGATTTTAGGGTAGATCTTTAGTATCTGGCCAATTTTCCCCATATATATATCAGCAGTGCGATCAGCTCAGTTAGAGTGATACTATCATGGATATCTTCCTTCCTTCCAGAGCAATATTAGAATGCATAAGATTAGCTTGATTTATTATTGCATAGCATATATTTGCACATGTTAGACCTATCTATTATCTTGCAGTTGAGGTGCTATCAAAGATTGCAATTTCGATCTGTACTGCTCGGTATGGGCGGTATGTACCAGTCCGCCAGGTTACCGGTACCCAGACCGCCTGCTACCGGACGGTATCGCTAAAATCGATCGTCGGCGGTCGATTGAGGGAGAAATCGACTGTCGGCGGTCGATTGAGGGAGAAAAAGGGAAGAAGAAGAAGAAGAAGAGGAAAATAAGAAAAAAGAAGAAGAGGGGAAGAAGAAAGAAGTACCTCGCGGCGTCCTCGCCCATGCGCGGTCGCCGCCCTCTCCCGCGGACGATTTTTCTCCCGTGCGTGGAGACGGAACCTCTCCCCGCGCGGGGAGAAAGATCGAGGCAATGTCGCCCCTTTTTTTTTTCATTTTTAATATATTAAAATTATATTTAATATTATATTATATAATATTATAATATATTTTAATATACCAGACGGTATGCACTGTGCATACCGCCTGGTACAGGTACCATACCAGTACCGAGAAGATGTCAGTACACTGGTACGGACTGGTAGGTAAAACCCTGGGTGCTATCCATTCTTTCAGACTTATGTATCATCACACTAATTATAATTATGCTGTTTCAGGCATAGTCATTTAATTACTGTGTCGTTCGGCTTGCAGTGTTACAACGTTGAAGGAGTTATCAAAGCCTTGAACAATCATGTTGTTTTACTCTATCATAGTTTTCTTCATCACTTTCTTGTTTATTGAATGTTACTTTTTGGTTCATCTATTGCTTGTTAGTTCTGCTAAGATAATTATGATTATATGTGTGATTGGTGATGGCAATCTGAACCTTTTGATCTTCAATCATTCGATGCCTCTATTCGACACGTTATAAACCTCTATTGGTTTATCCATGTATGTATTCAATAGGTGCTGAAATTTTGTCAACACATTTCATTTGTGATTTTTTTGATCAGCCAGTGAATCGTCAGCTATTATGCTGGCATTTCTGTTTAGTGGTTATTTTCTTTCATCCACCAGGCTTCCACATTTCTCCAACGATTAAACAGCATCCTCTTGGCTACCGCTGATGTCTCACATCCTTTTATTAAAAGCAGTGGAAGTTTAGAGGTTCCTTCTACTTGCAACTTCCCCCTTTCTGTGAAGGCAATGGGAAATACATCATCTTAGTAGGAGCTCAGTTGTGGCAAAATTGGCAGTTGTTCAAGTCAGAAAGTATCATTCAGGCATGGCAAAAGAATCTTGAAATCTGTTGATACTTGTTAGGTTTTACTTGAATCGATGCTTGAATAGATCCACTGTCTTCCCTTTCTCTCATGTTGGATCACTGCCTATCTCTACTGTTAGAGCTGCACCTAACCATGTTATGTTGACATGATAGTATTGCATTGCTATGGAGTTAAAGTTGCAAGGCACTTGAACATAGTGCGAGTAAACTTAAGATGTTCTGGTGTGTAGTAAGATAACTTTACCTTATGAATAGCTTTCTATCGCTGGATTTTGTTTGCTGCACTATTAAACCTAGTATCGTAAATCATCTTTGTTGTTTCCTCAAACACTTTGTTATCTCTGTCTAATTCTTTATTAACTCAATGAACTTGTTGACCATCTGACATAGATTTATTTAGCTTTTGCCGTTCATTTGTACCTGTTCGTTGCTCAGTTCTGTTCTGCATTATTGTGATTTTCCTTGGGCAAAATTCTTGTTCTTCCTATCATAAGGAACATTTTGGTATGTTGCCAGACAAAATTTATGCATTTCTGTTGTTCAATGAACTTATTGAATTTATTAACACTAACCTACATTTGGTTTACTCATACTAATAAATATGCGAGTTTAAACAATCATCCTTTTATGGAGCTTCTTTGGAAGTAGGGGTTGTGAATTATGAGGAATTGATCATGGTTCAACATGGGTTCTTGCCAATTGACTTAGGCTTTGAACTTGCAAGTGATGTAGAGCCACATACTTGGTGCAGATTGGAGCTCTGTGTTGGCTGGTCTTGTCAAGGTGACCTCTACATGAAAACCTTACCGATATTAAGAGTTTCCAAGTGGTTTTACCTTTTGACATGGGAGTGTCTAATTTGCTATAGTCAGTTCAAGTAAATCTTGTTGATCCTATAATATTCTCTGAACTCACAATGCTTATTTCGTTGCCTTTAATCCAAACCTCTCAAATATGACAGTTCATGAGCATTTTTACTAGAGAAAGTTAAAGGTGCTTCATTAATAGGTGTATTGGAAGGTAGAAATTTAAAGCTGTTTCAAGGTGCTTTTCTTCATGACCAAGGAATACATTATAAGGATTAGTTAATAGATGTAAAACACTTAGTTTCATAGTTTCCTATGCATGAAGGGTTGTTTCATGCACTAGTACTTCTTTTGGTGTTTTAGAGTTAGAAAGGAGTTTAGAATTTGATGGTATTGGCAGAAGCTCTTTGATTTTTCTCTTAAACTATGTATCTCTTGGATGCTTCTGAATCTTTTATTACAGTTCTGTATCCTTGTATAATATCCTTTGGGTGGTGAACTATCTGTATCCCTTTGCGATTTTAAACTTGGTGGTGAATTATTTATCGATTTTATGCAAGTTCTATCTTGAGTTTGTTTCTTTTCAATCCAAAAAGATATTCCAACAAATACAACTCGACTATCGTTTTTTTTTCTTTTTCGAATCTATTCCTTTTTCTCCCTTTCCTGGTATCACCTTCACTATAGTTTTGGCAAATGAATTCCTTGATGTAATTATTAGAGAATACTTAGGTACTAAGGTCCCTCTTGTATGCATAATGCTAAGGAGTGAGAGGGAGATTGTCAACATGAATACCCTACTGCTCTAAATTCATTAGTGAATAAGGACTTCACAAAAGGAAAAACAGTCAAAGGGAAGTTTATTTGACTCCAAAAAAATTGTTAATACCTGTTGCAAGGATATGACGTTTGCGGAAGATATCCTTCAGTTTGGTAAAAGGCTTCATTCATCCTTTTTTCTAGAAAACCCTTAACCACCCACTTATGGAGCATTTCTGTTTCTTTTTTGTGACAGTAAACTTCAGTTTTTGCTCAAGTGATAGTTTGAGATATGCTTTTACTTTGATCTTTGGAAAATTGTTTCTAGTTTGAGATAAGATAGATGCTTATTGTAAGTATATGCCTGCTGACTATTTTGATTTTTATGCTGGTTGTTCTTTCATTAATTTGTTCTATTATCTCTAAATTTACTTGTTTTGCTTTTGAGTTTCCTGTCATTGTCTAAAGGAATTAAGCTGGTATTTTATTGGCACAATCACTGTGTTTTGTCTAGATATTGACATTTTTGAAGCAAATTTATTTAAGGTATTCACCAAGTAATTATTTTGTAAGTGAATCACCAAGTAATTATTTTGTCTAGATATTTCTTGATTCACCAAGCAAATTTATTTTCTAATATGCATTTATTTAAGTAATTTCCTTGTAGGTAATTCCCTTTAATAATGCCCAGAGCTTGTACAGTGGAAGAAGTTCTAATATCCCCATCATTTTGCTTTCTGGTGCCGATTATGTCTTCTCTGCAAGTACTTATGAGCCAGAAGCTACCAGGATGTATGATTCTTCATGTCTAATTTACTTCAACAAATCGTACATATTCCATTCACTCACACATCTGATACATGGTTTGATATCATTGTCATTTGTCCTTTGATGTTCATAATATACTGTCTAATGCCAACTGTTTTCTGATTTTAGATGTACAACTCAAAACGCTACTGATGCTTCTTATACATCTGATGAGTCTTCATATGAACTTGATTCATTGCACAATTCAGAAAACTCTTTTTATAGTTCTGATGAGGAAATTGTGTCTGAGCGTTTCCTTACTTCGGGCAATCATGTAATGCCACCAGAGTATCTTCTGCATTCGGATTCATTGTCCTGTTATACAATTAAAATTCCATTCCCAAACTCCAATGAAATTGGAAGGCTGTGCTTCTCTCAAGCCTCTTGTAGTATGCCTAAACAACACGGACCTGCTGTTCATCATTATAAGAATGAAAAGACAAATAGTTCTGTCTCCTTGTGTTGTGGGGATGAAAAACCAGTCATGACTCCAGTACTTTCAGATGAGGACTACAATTCTGACAATTGCTGGCCAGTAGGACTTCTGAAGGTTCCTATCTATGACATCATCAACTACAGAGGTCCAAAGCAACCATGCTTAGCTCCACAAAGTATTCAGATGACTGATGAGAACTCTAAAACCCTGGAAAATACAAAATCAGTATTTGATAAAGTTATTGTTCCATTCAGTTCAAAATTAGATACGGTTGGAAGATTTGAATTCATGGATGCTAGACTTGGACCTTGGTGTCACTACACTTTATCATCGTGGAACTCCAATGAATACTATGATCTTAGTGCCAACCCAATTTTGACAAGATTTTCTTGGTTTAGTAATATAGATATTTTAAAAGATAGAAGTTCCAATAAGAGACATCGATCACATTTCCCATACTTTAACTTCTCCTCGGTGGTTGATCCTTGTAATTTCTCAGGAAATGTTTTAGCCACCCCTGATCATGGGTTGGAAGTTGAAGCTTCTAGGATTGGGAATTCAAATCTCGCTACTGTAGGCAGTAATGGTATCTTGGCTGACTCTGGACAACATAGTATTAAAGACCAACCAGATTTAAGGCACGCATGTTCATCAAATGCATCAAGAGAGGCAGACGACACACCAGGGCATCTTCCTTCAAGCGTTTCTGGAGGGGCGCCCTGGGTGGGTTCACTACGTTATTCTAGTGGAATTGAATCTTGCGCTGAAGACAAGTGGCATGATTCAGGGGCAGAGTTTGAGGTGCCACCTGATGTTGTTATAGACAAATGCATAGTGCAAGAGATATTGCTACAGTATCCTTGAATCCACTTTTATATACTTTAATTGCTTCCACTATAATCAAACATAAATATGGTGGTATTTTCTCCATGCCATGGTTAGTAATGAACCAATTTTTTTGTGGAGCTTTATGCTGCTATTCTTCTTCGTGCAAATTGAATATTTACAGTTGAATGTCTTGACCATAGGAGATTCTTTCTCTAGCACATTGTGATACCTTCATTAAAGTCAATGTTACTTAGATGTTATGCTATCTTGGTATACGCATCCATATAGTTTTTCTTTTACTCTAACAAATTGGTTGCTATGCCAACATAACTTCTTAAGATTGTAAATTAACTTTGCTTTATCTTTAGTTCTTCATTATGTTTTCATCAATTATAATTGTAAAAGTCTTCACAGTTATGTCTAGAACAGGATGATAATTGAAAATTTCTATTTGTGTTGTCTTGTTCATTTCTTTGTAGAATTTTGTTTTGACCTTTAGAAAGTTCCACTGAATTTCCAAAGCTTGTTATTAACGGTAAAAGCTCTCTTGTGCTGAGGGATTTTCATGTTAATATACATGAAGATGCTTCCTTATAAGAAAATCAACAAAATGTGAACTTGAGATTTGAAATAAAGTATGTAAAAAATTATAGGTAAATTCATTTTTGGACATTAGGATATCCATAATGATAATTATTGCAGTCCAATTGAAACTGCATGCTAACTATTTAAGAAGTAGAAGCTTAAGGATGGAGGTGAAATTAGGAGATGTTGATGGGTTAATAGCTAATCCCTTGGCTTGGATTCAAAGGACTAAGATTCTGAAAATGTTTTGTGTTTATCATCTCCAAATTTGGTTGTGAAACTTGTAATGTATATACTATATAGCTTGTGGACGTTCTGTAGTTTCTTATTTTTATTTTTGGCAACACAATTTTGTACATATATATTTTTTTATGTGGTGATATTTGCTACATGATGCATAAGCTTTTACTAGTGGTTTTTAAATATAATGATGTCCTGTACCAAGTTTTAGCATAGGTAAGTCTTTGTTTCTTAACTACTGAAGATACAAGTATATCAGCAACTTCACTATCAAGTTGCTCGAGGAAGGTTTTGATCTGCATGAACATTTGTTGGCATTGCGGCGATATCATTTTATGGAACTGGCAGACTGGGCAGATACATTTATTATTTCTGTTTGTAAACAGGTACTCCCCTAAAAGCATCTATATAAGTGTAGTATTATGTAGGTCAATTTCTATTTTTCTTATGTTTTAAGATATATTAGTGTTTTTTCTTTCAAGAAATGGTCTGTTACTGAACCAGAGAAGAAAATAGCAGAGCTGCAAGGGATCCTTGAGTTGTCATTGCAAAGGTCTTCATGTGAGACTGATCAATACAAGGAGAGGTTATTTGTGTACATGAATGAACAAAGCATTGTGCCTGTATCAAATTCTTCAGCTGGTATGTAATGAATCTTCTGTTGCCTATATTTTCTATAAATTTCAAAATCAGTACTGGCAAATTTATATCGGTTTGTCTTATATAAAATTTGAAAGTTCAATTGGCAGGTCTCAATATATTTGATTTTATGTTGTTGGGTTACAAAGTTGACTGGCCCATCAGAATTATTGTGACACCAGCTGCACTGAATATATATGCTGAGATCTTTCGTTATCTCATTCAAGTCAGACTTGCCGCTTTTTCTTTAGTTGAGGTCTGGTACTATATAAAGGTAACCTTTTATGAGCAATTTTTTTAGTGCTAGTTTCCACAAGCTATTTCCTAGTGAAACAGACATTCTTTAGATACAACATTAGTCTGTACCATAGGCTTTTGGTTGTTTTTTTTAATGCATATTAATGAGGCATGATTATCACCAAGTTATAGACAAATCTAGGTTTGTCTTTTTGTGGATATTCATGAATCATGATTATCACTAAGTTATTAATTTAATAACTCAGTGCCCTTTCACCTACAGACCCTATATATTTCATCCTTTGAAAATGATCACGAAATTGAATTTGATAATATCCATGATTTTTCTAATGGGAGTTCTCACAATAGGTAGACTGGGTTGCATATTAGTTTTGGGAAGAAAAGAAAGCAATAACTTCTATACATACCACTTATAGTTGCTGCAGCTTTGATCTTTTCACCTGGTTGAAGAAGAGCCTAGACTTATTATCGTCAATTAGATGGCATTAGAGCAAAATTGTCAGGAAGAGCAGATTTTTAATGTGGGCTGATCTTGATGTGATCTGGATCAGGATAGACCAGTCCTGATTCTATTGTGGCTGATATACTGGCCTTTTCAGTTTTGCCAGATAATTTGCTGGAAATCACCAGTCTCTAGTAATCCTATATGAATAATAAAAAGAAGAGAACAGCGAGTAAAAGTGGACATGAAAGAAACAGGGAAGAGGAAGAATGCAGGGTGGTGGAGGGGGCCTACCTCATTGGACGTTTCTGCCATGTGTGGAATGTTCTTGTTGCTCACTAGATTGTGGGAAAAATGGTTAGACAGTGACTGACAGAGGAGAGCAAAATTCGAAGAGTGATGATGAGAGAGGAGAGTTGCACTGAGACATTATGGGATGTACATGCAAAAAATAGAAGAGTTTTGGTTGATGGGTATGGTGTTTATTGTTTCAAATCATGCCGTGTATTGCGTAGCATAGAAGTCAAAGTTGATGGGTATGGTGTTTATTGTTTCAAATCATCTTTTCCCATGGATGAGTTTAGAGGTCCATAGTATACTGAATGGTGTATGGGTTGCAATTGCATATCTGATTGCTTTTTCTTTTCCTTTCTTCTTTTGTTGGAAAACATACATTGGAAAACCACACTTAATGATATATATGTAAGGCCTAAGCTCTATATTAAAAGAAATGGTTTTTAATTTTCTTGGTGAAGTGGCATTTGCTAGGATGTCGATGGGATTTCCACGTGTTTTTAACCTAATAACCTTTCTGTTGTTACAAAAACCGGAGCAATCTAATCTAACTCGTCATTTGAGATTAAATAACCTCGATGATGGTTCAGTCCAATTGACAACATCTGGATGTTCAGTTTGGACAATTGGCAGCCACATTTCGGTCTAAAACAGGACTGTCAAGGTGCTAGAGCCCAATTTGGTTGGGAAACAAAAGATCCAACTCTTAGGAGACAGACAAGGGGCCTTGTGCTAGTCTTGAGCACAACATCCTATTAACACAATCAGTTAACAAGTTGAAGAGACCATTATGATTATTCTGAGAAATGAGAATTGGTCAATAAAAGTTTCTGTTGCATGTCTATGCTTTTTCTGAAAACAAAAATGTAATAGAAAATTAATATGTATTTGCAGCTTCCAGTCCAAGATTTTAAACTGTTTCTTACTGTAATTATTAGCTGTCGATTTTCATTTGTAGTCATCAATCCATGCAATGTTGGAGCTTTGGTGTTTGTTTTAAGGCCTAGAATTTCTATCCTCCGGAAGATAATTTCTATGGGGAATCTTTGCTTAACATGCCAGTTTGCCTTATGCAGGTAAATATAATAGATCAAGTGATCAACAATTCATCAACCTTGGTTTGATGGTCCTGGATGTGTTGTGTTGTATTATTTTAATGATTTGTAATATTGGGGTTGATTTTCAGCTTGATTAGAAGTGGTAACTGAAGGAAGATCACCAAAACTAGGAATTGGCTTTGGAAGGAACCATACATAATTAAAATATATTATACATTTTTTTTATTTGATGAATTTATTTGCTTTTACCACTTCTATTCTGCTTTTGTGTTCCCTGCAATGCTCTTTTTAGCCCATGATAATATGTAAACACTTTATAATTGGCTTTCAAAATTTTTAATCCTGAACTAACAGGCCTATCATCAGCGTTCCATATTGCGTGGTCAAGATTTGAAATTTCACAAAATAGACTTGCAAATCTTGATAAAATTAAGGTACTAAACATCATTTTCTTTCCGTTGGTGAATGTCTATTTGTTACTGTAAAGTTCACATTTGTATGGATGGTTTTGTAATGCATGTTCTGAGTTCATAGATAGTGAAATCCATGAGATTGTTTGCAGTCAATGCCTGATTACACATTGTCTGCAGGGCCTTTTACCTGGAAACTAATGTCTGCTGATGGCTTTCCATTGTACTTTTTTTCATATTAAATTATTTCTTTGCTTTCCAATGCTCATATGAGTAGCTCTTTCTACAAAGGTTATTTGGCGATCACATCTATTGCTATTTTTCATTTTAGTTCTCTATTTTTCACATGCTTCTAAGAGCACAAAGCACTGATCATTCATTTTTCTCATTTGACATTATTATAAAACTTTGATGCATTTTAATTTTTAATAATGCAATCAGAGATATGTTATGGTTCATGGTTGGTATCACATATATAAGGTTCATTACCAACATCTCATGTCATTGATGCTTGATATCTTCAAATATTTTCCATCGTATATTATAGATAAATCCTCTTATGCAAAATTTTGGATTCAGTTTTAGGATCAAAAGTGGAAATTTGGGGTAGAGATCAGCCGGGACTGGTATCTTTGCAGATATCTCTATGGTACCTTCTAAAATATATTATGCTTGCATGTAGGCCTGCAATTTTTATCAGGACTTTAACTGACCAATTATTTTGTAGGGCACTGGTGCCCATATGAACTTTAGATGGGACTGCTTATTTAGAGGAGTGTGCATGTAAAAGATAAATACTCCAAAAATTCAGAGTAATCTAAAAGTAATATGAGCAATTGGAAAATGAGAAAAATGTGGGAAAAAACAAGAAAAACATCTACACCAAAAGGCACTAGGAAGTCAATGAAACATGTTATACATGATTGTGTACCAGAAATTTGATGAATGTTATCGATGATTACCTTACCATGTACCAGTCCCATGTCTATCCTTGAAGAACTGATGTATTGCCACACTGAGCAATGGACAGCACCTGCCTTTGCTGATTTAAACAAAGACAAAGAAGAGGGAACAAAAAGGGTAAAAGACAAGTGCTTACTTCTCTCTTCTGATGTTATGCCCCAATTTGGATTTTTACTCAAATGGGTAAAAGATCCAAATTGGTCGGTCAATGATATGTTATCAACTCAATGGGAATCCATATGCACATTATTCCATGAAAAATCACTAGTAACATTTACCTTTTGCATAACCTTAGAGCAACAAGTATGTGGAAGAATATCATATGTCGCTTAAACAAAACCTAGTTGAATTGATCAATGCTTGTTTAGGTCATTAGATGGTAGGATTTGAAAGACTACTGTGGCCCGTAAACTGTGTCTTCTACCTTTGCTGATGGCATAATTGTCATTTAGCTGCATGATGCTGTCATACAGAATCAGGTTACTTTCTTGTAGCAAATCATGTTTAGGACTACTGAAAATTGATTGTTGGTTGACTGTAAGAACATACAAAAGCCTGGTAAAAAGCTTGTTGTTCAATTGTTTCACAAATTTTCAGGCAACAAATGAATCACTTTTTGTCTGCTCTGCAACAATATCTGCATTCACAGTTGTCAAATGTCTCCTGGACTCGCTTTCAACATTCCCTTAAGCATCAGGTATAATTTATTTTCTTGAAACAATATCTTTTCTACCTTAAAAGGAGTTGCCAATAAACAAGGCTTCCACCATACATGTTTTAGGGATTGTTAATTCTGCAGATCCTTACACTGCATGTGTAGATATTTTCCTTTTATTGATTCCACAACCCCAAAGTTGTGTGGAACAACCTTATTACTGCAGTGTTGTCTGATCAAGTTACCTAAGACTTGCTGTGAGTCTGTGACTGTTTAATTGTCAGAATAATTATGAAATGATGCTGGAAGAGGTCACTCACATGATTCACTTTAGTCAATGTTGTAAGCTGAATGTTTGGTATCTTAGAGAAGATGCTAATTAATTCCTCTAAACACAAGTAACTTTCTGAATAGGGTGGATTTGTACCATTTGGTCAACTTTGCTGGAATATTAACTATTATGCGACTGCAGTGTAATTACTGACTCTTCTGACAAGAATTCTCCAAGGCATTCGACAATTGTCTTCTGTAAATGGGACTCCTGATAAGAAATTGAGAAAGAAAAATGAAAATGAAGTAGACAATATAATAAAGAGGATGCTGACAAAGTAAAGGAGAACAACTATATTCTGGTTTAGAAAGAATATGACAAAGATTAAAAGAAGTAATTTGCAAAATATAGGAATGTAGTAATGAGAAAATGGTGCTAAATGAAAGAGGTGAAGAATATTTTAGGACCACTAAACTTTCTGATGGCTGGAAACAAAATCTTGTGGACAACCAAAGGATATTGGAGACTTTTACTGCATGAAAATATTTCTTCTTGCAAAGTTATTATTCTGGTGCATTTCTGTCCCACTTAATGAATGGCTCAGATGTATCTTTTTACTCTAAAACCTCTTAATCATCTTTTTACTCTAAAAAATAATCCCTTTTCACATTTGACTTGGGGAAATGTAATAATAGTTTTGAGTTCAAGTTTCACAATATAAGATCATGGAAGAGTGAAGAATAGGTGATATCACGTTTATATATACCATAAATGTTCAATAAACTTGTCCAATTCTTTTCTTGTTGAGTTGCTCTTTGTTTTGATGTTTACTGACCAGACATTGAGGAAGTCGATCTTCAATCGTCTTTATTGTCTTGAAGGAAAGTGATCATGTACACAGCAAATGCCACTGCTCATCTTCTGCTAAGAAGCATCAGTAGATTCACTTCCATCATTTCATGAGAAATTATAAATCGCATATTTCAATTTGTACATCTTCAGAATTTTCAACCTATCAGTCAGCTATCGACAGCAAATTTATAAACATGATATATCAAAAGTCAAAACAGCCATGAGGAGCTTTGCGCTCCAGTATTATTTTGTCTTTTATAGTATGTTGTTAGCTGCCAGGCTGCACGACACAAAAATTGTTGCTGCTTTTCTGAAAAGGTTATTGTTTAACTTTTGATTGGTGACGTTTGCGCAGGTCAAAGACATGCTAGACTTAGAATCTGTGCACATGTCATATCTTGCGGAAGCTTTGCACATGTAAGTAAATTGTGGATTAACCTCAGATATTGCTCTCAAAACCATTGCTCATTGTTAAATCACAAGACAACTTAGATCAATGAGGACAAAATAATGAAAAGGAAAACAAGGGGGGCCACAATGCTCTATGGCACTTATCTACTTTCCCTTGTTATGTCAGAACCTCTCACATAAATTTTTGAATGCACTTTAACTTCAGATTCCAAGTGGTTCTTCATGGCTGTGAATAATGAGTTCTCTGCATCTGTTTAACAAGTTGTCTCACTGGAGCAAGTTTACTGTTTTCCCTTTCAGATGCTTTTTATCTGAGGACACAAAGCCTGTAGCTGTTATCATAGAAAACATTTTGCAATGTGCTTTAGACTTTGGGCTGCATCTAACTGGAGGTCGTTTATATGCTGGAACCAACAGACCAGATCCATTAAACTTGCAATCTGACATAAACCTCTGTAAGGTACTAGCTTATTTCTCTCATTGATGTTGTATCTTGTTCTTTTGAAGTCATCGGTAATGGTTAGTTCTCTGCGTTGGATGTTGTGTCCAGTCAGAAGATGAATCTTTTGTATTCCATATACATGGAAAAACACTGACTTGATATGTTGAACACAGTATAAAGTCTCGTGGGCTGTTTTTCAAATTATAAGTGGTTTCTGAGTTCATTCATGTCATGCTGCAGGTTTCCACAATTCAAACAATATTTGAAAGAAATCTCAAAGATTTGTACCTGTTATATCTCAAGTCTCCGAAGCATGTTGACTTCAGTCTTTGTCATTTCTGGGATCACCTTAACTACAATGAGTACTACTCCAACATCTTCAACAAAGACACTGGCTACTTGTGCTTGTGAGACCATTTCCAGATTTATCAACAGTTTGCAGACGAGTGTGTGAATATGATGGAGATGATTCCAATTAGAATCCAGGCAGGCGATAACTGGATACCGTTATTTGCAATACTGTGATCTCAGAGGCAAGAGAAACATCTCGGAACTGAAGCAGTTTCAGTATCATGGTCAGTCATATAGCATTCTGCAATTTGGCAGAAGACAGAATCCAATTACTTCATTGACTTCTTACAACTTAGATTCTACATTTCTTGAATTCTGCCACTTTGAAGCATCCGCGACAGCACGTGGAATCTAATGGGTGCATGACAGATTCAGTTTACATGTTTCACAGCAGTCGCTTGTCATTTCTTCCTTCATCAACCAAGTCCAAATGTAGTTCTTTTAGATAATATGCCGTTTTGATTGCGATTGTTGGTAATCCTCTCTGATACACCGAAAAAAGATAACGGCTCTGCCAAATGTATAATATGGTGTAATCCGTGTTGTGTAAATTGTAAGAAAGTGTGATGCGATGTTTGATTCTTGGTTAAATGTAATGTATGATTCCTTGTATCGTTAGACTGTTGATGCTTAGGAAGAATTTGGGTTGGCTTATGAATTTTGGAGGCATCTGTCATATTTTCCATTAATTAGATATTTCAATTATATTTGATATAATTAGAGATAATTTTAAGAATACATGTGAATGACCCTAAGGAATTGAGAAATACCAATCCATTGTTATTGATGTTGTTGTTAGTCTATTTGGAATTCACCTTTGACTCTTTATGCCTCAAGATCTCATCCGTGATCACCTTTGACTCTTCATTGTTATGGGTTTGAGCTCTAAGATTGACAAAATTAGTGATCAGCAGTTTTATTCTGATAACAAAACATGAAAAATGAATCTTCGAGCTGTGACTGAACACCAGAACAAGTGTAGTTGAGTTATGAATCCAATCCAATATGTCATTTGATATTTGATTCTTTCAATCCTCACTAAAACTTGGGATTTCTAACAGTGCCTTTGAGGATCCATACCAAATTTCTTCGAGTATGATCCAAGCTTCAACTAGAGATTTCTCCTCTCAAATAAGGATGAAATCGAGATATGCATCCGGGGAAAAAAAAAAAAAACAGAACACAGGACAAGGCAAAAATGTATTGAACAGAGAAGCATCACCAATCTCCAAACTTGTATTGCATTTTGTGATGTTCACAGAAGAAGATCACCCGAAAATTACACAAGCAAGTGTTTGCAGATGATACAGCAGATGTATGCGTAGATTGCACATCGACAAATTAGGGTGGGAGTTGCAGATAGAACATGAAGGCAATGGTGATGGCTCATCTCCCCTGTTCTGAATTCTGTTTCCACCCATGGCACAAACACAACCTTTCCATCATCGATGTCAACATGAGCCAAAGCCAGTGTGACTGCCATTTTTTTGCCAAATAAATCCCAGCTTAGTGTACTGATACATTCTTATCATTTAGATTTCAACGAATTAGAATAGCTAAAGGGAAAACATTTACGATGAATTGAACTCATCTCAGAAGTGCGAGCAATTCGGATACAAAGAGAGAGAGAGAGAGGAATGAAGGCTTACCGAGGGTGCAGGGCCTCTCACAACCTTGCCTTGGTTGTTGTACTGGAGATCCATGTCCGGCACCCTGTCGGCGGGGATGCTCGTCGCCTGGCAAGTGATCGTTCGGGCTTCTCTCCTCCTTTCCCAGTCACGGCAGCCCCCCCCCCCCCCCCCCCTCACGGGCTTGCGAAGAAGAGCTCCGGATGGCGACGACATCCCATTCTTACTCGTGCACAGCTGTACGTAGGAACGGCTGAGAAGAGCTGATGACGGACAGTGCAGGGGAAGAAGGTTGGTGCAGTACCTGAGATGGGGTCGCAGCCGTCGAGAGAGTAGTGGTGGAAGTCATGGGGCGTGGGAGGAAATAATAAAACAAATTATTTCGATTTGAAACGCTTTCAATAAAAAAAATAACTTAATATTAAACGATAGATAAAAAAACTAATAACACTTACAAGATTACCTCTAAATACACGCACTCTCTTCTACTCTTGCTTCAAGGTCCTATTTATATGACATAATAGTAAATATCACACATTAATTTTTTCATTTCACTATCTCACCCATGATTAATAAATATCCTCACTTCTAAGCCATATAGCTTGACATACTGCTGATGTCGCAACTACATACTCTACTTCCGATGTTAACAACGCAGTTGTTGCTTTCTTCTTTGAACTCCAAGATATAGCTCCTGATCCAAGGCTAAAAATATTACCTGAAGTGCTCTTTCCATCATCCAATCTCTTGTCCAATCATTATCGGTAAAATTAAATAATTTATATTTAAAATTATGAGAATACCAAATTTCATAATCTGTAGTTCCAGCAATATAACGTAGAATTCTTTTAACCGCTCCGAGATGATGTTTACTTGGACTTTGCATGAACCTGGATGCTACACCAACAGAGAAAATAATATCTGGTTGAATATAAGTTAGATAGATAAAACCTCCAACTAAACTTCTATAGTATCTTGCATTTGTCAAATCTGTACATCTTCAAGTTTTAATTTCTCATTTATATATTCATGGGTGTAGTCACAGGTTTCATTTAATCATGTTAGATTTTTTTTAACAGATCCATTGTATACTTTCTTTATGAAATAAAAAATTTCATCTGATCCTTGCTTCACCTCAAACCCAAGAAAATAGTGCAGTAAACCTATATCTTCTTACATTTCTAACTTATTCATCATACATTTTTTCAGATGAACTCATATATATAATATCATCAACATAAAGGCAAACCATAAGAATATTATGTTCACATTCATTCTTTAGATAAAGGGTAGGTTCATTGTCACTCTTTTTAAATCTATTTTGATGGAAATAATAATCGATTTTAATGTACCACGCTCTTGGAGCTTGTTTATGCCCATAAAGTACTTTCTTTAGCTTATATACCTTTTATTCATGTCCTTTAACCAGCAAAACTTTCAGGTTGAGTAACAAAAACCTCTTCTTGTAAATCTCTATTTAAAAACATAGATTTTATAATAAATTGATAAACAGACCAACTCAAATAAGCAGCTAAAGCCAAAAAGGTTCTCACGGTTTCAAATCTAGCAACTAGAGAAAAATTATCATCAAAGTTAATACCTTATTGTTGCGAATATCCTTTTGCTACAAGTCAATCCTTATGCTTTTGGATACTTCCATCTACATTATACTTTGTTTTGTACACCCATTTCAAACCAATACCTTTCTTTTCTTTCGGTAGATCCATTAGCTCACAGGTTTTATTTTTCTCAATTGACTTGATTTTCTCATTCATTGCTTTTCGTCGCTCCTTTCAACTGCTTCCTCAAAACTTACAGGACCTGAAATAAATAAAGCAAATGTTGAATCATAAATCTCTGTTAATGATTTAAACCTTCCTAGAGAGGTTTCATTTAAGAAATTATTTGTTGAATTTGAACTGCTACTAGGTGAGGTTGATGATGAACTTGTTGGAGCAGGATCTGTCACTTGATTCAGTAGAGTAATTAGTTATGCTGGAATACGAATTTATGCTTCACCTTCATTGATCTCTCAATTCAAACTTGCCCTTTCATCAAACATAATATTTCTGTTAATAATAACTTTGGCACTTACATGATTATATAATCGATATGCTTTGGATTCTGCAGAATATCCAATTAAGATATATTTTTCATCAAGCTTATAATGATTTTATGAATTTACCAAAGCATAAGCAATACAACCAAAAATTCTTAGATGGCTTACACTTGGTTTTATACCATATCAAGATTCAAAAGGAGTTCGATTCATAACAGCCGTTGTTAGTGAAATATTCAATAAATAAACTGCTATTTCAATTGCTTTTGCCCAAAACTGATTCGAAAAATGATTTCCTTTAAGCAAACTTCTTACGATTTCAACAACAATTCGATTCTTATATTCAGCTACACCATTTTGCTCCGGTGTATATGGTGCTGTCAATTCCCTACGAATATCATTTTCTTCATAAAAGGAAATAAACTCATTAGACGTAAATTCACCATCTCTTTATGTCCGAAGTGTCTTTATGCATCTACCACTTTGCATTTCTACAAGTGCCTTGAATTTTTGAAAGTTATCAAATGCTTCATATTTTAATTCCAGAAAATATACCCAACTCATGCGACTATAATCATCATTAAATAACAGAAAATATCGGCTTCCCTCAAATGATTTTGTATTCATAGGTCCACATAAGTCAGTATGAATTATTTCAAGATAGTAATATGCTCTCTATGCTTTTCCAACAGGAAATTGTTTCTTACTTTGTTTGTCATAAATGCATCATTCACATACATCAATCGTATTAATTTTAGTCAATCTATAAATTATTATTTTTTTATTTAATAACCTTAAACCCTAAATATTAAGATGTCCATATCACAAATGCTATAAATTTGTCTCATTCTTTTGATTTGCAATAATAGCATGTTTCTCAATATTTGAAATATCAATTTAAAACATCTTATTTTGCGTCTTGCAGACATTTACTATAATCACACCAGATTTTTTATCTTTAATAATGCATGAACCATCATCAAATATAATTGAATATCCAATATCTATCAATTATCCAACACTTAACAAGTTATGTGATAAGCTAGGAACATAGCAGACATTATCAAGGTGTTTTAATTTGTCTTGATTTATCTTTACCTCAATTGTTCCTTTTCTTTCTACTTGGATTTGCTTGCTATCTCTAAGTTTAACTTTCAACTTGTGAGTTTCATCAATATCTCTAAATATTGATCTTATGCCTAACATATGATTAGAACATCCACTATCCAAAAATCAAATATCATTTGAGATATCATTAACTTGTGAATGAGTTATAAACAACTTACTATTATCTTCATTTTCCTTCACATAGCTTACTTGCTTTTCTCTTTTCCAGTAATATACCTTCATATGATAAAATTTATTACAGTAGTGACATTGAATTTCACTCTTGTAGTTTTTCTGATTATAGTTTGATTGTCTTTCAACATGCCCATCAAAGTCTCCTCTTTCTTTTCCTCTTCTATTTCCTCTACTATGAAATCCTCCTCTACCACATCATATATTTTTTTTTTTATCTTCTTTTGAAGTAGAAGACTCTCCCTTAACCTGAAATAATTTTTCCTCACTTTTTTCAAATGACCTGTTTAACCTTGCTTCATGTGCTTGCAAAGAACTCATTAGTTCATCAAATGAATAAGTAGATAAATCTTTTGACTCTTTAATCGCCGTAATAACATGATCAAATTTCGAAGTTAAACTTCTAAAAACTTTTACAATAATTATATGATCATAAAGATGTTCAACATAGGATTTTATTTGACTAACAATTTAAGTCACTCAAGAAAGAAAATTTTACACTGATTCATTGCTTTTCATAAATAAAATTTTAAACTCATGGTGAAGGGTTTGAAGTTTTACCGTAATCACCCTCGATGAGCCTTGAAATTCATTTTGAAGTATCAACCAAGCTTGTCTTGAGGTTGTCGTTGTTGTAATTCTTTAGAAGATTGTCTCATGCGCAGCTTGTTGAATGAAGAACAATGTCTTTGAGTCATTCTTTCTATTCTCCCTCAGCCTAGTTTCTTCATTTGGCTCTGCATATCCATTCTCTATCAAATCTCAAAGATCCTGAGACTTGAATAGAGTCTTCGTCTTGATATTCTAAAATTCGTAGGATTTGCTTGAGAAGATGAGAGTAAGGGGTTGAGACATAGAATTATCATTAAAAGTCATAATTCTCAGTTCAGATTGAAATAAGACTATGATACCATAAATATTGAGGAAGAAGGAACAAAAAAACAATAAAATAGAATATTACGATCTAATTAATGAAAACGCTTTCAATTAAGAAAACGATATAATATTAAACAGGAGCTAAAAGAACCAGAACACTTACAAAATTATATCCAAATACACACGCTCTTTTCTATGCACTCTTGCTTCATTCACTAAGATCATATTTATAGGACATAATATTAATTACCTCGCATCACTTTTTTCATCTCAGTATCTCACCCATAATTAATAAATACCCCAGTTACCTGTTAAACTAGCTCAAAAACTACTAAATATTAACCAATACTCCTCATCGTATAACTAACATCAATCAATTCTAAACAGCTTCGTCCTATCTCCAACAGATGCCGAGGACTGCCTCCTCAGGCACCGCCTCCCTGCCGTCTCTTATGTGAGGTGCTTCGGTTGGTGGAGAAGCCATTGGCGTCATGCGGCTGCAAGCTCGCCCTTTTGCTGCATTACGTGGTGGCGAGATACGTCTCGTACGTATTTGCTGCAACTGATGGTTTTCCTCTGCATGCGGATCCCATCCAAGTCCAGCTTCCGAATCGGATCGTTCGATCCCATGCTGCCGCAAGGCTAATTCCAGGCGGCGGATCCCATCCAATTACGCTTTGAAACAGAATGCTCCAATTCAGCATCGCAATCGTCGGTTGATGAGGGCCCGCACGATGATTAGATCCGCTCCAACTACTCTTCGAGAGGGAATCTTTCAAATTAGCATTGCTGCTATGAGGTGGGATCCTCCCATCCCCAAATCACGGCCGTCGATCGATGCGGGTCCCACGTGCGGAAGGATGTTATGTTATGTATAACGGTCCAAACGACATGATCGTATTTTTCAGTATATAACATAAACAACCTTCATCAACATCGGTCAAAATAATTCAAAATTTACCCGACATGTTCATACCCTTCTTACGACAATCCAACCGGTGGAGCCCGCTCGTGAGGTGTCAGGTCAGTGTGAGGAGCTGACGACATTGGTAAGTTTGGTAGGGCTTTTTCTTGGTACATGCAAATTAGGAACCATAGTCTGTACCGTGTCTGGCACCACACATCTAGCCTCTCGCACCTCCGCGCTCTGTTATTTACCTGATCCCACCCCCTCCACCCTCTCTCGCTCTCTATCCATGGCGACTCTCTCTTCCCCACATCATTTCTCCTCCTCCACCGCTTCTTCTGCTTCTCCACCACCACCTCCTCCTCCACTCCAATTTCCTCTTCTCTCCTCTCCGTCTCTCCTCCCAAGTCTGGTCGACAGATCATCATCCCATGGGGTAAGGCTTTCGTCCCCTTCTTCCTCCCGGAGGTGGGCGAGCTTGCGCCGGAGGCCCCGCGTTCGTTCCTCCGCCTTGCTCTACGGCGGTGGAAGGCCAGTGGACACCCAGACGCTTATCGTCACCGCCAGCGTCCTCGCCGCCGTCGCTCTTTCCCTCTTTCTCGGTCTCAAGGTCACTCCTCTCCCCTACGCCCTTTTTACCTCGGAGAAAAATCCCGATTTCGAAGCGGGGTGTAGGGTTTTGACGAGAAATGCGTGATTGGTTCTCTCTTTCCCCTTCTTTCAGGGTGATCCGGTGCCATGTGAGAGGTGTGGCGGTAATGGTATGTTCCATTTTGGTTCTCTCGATTTCATCTCAATTTTTTTCTAAATTAATTGTTCTACATAGCCACCATTGATACTTTTGTTTCTTGAATTAGGTTTTGTTTTGATAAAATAACTCCATTAATTTGGGATGCGTCTATCTAATTTATAGTTACTGAATTGTGTGAGACAGGCAGTTCCTGTTGATTCATGACACCATTCTAGTGGAAAATATTGTACTTGAGTTTATAAACCAAGGAACAAATATTCACCTTATCTTTATTTGCTAATTACAGATTACTGTGTCAATTTGGTCTCTCTATTGGTACCGAACTCTAGGAATATGCTGTTTAAGTGAAATCTTTTGTAGTTGTTCAGTGGAAAAATGTATATCCATTTGATCTGCATGTAAATCATTTCTTGTGGAATGTGGAACAAAAGGGCTAGGCTTGACCTTTTCTCTATCTCCTAATTTATAAGATGACTAGGTATCACTTTGTTCTTTAACTATGTGTATGGAAGGGTATAACAGAAATGATACAAGAAGCTCAAGACTTATTTACGTAGAGTTGAGTATTTTGTCATTGAACTCACCCTTTGTATCAAGCCATTGGCAAGGAAATTGTATCTGGTGTAATGGAAAAGGGATACAAGTGTACTGACGGTAGCTATACTCGCTATTATATGTATTTTATACCAGACTTCCCTATTATATGTATTCTATACCAGATTAACCATTATACTTATGCTATACTTCCCTATTGTACTTATGGCATACTGGATTTCTCTATCACACTTACTGTATAATGGATTTTTTGGATTATACTTGTGATATGCTAGACTTCATTATTCTGCTTGTGCTATAATGGATTGTTTGGAAATGTGGTGGCAATTTCATCTCCAGAACGCCTTTTCGTAGTCAAATCATGTTGATTCCTACTTCCTATAGAGTAATAGGATATTCATTGTAAGATAAGAGGAAGTGAATTGCAATGCTTGTTTGAAAGTCATTCTTTTGCACCTTTTTTTCATGCGTATTTGTATACATTACTTTCCACTCAATTATTGTTCTTCTAACATTGTTTAGTTACATTTTGTGCAAGTGAATGCATTCTGGGATGCTTTTTTGCATTGTAGGCCCAAATGCAGAGGGATTCTGTATTCATAATATTAGCTAGAATCAATTACCCTGTGTGTCCAAATGATGTAAAGATTTCACTGCAACTCTAATCATTAGGATGGTGTATAATGAAGCCAAGCTCTATGGCAAGACATGAGATGCCATTTAGGAGTTTAAACCTGACCAGTAACTTGGATGTTTCAGTGGATTTCATCATTTTTTTTTAGTATTCTGGTCTTTAGAGAAAGCATGAAAGAAAATATACAACTATGCATAACTTGTTTGACAAAGGTACTAAGATACATAGTCGATGATGTATTACTGTTGCCAGTAATAAATGATCTTTCATGATTCTACACCATAATCCAAGAACTCTGATTTGCTGCTTTTCTACAGGAATCAAGTTATTTTTGGAAAGAAATGGATCTAAAAGTTTTCACTTTTCTGCTTAGGTGGCACAAAGTGTGTTTTCTGTGACGATGGTAAAATGAAGCAGGAAACCGGTCTAGTCGATTGTCGGGTGTGCAAGGGTGCAGGTATTTTCTTAATGAAATTTTGTAGTGCTTCATATATCAATAACCTAGTTATAAATTTGAGAATCTCTTGTTGCTTTGCGTACTTGGCACTCTTTAAGTAATGCTAATGCTGTAGGTTATGGAACATTCACCAAAAAAAGTGATACCTGATGTTGAAAAAACATTTAATTAGGCTTAGTTTCTAAAATCCCAACGTCCTTATTTGTTAGGTACCAAGTAGCATTACAGCAGGCAACATGATATGATAAATTAAACAATCTGACATAAAATAACCTGGCTTTGGCAACATAGTCTGGATGATGAATTTTCCTTGGACAACAAGGGTTAATATGTGTGGGTGATGTCTCGTTCAGCTTCTATATTTCTAATTGCCTTTTTTTTGCCCCCTCCCCATTGTTGGTTTGATCACAATGCTGATGAGAACTAAGTGAATTGATGTAGGGCTGATACTATGCAAAAAATGCGGGGGTTCTGGATATTCAAGGCGCTTGTGAACTATATATGTTTGATTACTAATTCTTGCACGCCATTCTGCACACCAACAATTTGCAACTAATAATGTCACCGAGAATATTTTGTTGATTGGTGGTTGGTTACTTGAGAATTCCAGTCACCTTCAAGTGTTCCTGAAGCTGTAGCGCATTTCCGATCAGATCAAAATTGTGAAGAGCATGTCAAAATGTAATTAGATCCCTGCAAATGTCTCCTGCATCGATGAGCAGGTGGGTTTGTTCCCATTGAAATGCATGATTATTTATTTGATGATTTCATGCCTAAATTTTCATTTTCATTTTCATTTCGTGTCTTGCTTATCTGGTGGTACTCAATACTTCTCGTTGCGATGATGTGTGATCATTTTCAGCTTCATTCTTTGATGATTTTACAGGGTTTTCAGCTTGATTAATAAATAAGCTTTGCCCCGAGGGTTTATTTCTACACATACCGACGTATCCTACCTTCCCTGTCATTGGATTAGCTTCTTACGATAAGTGCAGCCACAAGACAGGTAGGTAGGTAGGTAGGTAGCTTCTTTCGTACCGGGAAGTTTGTGTCTTTTAAGAGAGAGAGAGAGAGAGAGAGAGAGAGAGAGAGAGAGACCGTTATAGACGACGCTGTTACCGGCCTCGCCCTTTTGAAGTCGATGCCGAGAGCGACGGAAGGGGAATCCGAAGAGGGAAAATTGATCCCTTCTCCCTCTTTCCCCAATCTTTTTCTTGGCGTCAATCGGACACGGGCGTAAGACGCGGGGTCAGTTGGGGTTGGTTGGCGGCGGCCGATGCGACGATGATCTCGAAACCCTCCGCGCGAGTGATCTCCGGTTTCCGAAGCCGTGCGGCGCTGTTTCTTTCGTTCCTGACACCAGCCTCCGGGGTTAGCTGCCGCGATGGAGGGGCAACGAGGCCCGCACCGACCTACAGGGTGGTGAATGCAATCATCGAGAACGAGGACGACGAGCATTCCGGCCATCGGAGGGTATGCCTGGGTTTATAGGCCCACGGCTTCACCGTTTGATGGTGCAACTGCGGCTGAAGGGCGATCCGGTAGCTCCACCACGCTCGGCAGGGAGCGCTGGAATCGGTATGTGCTCTCTCTCTCTCTCTCTCTCTCTCTCTCTCGAGTTCTCAACCATCTTAACCATACAAATTGCTGGCTATATCGAATCTTTAATTCTTTTGTACCAAGTAAGTCTTCATCAGTGGCAATGCAAGGTCCTTTGTGTGTTTTTCTCGAAAAAGAAAAATAAAATTGATATTAAGCGAGAAGTTAGCACTCATATAGTATCATCAGTCTTACTATGGATGTTTTATTTTTCAGCTCATACTAAGTTTTAGGGCGTGGGAACATGGCTGCTTGTTCTGCATACTCCTCATCATTGGCTACTTGTTGTGGGAACACCTCGATTGCGCTACTTGTTTTCCACCCCTAAATCTTGCTTGATGCAGGTCCTCATTTGGTTGTTATCGTAGAAAAAACGTCAAGTGGTTTTATTTATTATGATTTGATTGGGAAATGTATGGGTGGCATCAACTCACTGGTTGTATCCTTGTCAGTGATCAGACCTGTCATTTCCACTTCTCATTGCAAGCTGCGAAAGACGAGTAAAATTATTCCTGGCCTTTTCCGCCTGTTAAAAGGTTTCTTGCCGTTTCGGACTTGCAATGGGTGGCGTTACCATATTTTTTAACTCAAGGGATGCGACACTAAGGCAGGCTGCCCCAAGGAAGGGAAGGCTTCTAATGAGAAGTAGTACTACTCTCTTTGGATCAATGGTTAGGTTTCCTGTGTGATTTCTGTTCCCTTTTCCTTTTTGTGTCTTATTATTACCTGCAAACTGTTCCTTTCTGTGTATGATTGGATTCTCGATCCATGCAGAGATGATCTTTCACTTGGTGGTGTGAACAGGAAGCTCTAATATTATTGAACTGACATACTTTTTGGCTTGGAACACTTAAATACATAGAAATCTAAGGTGATTGATCTCAGACATCTTGGTGGTGTTTATTATATCTGTTTTTCCCTTCAGATATAATGTTCAGTCTCCCACAGTGATTTATGTGTATATACAATTGTTTTTTTTTGTGATGAGACTTTTCATAAATATCACATACTAATTATCCCCTTTGCATGCCTACTGCAAGACCACAGAGGCTTCGAAGGGCAGGATGGAATGGCTGCGCCACAGTCACCGCCACAGACGTTCCCTTCATCTTCAAGTCACCTTGGCTTCCTCCTCCTCGCCTTCCTTCGACCGGGAGACGGAGGACGTCAGGCTCTTCCCTTGCCCCTTCTGCGACAACAAGTTCCTCAAGTTCCAGGCTCTTGGGGGGCATCAGAACGCTCACAAGAAACGAAGGACCATGGCTGGATGGAGCTCCTCCTCCCCTCTATCTTGCTCCATTCACTTTTCCTCTCTCCTCACCGCGGGTGTACTACGCCGCCATTTCCCATCGCCTCCCACGGATCCAAGTCTGTCCCGCGTGAGAGCTTCGACTCCCCTGGACCGCCTCGCTTCGCTGCTGGCCACTGGGAGCGGGAACCGAGCAACGGACGCCTCTGGAGACGAGACCATCGATCTCCTGAACTGGCAGAGGGGTTCCCACCATCCACAAGAGCTCTTGGCCGATGCCTCCAACTCCGACGGATGCCCGACCGAGCTTGGTCTTTCTTTTAAGCTCTAGTAGAGAGCTCCGCCGTCGCACGTACTTGTCTCACTCTCCTTTCCTGGTTCACTGCTTGTGTCAGGCCTTCGTTTTGTTCTGTTTAGCTGAACTGGCTTTTGCTTTGCCTTTGCCCATGACCCCTTGCGGCAGCGGCGGAGTCAGGTGGGAAGAACACCGATGCTTGTGATGCGGCTCCCATCAGTGCTCCATGGTGGTGAGGCGTCGACGTACCATACCGGAAAGGATGTGCACTGTGGATGATGGTACTCTTAATCTCCTTTCTTCGTTATTTCCTCGTAAAAAAGAATAGTAGTAGTTCAGCTCATCAACCAGTCAACCCTTTAGATTGATTACTGAGCTTGTGTTTTCTCTCATATAGAGTAGTTTGGATTTCAAATCCTTTCTTTCCCAACATCATGCATTGCATATGTGATCAGATTATTGCTTACATATCTGTCGAATGCATCGTAGGACAAACCGACTGCCATAGTGATCTGTAGTACACCACCAAATTATCCTCCATTTGGTGATTCCCTTTCTGTGCTTGGCTTCTAGACACACATCTAGTCTTTTAAGCAATGAGGTTAATGATAAGATTAATTCAAATAGTTAGAATTAGATAAAATAAAAATAAAAAGTTAGATTTAAATAAATAGATGAGGATTAAAAAAAATTAATTGAGATATGATTAAAAAAATTATTGTTTAAAAAAACCATGTACCATGTCTTTTGGCTAATATAAATATGTGTTCTTTGAGTTAGATTGGAAGTACAATCCTGTTTCTCTTTATTATTATTCTCCTTTCATTCTTCCTAAAATTCTATAGAAATGCCAACAAGTATGGGATTGGAGTCAACAATTGTGTTATTGGTTAGAAGCATATCAATAGGAGTACATTGATTAAAAAGAGAGAGGAACACTAGTAGATCAAAAAAAAAAAAAAAACTCTATTTATTTAACAAGGATTATGAAATTTAGTAGAAGAAGATCTTAATATTATTAAAGATAAAAAAGATGCAAGAGTACTTTATATGTTATAACAAGCAATAGATGAATCCTTATTTTTGAATTATGATAGTAATAACATCAACAAAAGTCTGAAAAAATATTAAAAAATATGTTTGGAGGCTAAAAATTTTAAACCTTTAAATTTTTCGACGTGAATTCAAAACTCTTATGGTGAAATATTGTGGACCTTTCACTGATTTCTTCTTAAAAGTTTTTTCTATTATGAACCAAATGATATCTTGTAGTGAAAATTTAAAAGATCAAACTGTAGTCGAAAAGATTTTATGGAGCTTATCCCTAAGAAGCTAAAAATACAAGTACATTTGATAAACTAATGAGTTTTCTTTTAGTTCATGAATAAAAAATGAATAGATCTTAATACTAAAGAAACCTGCCACTAATTTTATTATAAAAAATTAAACATATTGAAAATGATTATTGGTATAAAAATAAAAATTTAAATGTTTCTCTTTGTTCTTATTGTGAAAAATATGATCATTTTAAAAAAAAGATTATTCGAACAAAAATTAAATAAATTATCATGAAAAAAATAATAGTAAAATAATATTTTTTTTATAACATCTGAAAATTTTGATTTTGAGATTGTGGATGTAGATGAGAAATGATAATAAGATCATTCAAGTGGAGGAAAAAGAAGAATATTTGTGAACACTAAATCTTGTAAAAAAATTTATTAATGATGTTATATTTATTATTATTTTAAAATAAAATCTCATTAATATAAGACAATTGATGAGAGAAAGATATTATCCTATTTATGATGATAAAAAATATTTGATTTATGATAATAAAAAATAAAAAACTAATAGCAACTATGAGGATGACAGAAAAATAAAGTTTTTCTTTTATTATTTTCATATTTCTCCTTATATATGAATCATTTGAATTTTTATGGATATATAATACTATCTCACATGACGAACCATTCAAAGTTGATGAAAGTTGTGATGAGAGCGATGAGGAGTGACAGTTGAAGAATCGAAAAGTTTTGGATTCTGTTTCATCTATCGTTGGTAAACCATTACAAAGGCTATAAAAGAAAGATAAAGATATGAGGATGATAGCTCAGCAGAAAGTTCTAATGATAAACATTCAAAAGAGCAATAAGCTAAAGAAGTCTCAAACATAGATGCAAAAATGGTGGATGCATCTCCGAAGAGTGAAAAACAAACTGCTATAAAAGTATGAAATAAAAGGGTCCAAAACTTCTGCTACAAGTCAGACTCAAAACTCTTTAGAAAATCTACCAAACTTTTAATCCTCCAAAGATCATGAAAACTTACAAACCTATGAATCTGGTGGTTGATAATGGAGGAGAAATTCAAATATGAATATCAGTTTATCAGTTTATCGATATCTTTATAAAAGCTTCGGCGAAAGAAAAATTTTATTTCGCATATAACATCAAGTTACAATTATTTAAATTAAGGAAGGGTATGATAAGATTAATTAAAATAATTAGGATTAGATAAAATAAAAGATCAGAATTTAGATTTAAATAAATAAATGAGAGTGAAAAGATTTTATTGGGATATGATAAATTTTTTTGTTGTTGTTAAAAAAAAAATATATGTATTCTATGTTTTTGGGCTAATATAAACATTAGAAATACTTTTTCTCAAATAGAAAAGTTCTACATAAAAAAAGCAACAAATGTGATGATATAAGTCAAGCTTGATTGCTGATGTCAAAAGCTTTGGCAACAGTTTCATGGTGCTGAGAATGAACTATTTCTCTTGGCAACAAACAAAGTTCATCCCAGCAATAATAATTGCAGTAGTAGTTCGTTCATACAAAGCAGCAAAAGGTGACGGTACATGTTTTCTTCTTGAGAATCTTAAAGAGATTTTGATGGAGAGCCACACTCCTAAAAAGATGAGGATTTTGGCTGTATTATATATAATACAAGGTGCGAAGAATGCAAAAAAAAAAAAAAAAAAAGGCCCTATGTGTTCATCTTGTGAATCAGCTCCTCGAACTCTTCGTCGGTGGTTCTCAGCATCAGTGATAAGGGTACATTGATCCCACTCTCCCTCAGCTGCTGGTGCCTGGGCTTGATCCTTTTCTCCAAGCTGAAACCAAAGTAGTGGGGGAACTCCTTGAGGTCCTCCAGGCTTCCGCCCATCTCCCTCACGAGGTACTCGTACTTGGGCTTGAAGTTGTTCTCGATGCTGAAGGTGAACAGTCCCGGGCACCGGAGCACCATGGCCACCGCCTCCTCCCGGGACAGCCCCAGCCCCACCAGGTACTGCAGCTTAGGGATCAGGGTCTTCTCCACGCTGGAGACGAGGAGGACGGGCTCCTGGTACGCCAGGACGCGGGCGTCCCTGAAGCCCAGCCGGTGGAGGTAGATGAGGGCGGGGCGGAGCTGGTCACGGACGCTGGAGGCGAGCAGGCGGGGGCACTTGTTGATGACTCGCCGGACGTGGGTGGCCGGGACGCCGAGGTCGCGAGAGAGGAAGGCGAAGACGGGGCTGAGGTCGGAGCGGATGCTGGAGGTAAGGATCGTGGGGCACATGCCCAGGACCCGGGGGAGGTCCTTGTGGTGGATGCCCTTGGAGAGGAGGTAGGAGATGATGGAGTGGATGGAGTCGGGGGTGGCGGCCCGGAGCGCAGGGTTGAGGGCGAGGGCGCGGCCGGAGTCGACGCCCATTACCTCCAGGCTCAGGATCTTCTCCCTGACATGAGCCGGGAGGTCCGGGAGTGGGAGGGGGAACTCATCGCCGCTGGTTGAGGATGAGGGGCTCAGCGCTGATGGCTTGGTGGACATGGTTGCCACCAACTGGGCGGTGGCAGCGGTGGTGGGAATCGTGGTAGGGCAAGAGGCGGCACAGAGGAAGCGAAGGAGTGGCATGGTGGAGAGAGAGAGAGAGAGAGAAAGAGGAGAGGAGAGGAGAGGAGATGGTGGTGGATCACACGAGTCTTTCCTTTTATCTGTTGAAGTGTAATTGGCATCGTATTGCAAGCTCATTGGCGGGCTTAGATTCTGTGGATATCACCACCTGACACATGGCATAAAGCTAAACGACGAAAACCAATTAGATGTCACGTATCTGGAGATTATGATCGATAATATATAGTTGCTATCATTCTATTTATCCGAGCTTTTACTATTATGCACAACAGGTCGGATCTCGAGTTGATTCGTGAAACGATAATTTGTGACTAAACAATTTAATTTAATTTTAAAAAAATATTAGAAAAAAAAATATCGTCGATGTCTTGATCAAATTGATGTGATTCTCGACCTGTATGTTATGTTTAGGATGATCCAAAGTGTCTATGGGTGAAAACGTCTATATATGTATGTATGAAGACCGAGTTCAGGAGATTTTTCTTTTCTTTTTTGACTCAATCCTTTTAATATTTAAGTTATTAATTTGAGGTCATCATATTGGATTTAAGATGTGCATTTTATATCTTACAGGATAAGAAGAGGCTTTGTGATTTATCTTTTTTTTTTAGATGAAAATATAGTTTGACATCTATGTCAACATGACGTGACCTTGATTCTTATGTCGTGAGTTGTCCGAGGTACAACGTAATTCTTTTCAGACTTATTTTCTACACAAATATTGAGGTCCAAGTCGATCTAAAAGGGTTTTCAAAAATATTTATGTAAATATTCTGATTTATAATCGATAGATCCAAACAATACGAGGATATTCTTACAAATACTCAATAGGTGAGTCTATTACTAATCGACTCTGACCGCTTTCAAAAATAATATTCTTACAAATATTCGATAGGGAAGTCGGTTAGTAATAGATGTGAAATGTCTTATTCTGAGCTTTTGAAAATAATTCTTAAGAATATTTTGTTATCTTTTGAAAATATTCTTTTGAAAAGAGGATTAGCATATTGTATATTCTCTATATATAAAAAATAATAATAATTTTTTTCCAAAGTCTCGGCCTGCTGCAAGAAGACAACCGAACAGCCACAACTGCGGTGGCTATATACTGTGGTGACACTCTTCGTCTCCGTCCCACAATTGCCCATCCACCACCTGTCACGAATAAAGTCGCTGCCACAAAGCAGCTAAAAGAAACGACAACCCCGACAGCGAAGTAGATGTAATCAAGGAAGGAAGCCGAGGGCAAAAGACCACCACATCCAGCTATTATTGCCATCCACAAAACATAAACAAAGCCGAGAGACCACTGGGAATGGGACTACTGACTGCTCTGTGCCATAGTTGAAGAGGAGAAAAGAAGAGAAGAAGACCACATCGGTGCCATTCACATTCAAAAATCGCCGCCGCAACAAAAGCAGCTCTTTTTTGTGATTTATTCAAGAAGGTTTGGTGGAGAAAACAGATACGCATAACGACATTATCACATCCATCCTCCACAGTTGGAGACCAGCAAGTATACTAACAGTTGCTGCAACCATGGCCATCATACATAAACCTTTACTCGATTCCATATACCTTCTTCAGGAAGCACACAAACTCGTAGACCTTGAGGGGGTCCGGAAGAGACTTGGAGACGCTCTCCCTCTCCCTGCATCGCTTGCCCCAAGCCACCAACTTGGGCACCTCCTTCTCGGTGCTCAAGCTGGCGCAGGCCTCGTAGCTGTAGAACCAGGCCGTGAAGGGGATGAGCGCGATGTCGACCAAGCCGAACATCTCGCCGCCGAAGTACTTCTTGTCCCCCAGCTCGCCCTCCAGGAGCTTTAACATCTCGATGAACTCCTTCGTGGCCTCCTCCTGGGCCTCTCCCTTCAGCTTCCACAGCTTCGTTCCGGATTCGTACATCTGAAATCGGATACAACATTTTATACTCTTTTTTTTTTTAATTCTGAAGACACACATGTGCTTGCTTGCTTCCCCAGGAGGAGCACAAGAAACAAACAGGTGCCAAGGCACTCGGGGGGGAGGGGGAGGGATGCACACCTTCTTCTCCACGAGGTCGGCCCAGAAGCGGGCTTCGGCGCGGGCGTAGGGGTCCGCGGGCAGCAGCGGCGCGCGGTCGGGCCACTTCTCGTCGATGTACTGGACGATGTTGAGGGACTCGCACACGGGCTTGCCGTGGTCGATGAGGACGGGGATCTTCTTGTGCACGGGGTTGGACTTGAGCAGCAGCGGGCTCTTGTCCCTCAGGTTCTCCTCGCGGTACTCGTACTCCACCCCCTTCTCCGCCAGTGCGATCCGGCAGCGCTGCCCGAATGGGCTCACCCAGAAGTCCAGCAGCACCAGCCCTTCGCTTCCCCCCTCCGCCATCCAGATCGATCTCTCTCCACGCTTCGTCGCCGGCGGCAATATTGTCTCTGCAAGCTAGGCGGGCCTAGGGTACTTTTAAAGGCGGAGCAGCATCGAACCGGTCACCGCCGTGTGAGGTCACCGCTTCCCGACATTTTTCTTCCTTCACTGCTTTTGTAAGATTTGTTGGGCAGTATGTTTGGCCATCCCTCACCTGCTACGTGACCGGACCGACAAAAAGCAAAAAAAAAAAGTGGCCCTCATGTGGGAGTCGCATATTTAATCGTTATATGTGGTGGGGCGCCGTGGGAAGAGTGGGGCAAACGGACAGCTCTCCCGAGACTGGGCTCGTCCCATCCCGTCACCGCTTGCGTCACGAGTATTCAGCGCTGGCCGCCGTTGATCACAGTATCAACGATCTGGATATTCCTTGGGCGACGTGGGCCGTTCGATGACATAATGTTTTACTAAAATACCAGTCGGTGAGTTAACCGTAATTACCAGAAAGCAATTTAATTATTTTAGTTTCCTTTAATACATACTAATTAATATCCTTTTTAAGTCGTTAGCAATTATCTTCGCTAATCTTCAGAATCTCTAAATGTCATGTAAAGTTCGTATTTACTCAACCTTTTATATTTTCGATGTATGATTTTTATCTTCTTTTTATAAAAAAATAGTTACTTCAATATAATGCATATGCCAACTTTGTCAAAACCAACATATATGAAAAATCTACTCTAACTTTAAAACAGATATGAAAAATCTACTGATTTTTTTCTTTAATATTTTATGAAACATAAAATCTCAGTCCTAGTTTTATGAAACAAAAAAGCAAAAAAAAATTAGCCTATCACCAAATAGTAAGTAAAATTGTACTAGTATTCAGACAAATCAAGCAAGCATTATACAAATATAGCCAAACCCTCCAATCACTATCATCAACAAAGATCTAGATTTGCTTACAAGAAAGTATTTTCTTTAATATTTTATTAAAAAAGATTTAGATTCTTTAATAACTTGAATATTTTCTTGTCAATTATTTTACGGATTTGGGGTTGTGATTTTTCAGATTACATTATTCCCCACAAAATTAATTTGAAAGGTAAACAGAAAACAAAAACACTTTTTAAAGTCCTAATACGAGTCGGATGGATCACAATCCGGCGGACACTATAAAGATCCGACCCGTCCGACAACACTCCCATTTTTCTTAAACCCTCGCTCGCTCTCCCCCCCCCCCCCCCCCCCGCAACGCTTCCCTTGTCGCCGCTGTTCCTCTCCACGTCTAACGCTGAATACCCTCCGACGAAGCCATAACCCTAAACCACCAAATCCGGTTCTGCTCGACGTTCGATCCCCTGGCGATGAAGCCGCGCAGCCGCAAGAGGGATGACCAGCCTAAGGCCGGGAAGAAGAAGCCCAGATCCTTCGGCGGCGACAACGGCTTCTTTGAATCCGATGCCAAACGGAGGGGACGAAGGCGCGGCGGCGACGACGACGTCGAGAGCATGGATAGCGACGAAGACTTGGCGGACCTCGGTGCTGGAGAGGAGCAAGTGGGGGAGGGTGCCCCCGAGGAGACTGCGGACGAGAAGCGGGTTAGGGTCGCGAAGGAGCACTTGGAGAGGATTCGAGCTATAGCGAAGCGGGTGGAGGAGGAAGAAGGGGAAGAGGGAGACGAGGAGGATGGACGAGAGGAGAGGGAGGGGAAAAGGGATTCTTTGGTGGCGGAGATTCTCCAGAAGGAGCAGCTTGAGGAAAGTGGTCGCATCCGCAGGCTTGTCGCCTCAAGGTAATTGGAAGTGATAACTTCAAACTTCGATTTGTTTCTGCTTTTAATTTTATCTGAATAGCTACATTTTGCTACTGATGCTTGCACCTGTCAACTTAGCTAATTTACTCGGCTTGATGTTCGATTTACGTGGAAACACAATCAATTTTGAACTAATGTCAATTGACTTATTACTCTAATGTCTAAATCTCAAATTCGCACATCTATCTAATAAAATACATTGTGTCAACTTAGACCCTTTTAGATTTGATGATTATGGGACACCTTTTAAGGCCCATTTATGATGTGAAAAAACTGCAGGGTTTTAAGTCCTCAACCTGTTGATGAGTTCCGGTGGCTTGTGAAGCACCGGCAGTCTGTTACATCTGTAGCTTTGGCTGAGGATGACTCAAGAGGGTTTTCAGCTTCCAAAGATGGAGTCATTATGCACTGGGACATTGAGAGCGGCAAATCCGAGAAGTACTTGTGGCCTAGTGAGGATGTTTTGGTGTCACATTATGCAAAGCCCCTGCAGAATTCAGCTAGGAAGAGAAGTAAGAATGTTTTAGCTTTGACTGTCAGCTCTGATGGGCGATATTTGGCTAGTGGTGGAATGGACCGACATGTCCACTTATGGGATACTCGAACTCGGGAGCATGTCCAGGTTAGCTTTTGGTGGCCATTGTCATTCTGCACCACTATATCAGGGTACAATCAAGTAGATGTTTTACTAATCCTATAGGTTGCTACTTATTATAAATTGTCTCTTTATGTTTTACTGATACAGAGAGGTATTTTTGGAATTTCCATTTGCACATTATTCATCACCCTTGTACTTTTCTTGTTAAAAGCAGTCCATCGTGTTTTATTACCATTGAACTGTCTTATCATTCGAGCAGCTTACACTTGCTCTCTTTTCATACATCCATATTACAATCGCATATCCAATGCCTAAAAGTCCCGCCAATGCGGGGACTGAGGAGAGTCATTGTACGCTGTCTTGTATCTAAATATAAAGAGGTTGTTTCCATGACTCGAATTCTGGGCTCCTGAGTTGCAAAGGAGTAGCCTTACCATGCATATGACAATCACTAGGGCATAATTATGAAAACTATTTTACTGTTGGAACTCAAACTACGACTGATTTTACAGCATTATTCTTCTTGACAGGCATTTCATGGGCATCGAGGTCCAGTCTCATGCCTTACTTTTAGACAGGGAACTTCACAGCTTTTCTCTGGTTCCTTTGATAGAACCATTAAACTGTGGAATGCTGAAGACAGAACTCACATGGACAATTTATTTGGTCATCAAAGTGAAATTTTGACAATTGACTGTCTACGCAGAGAACGCCTTTTGACTGCAGGGCGTGACCGGACCATGCGATTGTGGAAGGTCAGCATTAGTGTTTTACAGTACTTAACTGTAACAATGTCTTAAAGCTCTTTAACTCTAACAATGAACATTTAATGTGGTTTACACCAAGTATAACTGACTGTAAAGACATGTCTTTTCCATGCACACACCGTGTTTTACTTGCTTCTGCAATTCTTCTGTGATTCTGATCATTTCAGTTTCTAAAAGATGAAGATAATATAGAATATTAATTTAAAAGTAATTTGTTGCACATATATGTCTTTCTATCGTTTCAAATTTACTTTGCGTGCTACTTAAAGTCTAAACCATGCATGTGATGACATTTTTCCTTTTCGTGCCGTAGGTGCCAGAGGAGTCACAGTTGGTATTTCGGGCTCCTGCATCATCTTTGGAATGCTGCTGCTTTATTAATGACAGTGAGTTCTTATCTGGCTCAGATGACGGAAGCATTGAGCTTTGGAGTGTAATGCGCAAAAAGCCTACACACTTAATAAAAAATGCACATGCTCCATCTTTATTCTATAATGGTTTTTCATATAAAGAGGGTGATATCGCTATGTCCAATGGTGGCAGTACAGGTAAGATAATTTGCCTTTCAGTCATATCATGGTTTAGTAGTGTCGACCTCTTAAGTGAAGATTAACCAGTATGTGTTTTATTTTATGCATTTGCAATATTTTGTAGTTATCATTTTGTGAAGCTGAAATGTAGAAGACCATCCTGATAAATCTTGCTTTTATGTTTGTACATCAGCTGATTTGCATCTAGATTGTGTACTATCATTTGCTTTTGGCATATTTATTTATGTAATATTCTAATGATTGCATCTAATTGTGGTCTTTCTTAGAAAAGGGTTCTCATGGAGATGAAAACTGTTCTTCGGCCCATGCGTGGGTTAGTTCAGTTGCTGTGTGTAGAGGTAGCGATCTTGCTGCATCTGGAGCTGCTAATGGTGTGGTTCGTGTATGGACTATTGACAGTGATAGCAAAGGGATCAGTCCATTACTAAGTTATCCTCTGGTATTGTTATAACTTTCTACACCTTCCCCGAGCCTCCTAATTGTTTCTTTTTTTTATTTTGATGTGTCAGATAATGACTTCAATTCATTTATAATTATTGGTTAACATGTGACTCTAAAATAAAGTAGTTCACACTAAGCTCTTGCATAAATTATCAGCGTAAGGATCTCTATATAACATCATGCTATTCTGTAGACATGCACTAAACATATAATTTTGAGCTTGTTATCTTGATATATTTCTTGTTTGCACAAATGCGTGCCATATTATTGAAACTTTCTCTCTAATAATGTAAAATTGCGTTATGCACTCAAATAATTACCTGTTCTATAGCAGAACTTAATTGTCAGCATGGAACAAAAAGTTTTCATATATAAACAATTAGATATAGTTTTGATAGAAAATAAAATGAGGAAGAATTGTCTGAAATATTATGGACCTATTCTAAAGAGACTAAAATATTATGTGTAGATGATGTGAGACAATTAATATTAATGATGCAAGGAGAAAATAGGAAGATCTAATATTACTTTACTAGAGATTATAAATAGAAATTTTAATTTTTTTATTGGGGCATTGCGGGCTTGTTGCTGTTAGACATATTCTGTGTCTCTGCTTGTACATCTGATGAAAAGGAATGTTTTTCTATATTATTGTTGTTTAGATAGTGAGTCAGTTTGATGCTTTCTATGTCTCTGCTTTTACACCTCATAAAAAAGGAATGTTTTTCTTTATTAATGTTCATCTAATTCTGTACTTTATGTTTTACGATGGTTTTAGCTAAATAAGGTTGTTATACCATGTCTATTTACTATCTGACAAGCAGGCTGGATTCATCAATTCACTTGCATTTGCAAAATCTGCACGCTTCCTTGTTGCTGGTGTTGGTCAGGTACTAACTGATTCTTTTCCTTTCCTACTCGTCTCATTTATTAGATTGATTTAGTTCAAAAGCTTGTCTGGCCCTGGTAATTGACCAGAAAATCTTCATCTTTCATTGTTCATTGACTAAAATTTTACATCATACAGTAATTCCTTTTCGACCTGGATCTCTTTTTTTTTTTTTTTACTCTAAAAATATAACTAAGTCCACCTTAAAATCATTATACCTTATGGATCTATTGATAGTATTAGAACACACTAGCTAATCTAGCATCTTATGTTTCTTAATTTTCTAATCTCCAGTCTTACCATGAGATCAGAAACTAACCATAATGGACTGTCGTAGTGAAGATTGTCATCCTTAACACAGTTGCTTTGAAGCGAGAGTTTATGTTTATTGCAAAATGATGCTTAAATTGATGTCCAACAAGTTTTAAATGCTAATCAACTGAAAGAAACATTAACAATTTTGCCTACCTCTAAGATGCAGAGATGTCCCGTAGTCCTCTTATGTGCTTATTTGTAGTTGGAAGACCTACTGAACCTATAAAAAAAACCATGCCTGCATGAGGCCTTACGTCACCTTCTTTGTCGAACAACTTGAACTTAACTGCAACTGCCAAATGACCATAAACTGCCACAGAAAAAAGTTATTCTAGGAGTGGATTATTTCAGTTCGTTTGTTGTTTCTGTTCTTATTAAAAACATTTCTTTTTCTTTTTTGTTGTCTGCCGAAAGTGCATATGTGTTCACGTATGGCATCTTGTACTAGGAACCTCGCTTGGGAAGATGGGCGCGTGTTCCATCAGCACGAAATGGGGTGGCAATACACCCAATTAGATTAAAGGAAGATCACACAATGGTCACTTAAATGCTGGCCTTTTACCAATGGCTCATGCAAAGCATAAAAGAATTCTTCAGTTTTTGCTAGTAAGCGGTGCAATTTACAGTTTTTTTCGGAGAGTTGATAAATTTTCCTCTGCTCACATGTGTTTCTAATGTAACACTTAAAATTACACAACTTACCCTTTTGATTGATTTCACCTCAGCGTCTCCAGCACTAGCAAATACAGGTATGAGTCCATGTATTCCTGTAGCTGCTCATTTTGTATGACGATTCTTTTTGCCATGGAAGTATTCGTTCAGTTTTCAGCTGGTGGCTGACACACAGTGGCAGAATATGATGGAATGATCTTGGTGTCACTTATTATTATTTTTTAAAGATCTGTCATTTTTGTGGTAGCATCAAGTTCTTTCTTTTTTTTTTACTTTGGTAACAAAGTATTGAATAGTTCAACATCTGGAAGTAGCTATGCTCTCTAACAGTCTTCCAAGACCCAATCCAATTAAATTCTGGATGGCGGACGGGATCAGTGTAGAATAATCTGGCCTACCTAATCCAGTAAATGTTGGTGAAACTTATTAGATCTGTTTTGCTGCATGAATGGTTTGATGCTAGTAGAAGTATATACAATAGTTTAAGATTAATGTCTCACTGTGTACTTTTGGATTATATTGCCAAGAATACTTCTGTGAACTGATTTGATTTGTGATCCGGCAAATCCAGGTTACTACTGCTTATATGATTAATCATATCTCTGATCTACGTTGCAAGGGGTTCAAACTTGATCTGATGAAGAGATTTGTTTGATCACGGATGGCTGTCTCTTTATCGGATCAAGTAACAACTCGAAGTCCTTGCAACATAGACTAGATAAGTAGACCAATCCAATAAGAGATATTATTTTGGTTTAGTAAGTATTGCAACTCTATTAAAAAATATTACAAATAAAAAACACTATAATTCTATCGCTCCGATCATTAATTATGGTGGGTCTTATTGGTAAAAGTGTTCCCATGATAAATCCATATGAAATTTTATATCCTCCGATCATATCATGAATTAAAATGGTTATATTAGAATAAAAATTATTCTTACAAAAAAAAGTAAATAAAAATGTCTCTAAATTCATGTAACAAATGGTTTTAGCTTTATCCTCAACCTATCTATTTAAAAACTGATATATGTTGCAGACATTAAAGACGTAGACTAGTGGGATCTGAGAAAAAACAAGTGCATTGTAGGTCTGTAGTAGTTTGAGTATGTTATCATGGTAACGTCACAATGATTATATTTATAATGAGATTGATTAAAAAGGTAATTTTATAAGGTTAAAAATGAGGGTTTTGTTAGATGAAATTAAATATTTTACTTTCATAAATATAGAAATTTTAATATAATTTTTGAAAGTATATGAAGATGTTAAAGTTAGTTAATTGCAAATGATATTAAATGATTTTGGGATCGTATGATCCTTCCAATATAAATTCAACAGTTTTGACATCGATCCTATTTTTTTTTCTTTTGAGGATTTTATATTTCCATTTAAAATTTGAGAATAATATATTTGTCCTTACAAATTTTTGATATAGCAAATTAATATTATTTAGTATCTCAATTGATAGTTAATTCAAAGTGTTTATATATATATATATATATATATATATATATATATATATATATATATATATATATATATATATATATATATATATATATATATATATATACTAAATTTAAATTTAGAGAGGTTTAATACAAAAATGGTTACTTATTTAAAATGGAATATATATATATATAATGTGATTAAAAGCTAATCTAATGTGACATTTCCCGGGATTAAACTAAGTAAAAACCCACGAAGTGCTCATAAGAGGGCTCGATGCCCTGCGGGGCTCTCTCTCTCTCTCCCCTCTCTCTTCCCCTGCGTCCGGTTCTATTGGGGTCGCCCATGGCGAATCTTCCCCCTTCTCTCTCCATAAGCAGCGCCTCCTTCGGAGGAGGGCCCGCTCCCCCCTCCCCCGTCGCCTCAGCCGCCGCAGCCGCAGCCGCAGCCGCCGCCGCCGCTGTCGGCCAGCCGCCTAAGGACCGGAAGATGGCGTCGGCGGAGCAGCTCGTGCTGGACCTCTGCGATCCCGAGCTCAGAGAGAACGCCCTCCTCGATCTGTCCAAGGTCGGGCCCCATCCGATTCCCTCTCCCTCTTTTCCCTTCCGCCTCCGACCTATGCCTGTTTCTCGAGTTATTAGGTGAAGGTTACCTAGAAAAAGAACTGTTCTTTTTTGGTAACTAATAGTTGGACAACAAAGACCAGTTTCTTTTTCAAGCCCTAAGGTATTTAGTGGAAGAATTATTTGGTGGTTTGATAGATACAAGGGTGTATCTGTTGGACTGCATTTCTTCACGACTATTTTTCTTTATGGAGTGAAGGGAAGCACCTTGTATGAAGACTCATAGTTGTTCTAAGCATCATAACCTTCAACTACTTCGGCGTTAGTAATTAATTGCTTTACTAAAAAGACAGACCAAGAGATGGAATAAAGCATTACGATTGCTAGAAAGGAAAAAGCGGGAAGAGGAGGCTGCGTGGAGCAGAACTGAATTAGTCATCTTCTAAGAGTAAGAACCCTTATCCAATCCCAGTGGGAGGAGAGTTCAGAAAATTTCACAATTTAGATGTACTACCAGACCAAGTTTTAATTTTCTTCGGTCGCTGACTTAATTGTAATCTTAGGGGTCTTCTTGAAATCATTCAACTTAAGTTAACCACCAACGTTATTCCTTCACTTGTCAAGTATAATTATTATGTATGAGGTCTATGTGTATTTGCCCCTACTAATTTCTCAAGAGGTTGGAAAGTTCTTACTTGTTGATAGGTTATGTTGGCAGAAGCTTGATGATTGTTTATACCTTAGCTGCTACATCTTAAAAAGATTGGAGTTAGCTGCTACATGTAAGTACGTTTATCCATTGATGCAGGATTAACTAAGAAGTTAAAAGGCAAAAAAAGATTTATGACATTGCAACTCAGTTGGAATCCAACTGATTTATTCTTGAAGGATTTCTTCTCCCTTGGTGTTTTATACTAGAACTATTTCCTAATGGAATTGGCAAATTGACGGTCCTTATTAGAATAATGAAAATAGATTAATTCACAGATTAAGAAAGATTAATGGATACCATCCTAATAGAAGTTGGGCTTAGGTTGGATTTATCTTAATGAAATTAAAAGTTTAAACCTTTCCTTATTACTTGACTTTCTGATATAGAATGATTGGATAAACTTGTCTAGGAATCGAATGTCATAATTACGTTAGGAAAAATCACACTGCCGAAATATTTGCTTGTTTCTTGGATCTTAAGTGATTTTCTGAGTTTCAATATAAGCCACATTGGGAGAGCTTAGTATTAGTGAAGTTATAGATACATGCATGACCAGGCGTGCATGGGAGGTTGCTTTCTGTTTGAATGTTTGACTTAGCCTTACTTTCGTGCATGTGAACCTTATGAAGGTACCAATGTAGCTTTTTTTTGTCTTCAGAAGAGGGATATATTTCAAGATTTGGCTCCATTATTGTGGTACTCTTATGGCACTATTGCAGTACTCCTTCAGGTGTGTACTAACCACATTTACAATGTCTTAAAGTGCATAATTTCTTTTGTGTTAGTATCATTTTGTTAGTGGGTAAGGCTGTTAATCAGATACTTAATTTAAACCTGATATTTTTATGTGTTTATTTACTGCCTCATTATCACATCCATTGATCTCTTCTTATATAGTTTAATAGAATGAATGCAATTCATAATTGCATTGCTGTTTAGAGATAACTAGCTTACTAGAGACTTATAAGAAGGGCTCAAAATATTCATCATATCAATAGTGATGTTGTACAAACTTGATGTGATGGTTAATATGTTTACCATATCAACAGACCCTAAATGGAGGCAGATGGTTGTCATTTGTGTTTAAGTGTACTTCATGCACAAAAATGCCTCCTTTTGGGCTTTGAATAATATAGCTACTTTGTTGATAATTTTATCTTCTTGACATAAATCATGCTGGATATCACTGAAAGTTGAATGACTTTTTTATGCCACATGTTTCCTTTTGTTGGCAGGAGATAGTTTCAATATATCCTGCTCTTTCACCTCCAACATTGTCACCAGGTGCATCAAATCGAGTTTGCAATGCTCTTGCTCTTCTTCAGGTCAACCACTTATATGTTTCTCCCTTTGCAATTCCTTAGAAGAAGAAGTATTTACAGAATTGCAATGAAGATTTCCTTTCTTTCTTACATGATAATTATAATTGATTCATAAGTGAGCATTTTGTTTGGATACTTGGCATGTGCTACCTTTATTATAGTCTGGTAAAAGCTATGTACTCTCTTTTGTAATAAATGCATGTAACTTTGGATAAAAGCTGTGGTAGCTGATGTCTGCTTTATCCAGCTATAATTTTATTTTGTTTCTTGTGGAAGCACTAATTTGTTTTGATATTTTGTTGTTGCTGCAAACTGATCCTTTTCCTTTTAATCATTATTTTTCTGCAGTGTGTTGCATCACACCCAGATACACGGATTCTTTTTCTAAATGGTAATTGATGGACTTGTATTCTCTATTATGGATCTATTCTCTATTATGGAATTGACTAGTAGTCAGGTGTTGGTCATGATTGATTTGTCATCATCGTGGAACTCATATGTTGATCTTATACAAATCATGTGTGTAAGAAGTGTAAAGTCATTTCCATGCATCTCTTTACACCAATAAGGAATGTGCAAAGTCATCAGTAATGAATGTGTAGAATCATTTCCATGCATCTCTTTAGAAATCATGGTTGTCATCTTTCCCGTAAAAGTGGGTTACACCAGAACTGCAACTCAAGTTGAAATGCACCATAAATTTAGTGTCGTGAATGGATATCAAGAGAATATGTACTTTAATCTTGTCTATACATTTAGCAGAAGGGTATGGACATGAACCTACCAGTGGGTTGGTTGGGAGCTTCTGGTCTCATGACAGTTGTAAGCACATGCAAAGATGAAATGTTGCTCGAATATGGACCTAGTGAATGAGGAATAGGGGAGATCTACAGTAATGTGGCTATTGGACGAAAATATTTAGCCAATAAGTTAGAAGAAAAGGTTTTAAGATCTGGCTCTTGCTTGCTTTTGGAATAATGAGTAGAACCAATCTAGTAGTTTTTTGCCTTCTTGCTGACATCCCTGAACTATTCATCGTCCAAGTTAGCAAGGACCAAAACTATTGTTAGACAACTTAACTTCGCTTCATAGCAAGTATAACTACAAGTCTATCTTGCAACCTTGCTATCGGGTGGATCGGTATGTTATATTGGTATTAGGGTACACTGTGTTGCTCACACAGGCATCTGCAAGGACAAAAAGAATTAAAAAAAAAGAGGAAGAGGAAGCATCAGGAACAAAATATTAAGAAAAAAAAATAACTATACATCACAAATTAATAATATTTAGAAATACTGGTTTCATGGAAATCTGACACTACAATGTCTCTAAGGTTGGGTTCACATACTGTATCCATATCACAGTGGTATGTCACAGCATTTGTTTTTTGCTTGCAGGTCACCTTTATTTCATATAGAATCAGCAGCCTGTGCTGTCATCTCCTTGTTGACTTTGCAAGCCATTTACTACTCATTAACTTGTTAATTGATTTTTTTTTAATTTCTGAAAACTGTGGATGCTTCGGATCTTCTGGTCACAAACTTCTTTTTTATTACGTTTGAAACTATCATACCTTCTGAACCTATTATGTTACATCTTTTTCAAAACCAATTTTCTGTACATTGTTCTTGAAGTTATCTAATCCATATGTAGTGACTGTAGATGCTTCAGATCTTCTGGTCACAAATTTCTTATTTATTACGTTTGAGACTATCATACCTTCTGAACCTTTTCTTATGCTACATCTTTTTCAAAACCAATTTTCTGTGCATTGTTCTTGAAGTTATCTAATCCCTATGTAGTGACTATTGTTAATATACCTGCAAGTTTTGTAAATAATTTGTTCATATTTTTTCAGCACATATACCGCTGTATTTGTACCCCTTTTTAAATACCACAAGTAAAACGAGACCATTTGAGTACTTGAGGCTTACCAGCTTGGGAGTTATTGGGGCTCTTGTCAAGGTATTTCTGCTCAAAATTTTTGGTGCTTATTTCAGTCCCCTTATCTACTTGTCAAGTTTGTTTCTTGACATGAGCCATTGTAATATCTTTATCATTTGCATTCCTTCTTGATTCCTCTTTAGTCAGTACATACATGTCATAAACTCAGTTTATTGGAACAGTCGTTCCAATCCAATCTGGATTGGGATCAGCCATGAAATGCTTGGATTCTGCTTCATTTCTTAGTCTAGATCATCCATCAAATTGCTGGAGGAGTTGGCCAAAATTGACCGATTATAGCTAATTCTTGTCAAGTTAGTGGAGCTATTTCTGTTCGGTCCTCACAATGATCTTTGGTTGGACTGGTTTATAGAAGTATATTGGGCCATACATCGACTTGAACTAATTGGTATCACTTTAAAATAATAGCAAAATAAGTACCCGATTTGTACTAAGTGTACGTTTCTAGTTTCTGGCACATCCATATATATTGGATAAAATGTCTTCAAATATCAGTCGATACAATTGCATACTACTTGACAATATGTATTGAATGATATTTACTGGTCTGAGCAGAGATCGGTATTGGAGCATACGGTTTCATGCCAAATCGAAATTTTTTTCAGTTGGATATAGATCAATGTACTGCCTCAAATACTGGTCTTATACTAGCCTCTTGAATCATCAAAACTGGTATCTGCCCAAGATTTAAACCTTTGTTAGACAATACGTTCTAGTCCAACTGGTTCTTAAAACTATCTTATAGAGTGCTAGGCAAAGCCTTCTTTCGACTTGAAATTTGTCTTTGCGATCATAAATGCATGTCAACAATTTTCATTTGATGGCACAGGAGAATGTGATTCCTTATGGTTCCATATTGTGCCTATCAATTCTCTTTTGCAAGCCAAAATTAGGCTAGCCGCATGTTGGTACATCTAGTATGGGTTGACATATCATATCTCAGTATTTTGTTGCCACGATACATTTTAACCTATGGCGGCAATTGCCAATTGATTAGCAATCCTTGATGTATATTGTTAACTGTAGAATAAAATTATAATTTTATTTTAATTGCAATCCCAATTTTATTATAATTATTGATTGACACAGCAATGCTTGGATGTACAATGTCTACCAAGTATCAAAAAGTTCATGGGTCAATAACAAGATGGCCATAAGTATCAAAGTTTATCTCAGAAGTGACCATGATATAATGATGTAGAAAGATTAGGTGAAACAAAACCTTTTCATCTTGTCAACCCAAATCAGTAAGAAGAAAAAAGAGGAGCAGAAAGCACTGTTCTTTTTCTCCATGGAATATGAGTAATTAATCTTGATACAATTAAAGATACATCGTCCTTCATCTTCACATCTGATCTTCAAGCTGATCTATTTATTCAAAATAATCACATAATTGTCCATTTTTAAAATATTTTTTTGCTGTTTCATTTTATTAGCAGCTTTGGATTTTAAATGACATTATGAGCATGAGTATGCTATCTGTGCAGGTTGATGACACCGAGGTCATCAGTTTTCTTCTCCAGACAGAAATAATTCCACTGTGTCTACGCACCATGGAGATGGGAAGTGAACTTTCAAAAACAGTGTGTATAACCTTTCTGGTCTTTTCCTATTTGAATTATGAAGTTGTCTAAATAGTTAGAGCAATATTAGCAATCTGTAGACAGTTAGGATTGCTACATGGAATCTAACTTGCATGTGGTATTTTGGCTTGATCTTCTACTCAAGGTAGGTGCTGTGTACACCCCATGCTGGCAACTTTCCTGTTACAACATTTATTGCAGGGTTCATCATGATGCTGGAGAAACAAGTGTTAATTCCAGTTACTCAATTAGAGTTGTGGGATCATGCACCATCTACTGACACAACTCCATTATACCTTTTCTTGTTGTCATTTACAACCAAAACTGGTCAAACAGTCCTTTTGTGAGTCATTGACTTTCTAAATCTATCTTTTGTTAGGTGGCTACATTTATTGTTCAGAAGATCTTGTTGGATGATGTTGGGCTTCGATACATTTGCGCCACTGCAGAGCGTTTCTTTGCTGTTGGTAGTGTCCTAGCTAATATGGTTGTATCCCTTGCAGAGCAACCTTCTACAAGGTTGTTGAAGCATATAATTAGATGTTACCTGAGGCTGTCAGATAACCCAAGGTTTGTTTTACAACAAATCATCCTAGGATAAATACACTGATTTCTACCTTCTGCAATGACTTAATTCTTTTGCACCTTTATGTCCTTCATTTGCAGGGCATGTGGAGCTCTGCGCAGTTGTCTCCCAGAGATGTTGAAAGACGGGACCTTCAACAATTGTCTTCGAGTAAGTGCTACTTCTTGACCATAACAATGACACATCCCTTTCCTTACATTTTATAGCTGCCCACCATTCAGCCATACCAATTTCTTTCTGTAGTGATTACTAACAGTGTCTACTCATTCAGCTTTATGACATCTCAACTCCATGTACTCTTATTGCAGGATGATCCAGCGACTCGCCGATGGCTTCAGCAGCTACTGCATAATGTGGCTGGAGGCAACCTGGTGGCATCCCTTCAGGCAGGAGGACTGGATCACATGATGGGAAACTAGAATGGACCTCTGTTCACTTCGGTCGAGGCTACCTTAGAGATTGTTGTAATGTTGTGCGATCTTTCTCATCACACGTAACTTATTCTGAACGTCTCGCTTATTGTTGTAGTAGTAGTAGTACTAGTAGTTGTTGTTGTAGTTGGTAAATTTACTACGGCGGCCACGATGTTGATAAATTTATCTGGGTCTCGTGCTAGGATGCCCTTGTAAAAATTACAGAACTGGAAGTCGGAATCCTTCACGGACTACTGCATGATTTTGATGGAGTTAACATCAGGTTCTCCTTTGGTCTGTGTTAAAATACCGTGTTGAAGGCAATCCATTTCACTTTTTTTTTTTTTTCTGGAGTGTGTAAATTATTTTGACGGGGAAACAAGTCCTAGTACTCCAATTATCTGAGCCAGGTATATGAATCTTCTTGTATTATTATTATTATTATTATTATTATTATTATTATTATTATTATTATTATTATCATCATCATCATTATTGAGCTTTGAACAAGATTAATTCTATGTGGATAAGAAGGCCACTCGAATATTTGTATCATTCATTAATAATTCATATCGTTAAATTTGATCAGCAATTTGACTTGGTGAAATGGACACAATCTTTTGCGTTCAACATTGAATATTTAGAATTTGATTGGGAGAGAATTTTTTCGAAAAATGTTTGTATGTTGTGCTCGATTAGTTTGAGGTCAAAAAAATCTCGTATATCGTATCTTGTCTTCTACAGAAAAAATTATATGAGGGTTTGTCCAGTAGAACAAGCCAATATACGATTATTTATTTAGGTGTCAAACATTTTATAAGTATTTATTTAATAAATTTAAAATAGAAACATACATAAGAAATTTATTTTATATAATGTTATTTTTTTAGATGTTTTAAGGATGATAAGTTCTGATTTGATATATTATAGGATGACTAAATTTTATATGATTCATCTCAATTAACATAAAATAATGAGCGATGTCAGTAATGCGATAATTATATTCATTCGATCAACTTTGTGTAGGAATAGTTTTTTGCCTATGAAAATATGGGCTAATTAAAAATTATTTTCTATAATTAGTTATTCTTAGCTTCCTGATTCTTATATTTTCAAAAATTATCGTATAATTAATTTTGTTTCTCTTCATATCGTTAATTTTACTGACGTAAATATCGTACGTACTTAATGATAAATCAAAGTAAGACGGAGTTAGCATGTGATTAATGGTAGTAAACTCTATGGTATTTTTGTTAACATAATCGACGACGACGATGGAAGAGAAATTAAATTAAATATTTTACTTATGTAAATTTTAAAAATATAAAAATTAAAATACCGAAGATAGGCAATTATAAGGGAGTAATCTATAATTAGTAGTCATGAATTAAAATATATTAGGGTATTATTTAGGTCAAAACCTATTTCGGTATCAGCATCCACGGCGATCGATCGATCGTGTAATATCCGATGATTTATTTGTATTGGAATAAAGATCAAAAGCAGTCATTCCCTAAGGAAGGCGGTGTCTCGATCCAACGACACCTTTCTCTCCCAACTCATTCCACGGCCATGGAAGCATAATGATGGCAAGCATCCCTCACTTTGCTTCCATCGCATATAAAGCTTCCTCCATCTTTTTGACGACACTGATCACATTGGGACACCCAACTTAGTGAGCTCGAATCTTAGCCATGCGTCCTTTGTGCTTTACTTTGCCATTTCTTTTGGTTCAATTAACCCACTCGAACTCATCGGAAACCATATCTTGAAGTTTTTTTTTTTTTTTTTTGGTGTGTGTATATGTATGTATATTATAAGGTTTAGAAAGAACTAGGAGTATTTTATTTTAAAAAAAATATCTAATATTAATTTTTTTATCAGATAACACCACCTCTCATATTATTATTATTATTTTTACTTGAACAAAAATACCCTATTTTTTTTACTAAAATAATTTTGATCACATATACTATTAAAAAAATTGATAATTTATTATCATACCCTATTCACATCGACTTTTAGTAAGCATAATATCAAAAAATATATACAGTTACGAAATAAAGTTACTTCACACACAAATAATAGCTAAGGATTGACAAAAAGAAAAAAAAAAAATCAAGTGGCAAATGATTAAGATAGATAAACTTCTAACGAACAATGAAGAATTAAAAGCCAAATCATGGAAAATCAAAGATCTCAACATTCCATAGGCATCTATCTTTCTTTCTTTTGTCAAAGCTCACAAAGATGTAGTAGTAGTAGTAGTAGTACACAATCATTGTGTTGTTTATATTTGTGTTCTTAGAGATGCCTTTTCTTTCTCTCTCATCAAGCTAGTGGGATTGTTGACAACCCAACCATCAGACTGTTTCCTTCCTTCTGATATCAACAAATCATGTTCTTCTCTTTCTCACCCAACATATGTTTAGGTGTTCCCTATGATGCCACCACAAGTGTGCACGAGTTGGAGAGTATATTACAACCACTATCTCAGTCAATTTTATTTTTTTTAAAGTGTCACTGATAAATTTGTTGGAGCTGCCTCTGACTACTTGAAATATACAAATATGTCAAGACATCATCACATCAACAAAAGAAACAAAAACAAACAACTTGTGGTCCTTTGCCATCTCCTTTCTGTCACACACCCAAATAAGGTGGGGAATTAGAGAGGCAATGTGAGATCACACATATGTCTTTGTTTGGTGTATGTGGGGTTGGGGGATGAGAGAGAGGGGAACATATAAAAAAATATATATGAAATTAACACATAGGATTTAGACAATTTGCACTATCTAGTGGTATTTGTAACTTATATTAACCAATTTTTATATAAAAAAAAGGATTGATATATGTTTTGTATGATACCAACAAATATAGATGGGATGAATCAAGATAAAGTTCAAAAAAAATCTTATATTATTATTATTAGTAAAACTTTTTTATTTATTTATTCCGATAGTGTGCTACTCATTTTTCAAAAGATAATATTATCCTTAACCTCTGTCTCTTGAATTATCGCCTTCACTCTTATGCCCCATTCATTATCTTTGCTTGTTGTCTATCATTGTCCTCACATCCTCATCCACCACCTTCATTCCACATCCCCTACGGTTGGTCCTTTTGCACCTCCTCCATCTTCGTCAAATCTCGACACTATTAGCTCTCCTCTGCACACCCTCCACCTTCGTTAGATATTGACACCATCGTCTCCCTATCGACCTGGTAGTCGTGCCTCCACCATTACCGTAGGAGCAGCATCCATCGTTAATTGACATCTTCCTCTCCGTCGTTGCGATCGCCGTCGTCCTCACCTTCCCTTCCCTCTTCACCCACAAGCCCCATGTTGTCCTCCTCTGCCTCAACTCTGTCCACTTATTCATCATATTCCTCATTGTCATATCCCTCGATGTCATCCTAAATAATTGGAGAGCACACGACAAGGTCCGTCGATGTTGGTGGGATTGCTTCTGTCACAATGGTGGAGGCATAGCTACTAGCTCGATGGGAGGCTAATGATATTGAGATTGAGATCTAACAAAAGAGAGGATGCATGAAGAGAGCGGGGGTGGAGATAATATGATAAAGACAATAGATAATAGCATAACTATAATCTTAGACGAGGGGTGAAGGCAATAAGATGATAAAGTAAATGCAAGGAACATCAAATCAAAATTCAATGATAATTTAAACTTTTAGAAAGGAAAGAACTCTAAAAAAAAAAAAAAAAATCTAACAACGAAACGCTATACAGGAAAATAAAAATTTTGCCCTCCAATCAAATTCACATGAATTCTTGACATTTACCTCTTTAGCGGTCTTTCGCGCGTGACTTGCCGTTGGATGAGAAGACTATGGTGGACCCCACGTGGGCCGCATTCCATTCATTAAGCGGTTGGGGAGATGTCCGTAAGGCAAAAGTGTTGGCGCTATAAACGATACTTTGAGCTACTCGTTCGTCTGTACCCCAAAACTACGCGCCTTGTGATTGGGATTGGGGATGGAACCCACATTTAATTGGTGAAGGTTTGCGGTGTCGTGGAAAGCGACTCCCCTTGTGTAATGTCCTACGCTGGCGTCCGATACTCCGCATTGCTCAACCCATTGAGTACCCGCGTTGTAATTGTTCCGAATGGTGGGGCCGACTTAATCTTTACACTGGTCATGAGAGTCGACGGGTAGGTAGAAGCGTGCGCGCCCTACTATCTCCTCGTCAGCGTTACTCTCTTCTCTCTGTCTCTGCTTCCGATCTTTCATGCCGCTCCGAAATCTCTGTTGTTCTCCCGATTCGCCCGTCTTTATCTTTTACCGGCAACCATCTTCTTCCCCTACTCTCTTGTCCACGAGCAGTGGCCGACGCCGACCAAAAAGAAGCAGGACAACCGGATAAGGGTTAGTTGGATTCCCCTGCATTATCGAATTTTCTTTTCCTTTCTCTATTTCGTGGCGTTTCATACGAGGAGTTTGGATTTGGTTGTAGGCACGCACCCAAAGCCCTTCCCTTTTCCCCCAAATCCTCTTCTTTCGTTGTTCCCCTTCCCCTGCAAGGACTCCGTCGGCCGGGTCGCAGCGGTAGCTGGAGGAAGAAGATTAAAAAAAAAAAAAGAGGACCTTAGCTGGTTTGATGCAGGAAAGATAGGGTTTTTCGTGCGTTCTTTTGTCCTTCTTCCCGCGGATGAAGATGGTTGCGGGATGGCAGAGGTGATGAAAGTGTAGATGAGCAGAGATCTCTGCTAACAAAAAAAAAAAAAAAAATTTTTTTGAAAGAATGTGATATTTGGAATAGTATTGCTGATTGCCCATGATATTTTTGTTTTTCTGAATGGACCTTGCTCCTTTGGAAGAAAATGATTGTTAGAATCCTTTAACAATCCCGTTAAGATGGAAGATGATGCATCGTGCTTCTTGTGATTAGCATCCTATCGTTGTGGCTTCGATGGGCGGTATAGACTTGTTCAAGCAAGGGTGCGTATGGGTCCAATTCCAGAAGCAAGACTTTGTGAGTGGCCGAGTTGCTGCAAGCCACGCCGTGGAGAAACTTATGACTCTGATCGACCGCCACTGGCCTTTGGTCTACAGTTGGTGCACCATGGTGGCGATGTTTCTTTTTAGGTTGCTGTTGCGTTGGAGGGGTTGTGTCGCGAGAGGCTTGAGGTCCCTCTTTACCTTGGGTACAACAGCGCTATTGGTCATTTTGTGGAGTTGCTTCGTTTGCTTGACTTCGATGACTTCTGTTGTCTATGCGATTCTATCTCTGGTTCGTTAATTCTCACTCTTGACATGACTTTCTTCACTCTCGACCAGATTCTAATTTAAAACAAAGCTGGTTATGTTTGTTTTCTCGGTTTATGTAATCTCAGCTAGCTTCATGCTTCTTCTGTCTTTTGTTTCTATCTATCTTCGTTTAATATATGACTATTTTTTGGGCTAGCTTAGTTTCTTGTTGGTGATTCTTTATGCCATCAAAAAAATGTCAAGGATGCATCACAATGATCACCAGCTTCTACTCACTAGTCATAGGTGTCGTTTCCCTTTTTCATGAATTACTTTCCTGCAGTATATGATCAAGTGCATACAATATATACTGTTATGGCCTAGATAGTGGCATTTGATCTTCAATCATGTTCTTAGTTGTTATTAGGCCTCGACAGAGACACTTGATCCTTAATTGTGTTCTTAATTGCTTATATGCTACTTTGGCTTTTCCATTGGAATGTCTAAAGTAGGATTTCAGGTACTGATCATAGGCATATGCTTTGTAGATAAGAGTACTAGATTCAGTACCTTTATGGTGGTTTATCACCTAATCGTCTTTTGGAAAATAGAAATTCCTATGTAAAAGCATAGAGAAAGGTATATGCATATACACTTTTTACTCTCTTGAGCGTAACATGTAGAAATAGAATGAAGCTGTTGTATGTTTAAAAATCTCTCCACTTGTTATAGATTTAGAAGCCAGATCGAGCCTCCTTTTAAACACATCTTCCAAAAATTTGCAATTTTGTGTCAATTTGGAAGTGAAATGATTTGAAAAAGATATGTTTTTGTTTAGTTCGTTGTTATAGGAAAATCCAGCATTTTTACAAAGTCAGTCGGAAAATAAGTCAATTTTTTTATAGAGTTATAGCTCTTTACACTTTGCCTTTCCTATTCAGATGGTGATGTATGCAGAAGATGTCAAATGGTTTAAGTTATCTAATTGATTTTTCATTCATCCATGGTAGATTCTGGCACAACAACTAGCTTATATCTGGTATTGGATTGGGACTCATGGTTTGTATGCTGCCACTTCTTCATCTCACTTCATCTCTTGTTGTAAGCCAAGAAATATAGTATAAGGTTAAAAAATCCAGTCTGCTGTTTATATCTGTGGTTGCATTAGATAAACAGTGAATTTCATTTCCTGTGCTGTGCTTGATTTGTTTGAGAATTTATATATTTAGTTTTTTTCCTCACAATTATTTACTCTCACTTGTATTATAGTCCACCAATAAGAGAGAAGTAATTTAATCAGAGAAACTTCTGAGTAGAGCCCAAATTTTTTTTAAAATGCAAGAAAGACCAGTGGTTTGTGCAAAATTTACATGTATATGCATTATATCAGGGAGCTGCTGCCACATTCATACGCTATTTGGGTTTCACACCTGGACTATCTATTATTGGGCCTTGTGGCATTTTGATTATGTGGATTTATGGCTACTTCTGGTTAATAGCAATGCTACTAATAGCTGGAGGTATGCAAAGAGATTCTCATATTTAGATTTGCATTAGTTTCTCGCTGGACATGTCTTAAGTGCGCTTTCTTTTGCATGCAGGTTATGTAATCTCCCTTAATCATGCACGTTACTTGATATTGACTGCGGTTGGATATGCAGTTTATTGTGTCAATTTTTATGTTGGATTGTATGGAGTTTTTCTAGCATTAAATCTCTCTTTTATTTCCCATGATATATTAAATAACTTGTTTCAAAGATGTGACTGTACTGATGAAGGCACACATGTTAAAGAGCAAAAGGAGTCAAAGCAGGTCATGGAAGACTTTTCTGTTGACAGTGAATATTCCCCTCCGACTAAAGAAGCTGAAGATGCAGTGTATTCTAAATCATTTAGCACGACATCCAATGCATCAAATCTTTCAAATACAAAGAAGGATGCTTCCTCTAGCAAGGTTGTAATAATGGAGCCAACTTCGTTGGTTGAGATGGAAAGGATAATGAACAGCTCAAACCATTATGAAGTTCTGGGCCTTCTTAGGAATAAGAGTGTTGACCATAATATATTGAAGAAGGAGTACCATAAAAAGGTGAGCTACTAGGTATAAAGATGTTTCTTCAATTAAAACTAGCCTTATCCAATGCATAGCATGTCACAAGTTAACTTGTGAATGTGAATTCCTAGGTCTTGCTTGTACATCCTGACAAAAATATGGGAAGTTCATTAGCTTGTGAATCATTTAAAAAGCTTCAGTGTGCATATGAGGTAAATTATATCCCATAAAATACTCTTTTCTTGGTTTCCTGAGTAAAATATTGTAGAGTAGCAAATAATTCAGTGCCTTCTATTTATTTTCTTTCAACATGTTCAGGTAATATTTTGCAACTAATAAGCAAGAAATTTCAGGTTCTTTCAGATTTGACAAAGAAGAAAAACTATGATGATCAATTGAGAAAGGAAGAACATGGGAGAGAGTGTCAGAGGTCTTCTGTTACATCTATGCAGGTAACTGTTTTAACTGTTTGAAACTAGTACATGATAATCTACAGTACATGGCATGACTTTGTATTCTTTTAACTGTTTGAAACTAGTGGTTATAAAAATACAAGACTTGTCAGCTCACATATCATGCACTTTCAGTATTTCTAGTACATAATAATGTAATGTTTACTTTGTGATAATGTTTGTCATGCATCTGAATCTAATGGACGTAACACTTTGGCTTGCGTGCTAATTGTAATATAGGTAGGTATCTTTACACAGAACAGGGTTTTAAGTCTTGTCGTTGTAAATGTTGCATCTGCCTTGGCATAGAGATAACATTCATACTAGAGAGTTGCATCATATCATGTGCCTTCTATACATGTTAGTATGTTACCAAAATTTATCACATCATTTCTTGATTCACCCAACTGACCATCAAATATGCTAGATTATTTGGTTTAGCATAAATCTATTATTTTTTCTATTATAATCTATATTTTGGTAGTAGTCCTTCAAAAAGATAACTGGAAGACTTCTTTATTGGGTTTGCACCTGATTTTTAAATTCAAATCTTTTAAGGGATTAGTCAAAATAGGTGATCATTTATTTTTTTGTCACCACCATCATCAAATGATCAGTGTTGGTTGGTAATCTGACTATATCTTTAGCATATGAGCTGCTGGCCCTTTACTTGTGTTATGTGACTTTGGATTGTTCTAACACTATGCATTTTCAAACTAATTATTTTATGAGATATGAAGTTCTTAACTAAGAATCTGATTCATTATGTTACAGGGAGGGGCAGAGTTCCATCCTGAAGAATCTAGGTGCATTCAGTGCACAAAGTGTGGAAATTCTCATATATGGATATGCACCAACAGAAGTAAATCCAGGGCAAGGTGGTGTCAGGTGAGAAGCTAAGCTAGTTTTTGACGTCATAATTGTTCTTGTTCACATATTTATTTACAATGAGAGCTACATGATCTTTGAAGCTTGATTATAATATTCTGTTCCAATAGGATTGCTCCCAATATCATCAAGCCAAAGATGGAGATGGGTGGGTAGAAAGTGGCTGTCAACCAGTTGTTATGACACTTAAGAAGGTAGCTTATGACTTGTATGTTTAAGAACATGTGAATTTTTCTTTCTTCAAATTTTATTTTATTTTTTGTACTTAGGATATCTTTTCAATCTTTAGTATTTTTCATGATCCCAAGCCTTAATAAATGTTACAAGTTATGCTTATGTTAAACAAACTGATGGGTGCTTAATATTTTTAAGCTATTTTTATAACTGTGATAAATACCAATGTATTCATCGACTGTTTTTATTGATATGGATATGGGATCTTGTTGCAGTCTTAGTACTTTAAATGATGAATTGTGAAATGGAATAAGGAACTAACTTTTGAGACTGAGTTCAAGCTTCAGACAGGTGGACAAAATGAATTATATACACTGCTTAATCCTTTTTTGACTCGTCCGAAAGAAAGAAACTCTTTTGATACTATACCTGTAGTTTACAGGTGTCCTTCAGTATTATTATTAGAGATAATTGGCATTGACGTTGCACTTTATGTGGTTAATCATTTTACTGATCTGTTTCTTGTTTATCAGGTGGAAATTCCACAAGCTTTTGTATGTGCCGAGAGCAAAGTATTTGATGTGTCCGAGTGGGCAATTTGTCAGGTTAGAAATTTGATGATTTCTATTATTTTTTTGCATTCGGTTTTCAAAATTTTACTAAAATCTGGAAATTTGATTTGAATATTTTTTTGATGGATTGTTTTTAGGTGAAATGATATCCTGTTGATGTTTGGACTGATAGATTATTTGGGATTTGCATATTTATATACTACTAGAATTTGGCTTTAATTTCATATTTCTTTTTTTGTCAGTTGATGTCTATCAGATTTATTAATAAAGAGCTGAATCTGAGAGTTCAATGTTTATTCAAGTTTCTGTTGTTACACAAACAACAATTTTGTGTTAGATCTAGCATCAACTTTAAAGCTGTATTCGGAGCAGCCATCTCATAAGAAACTTTTTGTTCATACTTCCTAATTGTGGTTATCTTGCAATTAGATTGTGTTATTCTTTGGCTCGGGTTGCAGTTATCTGAATGGAAACTTTGATAATTACAAGATACTAGTAGTACTCCAACAAAGGTAATGTTGCTGGTCTCTTCTTTTTCGGTAGAGTTGTGGTGAAACTCAGGGTGTGGACTTTGCAAGATAATTTGCTGACTAGTATAAGATTATTTTAGTCCTGTCACCCAACTAGTAGAGAAGGAGATTACAAATGTTATATGGTTCATTCTATGAAAGTTTTTAATCGTCCTTTTCCCGCTATTAGGGTTTCTAGTATAACTTACTGAGGCCATTTGTTAACGTATATCATAATCAAGATATCAGCTGGATCGGTACATATCGACAAGTATATACTGGTCTAACCAAGGGTAGTTATTAGACCATATAGCTCACCATCGATCTTCTTTATGTTATTTATCTTTTAGGCCAACATGCCATCCTAAATATTGGTACGATACTGATCCAACAAGGGTTCTAACTGGTATCAAACCAAAATTTTGAACCTTGGTTATACTTTCTGACCAACTATCACAATTGTCATGTTTCCTCTCCTGTGCACTAGCTTTTATGTCTGTGATCATGTACTTGTGAAACATCAATGAACTGTTGATGAATTAACAGTCGGTTTTGCTTCGAACCTTTTTCATCTTAACTCAATCTGTTATATGCAGGGAATGACATGTAGGCCCAACACTCATGGGCCAACCTTTCACGTGAACATGGTTGCTTTGGATAGCACAGGGCTGGGATCCGATTCCTCTACATATTCTTGGGGATTGGATGCTAAGATGGTTGTTGAGGATGACGAGTTTGAGCTGTGGCTTCAGGAGGCTGTGGCATCTGGCATCTTCTCTGAGACACCGAAGCGTAGAAAAAGCTGGCCATTCAAGATTAACCAGAAAGGCTTGAAACCATGGCGAAGATCACCATGAACAAAGATAATTAGGTCACAAGAGGTAATTCTTTGATGGGAGAATTGCTCGTCTCATCGGTGTTACAAAATACAAAAAGGTACCGAGAGTAAAGATCCTATCAACTGATTGTTGTCATTCTGAGCATGCAGGTTTCTTTGGAAAACCAGAAGGAAAGAAACAAGAAATTCGGTTGTGGCGCTAGTTGGATTTGCTGATATTTGAATCCAGACGAACAATTCGTGGTCATATATGACTCTCGATAAGACCTGTATGGTGCTGTTATCTTGGTCTTGTTTTGGGCTTCTTCACATTGATTAGTCTTTGATCTCTTTGTCATGAGATTTAAATGCGGAAAAAGACGGATGGATATTTGTGTGTTCCACAGTTGTGGTCCTGCAGAACTATCCAAGAAGAGATTCTTCCATGTTTACCAGAACAATTGGGAGTCAAAAAAGAACCACAACATGATCATCCGTGAATACCTGAATTAGGTTATTAGTATCTTCTCATATTTTGTACACTATAGACTCAAAAAGTACAAAACCACTCCAGGATTTGGCAAACTTGTAAAGAAATACTGGTGATTGGTACATTAAACACTCTTTATGTAACATTTGTAGCAGATATCCTCTGTTGAAGCTACATTTTATGGTTCTTTTGCATCTTAACACAGAATACTGTGTTCTAGTTTTGGTTTCCAGACTAAGCCTGGGTAGCCTGCCTGAAAAAAAAAAAGAAAAAAAAAAAAAGATTAGTAGTGACTAACTTGAACCTTTTAGATGGATGTTAATGGAAGTAAATATATGTGGAAGATCTTGATGTATACAGAGGGGTATATGTTCTATATTGAAATTAATTTGATCAAACCAAACCAAATATTGAAATTAAACAAGTGAGATGGACGAGTTTAATTATGTGTAAAGGTTTGCAATTTTGAGAAATAGACCACTAAGAGCTCCAATCAATATCATATTTGTCCGTATTGTATCTGTTCATACATCAATATATTTGTCTGTATATTTAATATTTATCTCTATACGTATCTAGTTTTGAGGAAAACTTAAAAAACTAAAAGAAAAATGTTCAATATATATATATACACACACACACACGACCAAAAGATCCCATTGATTGTCTAACTGAAATGTCATGTCCTAATTTTTGACTGACTAATCTGAGTGGGTTTCCATAGCTTCAAATGGTTGTGTTTGATTAGGTCAAACCAAGACATTCCATCAAAAACGCTTTAAAAGCTTCAAGTCTATGATGGCAAAAGCAACACATACATTACTAAAAGCCACATTATGGAAGTCTCGATCGGGACAGCCAAATAAAGCCACATTATCTGTAAGTTTCATGAAATTATAGGCTTCTAGAAGATGGCTCTCTTGATTTTTTTTTCTACAAGTCACAGTCAACGAAACCACGCCGAACTCTTTGTTTCTTCAGGTTACATACAGGTCATGCCTGCCAAGAACCCATTTCTTGCTTGTTCTTGGTATCAAACAAGGAAGATTTCCTCGGACCAAAAACCAACAGCTACTCCATCTCCTTCATGTATGAGATGCCTCATGTCACGTTGAAGTTGCATCTACTTTTTTTTTTTTTTTTTTTCTCGTCAACATTTCATGTGTTATTCACAGCAAGAGGCCATGTTTTGAACTGTCATGAACTCCACCATCCTTCCAAGCTCGTCCCAGTTGCCGTCTCGGAAGAAGTCAGTCACGTAGGGAGTCGGTCCCTCGTCGACGTACAGCGGCGCCACGGGAGGCTGCGCTGCCGAGTTCCACTGGCTTGCATAGGTTTGGCAGTCTGAGGCGTCGTTCCCGTCATCAGATTTGTTGTTGTTGGTCGACTCCCTGCAGCTTCTCTTGGGAGAGGCAGTACTCCTCTGAAAGATTCGGCATATCGTCCAAATCTCCTGCAACAGATGATGAAGGTTTAGAGCGTGTCGGAGAGGGACGACGACAACACGAGTAGTTCCTGAGAAGAAGGGAAGGGAAGGGAAGGGAACTCACAGCTTCTTGCATGGTAGGGCAAGCGTTGTCGGTGACGGTGCAAGGAAGGCGGAACTCGTGCATCATCCAGTCCGTCTTGGTGCCTTTTCCGGCGCTGCCTGTGTAGTAAACGAGGGACTTCTTGAGGCCGATGCAGTGGCCGGCGGAGTGTATGGACCTGTCGATGCCGGTGGCCTTCCAGAATCCGGATCCGGTGACCCTGTTCGGCCTGATGCTGTTCCTGTACTTCCTACCTCTCAGGCAAAAGAAGTAACTTTCCTTCTCTCCGGCAGAGCTCATGACTTCTGCGACGTAAGAGGCGAACAGAAGAGACTGACTGAGCACACGACAGTCGACACGAGATTCGAGGAGGATCGATCAAACGTTGTTTGTTGGTCGAAGTGAATGCTAATAGCTAAGCTACTTCTTCTTCAGCGATGGAAAACCCTAACCATGACTTGATCGGTACACACACGTTCTGACTCATAACACAGGATGCAAGAGAATCTAACTTACTTGGAAGATCCCAAGGATCATGCTTGTAGATATCGATCTCTTTGATGATGTCTATGCTGAAGGCCTTGTTCGCAACCTTCCTCCGCAGGTAAAAGCCGATAAGCTCTTCATCGGTGGGATGAAACCGGAATCCCGGAAGCACCACGTCCTTCCCTTCCTCCTCTTCTATTGCGATCCCTTGCCGCTTCCCGGCCTTCTCCTCCATATCTCGCTCTTCTCTTTCTCTCCGCCGTTCCTCTAAGCTTACTTCTTCTGTGCCTGCTTCCTTCCTATGTGACAATAGGTTCCGACCACGAGTATGTATGAGCCTCCCTAGCTTATAAATGCAAAGCAACCGCGGTCAAGTCATTACCTTTGATCTCTCTCTCTCTCTCTCTCTCTCCATTACTTCCTTCTTCTAGCTAGCTGAAAGCTACAGTCGATTCGTAGTAACGTGTGCCAATGAACCGAGGAATGAATGCTGTGCAAATTTCTAATCTCGTGGCAGATGAGTGGAATAAATTGCATGACAAGAGGAAAGGTAAGCTCTATCAGTTTCTTTCTGCTGTGGAATGGGTGACCATTGATAGGGTGACGACATATATGATGAACCCATCCTTGCGTTTCTCAAAGTCTATTGAGAATTCTGTCGTTTCATATGAGGACCGATAAGGTGTTGTAGTTACGTCATGAGGGTAATTTTCAATACATTAAAAATACTAAACTAGTCATTTCTGCGATCCATTATACAGATCTTTTGTTTTGTTGTCATTAATTTTTATATATATTTTTAAAATACTTCAATATTTATTTATTATTTTTAGATCTTTTCTACTTTTTTTTTCATCCTACTAATAATAATAATAATAATAATACCTACTAGTTATTTACAAATAAAAATATTCTTTCTTTTTACTATCTTTCTAGTTTTGACGATACAAACTTTTGGTGTATTTTATTTTTAATCGCCCAACACTTAGATCGACAAAGTATTATTGGTCTCATAATTATCTTATAATTTTCTTAATCTTAAAGTTATTCAATGATCATACAAGATTCTTGATGTCCCTCGTCATTTTGATCATCCTATTTTTACTCTATAAGTAATATCTCAATCAATCTCTTCATTTTGTTGAATAGTTGATCCAAGATACCTAAAGTTTTTTAATTTAAGGAGACTTATTGTCCATCCAATTGAATTATATTCTTCTATCTATTTTTAGAATTACAAAGATTGTATTTTATATATTTATCTTTACTCCTATTTAATATAAAATATTTGGTTTTTAAAATTTATCTAGATAGTTAAGATTTATAATTAATTCAATTTAGACTCTCATCAATCAAGATAATATCATCAACAAATAATATATACAAGAGATGTTTATCTGACTAATAAATTCATCCATTATCAATATGAAAATATAGGTTCTTTAATATTATTAATATTATCTTTATTTTCTAATTCATAAATCTATCATAATTTTTTTCTAAATCAACAAAAAAAAATCATATGATCGAGTTGTCCACTACATACATAGAAGAAATTTTAGAGAATACATAAGTTAGGTGATTATTAGTTATATATGTGATGACACCTTAAAGCAGCATGAGATGTTGGCAGTAGCCAAATTATTGTTTAATTACCCTCATTCCTTGACAAGTTAGTTGATTTAATTATTGTAATTTATGATCACAAGATGATGCTTAATTACACCATATTCTTACCGTTAATACATTACGTCGAACTCGAGTATTGACATTTTTGATATCCCCTTTCTAAAACTAGTAATATTAGTTTCATTTCCTTGTTATTACTTTGCTGGTTTTGATCATGATTATGTGGATGCATCAAAGTAACAAATGTAAAGCTCATTGTCATCGATTCAGATCTTTTGTGATTATTTTTTGGTGTTCTTTTAGAGACTTTTAAACACATTCAAAGTCTCTGTAGTTTTGAACTTTCGAGCTCTTGAAAGAAATAGAAAACGTGATAACTTCTTTTGTTTTTAAGAAGCCATGGAAAAGGAAAGGAAAAAAAAAAGAGAGTCAATCATCTTAATCTGCCTTCACACTGGTGAGAAGAAGTTTGTAGTCTTTAGATATTTAGTTTAGTCACATTCATCTTGTCATTGTGAGATGTCTTTCTTGCTCATCCAAAGAATCCTACTACTTCTGTCTTGTTCTTAACCTATGCTTAAAGAATGGTAGTGACTTTTCTAAGCCACATTTTGACTAATGAGAGGCATTAGTAATTTTCTGCTTATGCTTCACTTTGTAAAAAGAACGAAAGCAACTTGCCATTTTCTACAACAATTTTGTTCACATTGATAGAGTAGTTTTGCTTCGAGAAAGATGTCTATGCTACCATTTATATTGACGAAGTCAAATGGCTTATTGGTTTTTGCACTGAAGAGAGCTCAAATTGTCTACCGACAGTCCACAGTAATGCTGCCCAACTCTGCACTTGACTTTTGAAGTGATAACAGTGTTTCTGAAAAGTCATTGTGGTGACAGTAAAACTTGAAGGTGTAAGTTGAACATCAAACAAGAAGGAAGACAACTGGAAATTTTTCTGTATTGGCATGAGCAAAAAGAAATATATATATATATTGGTCAGGAAAACAAATATAGAATTAATGCTGACACAGGTAAAGATGGGCTTAAATCACCATCATCTCAAGTAATGCCAGGATTTTTGCTACTGCAAAGGTTTGTGTTGTTTGCACTCATCCTAGCTTTTCTCAGAAGCAAAGGTGTATGTTCATGAGAGCATTGACTTTAATTAAAGAAAGGCTTTTCAGCATGCTTTGGAAATAGAAGATGTGTCTTGTTTGAATTCATCATATTTGGTTGAAGGAATTCATGCCACATAATTTGGAAATAGGATATATTGGCCTGAATTGATTTGTGATCTCTCATCTCATTTTACAGCCCTCAATAGTATGAGAACTCACTACTACTACTACTACTACTATTACTATCATGGACATGGTCTGGAAAATAGAAAATACATACAGCATGATACTTTCTCAAGACACAGCACTGGTGGTGGTGTATGAACCTTGTGCAGCAAAGAGAATAAAGGAAGTCAAAATATGGAAAAGTCAAGGAGACATGGAGATAAAATGTGGAAATTTCAAGGAACCTAATGCTGAAGTCCAGCCTTCTGGAATGGTAGACAGAGACCAAGATCATATATTGTTGGACTCAACAGGAGAGTCTTTGGTTCCACTTTGATCATTGATCCAAGGGTCTGCCTCAATTGTAACGAAGATGTAATCCATGTTAAAAGCTTAGTGAAGTCTTGCATCCCAAGGTTGAAACTGAGACATGAGGAAGGATTTTGACTTTGAACAAACCATGTTAAAATTTTTTGGCTTGTGATGTATTTGTTGCAGTAAAGTGAAGTTTTATAGACCACATGGTGGTAGTCCTAAAAGATGGCCTCTCTTGTTCAAAGTTCTTCTTGTTGTTGTTTTCCTGGGACTCGAATGCTTGTTAGCAGTAAATAGTGCTGCACAAACTTACTAAAAAAGATGCTGCAAACTGTGCCAGATTTTTATGATGAAGAGACTTTGTCAATGTGTCTTTCTTTCCCTTTTTTTTTGCTCTTTTGTGGATCAAGAGACCTCACGTTAGAGGTTATGACTTCAAAATTGCAGAAGCTAATTAGCATTTGTAGAGAAAGGAGGGTCAACTAAGCATGATTAGCTCGACAACTATATAATTTTAGTAATTATCATAGTCACCGTCAATACTATTGTTTTTTTTTTTTTTTTTTTGTCTTCCCGATGATTCATTTTTAGTCGAAGACACAATGATATTATTCTTCGGGTTTGGAATCATACACAAAGTGGAACCAAACCATTGTATTATTTTAAATAAGTATATAAAGCATACAATCTGTTGCATAGTTCCATTGTCGTCTAGTCCGGTTAGGATACCTGGCTTTCACCCAGGCGACCCGGGTTCAAATCCCGGCAATGGAACCTTATTTTTAATTTTCTCTTTAATAATTAATGGGCGATTTTTTCAGAAAAAAAAGAGGAAAAAACTCTTTACAAGTTTTAAATCGTTTTCACAAAAAAAATCTTTATTCGAATTTCACAAAACACCCCCTAATGATATAAAAAAAAAATTATTTTAATCCTATCTTCATCAAACCCACTATAGTCGTTGCGGGCGCGACTATGAGTACGCACATCAGACATCGCGAGAAAGACGATTAACAGAGTTAGCTTACCCACGAAGGTATTATTGCAACTATCAAAGCTAACTCACATACATGTGGAATGGAAGGGAAACGCTAGAGGAGTCAACCCATGCAAAATGACACAAGCAACAAAGATAGGAAGAGAGAAAAGATATAGAGTGAAATAATTTTTGTGAAGTCTATTCAAAAAATTTCTCAACTTTTTTTTTGGCAAGTTCCTCCATAAAACTAGAATCACTAGTAGGAACAGTTATAATAACTTTATTTCCTTTTCAACGGATGAATCCCTCTGCAATACAAACTTATTTTTATCTCAGAATTATTTTTTGGAATTACCTGTAAAAATTATTTCTTCCTTCATAAGACAGTACTTGCTTTGAATAGCCTTTTTTTTTTTTTGGGTCTTTGTTTAACAACCTCTCTCCTAAACTCAAACAGGAGTTCTCAGGGAACTGCTCATGATGCAGAAAGAATAAAATAATCCAATACATTTCTTTATACACAAGAAAAGGCGACAAAGGAAATGTGGCATGTAAAAGATGGAAGTCAGATTATACCACATATTCAACACAGTCTGAGAAAAGAGCAGAGAAAGCAGCAGACATCCTACAAACAATATAAAGTGCTTTTTAAACCCACTAACGAGGGAACAAAAGTCTATCCAACTCTACAAGTATTTAAATCTCGATTCAATATCGTAACTTACCAAAGAAGCTACCAATATACTGATCTAATCTGTTCGATATCATTAAATAAACTGTAAAAGATACAATATATCTGTACTTGACCGGAAAGGTAGATACCGTCAAGAAGTGATGCCTTGGCAACTCATACAGCTAATCCAACTCCTTCCTGGCAGTCTAAGAACATAGCCAGCAGTATTCACATAGAAACAGGAAGTTTTCATAGTAAGAACTTCCAAAGGCAATCTTTTCCCTCTGTGACTTGCAAACTATTCGCAGCTTCATCAAAATTCACTTGTTGGAGGTAACTGACAATCGTGCAATTTGGACTATGTTCTTTGCCAGTTTTTGGAAGCCTCTGAAACCTCAGAAGCAATAACACAATCTTCAAATAGCCTACAACACAACTGCCTTATACACCGCAGATTAATTTTTTAAAAATATGGGGTGCCACTCCAAACAATTCAGAACATTATAGGTATTAGCAGGAAGCTGCATTTTGAACAATTTAATTCTCCTCCAACATATTTGAGCAAAGGGGCACTGGACCAAAATATGCAAATCAGGTTCCAAATGAGCAACAAGATTAGCCAACATAGAATACTTTGCATAGACGATGGACTTTGGTCAGCTATTTCCTGAAGAAGCTTATTTCCCTGGGGGTACAAGTATCTCATCATGTTCCTAAATTTTGTTCGGATCATGATTCTCTGCAATGTTGAGCTGAGATTGACAAGGAATACTTCCAGCAAAAGAACAACATCATTCAAATCTGTGGAAAATAAAACACATAACAGTTCGCTACAAAATAGAGATCACATTTGTGTGACTGATCAGAAAAATAAAAGTATTGTTAAAGATTACAAGACTAAAGATGTTATGAAAAGAACAAGCAAGAATCAATGAAATGCCTGCTAGATATTTTCAGCACTACTGGCATATTGTAGGTAGGGATGTCAGTCAATTTTGCCTATATTCTGAACAATCTTCAAATAGTAAAAAGATATCAATCAAACTGCAATTATTCTTATTCTAAAAACTGAATCCCAACTCTTGTCCTCAATTCCAATCAATAAACTTATGGACAATATTGCTGAAACTAGTAAAAAAAAATGTATTGCAAATAACTTGAATAAATCTTCCTTGGAGAGTCTTCAACAATGCCTTACCACCAAGATTGCACCTCAGTGAACATGAAACACAAGTAGAAACAAAGGATTTATACCTTAATCAAAATGGTTATAAGGTCAGATACCTATGGTTTCTGAGTCCACATCTTCCCTAGTGGAGAATCTGTAGGCTTCATCTTCCAATTAATATGCACAAGAAATGATTCAGAGAATGGACAAAGAGCAAAAAGAAATCTTTCTATAAGTGGCTCGGGCAGGAACAAAGGACAGAAAATATGTTTGGTTCAATGGATCAGTAATAAATCCTGAGGTGTTTCACCAAACTCAATGTACTTGATAATCATAAAAGCTCAATCAAATCCCCAACAAGTTCATTAGTATAGATGAAAGAAGATATCAATTGGCTTCTCCATCAGAAGTGTGGTTCAAAATCCTTTCAGATTTCTCTATCAAGCAGCAAGTTATAACCGGAAGAAGACTTTTATGAGGTACAACAACATTTGATGTTAAAAAGAAATTGCATCAGATATATGTAACGGAAGCTAATTTATTAATTTTCTAACAAAACTACTCAATGTAATGATGAAACTATTAATTTATGAGAACCTTACCAGCAGTGAGAAACGAATCAAATGTTAGTTAAAGAATTCTGATGTTCACCTTTGTATCTGTATGCTGGCAAACACTTTATAGAACAACCCAAGTTCCCTACTCTTCAGAATTCAAACCAAATCCATCTAACTGAATGTAATTGAGATGAATTAATATCCTGTCACATTGAGTTATAATGCTAACAAAACAGGCCTAGATATCAACACATGACCAATCCAACTCGCACATCATCCATCATAGTTTTGGTCCTTATTAATGTTTCACCAATAATATGAACCTCAAATATCAAGAGTCTCTGAGGCATTGAGTTTTAATAACATTATAAAACCCAAAATAGATGCCACTGGTCTTCAGACATGCAATTTATAACAAAGAAAAGCTCAGGATATTACCCAATAACAAGCCATTTGTGTGAAGTTTATGCAAAACCTAAGAAATCCTTGTTTCACATGAGTTCTGATGGAATGGTAAGAGTTTTCCATATGTACTAAAAAGATCATCAGGATAATTGATTATGACACACATGCATCCACACATATTTTGACTATAAAAAAGTCCTTTTTGAAACCTAAAATTTTAATTAGGGAGACAAAGTTTAACTAGAGGGAATTGTAGGGAACCTGAATATGGGGACAGAGACAAAGTTCATGATCTGCAATCCAGCAGAATCCTCATTCTCATTATTTGTCTTTCTCCTCCACCTGAAGCTTCAGTTCTTCCTTACTGCTATATATATATATATATATATATATATATATATGTAGAATACAGCCCCTCACCCTGAATTTAGTGTTGAGCCCACTGGATGCTCTTGATATCAATCCCTTCCTCGACCATCTCATAGAGAGGACTCATCTCCCTCAGCTTCTCAACCTGCCTCACTGTCAGCTCTATTGCCTTGTCGATCTCGGCCTCTGTTGTGAACCTCCCGATGCCAAATCTGATGGATGTATGTGCCATGTCCTCGTCCACACCGAGGGCCCTCAGTACATACGAGGGCTCAAGACTGGCACTAGTACAAGCGCTCCCACTTGACACAGCCACCTCCTTCAGCCCCATCAATAGGCTCTCACCCTCCACGAAGGCGAACGAGAGGTTCAAGTTCCCGGGATAGCGGTGCTCCAAGCTCCCATTCACCACCACGCCGTCCAGCCTTGCTCTGATGCCATTCAAGAGCCTCTCCTGCAACGACGAGATGCGGCGGCTGTCGTATTCCATCTCCTTCTTCGCGATCTCGCACGCGGCACCCATCCCAACAGCTAGAGGGGTCGGAACGGTCCCACTCCGGATGCCTCTCTCCTGCCCGCCGCCGCTCATCTGAGGCTCAACCCGGACGCGGGGACGGCGGCGGATGTAGAGGGCGCCTACGCCCTTAGGGCCGTAGATTTTGTGCCCGCTAAGCGACATGAGCCCGATCCCCATCTTCTCGACATCGATGGGGATTTTCCCAAGGGCCTGGGCGGCATCGGTGTGGAAGACGACGCCCTTCTCGCGGCAGATGCGGCCGATCTCTTCCAGGGGCTGGACAACGCCAATCTCATTGTTGACGGCCATGACGGAGACGAGGCCGGTGTCGGGACCGATGGCGGCGGCTAGTTGGTCGAGGTCGACGAGGCCATCGGGGCGGACAGGGAGGTAGGTGACCTCGAAGCCCTCCTGCTGGAGGTGGCGGCAAGAGTCGAGGACGCACTTGTGCTCGGTCTGGGTGGTGACGACGTGCTGCTTGCGGGCGCGGTGGAAGCGCATTAGGCCCTTGACGGAGATGTTGTTAGACTCGGTGGCGCCAGAGGTGAAGAAGACCTCCTTGGGGTCCGCGGCGACGAGGGAGGCCACCTGGGCACGGGCTGCCTCGACGGCGGACTCAGACTCCCAGCCGTAGAGGTGGGTTCGGGAGTGGGGATTCCCGAAGCGCGCCAGGTAGAAAGGAAGCATGGCGTCGAGGACGCGAGGGTCGACGGGGGTGGTGGCCTGCATGTCGAGGTAGAGGGGGCGACCAGAGATCTTGACGCCTTTCATCGAGACGACCCCCGTCGTCTCCTCCTCCGGCTCAACCCCCATAGTTCGAGAAGGGGCCTCCGCGGTGGCCACAGCTGCGGAGGCGGAGAGGCGGCGCGGGGCGCCGGGCATCGCGCGGCGAAGAAGGCGAACGGCGGTCATGGCGGCCGATTTGGCGTTAAGGGTTTCCTTCCAAAACGAGCGGAGATGATAACGGTATCACGAAGAAAATGTGACTGTGATGCCGGAGATCACATCAGAAAGAGACGGAAGGCCAAAAGCGGTGGAAGACAACGTAACCACGTGTCCCGTATGGATGCGGGACTTGGTTGATGCAAACCTTCGCGAACCAAAATTATAACCGATAATATGAAATCTCAGGTAAAAGAATATGATTTGACTTTTAGTACGAATCTTAAAAAAGGGTTTTGTACTCAACCGACCTTGACGTTAAAACGAACGCTGGGGATTAGCTACTAATTATATTAAGCTTCATGACAAATATATTATTATGTTTATGGATTTCGTGCACCACCTGAATTCATATGTCAACAATTATATTTCGATGTAGGCTGTGCAAAATCTAATCCGAGAAAGCTTACAAAGAGATAGAGATGAGTCTTTTTGTTTGGTTGTTGATATAACATATCCGGGCCTAAATTTCAGATTGTGTTGAAAACGTTAATTAGGTATTATGAGCCAACTAAGTCTTGTGTCAATTATTTATTTTTCACATTGATAGACCCCTGACAAGTACGAGGTATTATAACATTATATCTTATTACTCGAGAAGCGAGGAACAGTAAGTACCACACAATTCAGACGGTGTCAGCGCCTCATGTACAGACTGACCTATTGAGGCGTTAGCACACATTAAACATGTACGTATGTTGATGCTTGTGATCATTAAACAATCACGTACGTCGATCTAAGGTCATAGGTATAAAAGCTACCCTCAAGAATAGTACTAAGGACGGACTCTCAACACTTTCATACTATGGTTCTCTACCCTTTGAGGTTCTCTTAGGTTCTCGGGGTTCCGACCCCGACTAACTTAAGCTTCGGAGAGGTCAAGTCGGGATCCCTTCGTTCGACTTTGACATTTGTGTAGGGAGCGAGCGGTCTCAAGGGGGAAGAGATCGAGAGAATGGACGGGCAACCCTGCGGTCGGACCCCCCTCTAATACTCGTTCGCCAATTCGATGAAACTGTTGGCAACCTTGCATACTCGAACTAGATCGAGTCGTGCCAACAACTCGGCCACAATATAAAGACGATAACATTTTTGGCACTAGAAGAATGTCTGATATCGCAAGATCACCAACAGTCGTGCAATCCCAAGGAGCACCTCGAGGACGAAACCCACATTGATCACTCTCTTTCCCTCCGCCCCAGGATGGGAATACTCTGTCCCAAACCCTGAGCTAGTATTGGAGGTTGTTCAATGACCCAAGGCTCTCTTTCCCGGGGGAGTTGCGGGGCATCCTATCATTTCATCAGAAGTATTTCTTAGCCTCACACAATAAGTCCAAGCTTTGACCTGAATGATACAATCCATCATTTCCCTCATCACCCAAGAAAGTCTCCTCCCTCTGTTCGCTCAACGGACAGTGCCACAGCGGGACCGTTACCGACATCCTAACTAACTCTTTTACAAGTGCCTCTGGACCCCCCATGTCTGATAGGCAAGCCAGAGATGGTTGCCCGCCGAACGAAGAATCGTCTGGAGGCAAACGACTCATGCTCGAGCATGTGACTTCGGAGGCCCCGTCGGCTCCTGCGAGCCATCCCGAGCTGGATACTTTATCGTCCGACTCATCAGACTCATTCCAGACCCAACTATGCTAGGTCAACTATCGCTTGGACAAACTCTAAAGAGAATTCCACAAGTTAAAGGAAGAATGAGGGGAAGACTCTCTTGGGGGATCCCCTATCGTTTAGGACATCCAAGATAAATCGATCCCCTCCAGCTTTCGCCTACTAATGCTAGAAGCCTATGATAGAAGCTTCGACCCGGTGGAGCATGTCGCCACCTTTCGAGCTCAATGGCCTTGTACGACACATCTGATGCCCTGATATGCCAAGCTTTTCCCACCACCCTTCGAGATCCTGCCCAGATGTGATACAATCGACTGAAGCCTTTTTTGATCTCGTCCTTTAATTAACTAGCAAGGGAATTTGAGTTCAAATTCCTAGCCAGGGTTAGATCGAAGTCATTTGGGGTCGTGCTCCTCGGCCTGAATTAGAAGGACGACAAGCCCATCTCTCATTTCGTCTCTTGCTTCACCGTGAAGATCAGGGTAGTCCCCGATGCTCATCCCTCTTTAATCATGCAAGCATTCTTAATGGAGCTACGATTGTCTAGGTTCTTCTGGTCATCGATCAAAGGACCATTGGCAACTATGCCCGAGATGCTCCAGCACGCCAACCAGTACATCACTGCTAAGGCGTTGGTGGTAGGAAAACAGGAGAACCACAAGAGGCCTCACACGGAGAAACCCCAAGGTCGACCACCGGAGCCCCTGAGGAGGCGGCCCAATTGACTAGTGAATTTCTCCAGTTTAAAGAAAAGGGGCTCCTAAGGACGCCCAACCCAATGAAGACCCCATGGAAGCTCAAGGACTTGGTAAAGTATTGTCATTTCAATAGAGACTGCAGTTATGACACAGAGGAATGTCATGACCTCAGTATCTCGGGCGTTATGTGAAGAGGCCCCCATGGTTTGATAGAGAAGCAGATTGACGTCATCATTGGCGGACCAACGTCTGACAGAGATAGCACATCGGATCGGAAGGCCTACGCCCACGCCATCATGGAGAAGCACCCTTGGCAAAAAGATGAGCCAAAGATCACCATCGAGGCAAGGGAAACCGAGTACCCCATCCATGATGACGCTTTGGTGATCTCAATCTACATCACTAATAGCCAAGTAAAAAGGGTCATGATTGACACCAAGAGCTCGGCCTACATCCTATACTTTAACACTTTCCAGAAGCTTGATTTTACCATGCTGACCTGTCACCAATGAACTCCACCCTCGTCGGGTTTACAGGTGACTTTGTCGCCCCTCTCACGATAATTATTTTACCTATCACCATCCAGCAAGAGCCCAGGTCAAAGATCATGATGGTCACCTTCATGGTGGTCAACCTCCCATCGGCATACAACATCATCCTCGATCAACCAATCCTTAATAAGTTGAGGGTAGTCGTCTTCACTAATCATCAGGTGATGAAGTTCCCAATCCAAGTAAGGATCAGAGAGGTGAGAAGTGACTCTCTAGAGTTTAGACAATGTTACCTGATTGTTGTCGCGTTGCCAAAGAAGCTGAAGCCTGATCATTCGACCCCGAAGAAGGCCGAGCAGCTACAATTGCTTTTCGATCGACCTTTGACTAACCCCCGAGAGGCATCTATGACCCTGTGCCGGTCAAAGCCCATAGAGCGGGTATCGGAAGTCCCCCTTGACAAGCACCGACCTGACCAAGTCGTGAAGATCAGGTCCAAGCTCCTAGAGAAGGACCATGTTTTACTTATTAATTTTCTGATGAAGAACATTGACGTTTTCGCTTGGTCACCCAAGGACATGTCGGGCATCGACCTCGAACTCGCACAAGATCATCTTAGCATCCTCTCCGAAGCGCGACCGGTGAAGCAAAGGCTTTGGAAATTTGCCCCGGATCGACATAAGGCAATTAGTAACGATGTGGATCATGTGATAGAGACATGATTTATAACCAAAGCCAAGCACCCTCAATGGCTCTCCAATGTAGTCCTTATCAAAAAATCTAATGGAAGCTAGAGGATGTGTGTTGATTACATTAATTTCAGCCAAGCATATCTGAAAGATTGTTACCCACTCCCGAGGGTAGATCAATTGGTCGACCAAACCTCGGGGCACGAGCTCCTCACATTTATGGATGTCTTCTCCGACTATAATTAGATCTGCATGGTTCTTATGGACCAAGAGCATACCGCCTTCATCACTGATAATGGAGTTTACTATTACAATGTCATGTTATTCGACCTGAAGAACACTGGGGCAATGTACCAAAGGATGGTGAACTAAATGTTCAAGCTTAAGTCAGCAGGAATATGGAGGTATATGTCGACGACATGATTGTGAAAAGCAAGGTTGCCGATACTCACTTGGAACACCTCGTCGAGATATTCCAAACCTTCAAAAAATTCGGAATGCGCCTCAACCTCGCCAAATACATCTTCAGGGTTAGCTCGAGCAAGTTCTTCGGCTTCATCATTTACCAAAGGGGGGTAGATGCGAACCCGAAAAAGGTCCTAGCTATCACCAAGATGCAACCTCCCCAGACAATCAAAGAGATATGACGACTCATGGGAAGGTTAGCAGCCATCTTATCTTGGTCTAGGGACAAATGCCTCCCATTCTTTCGTGCACTCAAGTGCGCCAAAGATTTCCAGTGGGACTTTGAGTACCAAGAAGCCTTTGAGAAGTTGAAGGAGCACCTCGCTCGACTGTCGCAACTCACCTCAACAAGCCCGATCAAACCGCTCAGCCTCTACTTGGCCGCCTCTGAGCACGCAGCTAGCTTGGTTCTAGTTTGGGAAGGATCAGACACATAGTAGCCCATCTACGATTCCAGCCACGTCTTGAATGTGCCTGAGAAACGATATCCCCCAATCCAAAAGCTCATGCTAGCCTTAATCCAAGAAGTCAGGAAGTTGTGCCCTTATCTTTAAGCTCACACCATAAGGGTGGTTATATACCAACCCCTCTACTAGATTCTTTCCAATTTTGACACATCAGACTGAATCCTCCAGTGGTCGTTCGGGCTCAGGGAATTTGATATTCAGTACATCCCGAGGACGACCATTAAAGCATAGGCACTTGCAGATTTTATTTCTGAATTGACCCCCACCTCAAATAACACTCTCGGAACTACGACAGAAAGGTGGACCATATTCGTCGATAGTTCGGCCAACGCCAAAAAAAGAGCAGGCCTCATCTTGAAGGGACCTAATGACCAGATATACAAGTATGCACTATGCTTCGAGTTCAAAGCAACTAACAATGAGGCTGAGTACAAAATCTTACTGTACAGGCTATGCCTGACCTCAGAACTAAGTGTAAAGGAGCTCAGGGTCTTCAGCAACTCTCAATTGGTGGTCGACCACATCAACGGAGATTATGAGGCTCGCGACCTGACAATGGTGAAGTACATGACTGAGTTACGACATCTAATCAATAATTTTTAGCATTTTTCTCTAACTCGAGCGAAAAACGTGCAAGCCGATGCACTGGCCAAGATGACCTCAGCACGAAGAGCCGGGGGCTATCCGTCGAATGTAGAGGCAATCCCCACTCGGACCATTGTGAGCTAAGACATAGCCATCGTTGAAGTCATGCCTAATTGAATAGAGGAGATCCTTTGATATAAGAGAGACCAAACTTTGTTGGTTGACCCGATCACAACTCGGTGGCTGAAGCACACATAGGCCATATATTGTGAAGTTAGCGACCGACTATACCACAAGTCATTCAATCTGCCCCTCCTTCAATGCCTCACACTCATGAAAGCAGAAGCCGTGCTAGCCGAGATCCATGAAGCCGTTTATGAAGAAAACACAGGTGGCCAAACCTTAGCATTCAAAACCATCAAACAAGGTTATTATTAGCTGACCTTGCATCAAGATGCCTTGGCATATGTGCAATGATGCTCGCAGTGCTAGAGGTATACTCGGGTGCAACACTAACTAGCAGTCCCTTTAACGTCGATCAACTGTGTGTGGCCCTTTACACAATTAGGGATGTACCTTCTCGGCCTCTTCCCCCCAGCCTCGGTATAGCAAGGGTTCATCAATCATCGTGGATTACTTCACTAAGTGGGTTGAAGCTGAACCCTTAGCGTCCATAACAGAGAAACAAATTGAGAAGTTCATATGGAAAAGCATCATCACTTAGTTCAACATTTCGAAGGCCATCATCATCGACAACGAAACCCAGTTCAACAACGTGAGATTCTGGGAGTTTTGTACGCCCTACGGAATCCATCTAAGATTAAGCTTGGTAGCATATCCTTAGACCAATGGTATTGCCGAGGTGATCAACCGGATGATACTTGAAGGCATCAAAGGTAGATCGGGAAGCACAAGGGACATGGGTTGATGAGCTCCTGAGAATCTTATGGGCATCCCGAACCAACCCGAAGACCGCTATGAGCGAATCCCCCTACAGCCTGACGTTCGGAACTGAAGCAGTGTTGCCACCCGAGGTGGTCTTCCCAACCCTCCGGGTCAAGAATTACGAAGAAAACGTCTCGGAGGAGGGGCTTTGAGCGAATCTCGATCACGTTGGAGAATGAAGGGTCGAAGCACACTTACGGGACTTGGCATATAAAAATGTCGTAGCAAGACTTTACAATTGGAAAGTCCACCCCCAACCAATCAAGGTTGAGGACTTGGTATACGGAAGGCTAATGTTATTGACCTGACTCATTCTCGAGGAAAGTTGGCTCTAAGCTAGGAGGGACCCGATCAGGTCATCGACATGATCTGTGACAAAACTTATCACCTAGCTACTCAACAAAGACTCCAACTCCATAGGACATGGCATGTATCCAACCTAAGAAAGTTCTACGTCTAAGCTGAGACTCCAACTAGCCTTTGTGAGATCTACAAAAAAAGGAACACATGTAGTTGGTTGACACGCGGGAAAGGAGTCCTACTAATCAAATTGATAGTCAGTCTGAAAAGAGGCATTTCGATTAAAGGAAGAAAGTTGCATCAGTTACTCGATCAGGACTTTACAACCTGAGATGAGTCCCGACCGTCATATAAAATGTGGCACATCCTGAGACACAACTTGTCATCTTCAAAGAAATTAGGAAAATGAACTTCCTCAGTCTGGGCACCGAGCTGACCTGGAGCACATCCCGAGACACAGCTTATCATCTTTAAAGGAATTAGGAAGGTGGGCTTCCTCGGTTAGGGCGTCGAGCAGTCCCAAGCACACCCCAAGATGCCGCACGCCTTGAGACATGATTTCTCATCTTCAAGAACAATTTTTCCACATCCTGAAGTATGTCAACCAGCTCCCGATCCTATCTTCGACCAACGAAAGTGTGCCCGATGAACAAAATATCACAAAGAGACTTGGAGGTTGCAAAAAGAGTGTTCATTAATAAGTAAACGACATACATTTCGATGGAATATATGATATTAACCCCGACCCAATTGATTACAAAAGAAGGAAAAGAACATAAAAGAAAGTAGATCGATGGTGGCTTCCAGGGGATCTCTCAAGTGGCTAGAGGATTGATGTCATCAAAAGGTACCTCTACCTCCATCGGCATATCGTCGTCCTCCGGGAGAGTGGCGTACAGATCTTTCTCGATCTCAACTTAGGGCGCTTCACTTGGAAGCTTGCGAAGGTAACCCAATATTCATACTTATAAGACACCCAACCCATCCTCTCAAGTCAGGCTTGAAGCCGGGCGTCTCCTTGTACTAGGCAATGGAAGCCCGAGCTCTCTCGGGAGCGACGCACTGCTCCTTAGCCAATGAGCCCTCAGCCTTCTCTAAGGCTGACCGAACCATCGCTAAGGTCTGCTCGACCTCGTGGGCTTTGATGCAGACATCATCTAGATCGATTGTTACGTCGAGGAGTTGAGCCTCCAGAACTTGGATCCGCCCCTTAGCCTCGGTTTCCTAGCATTGGGACTCCCTGAGCTAGGACTTGACCTCCTCCAACTATCAGGATGCCTCACTGGCCTGAGCCTCGGCAATTGTCATTGCCACTAGGCATGTCTCCTCCATGAGATTCCTGAACTAAGCCCGAAGCTCATCAATTGCCTAGGAGAGTTCGTCAATGACACAACCCCATGGAGAAATGGTGGTGTTGTAAGAGTACCATGTCAGCATCAAAGCCGAAAGAAGGTAGGAAAAGAAACCCAAAAAGGAAGACTAATTGTGGCCAAGTTTTTCATAGCATTATCAAGCAGCAACTCCAAGGGAGTAGTGGTAGAGATGTCTTTCACAAATGAGGGATAGAGGAGCCCCCGACAGAACAACTGGGCATCAGCTTTGTCCGCCCACACCTAACTCTTGGGAGTCAGCATGGCCCAGCGAGCTTCAAGCGGACCCTCCCCCGATAGCTCCGGGAGATCCGCTATCTCTTGAGCAAGGAAGGGCTCATCCCAAGATAGAGCCCTGACCCTACAAAGGTCCCTCATAGATCGGGGGTCGAGACATTGCCTTGTCCCAGCACTTGTTGCTCCCCTCCCCACGTGGAGCAACCTCCTTCTTGGGGACAATTGGGGCAGGAATCTCCTTGCGAGGGGTGACCACAGCAGGAACGACAGGTCCTTCGTCTTCTTTGAACGACAGGTCCTTTGCTTTCACATAGAAGCAGTCTACGACTATAAAGGCCCAAGGTGTAGAGCCTACCCCATGAGTGCCTGCTTCATCTCCTTAAGGTTCATTCCTGCAAAAAAAGAGAACACCGATTAGCACCCATCCGGAAGCCAAAAAACATGAAATAACAAGGAAAGATGACAGACAACAAAGGTTGAATGAGCTGTACCCCTAAGGGCCGAACTGAGGTCTGCCTCCACCAACCAGTCCTCGCTCATAGACTTGATGGCTTTGGAAGAAGAGAGAATTCCCCTCAGATGCACCATGTGTTTCGTCTCATCTTTTGACAGAAGGAGAAGAAAGTTGTCGATATCATGACCAGTCCATTTGAGGCCTAAATCTCAACCTTTGAAGGTGCTCACAAAAAAAAAGTGACTTCCATCCATTATTGTTTGAAGGGGCGCCGCCCACCCTATAGCTGCTTCTCGCGATTAGGTAATAGTTTCCTCGCCCCTTACCGAGGCGGAAGTAGGCTAAGAAGAGGGTAAGTGACGGGTTGATCCCTGCCGCCCGACACTCTCCAACAAAAACTATCATATAATGCTAAGAGTTTGACGCTATTTAGGAAGGGGAGATCCTCTAGTGCCGGAGGCATGACACCACCAAAGGGTGGAAAGGGAGCCTCAGTCCTACCTCAAAGGTGTCGATGGACAGGTCAAATCTATTTGAAAATGGATCAAAGAGTTGTTGGCTGACTTCCGGAGCATGAATATTATACTAAGGGGAAATGTGATACCTAGACCTAATCATCAGCAGGAAGGAATCAGTTATGACCGAATCCTCATCATGCTCTTTGAGCATTGCCTCTAAAGCTTTGGAGCCCTTCTCATCCAAGGAGGATGAGGACCTGGACGAGGAGCAGCCCCCACATTTCTCTCACTGCTTGATGACAAGGGACACATTACAAGTGGAAGGAAACAAAGAAAGATGAAAGAAACAAGAAAAGCGAAGGAAGCAAGGGGCACAAAAGACTCAACTGTGGAGGACTCAAAGACGATTGAGGAGGAAAGAGGCAGACACTAGAGGGACTCGAGAACAAAGGAAAGACAAGCCTGAACAAGCAAAGCCCTTTGTGTCCTACAGAGGAGGCTTATAAAGGCGAACACAGGCACACAGGTCAATGCGACCTTTCAGCTAAAGGAGCACCCACGAGATGATGAGCTTGTCGCCCGGAGCAACCTTTCACTTTCTTGATAAGGAGACAACATAATATCCTAGGATCTCGAGAACATTCGTAATAAATTGGTTCGAATCCCCTCAGTAATAGCTTGGGGAAAAATGTTCCGCTTGCGGAAACGACTACTCTCAGCGCGACAGCTCAACACCTCATCAGTGCAGAAGAGGATCTCCCTCGAGGAGCGAGGCGCACCGGTAGCCACCATAGTTCAAATGTCCCACATAAGCAGTCCTGGCCTAGTCCATTGGCGATCTAGTCTCCTCACAGCCCCAAGCAACCTTTCACCTTCCCAACAAGGAGACAATACAATATCCTAGGATCTCGAGGAGATTCGTAATAAATGGGTTCATATCCCCTTAGTAACCGCTCGGGGAAAAAACATTCCGCTTGCGAAAATGGCCACTCGCAGTGCGACAACTTAGCACCTCATCATTGCAGAAGATGATCTCCCTCGAGAAGGAGCAAGGTGTACCAACAACCACCATAGTTCAAATGTCCCACCTGAGCAATCTTGCCCAAGTGCATTGCCGACCTGGTCTCGATCAATTTATTGTTGACCTAGTATTAGCCAGCTCATCGCCGACCTAGCCTTGGCCAATCCATTACCAACCTACTCTCGACCAGTATACTATCGACCTAGTCTTGGCCAATCTATCATCGACCTAGTCTCGTCCAGTCTATCGTCGACATAGTCTCGTCCGATCTTATCAACCTAGTCTCGATTAGACTATTGCCGACCTAGTTTCGGCTGGACCAGTTTATTGTTGACCGAGTCTTGGCTAGTCTATAACTGACTTAGTCTTGGCCAACTCATCATCGACCTAGCCTTAGCCAGTCTATCACTGACCTAGTCTCAGCTAGCTCATTGCTGACCTAGTCTCGGCCAATCCATCGTTGGCCGAGACTATTATTGACCTAGTCTCAGCAAGCTCATCGTCGCCCTAGCCTTGACCAGCATATCGTTGATCTCGTCTCAGCCAGTACATCGTCAACCTAGTCACGAGCAATCTATTGTCGACCTAGCCTCGATTAGTCTATTGTCGACCTAGTCTCGACCAACTCATTATCGACCTAGCCTCAATCAATTCATTGTCGAACTAGTCTTGACCAGTTTATTGGTAACCTGGTCTCGACCAGTTCGTTGCCGACTCAATTTCGACCAGCTCATTATTGACCAAGTCTCGGTTGATCTATTGTCAAGTCTGCTACCTAGTTCAACACCACGCCACAATGTAATGAGAGAAATGCTCAAGCCTCCCTCCTATTGCATAGAACCAAGCATACCTCGACGAAATATGTTGTATCAACGAGACCAACAAACCTGCTAGCTTGGACCCTGAGTCGCACCTCTTGATTCTATTAAGGCACAACTCCTTTCGAAAGGGGGGAAAGAATGATATGACATATCCTCCATGGTGCACCCAATGTACAGGCTGACCAATTGAGGTGCCAGCACACATTAAGCGTCTATGTACGTTGACGCTAGTGATCATTAAACAATCATACTAAAGCGTCTATATACGTTGACGCTAGTGATCATTAAACATATCCTCCATGGTGCCGGCACACATTAAGCGTCTCAAGTATAAAAATCACCATCATAAATAGTACCGAGGACAAACTCTTAACACTTCTATATTAAAATTCTTTACCCTTCGAGGCTCCTTCTAATTTTAAAGACTTTGACTCCGACTAATTTAAGTTTTAGATGAGGTGCAGAGTATAAGAGAAGAAACGAACGAACAATCATAAAGTCAGACCCCTCGCGAGTGCCTATTTGCCATCTGGATGTCGACACCTCGACCTAGACGGTAGTGATGGGCTTGATTCGGTGATATTTGACCAATAAAGATATTGACTCTTCGACAACATTCAATTTTGACTTCCGAGCCCATTTGCAGATGCAGCACGGTGGCATTTTTAATTACGAGAAGCAAAACCTTACGTGTGGAGCCGCGATAATATCGTCTATTCCTCTATCATATGTAAAAAAAAAATATATATGGATATGTTACATATATCAGTTATTCCTTTGGTATTAATCACCTACAACAGCTTCAGACTCCGCCTTCTCGACTTTGCCACCACCGAACGCGTCGCTCAAAGCTCGGCACCTCCCTGCTTCCTCCAGCATTTGGACCACCGCCCTCATCGACGGCCGCGTGGCCGGTAGCCTCGCCGTGCAAAGCACCGCAATCCGCAGAACCTTCACGGCCTCCTCTCTCGCCCATTCCGGGATTCGCCAGTCCACCATGGCCATCACGCTCTCCCTGTTCCCTACCCTCCTCGACGCCCAGTGGACGATGTCCTTGTTCTCGCCGTACTCCGGCTCTATCGGCTGCCTCCCCGTCACCAGCTCCATCAGCACCACTCCGAAGCTATACACGTCGCTCTTCTCGGTCACCTTCCATGTGTATGCGTACTCTGCACATCTCCAGGGAGAAACAAAAAAATAATGAGCGCTGGTTGGGTGTGTTTTCAGCTAAAGTTGAAACAGAGATTTGTTTTATGTTTGAAAGCAAGACATGCGAAGAAGAAGGAATAGTTTGTGGTATATTCCCAAGTCCACCGAGGAATCAAACTGGAAGCCAATCAAGAACAGTCTATGATCTGATTCCCTTATGAGTCTACTGCACTTTTTCATACGTAAAGAAGATTGAAGCATTTGCTGATAGTACGAGACTGTGGCAGTTGACCATCACCTGGGGCAATGTAGCCGTAGGTGCCGGCGATGACGTGTGCGGAGGAGCCCTCCTTCCCTCCTCCTCCGCCGGAGGCGGCGGACTGCAGCACCTTGGCGAGGCCGAAGTCGGCGATGCGGGGCTTGAAGCACTGGTCGAGCAGGATGTTGCTGGACTTCACGTCCCGGTGCAGGATGGGGCGGTCCCAGCCGTGGTGCAGGTATTCCAGCCCCCTCGCCGCCCCCACCGCGATCTCGTACCTCTCGTCCCACCCCAGCTCACTCGCCTTCCCCGCCGACGGTCCGTGCAGACGATCCCACAGGCTCCCGTTCGGCTGGTGCTCGTACACTAGCAGGCACGACTCCTCGCTCGTTATGCTGCAGTAAAGCTTCACCACGTTGACGTGCCGCACCGCGCTCAGCGTCGCGACTTCCGCCTCGAATTCCCTCCGCGCCGGCCGCCGCCGCCCCCGCGTCCCCAGCATCGCCGCCGTGCTCCTCTCCTTCGTCCCCCCCACCAGGTCATTCCATATGTGCTTCACCGCCACCACCTCCCCGCTCGCCAGCTCCACGCGGTACACCTCCCCGGAGCCCCCCTTGCCGATGAGGTTGTCCGGCTTGATCGCGTCGACGATCTCCTGCTCATCGAACGTCAGGATCCGGAAGGATTTCAGGTCCCATGATGGGTCCTTGACGACAGCATGGTGGCCGCCGCGGCCGTCGGCTAGGCGCTTCCTGAGGGCGATGTAGAGGCCGATGCAGGCGAGGATGACAGCAGCGCCGGCGAGGAAGCAAATGAGGATGACGCGGAGCTCGTCTGAGGAGCCTCTCGTGGTTGCAGGGCACTGCATGAGCGAGCGGAGGCTGTTGGCCCCGCCACCCTCGGCGCAGAGACCGGAGTTCCCGGCAAAGCTTCTGTTGTACGCAGCAATGGCGATCGCCGCAGGGACCGCGCCGGTGAGCTGGTTGTTGGAGAGGTCGAGGGCGGAGAGCTTCAGCGGGGCGAGGCTCACCGGTATCTCGCCCGATAGCTGGTTGTTCGACAGGTCCAGCGAATTTAGACTCGCCAACTGGCCGAGGCTCGCGGGAATTGGCCCCGAGAGGTTATTTGCGGCAAGGCCGATGGAGGTTAACCTGACGCAGGAGCCGATCGCGTACGGAATCGTGCCGGAGAAGGCGTTGCTTTCAAAATTAAGACTCAGGAGTTGCTTTAGCTCTCCAATGCTCGCAGGAATCTCACCGTAGAACCGGTTGTACGACACGTCTATGCTCACGATAGACGTCACTCCTCCGATCTCCGGTGGCAACTTACCGGAGAACCGGTTTTTATTGAGGTACAGCTGGTACAGAGACTTGGCCTCGCCGATCCCGGCGCCGATCCCGCCTTCGAACTGGTTGACGGCGAGGTCGATTATGTTCAAATTTGGAAGACTCCAGAGCCCGGCGGGAACCACGCCGGAGAGCAAATTCTTGCTCACCCTGAATCGCACCAACGACGAACACTTGCCGTAGTTGGCTGGGATCTCGCCGGTGAAATTGTTTTCTAGTATCAGAAGCCTAGTCATCGTTCCACTCCTGCACATGTCCGGCGGGATGGCGCCGGTGAAGAAGTTGGTGGACACGTCGATGAAGTCGAACTTCGCCCAGCTGCCGAGGGTCGGCGGGAGCGTCCCGGTGAGCCGATTGGTGTAGAGCGAGAGGTTCGTGAGATACCGGAACTCCCCGAACTCTGGCGGAACCTCGCCGGAGAGGTCGTTCATGAACAGCTGGAGCGAGACGAGGCTCGTCAAGCTCCGGAGCTCCGCGAGGTCACCCTCCAGTAGATTCATGGACGCGTCGAAGTAGGCCAATCGTGAGAGATTGCCGAACCCGGCCGGGATTCTTCCGGTGAGCGAATTGTTGTAAAGCTCCAGCATCCAGAGCTTGGAGAGCCTAGCGATCCCCGGGGGGATTCCGCCGGTGAGGAAATTGTTGGCAAGCTCGAGATCGACGAGTTCGGTCAAGTTCACAATTGAGGGCGGGATGTCGCCGTGGATATTGCAGGTGGAGAGGAATACCCAGTTGAGCTTGGTCAAGCTCACCACCACCTTCGGGAAGGGACTGGGGTCGAACGAGTTATCCCCCAGGCTGAGCACCTGGAGCCCGGTGAGGTTGGCTAGCGATCCCCAGGGGAAGGCGCCGGTGAGGGTGTTGCCGGAGAGGTTCAAGACCCGCAGCTCGCTCAGCGGTGCCAGGTCGGGGACGGGCCCGGCGAGGTTGTTGGCAGCGAGGTCAAGGCGACGGAGGGCAGTGCAGTAGCGGAGGTCAGCAGAGACAGAGCCGGAGAGGGAGTTCAAGCCAAGGGAGAGGGACGAGAGAGAGGGAAGGCGGCAGAGGGACGCGAAGGATATCTCGCCGGAGATGCCGGCATCGGTGAGGTCGATCTCGGACACGGAACCGGTGGAATCACACCTGACTCCGGCGAAGCCGCACGCGGAGCTGCCCGCATCCCATGATTCGAAGGTACTGCTCGTGGCGGCCGCCAGAGATGCCCGAACCTGCGACAGAATCTGGAGTTCTTCCTCGGGAGTTGCTGTGCCTCGTCCAAGGAGGCACAGCACGAGGAGGAGGAAGAGGAGGCGCATCGGGGGGTGGAGAGAGATTTCGTTACTAGCTTTCGCTTGAGAACGATGCAAAGATCGCTATGTCCTCGAGAGGGTGGATGATGGTGAGCGAGTGGGTTGGATAGGTGCGGCTTTGCTTGGCCGCCGCGTTTGACTTCGGGGATCACTCGTCGAGTCACGTGGGTCATTCCTTTTGAACCACATTTTTTTTACTTACCTCTCGTACCTACCCGTCAACGGTGGGGCCGACGGTCAGTCCATTCACAGAGTAAGTAGGAAAAGGTGAGTAAACAATGTCGGTGTGGGAAAAACTCAGCTCGCATACTCGAACGAGCGAGCAACGCCGTTTGATCTAAGCATCAGACCGCTCCATCGTCATCAATTATCGTGCGAAGACAAAAAAAAAAAAAAGTAGTAACATCACTACTAAATGCTGAGGGTGGGAAGGGATGCCGACGCCTCCCGCCAAAACAAATGGTTGCACATGAGTCTCGTTCCCGCGTCATCCAGTGATGTGTGATGTGAAGGTGTGCACAGCTTCCGTGCCGTCGTCGACCGACACCCCACCTGGCGTCGCATTGGACAACAGGCACTGGACCCCGCACTTCCATACCTCGTGTCGGTGGGGACCGATGTGGAATGTGGCTCGTAGAATGGGAGACCGCAACGCTACATAGGTTCGACCATATGGACATTAGAGACAAGAGGAGGTCCGCAAAGGCGGGTCAAATGATGGGTAGATGAGTGGTGCATGGGGTGGGGTGGGCCCTACAAATCCTCGTTTCCCGCATGTCACTGTTCATGAGATGGTGAATTCGCAAACCTAAAGCCAGAAAGCAGAAAGCCAACGCTGCTGCAGCCTTTTGGTGGTGGTGGTCAAAGGGGAGTCTGGTCAAAGGTCTTAGGGTTGGGGAAGATATGGGTGGTGAGTGGAGGAGATCTATCGGCACACTCGCTTTGTTATGTTATGCTTTTTGCAAGTGACACCCAACCAAAGGGTGGTGTTGATGGTCATGCTATGGACTATGTTCTTCTTAGTGCTCACAAGATTTGGCATCCCCTAATGGTGATGATTCTACTTACAATGATGTGTTTGTTTAAGTTGAAATCAATGAGCTTATGTTGGTGTGTTTGGAATTTTGGTTTATTATTCTTCCTTTGGACACTTTGGAGAGCGAGTTAAATGTTGTGGATTGCATCAATTTTTGTTTTCCCTTTTTTTTTTTTTGGTTTGTCTTGGTTTCCCTTTGATGGATAAAAAAAATAAAAAATCCCAAAAGACACTCAAAGTATAGTTATATTTGGCACATTTCACATTTTATTCAAAGCTATGAGGCATAAATGTTTTTGATAAGCATTTCATCCATCTAAATAAGCAAGGTATAATCTCCACCTAAATAAAATAGTCAAGACTAATATAAATAAGATTGTACCTCGATTTTTTTTTTTTAATTTACGATGTTAAGTTGTAAACCAAAATTATTATATATCATTCCGACTCCTTCAATTCTAAATAATGTTGACCGGTTATAATAGTTATGTGAATATGGTTAATCTTTCAACGTTATAGGGCATCTATCTATCTATTATAGTTTGATTCATCTTCAAATTGCATCCATATATTTCTATGCTATAGGGTGGATAAGTCATTTTTTATTCATTCAAATCAAATTGTTATACATACATCTCTAATATCATATTAGATTTTTAAGGGAGTTAAGTCTGGGTCGAGATCAAAAGTTTATGTTGTGAACAAATTCTATTATTATAATATATGAGACTCTTTTTTAGTCTTTAGCAATACGATATATTTTTTTCTTTTTTTTAGTTCATCTTATTTTTATATCATACATACATAAATATTTTTAACATTTTACGTATCCCAAGTTAAATAAACGATCTATTATTAGTACAATCCATACACAAAAAAATCACTATACCTAAGTTATCGTAAAACTTGACTTCCATGAGCTTAGTCGTCTCCAATTGGGTTTCTTATCAGTACTTGATTGCAAAGGAGTCAAGATCTACGTTGAGTCAACGATGCTATCTATCTAATCTATACATACATAGTGAGGTCACCACTTGATATATTTATTTTTGAGAGCAGGTGAGTATGTCAGCATCGTAGAGTCCAATCCAATATGAGATTGGAGCCGGTTACACGTTCGTTGACTTGGTCAAAATATTGCATTGACCAAGTTTTGACCGGAGCTTGGGGTACGTTTGGAGCATTTTGCCGTAGTTGGGTTGCTTCTTCGCAAACTTATCGAGGTGATGTGAGATGATCTAACTTTCGAGCTCATCTTTAGGTACTACATTTTTATGAGATGATAAATTCTTAACTATAAAACTGTTCCCAATGATGTATTCGAGACATGATTGATTGCATGGAGGGGTTATCGATAAAGGATCATTTGATACTTAAAATTAATAGAAAAAAAAGGGTATAATAATGTAAATAAATTTAAGGAAACAACTAGAGAGAGGTCTTTTATAATGAGCTAAGATAACCATTGACTTAATATAGGATCAAAATTTTATCTGATAAACTAATTACTTTATATTTTTGATCCACACTAATATCGTAGATTCCCATGTTGGATTTCTTCTTCACTTTGGTAAAAGTAGATGGAGATTGCTTGAGTAAAAAAAAAAAAAATATATATATATATATATTTCATATTTATCATCTATAATATGACAAGTAACTTATGAGTTGTTGCTTCCTTCCATTAATTTATATTATATTCATATTTAACATAATTAATAAAACTAGAGAATTAAAATATAAAGCGCCTGTAGCTCAGTGGATAGAGCGTCTGTTTCCTAAGCAGAAAGTCGTAGGTTCGACCTCTACCTGGCGCGAATATTTTTTTATTTGTTTATATTAATATCGTATCATATCTTTAAATTTCGAAACACCTATTTAATCATTTATTTCATGAGAAAACAACACATTTACCTAAACCGATGTATAACATTATACTTTGTAAGATATATTTTTTGAGGGAGGATCATATACGAGGAAACAAAAAAAGAGCTCACGAGATCTGTTTCTTCTTTTTTGTTTTGCTTGTGCACTCCAAATCGAATAGGAGGAAAAAAATAAGAACCTTTCATTGAGATCTTATGGTTTTTACTCCCAAAAAAAAAATTTGAGAGTTGTCCTTAATGAAGTCTAATCGTCGTAGTGACAACTTGTGTGATCATATTGGTAAGACTCCCACAATAGCCGAATCATGTCTTCAAACTCTATCTAAAGATGTATTAAGTAGCATTTCCCCACCCCTTTTTTTTTCTCATAAAAACTAATAAGATTATAAAAATTCCTTATAACTTATTGTAATACAAATTTTGGATCACCTTGTCACACTTTTCGAGAATTTTCTTTATATGAAGAACACAAGGTTGATGTCATATGCTTCACATGATACATAGAGGAAGAGAAAACCTTGAAACCAAAAAAAAAAACTTAATACTCATTGCATACATCCTATCAAATTCGTAATTATAGATTAATTATTTAACGTATTTAAATAATTAAATTTAAGAAGTATGAAAAGAAAATTATTTTGTAAAATCATAATCCAAATCAAGTAATTATTATCCTAAGATGAAGACTTATAGGCCTATGGATTTTCATGAATGGAAATGCCAAAGAAGAACTTCTTAACACCCTAGAAAAAGATTTTAGGCCTCTTTATATAGATATAATGTGAACCAAAATTTAAATATATGAATGCCTTAAAACATAAATTAATCATGAAAGGAAGGAAAAAAAAATTGGCTAAACGCTAACAAAATCAAATTATTATTAAAACAAACGAGGCGATTAATGATAATAGAAAAGTAATAATAGCAAAAGAGAATTTTCGAATTTTTCTTCCCCTAATTTCCATATATTCTCATAGAATTTAATAAATTAGTAAAAAATAATAATAAAAACAAAAAATATTGATCGTAACATGCAATACCAATAGAAGATTTCAACCTCTAACTGGAGATGGAACTCATATGAAAGAAATAAAGTGGACCAAATAATTGAGTGTGAATCTTTTAATGGGCATCTATATTTAAGGGATAAATAACAAAGATGGTTAAACCGCATGATCTAAACATGATAATAATCATCATTAGAAGTGGAAAAAGCTTCATAGTTTGTAAAGCATCAGCCAGTTTGTATAGCTTAAGATGTTCTTTGCACACACTCCGTTGCAAGCATAAGCAGAGCAAGTTGGGGTTCATGGTCAAGTAAAGCTACGGAAGAAGAAGAAGAAGAAGACAGCAAGGACAGAGATCAATTACTCTTCTTTATTGGTGCCATGAACGATGGTGGCTTCTTTGTCCCTGGTGTTCCATCATCTGACCTGCGGCGATGGAGTGGCGATGGAGGAGGCTAACGCAGCGGCGGCGGAGGGTGGCACCTCAGCGAGGGTGCTGATGTAGGGCACGTACTTGGCACCGCGGCCGTCGGCCCAGGTGGGCCAGCCAAACGCCGCCGCCACGCGCACCCGCTTGCTCCCCAGGTCAACGCCCACCACCCTTCCCTCCACCCAAAGCAGAACCTCCAGTTCGCCGCCCTGGAACCTCATGGGCCATGGCCGCTTCCTGAACACCAACTGGCCGCCTGCCTCTACCTCCCACGCCTCCTCCTCCTCCTCCTCCTCCTCCGAATCTGTGTTCGATCTTTTCTTCAAGTCCATGGATGCCACTAGTGCCCACTGGTCGGACTTTGGCAGCAGCTTGTGGACCTGCACCACCTCCTCGGTCACGGCGGTGCAGAACAACCGACCTCCGTCGCCCATCTGGCCTATCTCCCACCGAGCCTCTACCGCGTAATTCATTGGCCAATGCGCCACTCGGACACTGTCCTCCGCCGGGTCGTACCCGACCACCGTGAGCATCGTCGTCCGCCAGAATGCCACGCCGCCGGCGGAGATGCCGGAGTCCGGGAACAGGCACTCCGCCGCGCACACCGCGTTGGAGACCCACCAGCCGCCGGCCGATGATGAGAAGGTCTGGAATCCGAAGATTCCCGAACCGGCCCCGCTGATCATGAAGCCGACCACGATGGTGTAGTCAGAGCGAAAGTTGTAGACGCCGGGGACGAAGATGAGGACGGCGGCGGGTTCGAGACCGGGGTTGCGGGGCGGGCGGGGGACGGTGGTCCAGGCGCCGGTAGCCGGGTTGCACACGAAGAAGTCGCCGGAGGAGGGGGCGTAGCAGAGGAGGAGGCCGTTGGAGGAGGAGCAGACTGCGATGGGAGAGGCGGGGAAGAAGGAGAGGGCGGGGTCGGGGAGGAAGTGGGCGGCGGCCGGGGGAAAAGGCACATAGGCGACGGAGGCGTCGTCGGACGATCCGAAGAAGACACCGGCGATGGAGCGGTGGGCGCGAGACTGGGTATGGGCGAAGATGGGGGAGGAGACGTGGCGGGCCCAGGAGCGGGAGACGGCGCGGAGGCGGAGGATGGAACTGGCGGGAAGAAGGAAGAGGACGTGGTCGCGGACGGTGTCGGCGAGGGGCTTGTGGATCTCGTAGTGGATGAGTTTGATCCGGGCGAGGAGGCGCTTGCGGGCGGCCGCTCGGTTGCGGCGGACGAGGTATTGGACGTCGTCGTAGGACTCTGCCGCCTCGGCGCCGCGCTCGTCGGCGGCTTCGTTGTCGCCATCATCGGTATCGGCGTGGTGATCGTCGTCGCCTTCGGGGCGATCGGGAAGGAAAAGATGGGAGGAAGACTCCATGGCTCTCCCGAGTCGCGCAGGTCTTCGCCCTGCTTCCTTTCGATCGCTTAACGACGAAGTAAGTGGCTGGCGGAAGCGGGCGGGTATTTGGAATCCACCTCTCGCTCGCCTCTCTCTCTTTCTCTCTCTCTCAACCAACACAAACGCCAATTATACTACTACATTGCTTACTAACAACCATCGTGACCATTACGCCGAAGGTTTTGACGGGTCAACATTCCTCAACTCCCTCTGCATTCCTTTTTCAGGCATTTATATATTTATCAAATCTTCTTTTTGCGTATGGTTTTCATTGACTATAACAATACATCAGTGGACAATGCTTCTATCTAATGTTGTCATTCAATCAATCCTCTCACAATCTCATGCACACTCACACACACATCTAAATGCTGGCATGATAATTATGTATTAGGATTTCTAAGTTCATAAGTAAATAACAGGATAACATACTACTAATACTAATTAATGTTCAATATATTCTCTCATCGAGCGTATAAAACGTTTACTAACACGAAGGTATTTCGAATAAAAACAACATATATTAGACAGAAAGTTTACCTTCATATGATTTGGCTGTGACATGGACTGGAAAAGCCAACAAGCTCGTCTTGCAAGTTCCTATGCAGGTTATGAGTTGATCCGCCCGTCCTCCTCGGTGTCCACGTTACAGCGACGAAATGAATAAAGAAGATTAAGATGCAAGGAAAGAATAATAATAATAATTATAGAACAATAATTCTATCAATTAAAATTTAATCTTAGTGATGCTTAACAAAATGATAACTTTGTCAATGAACCTCTCAAAATCCTCATATCGGTAGATACTCCCCGTTTACTACTTGTTCTCACTTTAGGTGATGCAGCAGCCACAGGTTCACATAAGTTTTCATGGGTCATCGTCCCGCTCCCTCTTCCTCTTGCTGGAAGATTGATGTTGGAGGGCACCATTGTTTTGATGCTTCACCTGATGATCATGCCCACCACCGGGGCCATTTTTGCTTCCTCCATTTGCATTTTTATTTTTATGCTCTGCATTGGCTGTTCCATTGTTGCCATCGTCCTGGGATTAAGAATTTTAGAATTAGGAAAAGCAAAACAGCAGTGTGCCGAATTCCCATTTATACCGTGAGAGCATAGCTACATTTATCATAATTATGCAGATGTACATAGGAAACATCTAACAAATGAACTATGATAGAAAAAGCATCAGACCAAACAAAGACAGGCACTAGTTATAAATAAGGGGCAGCAGCATACTATTGCAACCTGGTGGAACAGTAATCACAAGAACAACAGATAAGAAAACAAAATTCGATAGCAAACCGCACAATATAAGCATTAATCTGGTAGAGAGATGCCAGAGGCTAAGTGAGTGAATGTTGTGCATATTGAACCTATTAGGCAAAGGACATCTCTGTTGAAACTGGTAAAATGAATGCCAAAAACGACATTAGTACAACAAACTGTGCATTTAGAAGCAGCACTAAACTTGGCCAAAAGGAATTACAATTCATCTTCACCCTAGCCTCTGAGGCCACTTAAATGGATTTCTCCTGCCCTCATACTTTTTTAGCTTGTCTGGTTCAAGTGTCATGACATCCTTACTGTTTCTCACGAAGTTTCTTATTTTCTCCCTCCGTCTTTTCTAGGACCTCTAGTTTTCCTCTGGATTGAATAAACTTTATCTCACCAGCAAATTTTAAGAATTAAGCACAATCGACACAAACAGACACCAAAAAAAGAAAAAAAATCTTAATTGCTTGTGGCAGTTATTTACTCAAAATTGAGAACATTTCGAACAAGACCAAATACCTGGCCCACTATCCTATGCAAAGTAGAACAAGATTAATAGGTTTAAGATAGGTTTAGGTAGGTAACTGCTTCAAATTGAGTCAATTAGAAGCCTGATTGTAGCCAACCTTTTTAGTCCATATGATAGGTTATCAATTGGTTTGGAAATTTGTGGTTACTAACATACACAGGCAACAAGTTTGTCTTGTCATTTAATTGCTGTGACTATATTAGTTCATAGTTTCGATTGATTGTAAGTTTAAGAAGTTCTATAGTATTTCATCTGTTGTCTCAGAATAAGGACCCAAGGGTAAAGCCAAACAGGATTCTGAAAAGCCTAAAACTGTCCAAAAGAACATGGTTTGTACCATGTTTTTGGTGAAAATAAAGGATTTGACCATGAGGCTGCTGGTCTTGTGTTTTTACTCCCACTTTTTCATTTAAACCGCTTATTCTTCTCTCTTCTTCGACTCACTACTGTACCTTCAGGCCTCAAATTCTGAACTTAATTCTTATGAGCCTCATGATTAATCTTCACAATCCAAGGTTACCAGCTCAACTCTATTTCAATCACTGTCTCTGTGCCATCAAATTTCACTGAAAACCCAACTAGATCTGCTTATACTCTTCATAACCGTTGGCTTCAATTGACTACCTATCGTGCATGAAAACTGTAATTTATTCAATATATCCAAACAAGACATATTTGCAGTTCTACAAGGGATCAAAAATTCAAACACCCTGTAGTAGTTCTTCCCTTCTGAAACTCTCATTTAACGTTTAGATATTCATGGCAACGCAACAAGGGTACTGGCACAATTCATGCAAAATGTAAAAGGATCTGACACTTAGCCATTAATCATGCCCAGTGCAATCAATAGCCAGTGCAGCGTAGACAGGTAAATCCGAAACCAAACCAAGCTCTATTGGTGGGCTTCGGATGAGATATTTTGCAAGGCCCCTTGAGCTTAGACTGACTCCAATTTGGACTGAGATCAAATTCAAGCGTCAGGGGACCCTATGCAAACCCACAATGTAGTGTTGGCCCATTCAAGTCCAACACTAATTTAGTATCACCAGAGCTTGATCCCATTATCTCTCTGCATGATTCTATCCCTTTGTATCTCCTTATTTTTCTGTCATCCATCACCAACTAATGGCCATAATTTGCCCAGTGGCATCCAATCGTCCTGACATTTGAGCCACCTCTTGCAGTTGTAACCTTGGAGAAGACCCTCCTGGCGCACTTGCCCTATCACTGTTATGCTGACAAGCATCACTGCTGCAACTTGGTACTGATTCTTGAATGGAGAAATAACATATCTACAGAGTTGAAGTAGATCATTCTAGTACATCTACAAGAACAAAAGTGCATCCGCAAACTGGTGTTGACCAAAGGATTGCACTCCAATGGACTATGGTAGTGTCATAGCCTTAAGGATGGATGCTAAGCTCATAAATATTCTAGCCTGAAGGATGTGTCAGGGAATGTAGCATGAAAGAAACAGATAATTGCAGACATTTATAGAAGAAAAACTAATTCTTGGGGGAATCAGTGATTCTACGAGTATGTGCCTTATACAGCCATCCTTAAAGATTTATATATGTATGTGGGGGAAAGAATATTGCGCAAAAAAACATATTCTTGCGCATATCCATCCTCCAGATTTTTTAGAAGCTTAGCGTTTGCAGAAACCACTGCTTCACTTTGATCTCTAATATACAGCACAACAACAACAACAACAACAACAAACAAACAAACAGGAACATTTCATTGTATCACATCAGAATGCATAAAAAACAAAGCATAATCTTACCTCAATTCCGTTCTGCTCATCTCCTTCGTCCTCCCCGTCCTCTTCGTCCTCATCTGATTCTTCTCCTTCTTCATCTCCATCTTCACATTCTTCTTCGTCTTCTTCCTCGTCTACAATTTCGTCCTCTACATCCTCCTCATCATCACCCTCCTCTTCGTCTTCGTCTTCGTCTTCCTCCTCCTCGTCGTCAGTCTCCGGCCGCTCATTCCCATTGGTGTCTGTCTTATCCAAATACTTGAGAGATCCGAACAAGCCGAAAACTTTGGATCGGTATCCCTCAATCTTGGTCACCGGGCACTCATATAGATCCAGCGACTCCAGCCGGAGCTTTGCAAGCGGGGCGAGGTCCTCGACCGACGCGATGCGGTTGTTAGAGAGGTCGAGGTCGCGGAGGGCGTCGAGCCGGGCATCGACCAGGGCGTGGAGCCCGCCGACGATGCGGTTGTCGGATAGGACGAGCCGGCGGAGAGCCGGAAGGCAGGGAAAGCCCTCGAGGGAGGAGAGACGAACGTTGGCGACGGAAAGGTGCTCCAGGGCGGCGAGCCTCCCCTCAAAGAAGGACGGCGGCGGGAGGCGGCCGCTGGCGCATTTCACGGCGCAATCGAGCGTGAGGGCCCGGGGAGGTTCCGTCTTCCCCTTCAGCGCCGCCGCTACGGCTCGCTCCCACGCTTCTTCGCTCATCGCTGTACGGAACGGAGTCGACACCGAAACCTTAAAGCCCTACTCCAGGGTTTTGCGGCTAAAACAGAGGAAGAGTTCAAATTAATAGAACCGAACCGGTCGACAAAATTGATGAACCGGCTCACGGTTCGGATAAGTTAAAAGAAACGGGATTATTAAGAAATAAGAAACGAATTCGGAATTCGACCCTAAAACGTTAAGATAAAAGTATTAAGATTTTTTTATCAACTAAATTAGTTGATATCTTCTACGAATTGATTCATATATATAAATAAACTAGTAATATTTTTATTCTTTAATAATATAAATCACAATCGTAAGTGTTCTACTAGTATTGTTATCATCGATTAAAAAAAAAAAATCTTAAGATAAATTGAGTCACTTGTTCAATCAAATATTAATTAATCAAATCCTCATCGGGTAAAAATATCGATCTAGTTTGACATTGCAATGGGATCCACTTGATTAGATTCACCATTTCAGAACCACGATTTTTAGTTTTATAATTGACAAATTTGTGAACAGAGGTGAATGGTTTGAGTAGTGAAGGATGTTGTATGACTTCTCTAAAATAAGATGAAAGGAAAACAGAAGGAGAATTTTAATCTTCTTTTACCTTCTTTTCTCATTTCTATTTGTTGCGTCATTTATGTCCACATGTAGACGTTGTTCTATTTGTTATACATGTAAAATCTCTAGCAGACCATTTAGTTAAAGCTATCATAGGGATGAAATTTTGACGATCAAGATGAGTCATGGAGTTATACAATGGTAAATATAAGATCGACTAATGAGTCGACCCGGTTGATTCACCGTCAAAGGTACATGCTTATTCTAATATCTTTTCGTAGCTGATGTGGGCACTTGACATGGCGAAGCGACGTAGGAAGTTTGATTAAAGATCATTTTGTCGGTGGAGAATTGGCCTAGGATCGGGGTGGATGGATAGGCAAATTGAGATCTTCTTAGCTATGAGGTCTCCTCCCAACAGCTGAGACATTCTTTGGTAACTAAGTCAGCTCCCAATTACTAGCGGTCTTGCATGATAGGTCGATGCTCGGGGTTGTTCGACACGACCCCTCCGATGCTTAAGCCAGTGGAGGGGGAAAGAAGATAGCCACGTAAATTGTATAATTGAGTGAGTGTCCAAAGCCCCCCTCTCGCCTTCTTAGCGTGAGCTGGTAGGTGGCTTTTATATTTGAGCATTGGGTCTTTGTCTTGGTTAGCTCGAGATAAGATCAGGCTAACTACATGATCATGATAGAGGAAATCTCTTCATTTCTTCTTGGTTCATGTTCCTAATGGGATAGGGTGGTTATTAAGAATAGACTACATTGTCAGTCACTAATGCAGGGTACATTAGGATGAACTCATGTCGTGGCGTTGTTCGAGAGCTAGTGATTCAGAGTCTCACTTAGATATGTCACTTCCCGTGGCGAAGGAACAGGCATGAGGCAGAATTATCCCTATCAACGACCATAGGAACAGGGGCTTCTTGCTTGAAATTTGACGATCAAAATAAATAAATCATAAAGTTATGGTAAATATAAGATCGTGAAATTGGTTAAAAATATTCTTTGCATTGGTTGGTACAAATATCATCTGAAATTATGTTTATTTTAGTTAAGACTATGGGTCATCCATCATCTCTGGTATACATCATATTTCTAATCTCTTATTATGACTGCTTGATAACCTGACCTGAATAGCAAAATTTTAAAGTATTTTTACACTCAACAAATAGGTTTCTAACCTCGTATTTTGCTACTTTAATTTATATATATGCATACTAGTCTTAAATGCTTGAACAATGTCATGTATTCAATACCTACTCTATCACCAAGCTAACAGATCAATGTTGATTTCTAAGCTTCAAAATAATTCTGTAAGATGTTTTACGAAGACTTCCCTCTGAGAAATTAGTATTTCTTACCATGTGGAAATCTAGTCTTGGAAAAAAACATTTCTATTATTTTTTTCATCATTCGGCAAACTGTTTCAAGTTAACATTGATTTTTCCTAATCAATATTAAAACATCCAAAAATCCCTCTCTCTAATTGAGACAAGAAAACTTGAGATACAAAACTATGTTGATTATTATTTGCCTACTTCCTTCCTATTACATAGTACAATCCTATCTGTCCTTTCCAATATAAAACTGGTTAACTGATTTAGAGAGTTAATTTTCGTATGGTAGTAGCTTTAGTTTTTTTTTTTTTTTTCTCTCTCTCTATATCTCTATTTTTCCTTTTTTTTTACAACAGCTCGAACTATGGTTCAGATCGAATTATCCTTTGGATAAATAAAAATCCCCTTCTTAAAGAATTTTTTTTTTTTTGCAGTAAGTCTAAACAGTACTAAAACTTTGATGAAATAACTCAACCTTTACAGCATGCTTGCGATAGAGATTGTTGTTTGCTCGGAGTACAATATCAAAATAAATGAGGAGAGATATTTCTTTATATAATACCTTTTGGTCTTTATTTCTCGGTGTAATTTTTATGGAATAAAAGTATCGGTTAAAAAAAACTTTCTCGAGATGAAAATTTAAGGGTTGCAGGAAAGGTATGCATTGACGATTAGTCCTCTTTGGGTCATCAATATTGTGATCACGAGTGCCCAACTGCGGGCATCGAAGGGATTAGAGTTGGAAGTTGGGCGTAGCAATTGTCTAAAATAATAAATAAATAATCTTATCTTTATTAAGTTGGATTCTGATAAGAATTCAAAAAAAAAAAAAAAAGGGAGGAGAATGATGGTGATGAACAAAGCAAAAAAATTCATTTAGCATCAATAAGTTTCTAAAATTAGTAAAAAAAAATTCTTAGATATATCAATGAACTCTAGATTATGACATGCAGATAAAATATTTTAAGTTATATTCTTATATAGATGGTGATTGGATTAGTTGTGCATATGATTAAAAAAACATTTCGCTATTTGTGTACTCATGTGTGATGTTTTTTATGAATAGAAGAATGTGTTAAACTCTTAAGCTTTAAGGTGGAGTATGTTTCGACTACAAGTACAACATATCAAATGATTTGGCTTCCAAGAATTTTAGTAGATCTTCAAGAAAAATAAGATGGACCAACTAAAATCTACTGTGATAATCAATCTATTATTATAATGATGAAGAAATCTTGTTTTTCACTGTGTGCTAAACATATTAAAGTTCAATATCATTTTATTCCTGAACTAATTAGCAAAGGAGAAATTCTACTACAACTCTGAAGATCAACTATGGAAGAACATTTTTTTTTTTTTTTTGTCGAAGACAACTTCAAGTTATAATTATTTTAAATTAAGAAGATATTATAAGATTAAGTTAAATAGTTAGGACTAGATAAAACAAAAGATAAAAATTAAAATTAAAATTAATAGATAAGGGTGAACAAATTTTATTCGGATATGATAATTTTTTTATTATTTAAAAAACTTATACTTTTTATTTTAACTAATATAAATATATATTTTGAAATCAATTCAATGTATTATGAATTGAAAATATTTCTAATTTCTTCTTCATCTTCTTCTTTTTTTTTCCCCCTTATTCTTAAAGTTACTCAACACCATCCTTACCAAAGAGGTGGCGGGCAGCGACATGCATGTTGGCAAATGTCATAAATCAATTCAATGTGTATGTCACCATTTCCATCATTGAATAGGTGGATTCTTTCGACCCAATGTGGATCGCTAAAGAATTTGCCAGATTGACAGTCGGGAAGCCCTATTTTGCGATCAATTCGTACTAAGGAGTACAGTCATATTTATTAGATTATATGATTTTATTTAATTAAATAAAATATATTATGAATATAATTAGATTTTGATTATGATTATTGGTCAATTAGAAAAGAAATTCAATTAAGATTGAACTCTTTAGGAGACGCTCTTGATTGAAAGAACTCTCCTAATTATTTATCTTAGACCATTTATTCTCGTCTATAAATAGATTGGATTTTCTATGGACATATAATAAGAACACGATGATCAAAGAACATAATGCGTGATATAATTGAGAGATTATAGATCTTCTTTCCATCTTCCTTACTCATGTGAACTAGTCAATAAGAGATTATAGTTCTTCATATTTTTGTAGTAGTCCTGTGAAAGGATAGGAAGAGAGGATAAGGTGAGTCTAGTTCGATTTGTAGATAGACATTATTACATATCTTGGATTCATCGATGGTGCACTGTAGATCATATGAAGGTATGCATTATAATAATCTTTTAGATCCATTGTTATTTGATTTCAAATTTTGGTATAAAAGTTTTTCTATATAATAGATAACATATTATGGATTTTATGCTAACAATTGGTATAAGAGCTATGGTTTTAAAATAAAAAACTTTGGATCTATTTGTTAGCCTCTTTCGCTTGAAAAAAATGTTAACTAGTTTTTATTCACGATGCAAAAATGATTTGTTGGTATTATCGATCTATTTTCCTATACAACCTATCATGTCGCTTGATTGCAGGCAATGTACTTTTTAATGTTTGATCGATCGATTTCCTGCTTGTTGTCAGAGTTGTTGAGGGCGACAATCTATACTGATCGCCTGTTCCATTGTCGACAGTGGTTGTGCAGCATCACTAGGTATGACGACTTTAGTAGCATCACTTTTGCTTGCAACGATTGCAGCAGTGTTGCTACATAACTGTAGTCACGCGTAAGCAACAGGCCAATTGCAGCAGCACTGCTACATAGCTGCTACCGCATGCAGGGAGCAACTATGCATAAGAAACAGTCGCGCGGGAGCAGTAGGTCGTGGCTAGGTAGCGTCCACGCGTAGGTAGTACCGCACATAGGCGACAATCGTGCACATGCCCAGAGGCGGTTCACGCATAGGCAATGGTTGCCCACCTGCAAAGGCGATGGCATTTTTAATCTTTATGAAATTAAGAAATTTTAATTGATATCCTTAATTATAAAATTGATCAATATGATTTATTTTTAATAGAATTTACTTATTATGATTATTGATTGGATTTAGTCTTGGTCAAACTTAGAAAAGATTAAATTTTGATCAATTTTTATTGACCTACTTAATTGGGTTGATGCTTAGCCCAATTATGGGCTTACCCGATTAAGTAATATTGATTGGTATAATAGTTCTTTGATAGTTTTCTCATATGATTTATTGATTGTATATGGTAAAAAAAAATCTAATTGTTATTTTTTCAGCTAAGCAATGATCATAAGTTTTAAGAGATATACCTTGCAGCTCTGGTAAAAACTGATTTCTAGCAAGAGTTTGAAGTCACTTTTCACTTATATGACCAAGTGTTTTATGCCAAAGATCTATACTTTCATCGTTTTGGATTGCATTAATCTCTCCTTTGTGTAGCTTAGCCTCCATAACATAAAAGGAGTTCTGCTTCTTTCCTCTTGCCACAACCAGAGAACTTTTAGTGAGCTTCCATTTGCTTTCACCAAAATAATGCATAAACCCCTTATCATCAAATTTTCGAATATTTGGAACATGTCTTACATCTTTAAACATCAATTTGCTCTCAATATTGATCTCCAAGCAAATATCTCCAATACCTACAATCTTAGATGTATCACTGTTTCCCATTTTGAGATTGCCAAAATCACCAGCAGTGTAAGATCTGAAGAAATCACCATGAGAAGTAACATGAAAAGAAGCACCATAGTCAATTACCCAGTTACTGTCCTGAGCTGCAAGATTAACACATTCATCATCACAAATATTAACAGTGTCACCTTCAGCAGCAACTGTATTAGTCACTTTCTCATTTTTATTTCTTTCATTTTGTTCTCTCTTTCATAACCTACACTCTTTCTTCATGTAACCTGACCTGTTACAGTGAAAACACTTGATATTTCTTTTGGACTTGGATCTTCCTATATAACCATGTGGATTTCTGCTATGACTTCTTCCACGTTGTTCTTGTTTTTCAATAGCAAGTGCACCAGAAGAAGATTCTCCTTGTTCTTTCCTTCTGACATCTTCATTTAGCAAATTATCTTTAACCATATCTATAGTTAGAGTCTCCTCTGGCATGGAATTAGAAAATTGTCACCACATATGTTTCCCAACTTCTTGGTAAAGAGTTAAGGAGTAGCAGGCCTTGCATCTCATCATCTATATTAATTTTTATAGTAACCAACTTATTTGCAAGACTCTGAAATAGGCTTATATGCTCAATAATATTACCACAATCTTTATACTTTAAATTGACAAGCCTTCTGAGGAGAGAAATTATGTTTCCCACTGTCTTCTTTGCAAAGAAATTTTCTAACCTTTGACAAATAACATCAGCTCTGGTTTCATCAGAAATATGCTCATGCAGATTTATATTCATCCATCTTCTAATATAGGCAATGACATTTCTGTGTTGTACCTCTCATTCTTCATCATCCATAATAGGAGGTTTTATTTTAACTTTGATTGGCTTATACAGATCTTTGCAATAGAGTAAATCTTCCATCATACGCCTCCAAGTGGAATAGTTTGATGAGTTCAATTTAATCATATCATCTAACTCTTCCATTTCAATCATACAAGACAATTGCACCAAGTAATCTGGCTCTGGTACTACTTGTTGGGAAAACTATTGAATGCGAAATAATATCTTTCCCTCTTTGTGTATCAAAATATGATTATCACCAAACTTACCAACTTATTGCTAAAAGACAAATATTAACCAGAGCAAGGTAATAAATCATCCACAAAATGAGATACTAAATTTTAACATGGAAAACCCAATGCGGGAAAAATCGTAGAATATGATAATAGGTTTAAGTGACCGTAGTCCACTTAACTTCCACTATCACCACTATTGATAATAGGTTTACAATGAAGCTTCTCTAGACAACTAGAGGATCACCACAACATCAAGAATATGTCTTGGTTTATAAATGAGATATCATCATAAAAATATATGGATTTCACAATAGATAAATATTAAATCTTACCAAGTAGGTATTGCAGGAAACCATCATAGAGAGGATAGATTATAGATCAATACCATTATGATTGTAGAGCTTACTGCGAGGATTCTCTATATAAGATTTGGACCAAATCTGAGGAAGTTTCACCGTTCGATCTTGCCAAAGCTCATTCTCTCCCTATTCTTTCCTTTCTCTTTCTCTTTCTCCTCACTGTGTTATCTGTTTCTGCAGCCGCCAACTTCGACTCATGCACGCACACCACAGCATCCACTTAGTTAGGGTTTTCTCACTTTACCTTTTTTCTTTTTCTTTTATAAAAGATAAGTTTGACTAGTCCAAGCTCACCTATGGGCTGTACCCCAACAGGGTAGAGCTAATGTCAAGTTTCTTAAGCAGATTCATGAGTCAATTGAGTTCTACAACGGTAGTGGCTATGGCACAGTATTCAGCTTTAGTTGTATACCATGTGATTATTTTTTGCTTCTTAAAACTCGAACTAATTGAATTAACTCCTAGGAAGACAATATACCCTGATATGAATGTTCTATCATCAAAATTCTCTACCCAATCAGCATCGACAAAGGCATGGAGATGAAGTGGAGAGTGTTTGCGGAGAAAGAGGCAATTATTGAGAGTCCTGTTAAGATATTACAATATCTATTTAACTGTAAACCAATGCGTAGTAGATGACCAATGCATAAATTAGGAAAATTTGTTGACCACAAATGAGATATCTAAGCAGGTGAGAGCCAAGTACTATAAGGAGCCAAATACTTGTCGGTATTGAGTAGGTTCTATAGCAGGGCTTCCACCACTTAATTTGAGTGATTCATTAATAGAGAGGGGAGTTGAAACCTCTTTCTCAGCCTACATGTTTATCTTTGTTAATAAATTCTAAATATACTTTCGTTGTGATAGGAAGAGTCCTAATGATCTAGCTCAACATTTTTAGATCTTTGAGGAAGAGTCGATCTACCAATTGCTTGATGAATATCATGATCTTCATAGAATATTGCCCATGACAATAATGTTATCCACATATACGAGAATATATATGGCACCTCTATTTTGTTGACGTAAAAATAACGAGGTATCAGACTTGGAGTTGATGAAGCCAATTTATATAAAAAATAAGCCAAGTTCTATATATCAGACTCTTAGAGCTTAACAAAGTCCATAAATATTTTTTTATAGTTTATAAGTATATCATGGATATTGAGGATGGATGAAGCTAGGAAGTTATTGCAAGAAGACATCTTCGGTTAGGGTTCACTATAAAAAGGCATTATTAATATCGAGTTGTCATAAATGCCAGCCTTTTGAGATAGCCAAACTTAGGATACGTCAAATTATTTTAGGTTTAACAATAGGACTAAATGTCTATGTGAAGTCAACACCAGGACGTTGATGAAACCATTTGACCACTAGATATGCTTTATATTTGGCAACGAATCTATTTGGATTCTACTTAATTAGAAAGATCTACTTACACTCGTAATATTTTATATGGGATGAAAGTATACAAATGTCCCGATATAGTTATGAAGGAGGGCATTATGTTTTTCACATATGGCTTTATGCTAGTGGGGAGATTTTTGGGCTTGAGTAATTATGGTGGGTTCACTGGTCTAAGGTGAGGAATTTGTGATAGCATGTAGGTCAAGAACTTGATGCGATTTAAAAATACCACTTTAAGAGTGTATTGTCATTGGATGTCTAGGGGCTATAGGTTGTATTGTTGGTATGGGTGGTAGAGGGCACTAACACGAAGTGGGTCAAACTTAGGTACATTAGTGTCACTAGGTCTAGAGGAGAGTAAAAATAATGATTATGTTTTTGAGGGTAGTACGTCAACAATATGAGACAGTAATGAAGACATGATGTAGAAGCATGAGATCAGTTTCAATAATATGTCGATGTTTGTGCTCGGAAGAGCCAACTAGTTGAGGAGTGTGGGGAGGAGACTTGAGGTGTTGAATACCACAAGCTGAGAGGCAGGATGTGAGGGCTTGATATTCACCTCCACCATCATAGTACACTATTTTAATTGTAGACTGAAAGAAGTTCTTAACTAACTTTCTAAAGTCGGTAAAGATTATTGAAATCTAAGACTTATGATGAAGAGGATATAACTATGTGTATTTGGTAAAATAGTTTACAAAAATAACATAAAATCTGAACTTGTTAAAAAAATTGATTGGGGCAAGGCCCCAAAGTAATAAATAATTTTAAATGATTTAGAGCAGGATAAGGAAGATCTTCTAAAGGGGAGTCTATGAATTTTATTACTAAAACAAGTATCACAATGAGTTATAATGCTACTGGCTTTAATAGTAGAAAGATAATAACGAGAAATTAATTTGTGTTAGATAAAGGATAAAGATGGTCAAGACAACGATGTCACAAATCAATTGAAACTACAGTAAAAGAGCAAACAATGGGTTGAGTGATTTGTGAAAATGATAACCACTCATAAATATTGTCTTTACTCTAGTCTCGAACTAAGGATGTTTCCATACTTAAATTCTTGATAAGAAAAGAGTCTGAAAAGAATTCAATTAAAGTATTATTTATTTATAAAATTGAGAAACAAAAATGAGAGATCCACGTTAAAAAAAATATTATTGAATGCAAAAATTATGATAGGCATGGATTTATTTACTATAATAATTTATATTATAATTATTATAGATGGATAAGTTGTATCAGATAATCCTACGGATGGCGACTTGCCAGCCGGCAATCCTATCTTAAGTTGATGGTTGATGATGATTCAAAGGTCCCACGACAAATGCCTCCGCCGATGCTTCCTTGTGGATCCACGTGTCAACATATGCATCCAATGGCCTCGTCAGCAAGGTCAACAAGAAGTTGACCTTTGTACCCAGGGAGGAGGTGATGGTTCTCAAACAACAGATATGTCATATCCCAGCAGCTATGTTTGCCAACAACACACGACTACGTATCCTCTTACATTTAGGAGACCGAAGCACTTTCTGCATCCTCGTGCAATCTTCGGCATTTGCAGATTCTAAATCCACTGATTCATAATCTTTCGACAGTCATCATCTTTCTGTGCGAGGCTTCAAAGGCTCCATTACAAGAGTTTTTTTTTTTTTTTTATATAACCTGAAAAGATTGGCAAACCGAAATATGCTCGAGTGTGGCTCTTTAGCTCCACATCCAGTGGAATATTTACAACAAATCGCAAGTAAAATAGTGAGGCTTACAAATGGTATAAACTTTATTTATTAGAAATACATATTTTAAAGGGATACAAAGGCTCGTGTTTTGTCATTGTGATTTCGCTGTATGAGATGGTGACGGCAGGACATAACAACACCTGTTCCTTCGCGTGGCCTATCTAATTATACCTTAATTCTGCATGCTTTCATATCATGTCGACAAGAATCTCATCTACTATTTCATTTATGATCACTTAGCTTTCCTTTCAGGATTCACTAAAATTATTTGAAGGCAATTTAATAATAATGAAGTAACTATTTTATACCATATTTTTTCTTCTCCTCTCACATCATATAGAGGACCTTAGGCATTGCATGGTAACACTGACATCAAATACGTGATCTCGCACAAAGTAATTGGAACTAAATCATTCGACTAACAGCTGCGTTAGTCAAATGACTTCAATGCTTCTCCCGGTGTGTATGATGAGTCATCGTCTCCGCCATTCATCCTGGTGGTTGGAAAGAGAGAGGTTGGCCAGCAGCACTGCTCGATGATTCACCGAAGCTGCCGCTGGATGTGACCAAGCTTTAAATCACAGGAACGTGAACACCTGCAAGTCCCTCCTCACCTACTGCTGCATTCATTTCCTCCCAAGTGAAGGGCACCACAACTCACAGTCTCTTCTCGCCTTACTGATTCATCTGAAGCTGAAGCTGAAGCTGTGTCCCTCAGTGGGGCTTCTTCATTTGTTAGGCAACGCCAGAAACGAGACTCCAGCTGCCGCTCCTTCATGTTGCTTTTATATTTTTCCCATCAAGTCTATGGACTATTGACATAGTGTCAGAGAATATTGATATTGGAGAGAGTACCATTATTAAGATTTATTCCGTAATAGTAAAAATTTAAAAGAATCGGATTATAAATATACATTTGGTTCATAACTCACTAAGCTTAACATTTTGAATTAAATTGTTGTCGACTCTAATATCAATCCATTTTTCCCATGGTATTAGATTAAATATTCACGAAAAGAATTAGTGAGTAAATAAATAAAAAACTAATAATGTATAAATAATGTTTAGAGAAAAAGAATTAATCACAAAGAAAGATTCTTATTTTATCATCACAACTACTCTCCCTCATCCTTACAATTATATATATAGTCAACTGATCTTGTTGTTCTCTCTCCTTGTCTATGTGTATAATAGGAAGCAGAGAGCAGTAGTTAGATTATGGAATGTTCTTAAGCAACTAACTATATAATGGCCTAAATAAATGCCATGGTCACAGGGAGCATCTTTCTTGTTGATTCACTAGTTCTAATTCCTCCTGCCTTTCTGCCCTACTTTTTTATTTTGGTGGGCAGAGATGGTTACTTTGCAGATAAGACTGACAGATGAGAGACAAACACCATCCATCCTCATAACCCAATTATAATCAAATCCTTAGCATTATTGCCCACATATATTTCTTGTCCAGAGAATTACCATAGGATGTGACAATGAAAAATGAACAACCAGCAAACCACAGAATTCATTGGGCAGGCCTGGAAATTGTTATTGGTGATGTGATGTCTCTCTCTGTCTTGTTCTTGTTTTATATGAGAGATAAAAGTCACTTTTATTTGTTTTAAACACTGAGAACCTCATAATTGAACACTTTTATGGACTGGAAATTGTTCTTCTTTCACATGCACATGTCCTTCCTGTCTGCTCAATAGTTCAAGTACATTAAGTGGGACTAAGTGACCACAAGCATTGAGGACTCACTGTTTAAGATCCTTGTGGCCATCATTTCTTTCAGAATCATATTAGGTTTGAAGTATTCACCCTCCACTTTTGTGGCAAATCATGTGTTTTTTTTTTTTCTCTCCTTCTGTTTTAAATTTCCAAAACAATAATTTCAGAAACTAATGCATGAAACATGACTATACTTCCATGTCAAAAAAAAAAAAAATAAGTTTTTGAGCAGTGAGATTCTGCATCTCCATTACTGATTTTACACATATTTTAAGCTTATGTCATAGTTAAATTGTATCAATCATAGTTCATAATATGAAAAAGTATTTTTGTTTATTATTTTAAGGAATAAAAATTCCAAAAGAAAGTCCAAGGTACCAAATTTCTATTTTTATTTTTTTGGATGATGAAAACAAATCAGGCTGCAAAAAAATGCATACAAAAAAAGTGGTGTTTGATATTGCAGGGAATAATCAAAAGTCATGCTATTTTTAAGGTTGATGTTACTTGCAAGCAACAACTACATGCATACTACGACATATAACTGTTCTTGTTGACAAATATATACAAAGACATATAAATGCAAGCAACAACTATCTTTATCCTAATTTCCATTCTTGTTGACCCACTACAATTATCTTTCTTTAGATCAATTCCATGAACAATTAACGCATTGATTCTTAGCCAAATATCATAAATGCGGAACCACGTATTTGAAGAACATCTCTGTGGTCCTTATCATGGCTTCCTTATAAATCATTAACGAAGCTAAAATAATAATGGTGTCATCTGATATGAATATTGATCCAGGAAGGAGTAAGTGGGTATAATAATGAGGCATTTGCTCCAATTCCAATTCCTTTCCTCTCTCTCTCTCAATATTTACATCTCTCTTTCTTGTATATATATATATATATATATATATATGATTTCCAGTAACATCTATCCCAGTTAATTTGGGTTAATCATGATTAGAAATAGTTAATTTATGTTAAAAATATATAAAAATTTTGAATATCTAAGGTTCTTATCCGTTTTCTTACATTTTGTTTTCCACTTTCTTTTGGTGGTTTTCTCTTCATAGTTTTATATTGTCTTTTTACTGTATAGTTTTCTTTTGGAAGGAACATAAATAGTTTAAAAATTATATTAAATATTAGCTTAATAGGATGGGTTGAAACAAACAATTCAAATTGATGAGTACTAATCCTTGGAAAGTATGGAAATGACGTATTTATTGTAGCCGTTCAAGTATTATTATTATTATTCGTATATTGATAAGAACATATTTAGAATCATGTAAAAGAATAATAATACCTCGAGTTATGTAAAGATCCACTCCATGACAAGCAATTCCTCGTGAATAGTGTGTGCTTGCGTTGGGACACATTACTACTTTTTTGAGGTCAACACCTGCAGTGACAAATCCCTTGCGAGCCCCATCCATCGTGCAACAAATATTGATTTATCTCTCATATATATATATATATATATATATATATATATATATTAATTAACTAGAAAACTCATAATCATTACTATATTTCATAAATGTGAGTAAGCGAGATATGCATTTACATAAATCCCTCATATTTTTATAATCATAACAAAATTTTAATATATATATATATATATATATATATATCATCAAGCCCGTCCTGTTTTGCCACGGAAAGCGTCGTCCGTCCGTCCATTCGGATCGCAGCTACGTCTCCAACCCAAACCCCTTCTTTAATGACTCTCTCTCTCCCTCTCGGATCCCTCTCTCCCTGATCGCTCTCTCCGATCTTTGGATCGATGGCTTCCTCCTCCTCCTCCTCCCTCATAAATTAACTTGATTTCGTCGGGTTTCTCCGAGTGATTCCGGCCGGCGGCCTCTTCCGCCATTGCTCGTGGTCGCACTTGCGTTTCGGTACTCCTTCGTGCCCCTCTTAGGTTATTCTTGTGTGGTAGTCATGATCCGTTCTGTCGTTGCAAGATTCTGCTCATGCTTGATCCCTTTCTTCTCATCTTTCTCTTTTCTCTCGTGGCCGTCTAAATCCGTGGATGTGTGTGCTGATTGCTTGCGGAGCTTGGTTCATGCTTGTATCTTTCTTCGTTGTTATGTTCTTTAACAACCAATTCTTTGATATCTGCTTGCTGCCTTTGCATTCATTTTCTTTGCCGTCACTGAGCTTCACCTATCAGGGGAAATTTTAGGCTATCCTAACAAAATGGAATCTTTAACACGATTCTTCTGAATACTCCATCTACCTCAAATTGAAGAAAGTTTTCGACGTCTTTGTCACCTTCTGTTGTTAAAGTTTGCTTTGTTTCGCAAAAGCTAAATATTTCAAGATATATTTTTTGTGCGCAGGCTCTCAAGGCTTTCAGCTATGGCAATGAAATCCTATAGGTACCAGGCTGAGATGCTGGTTAAAGACTATTTGCTAGCAGATCCATTTGTCCGGTATACCTCTGTGCTTGGAGGCATTTTTATGTGTAAAATGGTATGTCCGACCTCATTCTTATCCGGTCTTTTAATTCTTGGTAATTATGGTTAGTGGTGTCAAATGCATTGCTGTAAATTGGGCTGACTGATTGTTGAGAAGGAGAAAAAGGAGGAACCAGAATGACATACTAGACGTTACCTGACACATACTATTAGCAGATTGTGCAGGTTTTCATGTTGGACTTACGGTTCAATCATTTTAGATGCCCCGATTGCCATGAACTTAAGTTGGAATGTCCAGTCAATACCAACTAGCTGTTCTTTCTCAGTCATCATTGACATAGAATACTGAATCATAGCTAATATTAGGAAGGTGCAAATTCTATACTTAGTTTTCCATGTCACTAGAAACCCTATGGCCTAAATGTATATTAAGTATTTTTTATATAGTATCTCTGGATGTAGCCCTTTCAATAGTGGATATGTAAATGGTTCTATAACTATATTTCAGTGGATCCTAATAAGTTTCAATCTTTGCCCTGTTTTGTCATATGCTGGAAAACACCAGGTTTTGGAAATGCACTGCTGCCTCTCTTCTTCTCCCGCATAACCCTAGAGCTAGTGTTGTTGGTAAGGATTGAATTATAAGTGTAAAGCACCAAAACTTTTCTTTTACTTTACAAAGGACCAGTCCAGTTCTTTAAGTTAGGACCAGATCGGTCCTTAGTTTAAGACGGTTGAAGATAATTTAAATGACCCAGTAGCGGCCTAGCATTTTGAATCCCAAGAATGGGCCTATGCCTATTACAGGGTGACTACCCTACCCTAACTTGAAAGTGGATTACCTGTTTGAACAAGGCATATTGGCCAATACATCCAAAACTCCTGAGACAAATCCTTGTTGTAAGCTATGACAATTTGAAATTAGCTGAAATGTCCAATCAAATAAGTTTTAAATGGACCCCAGCATCCATATGCATGTATAGTTAACTTGCTTGTGTGTGTGCATTTCATGTTACGTATGCACCTACTTGTTTACACACAATTGTGTGTCGTGGACGTCAAAACAGATTTTGGTTTTACTCTATACGAAGACAGGCTGTTGTAAGCCTGGCATGAGGTAGGTCTTTTTTTCATGGAAAGGGAAGATAGGAGCAGAACTTTTCAAAAAATTGGATATGAGTTGTAGTGAAGAATTTGAGACATTGCTAGAGAAAGCTACTATATGGCCTATGGTTTTGTCTTCACAAGTTCTGTATTGGAACTTGTATAGGTTGTCATCAATAATTATATTGATCTCATTTTTCCTCTGATTACTCTATGTTCGTCTTTCGAGCATATACTATCTCATGTACTTATGTACATGTGATGCTGACTCTGATGCTATGTTATCCTTTGTGCTTATAGTTCATGGATAGTTTTCATTGTTTATTTTGCTATTTTTTGGTTTTTCATAAGGTTGTATTACTGGGATTGGTCATCTTTGAGTTAGGACCTCACGGCTTTGTTGTTGTTGTAGTCATCTTTGATTGTCTACTTACCGACTGCCATCATTTGCTTAGGCGTATGATTTTACACAGTTGATTAGTTCTTTTTACTTCAAGGGTTATGCTTCGCTTACAAAGATCCAACGGATCGAGTGGAACAACAGGTGAGAGATCATAAGCTTGTAATATTCTTTTATTGTTTAACTTTTATATCAAGTTGAACCACTTTTGCAGGGGAATGTCCAATGCTCATGCCGTTTTTATCACACTAATGTCATTATATTTGGTATTCTTCTCGGATCTGTTTTCCGATAGCAGTGAGGGCCTGGTTACATTCAGAAATTCTGATCTTTCTACTTTTACATTGGGGGTAAAAATTCTTAACAATCGCTAATCATTATGTTTTTGTCTTTACTGCATGATTTGTGAAGTATCATAAATTGGACAGGTATCTGTGGGTTATTTCATGACTGATCTTGCAATGATATTTTGGCTTTATCCTTCCCTTGGTGGAGTCGAATATGTGAGTACTCATGTGGAAGCTTCATTTAAGTGCCCATCTTCCTCTTCATTTAAACACTTCCTTCTGACTTTACAGAACAAAACTTAGCTTGTTTCTTATCACATATTTCATACGAAAGAAATGGACTGGTTACTATAGACACCATCTAAAATGTGACATATATTTTTTCAGGTTCTCCATCATATGCTATCTATAATTGCTATATCTTACTCTATGTTGTCTGGGGAAGGACAGCTATACACATACATGGTCCTCATTTCTGAGACAACCACCCCTGGGATTAATTTAAGATGGTATCTTTTCAGATGTTATTGAAGTACTTCAACATTGATATGGCCTGAGGATATTTAGATGTTTGGCTTATTAACTTCTTTTCTTCCTTTTTCTTTTTAAGGTTTCTTGACACTGCTGGAATGAAAAGATCTAATGCATATCTTGTTAATGGTGTTGCTATGTTCTTCGCATGGCTTGTAAGTAGTTCCTTACTGAATTGGATTTTAATACAGAAATATAAATGCCGATGACACTTGACAGATGTGTACATGTGCAGGAAACACATGATCTACCTATGATCATGCGTAAGGTTCTGTCTTTATACCTATGATCTACTGATCAAGGACACACCTCTTTTGATTGGTTGGGTCCCATTATTTTTTAGTGGAGTCCCAAGAGTGGTTGGACCTGCGTATTAGGGCTTCTAGGCAGGTTTGATTGGTATATGTGTCTCTGCTGTAGGACTAATGTATATTTCTACGTATGTAAATAAGTATGAGAAAACATTAGAAATTAGATGCAGTGACATTTACTCAAGTTTTCATTTGAGATCATGAACTAGCACCTCAAACAGAATCTAGAAATCAGATGAATAAAATGTCCTTAAAAGAAATATAGATTGACTAACAATGTGGTTTGATTGCATACGGATGGAGGTAGCAAAGTCCTAGGCATTTGCTGAGTTATAAATTTGTATTTGTGAGCCTGGAGCTACAAGCCTAGTATAAGGTTAAAAATGTTAGGTCCATGAAGCTACTAGATCGATCTATTTTTACTGTCTTTTCTTCTTCATTGTAACGGGAAGTTAGCACCATTGTGAAAACAGAACGGGAATAGTCATAGACACGATAACTTTAAAATTTTAAAAATTGGTGTTACCGTCTTAAATTCGGATGTGCATTGTCTCTCTTCCACTGTGGTGATCCTAGTTGGTCTGTCCCTTTATTTTGAAAATTTCCCAAATTCTGCCATCTTTTTTACATGGGTTTTGCAATTTATACTGGTTAGGATATAGTACTCTAAAAAGTGATTTATCATTTTGCAGGTTGCTAGAATATTTTTGTTCCTCTACTTGTTTTACCACATCTATTTGCACTACGACCAGGTATTTTTGTATACGATTCCCTGCATAATCACATATGATCTTTTTTCAACTAATGCTTTCATGCTCTCCCACTTGTGTGACAGATTCAGCAGATGCATACCTTTGGATACCTCCTCAATTTTCTGGTGCCCGTTGCGTTGTTTGCCATGAACATGATGTGGTTTGGAAAGATTCTAAAGGGGCTCAAGAAAACGCTAGCCAAGCGGCAGTGAGAGTTGAAAATTCTGGTGTTCATATGTTACTGAAGTCCACACCTACAACAGTAGATCCTTGTAAGTTTTTCTTGTAAAGTACAAATGTTTAGGCAAGGAGAAAAAAAAAAAAAGGAAAATGGCAAGCTAACTAGCAAAGGAATTCGGTGTGCAGAACGATTTTATCTTTTTTCAGGTTCAGCTCAGTTAGCATACATGAGATTCTTAACCTGACATATCTTCATCATGTTGTTCTTTGTGTTGGGAAGGTTTTTGGCTCATGGAATGATGTACATGACTGGTGAAATTTTGGTTCTAATCCGAAGCTTGCATCTCTAGTTTGTGTGCTTCTTCAAGTTGAGTTTTTGAGATATAACTCTCGGTCATGGTTTTGGAATGCATCTGTCTGTTTGTTTAGCTTTGCTGTAGCTCCTAATCCTTGTAGTTTCCATTTCTTGCCGGAATGAGGACGAACAGTAGTTGATGGTATTCTAGTTGTTGTGGGCATCTGCAGGTCATCAAACATCAACGCTCAGGTTTGTGTTAGATGCCCTTCAGAACCGATCTAAAGATGGAAATAAATCATGGCATTTGAAATCTAATTGTTCACGAATTTGGTCTATTTTCGTCTCTCGATTCTCCTGTGTCACCCCCGCATATAATAGAACATTGTCACCAATTTTATCATTTCTCGGTAAGAAATATATATATTAAGCAAAATTATACGTACTTTATGTTAAGGGAAAGTGATGCAGAAAGAAAGTAGACTGATATATCAAATCACTACTCTAACAACATAAAACCACAATACAAGTAAGATGAGACAACCAATGGCGATAAAATAATAGAAATATAATCTTATACAAGTACAAAAAAAAAGCCAGAGATAAGTATAGGAATCTGGTGCACTGTTTCATCTATCAAATGTTAAAGAAGGTTAAACAAAGACTATAATGTAGAGAAAGGAGACAGACGAAAAGAAATCAGTAGTCAATGAGCAAAACGTACTTTTTAGTATTTCTAAGCGTAACGCACTATATTGTATGTTTCAGATTAATAATCTCACAGAAAACTCACTCACAGTTGATAAATAATTAATGGCTCATAAAAATCTGTTGGATTTGTGGTTAACAGATTTGCATTTTACTGAATCACATTAAACTCACTTTGTTGCAGCATTGAGGTAATCGATTTGGTAGATTGGCATATATTTTATCCCTTTTGGTGGTGCGTCCCTTTTGTTGGTAAATAGCATCCTCACTCACTATTCATTTCTTTTAGTCAATCAGATGATTCTTTTTCGTAAATATTAATTTTATTTCTCATATTTAATTTTTTTTTAAATCGATTTAGACTAATGAACCAGTTTGGTCAACCCTACTTCCTCTCACTTCCTTATTTTTCTTTGGCTTGAGTTTTAATAATAATAGACTTCAAAAAATAAAAAAAATACTGAAAGCACTATATAATAAATTATCTCTTTTTCTTTTGGCTGGTCTTTGTTTGCGCCAGTGTTTGCTTCGAAGGTAAAACAAAGTCTTCCAACTCTTTTTTTATGTCAGAAAATTCAGTCACTTGTCTGCTGCTGCACACCATTCCTATACATCTTTCTGTAGCATTCTTCTTTAAGTGGAACATCTAATCCTCTTCATGATCACTATCCTCAATATATATATATATATATATATATATATATATTTCTGGTCTTTGTTTGTGCAAATGTTAGCTTTGAAGGTACAACAAAATCTCCGTCGCCAGAAAATTCAGTCACTTTGTTTGGTCTTTGCTTGTGCAAATGTTAGGTTTGGAGGTAAAACAAAACCTCCCTTGTCAGAAAATTCAGTCACTTTGTTTGCTGCTGTAACCTATTATGAATAGAGCCAATCATGGTCAACTTATATTCAGCCATCCATCTTCTTGTACCATTCTCTCCGAGTATCACATTTCATCTTTCTCATGTTTCACTATCCTCGATATTTTTCTTTTGGCTGGTCTTTTGTTTGAGCATATGTTTGCTTTGAAGGTTAAACAATGTTTTCAGACCCTTTGCTGTCCATTATTCTGTAGTATAAAACATGATCACCTGCTACGCTAGCTGTGTTTGAACATTAATAATGTTGGGTGCTTCTACGTAGCCGCCGCCGAAGGATATTTCTTGAACGTAGACATCGATATTTATGTATTCTGAATCTTATGAACAGCATGTAAATTAAGCACATCAGATGATGTTTCACAGAGAAAAAAAAAAAAACTTTCACAGAGAAAGTTTTCCACTCAGATCAAGGAGTCAAGTCAATGGAGTAAATGGCACTTAATGTTGTGGTTGGATACCTGTGATTGATTTTGATGTTGGTCAATCAAATCTTAATCATGCTTAAAATCTTAATGTCTCGAGCTAATATAGTCCCAAAATATCTCTCTTGCATAAACTTGGATATCGACAGTGGATTCTGACATGGTCCCTCTGACGAGCAAATTAACTCGATGTGAGTCAAAAGAGTGATGGGAAAAGAGATCTGACCTTAATTATCATATCTAATTATGTTTTTTTTTTAAATAATACTCCTTAGTAGTTTGTGGTTATGAAAATTTTTTAGGCAACACATAATATTCAAAAATATATATACTATTCAAAATTTTCTGATGTGAGAGGCACATCAATTAAAATCTTTTTATCCTTTTTTGAGATACCACATATCGAATTTTGATCGGAGGCAAATATTAAAAAAAAAAATCTCACAGTTCAAGAAGATTAATAGTTTTATATACACAAAAAAATGAAAGTAAAGAACCATTTTAATTAGATTATATTAATATACATTATCAGTGAGTGCACTACTTTTAGCATGTCATTATCAGTAAGTTTAAAAATGTATATATTACATTTTAAGTACCTCAAATGTCCCTTATATTTTCATTGATTATTCTACTTTTCTTTCTCTAGACTTAAATTTATAAAAATAAATGTAAAAAATACTAATTTAGGAAGAATATAATATAATATAATATAATATAATATGAAGAGTATATTAGTTTGTTGGAGTTTCAATATCACTAATTTTTTTAATTTTCAGCGAGAGTATATTGAAAATATATAATACTATATATATATATATGTATATAAAGATAGATAAGCACTAATATACAGAGGTGTGTAATACACTGGATGGGCGGTGCAAAATAAGAGATGGGGAATGAATGGTGGGGCAAAGCGGTGATGGTTTGCATGAAAAGAGATTCGTGATGAATAAAGACAAGCAGGAAGAAATCATTCAACATTGTATTTAATTGTCTCCAAGTTTACAAAGTCTAACGACGGCTATCCATCACCTCATGATGCTTCGCCCTCTTCATCACCAGTTGCAAAGATCGGGCAGGCACAGGCACCGCCACCATGGGACGCGCCCCTTGCTGCGATAAAGCCAACGTGAAGCGAGGGCCGTGGTCGCCCGAAGAGGACGAGAAGCTCAAGTCCCACATCGAGCAGCACGGCACCGGCGGCAACTGGATCACGCTCCCCCAAAAGATCGGTATGTCTTGCTCCATCACCCGCCAATGATCCAACTTTTTTGCAGCCAGTCTTCCACTTGTTTGTGTGCGTGTGTGTTGTTTGTTGTACGAAATAGGCCTCAAGCGGTGCGGTAAGAGCTGCCGCCTCCGGTGGTTGAACTACCTCCGGCCTAACATAAGGCACGGAGGGTTCTCCGAGGAAGAAGATAACATCATATGTCGACTGTATATCAGCATCGGGAGCAGGTGATCCGAATGACGTAGCTTGTTGAATCCACCAACACAGCATCGATACTTCTCTGATGTTTGGTTTTGTTGGGAAGAGCAGGTGGTCTATCATCGCTGCGCAATTGCCAGGAAGGACCGACAACGATATCAAGAACCACTGGAACACGAGGCTGAAGAAGAAGCTCTTCGGCAAGCAGTGTGACGACCGTCGACGTCATACCCGCAGGATCACTCGCCCCGAGCAAGATAACATCGACCACGGCACTGGAGATCTCGGCATCATCAGCACCGGTGTCTCCCATAGCGACTGTTACTGGGCTCAGCAGCCGGCGCTGTCGTATCCGCCGCTCCGTCCAGTCTCCGAGGGTTCTGCCACCCCGGTGACCCCTCCGCTGCAGAGCGTCCCATTTTACGAAGGTTCTCTGAGTCCTACAGGCTTTTCGACTGAGCTCGATGAGCTGTTCCAGTTCAACTCGGCAAAGTTGGAAGGATTGGATTGCTTTAACGAGACGAACGGAGGCAGTGCGTCGGCCGGCATGAACTGGAATCAGGTAAACCCTTTGCTATGTGTGGCCCATGGGATGCAACAGCTCCCACCGCTGGAAGAGCCAGTGCAACTGGGAGCTTCTGTGGATCTGTAGAACTTGTGGAGGTGCTGTATGTTTCTAATTGGATGAACCCTAATGAACTCGCTCTTTCGTATAGAGATGTTTGGTTTGTGATTCTTCTCATTTTAATTCTCGGTCCATTCTTCCCTTCTCTCTCTCTCTCTCTCTCTCTCTCTCTGAATTCTCTTGATTGCATGATTAGTGTACACAGTTTTAGCAACTCTCAGCTAATCTACTACTCCAAACTGCTGCCTTTCCTCTCCTCAAGTTCATTTCTTGCTGTGCTTTATAACCATGTTGGGATCTGTTCCATGTGATGATGGGATTGGGAATTTGCTTAATTATATTAAAGTTTTTCCATTATTGCTACACCTACAAGAAACTAATATATGATGAAGGTCTTTGAGAACTTTGTATTTTCAACCAAGGTAGATAGTAGGGGAGTCCTCATACTGATCTCCTGCATTCCAATCTTTGGACAGTGATCTCACAGGTATGTTTTCACATTTTCTGTAAACATACAAGAAGCTCCAATGTCAATGTTCTATGGATTCATATGCCATGCTTTTATTTTCTTTGTCTTACATATCAAGATTACAGACTTCTGAATTATCCAAGAAATGTTTTCTTGTAAGAACATTCATCTGAAACTTCAGCCATTTGCCTACTACTTTTAACTACACTCCATATTTATTTTTGTTCCAGAAAAGAACAGTAATCTGATACGTAATAACCAAGTCCAATCATATATCTGATGGTTCATTCTTCTAGGCTTCATTTTAGGCTTCCAAGAACTACCATTCAGTATGTATGATTCACAAACTCAAGTTTATACAGTGACAGAAAAAACTATTCTGAAGCTACTTTAGAATATACTCAAACTTGAGAACAAATTCTACAAAAAGTTATTTCTTTTTCATTTGTCAAATGTTTGTAATTGCCATTTGCAAATTTCTGTCATAGATTTGTATCATTCAGATGTCAAACACACCATATTGTTTTATTCACTGTCACTACTATCTCAGTTATTCTACCTTCAATTTAGACTCTCATGATTATTTGCAAAACAATAAAATCATAAACTCAATTCATGTTTAATTCAACATTAGACATATAAAATGTAACTCTGATAGGTATACAAAGAACTTTAAGATATATACATGGTACACAGGATAGACATAAAGAACTTGTAGATAATATGAAAGTTCAAATTCTAGAATCTAGATAAGCTAACTAAACTCTTAAGAAGTAAAAAAAAAAAATGTGTATGTTCATGTGACTTAGATTTAGTCCAATGATAGGAAATTTTCTGTGGAGTAAAGCATTTATTCTTCTTCTTGCCTATCTAGTTGTCTGATGTAGAAGTTGTTTTATTAGTTGATCCCAACTTGTTGAATTTTGGTGGCCAACAGCCTCAAACAAGTCATTTTCTCCTTCAAATGACCAAAAACATCTTAGGAATCCATGAATTATCAACTAGATTAGGCTCAGCTACATAATAGTTGCTAACATTTCTCTAACCACTATACATGAGTTGATGCAGCTCAAGAACAACAAATGCATTTCTTCGTGATTTTTAAGTCAAATGCTTAGTCAATAACAACAAATGTTTATGTTCCAGAAGTCCATGAAAAAAAGCTACAACTTTAATCAAATGTTAGCTGATTCATGTTGTGAATCCATCTGATTTCTCAGGTTTGAATGATCTTCCTCAGAGAACAACAATGCTAGATAAATTGTTCTAACACAGAAGGGAAGTCCCTTTTTTTTTTTTTTTTGTACTTCTCCTTTGTGGTCCAAAGTCATATCATCTTACCAAAGGTAGAATGAAGAATTGATTTGTTCAAATAGTTTAGAGGATTCCTAATGCTCAAAGTCTTCTTTCTTCATTAGAAATTGTCATGTGAAGAAAGAGGAAAAGTATGCACCCTTTCTTTTTCTGAGAGAAAATTCAACATAGAGAAAAAGCTTTTAAAAGAGAAAAGGATGTGTGGCTATAATTGATAGGTATAGTAAAACTTATCCCATAGTCATGTCCTACCATTCCAAACAACAAGGCAAATGAAAAAAGAGGAAAAAGAACTGCATCTCTCCTGCACACTGTACAGAGTAAATAACTAGATACTGAGAATCTACTTCTTGTTGAAGGAATGAAATGTGGCCTTCTGACTATTATTAGATACAGGTTATCTGAATCTATTTATTATCTCCATGCTTGTCAAGTTCATGCTTGCCTGCCATAAACTATAAACTAGAGAAGGCAACTGCTACTTACAAAAGCTAAAACTAGTATGAAGAGATCCAACATTTTCCATCTATTTGAAGGAGCAAACTCCAAAAATTATCTTTAGCACCATAACAATAACCTACTGGAAACAAAGTGGATTTCTTTTTTTGTTTTTCTTTTGTATCAGCTAAATTGCAACATTTAGAAGAGATTGGTCTCTTTTAGAATTATATATTTCCACCTATGTAAAACTTAACAAAGCTGAAGTTTTATTATTTTAGATCAAAAGCCATAGTCCAGTTGAGTCTTCTGGCTTAACATGTTCATAAAAATACTATGTTAGCAGCAGTGGTCTCCATGTTACAATTGGAGATAGTATTTATCCTTGATAGATAGACTATATATAAGTGGTGGCTTTAAAGCGGTAGAGAATATTGCATAGGAAGTAAAGTTCAGGAAGAAAAAACCCCATGCAAAACATCAAATGCAACAACTTGACAGCATTGCTGCCAACTCCTCTTAGTATAATAAATTAACACATCAAAGCGCACTTTCCTTAAGGCTCACATGACAAATCCAAACTACTCATCCTTATTGGCTAACATATTCTTGTGATCTCAGAAGCCCATTAGTTTTATGCTTGCTTCCTCCTGCGCTGGTCTTATTCCTCCACATCCTATCGTTCATTCATATGGGGATCGTTTAGGCATTATATATGTGAAGCTGGTGATAGGGCTCTGATTGAGTTGTCGAAGGAAGGTTCAAGGAACAAAGCTAAGTCTGTGGTGTATTGTTTCTGTCATCATCATCTACCTACTAACATCATGCAGATAAAAGGAATCAACAAAGAAGAAGCACATGTTTGCATGACAAATGAAACAATTAAGAGTTTGAAATGAAAGTAAACGTCAAATGTGTTAAGCTTTCATAGGGATTGCCCTGCTACTAGCAGTAAACAGCTAAAACTTCTTCTGCAACCCTTCTCCTTCTACTGTTCCTCCTAATACAAGCTACAAGTCATCAAGATTGATGATACTTCATGCAGTGGCAGCTATTATATGCAGTTCAAACAAACATACCATATTAGTGGGGGGATAAAAATGGTCTGATAATGTTGACAAAAATCAAAATGAAATGGACAAACAACCAAGTGCATATGGAAAACTCCCTATTCATATACTGTATACTACTGTCTTCTTGCTTCAAAAAAATTTCATCACTGTTCAAGTTCTTATACCTGAAGGAAGACGGGCACTTAGCCTACTTTTGTTTGAATGGGCTTCATAAAGAATCAGCCTAATCCAAAGTTCCATAACATTGATGAAAGATAAAGAGTTTATGAGCTGATGATAAATGCTTTCGTTAGAAACCAAATGGACTGTTATATTAATCTATAAAGATGTAATGCTATAACAGTTGTAAGTCGTATGAGTATGGTTTCACGAAAAAATGTGACGGTCATAAACTTTGCGCAGAGTCGAGTTTCTTTCGGTTTTTCATGCACCGTCTTGGAAATTGAAAATACTGGTCTTTCCCGTCTTATTAGCCCATGGGAAGTCGTACAAGTATGCTTTCGTGAAAAAATGCGATCGTCATAAACATTACGTGATGTCGCGCCCAGGGTCGAGTTTTGATCAGTTTTACGCACACCGTCTCGGAAATTCAAAATACTGGTCATTCACGATGTATTAGCCCATGGTAAGTTATATGAGCATGGTTTCACGAAAAAACGCGACGGTCATAAACTTTGCTTGAAGTCACGCGCTGAGTCGAGTTTCGATCGGTTTTTCATGTACTGTCTCGGAAATTCAAAATACTGGCCATTCACGATCTATTAGCCCATGGTAAGTCGTATGAGCATGATTTCACGAAAAAATGCGACGGTCACAAACTTTGCCCAGAGTCGAGTTTCGATCGGTTTTTCGTGCACCGTCTCGGAAATTTAAAATACTAGCAATTCCCGACGTATTAGCCCATGAGAAGTCGTACAAGCACGCTTTCGCGAAAAAATGTGATGGACATTACGCGAAGTCGCGCCCAGAGTCGAGTTTCGATTGGTTTTACGTGCACCGTCTCGGAAATTCAAAATACTAGCCATTCACGATGTATTAGCCCATGGTAAGTCGTATGAGCATGGTTTCACAAAAAAACATGACGGTCATAAACTTTGCGTAGAGTCGAGTTTCGATCGGTTTTTCTTGCACCGTCTCAAAAATTCAAAATACTGGTCTTTCTCGTCTTATTAGCCCATGGGAAGTCGTACAAGCACGCTTTCGCAAAAAAATACGACAGTTATAAACTTTGCGCGAAGTCGCGCGCGAGTCGAGTTTCGATCAGTTTTTCGTACACCGTCTCTGAAATTCAAAATACTGGTCATTCACGATGTATTAGCCCATGGTAAGTCGTATGAGCATGGTTTCACAAAAAAACGTGACGGTCATAAATTTTGCGCAGAGTCGAGATTCACAAAGAGAGAAATAATTGGGCATAATTGTGACGGTCATAAACTTTGCAAAGATATTCACAAAGAAATTTGGGCATATATTTTGTGAGCATGGTTTTAATATGTCCATTAGCAAGTATTTGTGCAATGCTCATTCCTCTCTTTGGATGGGCTCTTGGAATCCTAATTAACTTATCAAGCCTATAATATAGCTTACACCTAAGAGAGGATGTCACAAAATAAGTAAACATTGACCCTCCTCTCTTAACAATTTAAATTTGTTGACATAATTGTAGCTCAATCGAGGCATTTCACTATTTTGTACAGCAATATAAATGTTAAGACATAAATATAAGTTATCTCTTTCGATTGAGACATGTAAACATAAATAGGAAAGTTTGGAAGGGTATATTGACAAAATTAATGGAGAATCTATAAACAAACAATGCTGTCCACGTTTGGAGGAAGCAACCTAATAGACGCAGATCATTCCCTTGCACTCGGTCGTTACTTACTCGTTGAATACCAGCCCGTTGAATGGTTTTGTAGGTAGGGCCCCATTGATCAATCCTCCCGGGCCTTACTCTTTATCTTCATTGAAAAGGCAGGTAGGTTAGACGGGTAGGGGATCATCCGAAAAGAGAAAGTGACACTCGGGTTGTCATCAGCTTCGGGAACCAAAGCGCCACCCGTCCCGCTGACGCCCCGCCCCGCCGGCCACACCACCGCTTGCTTTATCAGTTCGCGAAGCTTGTGCGGAGCTTTCCGTAATCGATTCCCATTCCTATTCCTCCTCCCACGCTTCCACTTACGCGTCTCGCATCTCGCATCGAAAACCGCTTTCTTCACCCACAAGGAAGGTGGCGGTGGCTCTCATGGTGTAGGTGCTGCAATCTGGAACCTTTTTGCGTCTCTTCTCGTGCGTTCTTGTGATCGGGTATACATAGAGTTGGAGTTTGGATATTTAAGTATAGTAGCAGGAGGAGGAGGAGGTGGTGGAATTTGGATGGCGGCGGAGTACCACTGCTGCGAAGCCAACTTCTTCATCCACATACTGATCATAGCGCTGCTGGTGCTCTTCGCGGGCCTCATGTCCGGCCTCACCCTTGGCTTAATGTCGCTCAGCCTCGTCGACCTCGAGGTCCTCGCCAAGTCCGGAACACCCCAGGATAGCAAACATGCCGGTACTCTCTGTTTCTGTTGACTATGTATCACTATGTGTTGCTCAGGTATCAAGTTTCCTGTAGCTATCAGACTGCCGGCCTTAGTATGTTCTTTTGATGTTCTTCTTTAACAGAGGTGGATCAGCAGTCGTTTCTCATTCGATAGAGTCAGTGTATGTAAATTTTTTGGGGTTTTTTGAAGGTTTTGAATAGAAAAGATGGGTTTCAGGTGGATGTTTGTGAATAGAATTTCTTAGTTTCTCTTAGCATTAGAAATATGGAAGTGAGTGTTGCAACCAAAAGGTCCAACAGTGAATGGATGAGTTGCAATAAACTGTTAATTTTAGTTGTCTGCAAAAGCTCAGCCAAATAATTGAAAGATGAACATTTTGCAATATTTTTCATCTACTAAATTCTGCTACTAAGCTATTACTGGATTAGGTAGTCTCAGTAGAAATATATTACTTTCTTCAGGGAAAGATGAACTGTCAGCTCTATAACTCTGTTCCTTAGGCATTATAGAGTCCAAGTATATGTAATTGAGAATATTCAAGTTCTATTTAATAAGACTCAAATTGGTGCACTCTTATGGCAGCAAAGATACTCCCTGTTGTAATGAGACAGCATTTGTTGCTATGCACACTCCTGATCTGCAATGCTGCCGCCATGGAGGTAAAGATGTGTTTGATTTGTTTGTTAAATTTGATGTTTTTGATCTGAGGTCTTGTGTTGAGAGGCTTTCCTTTCCTTTCTTCAGGCTCTCCCTATTTTTCTTGACAGTTTGGTTACAGCATGGGGTGCTATCCTGATTTCAGTAACATTGATACTTCTCTTTGGTGAGGTAAGCTTTCAAATATGATATCCTCTATAATAATTCTATCTTAGGATAATTGATTGTCATTGTTGATTGTGTACATAGATCATCCCCCAGTCTGTCTGTTCTCGGTATGGTCTGGCAATCGGAGCAGCACTTGCCCCAGTTGTTCGTGTACTTGTGTGGATCTGCTTTCCCATTGCATATCCAATTAGCAAAGTAATGTCCTATGATTTTTTTTTCAGTTTTTTATTACATTTATCACTACATTATCTCTAAGCAGAACAGATCTCTGTAGTCATGTTTCTTTGTCCCAGGTCTGCTTGTGATAGCTTTTCTGTGTATTACAATTGTTTTATTCCATCATGAGTGACTTCGTAAGGCTAAATTTTTTTTTCCAGTTTTTGGACTATTTATTAGGGGATGGACATGTGGCTCTCTTCCGTAGAGCTGAGCTAAAAACACTTGTCAGCTTGCATGGGAACGAGGTATGTTGTTAAATTATGAAAAAAAATTACCACTTACACATGTTGTCATCTAAATATATAATAACTTTGCCTCTGAATCTTGTTTTCTTTATGCTATATAAATAGTAATTAGTTATCTGAATGAGATATTGTCTTCTCTTGCACTGATCATGAAATGCTTCTCACCTCAAATAAGTTTTTTGGATTCAGTTTGTTGCAGTACAATTTCCAAATGCTATCATGAAAATATTAGTTTTTTCCAAAATATATTGTTAATTGTATGATCATTTAGGAGAATATCAGATCAATGGTTCAATGGTGTACCCAATGTGACTAAGAACTAAGTCAGAGAAATTATAAGGTCAATCCAATGATGAATCATTGTGACCAAGGAGTAACTCGGAAGATTTCAAGGTCAAAGACTCGAAGTTCTCTAAATAGATGTAATAGTGTCTTCAAACAACTTAAACAAAATAGTGCATCGTACTTGGAGTTTATGCAATTTTGTCACTACCATGAGCTCCAGGACAACAATCCCGAGGTTCATAGCTTCACCGGTTTTTGTTTTTGCAAATTTGTAAAAGCATTTACCTTACTAGAAACCAGGAAGTAAACTGATAAGAACCAACAGTACTATTTTCAGTGATTGTAGATTGTTTTGATGTTCAGTTACTTTGACAAAATACTTCGAGGGAACATGTGGTGCGGCTGAATTTGAAAAAATACATAAAATTTTATTGTAAACTCAGTGTTGATGATTTGCTAATTTGGATACAGAAGCTATTTAAAACTTGTGCTGACTTAACTTCATTACCAACTTCATCCAGGCTGGTAAAGGGGGAGAGTTAACCCATGATGAAACCACAATCATTGCTGGAGCACTGGAACTTACAGAGAAGAAGGCTAGAGATGCCATGACCCCCATATCTCAAACTTTTGCAATTGATGTCAATGCAAAATTTGATAGGTTCCTTCCTTGCATTGATTACTGTAGAGAATCTAATATCTTTCAGATGTTTTTTGACACAGATATTGTTTATACTTCAATATGTGTGTAGGCATTTAATGAATAAGATTTTGGAGAAGGGGCATAGCAGAGTCCCAGTCTACTATGAAAGACCAACAAATATAATTGGCCTTATCTTGGTAATTTTATTTATTGGCATTTTTCCAAAAATTAAATGGCCATTTTTTCAATTTGATTAAATTAGCAGCAATAATTCTATTTTTGTGATTCTTATTATTAATTTTTCGTAATCTCGATTAACTTTGTCCCTACATATGTTTTTTAGTTTTTGAAATTAGGCTCTAGTTCTCGTATCTTATTTACTTCAAACATTTCAGAATCTGCACTTTATGGTCTTTGATAACTATCTTCTCGACAAAACATTTTTGTTTGTTTTTGAACAAAAGTTCCAAGGATTTGTAGATCATAAAACTGCGATATATTATGTCAGCATATATTAATTTGTTTTCATGGGTAGCTAGAAAATATGTGATTTGACTTGCGACTTAAGATGATAGATGATTGTTTGAGGCTCATTCTATACTTGAAGAGATTGGAAGAGTTCAATTCATGAGTGGTTTGTCTTCTATTATTGTATGGACTATCAAATTTGGAAGTTCTAGTGTTTAACGTATTTCCTCGTGTATGAAACTTACTTGGAAATAAATATTGGATATTTTCAGTTATATTTGTAGAAATGCACATAAATATTTGACCCTATTATAGGTATTTACATGTATATGCATCAAATAGCATACTCACACAGAACCATATTTATGTGTCTTTGGATTGCAGAACAGGTTAGTTATAGATATGGGACAGACAGATATATTAAGAGCAACAAAATACTTAATTTTGACATAGCCAAATTATCATTTACTTAAAAAACTATAGAACTTCTGTACCAATTTTGCCACCTCTTGTCCACTTGTCATGATACCAAGGATAATTGTTGTTTGTCTTATAGTTCTATCTTATTTTCATGAATTTTCAGGTCAAGAATTTGTTATCTATACATCCTGATGATGAGGTACCTGTTAGGAATGTAACAATTAGGAAGATTCCAAGGTATTTGCTAAACTGATTGAAAGTTTTTTTTTAAAGAAATGTTTTTAATCGCTTAGCAATGGAAGTTAGTGAATAATGTAATGGAATGTCTTGGTTAATGTTATTTTATACTTTAGAAATTATTTAACCTCTTATTAAACTCTAAAAATTTACACAACTTCCCACTATGTTCATACAAAATTAACAATGTTGTTTGACACTTTGACTTGCTATTGTGCTCTTAATAAGTAAATTTTGACAAAAGTGATTAGTTGTTGGTGTATAGAGGCAAATTAAAGTAATTACATTTCTTGAAATTGGACAATGTTGACGTAGAAAGAAATTGAATTGTTTTGGAACTTGGAAGACTAGAAGTATTCATGATGCAAAGCTAGTAAAGTATGTTTCAAAAAAATTTAAAACATGCTTTACATGGATTCAAGGTTGCTGAAAACTTGTCTTCTCGCATTTACATATTGCCCTCATCTTTCGTATTCGGAACATATTTTCTCTATCAATTTGGAGATACTATGTGGGTAGTTCATATATCCTATGCCATCTAAACTATTCATCATTCCCCATTAGAGCCCCCATTCATTTGATAAATAACAATTTTCTTAAAATTGTATACTATGTGCAACGTCAACTAAATAATATTCTAGCTCTACTTGCCTTCACAATTGTAAGATGATGTTGTGGAACTTTATGTCATGACCGAGGAGTCAGCACGGCTTGGTTCTGCCTGTGTGCGCAAGCTCGTCCGCGTCAGTCGGGAAGAGGCGAGAAAGCTCAAGAGAGGTTCGTCGGGTCTCGGATGTGTGTCCCAGGATGCTCCTGCTCGAATGTGCGTCTCGTGATGCTCTTGCTCGGAGGCTCCCACGGGGTCCTGCACGAAGGCCTAGTCGGGGTGGGGTGCTCCCAATGTGGCCACTCCGACGATCAAGTTAGTGCCTCGACTGAGATGGTCTTGAGTGTTCAGTATGTAGAGAGAGTTCCAGAGAGAGAACCCTGAAGATTGAATTGCCCTTAAAAGTCATCAATGACTACAAGGAGTCACCCAGCTTTCAGATGGGCTTGCAACGGACCGGGCAAGTGTCATATGAATACGGATACCAGGTCACTCTGGCTCGGTTCCGAACTCAGCATCCCGACCTAGGAAGTCGAGGAGGATCCATTCACGATCCTGCTCGAGGACTCGAACGTTCCGATGGAGGCAGAGCAGCCGTTCGACGACTCCCTGCCTCTCGAAGACTAGGATGCACCTTTTCTTCCTGTCTTTTAGTTCGTCGGGCATCATTTTGTGTTTTGGTCGCCCGACCTCATCTTGTAACTTTTTGCTTGTCGGGCATTATTTCGGGCTTGCCGCCCGACTAATCATGTAATGCGTTTTCGATGAATGCAAACCCATTTCCGTCAATCAATAATTGTGAGTTGCACTTACAACTTTTTTAAATTTGATGTGTCAGGTTCTCGGCAATGCTTCCCTTCCATCGTGGCTAAAGTGTAAGTCCCATCTCGGACAATGCTAATAACGCGGTACGATCCTTTCCAGTTCGGGGCCAACTTACCACGGGCATGTGTCGGGTCACTAACCTCGGCTCTACGCAGGACCAGGTTGCCCGTCATAATCTACCGAGGATGTACTCTGCGATTGTACAACTTCGTGATAGCTTTCCTGTATACGAGAGCTCTTAGGTGCGCCTCGACTTGCTGTTCTTCTAGCAGGTCAAGGTTCTCTCGTAACTGCTTGTCTGAGGCTTGTTCCTCATAGAATTCAACCCGATAGGTGGGGTACACCACCTCGGATAGAAGGACGGCCTCAGTGCCGAAAGTGAGGGTGAAAGGCGACTCCTCGGTCGGGGTCTTCGGGGTCGTCCAACAAGCCCATAGGATGCCTGGAAGCTCGTCCACCCAGGCGCCTCGCGACCTAATGACTCTTCTCCTCAAGCCCTTGAGTATTGCTCGGTTCATGACCTCGACGAGCCCGTTAGCTTGGGACTTGGCTGAGGAGTCCGCACGGATTGGTTTCACCCGTGTGCGCAAGCTCGTCCGTGTCGGTCGGGAAGAGGCGAGAAAGCTCGAAAGAGGTCCGTCGGGTCTCGGATGTGCGTCCCAGGATGCTCTTGCTTGGATATGCGTCTCGGGATGCTCTTGATCGAAGGCTCCCGCGGGGTCCTGCACAAAGGCCTAGTCGGTGTGGGGTGCCAGATGTGGCCCTTCCGACGATCAAGTCAGTGCCCCGACCGAGATGGTCTCAAGTGTTCAGTATGTAGAGAGAGCTATAGAGAGAGAGCCCTCTTGAGCTGTTCTCAAGGGTGTCTTTTATATCTGCAGGCCTAGTGTCACGGGCTTAGCGGAATTTGCCTAAGCCGTGTAGCACCCTTGCGATAAACTTATAGACTTAGCTGGAATTGCCTAAGTCGCAAAGCAATCTTTGCCCAATGTTCCGGAGCTGGGATTGCTTAAGTCATGAAACGCCGAAGCGTATTTGCCCGCAAAGGGTCAGCCCAATTGCAACCTCGTGCGGGTCCCGAAGGACATGCAAAAAGAGAAGTTGATTAGTTTTGAAGACGAGCGACGGACAAGTCCCGACGTCTCGCCAAGAGGGCAGCTCTTACAAGCAATTCGTCGAACACCTTGTGTGCAGCAGAAAAAGAGAGAAAGAGAGCGAAATAAGACTTTAGAGGGTTGTAAGAACGGTTGTAAGTCCACAAACGACGATTCCCAAGGGTGTCGAACGCAGAAACACTTTAATTTCTTTGAGTGCTCACGCCCGACTACTATCCCGAAGCCCCATCCAGCCCTGTGCCACCCGGATTGTTCCAGAGGGCTGAGATGACTGACGTTTTGCTCCGCTCAGTTCGGTCGTCGCAGCACGCGAAAACGACCCAAAACTGGGCAGTTTTGGCCTGTTCTGCCTTCGCGCAACGAGCGACCTTTCTATAGCCTGACAAACTGTTTCTGCTCACAAATCCTAGGTAAAATCACCAAAAACCAAGGCAAAACAGGCTGCCCAACATTTGTACAAGCAACAAAAAGTGACGAACGGTTCACGGTACGAAGAGTTGCGGTTGAGCGACGACCGTTCGTGACATTCTCCCCCACTCAACTTGTCGACGTCCTCGTCGACGCTTGTTGAGATGTTTTAGCGCGGGCTTCTTCATGTCGTAGGACGTCTTCTGGCTCCCAATTGGCTTCTGTCCGGGGAAGTTTTTGCCACTTCACCAAGTACTCAGTTTGCTCTGCTCCATTGGGTAGCTTAGTCTTGCGATCCGCGAGAATTGTCTTAACTCGCTTTTCGTAGGAGGCTCTGATTGGGGGTAGTCGAGTTGAAATATTTCGTGAGGCGTCTTGCGGATCTGAATGGTAGACTTTCAAGTTGCTTGCATGGAAGACGTTGTGAATTTTGAACCATGCTGGCAGCTGCAATTTGTTGGAGACGTTGCCTACTCGATTGATGATTGGGAAAGGCCCTTCATACTTACGTACCAATCCTTTGTGCACTTTGTGCCTAAAGAACTAAAGTGATGCTGGTTGGAGCTTCACCAACACCAAGTCACCAACTTTAAATTCCTGGGATCGCCTTCCCAAGTCTGCCCACTTCATCTTCTTAGCCGCCTTCTCCAAGTAGGTCCGTGCAATATCTGCATTCCGATGCCATTCTTTTGCAAAGTGATATGCTGACGGACTACTCCCCGTATATCCCATGGCCAATGTGTGAGGAGTCAACGGCTGTTGTCCTATGATAATCTCGAAGGGGCTCTTGTTAGACGCAGAGCTCCGCTGCAAGTTGTAGGAGAATTGGGCTATGTCCAACAGCTTCACCCAATCTCGTTGATTAGCACTCACATAGTGCCAGAGATACTGTTCTAACAATGAGTTAATTCTTTCTATTTGACCATCCGTCTAGGGGTGGAGGCTTGTGGAGAAGTATAACTTTGATCCCAATAGCTTGAATAGCTCGGTCCAGAATCATCCCAAGAACCGAAAATCTCGATCACTAATGAGATTGTGTGGAACTCCCCAATATTTCACCACATTCTTCATCATCAACTTGGCCGCCTCTTCTACTGAACAATGTAGGGGTGCAGCAATAAACGTTGTATACTTTGAAAACCGATCGACAACTACAAGTATCGATCCCAGTCCCCCTACTGCGGGCAAGCTGGATATGAAGTCTAAGGAAACGCTCTCCCATGGCCTTTCCGGCACCAACAGCGGCTCCAAAAGTCCCACTGGCTTTTGCTTGTCTACCTTATCTTGTTGGCACGTAAGGCATGTACGAACATAATCCTCCGCATCTGTCCCCATCTTTGGCCAATAAAATGCCCTCTCCACGAGAGCCATTGTTTGATGAATGCCCGGATGTTCGGCCCAAAGGGAATCATGACACTCTCTCCAGAGTTTACGCCTCAAGTTGTCCACTCGCGGAACATAAACTCTATTCCCTTTAGTGTAGAGGAGTCCCTCCTGGACCCAAAATTGTCGCGCCTTGCCCTCTTTGATAAGTTGCATCAGGGTTATTGCTCGAGGATCATTGTATAGTCCATCCTTGATCTTGGAAAGAAAGTTGGAGTGTAATTGACTTGCTTGGCCTCCGCCCTCCAACTGTATCACATTCACCAGTTCCACTTTCCGGCTCAATGCATCGGCCACGATATTTGTCTTTCCGAGCTTGTACTCCATTACCATGTCGAATTCGGCCAAGAAGTCCTGCCATCTTGCCTATTTCGGAGAGAGTTTCTTCTGAGTCTGGAAGTAACTCAATGTGACATTGTCCGTCCTTAGTACGAATGGTGCTCCCAAAAGGTAGTGTCGCCAGACTCGTAAACAGTGGACCACCGCTGTCATCTCTTTCTCATACACTGGATATCGCCGCTCGGTCTCATTGAGCTTGCAACTCTCATAGGCCACTGGATGACCCTCTTGCATAAGTACTCCCCCAATAGCGAAGTCAGAAGCATCTATATCGACTTCAAAAGGCTTCCCGTAGTCTGGTAATCTGAGTACTGGTTCCTCCAACACAGCAGTCTTTAGATCTTGGAAAGCCGTTTTTCACTTATCCGACCATCTCCAAGACTGCTCCTTCTTTAGCAACTCCGTCCGTGGAGCTACGCACTTCGAATATCCAGAAATGAAGCGCTGATAATAGTTGACGAAACCAAGGAAGGATCTCAACTTAGGTACCTTCTTTGGTGTTCGTCATTCTGTCATAGCTTGCACCTTTGACTCGTCCATCCGAATGGAACCACCGCCGACTCGATGCCCAAGAACATAATTTCTGTCTGTGCAAAGTAACACTTCTCCCTCTTCACAAACAAGGTGTTCTCCCTGAGAACTCTGAAGATCGTCCGAAGGTGCTCAACGTGCTCCTCGAGCGTCTAGCTGTAGACGACGTTGTCGTCTAGGTAGACGACCACAAACTTGTCTAAATACTCCTTGAAAAGCTGGTTCATCAGAGTACAGAATGTGGCTGGAGCGTTGGTTAAACCGAAAGGCATCACCAGAAACTCGAACGCTCCATACCTGGTTACACAGGTAGTCTTTGCGTCATCACCTTCTGCAATGCGCACTTGTCGATACCCCGACCGAAGGTCGAGTTTAGAGAAATACTTGGCCTTGCCTAGTTGATCGAACAAATCTGCGATGAGCGGAATAGGATATTTGTTCTTCACTATCACTTTGTTCAAGGCTCGATAGTCGACACGTAATCGGAAGCTCCCATCTTGTTTCTTCTGAAAGAGAACTGGAGCTCCGAATGGTGCCTTTGAACTGCGGATGAGACCACCGCTTAGCAGTTCATCTAACTGCTTCCTCGGTTCTGCTAACTCTGGAGGGGCCATGCGGTAGGGTGGTCTCGCTGGAGGCTTAACTCCCGGCTCCAACTCAATGTTATGATCCACGCCTCTGCGTGGTGGTAGAGTTTTCGGCAACTCGGGTGGCATGACGTCTATTAACTCCTTCAGAACATTTGCCACCATAGCAGGTTCGTGAATGGCCTCCCCGTCAAGTGGCTCTAGCTTCACAGCAGCCACGAAAGTTAATTCGCCTTTTCGCACCCCTTTCTTCAATTGTAGTGTCGATATTTGCTGTGGGTCCTTGGTTCTCCCTTGGGAAACTGGGACTACGCAGGGATCGTCGCCTCCCATTAGGTATAAAGAGTTTAGGAATGGCATCGGCACTAACTTCGCCGCGTGCATGAACTCCATTCCAAGAATCACTTGGAAGTCATCCAATGGCACCGCCATCATGTTTGTGCATCCGCTCCACATTCCAATTTTGATAGGGACCCCCTTTGCTAATCCTAATCTGCTTAGCCTCCGAGTTCACAGCCTTCATGTGACTTGAGTTCTTCTCCAAGACAAGTCCAAGTCGTTTTGCTTCACGATCGGCAATAAAGTTGTGGGTAACTCTGGTGTCCACCATTGCCAGGGTTGTTCGGCCATTAAGCTTGATGTCCACATACATCAGCTCGCTACTTACTGTCTTCTGCGCTTTTGTCTTTGTTCTCTCCCCTACTTGACCCCGTAATGCATTCAACAAACGTATCGCTCCCATTCAGGGTCTTTGCGACTCCTCGTCGTCGTTGCTAGATTCTGAACTGCTCGAACTAAGTGCGACGACTTTGCCCTTGTCCGACTTGTGGGGGTGTATTGATGTCGTTAAGGCGTTGAGTGCCTACTTCTGCGGGCATTCCCTTACCATATGCGATCCTCAGCACAAGAAGCATCCGCAAGATTTTGGGGCTTTGCCTTTTGGGCTTGGTCCCTTGTAGAAGCTCTTTTTCTTTTGATCGCCCCCAGACTCCTTTGCACGAGAGTATTTTGCTCGGCGATTTCCCGAGGATCGTTTCTTCTTTCCTAAGTCCTCCGAAGAAACGAAATCAGTTAGCCTTTCTGCGGCTGCAATTGCCCCGACCACGTCAGTGGCATTCCTCCGATTTAGTTCTTGTTGTGCCCATGGTTTTAAGCCATCGAGGAAGCTGAATAGTTTGTCCTTTTCAGACATGTCTTGTATATCAAACTTCAGTGCCGAAAATTGCTTCACATAGTCTCGGATGGAAGTACTTTGGCGAAGTTGTCTCAGTTTCCTTCTTGCGACGAACTCTATGTTCTCGGGTTAAAACTGTGTTCTCAACTCGCGCTTCAAGTCTTCTCATGTGTCCACTCTGCATCAGCCTTGTTGGATCTCCTCCCAACGGGTTCGCCACCGAAGTTTTGCATCTCCATTCAGATACATGGTTGCTATAGAAACTTTGGTTTCCTCCGAATCGGGTCTCGTAGCACGAAAATATTGTTCCATGTCGAACAGGAAATTCTCGAGCTCTTTGGCATCTCTAGCGCCCCCGTAGAAATGCGGCTCTGGTGCTTTGAAGCTTTGTGGCGGTGCAGCACAGGTATTGTTCCCTCCCGCATTAAGAGTTATAGTGAGCAACGTCACTTTGGTCGTGAGTTCCGCCACAACTTCATGTAGATGTCGTACGAAGTCTTTAGTATCCTCCGTCAGTCGGTCGACCAGGGACTCAACCCTATCGATCTGAGATTCAACTTCTTCTTGCGAGCTCTCTACCCCAAGGAGCCTTCCTTGGTCTTGATAGAGTTCCTCCAAACTCGCTTCAAGAACATAGAGGTGGGTTTCCACCGTTGAAAGTCTCTCCTTGTGGCTCCTTTTCCCAGTTGGTGCACCAGATTGTGCCTCCTCCGCTCGCGGAGAGTACCCAACTTCACGCTCGTCATGTTCACTACCGCGCTCCTCATGAGCGGCTCCAGCAGTTTGCGAGCGAGTTTGCACTTGCAGCCCACTTACGGCTTCTTGGGGCAAGGGTCTGGCTTGCCCCATCTTGCTCGATTCACCATGGTGTTTCGCCAAAGTGAGATTGCGAATCCTCTTCGCTTGCTTGTTTGAATTGCTTGCCTGTTCTGATACCACAATGTCACGGACTTAGCGGAATTTGCCTAAGCCGTGTGGTACCCTTGCGACAAACTTGTAGACTTAGCTAGAATTGCCTAAGTCGCGAAGCAATCTTTGCCCAATGTTCCGGACTTAGCTAGGATTGCCTAAGTCATGAAACGCCGAAGCGTATTTGCTCGTAAGGGGTCAGCCCAATTGCAACCTCGTGCGGGTCCCGAAGGACTTGCAAAAAGAGAAGTTGATTAGTTTTGAAGACGAGCGACGGACAAGTCCCGACGTCTCGCCAAGAAGGCAGCTCTTACAAGCAATTCGTCGAACACCTTGTGTGCAACCGAAAAAGAGAGAAAGAGAGCGAAACAGGACTTTAGAGGGTTGTAAGAATGGTCGCAAGTCCACAAACGACGGTTCCCAAGGGTGTCGGACGCAAAAACACTTCAATTTCTTTGAGTGCTCACGCCCGACTACTATCCCGAAGCCCCATCCAGCCCTATGGCACCCGAAGGTTCCAGAGGGCTGAGATGGCTGACGTTTTGCTCCACTCAGTTCGGTCGTCGCAGCACGCGAAAACGACCCAAAACTGGGCAGTTTTGGGGCCGTTTTGGCCTGTTCTGGCTCCGCGCAACGAGCGACCGTTCTGCAGCCTGACAGACTGTTTTTTATCACAAATTCTAAGCAAAATCACCCAAAACCAAGGCAAAACAGGCTGCCCAACATTTGTACAAGCAACAAAAAGCGACGAACGATTCACGGAATAAAGAGTTGCGGTTGAGCGACGATCGTTCGTGACACTAGGGACAGCAATACCGGGTTCCTTAATACTGGCAGCATCCTCGACTGACTCGATCGTTGTCCCTGCTGGTTCCCGGGGCCTCGATCGACGAGTACTATGTCAGGTCGACTGACACAGTGTCAAATCGACTGACACTGTGTCAGGTCGACCACGCTGTGCCAAATGTCGACATGGCCTGGTGGTGTCAAGGTGTCTGGGAAGGGCTGAGGTGGTCGAGGTGACGTGACTCTGGGGCTGATGTGTCCGAGGTTGTTGGGTAGGCCATTATTTACCCTATCATTCTCTCCCCCCCTCCCCCCCTAGGAAGTGCTCCACGGAGATGCTCAAAGAGGAGCTCTGGGGAGGGCTTTACTGTTGCGGATCGGTGGCTCCATTGTTGAGGTCGTGCCATTCTTTGTTGGGGTCCGTTTGATTGCAGATTTGGTCTCAGATGTTCATGTCTTTAGTTTGAGCTGTGGGTGCAGGAGCAAGTTGAGGTTGGGGCTTTCAGACACTGATTGAGCTGGAGTCGACGTAGCCTCGTCTGTGCTGAGGCTGCTGTGAGCCGATCGGGAGTGAGTTGACATTCTGTAATCGACGTAGATTAACCGGGCTGAAGTTGGTATGAGCTAGCTGAACTAAGGTTGGGCCGGGGTAAAGCCATTATGAGCTGGTTGGGACTGAAAGCCCGCTGGAGCTGGTCGGGATTGAAAGCCCGCTGGAGCTGGTTGGGACTGAAAGCCCATGGGAGCTGGTCGAGACCGAAAGCTTGTTAGAGCTAGTCGGGACTGAAAACCCGTTAGAGCTGGTCGGATTGAAAGCCCGTTGGAGCTGGTCGGGACTAAAAGCCAACTGGAGTTGGTCAGGACTGAAAGCCCGTTGGAGCTGGTCGGGATTGAAAGTCGCTCGGGCTCGTGAGTGACCGTAGATGCATAGCTCGGGCTTATGACTTGCCCAATGCATAGCTCGGGCTCGTGAGTGGCCGAGGTGCATAGCTACGGCTCATGACTTACCCAAGGCATAGCTCGGGCTCATGAGTGGCCAAGATGCATAGCTCGGGCTCATGATTTGCCCAAGGCATATCTCGGGCTCGTAAGTGGCCGAGGTGTATAGGTCAGGCTTGTGACTTGCCCAAGACACTCAGGCTCGTGACTAGCCGAGATGCATAACTCGGGCTCATGATTGGCCCGAGGCGTAGCTCGGGCTCGTGAGTGGTTGAGATGCATAGCTCAGGCTCAGAACTTACTCAAGGTGTAGCTCGGGCTTGTAAGTGGTCGAGGTGCATAGCTTAGGCTTGTGACTTGCCTAAGGCATAGCTCGAGCTCATGACTGGCCGAGATGCATAACTCTGGCTCATGACTGGCCCAAGGCGTAGCTTAAGCTCGTAAGTGGCCAAGATGCATAGCTCGAGCTCATGACTTACCCAAGGCATAGCTCGGGCTCATAAGTGGCCGAGATGCATAGCTCGGGCTCATGACTTGCCCAAGGTGTAGCTCAGGCTTGTGAGTGGCCGAGGTGCGTAGCTCGGGCTCGTGACTTGCCCAAGACGTAGCTCAGGCTCGTGACTGGCTGAGATGCATAACTCGAACTCATGAGTGGCCTGAGGCGTAGCTCGGGCTCGTGACTTGCAGAGATGTATAACTCGGGCTCATGACTGACCCGAGCCATAGCTGGGGCTTGTCACTGGCCGAGATTCATAACTCGGGATCATGACTTGCACGAGGCGTAGCTCGGGCTCATAACTTACCCAAGGCGTAGCTAGGGCTCGTGACTGGCCGAGATGCATAGCTCGAGCTCATGACTTGCCCAAGGCGTATCTCGGGCTTGTAAGTGGTCGAGGTGCATAGCTCGGGCTCATGACTTGCCCAAGGCGTATCTCGGGCTTGTAAGTGGTCGAGGTGCATAACTCGGGCTCATGACTGGCTCGAGCTATGGCTCGGGCTCCTGACTTATCAAGATACATAACTCGGGTTCATGTTTGGTCGAGGTGCATGACTCATCCACTGTTTAGCCGAGCTACACGACTCATGTTGGGAAACCAAGCGGGAGCATCACATGCGCAACGAAAGATCAAAACAAAACATGTTTCCTACATAGATCATATCGTCGTACAAAAGATTGGGTTGCGAAAAAGCCGTAAAATCGAAAAATCGTATCGTGTGAGAGATTGTTTACCTAGGGAGATCGTATATCCTTGTTTTCCCAGATCTAGAAGGAGAGGATGAAGGAGGTCAAGTGTCCTCCTCTCTAGTGGTTCAAGTGTCCTCCTCTCTACTGGTATCCACACGATGGATCGCTGCAGCGATTCTCCTCCAATCGTAATCCCAAGTCTCGCAACTGTTGGGAAATCTCAGTGGGAGCATCACATGCACAGCAGAAATCAAAACAAAAAACCGGTTTTCCCATGCAGATCAAATTGTCGTGTAAAAGATTGGGGTCGCGAGAAAAACGCAAAAATCGAAAAAATCACGATACGTGAGAGTGATTTTATATAGGGAGATCATATATCCCTGTATTTTCAAATCCAGATGGAGAGGATGAAGGAGATCAAGCGTCCTCCTCTTTAGCGATATCTACACGCTATCAGTGCAGGCTCCATTGATAGGCCTCTAATTGGGCCTCATGCAAGGAGCCTATCAGTGCAGGGTCTTATCTAATGAGAATAAGGGCTAATTGGATCTCTATTTAGTCCTCTATTCGCTGAAGCATCCACCATATGTGTGTGACCCTCTAAGCCCGATACCGAGCTGGTCGTGAGTCGCTTCTATCAGAACTCCTTCTGATATAGTGAATTATTATTCCCGTAATAATTCACTCAACTCATCGAGTATGGATGTACTATACCACTACGCTATAATCCCCAGACGGTATAGGGGGATCGAATCCACCTGACTTGTCTGTCCACAGTTACCGTGTATCTATAGTCTCTGATCCAACTAATATCCCAAGGACCATATATTGGACATGGTATTGTCAGGCCACATACGGAATCCGTCTTAGTCTCGCTCTAATCGGATTCTCCCGGAGAACTCATCTCTCAATCCGAATGACCCTGGCTAGGGATTTGTCTGAGCAAGCACATATGGGATATTCCTCTCGTGATGTCAAGAGTGGATAATCCTTTATTGATACTCAATTGCCTTCGTAAGGTTGGCTGCCAATCCCGATAACTAGCCAGACCAAATCTGGAACTTTCCAAACCTGTATGTCTGGTATCAAAGAAATGAGTACTCATACAAGGCATCCTTAGTTTTTCAAGTCTAAGGACCAAACATACAACTGGGGCTATGGAATCGCTGTCTAACATTAGGTATCATTAACCATACAGCATTTCATAAGTGGATTAATCAGTGAACTCATTCTCCAATGAACACCTGTGTTGTATCTTTAGTGTCTTCACACAAGTGGCTATAAGACCAATCGCCTCCATCATATGGACGGGTATACAGTACACCGGTCTGTCCGATAATCCCAATGTTCCTCTCGAGTAACCTATGACTGAGATTATTTAGGGTTTGTGTTTAAATGTGAATCGATATTATTATTGTGATCTCATCATAATCTGATTCTCAATGCACAGAACCAAGGACATCACTATATATATATATATATATATATATACAAGATATAATATAATATGAGAATATGCCAATAATAATCATAAGCAAAAAGATCACGTAACATGTCACACGTGCCATCACTACGTGATTGGCTTGCAGGGCACCTGTAATTAGCAACTCGGGCACTGTTTGGCCGAGGTGCAAGACTCATGCATTGTTTGGCCGAGGTGCACGACTCTGGCACTGTTTGGGTGAGGAGTCTGACTCGGGTACTATTGTACCACATCCGAGCTCGGCCTTGGAGGGTGTTGGAAAAAGCTCGACACATCTGATTATCAAAGCTACCAAATTGGGTTACCTGGTCTAGGAAAGCGGTGATGTGATCGGCTGGGTCAAAGCTAAGGTATTCTATTCTTCACGAAGGGGGAAGGGGAGTTGCCCCCGAGCTTGAGAGTATGTTGGGCAGTTGAGATATCTCTAAGGCGCTTGTTGAGGTTGCTCGACTGCGGGCATTATTGCTACATCGGGCCCTCCTTCTCCCGCCAAAAATGTTGTGGAACTTTATGTCATGGCCGAGGAGCCAGCACTGCTTGGTTCCGCCCGTATGCGCAAGCTCGTCCACGTCGGTCGAGAAGAAGTGAGAAAGCTCGAGAGTGGTCCGTCAGGTCTCGGATGTGCGTCCCAAGATGCTCCTACTCAGATGTGCATCTTGGGATGCTCTTGCTCGAAGGCTCCCACGGGGTCCTACATGAAGGCCTAGTCGTGGTGGGGTGTGCCCAATGTGGCCCCTCTGACGATCAAGTCAGTGCCTCGACCGAGATGGTCTCGAGTGTTTAGTATGTAGAGAGAGTTCTAGAGAGAGAGCCCTCCTGAGCTGTTCTCAAGGATGGCTTTTATACCTTAATGCTAGCGGTGTCCTTGACTGACTCAACCGTACGGTGTCGCGTCGGTCACTGTCCTTGTAGGTTTATGGGGCCTCGGTCGGCGGGAACTATGTTAGGTCGGCTGACATTGTGTCAGGTCAGCCACACTGTGCCAGATGCCGAAGTGGCCTGGTAGTGCCGAGGTGTTTGGGAAGGGCTGAGGTCGCCTAGGTAATGCTCCTTTGGGGCTGATGTGTTCGAGGTTGCTATGTAGGCCTATTATTTACCCTATCAGATGACATAAAAATTAAGTCTCTTTTGCATGGTAAGACTGGTTACTAGTGAATGGGAGGTTGAATTTTTACCTCATAAGAATTCTACCTGACTGAGAAGATCCTTCATTTTGCGGAAGTTACTTCCCTGCGTTTATGGCAAATGACCCTTTTGTGGTTTTGAGCTCTAACGGATTTAATAGGTCTTTTACCTTATATGTATATGATAATCAACTTGTGACCCTTGCAGGCCAAGCTGGTGGACCTACTTCCCATCTCAAGAATAATATGTAAATAATTCTTACTTTGTACAAACCAAGGATTCAAATGCAAGTTTATACTAGATATAGATACAGTGTTGGACTAATTATGTTAGTGCATATGGTATATTGTGTGTAGTATCCTGCTAGAGAAAATTAATAATAAACATGATTAATGTTTTGGTATATTTTTGTTTGATTGGTGTGTGGTATAGCAGTATGCAATTAGACTGGAGTGTATCAGTCAATATGATCATCACCTAGCGGTTGAATTCGTAGAACAAAAACATTTTGAACTACCCCAATTACATACTTGGATTCCATTTTATAAAACAAAATGCTTAAAATATGTCAGAACCCATTTAAGTCAATATAATCCAATTCTAGCAGGGGAATGCCAAAGGATTGATAACAAGACTCAATTTTTCAGACTTCTCATATTTCATCTTTGGGTCATTGTTAACTTCTGAAGAAGAGTAGATTGATCAAGAATGTGTTTGAGTTCTGAACGCCTTTATGCAGACTTCATAAAAATATTTTTAATTCTGCGACATACTCTATAAATGTCATTTTGGGTGGTAACCTCAATTTTTATCTTCAGCCATTTTCCTGACGCTATACACTACTGTCATGATAGATAATCTATGCATCTAGTGACACTTTGGTGCTTCTTTTTGTTCTCCTACAAGTATATTATTAAAAGATGTTATTTGTGTTAATAGATCCTGTCAATAAATTATTTTGAGAAAGTTTGATTTCACCTTTAGCGTATAGTTACTGGTGTAAATGATATATGCACTTTAAATTGCGGAATCACTTACTTTTCTCAACGGTAGGGTTCTTGAAGACATGCCACTCTATGACATCTTGAATGAGTTCCAAAAGGGTCATAGTCATATGTCAGTTGTTGTGAAGCAAGCAAGCCAAACAGATCAACCAAACAGCCATAGAGATGGTAGAGCTCCTTGTGGAATCCTTTTAGCTTCAAGAATTCCATCTTATACATCAGGATTTTCACGCAATTGTTTACGGCAATGTTTGATTGTCAATTTGTTGCTCAACTTCAAATTTAATGATTATCGTTTTCTTTTTTTACCTTGTTTCTGAATTGCATTCCTGGTAAAATAAGATCTGAGGCTGGATATAGATGGTGATAAGCTTAATGAGAAAAGTTCCAAAGGTATTAACCCGAAAAGACGGGCTAAGAGTTATCCTACAAACTCAAACTCAAACTCAAGCAGGAGCGGCAGTAGAAGCAGAAAATGGCTCCGTGATTCTACCGCAGACGTTTTGCAGATTGATGACAAACCTTTGCCCAGTGTCAATGAGGAACAAGAAGCTATCGGCATAATCACCATGGAGGATGTCATAGAAGAGCTACTACAGGTACAAATGCAGAATTTACAATTTACTGGTGAATTAGCGTCAGCTTCTTAATTGCTGCACTATGTTGTTGATGTTTCTTTTTTTTTTTTTTCTTTTTTTTTGTCCCAGGAAGAGATTTTTGATGAGACAGATTATCCAGAAGAACGATAGTAGAGAGAGATCAAGTTATCAATGTTCGAACTAAACAATATATGGCTTAAGTACAATTATGGGTACAATCCACAGCAGTTAAACCAGAAAAGATGGGTTTGTTTGTGTTGCTTCTAAATAAGATCTATAGTTAATACTGTGTGTATGAAATAACCAGACCTCTTGTCTTATTGCATATATGAATAAGAGGAAACAAGAATTGTGGTTGCTGCATAAAGTTATTAAGCAAAATGTGTTGCTTTTGTCTCTGCAATCTGTCTAAACTTATTACCTTCTCATGCCTGTTGGAAAACCACTGATCATGGCATGATCTCTTCACACAGTTGCAATGTTCTGACACAGTGAGTCCAAGAAATTGCTACTTGTGTCACTTGATTCCACCTCATTTTTAAAGGGATGAACTGCACATGCATTGCTGCAACATAATCTTGAGGACTTGTACTAATATTCTTCCTGGAACAAAGTGACAAATCCAGCTGTGGAGAGAACATGGCAACCTTTCCTTGCTTTGACATCCTTGAATTGAGGAAGCCACTTCCCTGTGCTGATGACGGTCTCTTCTGGTAAGTCTTGATTCCTTCAGCTTGTTGATGTGCTCAAGAGCAAGCATGTAGTAAAATTATCACAAAGAAAGCCACTACAAAGAACAAGCATTGTGAGGAGCCACTTGACCAAAGACAGGAGCACCTCATAATCTTACCCTTGTTGCAATTAGGGTTCCACCAACTAGTTTCATTTTGGCATCCTTAGATCAAGTTCATGAACTAGGTCATCCACCTTGATCGGTTTGTGAAAATTATATTATTGAGTTCATCCTATTTTTTCAGTCAAATCACCATTGGCTGGTGCACCAGACATTCAACTTGGATCATTTTTTTTTTTTTCCAAAACAAAATATAATCATCAACAATGGATGTGATGATGCATATGATCCTTGAAAATTTTCTTTTGTAATGAGGTGTAACATGATCATCAACAGCTTCAATGCTCCATCATCATCCTCTATTCAAAAAAGAGTGCCTTGACCACAGAACCCAACAGTGTCCATCTTGGCTTCCTCAACATTGCTGTGGATTTGAGTTGGTCCAATACATCACCCCCAATCTTAATCAACATCAATCTATGGAAAGAAGAGAGAGTCCTATCTCATGTGGCACCTCTTCCCAGAGGCACATGAAGGCTAGATGGACTCATAATGATAAGGAGTTTTTTTCTTGGAGGATTCCATGAGTCTTTCTGGATTACTATCCATTTCATCTCACAAGACATAACTCATGATTTGATGGGATCCACATCCTCCTCTAAGCCATACATTTTGATGACATCAACTTCATTACATTGCAAACATGATTGAGATTGCACATATTTCACACCACTCCTTTAGCCATAATACTTATGTATTATGTCCATCATACACCAATCTTTAGATTAGAGAGGCAATGTGCCCTAACTTGAAATATGTTAAACTTCAGAAAGAAATTATGATGGAAAAAATCATCTTGAAATATCCAATTACTACTTTCAATATCCAATTACATCAAAAAAGCATACCCCAACTATGTTTTTTTTTTTTTTGATGTGGTAATAAGCTCTCCTGTATGGCTTTATCTGCTGACGATTACTTCACTATACTTTGTGGAATAAAATAGTTGCTGCTTTGGAGACAAAGTAGCCTTCCCAGTGCAGGACAAATGGCCATAGTTTTTTGAGTAGCTGCACTGTGGAGCACCTACCTGTTCATGTCTTCCTGTGGGTTGTGGACTCTGTAGGAGAGAGTGGAACCTTCCTCAAGAAAAGCTGTCACAAACAAGTCACTCAGAGAAATCATGCATGCGAAGACTGCAGCTGTAATGCACTGAGGATGATGATAGGACCTTCCTACACCTCCATGTTTCGACGTCAAGCATCATTTGGATCCACCTAACACATGCAGTGATTCCCTTCTGCCATTCCTACCTGGTGGGTGTTCCTTCTCCTCTCTCCATTTGTCTTTCTGTGAACAGTCAACAAGGAATATTGCTGGAGTATGTATCACTGCAATAGTTTCAGTCCCAACATTGAGCTGGAAGAAGAATGCAAGAGTATCCATTCATTTGAACACTAATATGCAATCATATGTAGTCAACTAATTAAAAATTAGGGTTTGGTGGCCATGAGTTTGCAGTATATCTACCTTGTATAAGATGTCCAAATGTCAACCAAAATGTTCCTAGTTCTCATCTGAACAACTGTGAATAATAAGATAACTTTAGAGGTTGTAAGTTGACAATAGATACAACAAGTCATGGGATCAGTAGGCAATCCCATTCATTAAAATGTTGTATTTTATGATATGATCATCCTCTTTTGTATTAATTCAAGCCCCATGCAGTTCTCCCATCCCAGAAAAGAAACAAAAACAAAAAGACAAGTAATGCATCAAACAAGCTGAATATGTTGAGGAACAAGCTACAAGTTTGACACCATTTTCGCATATTTAACAAGAGCTTTTAAACACAATAAGTAAGTCAAAAATATGTCCATTCTTATGAGCTTGCAATTACATTATGCAAAGAACACAACAAAACCTATATTATATATTAAAATAGACTTGAAGTATTTCTTTAACTTTGCCAAAGGGAAAACAAGACTTTGGCCATTTAAGTATCAGCTGTTGTCTAATATACTGGTCTAAAATCTTCTGATTGCTTTGCACCTGTAATACACTAAGAAGTCTGCATAGATATATGACATCTGCATCCTGCCAAATTTGAGGATTCTGCATTATATGTAATAATTAAAAAGTTGATAACATTTTTGAAAGGCTCCTTGAATCAAGAACCAAAATCCTTCAGGGCACTGCACCTTGATATTTGTAAACATGTTGTTAAATGTAGTACAGGTTTCATATCACTATGTTACAAGATCAAAAATTCCAGACTAGACTACATGATTACAGATGCCAAGCTGCAAAGCTTTGAAGGATTCAACTCGTAGTTCATGCAACAGGAAGGAATCAACCATTTCACACAAATACATTACATAAAAAAAAATAATAGAATATTAAGTGCCACTTTGCTTGCTACATAAGAGTTTGGTGTAGAACATCTGTCACAAGGTTTTCAGCATTTACTGCAGCACAAAACCTTCAGATTAAACATTCAAAAATCATAATCTTAATCGGATGTTAATTCATCCATCTCAAGTCAATACTATGCTCATTCGAATTGGAGATATTAAACCCTGTAAAATTATATCAAGGGCATCCATGACAATACCCTCATGATGTTTAAATTAATTTTAGGATAAGAAGATTGAAAAAAAATTCTTAAAAATATACCCATAAAACACTTTTTATAGTGGATTCTTAGAATCATTATTCTCATGATCAATGTTACGCTATTATTATTTTTTAATACTTAATCATGACTATACCATATCGAATCTAAAATATTATACATTAGATTGACATATCAAAATATTGAGATATCAAGTACATGTTGATCTTTCTATTGACATATCAATATATCGATCATGTGTAAGAGAAAAAAAAAAATCGTTAAGATATTGATCATATTTTTTTATTATTAAAATTATAATGATTAAAAAGAAAAAGAAGATAAAAAAGTTCTATTCATCATAATTAGTTAAAATCATTCAATAATCTTGCATCCATAAACACCTTTCTCAGTTCTTATATACACGAGAAGAAGAAGAAGAAGAAGAGGATAGATTTGAAGAGTTCAAAGTTCAAAACATTCTCGAACGTTAGAAAAAGGGCACCTTTCTCTGCGGAGTGGTCGTAGGAAAGCGACAGCTCAAAGAAAATAATATATAATAATGACACACGGGAATGGCTACCGCCAAGAAAAAAAGTGCAACAGAACGCAAGACGAGGCGGCCACGTCACGGGCCCGGTCCGCGTGGGGCCCATCGTCACGGGCGCCTGCTCTGCTGACGCTTGTCGCCGAGGCCGTCCGGATAACGGCCCCCATCCGTTACGCCACGACGACGATGTCAATTGCCGACGAAAAAAAAGTAGAATCTCAAATTTACCCTCCGGTCATTTTGTTGTTTGTCTTCTACTTGGAGACAACAACGCCTTTATGGACGGCCGAGATCTGATCTGAACACCAAACTCTCGGTTCTCTCATTCCTTTCCTCCGTAAAAGATTTTTTTATCATCGAAAAAATATATAAATTGAGATCTGATATAGTTTGAAGTAATATAATTTGATAATCTTATAAATCGTTTGTTGGTGTGAAGGAGCTTAAATCCAACCGAGATTTATTTCTAAATATCATCATAGCTAAAATTTTATGGGACGCCAAATAATTTGCAAGCCATGTATCATTACAGATATCTACCACCTACGTACACCATTGTGTGACAAGTATGGCATCATAAATAAACCTTGATATATAGCATGCCTTCTTTCCATATAAATAATGATTTTATTATCGTTCTGATATTGGTAGAGTCATGAACAATCAATTTTCCATCGTAATCCATAAAAATATGTACCTTTACATGTATTTCCTTCCAAAGTTTTGGAAATAGCATAGTTGCTCCTTTTGAGATTTAATATCCACCAAATGCTATTTTCAATTAAAACTTAAAATATAAAATAATAAAACAAAAAAAAAATACTTATTTGAAGGATGAATAATATTTATACAAGGAGTTAATATTATTTGCAGTTTCAACTTTGTGTGACAGTTGACGAAGATTAATGACCGTGATATTTATGCAACATTGACTTCTATAGGGCTTTGGAGGCAGATATATGCAAATTTACCCCCAAAAAAAAACAAATTATTATCACACGAATGTCTTACGGTAATCTCACTAAAAATAATAATAATCTAACGTAGCTGAATTATTTAGAATCAATTAAATTTTTTTTTATCGACATAAGAAATGTCAAGGCTATTTTGATGTTGAAAGTGTTTATTAAGTTCTTATATTACCATCCTATAGTATATTGAACACTTATTATGCAATGCAATTAGACATGCTGTCAAAAGAAAGGAAATAAGATTTTATGGGCTAATATATGGGCTTAGATATTTTTAGCATGTCATTCCTTAGATTTAAATTTTTTATAATTATAAAAATAAAAATATTTTATCTTATTTATCTTATACAACACATAATAATATATGCATGAATGATATGAAAATAATGGGTAAAAAGATAAGTAGTGGTCAACGATAACGATGCATTGGTCGAGCTTACCAATGTTGCTCCGAACATCGACAATGATGAGGATGAAGAGACGATGTGGTGAGACTTCTACGTTGATGTCAAAAGAGGAAGAGGAGGAAAGTGAGGCATCTGAATTGATACCACACTGCTCTACCTCTTATTCCTCTTTCGACGTTAATCTACATTTGCATCGACGTCGGATGAGGAAAAGAAAATATGTGAGATATCTACGTCGTCGATAATGAAGAGAGAGGAAGAAGAGGATGTAAGTGAGACAGAACGATGCAATGTCCTATCTTCTATCAGTAAATTAGGTTAAATATTTTACTTTCATAACTTTTAATATTTCAATATAAATTATTACTTGTAGGTGTAGTCTATAATGTTAGGATAAATAGGATGAAATATTTTACTTTTATAATTATAAATTTTTAAATAAAAGTATTAAATCTAAAAAATAAAAATATTAAAGAGATGTAACTCAAGAAGGCAATATGTAATTAGTAAAGATTCTACGGTGCATTTAGGTGTCGTTTGCTATATTGTTTATCGAAGAAATCAATGGTCAAAAAGACGGGATTGCGCCTTCAATTACTTCACCTGTACGTCAGGGTGTCTTTTTCACATAATAAATTTTCCTTTAATTTCTCGTTAGTTTCCTACGAGATGATGTATTCTTTAGCATTACTTCGGGCTGCGCTGGAAAGAAAGAATCGATCTTTATTGGAATAAGGGAAACCAATAAAGAAAGAGGAGGAGGAGGAGGAGGAGGACCACCGTTTGATCGCGTCCGAGTCGCATCTCCAGCTGTAACCCCGCTTTTCTCCAACACCATCGAACGCGTTTAACGCCACCCCACCCACCTCCGCGGCGGCTTCGTACTCCATCGCGGTAATCTTATCCAAGATTTAAAGATCCCATTTTTGTGCCTCTGTTTTCTTCCTGTCTCAGATCGGTGGGAGAAGTGTTGAGCTGTTTTTGATCGGATTTGTCGTCGTGCTCTTTTATTGCGGTAGGGGAGAGGAGAGCGGCGGCGCCAGCAGCAGCAGCTCGTCTCAGAACGATGGGGAGATAGAGAGTCCGACGGTGCTTGTCTTCTTCTTGTGAAGATTTCGCCTTTCTTGGCTCTCTCCCGCCGGACGAAGACACATTGCGTTGTCAAGCTTCGCTTTTGATCTTTAGTCTGTGAAGAGATAGAGATCCCGGCATCAGATTTGTGGGAAAGGTGGGATCTTGATCGGGTCCAGGTGTGGTTTGTTCTCGCGAGGAGGAGGCAATGGCGCCGTCGTTCGACTGGTGGGGGAAGGATGCCCACCGCGGGACGTCGGTGATCGTGAAGATGGAGAACCCCAACTGGTCCATCTCGGAGATCTCCTCCCCCGACGATGACGACGAGGAGTACGGCGGTGGCGGTGGCGGCAATGGAGAGTTCGCCGGAGGCGGGGCGAGAAAGGGCGGTCGGGGGAAGAACGCGAAGCAGATCACGTGGGTGCTCCTCCTCAAAGCCCACCGTGCCGCCGGGTGCCTCACCTCCCTTGCCTCCGCCGTCGTCGGCCTCGCGTCCGCCGTCCGCCGGCGCGTGGCCTCCGGGCGGACCGACTCCGACGCCGCCTCCTTGCCGCCGGAGGAGAGCCCCGTCTTGCGTACCCGGTTCTACTCCTGCATCAAGGTTTTTCTCTGGCTGTCGCTCCTTCTCTTGGGATTCGAGGTCGCCGCCTACGCGAAAGGTTGGCATTTGGGCGCCGCCGAGCTGCAGCGCCTGGTGCTGCTGCCTTCTTCCTTCGGCGTCCGGGGGCTCTTCGAGTCGCTGTACTCCGGCTGGGTACGAATCCGGGTGGAGTACATCGCACCGCCGCTCCAGTTCCTAGCCGACGCCTGCGTCATCCTCTTCCTCATTCAAAGCGCCGACCGCCTCATCCTCTGCCTCGGTTGCTTCTGGATCCGCTACAAGAACATCAAACCCGTTCCGAAGCAAGCCATTGGATCCGAGTCCAAGGACCCCGAGTCCGGCGGCGAGGACTTCCCGATGGTGTTAGTCCAGATTCCCATGTGCAACGAGAAAGAGGTGAGCTCGGCAAAGGTTATTGATGTCGGGAATCGGATTCCACGACTCTTCATAGCTAAAGCTATAGTCTTCTTTGGTTTTGTCATCTCGCAGGTGTACCAGCAATCGATCGCCGCAGTGTGTAATTTGGATTGGCCGAGATGCAATATCCTAGTTCAGGTGTTGGATGACTCCGACGATGCCACGACACAGGCATTGATCAAGGAGGAAGTTGAGAAATGGCAGCATAATGGCGCCCACATTTTGTACCGGCACCGGGTGATCCGACAAGGTTACAAGGCTGGAAATCTCAAGTCAGCCATGAATTGCAGCTACGTGAAGGATTATGAGTTTGTGGCCATCTTCGATGCCGATTTCCAGCCGGCGCCAGACTTCTTGAAGAAGACCATTCCTCATTTCAAGGTCGGATTCGAGAACCAATCTGAGCAACAACCTTAGCGTGCATAATGCTCAAGTATATGTAACTCATGGCTTTTGCCTGTTGGGACTTGCAGAACAACGAGGAGCTTGGTTTGGTGCAGGCGAGATGGTCTTTTGTAAACAAGGATGAGAACTTGCTGACCCGGCTGCAGAACATCAATCTGTGCTTCCACTTTGAGGTGGAGCAGCAGGTGAATGGAGTATTCCTCAACTTCTTTGGGTTTAATGGGACGGCTGGAGTTTGGAGGATCAAAGCGCTGGAGGACGCAGGAGGGTGGCTGGAGAGAACTACGGTGGAGGATATGGACATTGCTGTCAGAGCTCATTTAAAAGGATGGAAGTTCATCTTCCTCAATGATGTGGAGGTGCTTCATCTTTAGGATTGCTCTACACTGAAAAGGATTTCATGACCGAATCAAGTCTAAGAATGCTTAACTTACTCTGAATTTTCTACTTGCAGTGCCAATGTGAACTGCCGGAGTCATACGAGGCTTACAGGAAGCAGCAACATCGATGGCATTCTGGCCCGATGCAGTTATTTAGACTCTGCTTGCCAGACATTATACGATCCAAGGTATAATTCAAGTTCACTATTTCAAGTACAATACGATATGAAGCAACATTTTTTATGCCTTCTTTAATAAATATAACCTTCTAAGTTGAAGTTCTCCAAAAAAAAAATGAAAGTCTCATAATTTCCGTGTCGTTGGTACACATCAAAATCATAGCAAAGACATGCCCGACAAAGCAAAACCATAAAATTGTGTCTGGCTTTAATTTGGCTATGCTTACAATTAAGAAGTTGTTCCATCCCTGCCATCTTGAGAAGCAAAATATGCTCAATTCAATAGATGTACTTATGCCTTTTATGTCACATTGAGATAGTATTTTTCACAGGAACAGATCAAATTGAACTTGGTTATTGGGATTGGGATTAATATTTGAATCCTGTCTCTTGAAGAATTTGAAATGATATCAGTAGAATGTAACTTCTTTTGTTTCCTTTTTTTCAGTATGTTAGGTTGGCATACTATACATCTGATACTATCCTTGTCTCCTGTGAGTTTTTATTCATATTACCATGTTTCTTTGGTTCAACATATCCCAAACTTGGGTATGGAGGTTGACCTTGCATTGCTGTAACCATTTTGTAGAGGATATATTTCTGCAGTCTGATAGTTGCAATGCTTTGATTATGTTCCCTTGTTTTTGTTCTTTTCTTGATGATTCAAGTCAACCAATGTTTCCAATTTTTGTCGGTCTATGTATTGCTGAATTCTGAACCCTGAAACAACCAATTTTGTTGAAATTTCAATATATTTTTTGGGTTCATACTGAATGTTTTTTCTCCCTGAAATGATATGTTAAGGAAATTCCTTATGCTGACAACCTATTTAATCTATGTTGCAGATTGGATTCTGGAAGAAGTCAAACTTGATATTTCTGTTCTTCCTCCTGCGGAAACTAATATTGCCTTTCTACTCCTTCACCTTGTTCTGCATCATCCTTCCCATGACAATGTTTGTCCCAGAAGCAGAGCTCCCCGCATGGATAGTCTGCTACATCCCTGCCACCATGTCCTTCCTCAACATCCTGCCTGCACCAAGATCCTTCCCTTTCATTGTCCCATATCTCCTCTTTGAGAACACCATGTCCGTGACCAAGTTCAATGCCATGATCTCGGGTCTGTTCCAGCTCGGGAGCGCCTACGAATGGGTCGTCACCAAGAAATCAGGCCGGTCCTCCGAGGGTGATCTATATTCTTTAGTCGAGAAAGAGCCTCCACAGCAAAAAGGGGCCTCAGCACCAGACCTTGAAGCTGTTGCAGAACTAGAGCCCCAGCCGAACAAGAAGTCGAAGAAGAAACACAACAGGATCTATCGGAAGGAACTTGCACTTGCATTCCTTCTGTTGACAGCTTCGGCACGGAGCTTGCTGTCGGCGCAGGGCATACATTTCTACTTCCTCCTCTTCCAGGGCATCTCATTCCTATTGGTGGGTTTCGACCTGATCGGCGAGCAGATCGAGTAAAAGATATCATAGTAATCCACAGTGATGTTAGTCATGAGGGCTGAGCAGTGGTATCAAGAGTAATCTTAGTAAAGGATTTGATATAAAATTTCCTCACTGTGGAGGTGTAGATAGTCCCACTTGTAGCCTGTAAGATGATTCAAATTCTTTCAGGTCTTATTCTTTTGTAAGGATTTTTTTTTTGGGTTTAAATTAAATTTCATTTACAGTTCAACAGAATCTACTTGATGTTTAAATGCATTAGGAAAATAAAAAAGAGAAAAGGGAATGCTTTTACTACCTAAGAAAATTTATATTCTTGTTCTATTATAGATTACAATGGTTGAGATGTTGCTACAAAATGTCTTCCTCATAGTAATGTGAGTAAGGTCAATCAACATACTTGAGTCAACAGAAGAAGAGGTTTTGAAGAGGCTTATGGTGTGAAGAGAATAGGGAAATTGCAATATCAGTATGCCATCAAGATATATAAGATGTTTGGGCCTAAGTTTATGATAGTATACCTATCCATTTTTCATAAATTAATTATTTTTTTTTAAAAAAATTATGTGAAATTAAATCAGAGTATTCTATATGAGGTACATACATCATTTCAAGACTAAATCTGTTTAACCAAAATTTGGATCTAGAAATCCAAATCAATTTCAATCCCATTTGTTCTTACTAACCCAACCCAAGCCATGAAAACCCTAGTAACAAGAAACCTATTAAATTGAATGTGAGGGGAAAAAAAAAAAAGTTTCTCTATCCACATGATGACAAAAAAAAAAGACACTTAAATTTAAAGTGTGCGTGACCTCAGGAAGACGGAAGACAAAATGTCGTATTCACCGGACACTGTCATTGTCATCGTCGTCACGGTGGGAGAAGAGTTAAATGAAGCACAATGCATGGGATTCAATGCTAACACTGCATTCGCACAGTGCCGAGCATTGTTGCCTGCCGTCGTTCGAATCAAATCGAAAAAATCTAACCAAATTGATGGGAAATCGATTTAAAATAAATTTAGTCAGAATTAATTTATCAATAATTTAATTTTAAAAATTATAAAGAATTTTAATTTATGGTATTTCTTTATTTGATTAACCGATTCAAATCGAACTAATTTTCATTTAAAAAAATATCAATCCGTTTAAATTCATTGCCTTATGTCGCAATCAATTCAAATTGATTAATCAAACCAACTTAAATACTTAATTTTATAAATAATAAATGTTTAATTTCTTAAATATTATCGTGTTATCCAATCATATCAAGATTCTGATTGGTTCAATTGAATTGATTTGATTTATTCAAAAAATATATATTTAAATTTTTAAAAATTATAAGCTGATTAATCAAACAAATCCAAATTAGTTTCGATTTGGCTTATTTTACTTTAATGGAATCGAACAAAAAATTATGCGTTTCGATTCAGCCTTTAACGGTTTGGTTTGAAAACACTTAAGCAAACTCTACACGATTTACAAGGAATATTAAAAAAAAATTGAATATGATCTAATTTTATATCATGTCACATCGTCCAAAGAACGTCTTCTAAATGTGACCTAAAAATTTACTGAATTAGTAGTTTAGTGAAAGTGACCAAAAAAATGAACTTATAAATGATATATAACTTTACATAGGATGAATTAATATTTTAGATTACACAAATTAATAATTCTTTCGAAGTAGATCGTATATTGATAATGGCGAGGAACTCATGAACTACTCGAAAAGGATTCGTTATCGATGTTTGGATATTATATCCACGGATCATTAATCTCATCATTTACAAAATAAAAGATTGATAGGATGAGCTAACAAGGAATGAGATTTTGGCATCATGTCAGGATCAATACGGGAGAATTAGGTTTACATACCAAAATTTATGTTGGTTCTATCCAACACAGGGTAATCAAATTAAGATGGGGCCAATGTCCATGTGAACTAAGTGCCCAACTACATGATGCGTTGTTCCTCATAATTAAATCGCTTGATGTCCCCCATATGTACCTGAAATTGACGGTTGTGATTGCTACCGACCTCACAACATTGTATGACACAAGCATCCCAATTTAATGATTTGGACCCATTATCTACTTGGTGGAGTCCAATTAATTTTGGTCGGTGATCAAATTCAAATTATGAAATATTTTATTAATATACTATAGTGACATGATGTTTTTTTTTTTATTTCCATTTCCTAAGACATACTGAAGACAGAATAATATATATACCATTGTGAATTCGAAGTGAAGTAAAAAATTTGACCTTTGTAAATCTATCTAGAGAGATAAGTAGAATTTGTAGAATAACTCAATTATTATGTGCTTTTTAATGTTCAAAACCCAATGCTGCTTATTGTCATTACTTCATATATATATATATATATATATATATATAGACAATGATGAGATGATAAATGTTGGAGTGATGAAAACAAAATGTAGAATGATATTTTATAAATATCATATTGCTGGATTTGTACTCTTTGCATAGTATGAAAGCATTAATGAATGCAATCTCCTCTAAGGCGGAAAGAATCCAACACAGTCGCCACACAGCCGCAAAAGGCACCAACTTCAGATTGCAATCACAATGAATGAATTCTACATCCTGTTCAAGGGATAAAAATAATCATATAATTTATTGCTGTGAAAAAGAAAAAAAGAACATATATTAAAAGAATCTCACCATACTATTTAGACCCCCCTCAGCCCATCCATCCCTCACCAATTCCCCCAGTCTCTTCTCTCTCTTTTTTTCTTTCTCTCACTCTCTCTCTCTCTTCCTCCTCCCTCGGATTCTTGAAGTGAAACATGTCCAAGGAGGCCACCTTTGTGTTCATTTCTTTCCTTCTCTTTGCATCTTTCGTAGCCCATGCAGGAGGCAGCAGGCCAGTGCCAGTGGATCCAAAAGAGACCAGCCTTGAGGTACTTTTTATCAGGACTCTTTCTACTTTTGATTTCAGCTGTTATTTGTAGAGAAATAGAGGAGGAGAAGTAGAGTTCGATTTGACATCTTCTTCTTTCTTTTGTTGTTGGTGCAGGGTGTTGAGAAGGAGATGGCTGAGAGAGTGGAAGAATGCGAGGGAGTTAGGGAGGATGAATGCTTGATGAGGAGGACCCTGGTTGCACACACTGACTACATCTACACCCAGGAGCACCATTAAGAAGGGTGGTTTACTTCCTTGGCCTGTGGATTGCATCTATTAGTCTACTTGAGTTGGAACTGATAATATTTGGGTTTTTAGACTCTTTAAGGTTTAGGAAACCTAAGAGAGAGAGAGAGAGAGAGAGATTGGTGGTGGTGGAATCATCATATGCCTGCCATGTAAAACTAGTTGGATTCTATGTCAATGTACTTTAATGTTTATGAAATCCACCTGTTTAATATACAAGCAGTGAATATTGATCTTCATGTTCATGTTCATCATCATCATCAGAACACAATTGGAAGTAGGAATCTTCATTTCCACCATCATACAAGTGCAAGTATCAAGTTGATTCTGGTTGAAGCTCAAGTTTCTCATGGAATCTGGTTCTGATACCACAAGATGATCAATGCTTGTTGTTAGTCCACCACCTCATGCAGCAGAGGAGAAGTTATCTTCATGAGACAATATTTTAGCTGATACAATGCTTGTTGTTATGTCACAATTAGTTGCTCATCATCCTGAAGAAGGTTATAACTACTGCAATATAAGCATCTTTATTTCATATGTTATAATTTCAGTTTAGATGATCAAAGTGCATTTTACAGTTGATGATGATGTATTTATGAACTGTTCATAAAGTATTCCAGACTGACTTGTTCTTCATAAATTGCGTGGGACTGTGTGAGGCAGCCACTTCATGGAGAAAACATGATACTGACTTGGTGGTCTTGGGTTGGGTTCCCTAATGTCCTGTGAACATATAGTGCTTTCCATTGACGAGATTCCTTTTCTCTGTAGTCATGTGATCCTTCATTTTTGGCAGACATGAAGGCTATGCGATCGATCGTGTACTCACTACCCTGTGAACTTAACTTGTACAGCTTCTGCGCTTCATGAATTCTTTTATCTGCAGTCATGTGATCTTTCTTTTGTAACAAACACCTTTGGATGATGCTACTGCTTTCTTAACCGAGCTAGTTAGCATCTGTGTTACAAATATGTGATATTTTTATAGTTAAATAAGATATATAATAAAATTATAATTGGATTATGATGATGATGGATATTAGTCAATTAAAAATAAGTGTAGTAGTGTTCTTTATGAGATGTAATGATTTATCTTAATTATTTATTCTAGATCCTCTATAAATAGATATGACCTCTTAAGAATAATATAATATCATATAACACAATAGATAACGTAGTTGATAGATAGCGATTTTTCTCTCTATCTCCCTTAGTCAGTCACGTGAATCAATCAATGAGAGATTACAAATCTTCTTTCATATTCTTGTGTTTCTAAATTCATCGATCATATTAGTCCTATGAAATGATAAGAAGAGAGGATAAGGTGATTCTAGTTCTTCTTACATATTGATATTATTACATATCTCGGATTCAACGATTGTGCACTTACATATCAAATGAAGGTTTTCTGAATCCCAACATCCAAAGGTATATATCGTAATATTGTTTATATCTATTGCTATTTGATTTTAGATTCTAACATGAAATTTTTTTCGCATAACAGATAGTATATTATAAGTTTTATGCTAACAAGAGCAAGATGAAGATATAATATACAACTTCTCATAAGCTATCATGATTAGTGAGGACTATCATCGTCATCACTACGAACATAGTAGCTATCATCATTATCATTATCGTCTAATTAGTTTATTTTATTTATTATCATCATTATTATTATTTATGCATCTCTTACATAATTCATTAGAAGTATATTTACTTGTCCAGCCTGCTTTGAATTTGGTACAAAATTGATGAGGTGATCTATTCAAATCTTGTCACAACTTTTGTTAAAAGGATGGAAGCTAGAAAAATGGTCAGAATGTGGGATGTCATCTGCGTATTCCGATACCATTTGGTAACATATAAAGTTAGGTGATGATTCATATCATTGTCGATCAATAAAATAATAACCTTTTGGGAATGGTCATTCTTAATGTTATTAAACATGGAAAGAGACTCTAAGGAGTGATGCATATATGGCAGATGGTAAGCTTGATTACCTTTTGATTTCCATCATCTTCATCATCTTTTAAATTATAAGACTTTAATTTTATTTTATAAAAGAAAATTATAAAAATTTAAATTTAACGAGTTAAATTTTTTACCAATCAAGTTATTTAATCTCTTTAGTTTTAAAAATAAAATTTAAGTCTTTATTATTTGATAAATGGGTTTGACAAACCATCATCATATCAATATTTTAGGCATAAAAAATTATTAAATAAAGTTTTAAATCCTAAACTTTCTTTAGTAAATAAATCTGATATATATATATCATCATCAGATTAATGCCTTAACGTTTTAGATGTTACTAACATAACATAACACAGATCCTAAAGTGAAATGTCAAATTAGATTATCTCAATATACGATTAATATTCTTGATGAGATCCCCTTTTAACTGAATGATAAAATGATAGAAAGATGAGTTGCATTTTTCTCATCTAAAAAATAAAGGTCATATACAGCTTTGAATATATAAACTAACACAATCATAAAGAGCAAAAAGAAAAGAAAAAAAAACCTAGAATGGATCATAAAATTGAATTAGTCAATTATCAAACTAAATGGTTAACGCTCCTAAATTATTTAATCGAATCAAAAGAATATTAAGCAAATTGTAAGTGTCATGTCACATTAAATTAGGGAGAGAGGAGCGACTTTAAGGTTTTCTATCCTCCAATTTCAAACAATTACACTCAAAATAATAATTAAAGAGTATTTTCTTGGACGGAACGCGGCTTCGACTCCGCCCTTTCACTTCTCTCCGTTCGCTCCCTCGACCACCTCCGCCGTCGCCGTCGCCGTCGCCGCCGCCGGAGAAGCGAGGACTCCGTATTGCTTCGACCCCGCGCTCCCTTCTTTAACTTTCACATCCGTGCTCACCTTTCTATTCTCCTTTTCTTCCTCCGTAGTCCCTGAGTAGGTTTATGACATTTGAACAATCCTCGAACTGCTAATTCTTTTAGATCCTCCGCAGGAGGATTCATCCCAAAGATTACATGGTTCATAAGTTGCCAGTTTTGGATCTCCTGTGGTCCTTGCTCAGCTCTGGCCAACTGGAACGTGCCCGAGACCTGTTCGACAGAATTCCACACCCTGATTTGCGCTCGTTGACCATCTTGATCTCTGCTTTCACAAAGAATAATCTTCCCGAAGAATCCATAAGGTTCTATCGGAGGCTTCGAGAAAACAAGGGCCTCGAGCCTGATCGCTTGGTTCTGCTTTCTGTGGCCAAGGCATGCGCCAATTCTTCCGATCTCGTTGAAGCCAAATGGGTGCATGAGGAGGCTGTCAAGTTTGGATTTTCCTCGGACCTTATCCTGGGTAATGCACTGATTGACATGTATGGGAAATGTGGATTTCATGACGGGGCTAGGAGAGTGTTCGATGACTTGCCGCAAAAGGATGTGGTCTCCTGGACTTCGCTCATTTCGGCTTGCATGAGTTGCAGGATGCCGGTAGAAGCATTGCGAGTCTTTCGTGATATGTTGCATCTTGGAGTAAAACCAAATTCAGTCACTCTGTCGACTGTCCTTCGTGTCTGCTCGGAGTCAAAGGCATTGGATGTTGGAAGACAAATTCACTGTCAAGCACTTAGAAGGGCACTCGAGGATGATGTATATGTAGGTAGTGGACTAGTGGATGTGTATGCTAGTTGCTCAAGTATCAGGCAAGCCAGGATTGTTTTTGATACAATTCCATACAAAGATACTGTGTCTTGGATTGTGATGTTAGCTGCTTATTTTGTCCATGGGGAATGCGAGGAGGCTCTGAAGCTATTTGAGCTAATGAGATCTAGAGGGGTTGCTTTGAGCTCTGCTTCATGGAATTGCATGATCAGTGGGTTTGCACAAAATGGAATGCCGGAAGAAGCATTCAGAATGTTGGGTCAAATGCAACAGTTGGGGTTCAAGCTTAACCATATCACAGTGGTTAGTGCACTGCCAGCTTGCTCCTACATCGAGAGTTTAAGAAGAGGGAGAGAGATTCATGGATACATTTTCAGGCACCAGATTTTGGAGGATATGGTGCCCTTGACAGCTCTAGTTCTAATGTACTCCAAGTGTGGGGACTTGGATAAGGCCAGAGAGGTCTTCAACCAGATGCCCAGGAAGGATACAGTTGCATGGAACACAATGATCTTAGCAAATTCGATGCACGGATGTGGTGAGGATGCATTAGCAATATTCCACCAAATGCTAGAATGTGGTGTCAAACCTAATTCGGCCACATTTATAGCTGTTTTAACTGGCTGCAGCCATTCACAGCTTGTTGATGTGGGCAAGTCGATCTTTAATTCAATGAGCACACAATATGGTCTTCAACCTGATGTCGATCATTATGCCTGCATGGCTGATGTCCTCTGCCGCGCTGGTCATCTTGAGGAGGCATATGGATTCATTCAAAGCATGCCCATGCAGCCAACGGTGGGTGCATGGGGCGCATTGCTTGCATCATGTAGAGTGTATAAGAATGTGGATTTAGCAAAGATTGCAGCAGCACATCTTTTTGAAATTGAACCTGAGAACCCTGGGAGCTATGTGCTGCTATCAAACATACTAGTAGCCGCCAAGCTGTGGGATGATGCTTCTAGCATCAGAATGTTGATGAGGGACAAGATGAGGGATAGAGGCGTTACAAAAGTACCTGGACGCAGCTGGGTTCAGATAAGGGACAAGGTTTACACATTTGTTAAAGGCGACGATAGGAATGCTCTGCGAGACGAGATATATAGTTTTCTGAAAGAGATCAGGGAGAAGATGCGGCTGGAGGGTTATCTTCCCGACACTGATTACGTTCTACAGGATGTAAACAAAGAGGAAAAGGAAGAATTGTTGTGCAGTCACAGCGAAAAACTGGCGGTTGCATTTGGCATTCTTAACCTGAAAGGAGAATCAGTCATTCGGGTGTTCAAGAACCTGAGAATCTGTGGAGATTGTCACAGTGCCATCAAGTTCATGGCCAAGATCATTGGGGTGCAGATAATTGTCAGAGACAATGTGAGGTTTCACCATTTCAGGCATGGTTCTTGTTCATGTCGGGATCTGTGGTGATCTTTTTGAATTGCTTCATCTGTGATGATCTCTGAAGATGAGGAGTTATGTTATGTTATGGTTAAGTAATTAAAAGAGTCAAATTATTTATATAGTGTCAATTTCATGATGTACTGATATTGAATATTTTTTACATTGATAGCCTAAACAACTTACGTTTCAAGTTATAATAATGTCCGGCTACCATAATGATGCACTATGGAGTTTGGCTCATCATAGGAATGATGCCATTCGGTTCTGACCAAATACTTGAGTATATGAATCTAAGCCCATCTGGGATACCTATTTGCCAAACTAAATCTAGCTTAGATCTATCCCAATCTTGTACATAATCCCCCTCCGACTAACCCTAGAGATAGCATCGGGGAGCATTCTCAGCACCGATACGGGCCAAGATAAAGTCTATAAAGTGGAGAGAAGAAACTACAGTATCACCTAAAGAAGGTAATTATTCTCCAGATCATTTCTGATTTCAGAATATTTGATGCTTTGATCTATGCTTATGTGTTAAATATGCTTAATATAGTCTATTATTTTTTGACAGACTAACATCCATGTGTAAACACATAATATTTGTAATCCCAATAAAATCTCATATTAGATAAACGATGTTTGAATTTTTCTATGGAATTGGATAGGATTATTATCATTATTTTGGATGAAAGCATATTTCTATTAGTTATTAATTATTATAAGACAACAAAGTAATTGGTTTTTGTTTCGAAATGGGTGAAGTGGAAGTATGAGGCCGTCAATAAGCGGCCCGGCCCACATTGTTCGGGTGTCTCTCGGTTAGCTTGCTTGTCCCGTCTCCGTCTCCGCTCTCACGTTGATGTCGTTCCGTCAAACATGTCTCCTCCGCTCACTCTGTCTCTCTCTCTCTCTCTCTCTCTGTCAGACCATGCTTTTTCCAGGTTTTCGCTCCTAGAATCCGTCGGACCGAGTTGAATTCCAATGATTGCCTCTGCCAATTCGGTGCTGCCGCCGCCGTTTCTCCCCTCGGCCGGCTGTTCCCTCGAGTTCTTCCTACGCCTTGAAGCGATTCCTTCAGGTTAAGGCCGCTTTCCGTGGGCTCCGATGCGAACCAATCGCCGTTGACGTCGTCTGCGAAGGGGAAGAACCCGCTGGCGGCCGTCCTGGAGCTGCCGAGGACGCTGTGGCAGCAGACGATGCAGCCGCTTGGCGACTTGAGGTTCGGGCGGAGGAGCGTGTGGGAGGGCGCGGTCGGGCTGTTCATGGTCTCCGGAGCGGCGCTGTTTGCCCTTGCCATCGCCTGGATGCGGTCGCGGTTCAGCAAGTAGCAGGTGGTCTTCCATGTCTCGCAGGCGTGCGGGACCTGTGTCGGCAGCGTCGTGCGGGTTGATTCATCTGTGAGGAGCATCGACGAGGTCTTGTCTGAGGTGAGTGCGCTTGCATGAGTTCCTTTGGTTGCACTTGGTTTATGGAATTCGAATGTCCTTCGAAAACCAATGTATTGACATGCGGATGTTCTAATTTCAACTCATTTCTTGTTGAAAATGGAAGGAAAAAAAAAATAGAGGGCCACCTAAATATCACTGCCTACAATGTTAAAATGCAACATATTAGTATCGCTCTATGAATATTTCACTTATTGTTACCTTTTCTACCAATGAACCACGAGATCATATGGGCACACAAGCACTTCTTGTTTAAAGTGCTAGAGTTCATTTGCTTTCAGGCTTTCATTATGCATGAGCATATTTTTCACTTTGTTAGTTCAAGCATATCTATATTGAACTGCTCTACATGTATATGAGTCCATTTGAATCTTAGAAGATTCATAAGCATCAATTATCCAACAGAATCAAAGATAATGATCGAACTGATCTGTCTGCACTCTGTCAGTAGAATTATGTTTTCATTTCTAAGTAATTGGTCTTTAGAAAATTTTGTTTTGACAGTCTTAATATTCTCGATAATCAGATTTTGATCTAAAATTACAAATTCTCAATATTTGTGGGAAAGTTCTAATCAATCTTAATGTCGTCTAACCAGTCCTCTTTACTAGTTTTTTTATCTGTTACTCTTTCAGCACAGCTCCTTTGACTATTCTGGTTCAGTTGACAAGTGTTAGCTTAACTACGTTGGTGAGTTGGGTTAACTTTCGTACCATGTTTTATTTTAAGAGAATGCTAAAAGTTGGATACTAGAATGCTAAAAGTTGTCATTTTCTCTACAACACATTAAACACCTATACCATGTGGGTTACTGATGCTGCTGCATCTCTTTATTATATGATGCACTCAAAGAACTAAATATTGATGTATGATGTTGATAATAATATGGTGAGAGCTTTTTCTATACCTGAGCCTCTTAGGTTGGTTGATTCCAAATTAGTAATTAACCGTAGCTTGATGGTAGGTTAAAGATGACAAAATTATTTTACCTCGAAATTCCTTGGTTGAAGTGAATCAGTCTGGCCTTCTTATGGAGACTTGGATTGATATTACACCACGAGATCGACTTCCTAAACCTTCTGCTGTGTCCTCTTGATGCTGATTGTGTCAAAGAAGGTCTAATTGTTTGCGCTAAGATGACAGCATGGGGTAAGCTTGGATGCATTGGTTGGAGTGTTTACTCGTCTTGGACAAGAAATGAATGAAATTGGTATTTCCCAAAGCTATAGATTGGCTGAAAAGGTGGCATCTGTTGTAGAAGAAGTACACCTCTCCTTGCAAAGGTGCACGGAAGTTTTATTTTACTTTTTCAGAATACCTTATAGTATCATTCTGCATCTTTGTTCTGCTGATCAAATAAGTTTGGTGTTTTATGTCTGCGATCCATCACATCTCCATAACCAGTGGCTCTGCTCTATTCTTTTATCAGATGTTATTTCACTAGAACATCCAAAAAACTTATTTTCTTTAAAGGAAATATTAAAAGAAAAAAACAATCTATGATCATTGGACATCATGAACTTTTTTAAATTGCAGAGATTTGCCTTTTCCTGGAGGCTCATTGTCTTGGTCATTCTAATCTATTTCAGAATTCTGATATGTTCTGTACCTTAATAATCACTCGCGTAATTATCCTACACTGGATCATAAAAGCATGAGATTATGCCTATTCTTTAAGTTCTCACTAGAAATTGCTTTGCTCATATATGTTTTGCTTTCTGTTATCCATGGATTTTTTAATTACTATCATATTTTTAGATATGGGGTCATTGATAATTTGGTACGGTCTTATGCCTAAATAAGGTGTCTCTAGATCCTCATGGTTTTTAGGCCATTCAGAAAGTGTGGGTTTTAGCATGTGTCAGTTGAATTTTTTTAGTAGTTTAGTTCAGTTGCTCGGTACGGTATGGTACGAGGTGTACCTAGAAATATGCTAGGGTGTACCAAGGGATATGTCGATATATATATATATATATACATATATATATTCATATATGTATATATATATGTATATATATATGTATATATGTATATGTATATATATATATATATATGTATTTTTATATAAAATATAAAACTTAATATATAAAAATATAAAATATAAAAATCTAAAAAAATCTAAAAAGAAGGCGTATGCTGCTTTGGCGATGTTGCTTCTTCCTCTTCTCCTCATCGCCTCATCTACGACATTCGACAAAGAAGGCAACGAAGACCTCAAAGGTTGCAAACGTCTTTGGCATTCAGCGAAGAACACGACGAAGAAGAAGCCGCAGAGTTGTTGACGAGGGTGATGAAGGAGATCACCTCTTCCATTGCTTTAGCCGCCGCCTTACCGTTACCTCTTGGATTGGTATCAAGAAAGGGCTTCGCATTGAGGTTCTCCTAATTCTCCTTCTTCTCCCTCTTCTTCGAATGCCCTCTCCTTCTTCCTTCTCCCTCGATGCTTCTTCTTCCCTTGCTGCAACCAGCCCTCAGCCATGCTGATATTGCTTGGTAGCAGTCGGTCATGGTCGAAATTGACCGTTATCGACCTGTTTTGGGTGGTAACAGTCAAAATTTCAATCGTTACCGCCTGAAACAGCCTCATATGGTTCAGTACGAGGCTATTACGAGTGGATCACCCAATAGCAAGCGGTCTGCATATCGGTTCACGGGTGGTATGATTCAAAATTTAAAACCCTGGTTTAGATAACAGATTATGGTGTTATTTCACAATTCTTGTGCTTGTGAATCAAGGATGTTTGACACCTAACTTTTTGAAGTCAGTACATCAGCATGAAATTTGAGTAATTTCATTCCTGCTGGGCACTGAGAGGAGCTTCACTTCATTATCATGCTATTTTACTTCAAAAGAGATTTTCCATGCATAATATGAATTTTGTTGCATTTGTTTTGGTTGTTGTTCTTATTTCATTATTTTTTCTTTCATAAAAAAATCAAGTTTGCATTCTTAAATATGAAGAATTTGTTGAAGTGACACAATAGATCGAGGCCTTGGCTGAAGGTATCCAACCTTTGTTAGTTGAGGTACGTGATGGTACTCTATAGTGATTTAAAAAGGTACTTGGGCACTCGCCTAAGCGCTCGGGCAAGGCGAGGCGAGGCCTGAGTGCCTTGTTGAAGCGCCAGGCGGCGAACTCTAATGAGGCGCCGCCTAGGCGCTCGGACGAGCCCAGGCGTCGGGCGCTTCGGGCAAGCGCCTGGTTGGTATAAGGTGCTGTGTTAATTGGTTCTATTGAACCAACTAATGCATGCAATTGTATCAGCATGCGACCTCAACTCCCAACCCTATGCACGCTTCTCTCTTTGTTGTCGCCGCCAACAATTTCTCCCTTTGCGTTTGTTGTCGACGATTTCTCCCTCTGCTTTTGCCGCTGACGGTTTCTCTCGTTGCCTTCGAGTCTTCCTTTGTCGTCGACAGGTCTCCTTAGCTTCTGCTGCTATCCGCTACCACTATCGTTATCCAATGCCAGTTGCTGTCCACAACACAACTCCGCTGTTGTTGCGACTATCCGTGACTCTGCAGCTTCCACTATTGTTAGTTGCCTGCGACTCAGCTTCTCAATGCAACTTCTCACTACGACTTCTTTGATCTTTATTTATTAATATACTATTAGTAATAAATATATTATTAATAGTAGATTATTAATTATTATTTAAAATAATCTTTATTTATTAGATTAATGATATACCATTTAGATTTTAATATTGTTAATCTTTATTTTTAATTTAATATCATATTTTTATTTAAAATAATTATATTTACTAATTATATTATATTTTTTATATTTTAATATTTTAGAGCTTCTCGCTTCGCTCGGGCGAGCGCTATGCCTTGGGCATTTTGGGATCTTGGCGCTCCTTTTAGCGCCTAGTGCTTTTTAAATCACTAGTACTCTGTTGGAGGATGTGAAACATTTTACCAAGAGTTTAGCTGAGGCAACTATAGATTTAAGATATAACCTTTTAATGTTACCAATATAAGATAGTTCATTTGTTTCAAATATTGTCAACTGCTTGCATACACATGCATATATGAGTTGCCATTGACATTACATATCAACAAGCATTATCGTAACAGAAATAGATTTGTGTTAGATACAACAAGCAGTTCTTCCAAATTTTTGTGGTTGACTAAAATGAGCAGCCAAGTAGCCAAGTGCATAATGATATTGTCATGTGATTGAATTAGGACATTCATACGTGTGTAGCCTGCTCATGAACATGAGGAGACTCAAACCAACATATATATTTACACATACCAATACACGTACATATATATATATATATATATATATATATATATATATATACATACATACATACATACACACACACACATATATATATATATTTGCAAAAAATAATTCAGATTAGAAATATCATTCCTTTGAGGAATAGAATTTGCTATTTGCTCTTTTCATGATTTTGTAATGTTGAAGCTGTTTACGAACCCCTAACGAATGTCCTGCACTTCCTGAAATTAGCACATTTCGCATAAGGCTGTTGCAGATTAGATACTGCTTGTAGAATAGGTTCAGGTTCAGTTCACAGGACTTCTTATGAAGCACTAATGCAACTTTCTCAAGGAGATTGGACAAATAGTATAAAAGAAGCTATCACCTGGTATTGGATCAAGAAGAATGACAGTCAATATTTATGGATGGTCTCACATACTGATAGAGGCCCATTTGTGGATGGGAAGACAGGCTATATTTTCTTTTTCCTTTTTTTTTGGCTTCAACTATATCCTTGTTGTATACTTCCATCAAAAGCTTTTCTATGTAAGAAACTTCTTTTGTAGATGCAGCCTTGAGTTTCATGTGAGACATTCGTGTCCACAGTCACTAACTTTTAATATTTTGTTGGAAGGTTTAGTCTGCCATCCTAACTCCTGAGACTGCTGAGTTGACTATGCAATCTATTTTCACACTCATATTTACTCTGAAGAACATTGAGGTGAGGCATCCATGTCCTCTATTTGAAATATTGTTTCTTAGAAAAAAAAAATGCTTAAGAAGTGCTCCTACATGTCCTTTCAGAGTATTTCCTCATACATCTCGGGCTTCACAGGCAATGAGGCTACAAGGAGAAATTTGAAGATCCTAATTAAGTCCCTTAGCAGACTTTTGTGATTGTTGTAGGAGCCAGGCTTCTGCCAGCTTATCTCTGGAACTTTTAACTATAGCTCTGCTTGAAGAAGGACTTAAGAGTATGGAAAGCAGTATTCTGACTCTATCTTGAGAACTAGTATCTCAAATTTGCCATGTGAAGAGATGCATCAGATGCTGCAATTTGCTGCTGCTGAATGAAGTTTTGGTGGACTAAACATCCTAGGTAACCATCCCTTTTTTATTTTTTTCATGTTGTTTCTATTGAGAAATCTTAACGGAGCATCATATGCGTAGTGCAAGATCAAAACAAAACTGATTTTCTAGATAGATCAAAATCGTCGTGCAAAGATTGGTGTGAAAAAAAATTGCAAAACTGAAAACTGTATCATATAAGAGTGTGAAAGATTTTTTACCTAGTGTCACGGGCTTAGCTGATTTGCCTAAGCCGTGCGACACCCTTGCGGCCCTCCCAAAGACTTAGCTGAAATTGCCTAAGTCGTGGAACGCCCAAAGCGTTATCTGTCCGCACAGGGTCAGCCTTCCCCGAGATCTCCTAGAGTCCCTTAGGCTCACAAAAGAGAAAACGGGCCAGAAGAAGCAATTCCCACGGGATCCACAAGCAACTGCTCAAGCAAACACTTCATAAGCCATATGCAACTTACATCCATGGACATCACAAACTCAGAGAGGTTGCACACAAAGGATAATGGTCCATTACAGACCGATGTCCCCCACAAGTGCTTACAAGACATACTTGTTATTACAAGCCATAATTGGCCATAGAGCAAACCAAACTAGGGCTGCTAAGCCTACTGCAAGCCCGCTACTTGCTGTACAATGCTTGTACACAAAGCGAAGGACACGGACAAACATGAGCATTTCATCAAACACCTTATTTACACTTTAACCGTGACATTCTCCCCCACTTATTCCTTCGATGTCCTCGTCGAAGCCGCTGTAGACGCTGCATCTCCTTGCATTTTGCTAAATCTTCAATCTTCTGCTTTAGCTGCAACATGCCCCTTTGGCTCCCAGCTGCTCTCCGCCGCTGTTGTTGAGTAGTCGAACTCTGATCCGCCATGCTGCTTCAACTCACCAATGACTGAATCTGGTGTGGGGTTGGTTGAGTTGTGCTGATCCTTGTTAGTTCTCGCGGATCTTGCAGATGAAGGAAAAGACCTGCCTTATTATGCGCCAGTATCGTAGTCTACTCATGTTGCTTGAACTGGGTGGATGCTTGTTGGAGCTTTAACGAGCATCGCCTCGCAGACTTTGATGTTTTTAAGGTCCTTCCTCCAAAATGTTCACCCATTGATCCTTCCTCCATGTTTAGTTGTCACTTCCAAGTAGGTTCACATCACTTCCGCTTTCGATTGGCATTCAATTGGAAAATGAAGCGGACAATCTACTCTCAGTAGTACCGATCACCAATAGTGAGGATGTGACAACTATTGTCTTCCGTAAGCTTTCTCTGAAGGGTCACTGAACTTATGCAGAGCTCCTCTGCTGGATAAGTAAGAGAACTGGGATACTTGACTTCACCCATTCTCTTAGTAGTTGAGAAGGCAAGGTTACTTGACTTCGCTCACCTCCTCGAGTTAAGAGGATTGGGGTACTCGGTTTCGCCCATTCTCTTGAGTTGAGAAGGCAAAGGTTACTCAATTTCGCCTGCCTCCTCGAGTTTGTACTTCATGCATTGAGCTGGTTACTAACATTCGCCCGCTCTTTGCTCACACTTCTGAAGCACCTGAAGTGTTTGCACTCCTTGCGTTGAGTTAGCTATTGTGATTCGCCTTCCCACTGCCATTGAACTTCTGGAATGCAAGAAGTTTCGCCCGAAAAGAGCAAAAGTTTACCCCAATTTGGAGTAAGTCTTTGATAGATTTGGTCGCCTCTGGGATTGTACCGTCTTCTCCATCACCTTTGCCGCCTACTCCTCTGAGTAGAAAGGTACAGTACCATGTACTGTCTACTTCGTTCCTTGGTCGAGCACTCCTGCGTCAACCCGAAGTCCCTCGCTTTCAGCTATCTTGATGAGAAGCCCTTCGACATCGGTCTTATGAAGTTTCTTGGCCTCTGCCCTTCTGCCCTGTCTTGGTACTTGGAGTTTGTCTTTGCATTCTCCACCTCCTTGGCCCCTTTAGCGACCAATGCTCTCCCTCCATGAGAGCAAGGGATCGATGACTCCACGGAAGTCCCGCCTCTGCGGTACCATGGTGCTGCCAAGCCCATAGCGCTACTCTCCGTTGACTTGCATCTACATCCCTTCCTTCGCGATCGGTAGATCCGCCTCTGCGGCACTGTGGTGCTCCTCCGAGTCCACCTCCTTTCTAACCGACGCTTTGCTTTTGGGTAGCTGAGCCCCACTGGACTCGTCGTCGCTTCCTCGCCCCTTCCGACCACCTGCTTCGACACCATTGTGTCCTCCTAGCAGTTCCCTTTGGTCGATGGAAAGACAGACTGCAACTCTCATGCATGGCCTCCGCCATCTTGTTGCAGGGCTCACGCCGATTCTGTTCTCCTTAGCTTCCTTGGTAGCAACGTTCGCTTACTCGGCTTTGTCCTCTGACTTGCCGGGCTCCCTTAAGCGAATATGAGCACTGAAGCAGTCCAACTCTCCAGCTGCTTCGATCATACCTTAGTATAATCAAGTCCCCTCCAAGAGACTCACTGGTACTTGCAATCTGACTACTCCCTCGGTGGTACATAGCCCCATATGCTGACGACCAAGGCTTTCATCTGATGCAAGCTTCGATGCGCACACACGGAAGACCCGCCTCTGCGGTACTGTGGCATTCACTCCTTGAATCCACAGCCCTTCTTACCGTTGCATTGTTCACCGAAGTGGAGCTCCCAGTAGCTCCTGATCATTCACATGATCACGTCCCCCTCCATGGGACTCACTGGTACTTGCACTTGGACTTCTTCCTCGGTGGTACATAGCCCCCATAAGCTGATGACCAAGGAGTTCATCCAATGCAAGCTCCGATGCACACACGAAGACCCGCCTCCGCGGTACCATGGCATTCACTCCTTGAATCCATAGCACTTCTTCTTGTTGTGTCGTACACCAAAGTGGAGCTCCCAGTAGCTCCTGATCATACCTCCGCATGATCTTGTCCCTCACGGGACAAGATCGTTTGTGTTGTATTGCCACGAACTATTCCACCACGATCCGCTGCACTATGTCGCCTCCTGGTGACATCTCCATTGCATACAAATTCTCGTGTGATGAACTCGGACTACGACTTCTCCACGTGTGGCCTCTGCCAACACATCGTAGGGCCTTTGCCATCTCCGATTTTTAGTTCGCTCCCTTGGCAATTCACCTTCGTCCACCCACTCTTGGGTCACACCTGGACGAAGCATAGCTCTAGGACAGTCCATCGCCTAGTAGCTCGTGAAGTCCCCCTGACTTCACTAGAATTGGTGTACCATTGTCTGGATCCTGGGCCTCTATCCCCTACCAACACAATCTCTGTTATGCACCTCTTGGTCCTGACAACTCGAATGGCAACACTATGGCATATTCTTCAAGAGTACCCGCCTCTGCGTCCTCTTGCCCCGTGCTAAGGTATCATGATCCCAACTTTGTCTCCGCAAGTTGAATCACCTTAGTTACTCCGTCAAATGCATCTCTGAGGTAGCATGCATGTGCCTCGAAGCTCCCTTCATCTTTGGCACCATGGAAGATAAGTCCGCCCCATCAGAATGAAGAACTCATGGAACGACATGATCTCACTCTTGCCTCTACAAGAGTTCATGCCCTTGACCTCCGTCCAAGGAAAGCTCTGTGCCTCCGCTCCATGTTCCATCTTCTATGTCGACTCCCTTCATGCGACTTGGATACTTCACCAAGTTTCACCCAAGTCGTTCCGCTCCTCGATTTGCATTGAGTTGATAGTGGCCCTCGCGTCCACCATTCCACGGGTCAGCCCTCCGTTGAGTACGATTTCCACATCGACTCAAAGTGTGCCTTCATATGAGGTTGCCTTGGATTACTCCCCCACTTGATCTCGAAATGCATCCACCAATGCATTACCTTATTCGAGATCATGCGACGACTCTTCGTCGCTCGCTCGGTCCGTTTAGCGTTTTGGAGATATCTCCTTGAGAAACTCTTCCTCAATACGTGCGATCTGTTGCACATGATTCTCCCTCTGGAGAACTAGGACTTATCCCTCCTGGATATCTGTCCTATTGGAGCAACTTTCCTCTTTACATTCTTCCCACTGGAAGTTTCGGAGACCACCATCTCCTTTGGACTACTCCGTCTTGCTGAACAACTTGTGCCTTGTTCTGCCTCCGCAAATGTACTTGCTAGATTGCGACCCTTCGCCAATACAGTCTCCACTGCACCCTCCAGGGTCTAGCAACGTGCTGAACTTGTTGCACATTTCAGCTGCCTAGGACGTAGCCTTTTATGTCAAAGAGAAAGTTCTGATGCTCCATGGCACTGAGTTCTGATCGCACCTTAGGATGGCCACGAACACTCCATCGTCCGTGTGTAAGCCCTTGCAGGAGTTCCGAATCCTTCGAGTTAGCAATTCCCCTCACCTCTGTGAGCTTTGCACAACTCTTTCGGTCGTTACGCAACACCTCCCACTTTGCACGGTCTCATCTATCACCAAACGCCCCGCTTGGCCTTGAGCACCGTCAAGTTTGGTTGCCAACGTCAAGCCATAGCTCGAACTCCTCCATCCCAATCTTTGTGTGCTACGCATTCTTCTTTGCATGTTTGTCCTCATGGTGCCTCTCGCGCAAAGGGTTGGCCACTCCTCTGAATGCCAAACCTGGATGCCCGCTTCTCTGAGCGACTCCTTTCCCTACATATCAATGTCCGTTTTCCCCCAAACGGTTGCGCGTGCTGGCTGTCCTCCACACAGCCCAACTAGGTCCCCCACGTTTGTATGGCAAGTGTCTCTGCGTGTGCTTGTCCCGCTCTGATACCACATTGTCACGGGCTTAGCTGATTTGCCTAAGCCGTGCGACACCCTTGCGGCCCTCCCAAAGACTTAGCTGAAATTGCCTAAGTCGTGGAACGCCCAAAGCGTTATCTGTCCGCACAGGGTCAGCCTTCCCCGAGATCTCCTAGAGTCCCTTAGGCTCACAAAAGAGAAAACGGGCCAGAAGAAGCAATTCCCACGGGATCCACAAGCAACTGCTCAAGCAAACACTTCATAAGCCATATGCAACTTACATCCATGGACATCACAAACTCAGAGAGGTTGCACACAAAGGATAATGGTCCATTACAGACCGATGTCCCCCACAAGTGCTTACAAGACATACTTGTTATTACAAGCCATAATTGGCCATAGAGCAAACCAAACTAGGGCTGCTAAGCCTACTGCAAGCCCGCTACTTGCTGTACAATGCTTGTACACAAAGCGAAGGACACAGACAAACATGAGCATTTCATCAAACACCTTGTTTACACTTTGACCGTGACACTAGGGAGATCGTATATTTTTGTTTTTTCAGATCCGGATGAAGAGGATGAAGGAGATCAAACGTTCTTCTTTCTAGCGGTATCCACACGATGGATTGCTATAGCGATACTCCTCCAATCGTAACCATAAATTCGTAACTCTTGCGTAGAGGGAGGAGAATAGGTGAGGGCAGCAAACGTGCAGTCTATCATTTATGTGTCGCTCCTATCTCCTATTTATATAAAGTCATCAAAAACCCTATGGATCCTGTCTTAGTGGGCATTGTATCTCTACTCAATTACCCACTGACCTTATATTATTAGATCTTTATTCAATAATCTCTTTTAGGCTCTAATTGGGCCTCATACAAGGAGCCCATTAATGTGAGGTCTCATCCGATGAGAACATGAGCTAATTGGATAACTCATATCTAATCTTTTATTCGCTAAAGCATCCACCATATGTGTGCGACCCTCTAGGCCCGATACCGAGCTGGCCGTGAGTCGCTCACATCAGAACTACTTATAATATAGTGAATTATTATCCCTACAGTAATTCACTCGACTCATCGACTATGAACGTACTAGGTCACTATGCCATAATCTCCGAACTGTACAAGGGATCAAATCAATCAGACCTATCTATCCACAGTTACCATGTATCTATAATCCCTCATCTAACTAATATTATAGAGACTCTATATTGGACATGGTATTGTTAGGCTATATACAGAATCCATCAGAATCTTGCTTTAATCCGATTCTCTCGGAGAACTCCTCTCTCAATCTGAATGACCCTAGTCAGAGATTTGTTTGAGCAAGCACATAAGGGATATTCCTCCCACGATACCGAGAGTGAATTTCCTTTATTGACACTTAATTGCCTCCGTAAGATTGGTTACCAATCCTGATAAATAGTTATACCAATAATCTAAAATTTTTCAAACCTGTAAGTTTGGAGTCAAAGAAAGTAATACTCAAACAAGACATCCTTAGTATCTCAAGTCTAAGGACTAGGTGCACAACTGGAACTATGAAATCATTGTCTGACATTATGTATCAATAAACATACAACATTTCATAAGCGGATCAATCAGTGAACTTATTCTCCAATGAGCACATTTACTGTATCCTTAGTGTCTCCACATAAGTGCCTATAAGACCAATTGTCTCCATCATATGGACGGGTATATAGTACATCCGTCTATTTGGTTATCTCGATGTCCCTCTCAAGTAACTTGTGACCAAGATTATTTGGGGTCTGTGTTTAAAGACGAATCAATATCGTTATTGACAAATCGATATCATTATCGTGATTTTATCATGATTCCCATTGTACATAATCAAAGAGATCACAATATATATATACAACGAAAAATATAATATAAGAATATACTAACGATAATTATAAGTAAAAAGAACATGTGTGTCAGTATGCCATTGGTTTCTAATCAACAGTTTCATCAATTATTAGAAAATGAGATGAATTTAAAAAGCAGGAATTGATTGATTGCATTTGAGTTTTAACTTTATTCACGAAGAGAAGATGATCATCATGTTGTAGATCTTTGTTTCCATAATTGAATCAACACTCCTTCACTCTCCAGCCTATAACCATCCATCAGCAGCTGGCTTCTCAAGATGTGGAATCAATTATTTGGGTCTGGATCGTGAAAGTTCTTTATCGCAGCTCAATATGTAATTATCTTTTTGTTGCTCTTTATGGTTACAGGGAGTTTCAACAAGTGCTGTGCCGAAGCTGTGTAAGAGCTGCTGCTGGATCTTAAACTTGACACACAAAGAGATGGAATACTTCAAAGATGGAACCTGCTTCATCAATCTTTGCCCTTGGTGTTGGCCTGTCACCAAGATTCCAAAACCATTTACTTACCATCATCCTATTCCGGGCAGAAATGGTAAGCAACATAGTTTCTTTTAAATGTGTTCTTGTAAATGAGTATGTTTTTTTCAAGTGTACACTATGGTTCTCAGTTTGACTTTGAGCTCGCCTTAGTTCAAATGTCATGAACTCCGTTATATTGGATGATGGAACAAGCAAATATAATTCTTAGATGGTGATATATTCTGATACGTAACAAAGTTTCGACTCTTTCTGTTGTACAAATAAATGATCACCATACACATCGAAAGAGAAATTATCTGCAGTATGATACGCATTGATGACACGTAGCAAGACATCTAAATTTAACTTAAGAAATGAGTTTTTTGCAAGGCAACAATTAAGATATAAATTTTTTTGGTTGCTCAAGTGGACTACCTGTCAATTACTATATATATATATATATACATACACACACTTGTCACTTATGGGTTTTGAAGTTGCCTTAATTCGAGTCTATTGAAACATATTTCCGGGCCATATGATATAAAATTTGATCCCAATTAATTCGGAAAGTTGAATACTAAATACGGCTTACAAGGTAATTTTTTATAGACTTCATTCATATGGGGGGCATTCAACGAAGATAAATCTACATGAACACAGAAGGTCCTCATCACTGATCTGGTTCGGATCGGTCGGTTGTATCGACGGATGTGACAATAAGAGTCCACGTGGAGGAATCCTCACCCTAGGATCTCTCAAGGTCGAGTACTCAAATAGCCGTTGGGAAAAAGGCCACAAAACAAGCAAAACGGCAACAAATCTTTAGTTCCAAAATTGACCCCACTTCAAAACCAAATCACGACCGGGCGTCAAAATTTTAAATCCGCGTCAAATCGCACCCGTCCATTTTTGGTCATCCCTCCTCCTCAGTTCGAATTCCACAACTCCGTGTCTCATTAAATGTGCCGTTCCACTTGAGCTGAGAGAGAGACCACCATTTCTTACACCGAGATCTATCTTCCCAGTCTCCTCCAGTTAGGGTTTCTTCTTCTCTCTTCCCCCACCCAGATGTGATGAGAGTCACCAATCATCTGATCTAGTGAACACTGGTCATCTAATTTAGTTATCAGATCGAGAGCGCAAAAGGCTCTTACAGGATTCTTCCGCTCCGGATCTTGTTCTTGAATTCCTCATTCAGGTGTGCTGCGTATCACCTTTGGTCCTGGTTTCGTGATTGGAAGCCTTTTTTTTTATTATCTATTTTGTGTTTCTTGGTGAAATTTTTTTTAGGATGTTGAGAGATCTGAGGATTTTCCGCCGGAATTCGTACGCTGGTAAGGCTCCCACCTCGGAGAGCACCAATGAGAACCTCCCCGTGGATCCTTCGGGTTCTTCGACTTCGCAGCTGGAATCCGATGCATCTCGAGCCCCTCTGATCACGATCCAAGAGCCGGTGCAAAACCCTAAGCCGGGGTTGGATCAAGGAGCAATTTCGAGGAGGAAGTCGGAAACAACCCTCTTCAGGAGCCAGGTGAAGGGTTCGGATTCGTCCCGGTTGCCGTTCCGCACCCCAGAGAAAATGGTAAGCCGACAAAGGTTTGGTTGGGGCCTCACCGGTGACCTGGGAATGAATGACGCGGACAATGGCGACGATTTATGCTACGAAGGTCCCAGCAGCCAACTTCCGCCACTAAGCCGTGGCGGAAGCATATGTCCTGGAGGTGGATTTGGTTTGACCACTCCTCGTACGAATAGGACGGCTGCGAAGGCATCATCGGTGCATTCAGATTGCAGTTCTACTCAGAGCACTCCAACGAAGAGTGTTACGAAGCCTCCAAACTCTGGTTTCAGCAACTCCCGTCCTCCCGTTAACGTGAGGACTCGAACAATGAGCGTTGGAACACCAAGAACAACACCGTCATTTGCCACTGTTGCACATTCATCCGAAGTGCTGCATTTTGAACTCAAGGAGGATCCATCGTTCTGGATGGATAATAATGTGCAGGTAGCACAATTTTTGTTTTTGTTTAGCTTAGCAATTTTTGTTTATGAATGCTACACCAACACCTATTACTCTAACAAAGTAGCTGCGGTAGAATTGTTGAATCATGATTCTTATCCCACAACAACGAAACGTTTCCAAGACACTACAAGCTATACTTTTCTATTTTAAACTAGTTCCTCAATCATTTTGGATAAACCCATAAAGACTCGGTGTAGATACTAGATAGGATGATGCTTAGAACCTTTGAATGCCTACCATTTTTTGCATGCTCTCTATTATAAAAATCGTTCAAGAGTCGAGTCAAAAAACTGATGCTGCTTATGTATTTTGCACTTTTAAGTATTTGCAATGCCATCATTTATTGAAATTTGCATTTAACAAGATGACATGGATCTAAATTCCTTCATGCCACAGAAATCATTGTAGATGTTGAATTAAAGCAGTCTCTTTATCAACATACTGATTGTCTTAATGGATCTCCTAGAACTACATTTTTCAGAAGTAAATAAGTCCCATTTTATTGGCAGCTAGCTTAATTTGATTATCCAGAAGTCACATTGTATGTGATCAAATCAAAGATAGACAAAATTAAATGCTTTTCCTAATCTTTTAGGTTGTCATTCGTGTTCGTCCTCTCAGTAGCACAGAGAAAAGCCTGCAAGGTCTCCAAAGATGCTTGAAGCAAGAAAGTGCACACAACATTAGTTGGATTGGTCAACCAGAAACCCGATTTACGTTTGACTATGTTGCATGTGAAACAATCAATCAGGTATGTTTTCTGAATTAAGAAAAACAGAGAAAATTATTCAAGGTCATATCAAATTAGTACCTTGGAAATTATATGCAGGAGATGCTTTTTCGAGTTGCTGGTTTGCCAATGGTCGAGAATTGCATGTCGGGTTACAATAGCTGTGTCTTTGCATATGGCCAGGTTTTTCTTTTACTTTTGTTATATAATGTTTATTTCAGATGCAAGTGCTCTTTATCTGATTAGGTTTCTGTTTAAATTCTCACAACCATCTGTTATCTCTGTATTGTTCTAAATTCTGTTTTGATTAGTATAGACAGGAAGCGGGAAGACATATACAATGCTTGGTGAAATTGGAGAATTGGAAGTGAGACCTAGCCTGAACCGTGGAATGACACCAAGGATATTTGAATTTTTGTTTGCGAGAATTAAAGCTGTAAAATGCTATACTAATGCTATTTGATCTATCGGTTGTACTAAAGATTGACAGTCACATATATCCTTCTTGCTTTTCTCCTGCAGGAGGAAGAAAGCAGGAGGGATGAAAAACTTAAATATAGCTGCAAATGTTCCTTCCTCGAGATTTACAATGAACAAATTACTGATCTTCTTGATCCCACCTCCAGCAATCTGCTTGTAAGCACCATTTTAGTTTCTGTTTTGAAGTCCTTAGTATTTCTGTATCATACAAGAAGCTCTTGAATTCTTTTAGCTAATGTCTTATATACATTGATCCTTTTTGACATGATATGTATTGAGTAGTTGCGAGAAGATATCAGGAAAGGTGTCTATGTCGAAAATCTTACGGAGTATGTAGTCGAGAATGTCAACGACATTCTAAAGCTTCTTATACAGGTAGATGATATTCTCTGAGTGCACAATGTTCATCATCATGGAAGCTATCATTTGGCTTTGGTTTTGTTAAACTTCAACATATTGTCCCTTTTACTAGGGTGCTGCAAATAGGAAAGTGGCAACTACAAATATGAACCGTGAGAGCAGCCGTTCACACAGTGTTTTTACTTGCATAATTGAGAGTAGATGGGAAAAAGATTCAACTGTAAACTTACGTTTTGCAAGACTAAATCTTGTTGATCTAGCGGGTTCCGAAAGGTAAACCTTAATGCCAAGTTTTTCCAATGTTACCTTTGGGTACTTGGTCTAGAGGCTAAAAGCTTTGGAAACTAATATGCATTTTGAACAGGCAGAAAACTTCAGGTGCTGAAGGTGAACGCCTAAAGGAAGCTGCAAATATTAATAAATCCTTATCAACACTTGGGTATGATGTTCAATGCCAAAAAAATGATTTCTTAAGAGTTCTATTTCTTTACTTATTCATGTCACACCTTTTGCTAAATCCCTGGTTCTGAAATATGGTTTATCAGATCACATACGATGACAATTGTGCATTTGCAGTCATGTTATAATGGTTCTTGCTGATGTGGCTCATGGGAAGAACAGACATGTTCCTTACAGGGACTCAAGGCTCACATTTCTTCTCCAAGTGAGTAACATTTGAGTGATTCTATTTTGTTCTCATTCCATTTTCTTAAATATTACCAAATTCATGTCTGTCACCATCTCAGGATTCTCTGGGTGGCAACTCCAAAACTATGGTAATTGCAAATGTCAGCCCTTCAATATGGTATATGACTGCCTTGCTAAATTATTTTGGTCTTTCATGTTTTCAGTTTTTGATATAGTACACTAATACAAACTGATTTCTTGTCATATGCTGTCCAGCTCTTCTAATGAGACTCTAAGTACCCTTAAATTTGCTCAGCGAGCAAGACTCATACAGAACAATGTAATTGTTTTTAAGCTATAACCATTATGTTCACTAAATTAGCAAGTTCTTTTTAATTAAATTTTTAACTATATATTTGGTATAACTGATCCTTCTTCCCCTTCAAATTATAAGGCTGTCGTCAATGAAGATGCTTCAGGAGATGTCATTGCATTACGACATCAAATACATTTACTAAAGGTGGACTCAAATCCTTAAGACTACTTCCCCCTTCGTGTAGTGGTTAGCATAAAACTTAAATGGTGGCTTCATTCAGGAGGAACTTTCAGTTCTTAAGCGTCAAAACGTCTCAAGATCTCTATCGTTTCGTAATGCAATTTTTGAAAATCGTACGAGTGAATTTTGCGACGAATATGTTGTGGAGAAATTGCCAGAAGTTGCTGAAGCAAATGATGATGAGTTCCAGACAGATGAAGGTGTGGACAGCATAAGAGTTTCGATGAAGCAGGTAAATATATGAGACTTACAAATGGTTTATCATGGCCACCTGGGGTTTACTTTATTCAAGGTGTAGATCTTTCTGTTTTTATAGAAACATAGTGCATCACATGCTCATTGATGTGGCAATGACCTGAATCATCATAACAGGATGATGGTGTCACTGCTTGAGTTCCTTATACGGCATGTGTCTGGAAGAATTAATTATGTGACAAAATTAGTTTCTAAGTAGATGAATTTTTCTTATGACAATGATCTAGAAATGAATAAGGCTTCTGCTCTTTGCGATTTGTGGTGCAGTTGAAGTCCTTGGAAGCTATACTAGCTGGTGCACTGCGAAGAGAAAAAATGGCAGACACTACAATTAAGCAACTCCAAGCTGAAATTGAGCAGTTGAACCGCTTAGTATGTTTTCTGCTGTAAGATTGGTGCAAAAAATTTACTGACATCTGTAATGAGTTACTTTACGGATCATCTATTTCTTGCATTGTTTGGCAGGTTCGTCAGAGAGAGGATGATACTCAAAGCTCCAAAATGATGTTGAAGTTTCGGGAGGACAAGATTCGCAGAATGGAAGATCTTCTAGAAGGCCAGATGCCAGTTGACTCATATTTAATGGAAGAAAAACATGCCCTCTCTGAGGAGGTACAATTGCTTCGTGCAAGAGTCGATAAGAATCCTGAAGTGACACGCTTTGCATTGGAAAACATCAGGCTTTTAGACCAACTGCGTAGGTAGGAAATGATTCAATGGCTTGTAATTTTTATATTTTTCTCATATCTAATTCACTCATTGTTCTCTTTGCAATATTCTTCTACAGGTTCCAGGACTTTTATAAAGAAGGAGAGAGAGAACTTTTATTAGCTGAAGTAATTGAGTTGCGGAACAAGGTCTCTGCAATTGTTCTATCACCATAACTTGTTCATCATATAAAATTCTTGCAAAATATAAGCAATGTTTCTTTTCTCCTTGTAGCTTATGCAAGTGTTTGATGGAAAGTCTAAGCTTGATCAGCACCTAAAGTCAGACATGGAAACCCCAGTATGTGCAAAATCTTCTTATCTTTCTACACATCTAAGTTCTCTGGACTTATGCAAACTCTTCTAATTAATGCAGACTGTTGGAAATCCTCAATTTTCTTGTTCATTTAGAGATAACGAATCATTGTTTGTGGAGGTATTATTCAGGTTCACTTAATAGAACATATTCTTTTCAGAATATTTTTTGCTAATAACATCTTATTTGTCTACTGTGCTTTGTATCTTTTCAGTTAAACAAGACCCATCAGGAGTTAAAAAGCTGCAAGAGTGAACTTCAGTCTTGCTTAGAAATAAATGAAAGGCTCACTAGGTAACTGTATATCTGCATTAAAAATGATACCTGTATCAATTTTAATTTGCTTGTATCTGCTAGTCCTTTGTTTTTCTCTATTACCAACTCTTCATTCCTTTACCTTTGGCAGGGAGATAAGCAATCTGCGAGTTGAATTAAATAATTTTAGGTCTGCAAACCATGTTCAACATGTCAACCTCAAGCATAGGGACATTGTATGTACTACTACTATCTATATATTCATCTCTACCGCTGATCTTCTGCTAATTTATTGGTATTTACATGTAAATTACTTTATAGTACAAAAAAATTATCTGTAATTATCTCAATATGCTTTCAGGATATGTTAGAGTTACACCAAATGGACACTCCGGTCTGTGAAAAGAAAGAATGCTCACATGAGCATACAATGGAACATGCTGAGGAAATTTTGAATTTGCAGCTGGAGTTGGATATACTGAAGACAATCCTAGCAGAGGAGAAGTCATCTCTTGTAGAGGTAGAGGAAGAAGCTAATCATACAAAGAATGAGCTTAAATCAGCAAATGGAAGGATTTTATACATGAGTAAGCAGTATGAAGACAAAAATAATGAACTGAAAGATGCAAGATCCATCATTGAAGCACTTGAATCAGAACATATTCTGTTGATAAATGAGATGGAAGAAGTAAGGAAAAGGTGCAATCAGCAAAAGGAGATTTTAAATAAACAAGAGCAGGAGATATTTCTACTGAGAAACCAGTCTGGTCTCTGTCCCAGTGAGATAGAGAAACAGTCCACCATTCAAGAGGAGCTTAGAAACATTCCACATGGAAATTATGAAAATGAGGGTTCCCCTTTGCAAGTGAAACTGAAAAAAATGCAAGCTTCTCTCGAGAAGGCAAAAGATCTGAACATGAGGTGCCAAAGTGATCAGGTAGCTCAGACATCTCTTGAACAAGAAATGGATGAAGTCCGCAGACAAGTTGAGATTGAGACTGCTGAGGTGATTGTATGCTTGCAAGAAGAACTTGCTGCGCTTCAAAAGCAGGCAGATGGCAGCAAACAAAATGAGTTGATCGCTAAGCAAAACTTTTTTGGACTACAAACAGAGTTGAAAGAGCTACAAGTAAGGTTGCATGTGATGATTGAGGAAAACGAAAAGCTAGGAGAATTGATTGAAGAGAAAGACAGGGATCTTAGGTCACTGACTGAAGACTGGGAAAGATTAGCATCTGAGATTGCTGACATTCTCGCCGATGGAAATATGTCTCTTGAAGAAGCTACTGATCAGGTAGATTCCATCTCTGATTCCTTTCCAAAAAGAAGTTGGATAGGTGAGCAGATTGAGAGGATAATTAAGGGCATTTCAGAAAGAGATTTGCTTATTGAAGAACTTCAGAAATGCTTGGAGGAGGCACAGAATATAAGGTGTGATATGGAATGGAAGTTGAGGTCCTTAAGGGGAGCAACACTTGCTATAACTGAAGCTCAAGAACAGGAAAGTAATGATAAAGAACAAGAGATTGTTCGTTTGACCACAGAGATAACAGAGAAGATGTTTACTATAAATGAATTAGAAAATACTATTGAAGTGCAGGAAGAACAAATCAAGAAAGCTGAGCTAAATGCGACTGTTGCATTCATGACTGTGAACAAGTTATCTGAAACGAACGAAGCCCATGTTCAGGAGATTGCACATGCAAAGCTCCTGCTTAATGAGTCTAAAGAAGTTATTTCGAATAAGGATTCCTTATTACATCATCAAATTTCTTTGCACGCTGATGCAAATAGAGAAATTCATGCCCTTAGCATGCAGTTAAAGCAGTCTCAGGAGCATATTGCTGAACTACAGAAGCTTTCTCAAAACCAGGAAAGGGCACGAGAATTGGAACAAATGAAAAAGGAAGAAGAGGATGTTGTTTTATCTGTTATGGTAGAAGATATACTGAAAGCTAAGAGAATTATTTATGATTTTAAAGCCGGAATGACTACACCACAATCTTGTACTAGTGTTTCATCTGAACAGGACAAAAGCCACACAGCACAGAGAGAAGGAGATTATACTGTTGATAGTCAACAATACATCACTGAGGACCAAGTAAGTTGATACACCACAATCACTGTTGTTTTAATAGTTAAGCTGTCCATGTCACTCTTAGCTGATCAAATATCCATTGCATTTGCAGATGAAGATTGAAGCTGTCCAATCTGTTATGAATTTTGAGCAACAACCTGTTGCAAGCATGTTGTGCGTTAGCTCTGAAAAATTATTGACTGATATTGGGTATAAATCTACTTGTGAAGATGTGTTGGATTATTCTCATGATAGACAGTCCAATATTCTTCATCTGCAGAAGGAACTAGGGATTGCACTTGACCACCTACAGTATGTGCAGATGCAAATGGTACAACTGCTCAAGGAAAAAGAAGAAATTAAGATGTCTGAGAAAGTAAATCATACAAGCATTGAAAAACTTACAATTGATGTTCTTCGATTGAAATCTGAAATCACTGTAAAAGAAAGAAATTTTGAACTTGGGTTGCTACAGTTGGAAAATAAGCTTCAAGCAGTCGAGAAAAATACTATGGAATCTAATACAAGATGGCAGAAAACCAAAGAGGTATGTTTCTGGCGAAACAGAGCATAGAGTTCAATTATGATTTTCATTCCGACTTATCATTACCCAGATAGTTCTTAGCTATTTATATAATTGACATACCTGTAATGCTTATTCATATTTAACATACTTGCACATGTAGTCTTTTTCTGTCTGGATATGAATTATTGGCGTGTGGAGTTATTATCATACTTGCACATGTAGTCTTATAAACTCAATGGATTATAACATATATTTTTGAACACATGATTAAAAATAATTTTTGTTTTTAGTTTACAAGATGTTATATCTTGCACCTTTCAATACTGAATGGATTTTATCTCTAAACAGTTCCCAGAATGCCTTACTGTCATTTGGTAGCCATTTACTAAAATAAATTTTTCTGTACTTTGTGGTTGGTTGAGCCTCTGTGATCATGTTTCAGGTTTCTTAGATTCCACTCATGTTGAAAATATGAACTATCATTTGTACAGCAAATGATTTTCTTTGCTGATATTTCTGTCCATTTAGAATGCAAGGCTACATTTTTTCCTTTTCATTCGTTTTTCCTTATTAATGAATTATGAAATGAATCATTTTACACGATTATTTTGCTTCATCTAGGCACTTGAGCTTGAGGTCAGTGACGCAAAAGCCATTGCAGCCCACAAAACAGTTGAGGCCACTCATCTTCTAGCAAAGATTGAGGAGGCTCAAGGAACAATGCAAGATGCTGATATCATGATTAACATGCTGTTACAAGCAAATGAAACTGCAAAATGTGATATAGAAAGACTTCAGAACGCTGAAACCATGTTATGCCATGAAAAGAACCTTTTAATTGATGAGGTACAGCATTTGCAATCTTCCCTTCATGCTAAGGAGAAAGAATATACATTGTTGGAAAATAATTTTGAATCAAACCTTATAGAGGCTAGGGGTTTAGTTCTAGAGCTAGACGATAGCTGCAGGAATCTACAGACTGCTTTTTCTGAGAAATTTGAGTCTCTAGCATGTGATCTTGATTGGATAAAGTCCAATCTTCAAGATTACACAGAGTCAATAAGAAGCTGTTTGGAACAGACTTGGTCAGAAATTATCAGAAAAGATTGTGCTCTATCTGTATTACACCTTTGTCACATGGGAATTTTAATAGAGAGAATAACTGGTCTAAACATGGAGAATGGTTTCCTTCAACGTGGGCTGTGCAAGTCTAATACTTTAATTGCTGATTTGAGTGAACGCAATGTTAAAGCAAAAGAAGAACTTGAAATATGTAGTGTTCTTAAGAGTAAGTTACTAGTGGACATCAACAACAGTTTCAATCGCATTGCAAAAAAGGAAGATGAAACTGCCGAGTTCAGGACCAGGCTGAATTCATTTGAAAAGGAAATTTTGCAATTACAATCACAAGAAGAATCAATGTTAGCTAGGTCAAACTCAATGGGCACTGAACTTGCAGTCTTGGTGAAAGAGTTGGATGACAATAACATGAACACCCTAACAGCCTTGTTAGGGCAGGACAAACTTCTAAAGGAAAAAGAAGTACTTAGCAAGGAGCTAGATGATATGACAAGGCTGTTTCATGAGGCCCACAGAGATAATGAAATGTTCATGGATTCCCTTGGAGAAGAGTTATCTCTGCTTACTGATGAACCACATCCTAAAATTCAAATGAAAGTAGATTTCCCTGTAATCAGTAACATGGGATTCTCCAATGAATCTAAACTACTAAAGAAGCTTATAAATTTTAAATTTGAATCTATCCTGACTGATTCATTTGCTAAAGATATTGAATTCCTTGTTGTAGTTTCAGAGCTGGAGCAGAATGCAATCAAGTGTAATCAGATGGCCTCACATGTATCAAAATTAGAAAAAAAGAATGATACTTTGAGTTCTGTTATTGAGAAAGTTAGCATCGAATTAATCCTTAGTAAAATTGATGGTGATTTACAATCTAAAGAAATGCATTCGTTACACAAGGAAAATGAAAAGATGAGGAATGTACATGAGAAGATGCAGGAAGATCATTTAAGAGTCACGAAAGAGTTACAGGACAAGATTAGCTCCCTGGAAAGTCTCGTTACCTGCATAGAGATGGATTTAGATAGGAAGGAAGTCAAACTAGAGGAAATGGTATACTCTCATACTGTCATATCAAAGAAACTTGATGCAAAAAGTGAATTCTATGAAATCCAAAAAGAGAGAACCAAGATCTTAAGGTCTGAGAATGAGACATTGAAAAATAAATTCCTAGAATTTGTATCTGAGAAAGATGAAGCTATTCAAATGCTTGGTTGTAGTCTTAGACATGGCTCTGATTTAGCTCTATCAATGGGTGTTGTTATGAGCAGATTATTACATGAAATAGCTGGCCTATTTGTTCTTATAATGGATAGGATTCATCAAGAAAATTTTGAGCACAAAAAGTTGGCATCTAAGTTTATTGATGAAATAGATTTCTTGGAGAAGTCTATTAAAAGCCTATTGTCTGAGAATTCTTCTCTCCGATCAGATCTGATACATAAAGATGAAGTTGCAAAAGGCATTTTGTTTGATTTGAGACTATTACAGGAGTCAGCATCTATTGCAAAGGACCAGGAGGATGAACTCAAACGGATGGCTGCTACAATGGAGTCTTTAGAATACGAGTTAGCATCCAGATCATGTGAACTTGATGAGGCTATTGTTCTTGGAAAGACACTAGAAGGTGAATTGCTAGAGAAAAATGATAAAATATCGGCTCTTGAACTTGAGCTTGCTGAAAAACTTGCGACGATAAACTCAATATCTGCAGAAAATTTTGAGTTGAAGTCTCACTTGCAACAAGTTTTGGCGGTGAAAAGTGCTATACAGGAAGAGCTAAATGGGAAATTATTAGTTACCGGAAGATTGGAAGATGAAATACTTACTATGAGCAATTTCATAGGTGAAAGAAATAATTTAATTGAAGATTTGCAGGGTGCAATAGCAAAACTCAAAGAAGAAAGAGATAATCTCAATACTGAGGTGTATGTCTTGAAAGAAAAGTTGGACATGGCACAAACCCTTGCCGAAGAAAATGAAGCTATTGCTACAGAAGCTCGCCAGGTTTTTTATGAACAAGAGTTTAATTTGCATGTACTTCTTTATTGTCAATATAATCATGGTCTGAGATAGTACTTATTTACAGATAGCACAAGTGAGGAAAGTTTCTGTTGAAGAAAAAGAAGAAGAGGTCAAGCTCTTAGAGAGGTCTGTTGAGGAGCTTGAATGCACAGTGTTTGCGCTGGAAAACAAGGTAAAGTTAATATGTATATTTATTCAGTATCTTTAGTATTTTTCTAGTACTTTTTAATCAGACAACTGATGTATCCATTTTTTAACAAAGGTCGATATTGTTAGAGAGGAAGCAGAAAAACATCGATTGCAGAGAGAAGAGATAGAAATGGAGCTTCATACAATGAGAGATCAGTTGTCCCAGAAGAATATACAAGTTCTTCAGAAGGAAATTGCAAAAAGAGATACAGAGGTGTGACTGTTTAATATTTTTTTATTAAAAAGGAGGAACAAACCATCTAATTATTTTCATAATTTCAAAGTCAAAATTTACAGCAGATTCTCATCACTGGCCACATATTTCACTAGTCTAAACATACTATTGATTGACGATTCAGACCTTTCCATATTCCTTGATAATAGATTGTCTTGATAATAGTTTCACTACAATAAATATTCTTGTGCAAAGCATATCTTGTGAGTTTTGAATGCCTTGAAATAGAAATTGATGCATTGCTGCAATATCATATTCTTTGATCTAAACAATAAAATTAAACAATAACATATTCTTTGTTCCAAACATTTCTGAAGACACTCTGCTAAATGAAGGCACCTAACTTGCTAAATGAGGTGGCTGAACATAACACTTTGTTTTTTTTCTTGCTTTTGTACAGATTCTCCAATTCAAAGCTCACATCTCTGAGCTGAATATGCATGCAGACGCACAAGCAAGAGAGTATAAACAAAAGGTTTGATACACTATTGCCAGAATTAATCGAAATATAAAAATAAAATTATAATAGTATTAAATTGATAGTCCAGAAAAATGACACCTAGCAATTATCACAACTTTCTATGGCTAATAAAATAACAAATTTCTGCATAGTTTATGGAATTGGAGGCCATGGCTCAACAAGTTAACACAGATCCTGCATCATCCAATTCTGCAAGCATGACATCAACAAAATCAGAAAAAGGTGCAGCGAAGCCTAGGGGTTCAAGTTCTCCTTTTAAGTGCATTGGCTTGGGATTGGTACAACAAATGAATTCTGAGAAGGATGAGGAGCTAACTGCAGCGAGGCGTAAGATTGAGGAGCTCGAATCATTAGCTGCAACCCGACAGAAAGAGGTAGGGTATTATATCTTTTAGCTGTATTTCTACTCCCATTTGGAAATCTGAGTGGCAAGGTTAAACAATTTCTGCACCTCTTCCAGATCTTCATGTTGAACACAAGACTGGCGCAAGCAGAGAGCATGACACATGATGTTATTCGGGATCTGCTAGGGGTCAAGTTGGATATGACAGTAAGATGAGCAACTGCTATTCTATAAAATCAAGCAATTTGGTTTAAACAGATCATGTTGCTGAAATATACAATCGGAATCGCTTAATTTTTCTGTATTTATGCAGTTCCTATTTAAAACTCAAGTTCTTGATTTGACCTCTTATATATACTCATGAGGGGTATTCACACATAGATTTGGTCTATTTGAAAAAATGGAGCACTTGCTTTTCTCTGACACCATTTATCTCCATTTGTTCTAGTCATTGTTAGACGAACCCGAAATGCCAAAGGTAGTGACAGCTCGAGTCCACAGTAATGAATCCCAGAAAAAGGTTATTCTTATTATCATACATGATATGAAACTAATAAATTTGTCTTTTTCTCCCTATCAATACTTTGCTTTTACCTTTCTAGGATCAAGAGGTGATCAAGCTTAGGAAAGAGCTCAATGAATTTATTCAAGAGAGGCAAAGGTAGAGGCCCTTGGTGAACAATTGTAACTTTGTCTTCAAGAATATAAAGCTGGACAGTTGCAGTGCTTCTCTTTGTAAAACATGTTCAAAGATTTTCTTGTTACCCTTATAGCTGGTTGCATGAGATAAAGCTGAGGCATACGGAAATGGTAGATGCACGAATGAAGGCGGAAAAGCTTCGACAACGAGAACAGTTTATTAGCACTGAAAATGAGATGCTGAAGGTATAAACTTTTTTTTCTGTAAATTAATTGTATTTTTCTTTGTTGATCCCTTATTTATCTCTGGAACTTAATCTAAATTATGTATATGTTTTAAATTTGTAGGTTGAGAATACAAAATATAAGAAGAGGATTGTGGATCTTGAAGATGAACTCAAAAAGTTTTCTGACCAGCAAAATCTCCAGCTCCGTATTCATCACCATGCAAAAATTAAGGTTGGTAGATTGGACAGTTCAGACTCATATTTTGGTCTTTGATCTTCTTGGTTCATATCAATGCATGTGACAGGAAGAGAACACTTTGTTGAAGATAGAGAATGAAGACCTGAATGCCAGATTAAGGCGATCAGAGGAGGTTCTTTTACGAGTGAAGGAAGAACTTGCTCGCTACCGATTGTCTTTTGGAAAGGATCCTTGCATTGACTTTGATGAAGAGGAACAGCTAAGGATGAAACTACAGGTATGTAACCTATAAGTATGCTGCAAGAGTAACATACTAGCAGAGAGGCTTTGTGTAAACTTATTAAAGCAAAAGTCTTTTCGTAAACCAGGAAAGTGAAGAGCAAAGGATACACTTAGCTCAAGAGCTATTGAATTTGTGCACCTGCATTTTGAAGGTTCGTACTGGTTTTATTTCAATTTTTTTACATCCTTTTCAGAAATGCTTTTGTTTTCTACTGAAAATTTCATTTAAACATCAATGCAGGTTGCTGGGTTGACTGATCCCACAACCAATATAAGCCCCTCTGCTGCAGAAGATGCAGCCTATGAACTCAAGGACCGCATCAATTCATTGGAAAATGAAATAGAAGACCTGAAACTAAAGGTGTGATTTGTGCGAAAACACTTTTAAATTCTGTCATAACACTGTTGTCAAACAAAGCATAACTATTCCCATGTTTACTTATTTTTCTAACACATCTTTTCAGTGCAAACTACTTTAAATTCTGTCATAACACTGTTGTCAAACAAAGCATAAATATTCCCATGTTTACTTATTTTTCTAACACATCTTTTCAGTGCAAACTACTCCATGAGAACATCCGACTGTATGACATTCAACAGCAGTTTTCACCGCAGCAACTGAAGCCAAATGACAATTTCCTGTCCTCATGACAAGGTTCAGAGTAGTAGGGCACAACATTCGTATCAAAACTCAGCGACACAACTATCAGAACTCCATGATGAAATTGCTTAGGAAGGTTATCTGGTGAGTCATAGTAGAATGGTTAATCACCGGTTAGCAGTTAGTTGACTACATATTGTTACTCCAAGATTCAATTCTTTAGGAGGATCAATTGGCAAGTTGGCCTTCGTGATCCCTGTACATTTTGTCCATATTCTTCACATATGTATGAGTGATTCTATTATTTCTTTCATTTTTATTGTGCCAACTTTCATGCCCATACTTTGTTGTGGAACTTTATGCCATGGCCTATGAGTCAGCACGGCTTGTTTGGATTTGCTCGCGTGTGCAAGATTGTTCGCATCGGGGGAGGGGGGAGGGGGAGAGAAAAAAATACTCGGTCGGGTCTGGTGGAGGTCGTCTCGTGGTGAGTGTCTTGAGGCATGCGTCTCTCGGGTTTGTTGATTGGTCTTGCACGAAGGCTTCGGTCGGGGAGGAGTGTGCCCATCATGGCTCATTCGACGACTAAGTTAGTGAATGAAATTGAAACAGGAGAGTGTGTCCAGAAGCCGATCCTGGGCTATGCCCAAGGTTGACTTTTATACTTGTGGGCAAATGATATGTCGTATTATGGTGAGGCTCGGGGCGTCTCGAGTGGCGTCGTCCTCGGAACCTTAGGCGACAAGTATGACATTGAGTGGTCAGCATCGTCTCGGGATCTCAAGTGGTAGGTACCATGTTAGACGGTCGACGTCATTCTAAGATTTTGGGTGACGGTGTTGTCCCGAGATCTCAAGCGGGGAGTACGATGTTAGGTGGTCGGTGTCATCCAAGGATCTTGGGTGGCGAGTACACCTCAGGGTGCCGAGGCGTCTGGGAGGACCTGACGTGGCTTGGGTGATTATGTAGGCCCATTATTTACCCTATAATTCTTCCCAAATCACCCTCGCCACCCCCCCCCGCTCTATGAGGAAGCACTTCCCGAAGTTTCTCAAAGGGGGGCTCCAGGGAAGGCTTCGTCCGTTATTGCTTGTGATTTGTATGCTTCTGGGCTCGGTTTGTCGGATAGCTTGGTTGTCTAGGGCTTGCTTGGCCTGGCGTGATCGGGGGAGGGGAGAACGTGAACGATTGTAATCCTACACTTGGGACGTCGGGTTGGGCTGACTCGTCGAGGTATTGGATTTGGATAAAGATCTGAGAGGTGCGACTCACTGTCGTAAGTTCACTTGAGAGAATCAGGAGGTGTGGCTCATTGCTGTGAGTCTGCTTGATCATCATTTTGGTCTTGGTGGTCCTGACTTTTGGCTGAAACTAGAGTCGGTTGTTGAATCTCAGATTTTGATGATGAAATCAATTGATGAGTTTTATGATCTAACTTGTGTGTTAAAGAAAGTGATGCAGGATTAACCACGATAGTAAAGCGTAATATAATCAGATGTTGGGCTAGAGTCTAGTTCGAGCATTGGGCCGAGATTCAGACGACACAATAGGAGCTCGTCGAGAGTTCGTCGGAGGTCGGGCGAGGTTGTTGGGAGCTTGACGAGAACTCACCAGAAGTTTACCGGGAGGTGTGGCTCATTGCTATGAGTCTGCTTGATTGTTGGTTTGGTTTTGGTGGTCCTGACTTTTGGCCGAAAATAGAGTCGGTTGTTGAATCTCGGATTTTGATGATGAAATCAATTGATGAGTTTTATGATCTAATTTGTGTGTTAAAGAAAGTGATGTAGGATTAACTGCAATAGTAAAGGGCAATATAATTAGATGTTGGGCTAGAGTCTAGTTCGAGCATCGGGCCGAGATTCAGACGACGCAACGAGAGCTCGCCGAGAGTTCGTCGGAGGTCGGGAAAGGTTCAGACGATGTTGTCGGGAGCTCGTCAAGAACTCACCAGAAGTTTGCCGGGAAGTTTGTCGAGAATTCGTTGACATTGTTGAGAGCTCGTCGGGAGTTCAAATATGTGGTGATAAATGTATTGACATAAACATTCATTCTTTATGTAATGAATGTTTATGATAAATGTGTTAATATATGTATTAAACACTTAGTGTTCAAATATGTGGTGAATATTTCTCCTTTTTGTTAATAACAAAGGGGGAGAAATGACATGATTGATGATATATGAAAAATTATTTTTTTAAAATTTTATCAGAACATTTGTTTTGAAAAGGTATGTTGAACATTTTTTACTTTTTTATGATAAAAGGGGGAGAAATGATATATTAATGATAAATGATAAATGTTCAAATGATGGATATTTGTGATAAATGTTCAAGTATAATAAGTTTAAATGATGAATATTTGTGATAAAAGTTCAAATATGAATTGAACATTTCTCCTTTTTATTTGTGATAAAGGGGGAGAAATAACATAATTGATGACGTAAGAGAAATGTATATCTCGAAATCTTTGAAATATTCATGTGATAAATACCAAGAAGATGAATTATGGCATATTGTTAAAATTGATTTTGAAAAGTCTTCCAAACCGATGAACGAATGGAATGATTTGGAAAAGAAGACTTTCTCTTTGAATGTTAAAGCGATGAACACTTTATTTTGTGTACTTGATAAGAATGAATTTGATCGGATTTCTTCTTATGATTCAGCTTTTGATATTTGACATACATTAAAAATCACACATGAAATTACAATGAATTTAAATGAATCAATGAATGAAATGACCTAAAAAAATGAACAAGAATACATTCCAAACAATTGGAAGGATTTGAGATTGAGAACCCAATAACACCTTCCAACTAATAGGAAGGAATTTGAATTGAGAACAACATATGATTCCTCAGAGTGAAATCTCGAGCATGAGAACCTTGAACTTTTGACAAATGAATCAGATAAATTAATGAACAAAAATTATAAAAATAAACTTAAATTGGACAAAACCTCTTGCTATGAACGCAAGAAGCCAAGTCGCCACAATGACGAAAAACAACCAAAGAAGAAGGCGCTCAAATCTACTTGGGATGACTCATATTCATTCGAAGACGAGGAGCCAACAAACAAGGAATAAGTTGTAAATTATGCTTTAATGACATTTGACAATAAGGTAATAACCTAAACGAGTCTTCCTTATCTTATGATGAATTATTTAATACATTTAATGACTCATTTAATGATTTTAAATTAGTTAGTAAAAAGTACAAATTGTTAAATAAAGATCATGCTTCACTTGCTAATGAATTTGAAAATTTAAAAAAGGAGTATGATGAACATAGGATAGCTCATTGCACTAAGTGTAAAGAATTAGATATTCTTAAGAAAGAAAATATTTCATTACTAGAAATATTAGAAAAATTTGAAATAGATAACAAATCCTTAAACATGATCCTTGTTAATATGAGTCATGTTCATAGAAATAAAAGAATTAGTTTTGTGAGTAACACTCAATAAAAGCTAATTGAAGGACCTACATTATATGTTTCACCTAGGAACAAATGTAATTTTTATGGAAGAATTGGATACTATGTTTATAAACATTTAAAAGGTATACTCCGTACAAATTAATTTGGGTTCCTAAAGGAATCATAAACAACTCGATGCCATTAATAAAATTAGGTGTAGCTTTTCATGAGGGATCCAAAGTCAAATGGATACCTAAATCAAATCCTCATATATTATAGATTTGTCTCCTAACAAAGGCTAGGAGAACTAAATGGTATCTTGAAAGTAGTTGCTCAAAGCATATGACTTGAGATCTAAAGCACTTCTCAAGCTCACTAGCCTAAACAACAACAATAAGAAAAAATATTGGAATTAAAATTATTGACAACGAATTGATTCATTTTTATACAATTAATCTTGGTTGTTTTCCAATGATGCTAGTATAAAAATAAACTAGAACTAAAGAACTTTAGTTATTATTAATGAAAAATTATCTACGTCTAAATTTTTCGAAAAGGGGATTTTGATATGATTTAAATGTAAATGCTAATGTTGAATGATTGACTTGTAAATGTTGAATGATGATTGATTCTAATGTTATGATGGTTGTATGCTGAAATAGGTTATTTGCTTTTGAACGTTAGATTATTTTTGAATTTGAGTTTAAAATAAAATAAAAAAGAAGAGAAATTCATACTTCATTTTCTAGTATTTTTAAAAATTAAAAATGCTTTTGAAATGAGAAGAAAAATTGTATTATAACTTATTTCATTAAGTCTAAAGAGTTAAACTCACTTAAGAAAGAAAAATCATTAGAATTAAAATAAATTGAAGATGTTGTTTGAAAATGTTTTATGATTTCTTTTGAAAATGATACTTGATTTTCAGTTTTAAAAAGTTTTACTTATTGAAAAATATTTTATTGTAATGATCTTGATGATTTTTTTAGATGAAACTAGAATTTAAATGGCAATCAATGCATGGATTTATCATAAAAGGTGAAGGAATTTTTGTACTAAACAAATCACATGGATTGAAATAACTAAAAAGTGAAAAAGTTTTTCTATGAAAATTTCTCAATCAAGTTTTCAGTAAGAGATAAAGTGTTACTATTATTGTTGAATCTCTTGAATTCTAAAAATGATTTTGATAATTGAAATTTGAATGAGATTTTTTATTCGACCAAATAATGAACTTTCTCATGATTTTTTGACTTGAGGCATCTTTTATGGGAATCAATTTTTTTTTACGTCTATAATTTTTTTTTTTACCAAAGAGGAGACTTATGATCTTATAACTTGAGATTTTTATTAAGAACTATGATCTTGATAACTTGAAAATTTCTATATATAAATCAAATTTTTTTAATCTTTTCTCATATGCATCGTACCATAAAAAGGGTCTTATCATAATCTTGACATCTTGAAAATCATAATTTGATAACTTTATATAAATCAAGATTGTTCACTAGGACTTTTTTATTTTATTCAAGAAAACTATCTATATGAAACAAGACCCTTCTTATTATTTGATCTCATAAAATTTCTTTTTGACTTAAAAGAAAATTTGTCAAATTAAATCATATCTTTTGGTATTCATAATTTAATATTAATATCCTTCATAATATGATTTATTTATGACTTCCTTATATTCATGTATGGTATATCACCAAATTAATATTTCTTTAATTTATGTTGAGTTAAAAATTGAATGAGATTTTTTTTGTAATTTTGTCGTTGACTTCTTCACTTGACTTATCCTTTATAGAAATAATTTTTAACCACTATGATTTCTTCTTTTTAATAAAAAAGAGATTTATGATCTTAACAATTATAATTTGATATTTTTAATCAAGATCATTCTTTCATTTTATTAAGAAGTATTATTTAATAAATTATATGTATTAAGATTTACCTTGAATGAATCAAGATTATTTACTCTCCTAGGACTCATTTTCATTATTTATAAAAAAAGAGGAGAGATTTATTAAAAATAAATCATGTCTTTTGGTACTTTCGAATTGATCTTTTATATTATATCCTTAATGACATAATTTTCATTATATAACACCTTTATATATATTTGTCAATGACTTGAAAATTAATTTTATAATATAATATTATTTCCTTCTTTTTTTATAATAACCAAGGAGAGATAAAATTGATATCTTGCAACAACAAAGAGAATTGGATATGATAAATCTTCCAACATTTAATGAGGAACAATTAAATTAGATATGATAAGAGTGCTATCTTGCAGCAAAATTATTAAATAAGGAATAATTTACTTAGAAGAAAATTAAGAATTTTAAAATTTTTAAATACATGGTAAACGCATGATTTGTAAATTGAGCCTGATTTGCTATCATATTTTTTGGATTCCTTGATTTTGCGGTTGAGTTTTTTAATAAAATCTACATGAGATGATTTTAAATCTTTCAAATGCATGATTTGCTATCATGTTATTTTTCGGATTTCTTGAACTTATATTTTATATGAGATGATGTTTTAAATGCAATGAATAGCTCTTGTATTTTTCTTGACTTTTGAGCTCTCTTTCAATACTTTGATTCTTGGATTCATGAATATGTATCCCTCATCTTAATAATTTATTTTGTTTTGGGATATTTGATATTTAACACTCTCCTACACTTCTTCTTATTTTATTTTATTTACAAAGGGGAAAAAAGTAATTTGATACAAAATGGATTAAACTCTATTCTAATTTTTCTTCTTATTTTACTAAGGGAGAGAAATAGACTAGATTTATTTCTTTATGTAATGAATGTTTATGATAAATGTGTTGACATATGTATTAAACACTTAGTGTTCAAATATATGGTGAATATTTCTCATTTTTGTAAATAACAAAGGGGGAGAAATGACATGATTGATGACATGAAAAATTATTTTTTTTTTAATTTTTCATACAATGAACATTTGTTTAGAAAATGTATATTGAACATTTCTCCTTTTTTATGATAAAAGGGGGAGAAATGATATATTGATGATAAATGATAAATATTTAAATGATGGATATTTGTGATAAATGTTTAAGTATAAGTTCAAATGATGAATATTTGTGATAAATGTTCAAACATGAATTGAACATTTCTCCTTTTTGTTGATGACAAAGAGGAAGAAATAACATTATTGATGACGTAAGAGAAATGTGTATCTTGAAATCTTTGAAATGTTAATGTGATACCAAGAAGATGAATAATTTAAAATTTTTATTATGTATGGTATCATTAATGGTTAAATTATAAAAAATACTATACTTGAATTCAAAAGTGATGGGTTCTTTTGAATTCAAGTTTGTTATATTTATCATATGACATATACATAGGGGGAGTTATGGTTAACTCTCGTCATCAATTGGTTATCATCATCAAAAGGGGGAGATTGTTGAATCTCGAATTTTGATAATGAAATCAATTGATGAGTTTTATGATCTAACTTGTGTAATAAAGAAAGTGATGCAGGATTAACTATGATAGTAAAGGGCAATACAATTAGATATTGGGTCGGAATCTAGTTCGAGCATCGGGCCGAGATTCAGACGATGTTGTCGGGAGTTCGCCAAAGGTCGGTCGAGGTTCGGACGATGTTGTCGGGAGCTCTCTGAGAGCTCTCCAGAAGTTTGCCGAGAAGTTCATCGGGAGTTCGCCGACAGGTTGTCGGGAACTCGCCGGGAATTTGCTGGAAGAATGTTGAAAGTTCGTTGGGAGTTCATCGAAGGAAATCGGGAGCTCGTCGTGGGTTTATCGGAAGGATGCCAGGAGTTCGCTGAAGAGACGATTGGATAATGAAAATTATATGTTGAGTGTCGTAGTTAGCATCATAATGAGAGTTAGTTTTACTAACTCGATTAAGAGGTCATTAGACCTTAATTGGGGTTGATTTGAACTTATTATAAAGTCATTTCAGTAACCCAAGGTCAGATAGGACATGATCTTCGAAGACATGGTCTCCAAGATGACACAGTGTTTGAAGATATGTCAAGCGGTTGATCCGCCCAGACACAGTCTTCGAGAATGTGTCAGGCGACTGAACCACCCAAACACAGCCTCCTAGACTATGTTAGGCGGTTGAACTGCCCATAATATAGTCTTTGAGACCAGCACCTCGGGAACATTTAGAATTTGAATTTTGGTTCCACTTTTGAAGCCATTTAGAGCCTATAAATATCTCACTCATTCTTGCTGAAAGGAGGCAAGCAATTAAGAGGAAAAACCTTGTTAAAACGCTATTGTAATTGAGAGCTTCTCCTCATTTCACTTTGTGTAGTTTTTGTTTAAGGGAGAGCTTAGAGACCTGTAATGGTTATCTCCTAAACATGTAAAAGGAGAATAGAGTTGTAAGAGGGTAGTTGATCTTCACCCATTGAAGGAAGATCAATAATGGAAGTCGGCGACCTCAACGAAGGAGAAATCGGGAGTGGACGTAGGTCACGAGACTGAAGCACTATAAAATCGGTTTGCTTCCTATTCTTTGCTCTTTATATTCATTGCTTTGTTATTTAATTGTCTACTATATTTGTTTGCACTATTACAAACATCTCTATGCTTAAACGTATTTTCGATACGGTTTTTATTGAGTGAATATTTAAATCAACGTAAATTTTTTCATATGCACTAATTAACCCCTCTTAGTGTCGCTTTGATCCTAACAATTGGTATCAAAGTCACGTTTCTCTCTATTTGGCTTAAAATTCAAGAGAGATGACTTTTGCTGGCAATCAAGAGGGACTTTATATCACTTGTCCTCCCATGTTCAATGAGACGGACTACACATATTGAAAAACTCGAATGAGAATTTTTCTACTTTCTATGGATTTTGAATTATGATATATTGTTGAAAGTGGTTTTGAAAAGTTTTCCAAACTGATGAATGAATGGAATGATTCGGAAAAGAAGACTTTCTTTTTTAATGCTAAAGCGAAGAACACTTTATTTTGTGCACTTGATAAGAATGAATTTGATCAAATTTCTTCTTATGATTCGGCTTTTGATATTTGGCATACATTAAAAATCACACATGAAAACACAATGAATTTAAATGAATCAATGAATGAAATGACCTACAAAAATGAACAAGAATACATTCTAAAGATCATGAAGGATTTGACATTGAGAACCCAAGAACACTTTCCAAAGAATAGGAAGAAATTTGAATTGAGAACAACATACGACTTCTCGAGTGAAATCTCGAGTGATGAGAACTTTGAACTTTTGACAAATGAATCAGATAAATGAACTTAAATTGGACAAAACCTCTTGCTATGAACGCAAGAAGCCGAGGCGCCATAATGATGAAAAGCAATCAAAGAAGAAGGCGCTCAGATCTACTTGGGACTACTCATGTTCATCCAAAGATGAGGAGCCAACAAACAAAGAAGAAGTTGCAAATGACACTTTAATGACATTTGGCAATGAGGTAAGTAACCTAAATGATATTATCTAACCGAATTGAAGTCGGTATAACTTGGTTGAACTAAAGTCGGTATAATCTGATCGAACTGAAGTTGGTATTATTTGGCCAAACTAAAGTTAGTATTATATGACTGAACCGAAGTTGGTGTTATATGACCAAACTGAAGTCGATATAATTTGGTCAAACTGAAGTCAATATAATTTGGTTGAACTGAAGTCTGTATTATTTGACCGAACGGTATAATTTGGTCGAATCGAAGTCGATATTTTCTGACCAAACTAAGGTCGTTAAGAATGGCCGAGGCGCTGAGCTCGGGGAAAGATTGTGAGGCTGAAAGATTGGTCGAGATTATGGGCTTGGGCGAGGGCTAAGAGATCGAAGGACTGGAAGTTGGTCGAAAGGTGCCTTGGGTGCTCCTCGTCACTAGGACGGGACACCTCATCATGTAGCTGGGTTTGTCCCCTCTACCATACTGATCCATCTCGTTGACAACAAATCCTTGACATGAGGCTGAAAGATTGGTCGAGATTATGGGCTTGGGCGAGGGCTTAGAGATCGAAGGACTGGAAGTTGGTCGAGAGGTGCCTTGGGTGCTCCTCGTCACTAGGACAGGACACCTCATCATGTAGCTGGGTTTGTCCCCTCTACCATACTGATCCATCTCGTTGATCGACAACAAATCCTTGACATGATCCCCCTTTTAACGTCGATATCTTTTCGGACACGTGGTGAGCCGCATTGCGTGAAACTTATAAGCGTTTTTCACTTCTCTCTCTCTTTTTCTTTTGGCATGTCAGTCATCGTGCCATTAATGTGGCGGGGGTTTTCAAAGGCTGGTATGATGAGTTGTTTCCCGCCTCGGGAAGCCAAAATGTCGCCCAATCGATGGAGGCTTCCCTATAAATACCCTACCCTCCCCCTCGGACGCTTTCAGAGAGGATCTACTCCCCATACTCCCTCCTCGGTTCATTGTTCCTCGGCTCGTTCGTGTTTTTGGCCCGTTGGTCTCCTCCCGATCAGGTCAGGATGTCTTCTAGTTCATCTCTTTCTTTCATGTCCACTTCCTTGGGCTTGTCTCTTTGGGTCGTGGATTACCCCTCGGTGCTCCCGAGGGGGAAACCCCGACATCTCAAGCAGTAGAGAAACCCCCAGGTCCCGAGGTGGAGGTCCTTAGTTCGTCCTCGGGTGGCATGTCCTCGATGGATGCGAAGGCCCAAGTGGCCTTAGGAGTCATGAGATTCTGTCATGATTTTGACTCAATGGTGACTGCCGAGCTCTTGGCGGAAGTCTAGGAGTGATAAAACATCCCGAGGGAGCATAGGTTTACCCTAACGGGTTTAGGTTATCAATCTACACTCTCGAGATGGGACTTCGGTTCCCGCTTCATCCGGTGATCGAGGTTTGCCTCGAGTGGTGGCGGATCTTGCCATCATAGATGGCGCCCAACTCGTGGTGGTATATGATAGCATTCCTTAGGGAATGCCGAGGGGTGGGCATTATCCCGACTCGCGATCTACTTGTGGTCTGCTTCCAGCTGTGTCGAGGGTAGGTCGATTACTACCTGACTGCTCGAAGTTGGTTTCGGGTGAGTGAGGCTCCTTCCAACAACAAAGGTTGGAAGACACATTTTTTGTTTATTTCTGACAGCCAGGGGTAGGGTTTCCAACCTGAATGGACCGCTCGGACTTTGAGCAATGGCCCCCCTAGTCTTTTGGACAAGGAGTCGGAACTAGTCGGGAGACTTAAGAGCATCCTCTCCTCTTCCCGAGCCATCAAGGACATGATCGAGGTGTGGTTGGTTGAGGTGGGACTCAGCCCGAAATCTCGGAGTATGGCCTGTTATTTATTATTATTTTTTCTTCTCTTTATGCTTTACTATGCCTTGTCTTAGTTGACTAACTTTCCCTCATATCGCAGACATGGTGAACTTAGACCGGATCAAAAGTATGCCACGTGTACTTATCGGGCGAGCTACGTCGATGCCCGTGGAGGAGACAACTATAGTGACTATCGAGAAATGCCTTGCTAAACGGGGAAGCGAGCCATCAAAGAAGAAGAGAAAGATAGTAGCCTAAAAACATTTGAAGGGTACCTCCTCCCGAGGTGCTGCTCGGTAGTTTATTCTTGAGAAGGAGCATGTTCGGGCGCACAGCTCCAAGGGAAAGGAGCATGTCGGGGAGGTGGGAGGTGAGGAGATCGCCGAGTGTGCCCAACGCCATCGGATCATGAGGGACCTCTGTGAGATGGAGGATCGGGCCGAGGGAGACAAGTACTTCACCACCCGGATGATCGAGCTACCGGAAGCGAAAGTCGATGCCCCGTTGAAGGCATGCTGGTCTTTGTTACAGACCTCGACTTGGTTCTGGACTGACAAGGTGAGCTCGGTCGAGTTTGCGAGGGGAGTGTTGAACCCGAGCCTAGCGAAGTAGCTGTACGGGTCCCCCTTCGAGTAACTCTTCGATTGAGCAGCAAAGTCGATGATTTGGGTAAGTGAACTCTTATTGCACCTACTACATCTTTGCATTCCGAATGCTAACTTTTTTCTTTTTCCTCGGCAGGCTCTTTATTACTCCACTGCTCTGATCAGCCGCATGCACGACACGGGTCAAGTGATCAGTTTGTTGATGAACAAGGTCTCGGCACTTCAGGTCGAGGTCCGAGACCTGAAAGCAAGTGCCGGTCCGAAGGAGGTGGCAACTGCCGAGTGCTACCAACCTCAAAATTGAGGTGGAGCGGTTAAAGGTTGAACTCAGGGAAGCCGAGCAATGTTACCAGGAGCTCTAGAACGAAGCTGAGGATGGCCGTGAGAAGATGTGGTTCATGGAGGACAAGGTCATCAAGCTGACCCGGGATGCCGAGGCGCTATGAACCGAGCTCAAGTCGGCAGACACTAAGGCGATTGCAGAATACAAGGAGTCCCAGGGCTTCTAGCTAGGGCTTGAGTGGACAAGGCAAGTGACTGACGAGTTCGACTATCGAGATGCTCTGGAGCACTTTTGGGCCAGGTACCCCGACCTAGTGATTGAAGAAGATCTGTTCGCTAACTTGCTCAAAGATGCGAATGTCCAAATGGAAGCCGAACTGCCTTTAGACGAGAGCTTGCCCCCCGAGAACTAAGTTCTTGATTGTACTTTTGTTTTTGTTTATCGGGTGGCCCCTATCCCTGTTCAGTCGCCCGATCGACGATGTAATCTCTTTCGAATTAATACAAGTACTTTTTTTTTTTTGACAAAAATGACTTGTGTTGTGCTTAACACATAACACTTCTTTAGATTTGATATGTGCCATGTCCTCGACAATAGTTTGCCTTCCATCGTGGCTAACATGTAAGTCTCATCTCGGATGGTGTTGATAACTCTGTACGACCCCTCTCAATTTGGGGCCAGCTTGCCTCGGGTATGCATCGGGTCACTGATCTTGGCCTTCCTTAGGACTAGGTCACCGTTCCCGATGTCCCATGGCTGAACCCTCGCAACGGCCTTCTTGTATGTGATGGTCCAAAGGTGTGCCTCGACCTTTTGTTCTTTGAGGATGTCGAGGTTCTCCCTTAGCCCTTTCCTCGAGACTTCCTCATCGAAGCATTCCACCCGCAGCGTAGGAAACACTAGCTCGGTTGGCAAGACCACCTTGGTGCTGAATGCGAGGATGAATGGTGATTCTCCTGTCGGCATCTTGGTTGTGGTTCAGGATGCCCACAAGATGCTTGAGAGTTCTTCTTCCCAAGTACCCTGTGCTCTGACAACCCTCCTCTTTAGGACTTCGAGTATCGCTTGGTTGGTGACCTCGGCAAGGTCGTTGGCTTGGGAGTATGCAACCGAGCTAAACTTCAACTAGATCTTTTAGCTTTGACAAAATGACTTGAACTTCGAGTTATTAAACTGGGTCTCGTTGTCGATGATGATGGTCCTCGGGATACCGAACCTTGTGATGATGTTTCTCCAAACAAATCCCTCAACTTGCTTCCCGGTGATGGACGTCAGGGGCTCGGCCTTGACCCATTTGGTGAAGTAGTTGACCCTGACTATTAAAAATCTTTGCTGACCCGAGGCGGGGGTAAATAGACCGAGGAGGCCCATTCCCCATTGTGTGAAAGGCCATACACAATCGGTCGGGGAAAGGGGTGTTGTCTGCTGGTGTTGTACTCGGGCATGCTTCTAGCATTGAGTGCACTTTTGGATGTAGGCCACAGTGTCTTGGGGTCTGGTCGGCCAGTAGTACCCCTGCCGGAGGATCTTGAAAACCAAGGTTCAAGTGCCGATGTGTTCTCCACATATCCGTTCGTGGACCTTGGCAAAAATAGTTTCAGCCTCGGTCGGGGTTAGACAATGAAGCAAGGGCTAGCTGAAGCCCCGTCGGTAGAGCCATCCATTGACTTCGCTATATCAAGACTCGTTTTGCCTGATCCGATGGGTGGCTGCCCGGTCGACAAGCAGCATCCCGTCCTTCTTGTACCGTAGGATTTCGTTCATCCAGTTGGGCTTAACTTCTATGACGACCACCTCGGAAGTGGTGATGGTTGGTCTGATGAGCCTTTCTACTTCCGATGTGCATTCTCTCGAGTAGCGCATTGATGCGAGCCTTGCCAGTGCATCCGTCTATGCATTGTCTATCTGAGGCACTTTTGAGATAGTGAGTGTCGGAAAGCACCGATGAGCCATCGTGCCTTAGTCAGGTACTTAACCATGGTTGCTTCTCGGGCTTTATAATCTTCGTTGACTTGGTCAGCGACTAATTATGAGTCGGTGAAGACATCGATTTCTTCAACGTGTAGCTCTGTATCTAAGTGCAACCCGAACAATAGTGCTTCGTACTCTGCTTCATTGTTTGTGGCCTTGAATTCGAGCCGAAGGGAGTGCTCATACAACTGGTTGGTGGGGCCCCTTAAGACGAATCTGGCGCCTCCCCTCTCGGTGTTGGTCGATCCATCAACATGCATCATCCAGGTCGACTCTTGTCGAGAGACATCCCTCTTGAGGTATGTCAATTCCAAGATGAAGTCGGTGACTGCTTGTGCCTTGATTGCTATCCTCGAGACGTACTGGAGGTCGAATTCACCGAGCTCGATCAACCACTTGAGCATTTGACCTATCACATCGAACTTGAAGAGGATCTTGCGAAGTGGCTAGTCGGTCACCACCATTATGGTGTGGGCTTGGAAATATGGCCGTAGCTTCCTAGCTGCCTAGACCAGGGCCAGGGCCAACTTCTTGATTGGGGAGTAGCGTTCCTCGAGACCACTCAGGATGTGGTTGGAGTAGTATACAGGTCGTTGCCTCTCTCTGTTGAGTTTGACAAGAACCAAGCTGGTGGCGTACTCAGATGCTGCAAGAGACAACTCGAGAGGTTCTCTAGCTCTCATTAGCTTTTCTAACAAGTAATATATTAGATAGCCAGGATGGGTATTTGACCTCAGTAATGAAACCTGTCTCCATCAGCCGACCTACTTCATCCTCGATGGCCTTTTGTCAATCGGTTTGAATCTTCGAGCCTTCTACTTTGCTGGTTGCACCTCGAGTGAGATGTTGAGGTGGTATTGTACTACTTTTGGGTGGATCCCCGACATATCTCTTGGGGACCAAGTGAAGATGTCGGCGTTCTGATTAAGGAACTCGATGAGCTGGATCCGGTCACCTTCGCGGAGTGCCGAGCCAACCTTTATGACTTTGTATGGACATCCTTTGTCGAGGGGGCCTCCACTATCTGCTCTATGGGCTCAGGGTGTGGCGACGCTTTATTGGGCTCCCGGGGTATTGGGAAACCTCAGCGAGAGCATCATATGCATAGCAGAAATCAAAACAAAATAGGTTTCCACGTAGATCAAATCGTCGTACAAAGATTGGGTCGCGAGAAAGTCGTAAAAATTGAAAAAAAATTTACATCATGTGAGAGATTATTTTTACATAGGGAGATCGTATATCCCTATATTCCAGATCCGAATGGAGAGGATGAAGGAAGTCAAGCGTCTTCCTCTCTAGCGGTATCCACACGATGGATCTCTGTAGTGAATCTCCTCCAATCTGATCTTGCAACTCTTGTATAAAGGGAGGGAGGAGAATAGGAGGGGGAGTCCAAGGCTGTATAGCCTATCAACCTTGAGTCTCCCCTCTTATTTATAGAGAGTCATTAAAAATCCTAGGGCTCCTACCTTAGTGGGTATTGGATCTTCATCAAATTATCCACTAAACTTACATTATTAGATCTCTATCTAATAATCTCCTTAAGCCTTTAATTGGGCCTTAAGCAAGGAGCCCAGCAGCATAGGGTATCATCTAATGAGAATAGGGGCTAATTGAATCTTCATCCAATCCTCTATTCGCTTAAGCATCCACCATATGTGTGTGACCCTTTAGGCTTGATACCGAGCTGGCCGTGAGTCACTCCCATCAGAACTCCTTCTAATATAGTGAATTATTATCTCCATAATAATTTACTCGACTCATCGACTATGGATATACTAGGCCACTACGCCATAGTCCTTAGACGGTACATGGGGATCGAATCCATCGGACCTGTCTATCCATAGTTATCGTGTATCTATAATCCCTCATCTAACTAATATCCCAGAGACTGTATATTGGATATGGTACTGTTAGGTTAAATATAGAATCAGTTTGTCTTGCTATAATCAGATTCTATTAGAGAACTATTTCTCTCTCAATATGAATGACCCTGGCCAGGGATTTGTCTGAGTAAGCACATATGAGATATTCCTCTCGTGTTACCGAGAGTGGATGATCCTTTATTGACACTCAATTGCCTTCGTAAGATTGGCTACCAATCCCGATAATCCGATGTACGAGATCTAAAACTTTCCAAACCTATAAGTCTGGTGTCAAAGAAATTACTCATGCAAGACATCCTTGGTGTATTAAGTCAAAGGACCAGATACACAATTGGGATTATGTAATCATTGTTTGATATTAGGTATCATCAACCATACAATATTCCATAAGCTGATCAATCAGTGAACTCATTCTCCAATGAGCACCTGTACTATATCCTTAGTGTCTCCACACAAGTGGCTATGAGACCAGCCGCGTTTATCATATGGATGGGTATATAGTACATCGGTCTGTCCGATTATCTCGATGTCTCTCTCGAGTAGCATATGATCAAAATTATTTAGGATATATGTTTAAAGGTGAATCGATCTCATTATCGTGATCTCATCATAATCTGATTCCACAGAACTAAGGACATCACAATATATATGCTACAGATAATATAATGTGAGAATATGCCAATATTAATCATAAGCAAAAAGATTGCACAGCGTGTCAATGTGTCATCACTCACATGATTGGCTTGCAGGGCACCTGTAACCAGCAATCTCCCACTTGACCTAAAACCAATCACCTATGTGTCTGATCCCCATCAGACCCCTGTGACACTCAAATACAATATGATCTAGCGGCTTCGTCAATGGATCTGCTATGTTATCTTCGGATATAACTCTTTCTATTACTATATCTTTGTGGGCTATGATCTCTCTAATTAAGTGGAACCTCAGAACAATTCTTATGAGACCTGGGTTCCCTTGCTAGAGCTATCGCTATATTACTATCGCTGTATATGGGAATTGGCTCCACACTGCTCGGAACGATTCCCAAATCCCTGATAAACTCCTTCATCCACACCTCTTCTTTTGTTGCTTCTGTTGTAGCAATGTATTCCATCTCTATGGTCGAGTCAACAGAAGTATCTTGCTTAGAACTCTTCCAGCTTACTGCTCCTCCATTCAGGATGAAAACATACCATGAGTTTGACTTGCTATCATCAATGTTGGACTGAAAACTAGAGTCCGTGTAGCCCTCAGCTTGGAGGCTATCTTCTCTATATACCAGTAAAAGATCTTTAGTCTTTCTCAAGTACTTAAGGATACACTTTACTGTCTTCCAGTGTTCTAAACCTGGATCCACCTGATATCTACTCGTGACACTTAGAGATGTGTTATATCAAGCCTGGTACATAGCATAACATACATGATAGACCCTATCATCGAGGCATAGGGTATCCTATCTATGTTTGCTCTTTCTTCAGGAGTCTTTGGGGATATACTCCTAGAAAGTGATATTCTATATCTCATTGGTATGAGACCTCTCTTAGAATTCTCCATGCTAAACTTTTTGATAATGGAGTCTATGTACCTAGACTAGGACAAACCAAACATCCTCTTAGATCTATCTCTATAGATCCGGATCCTCAAAAGATAGGATGCTCCCCTTAAATCTTTCATGGAGAAGTTTCTGGATAGCCAAGTCTTTACTGTGGAGAGCATTCCTACATCATTCACAATGATTAGAATGTCATCCACATATAATACTAAGAAGGTGATAGCACTCCCACTTACTTTCTTGTACACACAAGACTCATCTTTGTTCTTAACAAAGTCATAAGATATGATCATCTCATCAAATCTTATGTTCTAACTTCGGAAAGCTTTAGTCCATAAATTGACTTGAGCAACTTGCACACGTTATTTGGACTCTCTCTAGATACAAATCCCTCTGGTTGTATCATATACACCTCCTCCTCGAAGTTGTCATTGAGGAATATCATTTTGACATCCATCTGCCAGATCCCATAGTCATAGTGTGCAGTAATAGTCAAAAGAATTCTAATGGACTTATGTATCGCTACAGGTGAAAAGGTTTCATCATAGTCAACTCATTGTCTTTGACGATATCCTTTAGCTACTAACCTTGCCTTATAGGTCTCCACCTTTTCATCTACTATGATCTTCTTTTTCAAGATCCACTTGCAGTCGATGGGTATGATACTCTCAAGTGCATCCACATGGTTCTAAACCTTGTTAGAGTACATAGAATTCATCTCAAAATTCATGGCTTTTTGTCACTTCCTGGAGTCTATACTCATAATAGCCTCATCGTAGGTCTAAGGATCAACATCCTGAGAGTCCTCTCCACTGATATGTCCCACATATCTTTTAGGAGGGTGAGATACTCTGCTAGACCTATGCAAAGTTGAAACTTGTGTGTTAGGTATCTGAACAGACTCGGGCTCTGGAATGGTGCTTGAGTTAGATTCTCCAACCTCGCTCAATTCTATCTCACTCCCACTGATTCCACCAAGAATGTGTTCCTTCTTACGGAACACAACTCTCTTGGCAACAAAGACCTTTCGGTCCTTGTTCTATCTCATGAATGTGCACCATTTTGTCCTTGATTTCAACTTATAAGTGTTGTGTCTTCCAACGTGGGCATGACAGCCCCAAATCTTAACCACCTTAAGATCAGACTTCTTTCCTTTCCATATCTCATATGATGTAGACACTACCGACTTTGATAGAACTCTGTTCAGAAGGTAAGCTACGATCTCTAGGGCGAACCCCTAGAATGAGACGGGTAGGTCAGCGAAACTCATCATGGACCACACTATGTCTAACCGCGTATGATTCCTCCTTTCTGATATACCATTGAGTTGAGGTGTATAAGGAGGTGTCTACTGGGATAGAATCTTATTGTCCCTAAGGAAATGGGTGAACTCCGTACTCAAGTACTCTCCTCCTCGATCTGATCGAAGAGCCTTAATACTCTTTCCAATTTGGTTCACCACCTCATTACAAGATGAGTCTGATTTGATAATATGCCCTCGAGGGACTCGACCATGCATACTATGTCCTCAGGTCACCGGTTACATCTCTATGTCGTAGGCAAGAACTCAATCACGTAGATAGGTGAGCATCGAGAGACTCGACCAACTCAACCTATGTCGTGATTCAATTTTTTCTTGTAACAATGGAAGTCCACGTGGGTCAATCTTATTGTCTCATGCTTACCGACTTAATATTATCGTAGGAGGAGTTTTTGTTTCATATCGGTCTCCTAATATGTTGTGTCACACACATACATATTTAATATATATCTTCATCGTATGCATATATATATATATATATATATAGTAGGGGTATAACACATCACATATGCAAGTCACACTAGATGATCATGAGTCATCATCTAATATGATTAAGCCCGAGTTAATGGGCCTAAACTCACAATAGGATCTATGTGTATATCGGCATGCCCTGTGATTGTGGATCTCATCATCATCGGTTCCGTCGGATCGTCACATCACCATGTATCGTGATCTCCCGCCACAGTATCGTGGGTCCCGTTATCACTTCCACGCTCCCGCTGTGCCTCTCCATGTAATTACAAATTCATAGGCATGCAGGCCCAACAATAAACGAGAAAAACATAGGCTTGCAGGCCCCAATAATAATAATAATCACACTTACACACATCATAACATATGGCTCATGATCATCCATCTACATCATACATCACATCATATATAGGATTATTAGATATATATAATAATTAATTAAACTATTTAATTAATTATTTTTCTAGAAATCATGATATGCTCAAAATTTTTAGAATTATCAAGGGCATGTTATTATTCTGGATAAGAGGACAGTCCTCGAGATTTTCATAATTATTGAAGGTATTTTGAAAATTCTGTACATAAGGATAATCCTCAAATTTTCTAGAATTCAGAGGGGCAGGATTATCATTTTCTCAAAAGGATGCCCTAGCCCTCTTCTCTCACCCTCATTGCGCCGCCATCGTCGCTCCTGCATAGGCGACGACTGCCCTTGCCTGTCGGCAGCCGCCCTGTAGAAGGGGTGGGCGTTGTTGCCTTTGCGACTGGTGCCATGCCCGCGAGCGCCATCTCCATGGGCGTCGCCCTACGGGTGCTCTTGCGAGCGGCCATCTTTATGGGCTACCTCTGCAACCTGGTCGTGGGCTGCTGCTCGCCTTCGGCAACCCCTATCGCAAGCTAGGCGCGGGCGGCTGCCCCTTATGGGCAGCCTCTGCTGCAGGCTGCCCAGGTCGTAGCTAGTAGCCCCCTTGCAGGTGGCCTGGCCATGGCCAACCACCCCTGTAGATGGCCTGGCCATGACTGACTGTCCCCTTTCATCATTGTGTTTGCTACAAAAACGCAGCAATAACGTGTAGAACAATTCTACACGATTCAATCTCATCACACGCAGTTTAAAATCAATCTTTCACACGAAAACCTTGGCTCTAATACCACTGTTGGGAAACCTCAACGGGAGCATCACATGTGCAGCAGAAATAAAAATAAAACAGGTTTCTAACGCGGATCAAATCATCGTGCAAAGATTGGATCGCGAGAAAGCCACAAAACTGAAAAAAAATTGCATCATGTGAGAGATTGTTTTTACCTAGGGAGATCATATATCCATATATTCTAGATCCGGATGGAGAGCATGAAGCAAGTCAAGTGTCTTCCTCTCTAGCGGTTTCCACACGATGGATCTATGTAGCGAATCTCCTCCAATCTGATCTTGCAACTCTTGCGCAGAAGGAGGGAGGAGAATAGGAGGGGGAGGCCAAGACTGCAGCCTATCAACCATGAGTCTCCCCTCCTATTTATAGAGAGCCACTAAAAACCCTAGGACTGTTGCCTTAGTGGGTATTAGATCTTCATCCAATTACCCACTAACCTTACATTATTGGATCTCTATCTAATAATCTCCTTAGACATCTAATTGAGCCTTAAGCAAGGAGCCCATCAGCATAGGGTCTTATCCAATGAGAATAAGGGCTAATTGGATCTCCATCCAATCCTCTATTCACTGAAGCATCCACCATATGTGTGTGACCCTCTAAGCCTGATACTAAGCTAACTGTGAGTTACTCCCATCAAAACTCCTGATACAGTGAATTATTATCTCCATAATAATTCACTCGACTCATCGATTATGGACATACTATGCCACTACGCCATAGTCTCTGACGGTACATGGGGATAAAATCCATTGGACCTGTTTGTCCACAATTACCATGTATCTATAATCCCTCATCCAATTAATATCCTAGAGACTGTATATTGGACATGGTATTGTCCGGTTACATACAGAATCAGTTTGTCTTGCTCTAATCAAATTCTACTATAGAACTCTTTATCTCTCAATCTGAATGACCCTGGCTAGGGATTTGTTTAGGCAAGCACATATGAGATATTCCTCTCATGATACTGAGAGTTGATGATCCTCTATTGACACTCAACTACCTTCGTAAGGTTGGCTACCAATCCTGATGACCAATTGTATAAGATCTGAAACTTTCCAAACCTATAAGTCTGGCGTCAATGAAATGAGTACTTATACAAGGCATCCTTGGTGTCTCAAGTTAAAGGACCAAATACACAACTGAGACTATGTAATCACTGTCTGATATTAGGTATCATCAACCATACAGCATTCCATAAGCATATCAATTAGTGAACTCATTCTCCAATGAGCACCTGTACTATATCCTTAGTGTCTCCACACAAGTGGCTATGAGACCAGCTTCCATCATATGGATGGGTATATAGTACACTGGTCTGTCCGGTTATCTCAATGTCCCTCTCGAGTAACATATGACTGGGATTATTTAGGATTTATTTTTAAAGGTGAATCGATCTCATTATCGTGATCTCATCACGATCCAATTCTCATTGCACAAAACCAAGGACATCACAATATATATGTTACAGATAATATAATGTGAGCAAGGTTTGTAATTTTAACTTTTACCGCTTGGTACAGGTGGTATATATCGGTCCGCCAAGTTGCCGATACGCGGACCACCCGCTACCGGGCGGTACCACCAAAAATCGATCGTCGGCGGTCGATTTCGACGGTCGATTGAGGTAGAAAAAGGGAAGAAGAAGAAGAGGAAAAGAAAAAAAAGAAGAGAAGAAGAAAACCTAGTGCTTGTCCTCGCCCGCGCACCATCGTCGCCCTCGCCCTCGGTTTACCGACGCGCTGTCGCTCGCGGATCGCCCGAGCCCGTCGCCGCCCGCACCCGCATGAGGAGACGGAATGTCCCCCCATGCGGGGAGAAAGATCAAGGCGACGTCGCCTCAACGATGTCGCCCCTTTTCTTTTATTTTTTAATATTTTTAATATATTTTTAACATTATATAATATTATATTATATTATAAAAATATTATATTTAATATATCAGGCGATACTCACTATGCGTATCGCCCGGGTACCAATAATATGCCGGTACACTGGTACGGACCGGTAAGTCAAACCTTGAATGTGAGAATATATCAATATTAATCATAAGCAAAAAGATCGCATAGCGTGTCACACGTACCATCACTCACGTGATTGGCTTACAGGGCACCTGTAACCAGCAATCTCCCACTTCACTTAAAGTCAATCACTTATGTGTTTGATCCCCATCAGACCCCTGTGACGCTCAAATACAATCTGAGCCAGCAGCTTCGTCAATGGATCTGCAATATTATCAGACGGTCGTAGCCCTATTAGGAAAGCTTGTATTGTCAATAAGGGATGTGCGTCGGGTGTCACTTGGATTTTGCTTGCAAAACATACGATGAATTGAGCCAGGGACTCATCATCCTTTTGGCTTAGTCCGAGAAGCGACGTTGCGGTCGGCTTGGGCCGAGCACTTGCCAAGAAGTTTAACTCAAACTCTTTTGTGAGTTGGTCGAAACATGAGACCGAGGATGGCCTCAATCGGCTGTAGCACATTCGGGCAAGACCTCGCAGAGTAGTCGGGAAGGCTCGGCACATTAAGGCGTTTGAAGTTTCATAGAGTGCCGGCCATATGGGCCGGAATGCCACGACATGTTTCGCTAGGTCTAAGCTGCCATCTTACACTTCGAGCACCGGGAGTCGCAAGTGTTGAATGTTGAATTTTGATGATGAAATCAATTGATAGGTTATTGATCTAACAGGATTGTTAGAATTGATTGATGCAGGATTAATTACGATAGAATGATTATTATAATTAGGATTGGCCAAGGTCAAGTCCATACATCGAGTTGATGCGGTTGGAAACTTGCCAGGAGTGTGTCGGGAGCTCGCCGAGAGTATCGGGAGCTTGCCAGGATGGTGCAAGGGAGTTCGCTAGAAGAAGACCTAGACTCGCCGAAAGATTATCGAGGGTAGTCGAAAAGCTTGCTAGGAGTTGGGATGGTCTTGTAATGGATATTTTGGTAATTATGATTGTATTTAATTAAATCATAATTAGCATCGTGCTGGACTAACTATGACAGGAGCAATAGAGTTACAACCAGATGATGGGCCAAGATCAAGCTTGGGCATCGGGCCGGGTTCAGTCGATGCAGTGGGATCTCGCCAGGAGTTCGCTAGGAGATTCGTCGAAGGGATCAGGAAGCTCATTGGGAACATGAAGGGAGGTAACCGAGAGAAGACCAGAGGACTTATCGCAAGAATACCGGAGGCTACCGAATTGGCGGAAGTTGGGTCAAAATTAAGCTTATGGTCATTAAGTGTTGTAATCGTTGAGTCTTAGTTAGAAGTGAGTCCTAATTGAGTTTGATTTGGATGAAATTCAAATCAACTCAATAAGGCAACCGGGTCCACTATAGGGTTTGGTTGAGTTCAACTAGTTGACGAAGGGTATGTATGGTCAACTGATGGTTTAAGTCAAATTTAGAAAAGTGGAGGGAACTACTTTTCCAGAGAATCCGACGGGTAAACCACCAATAAGCGATGGTTGGACCGCCCGTAACACAAAATCCGGGCGGTGGCCAGTAGCTTTCGACGGGTAAACCATCCAGGTGGCAGGTAAATCGCCCGTACCTTAGAATCTGGGTGGCGGCCAACGACTGACGACGGGTAAACCGCCCAAGTCGATAGGTGAACCACTCCGAATTTTTCGGATACAGTTGGATTTTGGCTCAGATTTTAAAACCAATTTGGGGCCTATAAATACCCCAAGTTTTCTTACATTCTATACACACTTTTGGGGGATTATATTATGAGAAAATATTATGTGAGAATTATAAGAAAAAAGAAAAGGGATAAGGGAGTGGTCAAAGAGTGAAATCTTGTCTCCCTTGTAAGCTCAAGTGTAAGGGTTTGGTCTTCACCCAAAGAAGATCGGTAGCGAACGTCGGTGTGACTCAAGAAGGAGGACTCGGGAGTGGAAGTAGGCCTTTGGTATCGAACCACTATAAAAATTATGAGTGGTTCTTTGCTTTCATTGATTACATAATTCTTGTATTGAAGCTTCCGAATTTATCTCAACTCTTAGAAATCAAAGTTTTCACGATAAGTTCTTTTCTTCAAATGTTGCTTATCTTTTCGGATTGATTATTATCTTAGCAACTTTTCTTAATTCACTCAATTATTTCACTAAAAATGAAAAGCTTCAGTTTTCCTATCTTTGTTTAATCGAAAAAGATTTCATCTAGAAAGAAAAATATACACTTGCACTAATTCACCCCCCCCCCCCCCCCCCCGCCCTATTAGTGCCAATTGATCCTAACAATTAGTATCAGAGCCTCGATTTTTTCTCATTTGATTTAACACCCAAGAGAAATGGCTCAAATTGGCTTTCAAGAGGGCTTTTCTATCGTTCGTCCTCCCATGTTCAATGGGATAGATTACACTTATTGAAAAGTTTTCTTACTTTCTTCATACCTTGATTTATGGACTATTATTGAAAATGGATTTGAAAAGTCTTCTATTCCAATGAATAATTGGAATGATTTGGAGAAGAAGACTTTCTTTTTAAATGCAAAGGCTATGAATGCCTTGCTTTGTGCTCTTGATAAGATTGAGTTTAATCGTGTTTCCGCTTATGATTCGGCTTTCGATATTTGGCATAATTTAAAAATCACACATGAAATCAAAATTAATAGAAATGAATCAATTAATGAAATATCTTATAAAAATAAACTTGAAGAATACTTTCACATGAAGGAATTTGAACTGAAAATATATGACTGCTCGAGTGAAATCTCGAGTGATGAGGACCTTGAACTTTTGACAAATGAATCCGAAAAATTAATGAACTTGAACCTTAAAAATAATCTAAAGATGGACAAAACCTCTTACTTTGAACGTAAGAAGCCAAGGAGCTCCAAAGATCAAATGCTTAACCAAGATGTGGAGAACTTTGCTTTAATGGCGATCGAAGATGAGGTTAGTGAGCATTTAAATATTTTATTTTTAGAATTATCAAGCATGTTTCATGATTTATTCAATGAGTTTAGAAAACTTAATAAGTCTTTTAATCTGCTTAAAGTTGATCATGATTTGTTAGTTAAAAGACTTAAACGAAATGCATGACTCCTTAGTATCACATAAATCATGTTCTAAATGTGATATGCTAGATAATGTTAATGAAGAGAATTGCATGCTTAAAACAACACTAGAGAAATTTGAGATAGGGAATAAATCTCTAAATATGATCATTGCCAATAAGGGTCATATTAATAATATAAATGACATAGGCTTTATTGAAAATATTAAACAAAAGCTAACCATCTTTGTAAAATGACCTACATTAATTGTGACACAAAGAATCAAGTGTAGTTTTTGTAAAAAATTAGGACATAAAGCCTACAAATATCCATTCAAAAATTACAGTCCATATAAATTAATTTGGGTACCTAAAGGAACCATAAATAATTTATGCCATAAAAAAAAAGGAATAACATGTCATGAAGGATCGAATGTTAAATGGGTACCTAAATCAAAACCTCCCATAATATAAAGTTATTTCCTAACAAAGCTATGAGCAATAAAAATATTTTAAAAGTAGATGCTCAAGTTACTTGAGATCTAACACTCCTTCAAGCTTACTAGCCTAAGTAGTAATAAGAAAATTATTAGAATTAAAATTATTGATATTAAATCTTTTAATGATTCATCATTATATAATTAATCTTGATGATGCATAGCTAGAACATATATGTATGAAAATGAACTAGAACCAAAGAACCTTATTTATTGAAAAATATGTTGAAATTTACATAAATAAGATTTTGATGATAATTGAATAATAAGTTCAAAATCATTGATTTGAATATTTGGAAAGACTATTGCTGAAATGAATGTTTGATAGTTGAATAGTTGTATGTTAAGATTGAATATGTGATGATTACCTTTGAATTCAAACATGAAATAAATAAAAATTTAGAAATAAGTTTGTCAATTCCTTGCACTATGTGCAAAAGCGTTAAAAGTTGAAATTTAGATAGGTTAATTTTGATTTAAGATATTTTATGAAACCATACTTGATAGTGATTATGCTTAATGAGCTTATATTTCAAAATTATGCATGATGATCTTTGTGATTTATGGATTATTGATCCTTGTCATAATGAAGGCTCTTTTTTGTTTTAAATGAAGATACATGTTTTTATTGGCTTGAAAGACAAAGGCATGCTTGTATAAAATAAAGGAAATACATTTTTACTTGAAAATTTCTTTATCTTATAAATCTTTCAAAAAGAGATTAATGAATCGATTATGTTATCATTTATAAATCTCTTAAACTATGAAAGTGATTTTGATGATTTGATGATTTGAACTTGGATAAGTTATTATCATGATTTTTGGCAAGTTTAGAAAATGAAACTTGAAATCTTTACATAAATACTTTGATTATGAAAATTCTTTGTTGAATGAGGAACGATTTGCCAAGATTAAAATTATGAATTTTAAATACAAGAGATTTTACATGATTGGATTTTTATTTTACTAGGAATTTTGAATATATAAGATTTCTTGATTACTTATGTTAAAATTTACAAACAATAAGGAGGGGCAAATTTATTAAATTAAATCATGTCTTTTGGTATTCATGAATTTTCATATCAATATCTTTCTTGACATGATTTATTTTAAAACTCATGAATGACATAGCTTATCACCAAAATTAGTATTTCTTAAATTTGTGATAAGTTAAAAATTGAAAGAGATTTGTATTATCATAAATATTTCCTTAATTTCTTGACTTGACTTTTACGTTATGGGAATCACGTTATTGATATCTATGATTTTCTTTTTTTTAATAAAAAGGATATTTATGATCTTAATAATAATAATTGAAATTTTATCAAGATCCTTTTTTTATTAAAAAAATTTATCTTGGATGAATTGAGATTATCCCCTAAGACTCATTTTTATTATTTACAAAAAGGGGAAAGAAACTTATTAAACGAAATCATATCTTTTGATATTCAAAATTTTGAATTTATCTTTAATGACATGATCCCCTTGTACTTTTTGGCATAATTTGAATATGGATGTTAAGAAGAAATTATGCAATCATATTTATTTTTTTACATTAACAAAGGGGGAGATAAAATTGGAAGCAAATTTGATATGATAACATTGAATGAAAAATAATTTGCTTAGATGAAAATTTAGAATTTTAAATTATATAAATACATACAAAATACATAATTCACAATTTGAGCTTAGTCTACTATTATGTTTTCTTTTGGAATTCATGATAATTGTTATCAAAATTACATGAGATGATTTTAAATGCATAAGTAGCTTTTAAGCTTTTGAATCTCCTTGAATATCTTAAAGTTTTGAGGTTAATTTCGAAATTCACATCTATAAAATTTATATCTTTAAAATTGAGTACTTTTGTGATATAGTGTTTTTCATTTATCTATATTGATTCTACATTCTTATTCACACAAAGTGGAGAAATAAAATCACTAGCATTTCAAGAGACTAATAAGTCTATTAATTTTATTTTGAATCTCTTGAAAATGATTTTGATGATTTTGATTATTGGAAATTAAATGAGTTCTTTACCTATATCATGATTTTGATTCCTCGGAATTATAACTTGAAATATTTAATAAATCAAATCTCTTATGTCTTCTCGTACGTATTATTTAAAATGAGATGTTTGGATAAATCATGATCTTGACAAATTGATAATTTATTTTCATAAATTGAATATCTCATTACTATGTTAATTGTTCTTGATATATTTCATGTTATGATTGGTATATTTCTTGATATATCTATTGAAAAATAATGTAATGAGAAAAGTTTTGCACTATTCTAAACATCCCTTCTTGTTGACAATGACAAAGGGGGAGCAAAACTTGTTAGCTTATAAAATTGCTAGATAGAACAATGCAAATGAATCAAATATTTACTAGCTTACATGTTCTAAAGTAATGAAAAATTTGTTAAATTGCTAAGCTTTCATATATATATAAAAAACTTGCTAATTGTACTTCTCCTTTGTTGATGACAAAGAGGGAGAAGGTATAATGATGTGAAATCATGTATGATAATCATACATACAATGATAATTTTGAAAATCTACATAAAAATAATGATTTGTTGTTATTCAAATTTATTTGCTATATTTTCTTAAAATTTACATGAGAAAAATTTATTGAGCTCATATTCGAAATTTTATATATACAAGATTGAGGTTGAGACCTAGAAATATTAAATCATAAAAATATAAATTACTAATATAGATTTTATGAAATGATGCCATTTTGTGATAACATTTTTGTTTGAAAACTTTCTCCATAATTTTATATTATTTTTTTTAAAAAAAAGGGAGAAAAAAGAATTGCATGAAGATGTGCCACATTTGAAATTTACAAGAGATAATTTTTTATATCAAGAGATGACTTTTGCTACATTTGAAATACATAAGTAATCTTTAAATCTCTTGAACTTTTGAGCTCATCTTAGTATTGCTTTTAAAATTTATTAAGAGCTCTTCTCTATGATGAAATGATTCAACAACAACTCTCTTATTTCTCTCCTTATAAAAGGGGAAAAAAAATTTTATAATACATATACCAAGGAGGAGTAATACCACATGTGCTTTGAAATTATTAGCTATATTTCACCTTTTTGTTGATGACAAAGGGGGAGAAATATATATTGATGACACATGATATAAATTGATGAATATATTGATGATACATGAGCTTGTTGAAAAATATGGATATCTTGATATGGATATGGATTGATATATCTTGGATTTGGATATGAGTGCAAATTCATTTTTACTCATAATTTGATATCTTGAATATGCAAATTTATGTTGAAATTTATAAATAATGTTGATTGATTTAATTTAAGAGTGTGTGATTTTCTTAAATTTAAGTGGCATAGATTTAGGGGGAGTTAGGATTAACTCCTATCATCAATTGATTATCATCATCAAAAAGGGAAAGATTGTTGAATCTCGGATTTTGATGATGAAATCAATTGATGAGTTATTGATCTAACATGATTGTTAGAATTGATTGATGCAGGATTAATTACGACAGAAGAATTATTACAATCAGGATTGGCCAAGGTCAAGTCCATGCATCGAGTTGATATGGTTGGGAACTTGCTAGGAGTGCATCGAGAGCTCGCGGAGGGTGTCGGGAGCTTACCAGGATGGCGCAAGGGAGTTTGCCCCGAGTTGGATTTTGGCCCCGAGTTTGAAACCAATTTGGGGCCTATAAATACCCCAAGTTTTCTTACATTCTATACACACTTTTGGGGGACTATATTCTCAGAAAATATTATATGAGAATTGTAAGAAAAAAGAAAAGGGGTAAGGAAGTGTTCAAAGAGTGAAATCTTATCCCCCTTATAAGATCAAGTGTAAGGGTTTGGTCTTCACCAAAAGAATATCGGTAGTGGACGTCGGTGTGCCTCAAGAAGGAGGACTCGGGAGTGGACGTAGGCCTTTGCGTTGAACCACTATAAAAATTGTGAGTAGTTTTTTGCTTCCATTGATTACATAATTCTTGTATTGAAGCTTCCGATTTATCTCAACTCTTAGAAAGTAAAGTTTTCACGATAAGTTCTTTCCTTCAAATGTTGCTTATCTTTCCGGATTGATTATTATCTTAGCAACTTTTCTTAATTCACTCAATCATTTCACTAAGAACGAAAAGTTTCAGTTTTCCTATTTTTGTTTAATCGAAAAGATTTCATCTAGAAAGAAAATTTACACTTGCTTAATCGAAAAGATTTCATCTAGAAAGTTTCAGTTTTCCTACTGTGGTGCTCTCCCTGAGCTCTTCCTTAGACTTGATGAACTCATTCTAAACTTCATCCAGGCGTCGGTTTACTTGATGCAACTACGCTCTGAGTGAATCGTCCGAGTTGGAGGAGAGGGTGTCAGGCTCAGGCAAGCTAGGAGTGGGAGTCCTGGAGTCAGTGCCAATCGGGCAGTGGCCCCGAGAGTCCATAAGCGAAACTCTTGGGGGAGTCATGGGCTCTCGGCATCTTGTTGTCACGGGGTCAGGGGCATCTCCCTTGGAGTGGGGAAATCCTGTCGCATTGTCAGGGAGATTTGCTGCTAGGGAATAGCCAGTTATGCCAATTACGAGACATTATGGATGATAGTCTAGGTTATCCCAGCCATGGCTTGTACATGATGGATGAGCCCAAGGAAGGCTTCAGCAAAGACGGTAGGGAGTCCGAGATTTAACACTGGGGGAGAAAATCTCAGGTCGTTAAGCAACCTCCACTAATGAGTTGGCATGAGTGTTGAGGGGTTTTCTTATCCGGGAAGAGGGAAGAAGGATTGTCCTCCCATCCCAGGAGCTTGCTAGGCATATGAGACTTCTTCCTGAGATGTTCTCCATGGTTGGGTTGCAGACATTTTTGTGACATCGGGCCCTCCTTCTAGCGCCAAAAATATTGTGGAACTTTATGCTATGGCTGATGAGTCAGCATGACTTGGTTCTGCTCGCGTGTGCAAGACTATCCTCGTCAGTCGGGAGGATGAAAAATGCTCGGTCGGGTTTAGTGGAGATCGTCTCGTGGTGAACGTCTTGGGGCATGCATCTCTCGGGTCCGTCGATGGGTCCTACACAAAGGCCTCAGTCGAGGAGGAGTGTGTCCGACCCCTCAAACGACTAAGTTAGCGAATAGAATTGAAACATGAGAGTGTGAGTGTCCAGAAGTCGATCCTATGGGTTGTGCCCAAGGTCGGCTTTTATACCTGTGGACGGGCGATAGGTCGTACTATAGTGAGGCTTGGGACGTCCCGAGCGACGTCGTCCTCGAAACCTCGGGCGGTACGTACGGCGTCAGGTGGTCGACGTCGTCCTAGGATCTCAGGCAGCGAATACGACGTCAGTCGGTGGCCATCGTTCCAGGATCTCGAGTGGCGACGTTGTCCCGAGATCTCGGGCGGTGGGTACGACGTCAGGTGGTCGGTGCTGTCCTGAGATCTCGGGTGGCGAGTACCTCTTAGGGTGCTGAGGTGTTTGGGAGGAGCTGACGTGGCTTCGAAGGGTCGACGTGGCTCTGAGGGGTCGATGTGACCTAGGTGACTATGTAGGTCCATTATTTATCCTATCACTAATTGAACATGTGGGCACTGTCGATCCATCCGAATCAGTCGATGAATTTTTATCCTTTACTGGTTCGTGGATGGCAAATGAAAGTCTCTCTTTTTTTTTCTTTTTTTTCTAGTAACTATGATTCAAAGAAACTTCTCATACTTCTCGGCTTTATTAAGTCGTACAGATTGATTTGGTTTGCTGGTCTAACCCTCTAATTAGCACATCAAACTAAGCGAGCGTCGAAATTAATTGGAACAAGATCGTAAAATCTAAGTTATGATTCGGATTCAGATGGGATCAAAAGTGTGAATTTGGATGATTAGTGTTGTATAGAGAGAGAGCATATTTTGCCTCCAAATCTTTCTGCATGGCATGACTCGAGCCCTCGTCAGAGCGAAGAATTCTTGTTGCCTTAACCACATACTTCCTCTGCCGGCCCTTATCCATCCTTGTCATTTTGTTTGAAGTGGCACGGAAGACAATGAGCTCTTGTTTTGTTCATGGTGGGAATGGGCAAAAGATCTATAATACATTTGCTTTATAGTACATATACTGTTGGTGTTCTGACAAGCTCCCACTCTGTCTCGACACTTTCATCTTTGTTTCTTGAGATATTTTGCTTACTTCGCTGCCTCTTTTTCCCTGTGGCTAAGCAAATCTAGTTTCTTCCTAGTTGTTGTGGAGAAGACATGGACCGACCCACCCACACGGAAATCCATGCACACCTCAGTCCACAGACAAACCATTCAAACATGCACGGCCCTGTGCGGTGGTGTGAAACCCTAGGGATGGTGAGGCTGCCCGCCGCTAGGGGAGCAAGCTTAGATGCACAGGCCCCACCATGGGATAAACCCTTAGAGAGAGAGAGAGAGAGAGAGAGAGAGAGAGAGAGAGTTGTATTTCCCATGTCATGTCATATCATGGCAGACACTGACGTACATGCACGGCTGCAGCACTATGGCCGACCTATCAAGAGTCGACTCATTTCTTTGTGCACCCCCCTCCCAGCTTCCGTTGCAGAACCATGGTCGAGAAAGGAGAAACTGAGGGAATCCATGCCTCGGTCTCCCTGGATCTGTCTCGCTCCTGATCGCAGAACAGATGGCTGTGGGAGAGGAACAGTGCTTGTCGCTCTTTGTCTCTCTTTTCCCCTTCCTCTGCTCGTCTCTTTTCGAGAGCGACCGGGATGGCCTGAGCCACGGAACAGTGCTGCCTCCTTCGGCGGGGCTACTGCAGCATGGTACGACCATGTCTTGAGGTGAGGCGTGGTGGTGAGGAGGGATCGTTCTCATCCTGCGACGCCTCCTCGGTCGGCGCGTCCCAGCTCCTGGCCGGGCTCCGACTCGTGTCCCCGCCATGCTCCCTGACGGCCACGCACTCCAGCTCAGTGACAACAACCCTCAGAGCCCCAGGGAGGACGACGGCTTGCGCCACCGGAGGCCCCGCACCAGGCACGGCTCGCCGGCTCGCCAGTGCGGTAGGCGTTCCAGCCGTGGGACCCACATCCCCTTGGCGGTGCTCCGTGAGTACCTGTAGGGGCAATAGTACGTATTTAGCTTATTCATACTCCTACAGCCTCTCTCTCTCTCTCTCTCTCTCTCTCTCTCTCTCTCTCTCTCTAATAGTACGTATTTAGCAGAATCATACTCCTATAACCCCTCTTTCTCTCTCTTCGTTCCTGATGCATTACTTTGAAATACTTTGTCCTAATCTTGACAAAGCATGGTCGGTTTGATCGATCTGATACCTTGTGCACATAGTTAAAGGGAACATATATATGATGCCTTGTGCATAGCTCATAGTATAAGCAAGCTATAGATCTGGTGTTGCAATTTAGAACACAAGACACAGCTTTATGATAGAGAATAATTCTCTCCATCATCACCTCCGGTAATCATCATGTTTGAGTAACAAAAAGGAGGAGAGGACTCAGAATCCACCCATCTCAACATTCCTACATCATTTTGACACTGTATCGTCTTTGTAATCCTTGATCTAAGCATACTGTTCATGTCAGTGAAAGAGTCCTGCAGCGCTGGGAACATCATGGCTTTCCGGTTTGTCTCAACTCTCGAGAAACATGACATGGGAGCAGCCTTTTTTCCTCCAAAAACCCTAACCCATCATGTCTTATAAGCACTTACTGTTGGACTAGGATTACTATAGACATGATTGGTGTGCTTCCAATCCCAATAATTTCTACTTCTTACTTAGCCTTGACTAAGACCTCTTCACATCCTCGGAGTTGAATCATTTGTGTCAGCAACACAACTCTTTGGCTTCTCTACATATCTAATATATTCATTTCATGAGTTATTAAATATCATATATAGTCATGGGAGCTTCAAGTCTGAAATGAGCGTTTGTCGATGTTATTTGCTGCTTGAGAAGCTGCTTTGTCACTTTCCATTTCTCAAAAATCCTCTTGGATTAGCTTACAGACCAGTCCAGCCATGTAGCAGCTGCTTTATCCCCCCTCCTCTTCCCCTATATAATCCCCCAACACTCATCATCTGGTAACTCTCCATAGGCAATTGATTCCCCTAACATCTTCCACTTCCAAACTTCTCAGTGGTTTTCTTCTTTCCCTTCCTTTGGATTTGCTCTGCCTACTCTTCTTTTTCTACTAGGTCTTCTTCTCCAAGTACCAACATGATCCAAGAAAGGTTGGGTGGGGTGGTGGAGGAGAAGAACATCTCCCACCCCGGAGGCCTTCTGATCGATCACTACTCCTCGTCTTCTCCCACCTCTTCTGTTTCCTCTCAGTCGCAGTCATCATCCTCATCGTCGCTGTCGTCAGCCGCTTCAGAGCAGCAGCAGCAGAACAACCTCCGTTGTCCGCGGTGCGATTCCACCAACACCAAGTTCTGCTACTACAACAACTACAACCTCGCCCAGCCGCGCCACTTCTGCAAGACCTGCCGCCGGTACTGGACCAAGGGTGGTGCGCTCCGCAACGTTCCCATCGGCGGTGGCTGCCGCAAGAGCAGGGTGGTGCCCGCCATCGCCCTGGCCGGGGGTTACGGTAGGTCAGGCGCCATCAAGACGAAGCCGGCACAGTCGGACCTCCTCCCGAGGTCAAACCTCACGTCTGGTCTGGATAACGAGTTGCCATCCGGCCCGATACTGTGCGCTCCCCCACATATTTCTCACCTGATGACCCTTTTCAGGTCCCCCACCGTCCAAAACCCTAACCCTGACCTCAATTCCGCAACCCGTAGGCCCTTGTTTGGTGCCACCACAGTGGCTGAGCAGGAAGGCACGCTGCATGCACACAGCCTGAGTTTGGACCCCTTAAGTCATCTCGGTTTATGTGCTTCACTGTGCAGGAACAACAACAGCTACTCCTACCACCAACAGCCGCAGCAGCAGCAGCCTCAGCAAAACAACAACGTCACAGATATCCAAGATCTGTGCCACAGGTTAAAAGCCTCGTCTAGTAGCTATAACGATCAGTTGCAGACAGTAGCGAGCGACGTCGGTAGCTTCGATCCTTCTTCCTGTTCCACTGCTGCTTCTGTGATTACCGCGGCTGGCATGGCCACGAGGTCTCCAAATCCTATCATGGAGCACATCAGACACCCTATCGGCGAATTTGGTCTCTGGAATCAGGCTTTGGCGTGGTCCGATTTGCCCGCTCCTAATGTCGCATTCCACTAAGAGCATCCAGTTTCTAGGATTACGGATATGGGTCTATGGTTCTACTTTAGTGGTTTAACCGTGTGTGTGTTTATGTGCTTCAGAATTGTATTGTTCACAGCACCTTCAATTAAGAATCGGATAGTATATTTACTTGCTTTGTCTCTTTGAGAAGTGTATCTTTGATTCTGACACACCCACCCACACACACCAACAGAGATGACACAGCCTTTGGAAGGTACATGGCCCGGACATAGCAGGAGGATTAGATTCTCCCACCACCCAACACACTGCACCAGCTTTGTATCAGAGAGAGACAGAGATAGATAGATAGATAGACAGACAGAGAGACTCCTTGCAGTGCAACCTGCAGGTAATAGTGAGTGAGAAGAGAATAGCGATGACTCGGGCCTCCAAGTTGAATTGGCAATACGTAGGAGGCAAACTTCGTTGTTGGCATCTCCATCTCATCTAATCTTGTCGTGTGATCGAAAGGACTGCATTAGCTGAAGAAATCGTGGAGAAAGTATAATTAAATGGTGGCAGGGAGCAGAGACGGTTGCCTTCCGAGGAGCGAACCAGGGATCCACGGTGTGGACACTGGCGACGATTCGTGGTGGACTTGGTTTCTATCCAAAGCACACATACGAAGAGTTCCATTCCAGTCTTGAATTGCTCATCATACAACATTAAAGTTCGAAGCATATCAAAAAGCAAGGACATGTTCAAAGAGCTAACAATGGAACGTAAGAATCAACCGCGTCTTTTAGGAGACGATGTTTACGGTTGCTCGCATCAGAAATTGAAATGCACACACCATATACTTCCACCAAGAAGATTGATTGCTACTATTTTCTGTACAAGTGAAGTCAGGTACCGATAACCGAACTCCTATCGCTCCACTCATAGTAGCTGCGTCTTATTTCTCGAATCATGCTTCTACTGCCACAGTTGCAAACATGCTTCTACAAGCATGCTTGATATGTCCGTAAAGAATGAATACCTTCTCGTTGTGTTTGCCATACCAAAAATAATAGCTCAAATGATAAATGTTCTGCATAACACTTTGTAAAAGATGCTTTGTAAGGATATGTTCTTGGACAGAGAGCCATGGGATTACTTGCTTCTCAGACATACTTAGAATTAAGAATAGAAATCAACTTCCATGTGCTGCTCTTGGAGAAGCCAGTTTGATCCATAAGGATGTTTAAACCACTTGCCACTCCTGAGCTTATATCAGTTACCTTCAGTATCCAGCTTGCTGAAGCTTTGTGTGTTTACTGGACACAAGTGAATGAGTTGGATAGAAGCTTTTGAGCCAATAGATATTGAATATGAGAAAGAAAAGTACTTTTTATTTGATCATGTTATCTTGTTCATAAGATTTTGAAGTTCCAATATCGGAAAGTATTTGATGAGATACTTGAGTCTTTAACTTGATAGGCCTAGCATCACATAGATCACCTTGGATTCAAACCTAGCATACATATGAGGTTCGATCAAGGGGTGGCTCCATGCTTTGGTCCAAAATAATCCGTTTCTTCTCTCCCTTTTGATGCTTTTCTTCTCTCCGTTGGACGTTGAATTATACTAGAGTGTTAAATGGAAAGAGAGAGAGCGAGAGAGAGAGAGAAAAGGTTGAGGATGATACTGTTCCTTTGCTAATGATTGCCTTTGGCTCTCTAAAAACAAACAGTGGTTCGGAAGTCACAGCTCATCTTTTGTGAAAGTCATACAATAAAGTTTGACATCTCATTCGGACCAATGAATGCTTCTATTATCATATTCAAGGTATCAAAAAAGAAGGGTACAATGCACATCATATTTGTCAATGCAGGTCTGGGAACACTCAATTTATGAGATCTTGTTCCTTCGAAAAAAAAAATCCTGAGATATTATTCCATGACTCAGGATCTATTCACCCCAAACATAAACAAAAGAGCACAGCCTAATCTCAGTGCCAGGGCTAGCCCTTTAGTATTTTTGACTTTGCTGTACGTTAATTTTTCCTAATATGGAAAACAAAAGAAGAACCCAAGCTTTGGAATAGTATCTGATTCCCTTTCTTCCCCATGAAGATTGTCCATGCTCCCAACCTTGAACCAGATGCTTCACATGTCCAGCTTCACACACTTCTTGATCAGTGTTCTAAGGTATGATGGATACAGACAGCCATTGCATAAGGTTGCAGAATGCTGTCTGTGTTCTCCATGGATTTGCCCATTCCACCATGGATTTGCCCATTCCACCATGTACTGCAACTCTACTGCTTGTCATTCTGAAACAATTGGCCACTCATCCTAATGCCTGATGGTCAGTGAATCTCTGAAACACAACTTGTTTTCCTGAGCAGGAAGAAAAAGACTTCAGTTTACTCAGATCATGCTCATTATGCTGCAGTTGGTTGCAGAATGATGCAGATGATAGATGGTGGACTAATGTATTTGATGTTGTATGAAAGAAAGTGACATTGAGCATGGAAGGCAAGACTCAACATGACCCATAAACATGAACCAGAACTTGTTTTCTTGTTCTTCTTCTTCTAGTTAATTTTTCAGACAAGAAAAATAAAACAGTCAAATGATAATCTAAGCTCTTATGATTTATTGATGCCCTTTTTGTGGATCCAAAAGCACCTAACCTAAAAATTTGATGGTCCCAAATAAAGTTCCATAGGTAGACTAGTTGGCTATCATTACTCAACAGGATCTCTTAGAGGCCATCAATGAGTGGTCCCTGAGCAATGGAATTTTATCACATAACTATTCTTCCTTAATTTTATTTTGGAAAGAATGACAAAAGTTGGTCTTCTGTGATTTATATTCCTCAGTCAAAGTGAGGTTTTGGATTCTATTATTTAGGAAAAGACAAAGTTTGGATCGCTGCATCAAAATTGACTCCATGGTTCCTGATGGACATGTACATAGCTTCTTAAGCTTTTAGAGTTGATAGCAGCATGCCCTGATACCAAATTATACTGCTATTCCAAAAGCTGACTGTACTGCAATCTGTAATAAACTATTTCATACAGAATGTGATAATTTATGATCTAAATCTGTATTAAGCTGGCTAAATTTGCATCTTTGATAGTGGTAGACTAATTACTATGGAAACCCTCAGGCATTGTTGACAGCAGTTTTGTGGAACAAAGAACCTTCTTTCTTTGAGTTGACATGGTGGGATGGTCAGATTCCTTAAACCACATCTGAGTCGCCTGCTTGCTTTAGGATCTAAAGCACTGAGAAAGTGATGATTAAGATATCCACAATAGAAAGGATGTGGGGAACCCTCTCAGTTGGAGGGCAACCATCTCATTCTGTGTGTTTACCTCCCTTGGACAGACTTGCATTCTCCAGTGGATAAAGAGGAACCTCGACATGGAATCCAGGCAATTGATGGAATGACATCAACCTTTCCTTTTGCTGTCCACACTATTGTGGATTAGTAACAGGAGTCTTCTTTCTCCTTGGTCACATCAACTGTATCAGACTACCCTGTGCTGTAAAAGTTCTTGTACCATCAGTCAATGTTGACCTCATAATACCATACCACATCTTACCTTTCTTGTACTGAGCTCTGCAGAAACCTATACCAAGTAGAAGGTAGATCATGAACCTATACTACTTGTTCCTTCTCAGTCATGGGTTGTTAGCCATTGTTAGGGTCATTAACATTTGTTATCTACTCCAATCACATTGTGTTTATAAACTTGACCACAACTTGTTTATATTATTTGCTGATTTGGTTTGGCTCATATGGGAGAATCATTTGATGTGAAGTAAATGCAACAAGAAGAAAAAAAAAAAAAAGAATTTGCATAACATTTAACTTGTGATTTATCAGATTCATTTATCAAATATTGATGATTTAGTATCTCACTCCACACATTTTTAAAGATATCACCTGGTAAAAACTTTGACTACTGATAGTAAAGTTTTAAATCAAATTCTATTAATGATTGACCATAGAGACATTAAGAACAATTATGAGAATCATTAACTCTAGAAGAACATATTTGAGGTAAATTTAGAACCTGTTATATTCATAAATGCTAGTCATAGTTTAGTTTTATTGTTAAACATATGTATACATATATTTTTTGATAACAAAGACTCCTATGTAATATCTTGATTGGTCACGCATGAACTAAGAGTGAGAGAAATTTATAAGAGTCTAATAAGAATATTATTATTACTAAGTATCTTGATCGGAATGATTCAGATTCAATGTAATTAATATGTCAATATCGTGATAGTATATGTTTATATTTTTCTTGGATGACTATATATATATATGTCAAAGATACGATGTAAGAACATTATATTTACTATATACACAATGCTTTGAGTTATAATAATAATATATTCTTGTTATTTTGTTGTTATAATATGTCATATTTTGATTATAAATACATTCGATAAGAATTATCAAAGTTTGGAGGAGTTATAAAGCCACGTATGATCACAACAGCGAATACCTGATATCCAATATGATAGTTTATTCCTTTTTTTTTTTTTTCTGTTTGTTGACCGAAGGATATTATGTACAATTTCATAAACTTGAAAATAAAATAATTGTGTGATTTTGACCAAAAATACCATCAAATGAGGCTTTTATGACCGCCCCTTGTTTAAGAAATATTATAAATAAATTTTTTTTTTAGCATATTCACATATTCGCATTTTGCCGGTATAATTGCACTCCTAGATTGCTACATTGGCTGCCATGTTTTGGTACCTCGGAATAATTATTAGTCTACTTTGACGTGGGGTCATGCGAGCTTTGAAGAATCTGTGAAATCTCGAGAGGTCAAATCAATTCCATCTTTGGTCGGGTCATCTCATTCCCACACTTCACATCCTATCCTTCTTTTTCCTCCCACCACTCGGATGGTCAAAATTTCTTGAGATTACACTTCCTTCGATTTCAGGTGCCTAATGCCTACCTAATTATTAGTATTATTGTATGAAATTATCAGATACGCATTGGGGAATTGATTTGATCATCTTTGATTACCGTATCAAATCGTATTATTTAATTAAAACTAGTAAGTACACGCGTTAGGATATCTATCAATGATGTAAGAAGACTTGTAAA